>CM029921.1:1815000-3115833 GCA_017639245.1 Myiopsitta monachus | reverse complement strand
TGGGTTTAAAGGCAAGGTTTCTGGGAGCGCGTTTACTTGCTCTGTCCTAACCAAAACATCCCTGGTTTTCCCAACAGACAAGGTGTCTTATTTTATTTTCATGTGGAGCACTCAATAGCACAAATAAGGTTCCACATGCATCATGCTGAATGCTAAAGCCTTAACCCCAGCAAGCACATGTGTGTGCATGGTCATTTCTGTAGATGGCTTTGTAACAGAGACTGAATCTATCTGATAAGCATCAAGGGCATAAATGGGTGTCGGGAGCATCCTCCTGCCCAGGCTTGCTGCATTGCCTGTCTGCAGGCAGCACTGCCTCTCCCTTGTCCATCAAGGACAAGCAGGGCTTTTCTTGCTGGAGAGATGAGCAGGATTCCCAGGGAAAGGAAGTTGCTTTTTCTTGCTTTCTCCCATGAACCCTCCCAAGTGCTGTTTTCTCTGATCTGTATCTGTAGCTGAGCCTGGATTTAATTACATCCAGTCTCCTTTGATGCCCAAGGGGGTTTGTTCCATGTGTGGGAATTTTCCTCTTCTGGAGAGAACAAGGTAACTGCTGGCATTCAGAAGCATTGCTTCAGCCTGGGTTTCTTAATGTCATTCCATGAGCTGGAGCAAGAAGACCATGTGCTGTGTTTTCTCTTGCAGTCCCTCAGCCCCTACGCCTGCCTCCCCCCTGCCTCTGCATCTGCACAACCCCTCAGCTCCTGCAGATCCCAACCGGATCCGGCCACTGACCTGCTCTCAGCCTTGAGCCAAGAGGAGCGAGACCTCATTGAGCCAGTGATAGCCTTGGGCTACCCCACCCACAAAGCCATCCTCACCCTCCAGAAGACTGGAAGGCAAAGCTTAAGTCAGGTTGGTGGAGCTGGCAGGAAGCAGAAAGCTTTGGGAAGGAAACACCTGGTTTCCGTGGAGAAAGGGATGGCTGTATCGCTTGGGGCTGGACTCCAGCAGCATTGGGTTCCCCACTTTGGTATTATCCTCAGCTGACAGGGTTTGCCATGAGATCGCACATTTGCACTTGTGCTGTAATAAAATGAGTTGCCCTCAGCTTTTCAGCAACTGATACCAGCCGGGCAGCGTTATCTGCTCAATCTGCTGCATGGAGCCTCGTGTCCTTTTGAAGTACACTTTTTGCCCCCGTATATGGAAACTTGTTGCACATAATTTTTTCCCGGCTGTTAGATCCGTGTGATTATTGCCATGGCTCATCCTGTCAGTGGGACTGTGTGAATACCTCTGGGATTTGTCTGGGCTCTCTCCAAAACACAAGTTCCTTGTGTTGGAGCAAACCAGGGACTCCATGCAGGCATCAAGACTGGGTCCTGGAGCTCTTTTCTTAAGGAACATTTTATAATAACCTGGAATTTATTGACAGTAGTTAGGATACAACCTCTTCCTACCACTGGTATCCGAGTACATCACTGTGTAGCATCCCAATTCCAAGGTCTCTGTTTGTCCAGTGGTCCACATGGGCTTGGAGCCTCCATGTCATGAGGTATGCCACTGGCTTGGCAGGTTTGGGGCTGGACCTGCCCATCCCAGTGGAGCTTTTAATAGGGCTAAATTATCCAAGTAGCTCTTGCAGAAAGAGAAGGGGCTTGGTCACAGCTTAGCAAAAAGGATGTCCACCTGCTTGTCATGCCAGGGAGCAGGAGCAGACCCCAGGCAGAGGTGTGAGCAGGCACAGCACTGAGCAACCATCTCCTGCTGTCGGGTGCCATCTGCTTCCCATTGCTCCGGGATCTGCCTGTGCTGTGTGGGCCAGCTCTATCCCGTCTGATCGGTGCATGAAGCTGCTCTGTGGTTGAGTCATTCTGCAGCTTCTGGCTCCTTCCTGAGTCACCCGCAGCTTGATCGGGCCCTCGGTGGTGTTTCAGGCAATGTTTGCTGCAAGCTGAGGTGGGAAGGGAACCTTTGTTTCTTCAATGCATGAAAGTTTCATCCAGGCAGAGGGAGATGGGCAGAGCCGTGCAAAGGGATCTTGTAGCAATTGCTGGCTTCAGTATGAAGAATCAGTGCATCTTAGTAAGGATGGAAATAGGTACAGTCTGCTCCCTTCTGTGCAAACACCAGGACTCCCATTCCCTTGGAGAAGAGATAAATGCACCGAAATACAAGGTCTGCCTTATATCCTGTACCTTCTTCACCATCAGTTCCCATCTTTCCCATTTATGCCCAATAGTGCCAAGACGAAGCATAAAGCCGAACCCTTCGTGTGTCTTTAACAAGTAACAGCTACCAAATTAGTCTAAACCTTCCTTGAATGTGTTTCAACTCAAGTTAAAAACAAGAGCTGTGGGCGTTCTTCATTGCTTGTTGGTGTCAGGCAGGGTTTCAGTGTGTAACGATGACAGCTTCAACCATGAAGATTGATTGTAGTACCAAATGGTAGCCAAAAACTGCCCAGTTTTGTTGCAGTGTCAAACTGGCAGAGCCCACCCTGGTGAAGAAGGCAGGTCTGCTGCCTAAAAGAGGCAATGCCTTCTCAGTCTCGGTGGAAGAACCTCTCTAAAAGGCCCAAGTTGCTGCCCCAACACACCAGAGGTTCACCATCTGAGATGTTATGGCCAAGAGCTAAACCAAAACCTCATCATTGCGTTTGAAGGCTTTGCTCTCCAGGGGTGCCTGAATGTCTGAGTGTCCTAAGGAGCCTCCTTTAGAGCTGCAAGAGGAGAAGGAGCTTCAAGAGGGCAGTGGCACTTCCTCCTTTTCCCCAGTGAATGGTGGGGCCGGTTCCAGACCCAGGGATTAGCAGGTCATAGTATTTAAAACCCTGGTTTTGTTTAGTCTTGAGAATAGATATATATATATAATGATGAAAGTCATGGAGTTGACAACAGCACCAGTTTCATGCTGGGTTTGAACACACTGCCAGGACTGTCTGTGCTCTGCCATGAGCATGGCAAGTGGCTGTCCGGGCTGTGGTAGGGCAATACAATACAGCAATGGTCTGGATTTGTAGTTAAGTAGGGTAACAAGCAAAGCAGAACCAGGTTGGGAATGCCACGAGGAGGGAGTTTCTCAATTTTGAGTTAAAAAGCTGCTCCTTAAGGCTGACATTTCTTAAACTCCTGACTCTGCTGCTCAGCCAAACCAGATCCACTCAACATCTGAGGGACTTTTTTGGCTTTTTCATATGTTTTATGATCTTTTATTGAATCTTTCTCCTTGGCTATGCAATGCTGGGGAGGCTGAGGTCTGTGCTGGTGGATCTGGGGAGATATGAATCAGTGTCTCCTTGGATGAAGACAGCACGGCTTCAGGGAGACCCAAGGGATGTTTTTATTCCCCCTGCTATCGTATAGCTCATTTATTGTTGTCTGTTCCATATGTTTTTGGACAGTGAATGATTTTTGTGGTATTTAAAAGATGCTGCTGGGAATAGCGCTGTCAGCACTCCAAGAACAACGAGGAAAGCCAAAAATAACTGTTTACTTTCAGTAATGACACACATGGGTCTCCCCTGGGGTGGGTTTTGTGCTTGGACCCTGGAGTGAACCCCCCGGCTGCCTGAACCTTGGTGCTTTGAAGCGGTGCTGGGCTGGCTGAGGGTAGGCATCACAGAGAGACAGGTTCTGCTTCACCCTGCATCCTGAGGCCATCGCTTTGTAGCTCAGGTGGGTCAGGTGTTTGGTTTGCTCCTCGTCCTCCCTGCTCCTCCACCCTGGGAGAGGGGATGGACTGAGATGTTGTCTTCTCCCAGTGGGAGTCCTCCAGACAGAGCCACACAGACAAGATGGTGGTGGCCCAGGTCCTCCCCATGAGTGTGCCCCTGGGAGGTTACAAGGTGGGCTCCTGAATGCAGTCGCTCCCTGTGTCTCCAGGGTTGGATTAACCCCGCTTGTCTTCTTCTGCAGTTCCTGAGCTACCTGAGCGCCTGTGACCGGCTGCTGAAGCAGGGCTACGAGGAAGGGCAGGTGGAGGAGGCCATGGAAATGTTCCAGTACTCGGAAAAACAGGTCAGAGCGGGGCAGCTCAGCCCATTCCTTTGTGCTGTGTCCTCCGGGCTCGCTTTTCCAGCGGGCTGCACGTTCCCCTACGCTTCCACTGCCCCTCATGTAACCTCCCAGCAGGTCAGACCCATTGCCCTGCACCCACAGCAGACCCCCAGCGCAGCATCACCACAAGGAATCCCCAGGGAGGGACACAGGACACTCACTTCATTGCTCTTTTCCATCCATCCTCACACCCCACTGTGCAAGCATGATGCTCACTCAACCCGCAAGCAGAGAATCCCTCACTCCAGGCCCACCAGCACCCACGCTTGCTCCCTCCCTGCTCCCCTTTTGCATTCATCCCCCAAAGAGAACCACCATGGTGGCACACCCGGGGTTATCTTCATCAGTCCCCTCCTGGGGGTAATGAAGGGCCAGGAGGGGTAGAACAGCTTGAAACATGGGCTGGTGGTGACTGACATGATGCCTATGACACGTGGGATCGCAATCACTGCTCTCTTGGGCTGTGGCAGTGGGAGGGCACTCCGGGCTCGGTGTCAGGCAGGGGGTTATTTATTGAGGACACGGCTCCGGGCGATGTCATGGTGCTGGGGCCCAGCCTGAGCAAGGGGGGAGCAGGAAAAATGGATTCCAGCTTGCGCTCCCTGCCTTTAACCAGTGTCTATGACACAGACAAAGACTTGCATGGTATTTCTGTTAAACTTCGTAAGGAATAAGTGAAGCCAGAGCCTGACTTCATTAACTGTTTCTAATTTCAAAAGCTGATGTAAAGGCACATTTTTAAACGCTGGCCGTGGTATGTGTGCCCTCAGCCTGCTCTCAGTGTGCCCTTCACTGGTAATACAACCCGGCCAGGTCGCATGGCTGCAGCCTCGTCACCCGGCACTGTTTCAGCTGTAACTAGGGTAAATCCAGCCTTAAAACTCCATGATAACATCTCTCCTTCCTCCTTCCTCCAGGCAGCTGAATTCTTGCATCTGTTATCTCAGTTCAATGATATGGGTTTCCAGCAAAATGAAATCAAAGAAGTTCTTCTGCTTTGTGGGAATCAGAGGGAGAAGGCGTTGGAAGAGCTCGTGATGAAAGCCCAGTGACCTGCACCCTGGATGCCAGCCGCAGCTGCCCCTCAGTCCGGACCACATAAGAACTCGGGTGGGTCAGCACACGTTTACCCTTCTGCTGCTCCATGCCCACTCCAGCACCACAGCTCATGGGCACAAACCTCCAAAGCGCTGGCTGGTGTCCAACCCTGGTTTATGGACACTCACCGTAAGCGTGTGTGTTACTGCACTAAGGCAAAGGCTTTCTAAGAGGAGTGTTTATCTCTTCACCCGCACATCTCCCCCCTCGATCATCTCAGCTCTTCAGATCAGATGCAATAAGATCCAAACTGCCTTCGGCGTAGGTTTTGCAAAGCCCAAAGTACGGTTTTCCTCCTCCACCGGGGGTGATGGGTGTTGTGTTTTCAGCTGCAGTTCAATGTGGATGCTTGAAAGGTTCTATAAATCAACAGAAGATGCAGTTCTCATAAAAACAGGGCTTCTGAAGAAGCATGTATTGGTCCTGGCTTGGCAAGAGTCTCATCCAGCTTAGCTGTGGTTTGATATTGTAATTGATACCCAGTCTGATTGCATCAGCTTGTCTTTTACTTGAGAAATAGACACAATTCAATGAGCATACAGAAAGAAACCAGGCTGCCCTTGCTCTAGAAGTACAGGAAGTTTATCCAGTGTGATGAAAAATGGCTTAGACAAGGGTTTGTGCTCAGGGAATTCCATAAAATCAGAACAGAGTGACTGGGAAGAGCTCCGCTGCCCGCAGCATGAGGAATCAGGAAAATTCAGGGGATGCTTCGCTAAACTGTGGAGACAGCGGCGCCAAATGAAGTTAAACACAAATGTCAGGATCAGGAAATCTGTATGCCCAGGGAATTCTTGTATGCAACTGCAGGATGGAAACCGGGAGATTCAGGTTCCCTCATGGAATGTGTCTCTTGGCTTGGCGCTGGAACAGTGGCCAGTGTTTTTACATTAAAGTCAATTGTTTTCCTGTGAATTAGACACCGATGCAATTGCTTTGAGTAAAGATGGTTGGAGGGGTTCTTCTTGTGCCTCCTGTGGAAGTGCCAGCTGGCACAGCCCAGCAGGGGAAGTCCTGAATTAGTTGCATTAGTACCGTTTTTCCATTGTATCCTGCCAAACAATCTCCCAGCCCTTGAGCTAAAACACCGTGTCCCTTCTTCCTGTGTTTCAAGGTAGGTGCAAACACCAGCAGGAGGGCACAGGCCTCCAGGGCTGCCTTCATCCTAGCCTGGATGCATCCAGGTTGTGGAGGACTTGACCCGTCCATACCCAAGGATGCTTTATACCTGCTCTTCTTTAATGGCATTGAAAAGGAAAGCGTGGCACCTTGTATGACCAAGGGAGATACTTGTGGGGAGCTCACAGGCTCTTCTTGGAACTCCCAGCCCTGTTTTTCCTCCAGCTTTCCCTTGGTTATACAAGCTTTATTTTTGATATGGCCCTTATAAGGCAAGTCCATTCTAAGGCGGCTTTTCCTTATGTTCATCCTTGCCAAGATGATGTCACCTTAAAAAAGGGACTTGCTAAAGTTTAAACTGTGATTAGAGAGATCACTTTGCCCCAAACTGAGATCTTCAGTGGAGTAAACACCATGAAGACTGAAAGGGGAAGATAATGGTGCCGTGGTGGTGCCAGTAACGTGTGATGTTGAGGGCTAATTCCAGCAACACGAGGCACATTTGCAGTTGTGCCCACTCACTGTGCAACGGCCGAGCAGCTTTCCTTAGGGATTTGCTTGATCCTGGCTCGTCGCTTTTATCCCCCGCTTGCAGAGGTATCTCTTTGCTCCCTGAAATTACCTTGTGTTGCTTTCTATATCATGGTTTGGGTTGATGGATCCAACAAACCATGGCACCATACTCAACGGTGCCTGCCAAGACCTGCTCTTTCCCCAGGTGCTACACTTAAAACCTTTTGTGGGCAAATACCTTTGTAAGCCCCTGTCCTGTCACAACACACAGTGTTGTGTCATGTGTATGTGTCTCATCACTTGCTGGAGCTGGAGGGGTGTTGGCCTGGCCCAGTGGCAGAGGGCAGACAGGGACAAGGCGCATCAAGGGGTGTCAGCCCGGACATGGACACGAGCTGGGGTTTTCCTGTTTGTTTTGGTTTGTGGTTGTGTTTTGGGGGGATTGTTCTCAACTGAGGGATCTGTTTTGAAAGTGCTGAGAACTCGGCGAGGGTCAGAGCAGAGGTATTTGAGGCATCCCAGTTGGTATTCCCAACCGCTCCGTCTCTGCCGGGATGGCACAGGCAGCCCAAAGCCTGCCTCATGGATGAGAAACCACCTGAGACATGGTCTGGGTTTGCTGCTGCCCTGGTCCCCGTCGGTCTCAGCAGTGCTGTGGTTGCAGAAGGGGGGCTCTGTGTCCTCCAGCCATCCCCAGAGCTGCTGCTGAGGGCTTCAGCACTGGGCAGTGGTATCTCATGGTAACTCTGGCATCACCGTGCAGTGCTGGTGCTCTCTCCTCTCCTTCCCTTTCAGCATCCTCTGCATTTCCAAGGTTTTTGTGTCCTCAAAAGACTGTGTCTGGGTTCAAAGCGAGCACCAGCACTTGCCCCAGCCACCCCGCTGGGTCTGTGCTGGGCCTCCGGACGAGCCTGGAGGAGCTGATAGGTGGATAATGGACTTTGGGTCCCCCCCAAACCCCTCCGTGCATTAAGCACCGTCACTTCCCCCTCTCCCCTCCTCCTCCCAGGACCCCGCTGTGCCCGGGAGCAGCCCTGGAGATCTCCCCAGGGAGCAGGGGCTGTGTGGGAACCGCGCTCCCACGTAGGGCTCTGAAACGGAGCCGCAGCTGAAAAAGCACTCAGTGGGCAGGAGCGGGCCCTGACGTGGGGCCCGGGAGGAGGTGTTTCCTTCAGAAAGGGGGGGGAGAAACCCCAAACCCAGCAGTAACGGCGAGCACAGGGTGTTTAATGGCCTTCCTTTTAATTCCAGGATAGGATGGATGATTTCCCACGGGAGCAGAGGTGGGATGCTGCTCACCTTTAGAATGAGGTCAGAATAAATAAACCCCGTGTCTGCATCTCTGGGGTATCCGTCCTCCGCAGAAGCCGTGAAGCCCTGCACGTGGTTGGCTCGTGAGCCCACGTCTGGTAGGACTTCATACACAGCCCACGCAGCGCAGGCAAGGCAGGCAGCAGCTGCCTGCAGCCCCTTTCCCTCTGATAGGGTTTAGGGTCACCTCCAAGGCCCAACACGAAGCATCCCTGGACCTGAGCACGGCTCTGCAGAGGAGGAGAGGAGCCCTGGGGGAGCAGAGCCGAGGCCACGTGCAAGGAGAGCATCCCAACGTGGGATGGGGGCTCACCTACATCGCGATCTTGTGGTCGCGCCTCGGCAGCCGCAGGAGGAAGGTCTGCAGGGAGCCGCTGCGTGGGAAACCTGCCCGCTCCTTCTTGAACTTCCAGGTCCCCTCTTCCACGGAGTAGAGGAGCGTCAGCATCTTGTTGACGGTGTAGATGGTGTCACCCTTGATGACAGCGGTGAACAGAGCTCCTTTGTTGTTCATGAACTGCCCGGGCAGGGCGGTCCATTGCCGTGACGTCAGGTTGAAGCAGTCAATGACACAACGCAAGAAGTCATCCGAGGGCCCGTTGCGCATCACGTAGAGGTTGTCACGGTGGGCCACCATGCAGTGCCCGTAGCTCTGCTGCCGCTTGAGCTCCGTGATGGGAAGCCATGCGTCTTGCTGGGTCTGGTACTCATAGATGATGGTGGTGTCCAGCGGCTTCCACAAGCAAACGAAGATCTGCCCCATGGCTTGGGCGCAGGGTGCTGCTGAGCTGGGCTGCGGCAGGTCAGAGACGAACGTCCATGTGCTGGAGGCCAGGTCGTACCTCTCCACAGACTTCAGTGAGATCTTCTCGTACTCCCCACCGATGGCATAGAGGAAGCCCTCATGCGCCACCAGCCTGGCATCATAGCGCAGCTGATGGGGACTGGGGAACTCGCTCCATGTGTTGGTGTCAGCGTCGTAGCAGAAGCTGCTCTCCACCACCTGCTTGCTGGCCCCATACACGCCACCCACGATGTAGATCTTGTTATCCATGGTTGCCATGCCGGCTAGGAACGTGCTGGCGCTCAGCGGCAGGCAGGAGAGGGTCCTCCACGTGTTGGTCTCCTCATCCAGGTAGCAGAGGGTCCTGGAGAGGTCCTCCAGGAACTCGAAGGTGGGTGTGTGGGCTCCCACTGCCACAAAGGTGCTGGGTAGGAGGGACTCCACATAGGCCAGCAGGTCTGCAGGGAGGCAGTCCAGGTACTCCTCCAGCTCGGTGTAGCTGTCCCTGATGTAGAGCGCGGCGCAGTGGAAGAGGTCCAAGAGGCCGAATATGGCAGCGGCTTGGAAGAGCAGAATGCAGTTGTCGGAGTTGATGGAGTTGATCAAGAACTTGGCCAAGGGCTTCACCTGCAGGAAGGCGGCGCACTCGACCGCCTGGAAGGTCTCCTCGCTGCCGAGGACGGGCCGCTCGCCCGCCAGCACCCGCAGCATGGTGAAGAACCCGGCCGCGCTCAGCTCCCCCAGCCCGATCTCCTCCTGCGTGCTCTCCCTCATGCCCGAACGGAACAGGGCACGGAAGTACTCACTGCTCTCCACCAGCAGCGCCTTCTCCACGCAGAACGACTGCTCCTCCACCCGGATACGCACGTGCTGCGGGGGCCCTGCCTCGGAGCCTTCCTCCTCCGGGGTCATCCTCGCCCAGGCGTGGTGGGGCAGCACCCGATGCTCGCCTGGTGCAGCCCCCTCCTGCCTCCTTTGATGCCTTTGCTGTCTGCCCGGTGGCTGCCAGGCCACTGCCCTGGAATATAAATGCCTTCAGCTAAAGATAGCCGAGCTCGTGACCGGGGCCTTGCACAGGCATCCGCCGCGCTCAGCTGCACAGCAGGGCTCTGGTGTCACCGGACAGCGCAGGACACGGCCGGGATGCCCGGCTCTATCCTGGCGCGTCCCATGGCGGATGCCCAACAGCGCTGGCAGAGCCGGGTTTTGTGCTCCGCGCTCTCAGGCATCCTCCTTGCGATGCTCTAAAGGGGAGCCGTAAACCAGCCCGTGCTTACCTGGAGATCTGGAATGGGCAGGGGTTGTTCCGCATGGGGAAGTGAAGGCTCCTTAAGGGGAGACCTTAGAGCAGCTCCAGTGCCTAAAGGGGCTCCAGGAAACCTGGAGAGGGGCTTTGGAGAAGGGATGTAGGGACAGGACATGGGAATGGCTTTAACCTGCCAGAGGGGAGACTGAGATGAGCTCTTAGGCAGACGCTCTTCCCTGTGAGGGTGCTGAGGTGCTGGCACAGGGTGCCCAGAGAAGCTGTGGCTGCCCCATCCCTGGCAGTGCTCAAGGCCAGGCTGGACACAGGGGCTTGGAGCACCCTGCTCCAGTGGAAGGTGTCCCTGTCCGTGGCACAGGGTTGGAACTGGGTGAGCTTTGAGGTCCCTTCCAACCCAAACAATTCCGTAACTCTATGACCTTATGGTGAGGAAAATGAAGTGCAGCAACTCCTGCTCACCGAAAGCAGTCCGGCTGCAGGCAGAGACACCCCCTGCGACTCACACAGACCTTGACAGTGAATAGAAGTGTTATTTGTGGCACATCACTCATTTGTGTGCTATTCACAGCTTTCCCTGGCTGGAAACCCCATTTCACCCCTGCCACAGGATGCTGAGGAGGGCCGGCAGCAGGGCTCACCCAGGGCGCTGCTCCCCAAGTCCCCCATCACCACCTATAGCCAGTGTTGAGTTCTGATGCATCATTTCAGCCCTGCTGAAGGTTTATCCTTTCCTCTCCGCTCAGCCCCTCATTCCAGCAGCCGGGAGCTCCTGGAGCACTGTGTGGTATCAAAGCCATTGCCCAGGATCTGGCTCCAGCAGGTTCCCCAAATACCTCATTTTAGGGGAGAAGATGAGAGCTTTGCGCTTGTGTTGCCATCACTGATCCTTACTGGTACGAGACTTAAAGTACCACATTTAGCTCCAGTTGCCTTTAAACATCCTTGACCTGTCCAAAGGGAGTTTAGGGGTCCCCAGAGGGGCTCTGCTTCCCGCAGGGAATCATCCCCATGGTCCTCATCCCGGGGCTTGCAGGGACTTCCACACTCCCAGACTATTTTGGGAGGGTTTAAAAATATCCTATCTGCATTAACGGGCAATAATCCCAATGGAGCAGCAGCCCCGCATGGCCACGGAGCTGCCTTCACCCCCCGGCCCTGGATACAGCCCCCCATAGAAATCCCCTGGGGCCGGCGTGGGGGCCGTATCCTGCATCCCGGCTGCTGAGTCCCATCCCAAATGGCTGTGATCACCATGACAACGCTGACTTCAGCCTCCACCACCTACTCAGGCTCGGAGCCCACGGGGTGCTGCTGATGGCTCGGTGCGGGCAGCGGTGAGTACTCCCCGCGCTCCCCCTTTCCCCTCGGGATTGCACCTTTTGGGTGGAAAAAGGGTTCCCTCCACCGCAAGACCGCTGCCAGCAGCAGAAGATGCATTCGGGAGAGCCATGCACGTGGCGGGCAGGGTGGATGCACGGGCAGCATCGCGGGAGGTGTCATGAGCGCACCGGCCTCAGCCAGGGAGGGGGGACCAGGCTTTGGCTTGCTGGGGACACGGAAGGTGCCGGGACGTGATGAAGCGGAGGGACGCGGGGGGGGGGGGTGGTCGGGACACGGGAGGCGGTGGGACGCGGTGAGGCGGGCGCTGCCCGCAGCCACGGTGTGTTTTGGGGCCAGGGTCCGTACCCCCAGCGCCGGGAGCTCGGGGCCCGTCCTCGGGGTGCCGGGCAGCGCGTCCGTCGGCGCCGGCGCGGAGCATTCCTTACAAGGAGCGAGGCTGGAGCCCGGGCGGCGGGAGCCGCGGTGCCCTCCTCCCGCCTCATTCATCCGCCCCGGGAGCACGGGGGCTGCTGCTCCCCCGGCCCCTCGAGAGCCGCGCGGCTCCTCCGGAGCAGGGCTTTAAGGTGGGAGGCCGCGATTCTCCTCTCTTTCTGGGGTGCAGAGGGCGGGCAGAGGGCTGGGGGGGGGTCCCTCTCTGTGCCGGGTGAGGAGCCGGGATGCTGCTGCCGGCTCTGCGGCTGCAGGATGCGGGTGGAGAAGAGGGGATCCCCCCTCCCCGGTCCCCCCAGGATGGGGCACCCCACTGGAAGGTCCCCACCGGGGATGGCAGCGGATCCCCCCCCCCCCCGTCTCTCCCATAGGACTGAGGATGTCCTCGATGTTCGGCAAACCCCGAGCCGGCGGCGAGCGGCCGCCCCAGAGCCCCCTCGGCGAGTGCAACGTGGCCATCCTGGGGTGCCGCGGGGCGGGCAAGTCAGGTGAGGCGGGCGCCCCGATGCCACGGGGATGGAGGGGGGGGGGGCATCAGGGTGATGCTGGGGTGCCGGTGCCATGGGGGGACACTGCCCTCACCCACCTCTTTCACCTCCTGCAGCTCTGACTGTGAAGTTTCTAACCAAGAGGTTCATAAGTGAATACGACCCGAACCTGGGTAAGACGCTTCCTCCACGGATGTTGCCCCTCCATGAGCCCCCTTGGAGCATCCTTCCCATTCCCTGCGTTCCCCACGAATGCGGCATCGAAGGAGAAAAAAAGCAGCGCCCAAAGTTACGTGGAAAGCAGCAGAAGGGCAGGATGTGACCCAAACCCGCCTGCACAAACAGAGGCAGCGCTCTCCCTGCGGGCAATGTCCCACTGCCCCAAAGGCTGACAGCAGAGTCGGGGTCCATGGGGAGCCTCCTGCTCGCACCTGGGGTGTCAGGCAGGGAAGGGAAGGGCTGGGCCAAGGGGGCTGCGGAGCGGGTGGCCCCAGGGGCTGCGCTCTGCCATGAGCAGTTCTGGGCATTATTTCCCACTCGTTTGAGTAATTAATCGCTATTTTCCTAGGCCGGATTCCAGGGCACGGGAAAGAACCAGGAATGATTTATCGGGGACGTTAGGGAGATAGGGAGCTTGTCCAGGAACCGACTCCAGCTCCTCATAACTCAGTGACTCTTAGGAAAGAAGGATAAAATCCTTTCCTCCTCGGATCTGTTTTAGGAATGTGGTTTCATCTTCCCACGTCAAAACCTTTCCGAAACGCATCCGTTAGGACCAGCCGGGAGAAGGCATCTTTGTCCCAGGGGAATGGCTCAGCGGCTCTTGCCTGCCCTCCTTCCAAAGGAAAGGGGTGCTGCTTTTGCCTGATTTATTGGGAAACAGCCCCAGTGTCAAGCCACAGACTCGCTTTATCTCGCCACGTCGTGGCATTTAGATAAGGGCTGAGCCTCGGGTGCAGTGACGGCTGCGCCGGGCTCCTTCCCTTCCTCCTTATCCCATGGGAGCCCACACTTGCAGCATACAGGGAGAAATAACTGTTCCTAGCCAGGCTTCCCAGCAGCATCACCATCAGTCCCCCAAAGTAATGTTGTCTTAGGAAGGAGTAAGGTGGGAGGTGTCAGATGCTGAGATTTTTCCCCAGTGTCCCAAGCATCCAGGGCTTTGCTTGGCTTTGGAGCAGACGGGATACCCCAGCCCATCCTCACAACCACCCTTCTCCTTGCAGAGGACACCTACACCTCGGAGGAGCTGGTGGACCAGCAGCCTGTGCTGCTGAAGGTGATGGACACGGCTGACGAGGTGAGGCACCGGGGCAGCGCTGGTGCCGGATGCCTGCTGTGACCCGGCCGCATGCGGCTGGACCATGGCTCAGCCGCTCCTCTGCCTCCAGGACGGCCCCAGGAACTGCGAGCGCTACCTGTGCTGGGCCAGCGCCTTCCTCGTGGTGTACAGCATCGATGACAGGAAGAGCTTCGAGGGCTGCCAGCACTACCTGGAGGTCCTGGCCCTGCATGCAAAGGGCTGCCAGAGCCACTGCCCTGTGCTCCTGCTGGGCAACAAGCTGGACATGGAGGAGTACAGGTACTGGGCATGGGGCAAGGCCGTCCTTTCCCGGTGGGAAGAGCTCACAGATTCCCCCCCCCCCCCCCATCCCTGCAGCTGGGATGCAATATCCAAATCTGATTTGTATTGCGGGTATTTCCACCCCCGTTGGTACGTGCCACGTCCTCCCACATCTCCGAGGTTCCTGCCCTCCTGCCCGGGGGATGATGTATTTAGTTGGAGCCCATTGGTATTTCCAGGGGGACGTTTTCCAGCTCCATGGTTGGGCAGAGTGACCGTCCCCAGGCAGGGCTTGAGCCCGCTCCAGCTCCTCGCTCCCCTCTGGATGTGCCCTTTCCCCGGAGCCCTTCCTCACCCGTCCCGCTGCCAGCACCGCACGTCCCCAGTGTGGTTTTATGGCCTTTTGTGCTGTTCTGGGGCTGTGCTGAACGTTGGTCCCACGGATCCTTGAGCCACGCACGTCGCTGACCCGCCTGTGCTCCCAGCATGGAGGCTTCCCTGTCCCCACAGCACAGGCTGTTTCCTCCCTGCTTCCCAGCGCCCTCGCGTCCCTGGCGCGCATCCCCGGCGTGGGAGGTTGCATGGTTCCCCAGGGTCCCGCGCGGCCTGTTGCTCTGGGATTTTGGGAAAGGCGAACCAATTTAGGACTCACGTTCCCTACCTGTCCCCGGAGCTGAGCCCGGTGCCCACCGGGACGCAGGGTCCATCGCTCCCCACCTGCACCCCTCCCTCCCCTTTCGGCTGGTGGCATCCCCTGGGGATGCTGCAGCCGTCCCCTGGCTCTCGGCAGGCAGGTGCCCGCGGCCGAAGGGCTGTCCCTGGCGCGCCGGTTCGGGTGCCTGTACTACGAGGTGTCCGCGTGCCAGGACTTCGCGGGGGTGCAGCACGTGTTCCACGAGGCCGTGCGCGAGGCGCGGCGCCGGGCGCAGTGGAGCCTGCCCGTGCGGCCGCTCTTCATCACCGAGGAGCGGCCGTGCCTGCCCGTGGCCACGCCGGTGGCACTGCCCGCCCGGCACGGCCTGGCCAGCTGCACCTTCAACACGCTCTCCACCGTCAACTACAAGGAGATCCCCTCGGTGGCGCAGGCCAAGCTGGTCACTGTCAAGTCCTCGCGGGCACAGAGCAAGAGGAAGGCTCCCACGCTCACCCTGCTGAAGGGGTTCAAGATATTTTAGGAGGCCTTCCTGCTGCAGGAGGGGGTGGGCAGAGACTCTGCTCCCCCGGCTCTGGACGGACCAAGGCTATCCGTGATGGACTGAGGGGCTGCTGCGGGCAGGGCAAAGCCTGTGGGGGTGATCTGGTGAGCAGATGGGGTGCTGTGCGCCTGAAAGCAGTCGTGGCATCACCCTGCCTGCCCCTGCCCCGGCTCCTGGCCCCTCTGGCTGAGCGCTGCAGCGGTGGGTGCATCCTGCCCTGCCAACAGCACCAGGGGCCGGCCTGGCTTTCAGGGTGGATCCAGGCAGCTCCCTGAGCAGCCGGAGCCATAGGCGCCACGGGGACGGTGAGGGCTGTCCCCAGGGACCCCCAGCCAGCTCAGAGCACAGCGATGGGAGCCCAGGAAGGGGGAATCAGTCGGTAATGAAGCACGGGGGCACCCACCTTGCTCCCCTCGCAGGTGCCCTCACCGAGCAATAAGAGGAATTTTTTGAGTCTTTCTAATCCAAGGTGCAGGTACTGTTTAAGCCAACTAAAGGCCTCAGGTGTCCCGAAACCAATTCCCATGCATCGAGTAAGTCATGCCAAAATAGCCGGGTTTTAATCCGCTTTTTACACTATAGTGTTCCCTTTCAAAGGCTTCCCAAGGAGAGACGCTTCCCTGCTGAGGATGCGCTCCCAAAAGCCTTTGTTTAAAAGACTGATGTGTTTAAAACGTGTCTTCAGTTATTACATGGCTTCTACGTGCGCCCAGTGAAGGGCACAAAGTGAATCCCAAACCAGACCAGGCTCTGCC
Source organism: Myiopsitta monachus (assembly GCA_017639245.1). Taxonomy (NCBI): domain Eukaryota; kingdom Metazoa; phylum Chordata; class Aves; order Psittaciformes; family Psittacidae; genus Myiopsitta; species Myiopsitta monachus. The sequence goes on along the minus strand of CM029921.1, from coordinate 3,099,970 downwards.
TGTGCCCGAGCCAGGACCAAGGGCTGTGTGCTCAGCTTCATTGGCTATATCAGGTTAAAGTGCTGCTTCTCTCTGGAGTTGCAGTTACTCTGCAGAGTAATGCATCACGTGTACATTTGTACATATAGCATATATATATATGACCTTACTGACAGAGAGATTCGCTATGGGAGTTCAATCAACCACTTTGGAAAGTATTTTAATAAAGATTATTTCTGAAAAGAACAGAAGTGCCTCCGTGTCCCTGTGGCTGTTTTCCTGATGGGATAGGACAGTGTGTTCCCACACCTCCTGCCCTTTGTCCCGGCTCAGCTCCAGCCTGGGTGCAACAGGGGATGAAGCCAGCGTGCGAGGGAAGGCTGGAGGCACCCAGAGCAGCAGGTGGAGACCAGCCAGCCGGGCGCTGAACGGGGGAGGCCCAGGTATGCGAGTCCAGAGCCGCTTGTGCTGGTGCAGCCTGGCTGCTGCTTTTCATTCTCTTTTGTTTCCCCAGGCTAAACTGTGGTTTTAAACTTCCCTGGCTATGAATCGAGACATTCTGATACATTCCTTAGGGCCTGAATGGTTGGACTTAAGCTGATGTTATAGAGCGTCCTCAGACTTCTCTGTGTACAGTGACGTGACGGTCCCATCCTTCCACTGCACCACGACTTCTCCTGATCTCTGATCCTGGGGCACCGGCTCCTCCTTCCGCACCTCATTCGGGCTGCATTCGTTCACAGGGACCAAGGCTTGCTTGGCTTCCAGCTCCGCCTGCTGAGCTGTCTGCACTGCTGCGCTGCACATGTGGCTCTTCCTTTTCCTGCAGGGAAGGGATAGGAAGGAAACACGGAATGAAGCAGCAAGCCCAGCAGACACCTGGGGTAAGTATCTACCTGCAGAGGTGGTTCCATCCAGCTCTTCACCACTTGGCTCTGGGAACACAGCAGCTGCTTGTGGGAAAACCAGCTGCACTGTGTTGTGTGAAGAGCTCTGCGGCGTTTGAGTTGTGGGTTTACCCTTGGAGAACACACAGCACACCACGGTGAGGCAGCAACAGCCAGTACACCATCGTTAAACAGGTGTGGCAGACTTGGGACATCAGTTCTTTCTCTCTCATTAGAAATGGAAGCTGACTCAGAGGGAAGTTCTCTTGCTGTAGGAAACAGTGAGCTGCCCCTCAGCTGCTGTGCAGCAGTACAGCCCAGGGGTACGTTATGGGAATGCAGACGGCAAGGCTGGGGAGTCCTGCTCCAGAGCCCCCCAAATGGGGAGCACCTCACACCATGCATTTAATGTTCCTTCCCTCCTAGCAGCCTGGCTGGGCTGGGCAGAGCTGTCACAGCCACTTTACTGCTGAGGATCCGTGGCCTGGAGAAGAGAAGGGGCCCATTCCAAGCAACACACGAGGAGAACAGGGAGTCAGGCAAGGTTTTACAAGAAGCTCAGTTCAAAGGGAGTTTGTCTTTGCTCTTCTCCCCATCACCCAGGGCTTGTCCTGCCCTGCTCTGCCAAACCCTGTCTGCTGGGGGGGTTCAGCACTCCACCACGTACCAAAAGACACCCAAATTTTCCTGTCTCACCTGTTCCGTGTAACATTAAGGGCCAGAAGGACAAGACCCAAAATCATGGCCACAAAGGAAAGCGCAAGGACGGAGTAATTCCACGTTGATGCTGGGGGGAAGCAGAGAGGCAGCGTTAGCATGCACAGAGCAGTGCGACCTGCAGAGCCCAGCCAGGCCTTTTCCAAGGATACCCAAGCTCAGAGTGCCATGGCTTGGCTGCAGGGTGAGGGCAGGGGAGCCCCTGTCCAGCTCAGCACCCACAGCAGAGCACGCAGGTCACGGTTTTGGGGATAACCTCCAGCAACTCTCCCTCCCCGGGCTTACACAAGTGCTTTGTGCCACTCACAGCCCCCACCTCCAGCTCTGTATCTCTCATGCTGGCCACATCTGCCATACATGGCTTCGGCCGTATCCCAGGCTGGGAGCAAGGCTGGGAGCTGCAGTGTCCCACCGAGAGCACTGCTAGAAGGGCCGCTCTGCTCTGCAGGTTTTCGCACCACTACACACCTGGGTGGATAGATTCTGCCTCTCCACATGGGCAGAGGGGTGCAGCACTGACGGCAGCAGGTGCCCTGTCCTTGATTTTTGTGGCTTTGAAGTTGATCCTCATGGCACTGACCTGCTCATATCAACCTGCTCCCTCTACCCTGCCAAAATCACTGGTCATCCCAGACCTTTGTCCTCTTGGCAAGCTCTACCTGGAAAGAGGCTGAACCTCACTCTGGGAGGAGACACTATCTCAGCAAAGCCTCATGCCTGTCTTTACCCATGCTTCTTCTGGAGGTGAGACTGAGGGTTTATATATCTGGGGTGAATCACATCCTCAGGTAATTCCCTTTGGCATCTCCATTAGGAGGAGGGTTAACAGCCAAGGACTGTCTATTTCAACTCTCAACTCAGGAATGTCAATGGGACTTACAGTCTTCTGTGCGGAAGAACCAGAGCAGCTCCTCCAGCTCCTCTTGACCTATACCCAGCGCAAGGGTCACATCTGCTGTGTGGTCATACATGTCTGTGCTGGCGAGGGCTGTGGGGGCATCCATGTCTTGCTCTGCATTAGCTGTGGAGGAAAAGAGCAGAAAGATGCAGTGGTTGTACACTGCAATACTTCAGGCTAGAAATGGCCTTCCCTTGGCTCCCAGGGTTGCTCAGCACGTTTCTCCAAGCAGGCAGAACATAGCCAGGAGGGCACAACCTTATCTCATGCACTGAGAAGTGGAGAAGGCTCTGTATTACAGCTCAGCATGTGTGCCCTGCTTCACCCACACCATTATCCACCAAGATAAGACTCTACCTTGAAGCAGGAAAAATGGGATTATCCAGAAAAGCTTCATATTTGTATGTGTGCTGGGGTGGATCATGCCTTTACCAGTGTTTCTTCAGAGAGCAGATGTCTGGGAAAGAGAAAGGGATGAGAGGTGAGGGGTAAGGTAACCTCTGCTAGCTCCCACCATACAGTGCCGCTGCTTTTATTAGGGGGAGCCCTGAAAGTTACACAGGTTATTACTCAGAGGGACTGGGGACAGCAGGCCAGCATGTTTCTCCTCTAATGTCTACAGCAGATGAAAGGAGACTAAACCGTAAGTAGAGATGATCTGTTAAATGGCTGTGCTCATGCTGATTCCCCTCTCTGCTCCAGCTCTGTATTCAGACCTGATGTACCCCTGCAGCTGTGGCATCTGTTTTCTCCTGTGAATGTGAGTCTGAGCTGCCAGGACAGGGTGCAGGCATCCTGGGAGGCACTGAAGTGACAGCAGGGCGGCTCTGCTGCCTGGGGTTGGGGCCCTTGCCTAGGTGACACCGTGCAGATGTGAGCTCAGCTGCTGTAAGCCAGCCCCTCCCCAGCTAACCTCCCTTTTCTCTCCTTGCTTGCCTGCCACAGTCCTTAGAGAACACCCTTCGTGGACAGTGACTACCTGCTGCCAATCCAGGGATGGCAGAATAAGGGTGTGGAGATGAGGAACTGGTGGGCTCAGCTCCAAGAGGAGGAAAAGCCAGCATGCCATTGAGGCAAAGGTATCTCACATCCCTCAGAGAAGCAGAACGCTCCTCCTTGACCTTTAGTCCCTCATCTGTCAGTGGCATCAATCCAGCTTTTATGGCAGCTTGCCCAACTTCAGCTTCCTTTGGAGGGACCTGACCCGAGCAGAGGGTTCCCCTCTGTGCACTGTCAGTCTGAGATGGTTGGCTGGCTCTCCCCAGTGCTCCACCACCACTCACTGGCCTCACCTGAACCATCACCTGCTCACAGGTGAATGACACCACACCACACGTGTGTCCCTCAGACGTGCTGGCCTCACAGACCATTAATCACTACATGAAGACTAAGACTTTTACAGCTGACACTCAACTTTTACCTGCCTTCGTAGTGTGGCACTGTCTGAAACTCTTCCTTGCAAATCACTCCCGAGCATGTTCCACTGTGCCAGGTGTGTCAACAACGCTGTTGCTGACTCCTCAGGGAGGCATTTGTCCTGTCGGTTATAGACCTAATGATTGCTACTCTTTCCCCCCCCCCCCCCCACCTTTTCAGTGTCTTCACAATTCAAAGTTCACATTTTATAGCCAAACAGGCACGCAGGCTTGGTCCCTGCTGCCAGAAAACCACCTGTGAGCAATTCTTTGAGGACCCTCAAATACATGGTCCACTTTGTATTTCAAAAAGCATGGGTAAAGCTGCTCCCTGCAGTTAGCTGTGCCAATTACCTTGCTGTCCAAGTAACCTTTAGCTTATTCACTCCTTTCAGCCCTCACAAAGGAGGACACGAAGTTATGGTGCCGATGAAATCAAGTTACAAGTCTACTACACCCTAATAAGAAGGTGCCACTTGAATGTGCTAAATCTCGCTGTGCAAAGCTCCCGTCTCATCATTTGCTCCAACAGGAATATTTGACATGCATGTTGCTAATTTTCTCCTAAGGTGTTTCATAACTTGTGGGCCACCTCCTGGAGTCCGCACTAACGCTGGCATGCACAGCAGGGATGCTACACAGCTGCTAGAGGTACTTCTCTACTTCACAAAGTAGTGACCGCCAGATCTCCCACAGACTGGAGCTTCTCAGGTACAATACAGTAGCGGAAGGGGTATTTGCTGTGCACTAACAGGAAATTTAGGTAAAAGACTGTAAGGGACCCCCCTGTTATTTTACAGATCTTAAACATCTGCATAAAAATGACCAAACTAGTTTGGAAGTTTCATTCATCAACGCTACAAAGCAAAGCGTTCTCAGGCTAATGTATCTACCCCAGTGGAGAGCCTGAGCAAGATCCAGAATGCTGCCTGCACCTCCAGTTTCCCCAGTAGGGAAAGAGCAAGTCCCAACAGATTTTAGATCTTTCAGCCTGAAACAGAGATTTTTGAGACCATTTCCTCCAGCTTCCACCACACAGTGGCTCTGCCCCACTGTCCACGTTCTGGTGTGGGAGACCACTGCTTCACCAAACAAGCTGAGAGACTGTGGGTGATGTCTTCTCCATTGCCTCCCTGCCCGCACATCTCAGCAGTCACTCTGGCTGCTGTTGTTTGGAGATGAGCCCCTAGATCCAGGTCTTTGACAACTCTAAGCTGCAGACTTTGGTCTTCTAGACTTCTGAAGACACCCAAGATCCTTCTGAGGTTGCTTCCCAGCTTGAGTACAGCACGGGAAGCTCAAATGAGGGAAAACTCATACATTTTATGCTTTTATGGAAGGAAGCAGATGGAACTAAGACCCAGCACCTCTCAATAAACACTTTTCCTCTGTTATTTTGAGTTTATATTTACACCTGAACAATTTTGTAATTTCTTTCTTTTTGCACACGGGATTTTCACAGCAAAGGCTGCAAAAGTTGTGCGCTGCGTGTACTTCAGGCACAAAGAGTCACTCGCCAGCTGTGCAAAACCGGGATCTGTGGACTTCGGTGGCATCCAACAGAATCTCAAGAAAACACATTAAAACAGCAAGTGGCTGCTTTTTGCTCTATATATTGATCCCAGCACTTAAATGGTGCTCTAAAGGCTGGCATAACACGCATGTCCCCAGTTGCACGTGGACTCCTTCCAGCCAGAGCACAGTATGTGGTGCTGTGAAACTACCATGTGCATTGTATACTGGGTTTTATCAGGTCTAATCTTCATGACTCTTGCCAAGCCAGATGTTGTCCTCACTCTACAAACGAGAAGTCTTGTGATACTTATTATATTGATACAAGTAAAGACGGGGGGGAAAAGTCTTCTGTTAAGATGATAATGTCCCTCTGGACTCCCTACTCAATACTCATTACACAGTAAGGGACAATGTACTTAATAACATCCCAGTCCTTGTAAAATAGCCTCCTCTTGTCACCCAGACTCATTTTCTGGAGGTTATCTCATACTGACTGTGTCAAAATGCAGCAGTTATTCCAAATTCATTACAAAAGTGGCATGCCCTGCCTTTGGGATTTCAAAGAATTGCACACCACGGAGACACAAATGGATGGGTTGGTTTATAAGGGCGCATTAAGAACTGAGTTTAATTAAAGAACACAAGAGAAATGTTTAATATTTAAAATACCGGAGCAAGAAGGCAATCTGTACTAATTTTTAACCTTTGTAAAGTCAAAAGTTAAAGAGCAAACCTGAGTTATAGGAAATATTTTTGCCTGACTGCTTTCCAGGCTGCCTATATGGAAGAGTTATCCCAGCCTGCTTCTCACTGGCTACTCAGCCTCAGCCTCTCATGTAACAAGTTCTGCAGCCCTTGCTGAAAATGTGCTCAGCTTTCTAACTGAAATAAATAAAGAAGCCTTTCTTTACCGATAGCTATAAATTAACCCAGGAGCAGGAATGTCCGTTCATCTCCACTAACTCACCAGAAACACGCTGTTCCAGCAGAGAGGAAGCTACATTTCTTCTTTAAGCCCTGCTGTCTGAAGAGGTCTCCTCCAAGCAGCCTTCAGTGCCTCACCACGGTGACAAGGTTGCCTTTCCTCCTACTCTTGGTACGCTATGAGCTGTGATTCATTCTGCTCCTGAGTCATGTCTGAAGGCCAGTCCAACAGGTGAGGTTCACTCCAGCCCCTGGAAAAAACACACCTCTTTAGTGGGTCCATTTACATGAGGTGAATGACCTTTTCCCAAAGAATGAACCATAGGAACTTTCAGCTTATTTGCTCAAGCTATTGGCCTAATCAGTATTAAGAGAGCATGCCGAGGAGAATGACACTCAGTAATAAGTTACCCTGTGGTTAAAATAAATGATAACGTTCACTCTGCCTGCCTCTGGCCTCGTTGCGTAAAGGAAGCACGTCCTGATAAAGCCCTTTTTTTTCTTTTAGTGAATGGTCACTCTAAGGCTCTCGGAGCATCTCACAAGAGCGACTGACTTTGCAGGCAAAGCACCCACTGGAGATTCTGCCATCCTTGTTTTGCAGGTACTGGCGACAGCTGGCTAAGTCAACAGCCTGCTAAAAGGCTTTACAGCGTCACAAGGCTTTTTGAGCCAGCCACATTGGCAAAGGAGGATTCCTCCTCCCTGAACTATATGACCCATGGCTGGAGCTGCATACTGCAGAGCAAGCTAGGTACCTCTCAGTGCCAGGCTTGGAGCACACAGCTAGCACTGGTTAGCAAAGGTTAATAGGAGATGGGCACAGTATCCTTATGTTTGTCAAGCTCTTGGTATTTTACAGCTTGAAATAAAGTGTCGTTGGCACCGAAGCCATGTTCCGGGGTGATTAATCCTTTGAATCCCATCTCACATCTAATTCAGAGCTTCCTCTGGCTGCCACCGTGAAGTTTCACTCACCAGACACACACACTCCCCAGAGAGAGATGTTTTACTGTTCAGTGTCAGCCTGGCAGCGTCGGGATGGGAGCTAACACTCAGAAATGCATCCTCCAGGAAACAAGAGCTCCTCTCTGCTGGGGGAGGCAGGTCAAGCCGGGACATCGCACCATGCTGTAAATCGGGCTGTCCTTCCTCCTCATTTCAAGTTGGATCATTTAAAAAGTGCCATCACTTCAGGGAATGCTTCTCTAAGTGTCCTTGTGACCCTTCTTTTGCCAGAGATGGAGTACAGTGGCGGTCTCACAAGCTACAAACCCAAATCCTCTGGCTCACTGCCTTTGAGAAGGGTGTAAAGAAAATGCCTGGCCCCTGGGGTGCAGTCTCTGAGTAAAGGGATGGGGATGCTACACATGGTGAAGAGGTGACTGTAAGAGGAGGAGGGTGACTGCAGAGCCCCAGAAGGTCCCTTTTCAATCCCAGTTTCCTACATGGCTTGGTTTATGTAGCTATGTTTAAAAAAGAAAAACGAAAAGCTTCCTCAGCTGCTGTGTGGAAGCTGGGCACATTGAGGTAACCCATGCTGCCCTAAATCGAAGCCTCAAACCAGGTGGAGAAACCTAACCAGAGGTGAGAGAGTGCCTGCAGCCCCTGGGACATGAGGCACCTTGCAGCTCCGCAGTGGCTCTTTGGGTCCTGTCCTGCCTTTGGGCTGTCTGCAGAAAGGGGTCCGTGTGGGAAAGCACTAAATAAACCCAGTTTCCCACTGACTAGAGTTGTCCCTTGCACCCAGTAATCCTCTCCTTCTCCAGAGGAGCACAGACACGCTCAGGACAATCTCTTCAGTAACGGCTGTGAGTGTTTTATTTCGTATTTCCCTTGGCAACGCTGGCACTCTTTCATGGGAGATATCTTTTCACTTCTTGGAGACACTTTCAGTGTCTTTGGCTGGGAAGCAAAGTGGAGACAGGACGTTGATTGGTGTTCTGCTTCCTCCTTGGATTTGTCTTCACTACGCCTCCGAAGAACTTCTCTGACCTTGGCATTTTAGTTTTGCTTATCTTTTTTGATCCCTTCTGTGTCTTTGACCTGAAATGCCTGGTTATAGAATAACTAAACATGCAGGGTTGTGGGGATCTCTTTTCTCTCCATGTACAAAAGCAGAGTTCAAACGCAGCAGGGAAGCAAGATTTGTGAGCTTCATGTTTTTCTTTTGTGAATCAGACTGCAGCTTTCATCCCGCTGAAAAAATTACACTGAAATAAATCTTCAGGTAAAAATGCATGCGTCCAAGGCATGACACTAAACAATAGCTGTGATCTGTTTAAACAGTCACATCAGAGCATTAATTACTTGGGAGCAAATATACTGGAGTGTATTTAAGACCACTTCATAAATGCAATGTTCATTATTCCATGTATAAGTCCGGCAAAAACTCAGCACAGAGTGTCAGTATTTCCAGGAGCTTTAATCCTGCCAGAACTGAGAATCCATCTCCAGGGTTTCAGCGCCCTGGAGAGCAGCAGAAGCTCCACTCTTGGTGCCCATGTGCCACTGACACATTCAGTGCCTCCCAGGCCAGGATCTGATACCTGGAAATTGACAGTGAGCAGCAGCTGGATGCCGGGTTCAAATTCCCAGCTTTTGGATGGCATTTCGGCCACACAAACACGCATGATACATCCCTGGCCCTTCTGATGTGCTGGTTTCACCCAAGACCTCAGCGAGCTGGTATTCACCAGCACCACACCGGACATCTCCTTCCAACTCAACCAGCAACTGTACTGTCTGCTTTGGGAAACCATGGGTATTTTGCAGCATCTGAGATATTAAGTGCTCAATGAGATATTAGGTCCTCAACATAAAAAGGACATGGAACTGTTGGAACAAGTGCAGAGGAGGCCACGAGGATGATCAGGGGACTGGAGCACCTCCTGCATGAAGAGAGGATGAGAGAGTAGGGGCTGTTCAGCCTGGAGAAGAGAAGGCTGCGTGGAGACCTCAGAGCAGCCTTCCAGTATCTGAAGGGGACCTATAGGGATGCTGGGGAGGGACTCTTCATGAGGGACTGTAGTGAGAGGACAAGGGGCAACCGGTTAACACTTGAACAGGGGAAGTTTAGATTGGATATGAGGAAGAAGTTCTTTACTGTAAGGGTGGTGAGGCACTGGAATGGGTTGCCCAGGGAAGTTGTGAATGCTCCATCGCTGGCGGTGTTCAAGGCCGGGTTGGACAGAGCCTTGGGTGGCATGGTTTAGTGGGAGGTGTCCCTGCCCATGGCAGGGGGGTTGGAACTGGATGAGCTTAAGGTCCTTTCCAACCCTGACTATTCCATGATTCTAAATCTTCTCAAGATCTAAAAGAAGCAGTCAAATTACACACTGTGTGGAATGCTGCTTTCTCTTTCGGGACCTGATGCCCGTAAGTGCCTGTAATCACTCAGTGATTGTGCAGTGACTAATTGTTCCCTGTTTACCAGCTCCATAGTATTTGTGATAAGACACTTCTTGCTGCCCTTCTTTCATCTCTGCTTTCCACATGAACTGCACTGGTTGCTTCAGTCTCCAGCAGAAGCCAGTCCTTCATCCTTGCTACCCTCCTGTTTATATTTGACTATATCCTTTCATCTATGCACCTCAGGATGTGGTGTCTGGAACTGAATGGTGTCCTGCACATGATTAAACTGAGGATTTCCATGGGGTTCCATAAGTAATAGAGAACTAAGTTGTCTGGAGCAATGAAGTTTTACATCCTGATACTCGGCTAGGAAATGCCTCAGGTTTTGCTAGCGTACCCTCTGTTTCTCAGGGTGCAGAATAGGCACCACATTTAGGATATCCTGACTCATTTGTTGTTACCTATAACAGCACTTTCTCATTTCTCCTTTCTTTCTACCACTGGAAGCAGAGGCACCTTCTGTGTCTGAGAGGAGAAATCCCTAATGATGGGCAAAACACATACAAAAGGGAATGAATATGCACAGTGCTGCTGGACGTGGCAAAAGATTTCCCTTTCCTGAGACTTCCCTCCTGCACCCGTCTTTGATTGTCATCCAGTTTCCAAGTAATTGACATGTTGTCACTGAAACTGTTCCCAAATCTCTCACATTCCATGTTTTATAAAGTCCCACTGTCAGAGGCTGTAGGATACACAGAGATTTAGATGCACAGGGAATTCGTGGATGTAACTTACATGAAACGGCAAGTGACCCAACCCATCTTCCCATGGGTGGGAAGGATGTTCTTAGAATGATAAAATACTTTTATACTTATGTTATGGGAGAAGACAGTTCTTTTAAGTGGTTATTCTGACCCCACGGTTTACAAGAAAACATTCTTTTAGTTATAATGTTATAACAAAGCAGTCCAGAGGCGGACACACAAATGAGCTTGAGCCGGAGCCAGCAGAGCCTCAGTGCCCGCGGTGTCAACACCCCCGCCGGCCCTTATCTCCGCACAGAGGCGGAGCGGCCAATTCACGGTCAGGAGGGACAAGGCTGCGGCTCCACCGCCGCGGGGAACGCTCCCCCGGGCAGCGCCGACACGGCGGAGAGACGGAACCCAGAGCTGGAGCCCGAGCTCGGGACGTGAGGCCGGGTAAAGGGCGGCCCTCCTCCGGAGCACCGCCCCGCACCAAGATGGCGCCGCCGCCTCCGTCTAAGGGGGACGGCTCCGTCCCGCCCCGAGGCGGGCTCCGCGCCGCTGCGGTCGGCATCGCCGTGCGCCGGAAGCGCCGCCATGCGGGGCCGGCTGCTGCGCGCCTGGCGGGAGGGCGTGAAGGCGGCGGGGGGCGCGGCGGGGCCGCCATGGCGGGTGCTGTTCTTCGGTACCGACCGCTTCGCCGTCACGGCGCTGCGGGCCCTGCAGGCGGCCAGGTACCGCCCGCGGCGTGCGGGAGGGCCGGGGGCTGAGCGCTGGGAGTGGTGAGGGAGGGCTGGCACCGGGGGTTGGGAGGTGGGGGAGCCCGGGGTGGTTCAGGGGTTGTTGGGGCATGAGGTGGGGTGGGCGTGAGGCACGGATCGTGGTCTGGGCAGTGGTTGGTGGGGAAGCTGGAGGGAAGGGGCCTTAGGTTGGGACAGGGGCGTTGGCGTCGTGAGTGGGTTGATGGAGAGGGAGGCAGGGGGTATGTGGATTGCTTTTTGGATTGAAAAGAGGAAACCATGGGTGGTGAGGGGGCCGGGGCCAGTGAAGGGGGTCTGGGGACCAAGTAGGGATAGGGGTTGTAGGAGGAGGTTCTGAGGAGCCCACAGCAAGGGGTGGACGCGCCCCAGCTTTTGGCTCTCCCTTGCTCTGCCTGCATGGGCCCTTCAGTGCCTTGTCCCCGCAGGGAGCCCAGCGAGAACTCGCTCGTGTCCAGGCTGGAGGTGGTGACCCTGCCCTCGCGCCTCCCGGGGACCTGCCTGTGAGGAGCTGCGCCCGGGAGCTCCAGCTGCCTGTTCATGAGTGGCCCCGCACGGGACCTGCGGGGCAGTTCGATGTGGGTGTGGTGGCATCGTTTGGGCGTCTCCTGAGCGAGGACCTCATTCTGCAGTTCCCATAGTACGTGAGTTGACAGGACATCTATTGCTGCTTCGTTAGTTAGCTTTTGAGGCAGCACCTGTGATCTGTAGCAGATGAGGTCAGCTTCTTTCCGAGGTTCATCTGCTTAGCCTGAACCCTTCTGTCGGTGTCAGGTTCACTGTTGTTCATTAGCATGTTGACAGAGGCCTGTCAACAGTGTAATGTGTTTATCTTTATTCCCCTCATCCCTCTTTGTGTTCACTGAAAAACTGAAGATTGTATAGTGTGAATTTGCCTTTATATGTTTAAACCAGTAACGCTTCAGAAGGTCTGAGTGGGTAATTCTTATAACACTGAAAATGCTTGAAATGTTCCATATCCATTTACATATGCTTCAGGTACTGTTCCTGTTCTAACTTAAAACATTTTAATTCAGTGGCGTGCTGAATGTCCATCCCAGCTGCCTCCCTCGATGGCGTGGTCCTGCACCCATAATCCACACAGTGCTTCATGGTGATAAAGTCACTGGGGTGACAATTATGGAAATAAGACCAAAAAGGTGGGTTGGATGTGCTTCCCAAAGGCTTCTGTTGCTTCTCAGGACTTCAAATCATCACCACTTAAGTCACCAATTAAATCTTTCTGTAATCACCTATTTTTTCTTATGTGTATGTTTAATATTAGAAGTTGAAATACTTAAACTTTCATCTGACCATATGAGACTTGACATAGGTACAGTATTTTGGTGAGTGTGGAGTTCGCACTCCAGACTCTAGGCCTGTTCTCTAATTTCTAGCATTGTTACAGGCAGCAGACTGAGAGCAATCAGTCACACAGGCTTGGTATGTGATGTGATGGGAAAGATCTGGTTTTCATAGCTCAGAGTTGCCTGTTACATCGTGTAAGTAAAACAGGACAAGCAGTTGCCTGTCTCAGGATGAGAGAGAGATTATGTGGTTTAGTTTCAGCACTAAGTCTGGCTTAAAAGGCTTGAGAAAACACATTATCACCGTTAACTTTTCTTTCTTAGATGCTTGCCTCATAATAGATCTCAGGAAAGCTTGAAACTAGTTTCTTCTGAATACTTCAGGTTGTTTCTTCTGAGATGTTTTGCTTCTAAACTGTAAATGAAACTCAGCTTGCTGAGGTGAATCTTCCTTACCAAAATACATCTGATACTCTTTTCCCTGGGTTGTTTTGTGAACTAAAGACTATTTGATAATGTGCGAAAAACAAAGGTTTTTGGTTTTTTTTTGGGGGGGGGGGAACGGTATTTAGTAACTGAGTTAATGTATTGAACACAAAGTTTTGAACGGCTCGTTGAGTTATAGCTTCTTCTCCAGTAAGCTTGTATGGTTTTTGCCTCACAGGTTTGATGTAGGTCCAATTATTAAGCAAGAAGAGTTTGCTGTTCCTCCCTGCTGTACTGCAAAGGAGCTGGAAGCGGTATTATCAAAGATGGGTGCAAACATGGTAAAGTCATGCAAGCTCAAGCTAGTGTCAGTTCTCATTAGCACCTTGCTTTTAACATGTGTAGAAGTCATTCTTCTTAATCTTGCTTCTGAGTTGACTGCAGCTGTTAAGAGGAGAGTGGTCTGAAAATTGGTGTTTGTGAGCGCTTTGTCTTGCTGAAAGAAAAGCTGCATGGTGTGTGATACACTGTCAATGTTCATCCTGTGCCTTTCTGGTCTGCTTCTGTTCTGTGAAGAACTTGACTACTCTGTATGGAAGTGGTGCAGTTTTGTCTTTCATTTAAGTGAATATCTGCTTTTTTTGTTTTAGCAATCCCAGATTTTGTCCTGTTCTGGGATTAATATCAGAGAGGAGTTCATACATAAAATAATACTCTTGGGTTTTTTAATTGTGATTCAGTGGGAAGGATGCCTTTACTGTGTTTATGTGTTTGATACAAGCCTTCTGAATATACCAATCCAATTGTCTAGAGGCTCACATGAAAGTTCCACTGATGAAAAATTAAGTATTGTTAATAAGTGTACTGTTCTCAGCTTTGCTAATACTCTGTACAAAATCTAATTCTGCAGCTGATATCAGTTCTGAGAAACCTGCCTGAAAGTTTGAAAAATAAAAAAGAACAACCAGAAGAAGGTGTAACATTTGGTAGGTAAAAATCATATATAATGCAACTAGTGCATTTTGTCCTTTATCAACTGGAAGACTAAGTTTTTTCCTACGGTGCTGGGGTATATTTTATTTAGATACCTTTCTCAGTATGGTCTCTCCATTGCCTTCTCTGGCTTAAACAAGGTGTACAGTGGGAATAAAGCTTGAGATTTCTTCTTCAGATGTCCTGCATTAATGTTTTTATTCCAGTTGTCCATTACAATAGCAAATTCCTGAGTGATGTTACAAAATCTGAGTTTATTCTTGATGGTTGTAACCCAGACAAAAGTGTTAAGCTGTGCTTCTAAATACATGTTACCAGTTTGCATTACAATGGGTAAATAAGAGGACAACTGAGAATAAAGTATAAACAATCAAAAGGAGGATTTTAGAGAATCTTTTCTGCAGTTGTTTAAGGTACCTATGGCTAGAGGTAAACCTGCCACTGGTCAGGGTGAAGTTGAGTTTAAAATAGGATAGAATGGTACAGCTGTTTGTTTGCAAAAACATGCAAACCAAAATATGAAGTCTTCCATTATTTTTTCTCTCTAGCTCCTAAAATATCTATAGCTAAGAGCTGTGTAAGATGGGAAGAGCAAACAGCTGCACAGATAATTCAACTGCATCGTGCAATAGGAAGCATGGTAAGACAGCAGAATTTTTTTAACCCTCTTCTGTTGTCTAGCATGTGTGAGTTTGGTGTTGGTATTTTAACTAATGACTAAGCTCAAGTTTAGTTATTTTAGCCTTTTAAACCCATCATGTATTCTAAAATCCCAGCATAGTTTAGCATTAGAAGTAGAATTAGCGTAGAGGAGAATTTTCCTAGACTTGATTCCAAGTGTGAAATCAGCCCAAAGTTTTGTATTGATTCCTTATCTCTGAGATTTCCACTGATGCATTTGAGAGGGCTCCAGAAGGCTGTCATGACATCTTTGTGTGAAAGTAAACAGTGCAGACAGTCTTGATAAACAGTTGTTGTAGCTAGTAGCATTACTAATTACTGCATATACTAATGATTTGCTTGTCAGCGAGATGAGGGAGAACAAGGAGAGCTGGATATAATAAGGAAAGTCTCTTACCTGGACATGGACCTGAATTTTTCCCCTAGTGTCACAGGTATCTCGCATAATTAAAAGGACTACACAGTTACCCGGACGTCATGAAAGTATTCTCCATGTGTCATCTGCTTCTGTTTCCAGTTTCCTTTGCAGACACTGTGGAAGGGAACTACGGTTAAACTTCTGGATTTTGTGGAAGTGGATGACATCCCTGGTTTTGCTGGTATTTAATTTGAAATTAAGTTAAATTTTCCTGTCTTTTCAAACGTTGAATTGGAGATCATCATATGTGGTTGTACTAAACAATAGCTTTGAGTACTGCTTTTTGAAACTCCAATAGAACAAAGTCAGTCTCATGTATGCTCAGAGTGCAGTAAGTTTCTGTGCCCAAAGATGAGCTTAAAATGGGTTTTAAGGACATTCCTATTCTGTGATGCTGAGTGAGCAGCAGGTATAGACTTGTGAATCCTGAGATTTGGAGGATCCTAATCCTCTAATTAGTTAGGAGATCCTCTTCTAGCACCATTGTCTGGGGATCTCTCACAGGGACTGTTTCTGGATCAGATAGGGAGCAGGGCCAGAAAGACTGTTCTGGTTCTCCCCTGCTCATTTGGATATAATTCATTCAAAAATTGTATTGAGCAAAGCAGTGACTCAAGGATGGTTATTGTACTTCAAAGAGACACCAGTGTTTCAGGCTTTTTTGCACTGGTGCTATAAAAATGCAAGTCAATCTTGCTTTGCTTTTAGATCAAACATTAAATGACTGTGGAGCTGTTCCTGGTTCACTCCTGTACCATAAAGCATCGCAAACGCTGATAGCTCGTTGCAAGGTAGGTTCTTCCCATTTGTTTTATATTCACTGCCCTAAGGACAAAGTTTTTAGTATTTGTGTGTTATACAGTTTTTATCTTAATGTCCATCGATACTCACAGAGCTAGTTCAGATTAGTATGACATGTCTTGTTTGGTATCTTGGAGAACTTCTAATTTCCGCTAACAGGCAAGAATTTGACTTGTAATGTAAACACGATGACATTAAATACATTGTATGCTGCAAGTCAGCCTAGTGAGAGCTAAAGATAATTTAAAACCATGGAAGAAGCTTGATGCCATTTGTTTCTTTTTACTTTTAGGAAGGCTGGGTTGGAATCAAAGCAGTCGTATTAAAGAAGAAGCTTACAGCAACTGACTTCTACAATGGATATATGCACTCTTGGTTCCAGCAGAAGTCAAGAGCAGTTCATCAGGAATGCAGATTTCAAACACTCAAACTTAGCACGGCAAAAAAGACTCTGAAAGAGAGGGAAATGCTGTCACAGAACATAAAACAATAGATGTATTTTAAAATGTGGAAGATGATGTCTGGAAGTCAATAGTAACATAAAATATTTCAGTGCCCACATGTAAGGTTCAGCTTAGTAGAACTTCAAGTTTTCCTTCCAAAGTGTTTGATCTTGCTGTCATCTGCATGTTTTCATTGTGGGCTCCTGATGATGCTTATTTCTGTTTCCTTCATAAGGAAAGAGAATCTCTGTGAGTATTGAAGTTAGTGAATAAATCCCTGTTTCCACTGTTGAGTAATAAATTTATTTTTATACGAGGTCTTCAGTTTCTGTTTGAGGGCTTGCTTCAGGTACAGGTTGTGCACAGTTACTTCAGTCTGGCAATACTAAAATCCCATGCTTCTCTGGAATTCAGTTCAGTGCTTACTGAGACTCTTGGATTATCTAGTTTGATTTTCTTGCCTTTGTATCCTTGCACTGAGGTGAATAACTTAAGCCTTAATTGGGGACATCTAGAGAATTTTTTTACTGTCCATGATAGTTTTATTGCTTTAATCTCTTTCATTCTGTTTCTAAAAACTTGTAATTCACCTTCCCAGTTGATCATTTTCTTTGGATATCTTTAGCTTTTCTGATTGATTACTTGTGTTTCCTACTTAATTGTATCATTTGCCATCTCTTCCTTCTCCTCTTTGTTTTCATATCCTAGAATACATCCCAGTTAATATTTTTGTGCCATCCATCCATGAAAATTTATGTTCTACTGTCCTACTTTGATAGGAGAGGTGTTTACCTGAAGAGAAGTTGTTAATCTAATCCAAGCTTTTGCTCAACCTGCCTTTGGTTAATGGCATGTATAAGAAGGAGCATTTCATGTGAAGAACCCCTAAACTGATGACTCTTAGTAATGTGGCACTGTGAGGATTAACAGCAGAACAAAGATGCTACATCCTGGGAGCTGCTGTAGTGTTGTTTGCTCACTTATTCTTGCTTTTTCTTAATACTGCTGAAGTAAAAGCCCCACTTTTGCTTTTTTTGGAGCTGTTCAGACTTGGGAGCATCCAGCTTTGGGGCCCCAAACATAAGAAGGATCTGGAGTCGAGTGAGTCCAGTGGAGGCCGTGGAGGTGGTGCAAGGGCTGGAGCAGCTCTGCTCTGGAGCTGGGCTGGGTCAGCCTGGAGAGGAGAAGGCTCCTTAAGGGGAGACCTTAGAGCAGTTCCCAGTGCCTAAAAGGGCTACGAGAAACCTGGAGAGGGGCTTTTGACAAGGGCCTCTATAGGCAGGATAAGGGGGAATGGCTTTAACCTAGCCATGTCTGGAACTGAAAGCTCAAGTAAGGTTGAATTCATGGGAACTTGATGTGCTATAGTGTGACTCACTGGATGAAAGCGAGCAAAAGCTCCATAAAAATGTGCCTTATTACATGGATTAAAATGTTTCTGAAGAAGCATCTGTGAAAGCAGATGCTGCAGTATTTTTCTTTAATTGTCGTTGGTCCAACAATTAATCTGCCTCTGACAGGTCTTCCAGAACACACGATCCTCCAAGAAATCCAAGCCTATGAATCAGAGTCAAAACATGGAACCAACAGCAAGGTGGAAGTTGGGCTCCTGTGGAGAATTCCATTTGTCTCTGCACACTCAAGGATGGAGTTTGTGCTGCAGAAGTTATAAACCTGGCAAGTTAGTTTCCAAGCAAATGATGTATTTTTGTGGTTTGCTTCCAGCTACCACTAGCATATAAAAGGTGTGAAGTCATTTTGTCATTACTCTGTTCAGACTGAAAGGTTAGTTGTCACCTTATGCCAGTGGAAGGGATGGTGGGTGGGTGGGTTTTGTGTATGTGTATGATGGATTTGGGGGTTTTCTGGGTTCTGTACAGTCACTGGCTCAGCCTCATGGCTGCTTGCTTTGTGTTTTACCCGCTGAAGATTCTGGGAATTTTTCACCAGTTATTTTTAAAGAGCATTCATAGGCATCACTGGGATTTGAATATTCAGTGTTTGTTGAGGGTAAGAACATTTTTTCTACACTCTCTTCCCCATAGACAATGAGGTTTTTGGCACTAATCAGCTGCATGGTAGGGGTCTGTCCTTGGGCATGGGTTGTATCAGAACTTGAATTAGCAGAAAAATGAGTATACAAAAAAATGCACAACCCACCCACACTACTATTTATAGATTTATATATTCTCTCTATATACATATATATATTTAAAAATATAGACAATTTAAGCACAAAGTATAAAGAATTTTGGACTTAGGAGAGCTATTATAATTATCTGTTAGCATGGGTGGACCCAGCTTTTCTGATGTCCAGATCCCCAGGCACTGGAAAATGAATTCTGGTTTATTATGACCAGAGTAAGATGATCAGTGAGATGTGACCCCATGGAAAAAATACAGTTTTAATAATTCAGGCAGTTTAAGGTTAAAAGCTTTTAGATGACCAAACTGTTAAATTAACCTTTTAATTAATTAATTTAATTAATTAGTTTAATCTTTTAGTTCCTAAGAATTACTTAAGGAAAATTCTTTGGCAGTTCTTTAACTCCTTGCTTATTTGACCCTGCTCTGCTATCATAAAGGTGATAGCAAATAGCTTTGTGTCTATCCTTTGCACCTCCACAACAGCATGGAGCAAAGTAGCGTTACTGCTGACTGTTATCAATGCTCCTAGTTGGAATGTCTGCTTCCATCCAGCAGTGTCTGCATTAGATATTAGCATCAGAGTGAACCTGTAGGGCAGTTTGTACACTCTCGCTGCCAGTTTTACATCGTGCCTTGTGTAAGATCTCTTGCTGTTAGTCATTGCTGGCAGATGCTAATTTCAGTTCTAACTAAAGCATAAAGCAACAGGGGAGAGCTTCCCCGTGTCTTTGGTGGAGTTTGAGGTGGGATGTGCTCAGAAACCCTGTAGATGGTGCTCGCTGCATCTCTTTGAGGGGAAACCCAAGGTCAGCTGGACAGAACATCAAGAAAATCTGGTACAGAATGTCTTCAGTTAGTTGTTTAATACCAAGTAATGTCTAAACCATATTGTAGCCAGGATACCTATACTTGCAACTTAATCTTTTGATCTGTGCAGTTTCCTTTAAGGCTCCTTAGAATTGCTTTCTATGCAAGAAGTTATAGAAGATTGAACAGTTCTTGCTTAACAGTTAATGTCCTAGCTCTGAATATGCACAGCTTCACCCCAGTTGTTTTGTGGAGGAAAAAAGGGTAAGATTATTTTTTATGGAGGAAATCTTTGGCATGCTGTTTTTGGCCTGGTAAAGGAGCTTTAAAAGGAATTGGAGTTCCCCAGGCAGCTGTTAGCCAAAATGTCTCTTTGGAAACTTCGCTCTCACCTAGCTCTGTAGGGATTTAACTCGGTAAGTAATGAAAATCTGATGATTTTTGCAGACCAGACAAAACAAAAATGGGGCATTCACTGATGAGGTGTGGACTAGCGTGTCAAGGTTGACTCTAGAACATAGGCATGGTGATTCAATCCCCAGTACTACTGCTGAGGTCAAGTACAGCCGCCTTAGCAATTGGAAAGTGATACTACCAAAACAAAGCAGTTCTCCTTTTGCCATGAGAGGGAAAGTAGCAGAGGTATTCATAGACCAGCATCCACTATGGCTCAGTTGAAGATCACTGAAGCCAAATTACTGGTAGAACTGCAAAACATTTGGGCACCAGAAGGGTTCTGGTGTTAGATAGAGATGATTTCATCTTGGATTTCAAATAAATGTTGGAGTGATATTTCCTAGGATGCTGGCGACTCGCTGTTAGATGCATCTGTTTCATGAGCTGAAACCTCACTGCTCCCTCTGCTTCCTCGGAAACCTCTTTATTTCTGGTATCTGCTGAATAAATAACAAATTAACACAAAGTGTAAGTGATTCAGCACAGGAGTACTGGAGGCTTTTAAATAGTTGATTGCAAAATCCCTGGATAATTTGAAGGTTGAATCTAGTCCTTTTGTTTATCCTAACTCCTGACAACCCGATAGCTTTTCAGGAAGCAATTTTTTCCCTTTCTTAAAAGCAGGAGGAGGGATAGGTCACCAGATTTATCCAAGGGTTGGAAACTGGGTGACCTTAATTGAAGATTCTTTGCCATTAGCTTCAAACCTGCCGATGCTTAGGAGCCAGGTCTCCTGCTTCAGCCTGTTTCTCAAGGTTGGTGGTCCGAAGGCTAAAGCTGAGGGAGGAGGTGAGTGGAAGCCTTCGTGCATTCCTGCAGCTGATGCTCTCCTTTGATACGTGGGAGTGTGGGTTAGGTTTCAGGTTGCAGAAAGGACATTGCTGTCCACTGACCATAAACACAAGCTGGGGAAGTCAGAATTGACATTGAACTATAGCATAAAACTTGTGTGAGTGGTGGATGCCAGGACCTGCTGTAGCTTTTTTCCTTTCTAAACTTTCTTAATGTGTTTGGTGTGGTGGCTCATCATTAATGACAGCGCTGAGTGGTGGTTGTTGGGACGAGGTTGTTTTCTGTTGATAGTGTTTAAGCACCCTGTGTTTGAAAGCGCTCTGTCCTGCTCTTTATCCAGTGTGCTCTGCCAGCAGGCTACTCTTAAGACCTCGGGGACTCAGAGAGTGCAGAGTGAGTTTGTTCCTCCAAGTCAGAATTAAGCTGCAGTGGGGGACAGTTTGGGGAAACTTGGAGAGCTTTTTGCTGTTTCAGGCTGTAGAGCTGTGACCATTTCATTGCTGTTAAGCAGACATTTCTCCCCAGAAGGAAGAGCCCTATGGTCTGCTGTATTTGACTCTGGCGAGCCCACATGCACCACAGGGATCAGATCCTGTGCCTGCTTTCATCCATCTATCTCCTGGTTTGGTCTGTAGAAGTCATTTGTGTTACTTCACCCTCAAAGTGATGAAACTAAGTTTGGGATTTGGCTGGCTGGCTGCAGAGGAGGGGAGCAGAGGGAAGAGACATTTCTCTGCGAGTCTGCAGTGCAAGCCAAGAGCTCTGTGGGAAGGTCCAAGCTGATGCTCCCCACTGGCTGCCTTGGCTCCAGCTCATGCCAAGCCCTTGCAGCAGACTAGACACAAAAGAAAACACAGAGTCTAAATTCATTGGTATGAAGAGCATGTGCCAGAGTATTCCACAGCTCTTCCTGTTCTGCTTCTTTTTGATGACTGTCAATTTGCACCAAAACATGTGTTATTAAGGTGGGCTTTTTGACCTTCTTACGCATGATTCTGGCTGCATAGCCACTCAGTCCTGCACAGCTCTGCCTTTAATGCCTGGGATGCCCTGTGTCAGACATGAGAACTTGTTCTGAAGCTTGCTAAATACTTCTGAGAGATTCCCCATGCCCTTGATGGGCTTGTAGGCAAGACAGCATAGACCTAGAACTAGCTTCATACCCATAGGAGGGCATTGGGTAGGAAAGGGAAATCCATGGTTGAGTGCATGCTTGAGCTCCAGTTTTCATGTAGCAGCACTGCCCACCTTTCTGTGATCTCTCTCTGTGGAAATTTTGGTGTTGGAGGCTTGCCTGCACCCCAAAAATTTATTGCCAGTATTGGGGTGTAAGCACAATGTCTTCTGTGCTGCTGAGGTGCTTGATTCTGCCCTAGAAGTGTTGGGGGGGTTGATAGGGCAACTTAATCAGCCACTTGGAGATGTATCAGTGTCTGCGTGACCTCTTTTGTGGCCATCCGTACCTTCAGCTAAGAGCACTTTCACGTGCAGCAGTGTGCTGTTCGCTGCTGCTGAATATGGAGGGAAGCCTATCTTATTCTTGTCTGCGCTGCCCAGCCCTGCTTTACATCGCCTGGTTTCCTATACTCCTCAAAGCACAGTGACCTAGCCCACTTTTCTCCCCATCTTATCCCACTCTGGGGGCTCTGCTGCTGCCTCATTCCCTTGCCCAGACCTGCTGCTCTGCTTCTCAGCAGCTGTTTCTGGCCCCATATCGCAAGCTGGGCACATGTTCCTTGACTGCAGCACACCATGGCCAAGCCCTGGACCTGGGGGAACACCAGCTACCCACCAAACC
The DNA here is from genome assembly GCA_017639245.1 of Myiopsitta monachus. NCBI lineage: Eukaryota > Metazoa > Chordata > Aves > Psittaciformes > Psittacidae > Myiopsitta > Myiopsitta monachus. Next base: position 3,077,710 of record CM029921.1, on the reverse strand, counting down.
CCTCACCCATACTCAGGGTCAGCCTCTCATTGATAAAGCCATGACCTGTTTGTGAACAGAAAGGTTCTGCAGGTTATTCTTTGGTTATGGCCAGGCATTTCAAACACAAAAGCAACACGGCATTATCAAAGTTATAAAATGACTCTTTTTATTAACCTACCCTATCATAAAAGCATGGATTTTCTTGTTAAATAATGCAAGAAGCAAGAGAAAACTAGGTTTATCCGTGTTAAGCCTACAAATCCTCATGGCTTCTCCGTGCTGTTGAGCATGTGAGCTCTTAGAAATGCAGCTGCCGGCAGTTTAGCTGGAGTAGTTATTCTAAAATAAGCTAGAAATAAATAAAATACTTACATTTCAAGTACAAAACCCCGCAGTTGAATTCAGTATGAGGAAATCAGTTTATTCCTTTTCATGTTACCAACTACTGTACAGGTACTTGGGCTGGCAAAGTCTGCAGATGCAGAACAGAAGGGTGTTTTATGTACATGACTTAATTGAATCATGTGTTTAGTCTTCCCTTTAGGCTATCATATGAAGCTGTCTAATGTCAGGCAGAAAGAAGATTTTTATGGATGCATTTAATAAGACACAAACTCACTACAGCTACTGGCCCCCAATTTTTGCCTTATGTCTTTCTGGTGGAGGAAAAATGTGCACCTTCATTATGTCTCAGAAATAATGACACCTACCAGCTTTGGGTTCTGTTGTTAGCAGGTGGATTTTACTTTCAAATTATACTTAGTCAAGTGTGAACAACTTTTCCGTGGCTCCTTTACAGCTCTAGTATCCAGAAGGACGTTGACCTCTCATCGGGATCCTGCTCTGTGGGATTTGGCGGCTTGCCGGCTGCCTTCGGTATGCGGGGCTCTCCCCTGGCAGAACCAGTATGGACTGCTGGCCCGAGTTCCTCTGAGACTCGAAGATGCTTTGCTCTGCTGCGCTCCTCTCCGAACAGGTAAAAGTCAACCCAACACCAACATCACTCTTCATGGTTCGGGAGGTACCATCAGATGAGCCATCAAAACACCTACCCAAGGCAATCTCCTTGGCGATCCTCGGGTCTTGGTCTGTGACAGTGTAGATGCCGTAGTTGTGTCCCAGTGGGTCGAGAGGAGCCAGCATGGTGTACTCACTAGTGTCATTGTTGGTAGCCATGGGGAGGTGGTTCACCAGGTACTCATGGAGCATGCTGTTAACGCTCTCTCTGCGGCAGCTGCCTTGAGGCACCACTTTGACCAGTGTGCGGTCCACACGGTCCTGGTCGAAGAGCATGCCGCTGCACTTGAACTCCAGGCACGCTGCCGACACATCCCGCCGCTCTGAGTTCCGAATGCTGCGGACGTCCCTGATGCCGTAGAGCTTCCCAATGGTACGTGGGTGCGTCCCACCCATGTTCCGAGATCTTATGTTCACCTCTTGGGGTCCATTTATTTTTACTTTAATGTAGCAGGCCCTAAATTCCATAGGCTTGGGCCACCATGCCAGGTAGTCATCAGTCCAGCTCATGAGGTCATCTTCACTGAAGGGAACAGTGTTGTAGTCATACCTGTCTCCCTCTATCCTGTAAAACCTGAAGTGAGGGGCATTGTATGGAGCTTCCTCGCATTCTTTTAGGTTTTCATAGGCATAAATAGGGCCGTTGTTCTCCTCTGGGGAATTAGGGCTTGGCTTGGCCATGTTAATGCTGAAGGCTGTTTTCTTAGTGTTGGAGTCTTCATGGTCTGTTCTTCTGTAATTGAGCTTGTTGAGATATGGCTGTGGGACCCCAACAGCATTAGGGTTGAGTTTCGGAGCAGAGGGGACAGCTTCAAGCTCTTCACCCCCCATGCTCGCCAAGATATAAGCTGCATAGGCCTCGGGGTTCTGCTCATCGCAGAAGGCAGGCACGCAGGCACCATTGGGACCAGTGACCACGCTGTCAAAACGGCCCCATGCTCTGGGGTTGGAGGAGAACCCTGGCTCTGGCTCTGTGTTTATAATAGAAATCACAACCCCTTGAATCTGCTCACTTTGCAGGAATCTCTCACTTCTGTAGGCTCGGACTTTGACATAGCACCGTCTGCTCTCTGGTACATCCAGGTTAAACAGTCGCCTTTCTTTGATCTCCATGTTCCCAACCAAAAACGTTCTCTCCTCCCTTTTGCGCCGTCTGCTTTTCTCCAGGTTGAAGTCCCCTTCTTCCTCCCATAATCCTGTCTCTGGGTTCAGGGACCAAAGCTTCATCTCTTGCAGGTGCTCTGGCATCTTTACCTGAGCAGCATCCAAATGAACCTTCACTTCCTCTGCATTAAGGGACTCGGTGCCCTTTTCATCAGTGAAGTCCACGGAAAACATGCCATAGGTGCGGAGTGGAAATACGTCTCCTTCCTCATCTACAAAGTTCAGGTCGCTTTGTGTCACAGGAGCTGTTGAGATGTTTCTTGGGTCCAGAAATGTCACGCTGGCTTTCACTTTGCCTCTGTAGGCTTCTCCATTTTTCCTATAAAATGCATTGGGAGGAATTTCTAATTCGGCAATTGGATCATCTTCTTCCATTTCTCCCAAAGAGATCACGTTGGTTTCAGTGGATTCCAGTGTAACAGGGGGTTTCTTTCTTAGCAGCTTGATCTCATGAAACACAGCACCTCCGTTTTCCTTGAAGGGCAGAACCTTTGTCGTGTTCACAAACTTCTGCAGCCGATCCACGAAAGTTAAAACCAGTCTCTCTGTGTCTGCTGGGACATGGACTGAGAAGGTTCCCTTGTAGCCGGTCATGCTCACTCTCTTGTTGCCCATGTAGATGTGGCCAAACCTCAGTGGCTCTCCGTTATCTGCTGCTGTGGCTCTGCCTCGAACTGTTATTTTGGTCTCAGTGCATTTTTTGCAGCCACATTCTACAACAACTTTAGTGGGGAGCGTGTACCCATCACAGGAGATGTCTCTGGTTTCCATCTTGGACACTCCGCAGCAATAGGCAACGTTGTCCTTACACCGGAGTCCCTTATCCAGCTTCCCAGCGCAGGTCTTTGCTGGGCACTTGCCAACATCATAGTAGAAGGTATTTGTTGCTTTTTGGAAGCAGTCGTGAGGAAGTCGGATGAGGTGGCTTTGGGGTTGGGAGTCACAGGCTGCCTCTTGTCTCCCTGTTGAACAGAATTTCTTAATGAGCAGCACGAAAGAATTGTAGTCATTGCTATGTGGTCTGAAACCCTCAACGTTATATGTTTCCAATAATATTGAGGGTTTCACAGCCACAAACCAGATGTTTTTGCAGCATTTTGGTTCAGTGGATTCATCTGGCCTCCATTTTGGTAAAACAGGTGCTCAGCTTTCACTTTAGGTACCTGATTAAGAGCAGTGCTGTTTGCATCCAGCTCCTGCTTACCCACCACTGCCATCCAACCCACCCTCCACTGTTCTGCAGCTGCCAGGCTTTTTGGGTAGGGAGAAACTAAATGTGTCCCAAGGTTTAAGAAAAAGCCCCTGAGCAAAACAAATATTCACATCAGGCAGCAAATACAGTGAGAAATCTGCTGAAACCAGCAGATTGAGCTTGGCAGGTCACCTGCAATCCAGAGCTCCAGTTTGTAAAGAGCATCTGGTTCCCTACCAGCTCACACAAGCTTATCTGCTAATGGCTGCATGAATTTGGCCCCAAATATTTTTCTTGGGACTTTTCTTTCCCACATGTACCACAATTCCTGGTTTCTGCTTCCCCAGCTGCTTGGAGAGCATCACACACATTTTATCTTACCTATGACAGCAAGCTTGGCAGGCTGGGACTTCGCCGACCCCCCGGCACTGCTGGCTTTGCAGAAATACTCTCCTGAATGGTGCCTGTTCAGGTTCTTCAGAATCAGGTTGTTTTTGTATTTGTATAAAGAGGGATCCAGCAGGGAGCCATTGTGGTACCTGCCAGGAACAGGCAGGCAGTTAAGGGGACAGAGCCATGGCCTTAATCCTGCATCCTGCCGTGTGGATTTTGCCAGATCTCTTGCCTCAGTTTCCCCATTTGTAATCTGGCCAGATGGCATCACCTAAAACTTATTCCCCTTCCCTTGGCAGTACTGAGACGTGTCTGCTGGGCAGTTCGCAGACAGGAGAATGGCCAGTCCTGCTTGCTGGGGTTTTCGAACTCTTATTTGTGTGTTTTAGCAGTCAGCCCCTCAGCAGATGACATTACAGCACCTCTGAGGTACACCAGCTCTGCACATCTCCAGGACACCATCATTTGCAGCAATTTGCTCTCAATGTATTTAGCTGTTTTATAGCCAGAACCCCACCTTTATGGGGTTGGTAAGGAGATACAAATTGGATCCATGGGACGGATAGGACTTCTGCATGATCAAACTGGAGTTTCTTACCAGAGGTAGCGGTCAGGGGCTGGGCTCCCAAGGGCATCACAGCAGAGAGACACACTCTGTCCCACTCTCCTGGCTTTGTCCTCAGGGCTTCTGAAAACATAGGGTTTGCCTGCAAACGAGGAAAAGGCCATCTCATTACTCTTCCCCTTCTAAAATCGGAGTTTATGTCTTACTGCTGTGTAAACCCTCATTGTGGCTACCTGATCGCTGCAGCTGCACTTGGATCGCCAGGTTTCTTCTGTTGCTCTCAGGCACAGTGACAGTCGCTGTTGCATATTTGGCTTTCTTTATTTTAAGGGTGTTTTTGCCATCAGGACATATCCCTGGGATCCTAAACATGCCCCTGTCATCGGCTGTTGTCAACAGCTTGAGTTTCTTGGCTTGCAGGTAGACCCGGGCATCGGCAGCAGGCGATCCATCCTCGAGAGAGACCTTCCCATGAAGAGTCGCATCCTCGCACATGCAGGCGTCACAGTCAGCATTGACACGGCCCATGGGGCAGGTGATGTTGCAGGCTGGAGGAGAGGCAGGCAGGTCAGAAGGTGGCCCCAAGTGCTCATGGCACTCATGGCACATTCTCATGTCTGCTTTTAATTTAGATGCAATAAGGCAGATACTGCATAAGAAATAAATTGGATCCAAAACATATTTTTACTGATTATTAACAGCTGTGCCTTAGAAACACTGGGACAATGTGATTCTGAACCTGACAATTAGAAAGCAGACACGTGGATATAATTACAGCTAGGAACTGTATTTACCTTCCCCAAAGGGCTAGATTTCGGGAAAATTTGAATCCAGATCAGCATGTGAGCTCTTAGCTTAACCCTGGCAAAATTACAAATCCAAATATCTTTTTTTTGACAGGTTTCAGTTACCAACTCATGCCCAGAAGTCATGATTTTGGTCTGTCTTAAAGGCTGTTTCCTCTTATTCAATGGTATCCTGGCTTGGGCAGGACTAACAGGGGTAAATTGCCAAATGAGCATTACCCAATGGGTTTAAGAAATGGTCTCCCAAACAGTGATTCCAAAACATTTTCGTTACCTATAGTGATTAATCCCAAATAATAATATATCTTTTCTCATAGGCTGTTTTAAGAATTGTTTTTTTAAAGGGGGATTATAAGAATAATATAATTAATTACAAGCCCCTTATGCAGGAGCTATGGCAATTCAATATTCCCAACTCTTCCCCTTCCTGGAGATTACATGGACGCAGCTGCCTGCAATCGCCAGCTCCACTTTGAGAGCTGCTGTTATAACAAGCTTAATGAGATTTTTCCTGCATCCCTGGGATCTTTGTGCATCTCTGATGATTCCCCATATCTGTATCCCCCCTTATCTTGCCTTTTGGCTGTAAACTCCCTTTTCTTTGCTCCAGCCCTGCTTGGGAAGGCACCAGCATCACAAAATTCTCTCAAGGGGAAGAAAGATGATAAAATGAGAGCAAAGGGAATACAACACCTATGTGATGGTGAGATCAGGACATCATCCCCTGCCCATAAGTAAGGTTATAGGAGCACCTGAGCAAACATGTCCAATGCAGAGCCGCCCTTCCTCAGTTGCTTCATTACAGTGCACGCCCCAGCGGCGCTCAGCTAGGCAGGATCTGGTACGCTTCTGCACACCGGTTTGGCCACACTTTGCTGAGCACTCGCTCCATTTCGACCATGGAGACAAAAACCTTTTTGAATCTGGCACCAGTGGACCTTAAATAATACCAGTGGTGTATTAGAGACGCACATTAGACATACAGCTGCCAGAAAATGAGTAGTTGTTTTCTTAGCAGCTTCAGTATAGCTCAGAGTAGGCATTTGGATATTACGCACCACATGGATTAAACAAACTTAAAACATGTTCAGGGAGCTGGGAAATAAAGCATGAGGAGGTGTCTGAAAGCTTCTGACTTAATTCCCTGCAGGCTACTGAATTCAGGGTGATTAAGATAAACTGGAGGGGAGCAAAGTGCATGCAGCTCATGCTCAGTGTTGAATAACTTTGGCTTAAAGGAAATCAAACACACATTGTCATTTAAATGCTGAGGGGCCATGCTCGCCTGCATTTCAAATGTGGTTAAATAAAAACAAACTGAAGCAAAAAAAGAGTAAAATTGCTTCTATGTCAAATGTCTGTAACCATACTTCAACATATGTTCCCTATAGGGGAAGTGTGTGTCCTATTGTGAGCACTTCTACTGTGTGCAAAACAGAAGCCTAAGATGCTACCGAGCAGGCTGAGCATGTAGGGGACAGCTGATCTGTAAAACACAAAAGAGTTTGTAAAACATACTGAGGGTTTAATATGGGGTTAGATTTTAAAAGGAATTTCTTTCACCAGCTATAGATGGCATTAATTGAGATGGTATAATAGAGATGGTATTAAGTGACTTTGAATGGATGAGATCCACTCCAAGTCTGTGGTTTGGGTTTATTTTTAAATGGCAGTGTTCTAATAATGTTTATAGGGATGTGCTCATGACTGAAGTTTCTAAAAATGAGGTTTCTTGAAGATAAGTGCTGTGTCATTTCCCACACCTACTGTTCCACCCAATTTGTAATGAACCAGGTTGGGTTCTTTCCTAGAAAGGCCGAAAATGAACCCCTGGCTTACAAAAGCGGGTGGCTGGGAAAGGCTATTTAAATGAGAGCAGCCAGGGAGCGTCATGTCTGGTCTGGAGTGAGCTGTTGGCTTAGATGGGTGAGATTTTAATCTGTTGGCATCTCCGGTTCAGCATCCTGAGTGGTGCATCCGTAGACCTTACTTAGCAGTTTGTGGGATGCAGGAGGAGGTGGGCTTGGGATGTGGTGGCACATGGATAAATGTTCGTCTGTATTTCCGCAAGCGGAAATCTAACATGCGACAGATTAAAGTGGGATCTCAGTAAGATCCTGAGCTTGTTTGGGATCACTGCAGGACTGGTGATGATGAGAAAGGAGGGGAGTCTCACAGGAGGAAAACAGCATCATATGGCTTTGGGTAGGACCTCGACAGCAGAAAAAGCAGAAAGCAGAGGATGGGGAGAAGCCGAGGGACCGAGCACTGGTGGGGATGGGGGGGGGACCCACGGCACATACTACGTCTGGTGTAGGTGAAGATCGGGTCTCCCCGGCGAGAGCTGCTCCTCGTACCTGCGGGCAGAGGATGCGTGGGGTGGTTTGAGCAGGGTTTGCCCATTCCCTGGCTGAGCACCAGTCCCTGCACTGAGCCTGGCTGCTCAACCCAACCAGCACCCCCTCTCCTGGAGGCAAAAACTGAGTTTACAGCTCACCGCCGCCAAGGGCAGGAGCTTTAGTTTCCAATTGCGTTGGTCAGAACCTCAATATTTTGCTTTATTTCTCCCTAGAGAAACAGGAGTCAGTCCCTGCTCTGCAAGCCTCAGCATCACTGCCTCGTGCCATCCACTTTGAGGGGAAAACAATCTTCCTGGAAGTCTTCTTCAAAAGACCAAGTGGAGAAAACCTCTCTCTGACTGCCCATGTTTTTGTGCTTTGATTCTCCCCAGCAGGTAAGAGAGCTGCTGGGAATGGGACAGAAAGCTAGGAAAGTCCCTTAATCCCTCAGCTATGGTGTCAGCATGTCCAGCCCTTCCAATGCCTGCTGGAATCTAAATCCTGAGCCCAGGGCAGTAAAGCTTGAAGGGTTGCGATGTCTCCTGGGGATTAAGGAGCAGACTGGACTCTACAGGTAATTAATACCCCCCAGGCTTTTATTCTATATGGTGTCACCAACTGTGGGGGACAGGCTGGGAAGGGAGAGGGCAAGTCATAGCATGTTCTTGCCCATCCCTGGGCTCTCCTCGCCCTCCCAGCCCGTGCGTGCTTCCCACGGGAGCCGAGGCTGTGGTCATGCACTTGACCTTCACTTTTCCAGGAGAGGAGCCAACAGCGTGTGTCAGCGATAGCTAGAACCCTACAGGAGGCTGCGGATGATTAACGTTTATTCCATTGCTTAAACTGTCCTCATCTACTCAAATAATACTGTTTGGTTGTAAATTGAGGCTGAAAAAACCCTAATACGCGTGCAAACGCCCCTTGTGCTCGGTGAGGGAAAGCTGCCCGAGCTGAGAACAACTTACTCTCCAAGCTGAGCATTACCAGCGGGCTGAAGGTTTTCTGTCCTATCTGGATCCTGCCGAGAGCTGGTTTCAGAAGCCTTTGACCTAAGGGTTAATGAATGAGAGATTAAATTAGATTAATAATGAATCAGATTCAAGAGATTGGGCATGCTTTGGATCAGTTTTTCAGCTTTCCCTTTGGGTTGTAGCTGGTGAGAACAGCAGGTTAGAGATCCTGTGGGATGCAGGGCAGGAAATGCCAAGTGAAGGGTGTAATGGAGATGTCCCACAGCATCGCTGCACCTCAGTTATGATGCAAATTTGCCATTTCCCTTAGCACCCAAGAAAAGCTTTTTTGTGCTTTCTGTGGTGGAGCAGCTCAGATCAAATCATCTTCTTGGTTTTGGAGATCTCAAATATATCCTGCCTCTTCCTGTGTGAGGAGAAATGAACCCAAAGTGGATGAGGTTCGTTGTTGCTATGGGACATAGACTGGTTTCTGCACTTGCTGGTCGCCTGTGTGCTCAAGGGGAGCTGGTGGTTGTGGCTGGTGGACCAGTCCCACTTACAGTGGGGAGCTAAGCCTGAAGCTAAGCAGCACTGACTCTGAACTCCTGGGGGCTCAGCAAGGGCTTCTGGGCACCTCCCCAGCCACAAGTTGACTCTCCGTGTTTTAAACCAGGTGTCTGGCCAGAGCACTTCAGGGCAAAATTCCTCTGTAGCCTTGAAAAACAACCCCAAAGAGCCTACAAACACGTCTCCTCACAAGACCACCAGCGCAGAGGGGCAGGTTGCTTGTCACTCAGCGCTTTGGTATGTGCAATCCTGCAGAGCCAGCAAACAGATTCTGCTGCTCGTGAGCATCTTCTCCTGGAGAAGAGCCAAGGTGATGCTTCCCAAGGGCTTGGCTTGGAGGCTGGGTTTGTTCATGCTCGGGTGATGGATAAGGCACTGGCCAGGGTGGGTCTGCTCAGAGCAGAGGGGAGCCGGGGTGCTCAGCCAGGGGTGGTCCCCAGCACGGGGGCTTATCCATGGGTAACCAGAGGCTGCCTGCCTCTCAGACAGGCTTTGCCCATGCTCTGCAGGCTGGGTGAGTGCCAGCCCTCATCTGGAAGTCCTTTGGCCAGGCAAACACTACACCGACCCAGAGCAGCAGCTGGTATTGATGTCGGGCCTGTGTCTGCTGGCTCAGCAGCTGCCAACAGACATGCCTTCACACTGGTGTGCCCGCAGGCAGGGGACAGCGCGTTGACGGGAATAGAAACAAGTAACCTTCACCTAGAACGGATGTGGCTCCCAGGAGGAGGAGGAGGATCCATTCCTTCACAGTGACCATCATCTCCAGAGGTGACTGGGGCTTCTTGGAGTACCCTCAGTTGTCCAGACCTGCAGAGACAAACCCAAACTGTGTCGAGGCTCACCCAGGGTCCTGCTGCTTTCAGGGAGCTTCTCCAAGGCTGAACCAACCCAAAAGTGGAGCCACTCGTTCCCCCTCCAACCCATCCACAGCAGCTTCCCAAGGGGGGAGCAGCAGGGGCTCCACATCTGCACTGGCATCCCCTCTGCTTCTCACTGTCACATCTGAGCCCAAATCTATTCTGCAGAGCGCTGCTTTGTAATGACATCTCCTTAAAGTGCATTTTAGCAGCTTAAATACTTCTGCAGGGATGCTCTTGCAGCCCATGAAGCTCCACGGGCCCCCGCTCTGTCCCCCACATGAGCAGGGACATCATGCCCTCCATCCCTCTGCCTGCACACTGGGCTTGGTGTGATGACAGCATCATATCCCAGTATGTCCCAGGGGCGTGGGGAGGGGGAAGGCTCCCAAGTGCCTCTGAAAGTGGAAAATCCCATGCACAAGCCAAGTCTTTCCTGCAAATGTGAGCAAGAAGCTAAATATTTCCCTTTTTCTGTGCACAGAGATGAGGGACTGAGGCTTTGTGTTGCTCTCCCCCAGCTCAACCATTTCAGATTTTGCTACAAGCGAGTCCCTTAGCCCTGCGACACCAAGCATTTGGGTATTTAATTTCTGAGGGTACCCATGGAGCTTGTTTTATCCAGATGCTTTATTTTATGCAGCCAAAATTAATGAGCCTGGGGAGGGGAAATGTTGGCTCAGCCTTTCAGTGCCTCAGTTTCCCCATAAAACAAGGCTGACAAAGAGCAGCCGGCAGAGAGAACACCCTGTCGTTAGTAAGCAGTTTTAACCTTCCCCAGCGACACCAGGGAATGCGGGACTAGGAAATACTTTGATTATGGCTCAGCAAATCCCAGTCAAGCAAAAATAACAAGCAACACATGAGCCGTGTTTTGTGGGCTTACGGCGGGGTTGTGAACTCGCAGCCAGACAATAACCAGGAAAAATTAATCCAGGCTGAAAGCCTGTTTCCCACTCGGCAGCTATTCTGGGAGCTGGCTGTGACTTGTTCAGTGCTGGGTTTGAGATGGGATACATCCCTCTGTCCTGGGGACATGTGATGCTGGGAAAGGGGGGGGTTTCCAGCAGCCAGATCCTGGTGTCAGGGAGCATTCAGCATTGTATCCCCTTTCTGGCAGGGAAGCGGTGTGGAACAAAGCCACAAGAAATCAAACAGCCCTGTGTGAGCAAAGCACTGTTGTACCCCCCAGCATCCCACTCCGGCATCCCCATTAACCCTGCCCCAAACCCATTAGCTGGGATGAGGAAAGGAGCAGCAGGACATGGGGAACCACGTCCCCATCAAGGTTTCCCAGCCTGCAGACTCTGCACCTTCATCTGCCCATCAATTAATACCCGCCTCACCCTCAATCACAGCTGCTCTTAATTACACTGCCTTAATAACACAGCAATATTACATAACCACGAGCTGCCACGAAAGGAAAAACTGAGCAGAGTTGGGGTTTATTTGCTCTTAGTACAAAACCCATAAAACCCCCGTTAAGGAGCGTCTCATCCTCTCCCCACGGAGCCACAAACTGAGCTGCGGTCCCTGGAGCGAGGCGAGGGATTTGACTGCTGTGGGATAAGGGATTTGCAGCCTGTTGGGAAGAAGAAGAGAGAGTTGCTGCTTACCAAGCCCTGCCGTGCACCGCCGCCGAGCCGGGCTGCGCGCGAGCCTCCCGCAGCCGAGGCAGCGAGGCACTTATATAGCCCGGCGTGTAGCTTAGGGGATGGCAAGCGAGCCACCGGCCGCCGAGCACAAACAGATCGGCAGAGAGAGGAAACCACAGGCTGAATAATCCCTTAACAAGGTGATGGTAAACACAAACCCTGGGTGAAACTGCAGCTCTGGGGACTGGCGGAGATGCCACGGTGTGGCAGGGTGCTGCGGTGTGGGTACCACGTCCTGGCGTGGGCACCGCATCCGAGCACAGCAGCGTCGCTGTTAGGGGTTCACCCAGGGTCTGGATCCAAAGTAGATGCTGTTGAGCTTTGAAGATGAAAATACAGAGCATAGCATGCAGTGCAACGAGTTTTGGGGATGCTTTTTTGGTGCCTGCTTGGTCTGGGACAAATGTTTGGGACAAGTCCCCCTACCCCATGGAGTTCCCACATTTCACAGAGCTCAGCAGGACACCATTCCCTCTGCTGTTTGTGCTGCCTGCTTGCCTTTGCCCCTGTGCTGGCTCTGGCAGGGGTCAAATGAGGATGCTGGGGCATGCAAGGATGTGGGACAAAGCCAGATGGTTTGGCCTGGACCCCTGGGGTATCACAGAGCTGCAGAGACAGGTCCATCCTTGCACGTAAATGCGACTGCATCCCACCTGAGCCATAAAGAGATGTATCAACAAACCCTAAGGAGAGCTCCCCACCTGCCCCAGGCTGGCTTCACCCCCCCAGGTCCTTCCTCCCTCTGCAGCCACATTTCTCCCATGTAACTCATGGCAGATAGTCCTTGCTCAGGGCTCTTTTGTGCTGCACAAAGCATATGGCCATGTGTGAGTGAGTACCACCCATGCATGCAGCCCTGGGCACCGTGGGGCCCTGTTGTCTGTCTGTGCAGGAGCCTGGTGTGGCAGCGTGTGCTTTACATGGTAGGAGCTGTTCCCGAAGGCTGGGGACTGGGCCTTGGGGCAGCTAGTGGTGTACAGGATGTGCCAGCGGAGGCTTGGGCTGCCTCTTAGTAATCCTTGCCGGCCCCGCTGCCAGAGGGAGCGGTGCAAGAGGAACACAGATCAAGGTGTCACATAAAAAATGATCGGTGGTGCCCGCACCGGCTCCTGTTTGTGTTTACAAGGGACAAGGAAAACACAGCGGGGATGTGCCAAGAGATGGCAGGTTGTTTATCCGGTGGGCAAGATGCGCCCAGCCAGCTGGAGCTCCCCTAGGACCTGCGGGATCAACATGGAGCTCACTGCGTTTCCCCCCTGTGATGAGGATGGGATGTGGGAAAGGTGCCGAGACAGGGAGTAAGGAATTCATCTTTCCCGGATGGCACCTACCTCCTGCCATGGCCAGCCCATCCCTAGCACAACACGAATGCCTTAACTATGGTCCTGCTGGTGCTGGCATCAATTTCCACGGGTCCCAGTGCAGGGTAAGGAAAGGTGCTGTTCTGCCAAAGGAAAGCTGTTGTTCTGTATGTTATGGAACCCAGGTGATAGCTCCAGCCCAGCTGCAGCTGCAGGTGTTTCTGCATGGGATTTTGCATCCTTCTTAACACAGGTACCTCCTCCTTAGCACGGATGTCTCTTCTCCAGCATGGCTCCTGCAAGACAAGCTCGGAGACACGTGTGCGGCTTCAGGAGCAGGTCCGGGACACGTGAGTTCATGCAGAACCCAAGTCTCTAGAAGACTCTGGTTGCACAACCTCTCTTGGCCTGGCCACCCCTCGCTGCGGCTCTGGCACGTGGCTGATGCTGGATGGAGCAGCACGAGCAGAGCCCCAGATGTTTCCAGCGCTGAGCACCACCGGCTGCACCACATCTCCGGGACATGCACGGCTGCTTCCCGTCCACCCTAGGTGGATAACACCCAGACCTGTGGGATGGGGGACAAGCAGGGTGCTGCTCTGTGCCCATGGCCAGTGGGGAAAGAAGCATCCCAGACTAAACTGCTGATATCGTTATAGTCATCGCATCAGGGTTCAGCTGAGATTGGTGTTTTCCAGCCAAAGTGCTGGTGCCCCTTGGATTTATTCCTCTCCCGGAATAACCCTGGGGACCCTGCCCAGCTCTCATGGGACTTTTTTATGGTATCATCACTGATGTGTGATTACAAATCCATAATGTATTTATGTGAATGTTGCCATGCTTAATGCTTCCCCCCACCAGTGCTGAGGCTGGGGCAGGGTAAGAGGAGTGTGACAGCAGATAGTGGAACAGCATCTCCCTCTCCATGCTCCTCCATGGTTGTCCCTCTAATAAGTCCAGAGGAAAACTGGCTAGTGATGCTCATCCCGGCTATTTAGTGCCTCCCACCCTTTCCAATATGGCATTGGCAGAGTGACTGTTGCCAGAATCCAGCGCCACGTAAGGAGGGTATCTGGGTGGTGGGGCTGCTCTCAGGGCTGCACATGGGGTTTACAGGCTATGGGGACTACTGAAGTGCCATGTGGGGTCCAGTGAGATGCCCTTTGGGGCCGAGGCCTGTGTTCAGTTCCCTGCTGCCTGCCCCGTCCTCCCTCCCCGCACCCTCTCCGCTCCTCCGAAGGGAGCTGACGGTTATTTTCCCCTGCTGCCTGTTTCTGGGCTCGCTTCTGTTTACGGAGATGGGAGCTAAAATAAGTGATTGATGACTTTGTTCCATCCCAAACACTTTGGGGAAGTTTGCGCGGTTTCGGAGGGCGAGCTGGGAGCTGGGATTTCATTAAGCACTTGGCTCCCAGCGCTGCTCCAGCCATGCTCCAGGGGTGGCTAATGTTGTTTTTTCGGTCCTGTTTTGCTATCCCAGGAGCCGGCCTGGCGATTTCCATGGTTTGTAGGAGAGCTGGGAGACATGGCGGGTCCCTGGGGCTCGCTCTGTGCTCTGAACCACCACCAAACCTCGCTCCACCACAATATTGTTTCACTTAAGCCCTCTCCCACTGCTTCATCAGCACAAAATTACACTCCAACTGCCTGAAAGCTTTGGAAAAGAGCCCGAAAAATGAACTACTGGAGTTTGGTTTTATTGTGTGGATGAGGATTTACAGGCTGTGGCTAGGAGAATAGCAGCGAGCGGACCTTTCCCCCCAGGAAGGATTTGCTTTTGGAGGCTGAAGCCTTGACCGTGGCTCAGCAGTGCTCAGCTCCACATACATCATCTATGAAACAGATGCAAAAAGCACCAGAGAGGGGGACACTGTGGAAGGCAGGGGCCAGGGAAAGACTCGTTTTAGCTGTGGAGGTCAGAGAGCAAGCGGCTGCAGGGTCTGGCCATGGGTGAGCCCCCAAGTGTCTGCTGGCACCGTCACGTAACTGACACCCCCAGCATGTAAATGTGGGGTGTCCCCTGCTCTGTGACCCCATCTATCAAGGCAAAGGGCTTTTTCTAGTGCTTTTGCAGTGCATGGCTGTTATCTGCATACACTGGGGCTGTTATCTGCCTCCCTGCTGCACATGTACAGCTCCATATCCAGACTCACATTGCCTGGAAAGGGGTTTGCTGGTCATTGGGATATCCTGGACCACTGAAGGGTCCTCCTGGATGCTGTGTCCATTTCTGACATGTCTCCTTTCCCATCGCAGCTTGGAAGAGCAGAGATGGGTGATGTTATGAGAGCACCAGAAGTGTCTTAATAGCAAATCCCTTTTAAATTACATTGCCGAGGACGTTGGGATAAGTATTCTGGCTCATTTAGAAACTCTGTGTGAGGGAAAAGGCTGCTGTTTTCAAGCTCTCCATGACTAATGCACATCCCAGCCTCTCCCTGCACAGTGCCTGGAGCATTATCTCCTTGGGGATACTGACAGGGCAGCATCATGGTGCCACATGCTGGTACAACACTAATATTGGCTGGGTACATCCTGATGGCAGATGTGGGCCAGCGGCAGGGTTTGGGTTATTGCACAACCTTGAATTGGGGATGGAAATGCTGTTGCAGGATGGGAATGGGCACAATTGGAAAGTGGCCATGTCCGAGGCAGGGCTGTGCCTCAATGGGGACATTTAAACCATGGAGGGGGAGCAGGAACAGAGCTCCAGCCCACAGCCCACTAGCTGTTTGCTTTAGCTCTGGACACGGTTTGGTGGACAAAGACCATCCTGTGTCAAAGCACATGTTGCTTTGGGCAATTAATTGCTCCTGAAGAAATCCTTAATTTATTACTCTTACTTACGGGAATTAGCTTTGGGTTTGGAGGTGCTCCAAGCTGTGCACCCATGCTTGGCAGAGAGAGCAGCCTCCAACCCATGGGATGGCAGTCCCTGGGCTCATCTGTGCCTTTCCCACCTCGATTTTCTTGCTATAAACCAGGTCAAGGCAAGCAGATTTGCAGCTGATTTGCACGAGCAAAGCACCAGCCAGTTTTCCCTAAAACCCAGTGAAGTCCTGCCTGAACCATGGATGTGCAGGAGAGGGCTTGGATCTTCCAGCACACCACAGTTTGTCTCTGTCCTGCTCTGTAAGGACTGCAGCACATGGAGAGACGTAGGCTGTGTAAGCTGGACCAGAGGCAATGGTGATGGCAATGAAAGCAGAGAGCATCACGTTCAAAGGTGCTTTCGAATGTGAGGATGGACCTTTACTTGGGATGGGCAGAAAACACTCAAGGGATGGAGCCGGGTGGGTGGTGGGCACCATACGTGAAGCATACATGAATTAATTTCAGGTTAATTACTGCACTGAGGCAATCAGGGCCCATCCCCATCCAAGTTTTGGCTCCTAAGGAGTTCACCAGTATCCACGCTGGCAAAAGAGGGCACGGAAGCGCCTCCCCTTCCCGGAATGCCTGTGGTCATGGGGGCGACCAGAGCTGTAAATTATCTCATGAGCTCATGAGGGCATGCTCGGAAGAGCCAGTCTGTGCCAAGCTAATTCCAGCATTGCCGGGATTCCCCTTGGAGCGGTTGTGGCCATATCAGCTTTCCCAGAGGGTAAATGTGAGTTTGCCAGCAGCAGGCAGTGGTGTTGGTGAGGGGCAAGCACTGCAAAGGGAAAGGCTGGCAGCATCCCGGCGCGAGCACCTTGGAATGGGGTAGATGGAAGCTGCCGGGAGCAGGCTGGAAAGGCAGCACGGGAGATAAGACCTTCCCAAGAAAAACTCAGTGCAATGCTCCCGGCATTGGATTGAGCTTTGCTTCCCAAAACCAGGCCAAATCTGGCCAGGGGGAGATGTCAGCACTGATGCTCATCCCAAGGAACACCAGGATCGGGCAGTCCCAGGGCCTGGCTCAGAGCAGGTTTCTTGCAGGACAGTAGGAACAGGGTGGTGGAGCAGAAATTACGCTCCTTTGGCTTGTTTAGTTCAGCATTAATGGCTTCTGTCCCCACTGAGCCACTGATCCTTCCTGAAATCAGTGATGTCCCTGCATAAAGGGTGTTTTTAAGCCTTGAAGACTGCTTGGAGATATGAAGCACAGGGGAAAGAGGTGCAGGGAGGCTTTCCCTGCTTCTCACTCCTGAGTAATGCTGCAGAGGGTCCCATGGGGCTTTCAGCTTTTCCCACATCTCTCATCTCTCCCAGTGAAATGGAGGAAAACAGCTCTTGAAAATCTGGCCTGTGTTTAGGAAGGGCCATCCAAAGGGAGCGCTGAAATATGGCCTTTGGGACACACAGTCCAATCTGGGAACATGGGGAGAGGAGGATATTTGATGTTTGGAGAATCGCGATGGTCCCAAAGGGAGTAAAAAAAAGTGAAGGATAAAAGAGGGCTCGGAAGGCAAAGACAAGGAGAGCAACTAAACCCCATCCAAAAATAAGGACAAAATTGTTCACTTCCGTAGGTTAGTCACAGTGAAAACATCGGGATTTCATAACTTCTTCCAGCTCAAGATAAATACCCACTTAGGGACAGTGAAGGCCCTGGCTGGGTCAGAGTGTGCCGGAGCAGAAGGGGACTCATGGCGCTTCCATCAGCCCTATGGGTGATTTTCCTGGTTTAATGGGGCCTGGAACATCACAGGACCAAGGTGCTGGATGAGATTTCCCAATCTGATCCCCCCAGCTGAGGCTTCCAGCCTGGGCAAGGAAAAGCTGCTGTGGGAAAGATGAACTGTGAGTGGAATGGTGATGCACGCATGCATCCAGGTTTATCGCTTGGTGATCATCGAATGGGGCTCGGCACCAAAGCCCACCAGGTTTTCTGGAGCTTGACCTCAGGGTTTTGTCCTGGGTGATGGATTCACTCTTCTCTCTTGTCTAGTTTAGAGCTGGGGAAAGAGGATTTTGCTTTGGTCGAGATGTCCTGGTGAGGGATGGAGGAAAGACCCTGAGAGCTGTGGCTCCACATTGGAAGGGGTAAATGTGGGGAACGTCTGGGAGTGATGCTCTGGACAGCTGGGCTCCCCTGCCAGAGAGGTCCTTGTCCTTCACACCATCCTGACTGGGTATGTGACCTGGACTTCCAGCAGAACCAGGAGCACCAGCCGGGGTATAAAAAGATGGGAACTGCAGTGGGTTTGAGGATTGAGAGCATGTTTTTCTCAGCACCACTACCCAATGGCATGGTACCTCTGGAGAAAGGGCTCTTACCAGCAAGGTCTCCAGCAAGACTTCCATGTAGGAAGCTGAAGCAGAAAGAGTGTGTTATTTCACCAAGAAACACTCCACAGACGCAGTTTACTGAGATACAGAGTGCGATGGGCAGGAGAGATCCCTCCCTCTGCCTTAAACAAGGGCTGTTAGGAGGTGGAGAGGATGACCCAGATTATTCCCATGAGGGACAGCAATTATTGTCCCTCTTGGCAGGCTCGGCAGAGCGGCCAGGGCCGGGTGAGCAGGCAGAATGCGACACTGGTTTATCCCCAGTGACCACTGAGCTTTGGTCCTCTGCCTTTTGCTGAGGGATTTCAGGGAATTCAGGCTGTTGTCACACCACGGTCCTGTCCATAGCGCACAACCGGAGGCAGCGTCGCGCCGCACGCAGCCCCGATGCTGTTTTCTGAAGAGGAGGATGAAAACTGGGAGCTTCCCAACCGCTTGACTTGTGAACTTTGGGTAAGAAGAGAAGCCGTTCCAGAGGTGAGCTCATTTCTAACCCCGGGAAATGACTTCATGGACGCTGGTATTTACTCACAAAAACATCGCCTGTCAGATGTCCCTGACTAGACTTTCTGTTTCGAGTCCAGTATGAGACAAGAATTTCCTTGGACGAGCTGCTCCTGGGACAATTCAAGGTTTGGAGGAGGAGAAGAATTGGAGGGGGAATGAGAAAATAAAAATCAGCATTAAAACCCCCGAAATCGTGAGGGTTTTCTGAGCAAAGGGGAATTGTTGGGCAGGCGGCCCAGCACAAACACCCGGGGGTGCTGGGGTGAGGGCGCAGGTGATGGGTGCTGCAATAGGACGGTTCTGCTGGAACAAGGGCAGTCATTACCCCCCCATAGCACTCAGCAGCAGGAGTTCCTCTCAGAAGTGAAATACAAGTTTTTCTCTCTTTTGTGAAGCCAAGACCCCTGGTGGTGATTTAGGAGCACAAACAACAGCAGATTCCCTGCCACGAGTTTGCACTCGGCTAATGGGAATTGCATCCCGTGCCACTTTCCCTGCATGAGATCCCAGTTTATACAGGATATCCGATGGAAAAACACAGCACTTGCCTTTTTCTGTAAGGTCTGTTCATGTAAAAACTGCTACTGGGGCTGTAGTACCTGCTGAGGCTTTCTAGTTTCTGTTTTCTGCAGCATCCCAGGATAATCCATACGGATTTGGGGAGAAAAATCCTACTTGGGGATGCCTTGGAGATGCTCTGGCTCCCCATGACCCAGTGCTGGGCTGCAGCTCCAGGGATGTACTGGGGCAGCATCCCAAAAGGAGGGGATTTTGGGAAGAGCCAAGCTGGGGTGTATGGAAACAAGCCCTGTCTGCCAGCGCTGTTTCCTAATCCTGGGGACCAAAACCCTCTGATTATTAAACCAGTGTTCAGAGCTCCAGCTGAAGGCTGCTGAGCAGACAGCATCCAAGCTGACCTTTGAGGAGATGAGGGAAAACACAAGGGGGTTACTGTGCAAACACCGGAGGAAAAGAGTCATTTTCATGAGGAACCCCACCCTTAAATAAGACTTATTGCTAATGCATGCCCAGGACATTTCTGCGTGATGGCATGCTAAAAACATCCTCTCTGAACAGGGACCAAAGGCTTTGTTGTGGCATGAGTGAGGCTTACGGTCCCCCAGAAAAATCCTGTCCCTCTCTTACATCATACAGTCGGGGATGGAGAGGACATTTCTAGACAACAAGGCAGGCAGCCGGGAAGGAGGACAAACAGGGAATACATTCCTGACTCGCTATTCAATTGCTTTCGTGCAGGTGCAAAGGGCTAAATGAAAGGGGAAAGAAGGATGAGCATGTGGGGCCGATCTAATCTCGGCTTTAAGCAGGGGCCTAACGCCAGGAGGAGGTGGCTGCTGGAACAAACAGGCTTCCACGCAGCTTCTTGGTGGGTTTTGTGCCTTTTCTCCCCCCAGGGACCAGGCTTTCCTGCGGCGCTGGGGGGTGATGCCCCTAGCGGGTAAGGAGGTGATGGGGATGGTCCCGTTGCACGTGGCAGGGGTGGCTGGTGCTCACTGGGTGCACTGGGTCCTGCACCTTGAATACGTGAATTGCCCTCTGAGGCTGTGAGCAGAGAGTTTCCAGCTTGATCCGTTTTGGCTGAGTGCAGAAGTGATGGGGGTTAGGGGACTCTGATGGATGGTGGTGCCCCTCCTGGGTCTCAAGTGCTGGTCTCTCTCCCACACAATTTGACTCTTAAACCCACAAAGGGGGAAGTTCTCCTGTTCTGCTTGTGCCCAGGAGCACTCCTGCTAGCAGAGCAGCCTCAGAGATGGTGCAGCCCCTGTGAGACCTCAGGCATCTCCTCCTAGGCATAAATGGGAATAGGTTTAACATCCAAAAACCTCCTATCCCAGAAAGGGAGCCTCCTCTTTCCTGTGAACAGCATAGAGCCCCCACCTCCAGCCTGGGACCTGCAGTCCCCACGCACACCATGTGCTTCATAATTTAATAGACCAGGAGATGTGAAGGTCTATTTGCACATAATTAAAGTCCCTGTGATGCCCTTGGGAGAGTGTTTGCTGGTGCTGGTCACAGCAGGGATTGGGGCAGGTCCTCTGTTCTCCCCATAGCTCAATCACTCTTGCTGGCCAGAGGAGCAGGATGTCCTCAATTTCCCTCCCTGCCCTTGCATTGCACATCATATTTATTAAGCTTCTGTGAGCTCTTTGTCCCTCCTGGGGTTTCACATTGAGCTCTCATTACATTATGCTGAAAGAAATAGAGAAAGAGCAAGGTGGGAATAGCTAGAGCCCAGAAAAGAGATGTATATTCATTAAAACGGAAAAATGACCCAAGTTGCTTCTTGTTAATTCCCTCCTTAGAGCATTTCCAGTTCAAGCACATTCCTGTGTTCATCTGTGATGCTCCTATGGACCTGTGTGGTCCAGGAGCATCGCTGCGGCACGTGCGTGCCTGTGTGTGCTGTGAGTCTCCTGGTTGTCTGAGCAACGGGATATTCATCACTAACTCCAGGGATAATTAACTCATTTCCCTGTATTTATAGAAAACTGATGCAGGGAGTGTTGGCACTCATCCCTCATGGGGCCACATTTGGCCAATGCATCCTGAATTCTGGCCATTCCTTGCAATACAGCAGCTTTGTCATCACACTGCTGCCTGCTCATTAAGCCTGAAACCAAGCAGCTCCTTAAGCCTGCAAGGGCAGGGGTGAAACCCCACCATCTGCCTGCCCCAGGCTGCCCATGGGTGCCCACCTCCCGGTTTGCCAGCGCAGGAGATATTTGCATTGCTGTTGCCATCTCCAGATGCCTGCGTTCGCCTGTGCTAAAATCAGCGTTGCTCCTGGCTCGCAAGGGGAGATTTTGCTGCTTTAAGGGGTTTGTTGCAGGGCTGTGATGCAAAGACGCACTGGAGCATCCTGACTCGGCACCGCAGTGGAGGGAGACCCGTGGGGAAGGACAAGGAGCATCTTCTCTCGGCATCAGGGCATGTGTATGCCAGGTACGTTCCCATCAGCTGGGACTAATGCAGACCTGGACACGGCTTTCCCCGTGTTTCTTCCAGAGAGCCTGCAAGCAGCTTGGTACTTTTAAACTGCTTCTTTTTGCTGCTTGCTTGTTGGATCGGTGTTTGGGGAGGGAGGGGGGTGAGGGCAGCAAAGGGGCTTGGGGTGCTGGTTGTGGGGCTGGAGGAGGGCAGCTTGCTGCAAGGTATTGGCACCTCCATCCTGCAGAGCGGGGGAGACAGGTTTGATCTCTGCTGCTCGTGTTATTTGTTCAAAGGTAGGGAATGCAGAAAGTGCTTAAAACAGTAAGAGCCATACCCTGCCTGCGGCTGGGACTGTTAACAGCTCATGTCCCTGAGAGCTGGAAGTTTTTTGCCCTTGAAACACAAGTTGTCCCCGTGCTGTTGTTGTGCTTGGGCAAAAAGGGCACCAAAATCAAGCCAGTGGGGGACCACCACGCTGCTCATCACCCTAAACACCCCCCATGTGGATGCTTTTTTACCTTCACCTCTTCCTGCTTCACCTCCCAAAGGCAAAGGGACCTCAAGAGGTGTTGAGCTGATGATGCTCTGGTGGTGGTAAGGTCCAGCCTTCTAAATGACACCATGATCTTCTCCTGAGAGCCAGACAGTGTGGGATCCCCCTTCTCACCTCCTGGCCACCCCCAGTTGCTCCCACCCATGGCCCCAGATGTGGTGCTGGGGATGGAGGTGGACCACTGAGGTTTAACACACTGATGGAGAGTGTCGTGGGGCCTCTAAAAAAGCTGATCCCTGCTTGCAAAGGCCCTCTGGAAGAGCAAGTCCTTGAACTGGCTGCTCCTGCACAAGCTCAGCCAGCTCCAGTATGACCCATTCCTGGCTGGGTGCTGGTGGGCAGCAGCTCATCCCTTAATTCTGGCCACTGGTCCCGCTTCCCAGCTGCTCACCCACCTCGCAAAGAGCTAAAAATACACTTTTGTGTGAGCAATCTCTATAGCTACGGCAGGGGTTAGCCAAGGAGGGCAGCCAGGCAGTGCCACCACGATGGGAGATGCGGTGGCTTGGCAAAACAGGCAACACAGAGGGAATGGACCAGGACTGGGAGGTCACTGCTGGTGCCTCCAGTGCAGATCCCACCACCTCTCCTTGTATTGAAGCTGCAGCACACCGCACAGCCCCTAAGACAGGGTTCATGTTGCTGCTTCTGTTTCGGCAGGGGATGAGTGACGAGCAGCTTCCCACATCTCCCCATCTCCCCATCACAGAGGAGGATGCCAATGTCTCATCCTCCATCTGCCCTGAGCATTGGGTCGAGCCCCGGTTCACGCAGGCGGCGAGGGTGCGGGTGATCATCACGGTCATCTTCTTCCTGCTGGCGGCGGGCAGCAACGCGGCGGTGCTGGGCAGCCTGCTGAGGAAGAGGAGGAAATCCCACGTGCGGCCGCTGATCCTCAGCCTGGCGCTGGCTGACCTGCTGGTGACGGTGGCGGTGATGCCCCTGGATGCGGTGTGGAACGTGACGGTGCAGTGGTACGGGGGGGACCTCTCCTGCAAGCTCCTCAACTTCCTCAAGCTCTTTGCCATGTACGCGGCCGCGCTGGTGCTGGTGGTCATCAGCCTGGACCGGCACGCGGCCGTCCTCCATCCCTTCTCCCGCGCTCGCCGCCGCAATGGGCTGCTGCTCCGTGCTGCTTGGGCTGGCAGCGTGCTCCTGGCTTCACCCCAGGTAGGGATCGCTCCTCTCCCCATGCGGTTTGCCCAAGCTGGGGGGGTTTGGAGGAGAGCTTCCCCATCCTGACTGCCCCAGCAAGTCTGTTCCAATCCATTGGTTCCACCACCACCAGGTTGGCTCTGTAGAGTGAATTTACTGCACTAGGTGCTTAGCGCTGCTTTGCATCTTCCTTATAGCACCCATTGCAAATCAGGATATTGCATGTTGGAGCAAACCAAGACAAACCTGAGCAGCTCCTGACCAAAATAACATTTGGTATGGCCAGAAAGTGGGATTTCAGAGCCACCAGATCCCACCCATCCTGGCCATAGCCATGAGTTAGGTGCCCAGAGCACCCCTCCCAGCCCAAGAGCAGCACATCCAGGAGCATCTGCAGGATGTGATGTGCTTCTCCAAAGGCTCTCTGAGTTAATATTTGTTTCTCCATTTCAGCTTTTCCTCTTCCACCTGCAGACGGCCCCAGGAGGGAACTTCACCCAGTGTGTTACCCACGGGAGCTTCCGAACGCACTGGGAGGAAACCGTGTACAACATGTTCACCTTCACCACCCTCTACATCACCCCCCTGAGCGTCATGGTCGTTTGCTACACCCGGATCATTTGGGAGGTTAGCAAGCAGCTAAAGATCAATAAAGGTAAGCAGGTCCCAGCCTGTTAGTGTCCACCATGACTCCATGACTAAGCCTGCTCCAGCCTGGAGCATTGTTGGGTCTGTCCCACCACCCTTTGAACCCCAACTAAAGGGTTTTACACAAACTTCTTGACCCCCTCTCCTTGATGTCCTTCTGCCTCCTGTGGGCCACAGGCCAGAGCAGGAGATGGTGTCCCCTCTCTGGCAGAAGCACAGCCATGGATGGTTACGTTCTCCTGGTTTTCTCCCATCTCCCGCTATCCTTTTGGCTCTCCCTGGCAGGTTTGATAAGACATCAAAGTGACCACATCTCCAAGGCACGCATGAAGACTCTCAAGATGACCATAGTGATTGTTGCCTACCTTCATCATCTGCTGGACCCCGTATTACCTCCTGGGCTTGTGGTACTGGTTTCAGCCAGCCATGATCCAGAAGATGCCGGAGTATGTTAACCACAGCTTCTTCCTCTTTGGCTTGCTGCACACCTGCACCGACCCTGTCATCTATGGACTGTACACCCCGTCCTTTCGGGAGGATGTGCAGTTGTGTCTCAGGGGCATTGAAACAGCCATTACCAGGCACGAGAGGCACAAACCTGCCTCAGTCTCAGAGAAGAACACCAAGGATGGTGCAGTAAATGGTGGGGTGACATCAGGATGCTCCAATGGGACAACTGTCAACACAGGCCTGCTGAAGAGACATACCCGCAAGGAGATGGGCATGCGCAGCTTTGGGAGCTACTTTGTCCCATAGGATCATTCTGGAGACTCATATGGCAATTTGCCACCCAGATTTGGTGGGAGAGGGCCTGCGGCCAGAAGCGGGGAATGTGTCTCCTGCTTGTACTCAGGGTGACAAACATTTGGGGTACTTATGGACATTATTCCATATTCTGGCAGCCCTTTAACAACCAGAAAACCATTGTTTTTTGCATCCTACGCATGCTCTGGCCCTGATTCTGGGATCAAGCATCTGCCACACTTCAAGCATCAACCCCTGGGAGGAGCACAGCACTAAGTGGTGTCACCCTGAGGGGCTGCACAGGAGCGGTCTCAGGCTTTTACTCCATTTTCTGCACCCATAGGAAAAGCTCTCTGGAAATCTCGGATCTCCTGGCTCAGAGCCTGCCTGGCTCTCCCATGACTGTGTGTCAAGCCCTGGGAAGCATCTAAATCTTTGGGGAGTGATTTGTGCCAGGGCATTAGTGCCCCCGGACACGGTGGGAAGGGAGAAGGTGCTGTGGGAATGGAGGGACTCAAGTGAGAGGGGTATGAAGAACCATGGTGGGATCAGATGGGATGGAGTTTTTTCTCCCTTTTGAAGGCAGCCAGAAGGGGTGACAGCCCCTACTGCCTTGCTCTGGCATGCAGGGGGTTGCGCAAACACATCCTTACACAGCAGCTCCCTGGGGCACAGGGTTGAGCAGATTATATGGGGTAACCAGAGAGCAAGAACCAGACTCAACACTGCTCAAGGCACGAGCCTGCAGCTCACAGACCATGTGTGGGCTAATCCCGTTCTTGCTTCGCCCTAAGAGCTTGTCCCAGCTGCAGCCCCTGCAGGTGATGCCTGGGATGTGGGAACGAGGCAGGTGATGGGGTGGAGGGACCACCCCGCCTGTAGTGGGTGCTGATGGTCTTTGGCTGCACCGTGAGGTCAAGGGAGGCTGCTGCAGGGATCAGTGGGGCTGTGGTGAGTAAACGGACTTCTTGTTTCTCATTCCTATGTCAGAAGTTGCTTGTGAAGGTTGGGGCCTCTTCTCTGGGTGTGGGTGGAAGGGAGGGGTTTATTCAGCTGTGTTGTTGCTTTCCATATAATTAGGGAGAGTGGATCATCTCTTTGTTCATTCTCTGCCGGTTGTTGTTAAATGTGGGGTTTTTTTTTGGTTTTGAAGAGCAATTTCCTTTTGAGACACGAGGGATTGTTGATTTTCTTTGGGTTTGTGAAAGCTTTGGGCTGCTCAGGATCTCGGGACTTATAGGAGATGGATTCCTGGGTGTTTCTGTGACTAATGCAGCTATGAATGAGCATCTGGACTTTATCAGGATGAAAGAGCTTTGTTTTAGAATAACAAGCCTTGTCTCTCTGTGGTTGCACATGTGGGGAAGCTGGGAGATGTCTCCCCAAGGAAGCAAATCCCCTTTGAACACCCAGGGGGCTTTCTCGACCCTGTCTCCAAGAGGGGATGAATCCTCATGGGTCAGAAAGGGTCTGCACTGGTCTCCCAGTGCCCCAGCTAACAGCTGATTACAATTGGAGGGGCGGCAAGCAGTCCTTGCAGGTTGGCTGAGGCAAGGAGGATACTGGAAAGCCACAGTGCTCAGGGTGATGCCAAGCTGTACACTGGTGTGAAGCACTTGGCATTCCCCATGGAAACCATGATTTATACTAAACATGCTGCCCAAATTGAGGGCAAAAATCAGTTGGGGCTGCAGGAGCCAAGGCTGGCTGGTGGGCATTAGGGTGAGCTCTT
This sequence comes from Myiopsitta monachus, assembly GCA_017639245.1. Lineage (NCBI taxonomy): Eukaryota > Metazoa > Chordata > Aves > Psittaciformes > Psittacidae > Myiopsitta > Myiopsitta monachus. The sequence goes on along the minus strand of CM029921.1, from coordinate 3,051,411 downwards.
TAGGTAGCATCCAAGCTCCGATGAGATGTGTAATCACCGTTTGGCTTTCCTGGGCTCGTTCCACTCAAGGTTAATTACTCAACACTAACGGGGCTCTTGCTGCCAGCTTGGCTTGACCGGTGCAAGAAGGAGTTTCCTGTAAGGTGATGGGAATGGCCTGTGGTCGGGGAAGCTAATTAATCCATCAGGCACTCACTTGGTCTCTCTGTTTATATTAGTGGTGATGGCTAATGGAGGCAGGCCTTGAAGGTGTGTTTGTTTTCTGGCAAGCCTCAAATAAGCAGGAAAGCGTCTTTAATCTCCTGAAAACATTCTTCATCTGCTTTCTGTTGAGTGGGAGAGAACAGGTCCAGCATTGCTCACACACTTGAGGCCGCTTGTCAGCCCTTGCCCAGACACAGGATTGCTCAGAGGCCTTCTCTGAAGAGCAAGCAGCATTCTGTTCCCTTGTGGGAAAGCTTTATACCCCATGGGTACAGTGAGAGAGCAGAAGCAGGTTTGGCTTTAGGTTGAAGAGCAGGAAAATCAGGGTGCTGGCAAGGACACACACCTCTGTCCTTGGGGAAGCACGGCGCATCCCTCGGGATGCTTGCAGGCACTTCAGCACTGCTCCTTCTGCCCACCTCTTTATACCTTCCCTCCTTGCTGGTGCTCAAGGCTGACGTTCTGGGAAGCCCAGCGTGTGAGCAGGGTGCCCACAGTGACAGCTCAGGCGAGAAGGCAAATGCCACCAGAAGAAAGCGCTGCCAAGCCGGGAGCCCGCTGTTCGCGCTAAAAGGGAGCAGCATCTCCCCGGGGAAGCCAGGGCTGATGTTTTCTGGGTCACTGGGCTCTGACCTGGGTCTCGGTCCTGCCGGAGTCGGTCCAAAGCCCAGGCCTGGCTTGAAAGTGCCCATGTTTCTGATCGTGCATCTCTTTAACCTGTTAGTACTTAAGAGAGGAAAAGGTTTTTGCATCACTTGATGAGGAGTATGACACCCGCAGCCTCTCTCCTCCCTGCCCCGGGGCTGGTCCTGATTCAGCAGTGGATCTATCTCTGCCCCAAGCCCTTGGTCTCCAACAGCACCTCCCCTCCTCAGCTGGCTCCTGGGAGGGGAGACTGAGATGAGCTCTTAAGCAGAAGCTCTTCCCTGTGAGGGTGCTGAGGCGCTGGCACAGGGTGCCCAGAGAAGCTGTGGCTGCCCCATCCCTGGCAGTGCTCAAGTCCAGGTTGGACACAGGGGCTTGGAGCACCCTGCTGCAGTGGAAGGTGTCCCTGCCCATGGCAGGGGCTGGGAATGGATGAGCTTTAAGCTCCTCCCCAACCCAAACCATTCCATGATCTCTCCATCTAAATATACATACATACATATAGAGATATATAACACAAAATTACTTTTATTTTTATATATATTATCTATTTCCCCTTATGGGAGGAAAATTCTTTCACTTCCCCCAATTCTGCCCATTCCTCCCCAGTCATCATACTTGTAGTCCCAGCAGGACCAGATCTGTCTGACTTGATAACAGTTCCTTAACACTCCCCACAGTAATGTAACCAACATATTAATAAGCACAGGTAGCTCTATAGCTTACAACTTCTCAACCTCGCCCTGGGCTGCCTGCTTCAGCCACAGCGGTCCTTTGTTTGGGAGGAAGAGCTGATTAATTCCCTGTTAGCATTTTGATAGCACTGTGCGTGTTCAAAGAGCCACGCAAGTGGCTTAAAAGGTTAATGGGAACCTTGGGTTAATTCATAATATTGCTGGTTACTCAGCACAATAATCACATTAATTCGGCTGACTGCGTCTCGCCACGTTGGGAAACACATGCTGGAACCAGCAGGGAGCACAGAAAACCAGCGTGGGAGCAGGGTATTAAGTTTTCTGTTGGCCTGCTAAGGTAGAATCCGAGCACCTCAAATGTATTCGTTTTCCCATTGCCTTTGAGGACAGCGCTACCCAGCTCTGCAGATGTAGAGGTGAAGGATGGAGGAGGCTGTGCCCAGCATCCCTGCAGGCCTGGGAGCGTAAGGGATACGGGATGGGGCTCCAAGCGCTCTGAGAGGCACTCGAGACATGTCCATCAGGACTCAGCCCCTGCCTGCAGCCACCTCTTTCTCCTGGGCCTATTCAAACTGTTCCAAGCAGGTTTTCACTTTGATACCTGCTGATTTAATTGCAGTGCTTCACTGCGTGTGTCTGCCGTGAGAGCCCCTGCAATACTTTCCTCTCTTGGGGATATAGCCCGGAGCAGCGGGAGCAGAAGATCAGCTTGGGAATTAACTGCCTCCGCTTGGGAATTAACTGCCTCCACTTGGGAAGAGGGCTCAGCAGAATGGCTTAAAGCCAGGCAGACATTAGGAGATAGTGCTGAAGGGCTGCCATGCATTCATTCCTCTTACTTACTCTTGAGAAACTTCCCTATTTAAAGGAATCCAAGGAAAAGAGCCTCAAAACCCGTCTGTCTTCTTCCCCATCTGTTCCTTTTGCTTGACTCACAGATTCCCAGGTCTGTGCCTTTCCCTGCAGTGCAAACAGCCGTCCCACAACTGCTGCATCACCTCCTCCCTTTCCAAACACCCCCAATAGCCCATCTGTTCCAAAAGATGTTTCTTTGCAGACATACAAAGCTTTTAACAACACAATACCCTGCAGATAGCATCCAGGTTTTCTAGCTAGCACATTACCTACCCTAAACTGAGACATATATAGTACAACATTATATATAACATGCTGAGGAGGACCAAAAATGGGCAAATATTCCCAAGAACCCCATGCATGTCTCAAATCCCAAGCTCCTGCATTCAAATATCAAGGAGCGAACTACTATAAAGTAGTTGAATCTGTTGTGCAATAGTATATGTATATGGTTTTAATTGCAAATCAGCACTATAATTAGCATGTACATTTCTTGAGCTGTGGCAGTGGGATGTGCTTTAACAGTGAGCAATACTAACGGACTCTAAAAGGCAATGGGATTATAATGTTCTTGTTTTGCAAGCTGTATGGTGACTAAACACACTTGCTCTGGCAGCAAAAGGAACTGGAATGAATGCTTCTAGTGACATCCACCCCAAGAAGAGGGGTTGCTGTAGATGAACTTGAGTTAGAAAACCTGATTACCAGGTCATTATTTCTGGCAATTGGGTACCAGAAGATCAGAGAAAGATTTTCTTTGCAATATTTAATGGGTAAGATGGTAATCACGGACTCATGTGCTGGAAATATGTGATGAGATTCACCGTGCAATGAAATTCTGTGATGTGAAGTCTGCTACTAAAAGCTGGACCATTAGCTTGGACTGCGGCACACATCTAGTTTTTCTTGACCTGGAATCTTTAGGCTCTTCATCAGGTTTATCCCATGCCCAGTCCCTACTAGAGCACAGTCCTTTGCTCTTCAGTTTCAGGTAGTTGTCGGTTGCTTTTCTGCATGAAGTTAACCGCGCTACAAATGCTCACAGACATAAATACAATCCTACCAGTTCTGCTGCCATTTTACCCTATTGCTCACAAGTGTTTTGGGAAGTAGCTGGCGCGTTACTGGTCCCTTTGTTCATACGGAGAGACTGAACGTGATTCAATACAGGCAAAAACATTGAACAGATCCCAAAACCCAGGCAGCCCCAAGCCCAGGAAGCCCCTCAGGTGGCAGCAGAAGTGGAACCCTTCACCCTCCCTCTTCTTGGTGCAGAAGGTACAAGTGGAAAGCAGTTTGATAGGAATAATCCTTATTCAGTACTGATGCAGCAGCACCTGAGTTTGTCTTATCTGCACAGCAACCAAGGACAATGTATTACGGCAGAGAGCACAAAGATTTGTGCTGGTTTTGGCTGGGATAGAGTTTATTGTCTTCACAGCAGCATGTGTGGGGCGAAGTTTTGGACTGTGCTTAGCTGCTGGCTGGTGTTAAACCACAACAATGTTTTATGGGGAGGAGGGAAAAACCACACTAGAAACCATTCAACTTCTTCCATTTTGGTGGCTGTTTTATTTCTTCTGCTTCGTTACAATCATTTTTGCTCTGATACAAAAAATCCTGGCCGAAGCCAAAGTTTAGCTTCTAAAGTTTAACAGTGATCCCATCTGCACTGATACGTGCGAAACATCACTAAGTCCGGTTTCTGAAAACAAACTGCTCAGACTCTCTACAGGTTGCTTTGCCTGACATACAGGAAACTCCTCCTTCCATACTTGTGCAAACACCCCTCAGCTCGACAGAAACCAGCTCCACTTGAGTGTTTCCATGCTTAGTTTTCATTAATTTTATATCACTTTCTTTCCATGGACCCTTAATAACTGATTCATGCTGGGGTGCACCACTGTGATCCTTTCTTTTCAGCTGGTCTGGGCATCCTCATGAATCACAGGAACACAGTAATAAGAATAAATAGAAAGGTGCCATGAGGAGAATATACTGGTTGCAGAACTGGAAAGCTCCAGGCACCTGTATTTCCAGAGCTCTGGAACAGAGGCAGTGCATTGCAGATTGGCTATTATTAAGGCACGTGGTGAAAAGAACAGTTTATCACCTCGGGCAATTCATCTCTCCGAGTGAAACATTCTGTGCCAGTAGTAGACGAAGGTTGGCGAGTTGCTGGCCCCTATCACTATGAGCAGCAGTAGGTACAGCATCATCGTTATGGCAAAACGGTGGGTGTGAAACCAGGAAGACTGATTAGAAGGCCTGGAAAGGGAAAAGAGTAGGAATTCTGTCAGAGATGCACTAATACCCTGGCAAAGCGGATCTTAGCCTTTGCTATTTTAAATGGTTACGCTAGCGCAATAAAAGCAGAAAGCTGCTCCGCAGTCCCTGGAACTGACAAAGCCTGATTCCTCATCCCTTTTCCATGCGTAATCCTGGTCTTTCTCCCCATGTTCACACCCTCCTCTGTGGTTTGGAGCTGTGACTGCCTGGCCTGTACACACGTGTTGATTAGCTGGGTGAATGCTGCCACTTAGGATAGATAAGGGCAGAGTTAAATCTGCCCTCGTTTGAGCCGCACTCATCAGAGTTTCGCTCTTGGTATCCTGCCACAAACAGCATCAGAGCTCTCACAAATACCAAGCGCTTACAGCTCTGGTGAAAAAGCACATTTAGCTGAGCCTGAGAGCATCAAAGAGCGAGACAGAGGCAATGTGACGGTGTAAGCCTTATTTCCACAGGGAGCAGGCTATAAACAAATCCTGGCAGTGCAGTGTATCTTCCTCCCTTGTTTCCTGTTGCGTTTCAAAGCTGAGATGTGTTGATCTGGCTGTTATAGCATGCTCATCACTCCAGATAGCTGAGCACTTACCTCCTGCGCTGCTTCTGTGAATATACTAGCAAGTATTTAACTCGTAAAAGCTCATTGTTTGTGACAACGAAGTACTTCTGTGGTACATCACCCCCTTCGCTGTTTCTCACTCTTGCTCTTTTTCTGTCTATTTCTTCTGAATCTGAATGGGAAAAGAAGAGGTCTTTGGGGGAAACAGAAAAGCAAAACCAGGTACACAACCAACTCCCCCTCACCTCCACAAGAATGGCAATGAGATAACCAAAGACCCACTCTTGGAATTCCCCTGAATCCCTTAGCATCCAAGAATAGACTGAGAAGTTTGTTTGAGGCTATACCACTCCTAGTCATCCTTGGTATGGATGGCATTATGGCCAGGCCAGGGTGGTGAGGGGGCAGGCCTCCCACCCACAGGATGCTTGAGGAGCTGCTAATATTAACGGGGAAAGAAAAACAACATGGAAGGAGGGATTGAGCTCTGCAGGCAGAAAATGGTCAAAGAAGGACAATCTGAGCAGAGGCTTCCTAGATACCAACTAAAGCTCGTTACTGACACATTTGTGATGCTTCTGTTCCACCAGCAATTAGGCATTATGGACCAGTAGTTTATCATTCTACTGAAACTAGGAAAAACAACTGATGCCACCAAAATATTCCCTACCCTTTAAATATACTATTATAAGAGAAGCTTCACAGATAGTAAGGCTGTTGCACGTCTGCTGAGGGGTCCACTGGAAGACTGGACAGGCCAGGCTGGACGGGGCTTTGAGTGATCTGGTCTAGTGAAAGGTGTCCCTGCCTGTGGCAGCAAGGTTGGATCTAAATGATTTTTAAAGTCTCTTCCAACCCAAATCATTCTGTGATTCTGCTGAAGGGTGTCCATGCTCCATATACTGCACAGTTTGTACAACAGTATATACGGACAAAGCTGAAATAGATGGGCCCAGTACGAGATGAACGACACAGTTATTTCTGCAATAGACTCACCTTTCTTTTTCACCTGACACTTTACATCCGGGTGGTCAATGATCTCGCAAACAGCCACACAGCTTAGGACAGAGCCCAGGGCACTTTGCTGCCAACCAAGGCCATGAGGGCTATAAAGCAGAGCCAGGCTCAGGTCACTGGTGAGATAGGTGCCTTCACCAAACAAGGATGTCTGAAATGGAGCAGAAATAGCATCGTAAAATCCTGCAGAGCAACATAGGAGCGTTCGTGACTCTCAGACGGGCACTTCTGTTTCTGAAGGTATTTGAGAAGGGCTTTTCTGCCCTGTGCTGGGCCTGGTCCATGCACTGCTGTTGTCCTGGCACAGTTTCCTTGGGGTGGGGCAGCTGCCCTCTCCCATCCCTCAACCTAGCTGCTTGGCACAGCCCTTGGTGTGGACAGATTCATGCTTTCCCGGACTCGGATTTAGTCTGCCAACCTAAGTGTTTTATATCAACATGACTGCACTGCTGTTAGAGGCACTGCATTGATTTATTGAGACTGCCATCACTCAAATAATCCAGCCCCCACAAACGAGGCAAGGCTTTACTTGCATTTAAATCCATGCTTTACTAGAAAAGAGGGAAGTACTTCTCAACTGTGAATTCCTTTCAAATAGAACTGTTTTAATAACTCTCAATTAGAGGATTTGCCACACTAGCTAAAACTGTTAATCCAGTAAGTCCACTGTACATGATAAACTATTACTCATAAAGAACATGGGAGAAAAACAGTTAACTGGAAGGTTAAGCAGCTGCTGTGTCAAAGCTGCTTTACAGATGACACACAAAGCCAGGAGTCTCAACCACCTTCCCATTGAAACCAGAAGAGGTGCAAATCCTACGGGATGCCTCCCTTAGCCATTAACTCCCGCAGCCACTTAAAGAAGGCTCCACTCACAAGGAGCACCTAAAACTTCAATGATTTAAACTTGAGGCCAGGCAGGCAGAGAGAATCTCTATGTTGCCTGGGCCACCACCCTCCTCCCTGCGCACAGGCGCTTTCCAGCTGCAGGCAGTCACATAGGCCAGTATTTCATTGGCATTACAGTTCCCCACAAAGCAGCAAAGGATAGCAGTGATTCGTCGCGCTGGAGAAAATGGTTTTGTTGCCACTTCATCAGCACATTTCATACTCCTAAAGGAATTTGGGCCTATTTTTAAGAAGCATCAATAGCAGCGAGTGACCAAGAGCAGATGGTGCCAGCACGAGGAGCCTCACCTTGTTCAAGTGGCAGTGCAGGCCGTTGTGCAGGATGGAATGGAAGTTCTCCAGGCGGCTCCCATGGAAGGCGTAGATGAGGTCCCGCTCTCCCTTGGTCTCAGTAAACTTGGTATTGGTTTGATCACAATACACGATCTCGAAGAGGTAGTCGGGAGCGGGAACCGCAGCCCCAGACATCCCTGTGAGTTCTTGGATCTTCTCGTACTTAAAAAGAGGAAGGAATAGAAGTGTTGGTTGATGGGGTTAGATTACTCACTGGACCTTTTGCTTACTTTCCCTTACTCTTTCCTATGGCTTTATGTATTTTAATTATGCTTTCTGTGTTAGAACTCAACACTGCCACAATTAAGGAGTAAGCAGACAGTAAAAATTCCAATAGTTTCTTGCTATCAAAGCTAAATCCTAATTCTTTCCAGAAAAAACACAAACTGAATTATGAATTAATTGATGAGGACAGTATCACAATTCTACTTTGGCTACTAAGATGATATCTTCATCAGCTGATCTTGGACAAGGAGAAAGAAGTGAAAACAGAAGATGTCTTCATCTTGCTACTAATCCCTACAACTATTTTGATCCCTGTTACAGAAGTAGCTCAGTGGCTCTCATTTTTGGGGCAGCAAGCAGAAGTACAGAGTTGTCTTTCTTAGTGAGAGGCAGGACCTAGCTCTGTGACACCTGAGTTGAAGTATCTTGGCCTAGAATATGCATGTACGTGCTACATTAATGGGAGTAACCGACTACAGTCGCTGCCCATCATCAACTACTGACAGTGATAACTGCTGCTTCCAACCAGTGCTCCTGAAAACTTCATTTAAAACCCAAACCAAACGGCCCTCTCTATATACAGAACAAAGCTGCACTCATGTAGAACTGTGAAGCTCTCACAGGAACTAACCACTAACTTCTGGCAGGAGGAAACACTACCTGATGTGCAAGCTTGCCTTGAAAGACAAACTCTCCTCAAGACTCTCAGAGCTCAGAACTTACCTCCTGTTTCTTAGTACTTTGTATCATGAAGACCTTAGATGATAAAATCCAACTGAACAAATCCCAGGTCCTTTTCTCTGTGTTCGGCACAGACTCCAGAAGCTCTTTCAGGCTTGGAAGAGCCTTGGTATCTGCGAGCTAAGACAGGCATTTAGCACAAGCTCCTTTTCATTATGATTAAACAGAGACCTCTAGTGAAAACAAAACAATATTTCACCCTAATAGGTTGTCAGCTGAACCCCGGTCTCTGTTTGCGGATACAAACATTTGCATCCCGTTTGTGGGAAAGTCTGTCACTTGTTTTCGAAGTTATAAATATTTATATTGACAATGTATGTAAGGTACATCCAAGAATAACCAAACTCCTGAAAGGAAACAAGCTGTCACAGCGCAGTATCCGCAGCGGGATAGACAGAGGGAGCGTTCAGGCCACGTAAAATACAAACCCTTGCACGATCAGTGTTAATTTCACGTAGGGAAGCTCTTCTAACACTTCATATCCCCCACCAAGGGCTGTGGAGCTTTCCAAGTGTTGGGTTTATCGCCCAGAATCCCAAATATACTTTAAACCCTGTGTGCCTTGACCGAACAACTCATCCTGCTTTATGCGTAAGCCCGATGCTCACCTGCGGGCAGCCTCGCCTGCCTCCCCCGGACAACAGCCCGGGCACGCTCGGCCGTCGCTCCCCGCTCCAGGCAGCCCCTTCACAACGCGGTCTGCTCGCTGCAGCGGCGCAGCACCACCGCGTTCCCGGCTCGGACACGCACCCCTCCCGCGGCCACCGGCACTCACCAGCCCCTCGAAGTCCTTGTTCTCGCCATCCGCGTAGCGGCCCGGGAAGGGCCTGAGCGCCGAGTCGCGCTTGTAGCTCTGCAGCGCGGCGGCGAACAGGCTGCAGCGCAGGTCTGCGGCCAGCGGGTCCCTGCCCGCCGCTTCCCTAACGCGGGAGGCCGCCGCTGCGGGGCCGGGCCCGGGCGCTGCCATGCCCGGCGGGGCTGCCGAGCCGCGGCCGCTCCGGTACCGCGGCAGCTCCCGCCCGGGCGGCGTCGCCCCTTCCGCATCGCCGCGGGCCGCGCCGCTCCGCCCCGCTCCGCTCCGCCCCGGCGCGCTCTGCGCCGCGTTCAGGCTGCTGGGGCGGCTGTGCCTCCGGGGTGGGGGGGATGGAGCCCGCCCCGTGGGTGTAGAGCTTGGGGTGGGAAACGGTGCTTGGCCCCGGGGAGAAGGGTGTGGAGTGGGGAGAGAGAGTGGGGGAACGGCGCCTTTACCTCCGGGGAGAGCGGTACAAGAGGGAAATGGCACTTTCAGTTACAGACGGGGATGGGGATACAGGCAGGGGGGGAAATGGTGCCATCCCTTCCTAACGAGACCCGTGCACGTCCGTGGCATATGAGGCAGGGAGGACATGGGAGGGGAGCTCAGCTCTGTCCTCTGCATGGCATCAGCTCCTTGTCCGCAGTTGCTGGCACGTGGCAGATGCAAACTGCCAGCTTGGGCATTGCATCCATGAGATAACAGGAATGCTGATTAGCCAGAACAGTCAGCCAGAGAGGCAGCTGTTTGTGTAAAACTTGGGTTTATGTAGCTCTAACACTGACAGATTTACATGATAGTAAGCCAAAAGCATGTAGACACCATTATTCCTTAGCAGTTCCCTTTATCATCCAAGCTTGTAGCCTCAAAGACTGAACCCAGGCTTGTCTGAGTCTTCTCCCGCAGGCTGGCATTGCAGAATTGAGCCTCTTACCAGTGGAATCACCAGGCTGGATTCACTGCATTCCCTGAGACTTGGAGTCAGTTCCTCTCTGAAATCCTGGCACAGTGTTTGTGCTCTGAAGCATCATTCCAGTTCCAAAATGTACCAGAAGTCATCATCGGCAGGGTGGAGGTCTCCTCATCAGAAACTCTGTTGGTCTCATAAGCACAAGTTACTTAGACCTATATTGTAAATGTAAAGTGATAGTTGGTGTCTTCCAACACCTTTCTTGGTTTCTTCCTTCATGAGGGATATTACACACAGCTATGGAGCGATACGGGCACTGCACACGTAGACTGTTGTAGATGCTCGGAAAAATATTAAGGTCACTTGTGGATGCCTATTGCTGGGCTGTTGTCTTACAACTGGAGCTGCAGATGTTGCTGGAGCTGCAGGTTGCAGCCTTGCTCGTAGCTAACAGGATCGCCAGCTGTGTTAAACACTATGGGCAAACTGGTGTCAAAGCAAAATGCCCAAGTGCAGAGTTCGTATTCGTACTGACCCCCTTGAATGGTTTGGGAGTATAAGGCGGTTGTAATTCTGGATTAAACCAGACCGATCGTGGGCTGCTCACAGTTACATAAATGGAAAGTGATTTCACAGTGATGGGCATGAATTGAGTTGTAGGTTTGTTTTCTTGCTTTTCAGCATCTTATCAAAAATGCATCATCTTTCAATAAGCTGCTTGAACAAGCCTGCAATATGAAGCCATCAATTCTAGGGTGGCACGAATGCTTGCTTGGGTCTGACATATTTAATGGCAACGGGTAGACAAAATGATTTGAAAGATACCTTTGGTTCAGGTTGCTCAGTTTACTTCATATCTATACATGTTTTTATCTCTAAAACATGATCCAGCTTATGAGATCCATGCTATTTTTTCCTTCTTGACATATTAATAATGGATTATTGTTGTGCAGGTGTTGGATGAAACTGTGAAATCCAGATTTTGCCTGCTCTTTGTGGAACTTCTCCTGCTGATAGGGGGTTTGTCTCCATGTCACACGCAGCACAATTCCAATTCCCACTGTATTTTGTGCTGGTGGCTTTCTTAAACTGAGTAGCAGCCGCGCTACGCTTGGTTTGGAGGGTCTCCCCCATGCCAGCAGCATGGATGGGAGACTTCTGTGCAGAGGTCTAGCACCGCACAGAGTTTTCTCAGGCATTATGGATATCACCCAGACCTGAAATGGAGCCGGAGAGATTCCTTTCCATGTTTCTATAGCCTTGAGAGGATGTATTTTACTTTATCTGATGTGGTGCCTTATTCTGCTGTAAATATCTGATATCTCTGACAGGCTGTTAGCAACCTCATTCAGCGATTCAGCTCGGGACATGTTTATTATCCTGCATTAGATTAAATTGTTCTGTGCAACCCCTTGGAAAATCAGTTGTCTGTCTAATTGGCTGGTTTCAGTCACTAACAAATCATTAGATGTAACAATTTTCATCACCTGTTAAAGAACAATATTAGAAAATGCTAGAGATGTCTCAATGCATTTGGGTGGAATTTTACATTGAGCTCTTGAACTGGTGTAATTCCAGTGCCCTCATTTAAAATAGCACTGACTATGGTAGAGAAGAGGGGAAGAATACCGCTCCTGGGATGGGCAAAGACGTTTCGCATAGCAAAATGTGTGCTGGTTCCTGAGGAGAAGCTGGAAGAGAAAGAGTGTGGTGAAAAGGGATTTGAGATCTGAAAGGGAAAGGGTTTCTTGGAACCGCGTTAGTCCTGGAGGCACTGGGCTCACTGTGCAGCCACTTTGTATATCTCTGAGTCTCTCAAAGTGAAGACCTTTTGTCAACTCATCCTGGCATAAAGAAATTAACCCAAAGTAGATGATGCCATGACTGGCATTGTAATAGTTAATGGAGATTCTGAGAGCATTGATCCCAAACGGATGCCTACCTTTGGGATTTCAAATGGATGGTGCTCCCATTACGGCAAGCTCAGCTGTGTTAGGCAATGACAGAGATTGATGGGATAACAAGTTTGCTGTATTGATGCTGACTGAGAGTGCTGCCTGGTCAAAATCATCCAACCCTGGACTAAAACCCAGTTTTACAAAGTGGCCCCTCAGTTAGAGATGAAGCACTGAAAGCTTTTGGTGCTGGTTTTAGGGGTGGTGCTGCTCTGGGTGCTGATGACGCTGAACATAAACCCCCTATAGACTCAGGCCTGCCAAATGTGTGAGGATCATGTGGGATAAAGTCACTGTTCATTTGGATGGGAAGCACAGTTCCCCATGGTGTTGGCTATGGCAGATAAGGTATTCCAGGCTGAGATCCATGGAAGTCCCAAACCCAGAAGATCTCATCTCATCCCTCTCCCAACAGCCCTATCAGGCTCTGTGTTGGCAAACCTTTGGAGTCAGTTTTAAACTGCTGGCTTAGCTTGTGTGTTGCTGCTTTTTAATTAAGCTCTGTGAATACGTGCTGTGGGCTGGAGGCTGAGATTCCAAAGCATCTTCCCAGCTCTCTCAAAAACACCCGGATGAGCAGCCTTTGAACAATGTGGTGTGCACCTCAGCATCGCCTAATAACTGCATCCCACACCAAGCCCATCGCACACCGCTGCAGCCCTGCTTGGAGTGCTTCTACCCTTTGATACCCACAGGCAGGCAAAGCTGGCTGGGGGCACTTGCAAGCAGCTCTCTTTTGTGGGCTTCTTTTTTTCCTTGAGAAGTGCCCTTCAAATGTATTTCCCTTTCCCAATTTTGTTTTCCTAGATAGAAAAGCTGCTCCTGGTGCTTTGTTGTAATTCAGTGCGGAGATGGTTTAGTACAAGGTTCTGAAAGGGTCATTGCCAGTGGAGGAGTTTGGAGCTGTATGGCTTCTTCTGAAATTGAAGATCTGATTATTTAACATAGACTGTAATAAAAATAGTTTCTGGGGTTGGCGGATGCGTTTCAGCAAAGAAATGGGGCTTAAATGTCTTCATTTAATTCCAGTGTGTTTAAAATTGATCTCATGGGCCGGAAAAGGGATTTTTTCCCCCCCTTAACTAGGCTCTGCGAAGGAAATTAATACAGGGAAGGGAAAATAGAAATACAATACTACACTCAGTGAAACAAATGCTTACGACGGAGGGCTTTGTTACTTGCTAGCACCGCTGGAAAAGCCAGCTGTGTAAGGTATGGTTTATTATAGAATTAACCTTGACCTAGGGTTCAAAGAGAAAGGTTGGTTTGAAATAAATCAGTAGTATGGTCAGGTCACTTCAAAGGGTCTAAAGCTGAGCTTGGAGATTACATGCTGTTTATGTGTATCCAGTTGGAATAGAACATATGGTAAAGATAATAGAAGTAAACTCTTTATCTCTTCCCCCTCCATCCCTCTTTTAGGATTTAACGCCTTTTTGTCCTTTGCCTCTATATGCTGTGGGGGATGTATTTGTCCGGAGGTATTTATTGGAAGTAGGAACGTGGAATAAAGCAATCTTCTTAAGTCAGTTGGGTCCTTTCCAATTGCTCAGCTAAAGTACAAACTGGTTTGGAAATAGTCATATGAATATGGTGAATCATATTTCTGTCACTCATTTCAGTGAATTCATATAGTCATAAAATCAAAACAGAATGTGCTCAGGTCTGAATTATCATAGTTCTCATCTAAAAGCAGGGCCACATTGAACTGTTACCTGTGAGTTATATGGATTTAAGAGCTCTCCAAATACCAGAGAAATCCTGTGACATCCCAGCAAAAGGGGCGCAAGTATCCCAGCTCGCACGGGGAGTGGGGAATGAAGTTGGTTAAGCAGTTTACCCAAAGCCACTTGTTATCTGTAGCAAAACTCGGATCAGTCCTCAGGGCTACGGATGATTCCAGCCCTTTCTGGGGGACAGAAACTCCCCAATGCCAGTTTGCTGCTTCAGCCACAGGACCAATCCTTACTTTTTGGTCCATGTTCCCTTATTTTTTCGCTGTTTGTGCAATGAGGAAGATATCAGGACACAAAAGGTGACGTGTCCTCCGGTTGCTTGAGTTCAGCTTTGAGTGGGTCACCGTATAGGGGAAGTAAAGGAAGGGTTCACTTCTTCCTAACACATCAGAGGTTACAAAGTGCTGTCGGTTAATTCCTACTAGATGGCAATTTTACAGGGTGTCCTTGTGGACACCTTCTGGTGTCTTGTGGCTATGAGCCAGCAGCCAGAGAAACCCTTTTCAGTTACTTGAGTGAAATTCAGGATCACCTCCACTAAAATGACTGTAATCTTGACTCAAAAACAGCGTGCAAAGAGAGCTGGGCTTACAGTGTACGGAAAGGCAAAGCAGAGGCAGCGAGGAGCTGGAATTCGCTGTCTCAGACGCACAGGTTCTCCCCATGTGAATTGCTGCAGCGTGCGATGTGCAAGGCTGACGCTGGAGATTTGCAGCGCTTATGGAGAAGTGATGGAGAAGGATGAGCAGGGCTGGTGGCATTCCTGGGAAGCAGGGAGGACCTCCTGCTGGAATGAAAACCAGCTGCTGAGCAGAGACATGGTCACCCGGGAGTAGCTCTGCTCCACAGACTGCTTTTTCCCTGATGTGATACATGCAGTGTGCAGATAGTAGCACATTTGAAATTTGTAGTTCCTGATTTTTTCCCATTAATAGGGAAATCTGATAATTATCCATTTTAAAGCAATTGCTGAACAATAGGAAGGAGAATGCTTGTTAAAAGTAAACATAAAAGCGAACCGGATCCCTCTTAGGGTGCTGAGCCTTTGATAGATTTGCTCCTGACAGCAGTCTTTGATCTGCCACACTCAAAAATAAACTCAGTGGGAGGCTGGATATGGGATATAGAGCAGTTCACCTCTAGGTCACGGGCTCCAATCCAGGCCAGGTCAGGATCAAGCCTTTGGGTCAGCTTTGGTGGGAGCTGGGGACGGCAGCACCCCTGATGTCTGCACTGCATCTGCACAGTGAGCACAGGGAGAGTGGGGTCCGCAGGGCTCTCACCCACTCCAAACCCTTGCACCAAAGTAGGGACCTATTGTTTCTTCCCTGTTCCCACATGAGAGCTTTGCAGCTTTTCCAAGGGGATAAATGGTTTGCTCCTGGACCGAAGGGCAGCACTGGAACTGCATCAGGATCCAGCTCTTGTAATGCTCTTGCTGGAGGAGGCTGTGCCCTCTGGCATGGGAAGAGTGGGGGTCATCCCTAGCACAGCACTGCAGTCTCTCTTCTCCATCTTCTCAGATATGCCACATGAGCTGTTCCTGTTACTTACCAGGTAATCTAAACAAAAGAGAACTCTTCAAAGCAGTATCAGTGCTGTAGGAGGAGATGTGGATGTGCCACAGTTGTCCTGCAGGCAGCAGCTTCTCCTGGCAAAGTACTGTTCTCACTGCTTCAGATGACAAAAGGCAGCTCCATAAATCACTCTTTGGCCTAATGCCATGCTATGGCATGAGGTGTCAGCGTTTGCTATGGGCCAGATTCCTTGGTCTGATAAAATGGCTTGTGGTATACAGTGACACAAAGCTGCTTTGAAGCTTGCCTCACTTCCCCTCCAGCTTAATCGGGCAAACACTGGGGTAACCATAAATGCGGCTCCTTTGCCTGCTTCTTCTGCTCCAGGGGACATGGCAGGGACTTTGTACAATCATCATAGAATCCCAGGCTGGTTTGGGATGAAGGGACCTTAAAGCTCATCCGGCTCCAACCCCTGCCACGGGCAGGGACACCTTCCGCTAGAGCACCTTGCTCCAAGCCCCGTCCTTGTACACTGCCGGGGATCTGGCAGGAATGTGTATTGCAGGAAGGCTACAAAGCATTTTGCTTTAGCGGTGAGGGCGGGCAGTGAGCTCTGAGATCTGCCCCGCAGGAGCTCAGGAACCGCTGCACGGGCTGTGTGAACAGTATGTAAGGGGCTGTGCAAGCAATCCCACTTCTGCTGAGCTCCAAAGTCCAGAGGGGCTCTTCCACACCCTCACTCCATCCTTAAGCTTCTGCAGTTCCGGCTTTGCGGCATTGGGGAGGATAATGCGTCACTTAGAGGCAGGTTTTGCTTGGAGAGGTCCAGCCCGAGCATCCCATCTGCTGCGTTGCTCTTTTCTTTACGCCAAAGGATGCGTTAAAACAGCAAAGGGAGGGTTTGACGTGTGTTGCGCCTGGTTTCGTGGTCCTCATCGCGGGGAAGGGATGGTGCCCTGTGCTGGTGTCCCGCTGCCGGCTGATGGCAGCAGTGCATCTGCACAGAGGGATGGAGCAGGCGGCTGCGGGAGCGGGGCAGGGCTGGGGCAGGGAGAGCCGCTCTTCCCTTGGCTGCTCTGACCGCAGTACCCCAAATACCGCAATTTAGGGCCATAACACAGCTTCCCACTGCGAGGAGGGCTTTACCTCTGATCGAGTCAGTCGTAAACAGGAGGGTTGTTTGAGAGCAGCATGGAAGTGAGTCTGCAGCTTCAGAGGGGACAAACTGCCGTCAACTTTCCATGTCTGCGCAGCCACCTGCTCATTTATCCCTTCAAGCACTGCAGAACTGGTGAATAATCTCCAAAAGGAAATGCCAGGCACTGATATTGTTCCTCTTCCTAAATCAGGACTGGTATTTCCTTGGGAGCCAGGAGGCGATGGGATTGCCCTCGGAGGGGCTGTGGGCTTTGCCCCGCTGTTATCCTGCTTTTCCATGGGATGTGCATGGCATTACACTGAAAGGGAAAGAATGTGTCCTGCTTGCTGCCTTCAACACAGTGACTTTAGGGGAAGAAAGAGGACAATATGCAATTGTTATGTTGTTCCCTACCTCAGCTTCACACTGAAATATTTAAGCTCCTCCATGAATAATGCAGCTTCAGCCCGCAGCCTGTTTTGCACTTCACACTACCCAGGCCCATAAAGCAAGAGGATTGCTCCTGGCATGCATTACACCATACAGGACATCTCCCACCAAGCAAAGCTTTGTCTTCGCTGCCACAAAGGGTGTTGGGATTTTTTTCCCTGTATCCAAGAGAGATAATGAGCATGAGAGCTCTCACTTTAAAATATTAATGGAAACAAGTCACCTGTGGGTTTTTACCTGGTGCTAACTAGCTGTGGTCCACACTGCATCTCCTGCTTGTGCTGATCCCACGTAGGTTCCTTTTTATCCAGCTGCCATCCCACGTAGGAGAGCTATGCTGCATTTAATCTATAGGAAAAATACACTGTATTTGGCTGATGGGAACCAATGAGCCAGGTCAGTATCTGCACCTTCACAATAACAGCTCCATTTGTGTGATTTAAAGAAGAAAAAGCCATGCTGGGTGACTGTGTAGGTTGAGTCTCTCTCTGAGCAGTTTTGCACTGGCATAATCAGTGTCTGCAAGTGACTTTTAGATCTGATTTATATCCAGCTGAGAGCAGTCAGGTATTGTCGAGTGCTGGGAGAGAAACTGGCACAATAGGAATCAGGATTGCTCTGTAACCCAAAATAGGAATTATTTCTTTCTCTTGACTAGGAATTAGGCCCAATGCAGCAATGGGTAGGGGCAGCATGCTCCAACGGCACGAGGCTCATACACACCCTGTCACGTAGAACATGTCCCTTCCCAGGTCCTTGTAAAGTTCAAAAGAGACTTTAGTAGCATTTTAATGATGCTGCCACTGAGAACAGGACCCTTTGGTGTTAGGTTTAGCTGCTCCCAGCCACGCTGTGCAAAGCTCTCCCCTCCTCAAAGGAGAAGGAAAAATGAGGCAAAAGGGGGAAAAAATGTGTGCTTCCCCCCCCTCTTCCCGTGAAGATACCTTTACACTTGCCCCAAACTACAAAGGTGAGGCTCTTGGTGGATTTTGGATTAAAAGGGGCAATATGCCTCCCTGGACATCTGGTCTGTCGTCAACGACATTAGGATCTGTCACATAGGAACTGCCATCTGTGATCCGGTCGGAGGCCTTTCAAAGGGGAGGAAATGGGAGGATGGAGATCGAGGAATGGTTTGTTGCAGGAAAGTGTGGCTTGGAAGCCCTGGAGGTGCACATGCCCTTCCTTCAGCTCTGGAAATCACTCCGTTCCTCCATCAGATTGAGGACAAAGGTAGAAAAACCTTGGGCTTTGGAAAAGTCTTGGGAAGCCTTTGCTGAAGGGAGGAGATGAAGCAGGGAAGGAAAGGTGGGATTGGCTGGAATGTGGCTAAAAAATAAAGGACCATACTGAGTTCATCCAGACCTGAGCCCTCTCCCCAGAGGCTGATCGTGCTCTGAGGAGGATAAAGCAGTAGAGGGGCATGTGGGGTGTTCCTAGTGTGCTCTGCAGCCTCCCTTGTGCTCAGCCACTTCCCAGGTTAGACGTGAGACGTCTGAGTTGAAGGGAATCGACCAAGAGCTAAGGTCTGGTGCAAACTGCCTCAGCACAGAAAGCAAATGTAAAGCACTGCCTGGACAGGGGGTACTGTCCCTCCCAGGCTGCGCACTTCTGAAGTGAAGCGAGGTCAAAGCTTGCCTTCCCCAGCACACTGTGCACCACCGCATCTCCAAAACCTCCTACTCCTGATCCTCCACAAAGGTTGCAGTAGTGACTCCCAGCACCTTTGCAAGTGAAAACCGAAAGAACAGTCAGAGCCCCGGAATAGCAAGGAGAGGTTTTCCAGTTGTTCTCTTGCATTGCCTGCTTGCACCACCAGCAAACCCTCTCCCAAACCAGTGCTCTTTGAAAGATGGGCATCTCTGGAAACGCTGCTGCCGTGGCTGCAGAGGCAATAGCATTATAACCGCCAGGGACCCAGTGATACTGTTTTCCACACTTTGTTTTTCTCTTCATGAGCTAGGTATAAACTTTCCCATAGAAACCCAAGATTAACCCAATCACCAGCCCATCAGCTATTTATTTTAAGAGGTAGGTCCTCATCTTGTATTTTAACCATCAATCCCCATTAGTTTCCCTATATGGTTGATTGAATAGGCCATTGCCTGTACTAATAAGCCCCCATTAGTTGTCCCACAGAGCTTTAGTTTTATTAGAAACCATTCATGTCAGCCTAGGCCAGACGGAATGCTTTTAGCTGGATTGTTTTGATTGCATTACTTGGAAGGTGGCATGTGAGCAACTGGAAGCTTGGAGAGATGCAGCATCCGACTGATCTGCTTTCGCACGTACGCAGCGCGGGAGAAATGCAGATGAGACAGTTGTGAGTAAGGCTGTGAGGGCACAGGGAGTGCACTTAAACCTGCAGAAAAGGCTCTTTGGTTTGTCCCGTTTGGGTCAGTCTAGAAGGAATCTCCAAGGAAATAAAGCAAATGTTCCCATCACCTTCTGTCTGGCTTTGGGACTTTGAATGCCAGTGGATCTCAGGATTTGCTGTTGGTGTTTCCCTTCCTTTTTCATTCTCCCTCTTCATTCCTCACACCACAAGCCTAGAAATCTCCCTCCTTGCAGCTCTTTGGCCTGCAGTAAGCTGTTTACAAGCAATTTGGCTCTCTGCTCTGCAGCAAACTGTGGAATGCAGGAATTGCTGCAAATCACTCTTCAGCTGCTCTTCATCACACCAGCTCTGGCTTCCATCTACCTGACAGCCCTGCTAAAAGGATAATAATGCTTTAAAAATTAGAGTCAGCTGAACAACTACTTCATAAATTCATGGCTTTGCCCTGATCCTTTCCAGAAGTTTTCCTTTCACATCGAGTCCATGTCATACTTTGGGTTCCTTCCCTCTGGAAATGCTGCTGCTTTTCAACTTTCCAAGCTGGGTCACCCAGCTATGCAAAGGGAGTTACCAATTATCTGTCATTACCTCGACGTAACCAATCCTTGTTTTGGGATAATCTTGTGATCTCTTCTTCAGGGAACATGGGATAATCTCTCCGTGATGCTGTCTCATTGCGGGATTTTGTCCTTGATAGGTAAACCGGTCCTGAAATCCCATTAAGAGCTATTCTGCCTCCCTTGGAAAGAGATGAACTCGCAGATGAAACAAACTCCTGCAAACTTGGAAGAGGCCTTTAGCTCTGCCTACTTGATGGGAAGCAGCTCTGTTTCGCAGCAGCTGTTTCCACCTGCACATGCTTCTGAAAGCAGTTCAAGATCTAACACAACCCAGGCTGGGGACTGATATGGGTCCTGATGGTCCTTCTCAGCAAAGCAAATCCACCTCGAGCTACCAGCAGGCAACCATGCCAAATACACAGGGGGCTTGCTCGAGATGTAATGGGAAGGCAGCACTTGTAGGAAAGGCTGGTTTAGTGGGGGATATAGCATCTTTTCAGTCAAAGGCAGGTCCTGTCTGTGTCGAAGGGTGAATTGAATTGCGCTGTTGGGTTTTCCATGTACCCCAAAGGTGCGGAATGCCAGAGGAGCTGGGCAGGAGAACTCCACCATTGCCAGGTGGAGGTGAGGGTCAGCTTTATTGTACTGCTTCATAATTTGGGGAATCTCAGCAGGAAGAGCACCTGGCTGGCAGCTCCCAGGATTTTCAGCCTGGTTCCTTAAAGACAGCCTCTTAAGTCTGTGCATCCTCCTTAGTCTGTGCATCCTCCTTAGGCTGTGCATCCTCCTTAGGCTGTGCATCCTCCTTAGGCTGTGCATCCTCCTTAGGCTGTGCATCCTCCTCCCAGAATAACTCTGACCCCAGTGTCTGAGTTATTTTGGCCATCTCAGTGGCCAGACTGGGAGATGAACTGGGGGACAAGCTGCTGCTCTGAATCCTATCAGAGGAGCCTGATGCAAAGCACATTCAATAGAGATAATGCAGGGATGCCAAGCAGAACCAGGACAAGGCTGCTTGGTGCCTGTCACATACCTGCGTGCACATCATCTGCCATCAGAAACTGCACATGTAAATGTTGTCTTCGCTTGACTTCTCAGTCTGTGAACAAAAAAGGTCATTGAACTGATGGGTGCGTGGTGGCTGCCTTGCTCTTGAGCTGATAACACTTCGCCTTTTATTTTCTCATAGAAATATGTGGTAAGACGGTGCTGCTGATTTCCCAAGAATAAATAAAGTCAATAACAAACATCCCTAACTCAGATAAAAGCCACCGCTGCCTTTAAAGATACCCAGGTCTTCCTATGCCTGGGATTAAAGAGGAGCATCATAGAGAGGAAGCTTAATAAAACACAGTAGAGGTCAGGCTCCAGGGAACCAGAGAAGGTTTTTAGGATCCACATCTCCTTGAAGCGCAGTTTTGTACCTGTTTAAGTTAGGAGTTTATTATTAATAACGATATTTTGCATCACTGCACCTCCTCAGACATGAAAGCCCTTTGCATGAGGGTGATGGTGTGGATTTTAGCCCAGGTTTCTCATCTGGTTTCCTCTTTAATCGCGGGGGGCTCATTTTAACCTTTTTTTGTGCCCCTTCTTAGCAGCACAACAAAGAAATAGAGAATTTACTTTTGAGTACCAAACCTGGAAATGGCATTGGCTGCTTTCCCATAGCAGGTTCATGCCTCTCGGTTGACACGTAGACATTGAAGATGCAAAGAAATACATGTCTCAGCAGCAGCTCCCAGACACCACTGCAATAAATTCAGGCTCTGTCTCTTTAGCAATCCCTGCTTACCCTTCCAATCTTGTGTCGTTAAGGAAGTTATGACAATAAAAGGAAAACAAATCCATCAGTCAGGGGGGAGCTTGGAAATGGTATTCAAAAGGAAGGAAGATTTGATGGAAAATATTCAGTGAAGTATAAAAATCAAATCTCTTGTGTTAGAAATCTGACAACTCCAGAGCAGTCAAATTGTTTCCCAAGGGATGTTGACTGGAAGAGGGAGCCTGCCCAAGTCTGGCATTCATAGAAATGGACAGAAAGCAGTCTGTGTTGTCTTAGATGTTGGTTTAATTTACTCAGAGCTGTTCAGCTGTGGAAGGCTCCAGTCCCTGCTGTGCATCTGCAGGGTTTGTTGTGCATGGGCATCAGTGTCTCCCTGTCTGAATATAGTTTTCATGTCTGAATATAGTGATGGTGATCTAAACCTCTTGGGTTCGTTTCCTTCTCGGCATCTTGCTTTTGGGCTCCTCCAGGCATTGTATAAATGTATGAAATACGTGACTATCTCCTGCCCTTGCAGTGGTGTGTCGCCATGTCCCACCAGTTCTGCACTGCCCAACCTTTTCTAGTGCTGTCAGTAATTGCTCTTGGTGCGAGCATTAAATGTAACCCTGTAGATTAATTCTGGTGCAGCAGGGTCTGGATCTGGCGTATTTGCCACCATCATCAGAGCCATGAGTAGCTGGAGAAGGATCTCTCCTCACTGCAGAAACCACTGGGTCTGTAACACATCTCCTGTGCAGCATCCTCGCCTGAGGACCAGCAAGCATGAGTCCAATCCTCAGCAATAAATCCATCACAGGAGCAGGGAGCAGATGAAGCCTCTGCAGATATAAAGGTCAAATTATAAAGGCCATGTTAAAATATGCTCATAGGAAATGACAGCTTATAAGTGCTCTGTTATCTAATTACTTATGTCAGGCAGATAAATCTGGACAGCAATTATTTTTAACCTAAATCAAGCAAAGAGCTACTGTAGGAGCTTTCCTGGGTCTCAACGTTTCTTTTAATTATCATTTTTGGGGCAAAATGTGGAGCTTTGCATAACAAACGGCTCTCTTAAAGGGCTGGTTTTCACTTCCTCTGGAATCAGAAGGTGGAGATGCTGCTTCAGTTATCCCCATCTGTAAGTGCAGCCAAAATGATGCTGTGAGATGTCCCTAAGCCCAGAGAAAGAGCACAGCATAGGAAACCACGATGCCCCTTTGCAGGCGGGTGTCACAGCATTTTGCTCCAGCCTGGCACACCAAATCCAGGTCCTTTTGATCCAGCATCATCTTCCAGCCTCTGCATGAGCTAAAATCTTCCCTTGTGTTGCTCAAGAAGCTTCCTAGCCAAAAACATTCCTCTGTGCCTTATGGAGAGATCTTGGGACTGTGTATCATCTTACACAGAGCTTCAGTCTCAGCTCTTTGACCTGTGCCTAAGGGGAGCTGCCCCCGTTCTCTGAAGGTCATTTGAATATCAGCAGAGACGTTCATCATCCTGGGGCCTCAAGGAAGGTATTGATCATGTATGATGAATCAGCGCATGTGTCATGCAGGAGGGATGATTAGTTAATGGATGAAAGATGTGAGAGCTCGCGCTTTCATCCCAGGTCGCTGTTTGTTCCTCCTCCCTGACGCGAGGCTCTTCCTGCCCCAGCAGTGCGGGAGATGTAAAGGACAGTGAGAGATGGGCTGATGGGTGCTGGTGGCACCGTGTCCTGGGGACACAGACTGAGTCTTCCCCGGTGGCGCTGCCACGGCTGGCAATTGGATTCTGGGGAGAGAGAAGGGTAAATGAAACGCTGCTGTGGACTCTTGAAACCAAGAGGACGTGGTGTACGTGGTGCAAGAGGAAGTCCTATTGCCTTCGCCTCCCACAGCACTGGACACAGGAGGAGCCCTTGGTGAAATAAAGCCTTCCTGATTTTTACACCAGTGCCATGGAGCTTAGGCAGCCCTTCTGCCTGCAGTGCAGCTCCTGCTGCTCTGGCTGAACCTGTTACCACCATAGACCAAGCAGGGCAATGAATGTGCTCTTCCAAACCAGATAGATTTCCAAACCAGGGGCATTTATTCTGCAAGCAGTATTAGTGTTATTGTACAATCAAAACTGCTAACAAACAGCTTTGGCAAAGATCTACCTGTTTAAATTGAATCTTCCTTCTCTCTCCCACTCTCCAAAGATCTTTTACTTTAAAGAAGCATAATTCATTTCACCTCCAAGGCTAAAATGTCACCTTCTTTTAGCTTTCCAACTTGGTCTGACCAACACATCCCCAAGCAATGTGCTTGCATGCTACAGTTGCATAGCATAGAGAGGTACCACATTGTATGGTCCATAGGGACCACGAAGGACATGGGTAGGTGTTTGATGCACCTGTGCTAAAAAATACCCTTATCTCTTTGGAGCTCCGTTGCTTTGGAGGCAACTTAAGGAAGGAGGAGATGCCACGTGCCTGTCAGATGTGCCACTCTCCCAGCCTGCAGGAATTACTGCAAATACTGATTTATTAATCTTCATAAACCAGTGCAGTATCACACATCCCACTGAGAGCGCTTTGCATGAGGTGTTATTCCAAAGGGCTGTTCCTGATTGATTATTTTCACCCCCGATTTTCCCCTATATGAATGTTTCGGAAGAAAAGCACATTATTCCGAATGCGATTAAGTCATTTGGAAGAGGATTACGGTGTTTTGGAATAACACCCTCTTATTCCAGAATGAGATCAGTCACACAGGGAGTTAATGGGAAACAGCTATTTTACTCCTCTGGGAAGTGTCTACCACCATCACAAACAGGCTATCGCCTGCTACCCACTGGTGCCTTCTTCCACCCATGGGGTCTAAGGCCAGCTGCAGCATTATGGTTCAGTAATTTAGAGAGATAATTTAATTGCTTCTGGGCTTGAATTTGGGCTTCCTGTAGTAGTGAAGACCTTGAGTCCTCTGTAGACACTGCAATGAACGAGCATTTCATGGGCTGAAAAGCGAGATTCTTGTTGCCTTCAAGGGACTTTGGCTTCCCAAAAGCCTCTCCATTTAGTTCAGTAAGAGCTGAATCAAACCACATTAGAAGCATCCACCCCATCCCTCACCCGCAGTCATGAAGGGCATCAGCATCACCCATAATACTGCATCTATCGCATGCACGCCGCAGCCGTCACACTTCATAATGCAACAATCCAGAAACGATGGGCTTCCATATGCCATGAATCATTTTTTTTCATCCTCTGATACGTATTTATTATTGAAAAATTAAAGGGTTTCCTAAATTCTTATTTCCAAGCTGGGCCAAACACAGCCTCAGCAGCAAGCGATGCATATTTATTTCCAGCTCGAGAAGGAAAAATATAACTTCTTTCCTCGTGTTTCTATAATTTCCTTTCTGTGCATATGCAAATTGCTGGTTTATTTGTGCAAGATTTATGCAGCTGAATGATGGGGAATTATAGAGGCAATTCAGCACTTAGAAAGGAGAGAGACAATTGCTGCAATTTGCTCGTGCCATGTGCTAATTCCTTCAGAGAATGCTTTTGCTCATTTATTTGCACCAAGCATCAGTTTCTGCCCCCTTAAGCAAGCTCAGGATATTTTCTCCGGGGTCAATATCCTGCAAATGGTATCTATTTCTTCTGCCTGTGCCATTGCCTCCCCATAATCCTTTATAGCAATTAGTAACAATAATGAAATAGAGCTGTGATATCCCGGCAGTCAGTGCTTGTGAAACAAGCACATTTTCTGGTCAAATTGGCCGTTTAAGCATGCTGCTCAGGAAGCTTTAAATCCACCTCGATGGAGCACCACGAGCTCAGCTCCATGGGGGGGAAACCACTGCTGGAGGCAGATTTCTTCCCTGCCGAAACTGAAGCTGCTCTGTGAGGTGATGCTCACAGGTTTGGGGGATCTCTCAGCGCAGCATGAACCGATGCATTGTGCTTGCTCACAAGCAATGCAGTGGGACATTGGCTTGAAAGCCAGTGGCAACAAGAAATCGGGCATTTCCCAAGTTTTTCTCCATGTACCTCCTAGGTGAGGCCGAGCAGGGTAATCCCACAGGGCTGGGATCATGGAATCAGAGAATCATTTAGGTTGGAAAAGACTTTTAAGGTCATCAAGTCCAACTGTTAACCCGGATACTGCTGAGTCCACCACTAACCCATGTCCCTCAGTGCTGCATCTACACATCCCTTAAATCCCTGCAGCGATGGTGACTCTGCCATTGCCCTGGGCAGCCTTTCCAATGCTTGGCAACCCTTTCACTGGAGACGCTTTTCCTGGCATCCAGACTAAACCTCCCCTGGTGCAGCTGAGGCCGTTCCCTCTTGTCCCATCCCTCATTCCTTGGGAGCGGAGCTCAGCCCCCTCCTGGCTTCATTCTCCTCTCAGGCAGTTGTAGGGAGCGATCAGGTCCCCCCTGAGCCTTCTCTTCTCCATCTGAACCCCCCAGGTCCCTCAGCCGTTCCCATCACACTGAGATCCAGGCCCTGCACCAGCTCCAGTGCCCTTCTCTGGCCCCGCTCCAGCAGCTCAATGTCTCTCTTGTAGTGAGGGGTCCAGAACTGAACCCGGGATTCGAGGTGCAGCCTCACCAGTGCCCAGTGCAGGGGCACAGTCGCTGCCCTGGCCCTGCTGCCACACTGGTGCTGGTACAGGGCAGGATGCTGTTGGCCTCCTGGCTGCCTGGGCACAAGCTGCTCATGCTCAGCTCCATCAATCAGCACCCCCAGGCTCCTTTTCCATGAGCAGTGTCCAACCACTCTTCCCCAAGCCTGGAGCATTGCATGGGGTTGTTGTGGCCCAAGTGCAAGACCCAGCACTGAGCCCTAATGCCTTAGATCCACTGCCCGGATGCAGGATGGAGACAGGACAGAGGGACAGAGCCCCAGGAACTAACCTGGAGGTCCTGCAACAGGAGTGGTTGTAGTTAAATGTCACCAGACAGCTGGTACCCAGCACTCAGGAGAAAGGGAAGTGATTTAGGCTTGGTCATTATCAGAACAACATGTGTGGAGGATGGGGCAATGAGAAGAGCAGCCGTTTTCTATTAGGATAAGAGTGGGTCAGGTGTAGTTAAAACTGGGTAAATGGAGCAGGAAATGTGGCTGTATATTATTCACCCGAGATATATTGCACACATTAGCTGTGTTTGATCGGGTTATCCGGAGACTCCGCGCTCCGAGTGGTGTTTTAGGGTGGCCAAATCCAGGCTTTGTACTCTATTAAAATAAATATATTGCTGGTGTTTAATAAAGTCACTGAGTTTAAACATATCCCAAAGTCATTGAGCCGCCTTCTCTGGAAGTCTGGGCTCTTAATGAATCCATGCCTGCGATGGGCTTTTGAAGGTGGAAGGTGTGATGTTCATATTGTTTATATAGCAAAGTAATTTATGGATATTCAGTTAATGATGTTACCGTCTTCCAAAGTGTTCCTGCTCCTGGCTGTGCTTATGGTTTCCATCCTGGCACAGAGGGGCCGGAGGCTTTGCTGCAAGCACGCGTGGGGTACCCTGTGCTGTGCCTGGGCTGGTGGAGCAAGGCTGGTCTGAAGTGCAGCTGTGTAAACTGCAGCGGCTTTGCAGAAGTGCCAGGAAAAGCAGCTTTTCTCTAGCAAGAAGCCACGTGCAGATGGCGTTACTGGCAATAGGCAAGTGGAGGTGAGGTGAGGGGCTTTGGGGGCTTGAAGCTTTGGAGTCTTAATGAAGAATTGTGTGTCCTGCTTGAAAGCGGGAAAGCGAAGGAGCTGAAATTAACTTGCATTAGGTGATCTAAGAAATAATACCTTTCATCTCAGCTGTATCCTATGCAGCATCTTTTATCTGCGTTTACCTCTGATACTCTTTCACCCACCCCTTGGTGCATGGACAAGCACTTTACTGTGGCTCTGTGGCTCCTTCCTAACTTCTGGGATAAACAGATCTGATAAATACGAGTTCCTGGCATGGCAGCATCCCTCTTCCTTTTCAGTGGTGGAGAACTGAGCTCCAGGTCCCTTTGAAACACTGGGATCCACACAGCCAGGCTCACCCCATGGACATGGTGAGGAAGAGCAAACCCCCCTGGGGACAAACCGTGTCCTGAGGCTCATCTCATCTAACTCTCTGTATTTAGGCATCCCAGTGGGAAGGGGAACGAGCCTGTGCAGGGAGCCTCAGCCAAGTGTTGGACCCATTCCTTCCCCGCCTGAGTCCTCCATGGAAGAGCCTCTGCAGCAGCTAAAGACGCTGCTTCCTGTTCAAACCCAAACCAAGTGTCACAGCTGTGGGGAGACGGTCCTGGCTCCCCATTCCCTGCGGCCCCGGGGCCATGCTCGGTGCCTCATCACAACCATCAGCCCATCTGTGGGCAGTAAATCCCGCGGCAGCATCCGGTGCTGACCGCGGCTTCATTCCCTCTTTGCCTCCAACAAAGCTCTATTGTTCTGGTGTGACCTTCGCTCAGGAGCCCCCTGAGCTCCAGCCATATATCTGCCCTTGCCAAAGCCTGGAGGGTGGCTGGGACCTCAAAGGGGTCAGTGAAAGGGAACATCACGGCGGGATGGCAATTACCCCTCCGGCTGGGAAAAGCTGGGGGGGGGGGGGGGGGCCGAGGCTGCTCTGCGACCTGGAGCCTTTTAGGGGCTCTTGAAGGGTCCCAGGGTAGCAAAGCGCTGTTTGCAGGGACACCTTCCACTTAGAGCAGGGTGCTTCAAGCCCCATCCAACCTGGCCTTGAACACTGCCAGGGATGGGGCAGCTCTGGGCGCCCTCTGCCCAGCAGAGACACTGAATGGGGTTAAACCCAAAAGAAACAGCGAACCGCGGGTGTGCGAACTGCTGGGCTTGTGTTAAATGAGATGGGAAGTACTGGGTGGTATCAGACAAAATAGAACGAGGTGATACGCATCCAGGACAGCTCAGGAGGGGGCAGGTGGGGATGTGTCACTGTCCTTGCCCAATGGGCTGAAGCAGAGGCAGCTCCTCCAGAGGAAGCCTCCCTCTGCCTCCTCCTGATGCTCAACAGTGCTTTATGTGTTTAATCGTCCCCAGGAAAAAGCCCAATTCCCTCTCCCGGCCACAAGCAAACTCCATTCCCGGGAGCAAACAGCGGCTCCCAGCCAGCCCCTTCCCGCAGCTCCAGCGGGAGCAAAGGCTGCTGGCTCCCATCAATGCACCCACATGACACCCGCATGGGCAGAAGGCGCTAGTTTTGGGGGGAAGGACGCTCTCACCCCGGGGAGATGCCTGTGTCCTGTGTGCGTTTATGAAAGCCTGGTTAGGACCTGAAGGATGCTCATTGAAAATCAGGCTGCCATGGAAACCAAAGGTGTTTAGTCTTTTGGGAATGCTGTTGGACAGAGGGATGCAGGGAGAGGTGTGGGAGGGGGGAGGAAAAGCCCTGCAGATGAGGCATTTTAGCAACCCCCTCGATTCACCATCACCTGATACCTATCTGCTGCTCATGGCTGCTAACTGTGAGAGAGAAGGGTTCATCCCTTTACTGGATGCTTTTCCTTGTCCTAGGGACCTCCTTGCCCTAAGTGCATCCCAGCGTGGATGCGGCACACGGATCCTCTGGAGGCAGGGATTTGCTGTAGCATCAGCACAGATTCCAGAAGGGACCAGCAGCCGTGGAGCCACGAGCATCCCTCTTGCCTTTGGCTCCAGATCCCTGACAGGAGGCAGCAGATCGGGGACCTTCTGCTGCTCCGAGACCCCTGGTCTCAGCAGGATGGGTCCCCTGCACCCCCCTCCCATTCCTTGAGGGTGAAGCCCAGGGATGTGCAAACATGGAGAAAGAAAGGAATCATTGCCCTCTCCTCCGTGCTGTGCCGTGCACCATTCGCTGTAATGAACAGAGCACATCCGCGCTGTGACAGCGGCATTAACGAAGGGGAGGAGGTTATTACAAACCACTCTTCTCTTCCTACACCTTCTCACTTCCCAGCTCTGTCCCTGCAGCAAACTCCCTCTCCTTCCCCTCTCCACCCTCAGGCTTTTGCTGGGAGCCTGTGGCCATTGGCAGGAGCTGTGGGCTCCCCCTCATCCCTCGCCCTAAGTACCTACCAGCCCGTGTTTAATTGGAGTAATTAAGTGAGTTGCACTAGGAGGAAGGACTGGAGCAGGTCCCTCTTGCACGCACAACGCAGCTCGTGATGCGCAACCCTGCAACCCTTGGCTGCAGGCGCTGATGCTGCTGGAGGTTGTCATTAGCTCTGATTAATTCCAAAGATACCCAGCGCTTTCCATTGGGCACCTTTTTATTGGGGCTGCTGTTGCGGGCAAAGGCAGGGAGCCGTGCAACGGCTCAGCAAAGAAATAGATGAAAAGAGCAGAGCAGCCCCCTCCGTCCCATCAAATGTTCCCGAAATCAGCCCATTGCCATAGAAAACCTTGGATTTTTCCTGGTGCGACGGACACCCCTCAGCAATGGGAGACGGCTCTTCCAGGTCGATTAACCCGCGAGTGGGATTTCTCCTCCTGCAGCAGTTAATGCTCTGCCAGTGTTTCACCACCCTACCCAGCTCCGTAATTACAGTGAGTGCACGGAGCCATTAGCAGCTGCTTAAAGCCATTAGCAGCTCCGCCCCATGTAGCCTGTAGCTCCTGGCCATGGTCAGCAGCCCTGTGATGGTGAAACAGCGCCAGGTACCATCCTCCAGGTACCTGCAGTGGGCAGCGCCCTCGCTTCTTTCTGAATTCAGATTTACATCTCGTTTTCCTTATTAAACATCAGCAAACATCGGGTGATGTCCTTAGCAGGGATGCTGAGCATCCCCAGGGGATGGGGCCAAAGGCTTCAGTGTGGATTCCCTGATGTCTGATAAAATCAGTGTCTGCTCACTAAGATGCAGGAAGCCGGGCAGGGTGGATTTGTGCTGGGATTGCACAAACCTGCTTTCCCTTTCTTTTGATTTGTGCTTTATCTGGCTGCAAATATCTCATTTTCCTGGAATTTTGGTGCTGCCTCTTGGGGTTGGCCGAAGGCTCTGGTTTGTGATGGGGTTTACGGTCAGGAATCCATCCTTGTTCAGTGCTGGAAGGAATCTGAAGCCCACGAGGGTCTGGGGCTGTCTTGAAACGTCCATTTTCAGAGGGAAAAGAGAGAACCTTGCCTGGGGTCTCATCCAGGAGGACAAGGGGACAGGGGTAAGAAGCGGAGGAGATACACGGACACGTATTGCCCATCAACATATCACACAGCAACACCTCAACACATTTTCGTGTCTGAAAAAGAAAACAAAGGTTTTATGTATATTTTTCTTGGAATTGCAGTTATTGCCTCTGTGTCACGCAGAGGCAGAGCTCAGTGGTTTAGGTTAAAGGGTTTATCAATGGCTGGACAACCAGGAGCCATCCACCTCCAGCACGGTGGCTCAGGTTAAAGGATGGAGATGAAGCTCCATGAAGTGATCCTGGTGTAGTGGTGAGCACAAGCGCCTCAAATACAAGGTTTCCGTTCCAGATGGAAGCATTTCCATTCACAGTTTTCACTTACTATAAGAGGACAGCAAATCACATCCAAAATGTCCCCCCAGAAGGTCATTTCTTTCAAGGTCTCCCCAGAAAGTGCAGGTTAAAAAAGCCCTGGGAGAAACTAGAGGCTGCTCACCTTCAACATCTCACACGCGGGGACTTCTGTGCTCTTTTCCTTCCTTTGATGAAAGGATTTATGAGCTTTAATGGTGGCACATCCTGACCTGTGTGGCCCCGCATCCAGCGTGTCCACAGTGACCCGGCTGTCCCTGGGCAGGGCCCTGCGTCCCCCAGCAGGGACAACCCCTCTTCATTATATGTGAATAGGTGGGAAGATGCTTTTGTCCTTTCTCTCATCCTTTTATCATCGCAGAAAAGAAAAAAAGATGAAGCTGCTGTGAAAACCACAACGTTTCCAATGGGGCTGAATGATCCTGTTGGGGCTCTGCTGGTCCAAGGGGTGTCCATGGGGCAAGCTGGGGGGCCCTGGGGGAAGCTGGGGCTGCCT
The DNA here is from genome assembly GCA_017639245.1 of Myiopsitta monachus. Taxonomy (NCBI): domain Eukaryota; kingdom Metazoa; phylum Chordata; class Aves; order Psittaciformes; family Psittacidae; genus Myiopsitta; species Myiopsitta monachus. The sequence continues at coordinate 3,019,805 of CM029921.1, read as the reverse complement.
TCCCAACCCCAGATCTTAAATCACGCATGTATTTATCACTCAGGGCGCTCTAACCCAGAGGGTGGCAACTGTAGATACTTCTAATCTAAAGGATTCTGTCCTCTTTGGGAAGTGGATCTCCCTCTGTGTGACTTATTCCTCTCTGGATCGACTTATATGGGGGATTATAGGCACATGTGCCCTTGTATCTGCTTGTGGTTAGTTGATAATGCAAAACCATCTGGGTTGCTGTGTTCATTTCCATGTATCCCTGTGATACAGGATACGAAGATAACTTGAGGGTTAAAAGAAACACAATAATGTGGAGGATGGTATTGTTCGTGCTGGGTGAAACCCTGTGAACAAAGCAATTGGCATCATTTCCCTTGCAAATTGAGCAACGAAGCAAAATACCATTTAGGAAAGTGTAATTTATTCTCAGGGAATCAGGCGCTTACAGCGGCGTCTTGTCGCAGGTGAAGTTACAGGAACGGGGGGAATGGATGAATGATGAACGTGACAGCATCTCAGGGTAAAGCATCGCAGCGGCAGCCTTGGAACGCTCGTGAGCTCCCTGCGCACACTGGGGCTATGTTGTGTTCTCCTGAGAACATGAAACCAGCGACTCCTCTGGGGTTGGCTGCAGCCAAACAGGCGGCAGTAAGGTTCAGGGAGGTCCCCGCACCCCATTGCCCCCATCCTGCTGCATCTCTTGCTGGGGAGCCCTTCAGAAGCTGAATAGTAAAGTCTGGCTCATTACTTTCCCCTGCTTGCAATTAGTCCCTTCCTTAACGACCCTCTTTCTTGCAGATGTGCGTATTCTTCTGGTTTGGTCCTGTGCTACTAAAACCAGGCAATGTGGACAAGCAAAGTCACCCTCCAGTGGGGACAGCACCACCGCAGCAAACCCCATCATAGGAACCAGAGGAACTGCAGGAGATGCTCCATGACTTAGTTCACTGAAGAAGGCCTCCCAAGGTCTCCTTTTTGCTCTGAATTTTACCCCCGTCCATCTTAGCTCTTCTTCTTCTGACCAGGAGGTGACCCCTCCACAAGGGCCCCCCTTGGTAGCCAGCAGGCGCTGTGGAGTCATTGCAATGGGGATGGGAAGAAAATGAATGCAACATGCACAAGACGGGGACAAAGTGCGCTAAGGTCAGTCGGTGATTAGGAGGCCTGGCCCTATCTTCTGGCATGGGGCAGTCTGTGGACCTCTTAGAGCTGTGAATCCCAGCTTGGGGCTGTGCTCTGGGCATGTGTCTTATGTCTTTATTAAGGGAAATAGCAGAAAATCGTGGAATCCCAGACTGGTTTGGGTAGGAAAGGACCTTAACATCACCCAGTTCCAGCCCCCTGCCACGGGCAGGGACACCTTCCGCTAGAGCCGCTTGCCCCAAGCCCCGTCCTACCTGGTCCTGTGATTTCTGCACCAGAACCTCTTCAGCTTTCACCCCAAGCGCTAGATCCCGCCTCTGCCTTGGGAACGGGGCCCTGGCAGGGAAGGGAGGAAATTCCTGATCTTCCAAGCAAAATTTCAGTAAAGAAATTAATTAAACAATGGCCTTAAATGCATTATTGATGGTGGCGACCGTGTTGTGAGCGGTACCGGACACCCCACAATGGGATGAGGGTTGCCTCAAGGGCTGCCTCCAGGAGCATCTGGGGCTTGGTACCATCAAGCACAGCAGGGTGCTGTGAGCTGAGGTGTGCTTTTGGCACGCTGTGAAATCCCAATCCCTGCAATGAGCTCCTTGGGGCAGGAGGGGGTATTTCCATGATCGGTGCCGGGGCATCGCTCGTCTCCCTGCGGCACTTGCTGAAGGTGATGGTAAGAGGCAGTTCGTGACCCGAGGAGCTATTGCCGGCTGTAATAGTGTGTCACGTATTAAGGGAGCATGTTTGAAACCACATTAGATTATTAAAATTCATAGGAGTGATTTATAGGGGGTTTTAAAAACAGCAGCTTGCCAATATAAATTGGCTTAGGAAAGTCAACTGTAATCCACCCAGGTCCAAATAATGACATTTCCTCCAATACATCCAAAAAGCTGAAAAGCAGAAAATAATATCCAGGCTCCAGAGATAAGGCGAGGACCCAAGGGAAAGAGGACTCTGAAATATTCATGCAATCATAGATTGGATGGTGGAAATGGCCGTTCCCAGCGGCTGTGTTTAGGGACTGATGAATTTAGTTACTGTACCTTTATATTTATCGCTCAATAAACAAGACAAGCTCCTTTACGACGCTGAGCAAGACTAATTTAGCTATTTTAGCACTAAGGAAATGGCTTTCCTGGGCAAGATGAGGGTTCGATGGTTCTCTGTGAGATCAGGAGGCTTCTATTTAGCCAAGGCAGTGACTCTGACGGAGCTGTGAGTAACAGGCTGGAGACCCAGACTTAAGGATTAAACACGCCCTGGTCCAGGCCTGCGGCGGGTCGGGGTGGCAGGACCCGGGCTTTGGGATACTGCAGCCTTTCAGGGCCGCCTGCGCTGATGAAGATGTTCCAGCTCTTGATTTTTAAGGATTATTTTTCAAGGCAGAAATGGTCCCTATAAAGGTTTTACAGCAGCGGCGCCGGGATTAAACCTGGCTTCGTAAAAGTGGCAGCACACGGAACGGGGATGCCCGGGTGGTATTAGTGCTAAATGACCTTTCAGATAGTTAGGGCTTTACGGCGTATTATAAATTCTGGTTGTGTTGGCAGGGTTATAACTAGGACATTAGCAGTAACATCTTCTCCAAGGCACGAACCCAGCGTCTGGAGCTGAAAGTGCCCAACTCGATTTTGTCTCAGCATTTCGGGAGCTGAAGATGTTGATGAGGAGCTGAGGATCTGAGCTGTTTCCAGCAGCAATTTGAATGTGCACGGTCAAAAGGAGGTTTCTTTTCTTAAAGATGGGCTTTGAGCACTCAGGTTGGGGGGGGTTGAGCCCACTTGTATTTCCAGCAGCCAGAATCAAAGTGATTTAAACGTATTACTTGGGGGGGTTTATTTCCTTAGTTTCTAAGACTTCAGATTAATATTGTCAAGCCTTTTGGTTTTATTGCCACGAAGGCAGGGAAAGTCCTTTTTAATGAAAGCCACAAGCTTTATACAGTACCTCGACTCCGCAGCTGCTATCTGAAGCACCATATTCCACTGAACTTCCATGAAAATCCCCCGAGTGAGCAGCTCTGCTCTGTTTCTTCACCTCTCGTGTTGCCACTGGGAAATAAAGCCAGTTTTTATGCTTGTATTTATTAAGAAGTATATACAGAGACAACCTGCGCTGCAGTTTAGCAGTTTCTAGAGCTTCGGGGTGTTGTTTGAAGCGACTCTTCACTCACCTGCTTATTGAAACCCTCTTTAGAAGAGCTGCTGGGCTCGGGCTCACTCATTTATCCCTGTGACTGTTCTTTGGCATCGAGAGCAGCAGAAGAGGAGAGGACGGGGCTGCTCCTCAGGACAACTCATCCATAAACGGTGTTTTCCCAAACCAACCTGTCCCGGCGCTGCTGGGGCTGGGCCCTGCTTTGCCCCTGACACCAGGGAGATGCCAGCTCCTTCCCAGGGAGTCCCACACACCGGTCTTCACTTGCAAGTTGATCACTTCACCAGCAGCCTCCGCATCCCACCTGGCATCAAACCCCTTTGCATGTTTAGGTGAGCTTAAAGGTGGGAATGCCCATCCCACCTCAGCCATCGCAGACCAGGGTCCAGCTGGGCTGCAAAAGGGCCCGAGCACAGCTTTAAACTGGGGTTTCTGCAAAGAGCCACCAGGTAAAGTGATGCCCCATTGGCAGCAGTGGGAAAAGCCAACAGCAGCAACAGCTGAGAGCCAGGATTAACTGGAAACTGATTGCACCCCCAAGCATGAGGCATCGTACTGGGGCCTTGGAGGGCTCCATCCTGCCTCTGCTGATGGCTTGGCCTGAGGTTCACGAGCAAAGCAGCAAAACAAACACCCTTCAGCCCTTAACAGCCACATTTAGAAGCTGCTCTTTAAGAGGAACCAGATTCACAGCCCTCCGCGCGACGGGCGCGTGCTACGGCACGAAGAAAGCACCACTCAGGCCGACCCACTCGAGCTCCTTTATTCTAGCTTTATTTTTCTTGTACAAGTAGCCACAGGCTAAAACCTAAACAGAGCAAACTACAAAAAGGAAAACAAGAAAAAGAAAGGGGTTTGTTTTGTTGTCTTTCTTTCATACAGAGCTAACAATCATGGGATCAGTGGGACTTCAACATCGAGGCAGTTCAAAGGAAGGAAGGTAGAAAATAAACAGTAGAAAAGTGCTTTGCAATTTGGGTTTTTAATAGTACTCTTAACTGCTGATTCCCAAAGAGGGCTGGGACAAAGGTTTAGCACCATCGTTATTATCACTTTATTACAGATGTGAAGATATTGCAAGTTTAAACGCTGGAAACACGATCAAGGTAAAAATCCCTCTTTGCTTTGTAAGTAAGACCCTGAGCCAAAGCCCCGTGAAATCAGGCTTTTCCCTGACTTGTTGGGCTTTGCACCGGCCCCATCCCTTCTTGTTACGTGATGCTGAGGCTCAGACTCTGCTCCCGGAGGCAACTTGGAGCCATTTCACTGATTTCCAGCATTATGGAGGGTTCTGGAGCCGTGGCCCTGCACCAGGAGCTGGGGCTGCCATGGAACCACTTCCTTGCCCAAAGCCCCAGCCCCGTAGCCTTAAATTACAGGTTTAAACTAACACCTTCCTTTTCCTTTCCCTTTTAATTTGGCGGGCGAGGGAAGTAAATGAGCAGGCATCACGTTGCTAGATGGGATCTTTCATCCACCTCCACTGGCGCAGCACAGGGAGGGCTAGGTTTCCAAACACTGTTTGCACAGATGCAGTAACTAAGTAGTTCCCTCCACATCGCTGCCATTTGTTTTCATAAGCTTTTAGTTTCCTTTGTTTTAAGAGACCCTCCCAGGCTTCAGTGCTGTCAGTCAGCTCAGAAAGGGCTCAGGCCCTGCACCGATCCCCCCTTAAGATGCTGTGGGATGGTAATACTGGAGGTACAGCCCCATGGGAAGCAAAACCCTTCCCTTCACCATCCAGAAGCAGCAACACTCCTCTTACATTGCCAACTCAAAATGTACGGTCCCTGGGTGTAATTTCTGGGAGGAAGCTTTACAAATTCCCAAACTGGTCCAGCACTTCAGCACATCAGCATCTTTAGAAAACAAGGAAGAAGATAACGGTAGACAAATAAATACCTGAATCCAACGGCATGAAAATACCTTGTCACAGCATCAAACTACTCCCTGGTCAACTAAAGACAACGTGGGTACTATCCCTGAGGTAGCAGCCATCTCTGGTAAACTTGAGAGCTCCAAGAACAGGATGTGCCCATTGTGGGTTACCAAAAAGAAAATAAAAATGATAAAGAAATCAGCTTTTTGGATGCTTTGTTCCATGCTGGAATTTCAGCTGGAATTTTTTTTTGCTATAAGCCAGGAAAGTGAGAGGGTTTGTTTGGATCTGCCCAGAACAGGCAGTGAGCTGATTTAGTGGAATTATTTGCTTGGAAAAATAGTAGAGGGTGAGATTCCTACCCCAAACAGAGGCAGCTGCCAGTGGCTCGCAATGATCCAACATCTGCCTCTCATCCAGTGGTTTTTATCCCTGGATAAAACTCAATTCCTCCCATTAAAAAAAGGGAAAATAAAAAGGAAAAAGAAATAAGGAATCCGGCAAGTTGTTGCTTAAATGTTTGAGGTGACAGCCTGGCTGGTTCAGCCCTCTGTCCCGGTACATAAAACGATGCCCAGATCCCTTTGCCCCATGGATGCAGCAAAGCTTTGCCTCAAGGCTCAGGAGGTCAGTGGCACAGGACAGCAGCAATGCTAATGTTCAACGAACAGCCCGGCCAAATCCCAAAGGTGAGTCCTTTGAAGAAGCCTCTGATTCCATGAAAACGGGTACGTGCTCATGGAAAACCTGGGAAGGACATTTTTAACACCTACGAAATAACATCCAAACCACCGGCAGCACGGGGGGACCTGCAGCCCTACATCTGTCCAAGAACAACGTGTCTACCCAAGTACAGCTGTTTACCCAAGTACAACATGTCCACTCAAGAACACGTGTACCCAAGCACAACGTGCCTACCCAAGTACAACATATCCACCCAAGTACAACTGTGTCTTAAGCACAGACTAACAATCCTGTGGTTTCCCTCAAACACAGGGCAGCAGTTTGGCTGGACCAAGGACAGACTTGAAGCTGAAACCAAACAGAAGCTATCTTTGTTCTTTTTTCCCTCCTTGTTTTACAGGGTAAAGGCCAGACGTATTCCAGGTGGTGTTTTCCCAAGGTTTTGGTTGGCACAGCTTTGCCTCTGGCCTGGCTCAGGCATTGATGAATGGCAAGAGGCGCTGTTAACGTGTTGCTTCTCCAGCTCAGTGGCAGCTAGAGGTAATCACAGCATAAATCCAGAACGTGCCATTTTGAGGGGCTTTTGCCCTGTCTTGTGGACTTGGGAGGCTTGGAAAACCCACGGAAGACCACATTCTCTTGCTGGATCTCCAGACTTCAGCCTCATCCCTTCAGGGGCTGACCTGCCGCAACCATCAACATTAGGTCCCAATGGTATGGATTGACAAGAACGGAAAAGAAACCCCCAAAAAAGAGGAAAAGCTAAACATCTAAAAAATAGTCTTTAAAGATTTACATCCATCTTCCACCATCTCAAACCAACACATAATCTGCACTGGTTTAAGCCATCACATTGCTGCATAATTAAACCAAAAGGAAAAAGCTCTATTCTTGACATACTATTGTCTTTCAACTAGTCAAATGGCACAGCATTTCCCTTTAATAAAAGGAAGTAGTGACAAATACTTGTTACTATTACAATATCACAATAATATGATATTAAATTAATAGCATGTTCACAGCTCCAGGACGTCTGAGCTGAAAGCTAGTCTAAATTCTGTGTTCACTTTGGCAACAGGACTTATTCAACGTGAACGTCGGCGATACACACACAAAATAAAACAACAGAAAGAAAAGCTGGGCTGGAGCGGGCTGGCAGGGGGAGAGTGGGTTTTCTTTGATATGAGGTTACAACTCGAGCTGTTTGCCATCTCCCCCTCCCTTCTGCCCTTTCCAAGTCCCGTCATCCTCCAGTTCCCACCATGGGATGGGCTGTGCTACTGGTCTTGCATGGTGCCACCAGTGCTGTCCCTCTGTGGTCCCTTCCCACCACATCTCCAGGTCCAGCATCATGGGGAAAGGAGCATCTCCCCACAGTAGGGGTGAGCAGGAATCGGTCTAATGTCCATTTCACCTCTTTGGTGGGCTGGGGAGAGGCTATTTGGGGGTTTAATGCATACATTTAACCCTTTGCATTTACTCTCACCTGCATGATGTCTACAGGAGGAGGAATTTTGATGGCAGAGGGCTACGAACACCAAGCCTCAAGAGTTTCTTGCTCTTGAGGTCAATGCCATTAACATCTGCTTGGGCCAAGCTGGGTGATTTGCTCTGGAAGGACAGAGTCCTCCTCACAGCTAACCCAGCCCAGGACCAGGACACAGCATGGGGGAAGAGATGTTTGCGTTATGGTCCTGTATACTGTATTATTTACACAGTTATAAGTAGCACCCCATTGCCAAATGGGAAGGAGATGAGAGATGTTTCTGACACAAGAGACTCTCCCATGGGTACCATTTAAAAAAATACAATTATTACTTTTCTTTGAAACTTAAACTCATTTTCTTTCCTGATTCCTTTCACTTGTCCTTGCAAATAGGGCGACATTTGATTTGCCACCACCTATGCAAAGAGTTCAAACCTTCACATTCGCCCGGTTTTAACCAACCCACGCAGTGGGGAAAGAGCTGCCCGAGGTCCCTGTCCCCTGTGTGTGCCCCCATCGCACCCCATAGATGACACCAGACTCACAAGGCTGCACCATGCCAGGACAACCCAAAAACCACCATGGCAGGGTTGTGGTTGGTCCCAGGAGGTGGTGGGGGTCATGCACAAACCCTCTCTTTGGTGTCAGGAGCTCCTCTGCCCACCCTGGGCATGGGGAAGGGGCAGCTGTTGGCAGCTCCAAGCATCCAGAATCCCTCCTGGCCATATCCCTCCCAGGGAAATGAGCCATTTTCGGCTCTGTTCATCCTCTGGATGATCTCCTGCTAGCTGGAAATACACTGGAGGAGCTGGGAGCAGCTCAGTAGCATCTCAAGGGGTTTTGGAAGTGCTGTATCAGATTCCTCATAGATGCTCTTGAAGGGACAAAACGGTGTCACCCAGGTTCATACATCCCAGTCTTATGCTGCTTGTGCTGGCACATGCCATAAATCATCCTGCTGGGAACCAGCCTTGCAGAGCAGCATGCTGACGGGGCAGAAGGGTGCCCTGGCCCCAGCACTGGTATCTGAGCACCCTGTACACCCCACTCCATCCCAAATACACCCCGGATGGGTCGAGGCAGCCGCCACCACCAGCATCCGAATCAGCCCTGCGAAGCAATGGTGCTGGCGAACCAGGGGGCATCGAGCCACGTGTCTGTGGTGGCCCCAACAATCTTTAAAGTAACAAAACCATGATCCAAATCTCCACCACACAACATCACACCAGAGCCCCGCTACATGCCCTAAAAGTAAAGCTCATAACACTAGAGAAGCATCTTGCTTCGTGTGGGGCTGGGTGGGAGAGGCAGGAATTGGGGGAGAGGAGAGGACACGCACACATACACACACACACGAGTTTCTATCACGCTTGAGGTAGAACATTGCTTTCAAAGGTTTGGAAGTGCTTTACACGGGAACAACAACAAGAACACCACCGAGGCGGCAGGTACAGAGCGTGACTGCTGAGGTAGGACCAAGCTTGTACTGACCAAGTGCTACACTACTTGTTTTCTGAACACGAAGGAAGACGCAGGTATCTCTGCTTCCCAGAAGACATTCATTCCGGTTGAGGTAGGTTCTGAGTCCACTCGGGTTGTCTGTCCAAGTCTTTCAGTAGCCCTCAGGCAGGCATCCTTTGACACACACACTCTTTTCATCTTTTCCTCTTCTTTTCATATTATTTAGAGTCCATCAGCAAAAAAAGTATCCTGAGAAATAGAGAAAGTGTACAAAACCATCGAATCCATGGAGAGATGCCCGTCCCGGGCCTCGATTTTTGGAGTCAAGTCAGAAGGATTTCTCCAAATCCAGTCTTCTGGAAATAAAAAATAGATCCAAAAAGTAATCCTAAAGCTGCTGATCAGGAAAACGTCTGGGATGCCAAGAGGAGGCTCCAGTGTATCCCCAGGCTGTCAGAGATGGGAGGCTTTGCCAAACTCTGCCAGGGAGTCTGTTACTTAGCAGCTGCAGGGAAAATCTATCGTGACCATTCTCGGTAAAGCCATCTTCAGCAGGAAGACACCAAGAGGCCCAAGGGAGGTCAGAAAGATCAACTTCAGAGTTTCCAAAAGGCTGGATACATATATATATATTTATATATATATATAAAAATAAAGCAAAACAAAAAAATAACAATCAGACCGTAGAAATCTTCAATTGACCTGAGATTGACAACTCGTTGTAAAGACATCACCAGCCGCGGGTTTGGTTTCTGGTAACTCCTACAAGAGGGTTTGAGTCTTGGCAGCTTTATCCTTCATTGGCAGGATGATGGTCAGGAGCTGGAGCAGCGGGACTGCCCAGGGGGTCCGGCTGCTCCTCGATGATGCTGAACTCATCCAGAGGGAGTGTGGTTATCTGGGTTTCATCATGGGGGGCTGGTGGAGCCGACTGGAGAGAGAAAAGGGACAATGCAGTGATGGGTGGCAGGTCACCAATGCACTTAGACATGCAGCCGTGTCTGCATTTCCCAGGGGGGCTCTGATCCTGCTGGACTTACCGTTATTCCCTTATCCTGCTGCTCCTGGGATGGGGATGCTGGGAATAACCTCTCCAGCTCGTTCATATCCAACTGCTTTCCATTCAAGTCCCGGTCGTCCCTGTCCCTGCGAGCAGCCCCATTCAGGACGAGGCCTGAGGTGCTCCGCTGGCTCCTGGGGATCTGTGGTGTTGAGAGCTGCTCCTGCACGTTTTTGCACATAAGCAGCCTAAAAAGTAGAGATGGAGCCGGAGGGTGAGCAAAGCGGTGCCACCCCCTCCCCATCTTTCTTCCCCAAGCCCAAGTCTGCCTTATCCCTGTGCTATGCTCCTTCACTCCTGAAATCCCTCTTATAAAGTCACATTCCCTTTGCCATTAAAGTGCTTCTGCTTCACAGGGAGGGTCAAGGCTTGCCAGAGCAGAAACAGTGACACTCCTGGGAAGCACCAGATCCCTCAGTTGGGGACTGTGCTCATTTGGTACGTTCAGAGAAGCCTGTTGGATCTGTGTGCCTGGGAGGGAGGCAGGAGAAGCACCCAGCATTCATGGGAGCTGGGACGTGCATCCTAAACTGTGAATGGGAAACAGTCCATCATCACATCAGGGGTGTGAGACCCCCATGGGGATACCCACATGGCATTAGGAACCCATCACCCCTCGTGAGCAGTAACGCGAGCAGCCCCTACCTTCCTCTGTACCCAAACATGAGGAAGAGGATGCAGAATATGATGCATGTGACACCAATGTGGATCCCAATGATGATGCCGGTTGTGGAGGTTTTATTGTTCTGCTCGTCCTTCATGCAGTCGCACGGGGGATTCAGCACTGCCAAAAGAAAGGGGGAGAAAGGGGGTCAGTGGTGCTATTTTCCTATTGCTCCTCCAGCTTCTGGGGAGCCCAGAGAAAGCCCGGGCAATGCTGAGAGCAGTGTATGGGTCAGAGGAGAGCAGGGTTGGTATCCCATGCAGAGCACTGCCTTACAGAGCAGCTCTCCTGCTCCGGGCACCCCAGGAAGGCAGTTACAGCAAGCATAGGACTGGAAGGTGCACAGAGAGCCAGCCCATTACCCAGGTGGCTGTTACTAGATACAGCTAATGAACAAAAAAGTCTCTGATGTTAACTTCTGCAAACACAGGTCCGAGGTGGGAGGTGAGAGGCTGCCACCACGCCAGAGCAGGCTGATACCCGATGGAAAGCGCCAGATAGGCAGATCCCAACAACATTAGTATTTACTCCAGCACAGACAGAGAAGCAATAACTGTCTCTTGAAGATATTCCCACTGGAAGGCTTAAAAGGCTTCCAAGTGCAGCAGGATGGTTTTTACACATAGATGAATATGAAAGGTGTGATCAGTTAGAGGCTCCCTCTGGAGATTTCCCCTTTTCTGCCACATACTGCAGCACTCATGCTCTACAGCCCTTCTCCTTTCCAAAGCCACGTGTTCTCCCTTCCTGCTGCCAGTGAAGGTCAAAATATCCAGAAAAGCTCCAAGAGATGCTCTGCGCCCCATGTCTTACCTGAGGATGGCAGTTCTTAGCTTATGCATGGAGATCTGTTCATGTTCATAGCCTCACCTCAAGCTCGAGCTTAGGGGGCAAAACTGGCAGTTATAAGCTTATTTGGTCTTCTCTGCCTTAGCAAAAAAGTCATCAGGTTGGAGCAACGGGGATGGTGGAAACCATGAGCCAGAAAAGCCACATCAATCAGCACCAGGCAGTCCCAGCCCAGCAGGGTTTGCTTCGCTTTGCTTATTTGTGATGTTGAAAATAAAGGAGTAGCCAAGATGTCCCCTCTCACCTGTCCTCTCCACAGTTTCCCTCAAGGACACAAAGCGGACAGTCGAATTTCCATCTCCGTGCTGGTTATAGGCAAGGAGCTTGACTTCATACACCACCGAGGCATCTGTTTGAAGGAGACACAAGAAGAGCATTTCAGGTGTAATCATTAGTGGTATCTCCCCATGTGATGCTTCTCTAGGAAAATCTCCAGGATGCTTCTCTAGGAATCCTATCAAATACCTACAGGGGCCTACAAAAAATCTGGAGAGGGACTTTTTACAAGGGCATGCAGTGACATGACAAGAGGAAACAGCTTTAAACTGACAGAGGGGAGATTGAGAGTCTTTATTATGAGGGTGCTGAGGCGCTGGCACAGGGTGCCCAGAGAAGCTGTGGCTGCCCTGTGTCCTGGCAGTGCTCAAGGCCAGGTTGGATGGCGCTTGGAGCAACCTGCTCCTAGTGGAAGGTGTCCCTGCCTGTGGCAGCGGTTGGAACTGGATGACCTTTAAGGCCCCTTCCAACCCAAACCAGTCTGGGATTCTAAGGTGCTGTAAACATCCTTGTTACTGGGAAAGCACCCCAAAACCCTGGGAGAGAGCCGCAGCATCTCTCATTTAGGGGCAGCACAACACATCTGAGCTCTCTTCTGCTAATCCCGGGGTTGGGAGGGCACATGGATCAAGCTGTCACCGTACTCACCCAGGTGGGTAATGTTGTATGCTGTTACATTGCTGGGCAGTAGCACTGGACCTGTGTACTGGGAAAGGTGGACCTTGCGGTAATACAGCTTGAAGCCTTCGTGCTGGCCCAGTTTGATGGACGGCTCCCACGTCGCCTGGACAGCTGTGCTGTTAATGACTTTAATAAAGAGGGATGGCATGGCTGGGACTGAAAGAGAGAGAGGAAGACAGTGGGTTGCATGTGCTCTTATTGTCTGCATGGTGAGAAATCCCCCAGCAGCCTTTCCCCAGTCAGAGCACCAAGGAATGTGCTCGGTGAGACTGAGAAACATCAGATCAGACCAGATCCTGGTTTAGCAGCTTTGAATTTCTTCAGGGAGCTGTATGAGTTGCCAAGGGTTTCCTCTGCTCAGTTCAGCAAGCAGAGAGGCTACTTTTACACTCTGGTTGCAATCTGATGCTCAGCCCTGTCGGGCCAGGGCAGGAATGCAGCGACTTTGGCAATGCATTCCCAAATTCCACTTTTCTGCCCTCGCCTTCAGGGTAGGGAGGACCTTTCAGAGTGATTAATCCCCCAGGGAGGAAGGAACCAGGAGGGATGGAGCTGGGATGCACTGGCTCACATGGTGCACGGGAGCTTGCTCTCCTCTCAGCTTTAGGAAGGTTTGTGATTCTGTGCACTGAAGGTGCGTGATTGTGACTTAGGAGAGCGCCAGGGGATGTTCATTGACAGCCCCAAATAGCTTTGTAGCCTGAGATCCCTGCACAGCTGTGGCTGGTTCATTTTGGAAGGCAGGCACTTACCTGGCCTTAGGGGCGCACGGGGGATTTAGCTGGGAAGATGTCCCTGCTGCTGCCCGGTGTCACTGAGGCCTGAGTCCACCAGGATGCCTTTTGCTCCAGTCAGTGCCCCAAAACCCTGCCCTTGTTCTCAGGGGGTGCTGCAACAGGGGGTCAGGGCCATTCTCTGCCTATGCCCCCATCCTGCCCCATCGGACTGGGCTGAGAGCCCAAGATTTGCAAACCAAACCCAATTTTCTTGTGATGGAGATACCTGAGTTTTCCAAAGCTGGTTCTGCACCAAACCCTGCCCTGGAGCCCTGTGCAGCACAGGGACACACAGGACCACCCTCAAACCTCTCTCTTCCCCTCTCCCTCCCTGTCTCACACACGGATCACAGCAAGGCAGAGACGTGTCTCAGCAGGACATTTCCCCAAAACACCCAGACCAAATGCTGCCATCAGCCTTTGGCACCATCCAGAAGGTGCAAAGCACCAGGCGCTGCAGGCTCTGCCCAGCCCAGGGCTCTGGCACCAGGAAGGAGAAGGGATTTTGGGCACTGCTGTACCAGACAGTGAGCACAGCTGCACCCTGCAGCAAAATCATCCAGCAGAACAGCCCTGCTCCTCCAGCAGCCTCCCGGCTTTGAGGTAGGGCTATTTTCCCAATCCCACATGATTACAAGCTCATAAGTTTCCAAATATAAGGACTGCTGGGCCTGTGTCAGACTGATGCTGGGGTTTTGGCTTGTTTTTTTCCCCAAAGGAGGAACAGTGCAAACCCAGCCTTTGGCAGAGAGTTCAGCACAGCCACTTTGTGAGCCGTGGTGAAAACCATATGAAATGTGACTCTGTCAATCTAAGACTGATGAGAGCTAAGAAGGGCATTTCCTCAATTTAACAGTAAAAGCAAAACCACACAGCACAAGGGTTTGGCTTTTCCCAGGCACTGAGAGCTCAAGCTTTCCCACAAGGAGAGTTAGGGGATGGAAAGACATCGCTCCTGGTCAGCAGGAGCATATGGGCAGCTCTGTCTCTTCCCAAAGTGATGCTCTCCTTCAGGCTGCAGGGGCTTTGCGTGATGTCCTCCAAACAAGTGTGGGGAGAGGACCAAGTCCCTGCTGACTGGTGAGCATCTACATATGGATTCAGGAGGACGCAAGAGGAGGTGTCCTGGATCAGGTTAATGAGATCCCATTGCCTGAGTGCTGCCAATGGGAAAAAAAATGGGAGGGGGGAAAAGTACTTCTTTCTTGCTAGGATTCATTCTGATGTGCATTTCATTGATGGGAGGCTGTACTTAGAAACTCCTGGGTGCAGAACAGAGTAAATTCTATTTATACCAGAATGTTCCATTATTCCCAATGCTACGTAGTTTTGCAATGCAATGAAATACTCTTTTCTTCTAATTCTCCCAATTCCTTCTCGGGCAGAATTAGGAATTGTCTGGATCCCCCCTCTGAGAAGCTGGACCCTTGCTTAAAACATCCTTTTCCAAATCACGGGTGAAAATGCCACAGAAAGGGAAATCGCATTATTCCATGGACAAAGAAACACTGATGTGGGCCATCCCGATTTGTGAAGAGTTGGCTTTATTTTATGCTTGCAGAGCCTTACATTTAATAAAAACCACAAGAATCTCTCTCCTTCAAAGTATGGAATATATAGTATTTATTCAAACTTTGATTATATATAGATGTATAATATTGACTATACGTATGCACTCGCAGAATGCATGTGCTCTTTATAAGGTTATTACACAAATAAGTGTATACAGGTGGAGTATATCTGTGTGTGTATAAATATATGTACACACAGCAGTGTATAGGTGCTTCACAGAAGTATATATAAGACATAATATGGATCTATAAGAGAGGCATCTCCCTCATGCTAAGGGCTGGGATACTTGTTTTCCTCTTCCGTGCTGTTTGGAATTTTCCCCAGGTCATTTCAACTTTCTTCTTGAAGGCGTCTTTAGCCGAAGATGACTAAAGGAACAGTCTTCACCCTAGAGGAATGTCAAAAAGTCCTGGAGAAAACCCTAAAAAGCATTAAAAGACAAGAGCAAGGAGTGTGTGCTGCTTAATGAAGCGGAGAGGGTTTGAGATTCAAAATACCACAGCATTTGTCAAACGGCATAAAGGAGAACGATAGGGAGAAGATGGAAGGACTTCCTAGTGAGAGAGGTTTATGGAGGACAAGGTTCAGCTGGGTAGTTTCTTTACAGCATCTTCCCTTCTCCTTTCCATCACTGGCACAAAGGAAGCAGCATGGTGTTTCTAGAAAGCATCGGAGGCTTCAGCCAAGCGCACTCTCAGCACAGTCCTAGCCATGAAAAGCTGACCTCCCCGAGTCAAAAGCAGCCCCTGCTCCTCAGTGCCTTCACCATAGTCCTACTCCAGAGAACACCACTATAACAGACCAGACTCCAGCTGACAGCATCTCTGCTGGCCGCTCTGACAAGCACTTGCCACACGAGGCAGGACACGGCAGCGTGGTGACACAGGGGATCCTGCCACCTCAGGGTTTTATGCGCATCTCTGGACATGTCGGAGATGGGATGACAACACTGAGACGTGGCGTGTCAGGGAAATCCCATCCCTTTCCAAGGCTGCTAGACAGGTCCAGGGGCTCCCCAAGCCCCGGGGAATCACACCTCTCAGGTGCGCCTCGGGGAGCGCAGGGTGAAGAAGAGGTAAATCTGAAGAAACCTCAATTTGTGACAAAAGCCACTGGATCCTGGCACTCCGACCCGCTCCCTCCTCTCTGAACAGAAGGCAACAGGTACCCAAGTGAAGCAAAGCAAACAAATCAAGCAAGAACTGGGCTTTTGAATCCTTTTTCTCTTCCTACAAGGCAAACGAAAGCTGGCGTTGAATGATCTTAACCAAGCCAGCTTGTCCACCCTGAACATATTGCTGAAGCTTTGTTCCACAGGACAAGGATAGCAGAGCAGGACAGTGCTGCCTTGAAACTTCAGAAAGCCAGGAAATTTATGATCCCATTATCAGATCCCTAACTATCCCTGTCGGGATTGAAGGTAGTAATGACAAAAAGTCTTCTCTCCCTTGACCCAGACTTCTGCAGAAACACCAAGCTCTATGAAGCATGGCTGCTTTGTAGCCCCAGTAGCTGAACTCAGAGCATCGGGTCAAGGAGTTTCAAGTTTTGCCTTGGTCCATCCTTCTGCCTCTAAATTGGCAGGAAAAACAAACTTCAAGGGTGACTGATTCCCTGTGGCGAACCAAGGAAAACAAACTTGCAGGGAACAACCCAGTAGGGTGAGGATTTATTGGTGGTGTACCTCACATGCTAGTAGTAACTGCAGTAAACATCTGCAAGGGCTGAAAATGGAATGAGAACTGGATCTTCCGCGTGGATGTTAGCACACTCTTTCATGTGATCCAAAGTAACATCCTCACACCCATGGCCCTCTCTGCTGCAAATTCATTACTACTGAGTGAGAGAATGATGCAATGCTCCTAAGAAATCAGTTTCCATATGTGAGACAAACCAGGATCCAGAGGTGCTTGAGATGTACTTGAGTCTCTAGGAAAATGGTCCCAAAATGCCAGCTAACAGATCATACTGGGACTGTGGTTTCCCTCTGGTGTCCGTGTGCAAGAGTCCTGCACCAGAGCACCCGCTTTCTTGCAGGAGAAGCTAACTGGAAGCCGCGTCTGGGAGGCCAAGTCAGGGAAAGAGCCATGGAGATCACCCTAACTTCCCATTGAAATGGAAGGCAGCTCCAAGACAAGGATTTGTAGGTCAGGACAGCTCGCCTCTGGTGTGATTTCTCCTAAGGTAGAGAGGAAAAAACTCCCAAATTTAAAGAACTTTTCAAGTAAGAGCTGTGCGTACCAGAGCTGCTGGAGGACACTGAGATGCTGCTTGAGCAGGAAATCTGCATTTAGCAAGCAGTTTAGGAAAAGCCCAGAGCAGCTGCAATGCACAAGACCAGGCAGGCTTGCACTCACCCCCTGCTACAACAGCAGCAGTGAGAGGCAACCTAATCAGTCGACCCCAGTGTAACGATACAAGTGAGCTTTTCACAATACCCCGGAGTATGAGGAGGAGCAGGAACAAGGAGCGGCAACACCACAGGCTATGTGCCAAAGCTCTCTGGGGTGACTGGTGCTGCTGCTATGCACAGCGACTTTCAGCATCTGATGGTCCAAGCGCAAAGCGTTCCTTACCTTCTCCCAGCGTGCTCACCACTGTGACTTCTGAGGCTTTGCTGGCACCTCGGGAGGTGTAAGCCTTTATATAAAAGCTATAGCTGGTCGAGGGCTCTAAATCAGTCACCAGCTGCTGGAAGGTGCTCTTGCTAACAGCTTCTTGATACTCCATCTCTACAGGATCTGAAGTGCAAAGAAAGAAAGAACAGAGCAGCATTAGGCTTTGCAAGAGGTAAAGAGGCTAAACAGATGTTAGAAGCAGTAGTTTTGGTCCCTAAGGTGGTTGTGTATCTGCCCATGTAATTTTATGCTTACACTTCAATACACTTCGCCAGAGACCTAAGTGGGCAGCAAGATTTGACTGTGTGGCCTCATCCTTCCCAGCCTTTTGGTATTTACAGCAGCATTACTGCCTTGTCAATGTCTTATAGAAACAGGGAGGTGGTGGAGAACATGGTGGCAGCACTGTCTACTGCAGTGCAGACCTGCTTTACCTAGAGGATGCTCTGAGCAGTGGGTAGCGCACTGTACCTGCAGCTTTCCGAATGTGCAGCACATAGCCGATGATCTCCTTGGTGTTCTGCAGAGGCTCTGTCCAGGACACCTGGATGGTGGTGGCAGAGACGGTCTCAGCCTTCACGCTCTGAGGAGGACCGGGCAGCCCATCTGCCCACAGCACGGTGAGGCGAGCGCTGGCTTGCGTGGAGCCGGCGCTGTTCTCGGCGATGCACTGGTAGATGGCTTCATCCGCCTGGTTGATCCCATAGATGGAGAGAGGTGCTACGTGGGGACACGAGAGGGAAAGCATCTCACTGGGTGCACTGCAGTGGGCATCCCTCAGCCATGCCACGGCCATCCACTCTGGCACTGATGGCAGGGTACCCCACATGCCAGTTTCCACAGAAAGCTTTCAGGAAGCTGTGCACATTTTGGGGAATGAAAAGCCCAGGAAGTGGATGCAGCATTCCCTAGATCCCATGATTAGAAAGACTGTCTCAACTTCAAGAGACTGTGGTTAAAGTGCAGCCAGACAGAGACACAGGGTGGGATGGGGAATGGCAGGATCTGAAGCTTCCCAAATTCAGGAAGATCCCAACCATACTGCAGAGATAAATCTGTGACAACTGCATCCGTATACCCAAACCAGCTTTAGCTGGCTTGGTTCCAGTACACACCAGTGATGCCCATCCAGGCACCACACACGGTTGCTAAGCCAAGTCCAATCAAACACAGCCAGAAAGCCCTCTGGTGATGCTCTAATTGCATTATAGCACATTAGAGCAGTCTTAGGGTAACAGTGGGATTAGCTGACTTATCCAGCAGGGTTACAGCCTCAACCCCTGCTCCTGCATTTCCAGCAACACCATCACCACAAGCCAAGAGCCAAAGCTTACTAAGCAAGTCACAGGTTTTGCCTGCAAAACCTCAGGGCAGCAACCAGGATGGCTCTTCCAGCCTGTTCTTGGGGCTTCACATCAGGCTTAGATGCTGGTTTCAGCCTCCAAGATAAAGACAGGCACTGGCTACCCTGGTGGAAAACATTCCTAAAGGAGGGGGAAAACCCAGCCATGTACCAGCTTCTCAAACGAGTGCATTCCTGAGCCCAGTGCCCACCTCTCCACCACCTCCAGAAAGGGGGTTCAGTGGCTTGATCAGCCCAGGGACAACCAGAGTTCTTGTACATGTGGCCCCATGAACTGAAGGCCCTTTCTGCACTGCATGACCTTCCAGCAATGGTTGTGTACAACCAGAGCAAGTTCAGGGCCAGCCCAAGTGTTGTGCTGGCCAATACCTTTAAAACAACACCGGCAAATATTGACTCAGAACTAATGGTGCAACACATCAGCTCTATCTACAGCATGCAAACCAGCTTTTCTGAACAACGTCTGTTCATGAACAGGGACCCATCAGTACAAGCCCCGCTCTCTCCAGGGCTTGTGCCCTTCCTCAGGAATCAAGCCAGGAACAAGGTGATTCAGTTTGCTGACTACCCAGCAGACACAAGCACACATGAATAAACACACAGCGTGTCTCCATTCCAAGACATGGGGTGGGGACTCTCACCATGCGGTGCCCAGCTCTGAGCTGGGTATGGAAAGGCAGCCTTTGACGCTTGCAGATGTTTCTACCAACCCCAAGGCAGCAGCTCAGGCTATGATAAACTATGCTTAGTATGCCCTTAGTCCTGGCAGGATGCTCCACAAACAGGGCACCCTGGGGAGAATTTCTGAAGTAAAGGTCCAGTAGGGACCACCTAAACCCAGTGACAGCTTTGACACCGCTATAAATAGCAGCGCAATTACATTCATTCTTGCAAATAATGAATATAAGGGGGGGCCTATAGGGATGCTGGAGAGGGACTCTTCATGAGGGACTGTAGTGAGAGGACGAAGGGGCAACGGGTTCCAACTTAAACAGGAGAAGTTTAGATTGGATATAAGGAAGAAGTTCTTTCCTGTAAGGGTGGTGAGGCACTGGAATGGGTTGCCCAAGGAAGTTGTGAATGCTCCATCGCTGGCAGTGTTCAAGGCTGGGTTGGACAGAGCCCTGGGTGGTATGGTTTAGTGGGAGGTGTCCCTGCCCATGGCAGGGGGGTTGGAACTGGATGATCTTAAGGTCCTTTCCAACCCTGACTATTCTATGATTCTATGATTCAGCACCATCTTGTTGGCTGACGACACCAAAGCTCGCATGAGCTTTGTGGTTGCTATTTTTGCTGTAAGAAATGACCTGAACCCAACCTAATCCACATCCACTGCTTGCTTACAGGGAGAACAAAACTGTTTTCTTCTCCTGCAGTGAATTCCAGGAGGACTCGGGACTTGACTGCACATGGGTAAATCCCAAGCTCCCCTGCTGATGCGAGGGGCACTTCACGCCTTTTTAGGAGTCATAATCAAAGCTGCCTTTTATGTAAATGAAAACTTGTACACGTTAAAAGGAAATGATAAATAACCTGCCACTGCCTGCCTGTGTGTCAGAACGAATGCTGCTTCTAATGGCAGCAAAATATTGGTCTTCCTGCAGTTAAAATTTATTATTGCTGTTGATTTAACATTCATATTCCTGTCTTGCAAATTATCGGGGCCATGGTGAGTGAGCAAATGTTTAACAGTCATCTATTTATGTCCTGTGCCTTTGTTTCCTTGGAAACATTGTAAATGGAATATCAAATGTGATGGCTTCAGCTGATATGGAGATTTTAGAGAATCAGCCCTAAGCTCCTCTCATAGCCACGGGCTCAATGTATCTGATTAAATGGAAGGAGAAAGGTAGAGGTGGGAGGGGTGCACAGGGAGGAAGGACCCGATGTGTGGCTCAGCTGTGTCAACAAGGGCTGATTCCTGCGAGGACAGATGGCAGGAGGCAGGATTACGCCATCCCAAAGCTGCACTTGCAGCTCTGCACAAAGCAGATGTGTGGAAGGAGCAGCAGCGCTTCCTTCTGCCCCGTCAATGCAGGGATTATTTCCACGTGGCCGTTGTGCATCTGGGCACCCTGAGCAGCCAGGCCGGGCTGGCACACAAGTCAAGAGCAGCTTTCCAAGCACAAAGCAGATCAGGAACAACAAGGAGTATTTAGGCTCCATTGCTTCCAAGCATATTTATATGCTTTACAAAGAGAGAGGAAAATACGGGGAGGAGAGAAGAGGGGAGCCTGGCTGGAAAGCAGTGCAAGGAGCCTGATGGGAACAGCATGATGCTGGGGTCAAAGGAGAGTCCTGGGAGGATTGTGGGGTGAGCAAAGCTCCTCTCACGCAACACAGCTCATGTGCTGGATGCCAGCAGTCCTGAAGCAGGACGGCACTTGGCCACTGGGAGCTGGAGCTGGGCAGAGCCTCGGACATCTCAACTACCCCTCCGCAGAGGTCAGCCGGGTGACCGATAACACTGTCATGGACAGCGAGTCAGGAGATACAATAAATAAAACACATTTCCACAAAGAGGCCATGGCAGGAAGCTGGGAACTTGCCTCAGGCTTCGAGAAGTTGATTTGCATTGAGATTTACATGGCTGTGTTTGGCTGTGCTGCGCAATAGGAGCCTCAGCCATCCGCTACCTGGGGTCCTTGCTACCTGGAATGATGTGGTGGCAATGGGGGCAATAAAACAACTGGATTTTTGGCTATGCCTGGATAATTAGGAAAACCAAGTGTAGAGAAGTTGGTGAGCAGAATGCCCAGCACCCAAACCCCAGAGGAATGAGAGTAAGGGTTTTCTGTCTCTGTCAGTGCCTCCAACACCCACAGGCAGACCTCTAAAGGAGGCTGCTGAGCTCCCTGCAAGCCCCACATGAGCTCTGAAGCACGCTGGTGGCTGTGATGAGGAGGGCAGGAGCTGGCAGTGAGTTACATGAACCCCAGCATCATCCCAGCTGATAGCTCTGCTGTGCACCCATTTCCATCTTAACCACCGACAAATCCTTCCTGCCTTCACCCACTGCATCCCCCCGGGACGCAGCACAGCAGTGTCAGTGTTTGGCCCAGCAGCTTTCCCAGGTTTTGCTGCTTTTTGTCTTCCTGTTTTAAGGAAGCTCAAACAAAAGGCAAACACGCAGGTGCTGTGCCAGGAGGCGCGGGCGTCTCTGCGCATCAACCATCTGAAATACGCGGTGTCCTTTTACTTCTTCCCATCAACAAGGGAAAAAATCTGTCACTTTGGGACATCTGCTGTTGGAAAACTTTCCCCGAGTGTCAGACTGGCAGCGCCATGAGTACGTCAGGCGAGGCGAGATGCCAGAAGGGTTTCTGCTGGTCACCAAAGCCGCTCCGTGAGCCGAGGGCTCCATCACATCCCTGCACAATGCCCTGACAGGCATTGATGGAAGTGGGGAGAGGAGCCGCTGCAGATTCACACCCGGCTGAGCTGAGAGGCCTCCGCTGCTCGAAAGCTGCGGTATTCCCAAGCTGTCTTCCCAGTTCATAGGCAAGCAGGATGACTGATCTGGCTGAGGTCAGGGGTCCAGGCCGGTGACCAGAGATCGGCTTTCCAAAGGCTCCTCTGAAAAGGTCTG
The DNA here is from genome assembly GCA_017639245.1 of Myiopsitta monachus. Lineage (NCBI taxonomy): Eukaryota > Metazoa > Chordata > Aves > Psittaciformes > Psittacidae > Myiopsitta > Myiopsitta monachus. Next base: position 2,997,553 of record CM029921.1, on the reverse strand, counting down.
AGAACTGAAGGAAGCCTCTTCATCGATTCAGCAGCACAAAGAAGAGGGGCCCATCTGGAAGGATATCAGCATGCGTGTGCACGGGCACACAAAAGAGGGAGTGTGATGAAATTAATGCGGAGAGCAGGCTGTGGCTAGCAGGGAGAGCATCCTAAGTGCCAGCAGCTACTGAAAACCACCAGCACCACACTCAGGTGCCCCATCCCCGTGCCCTGCTCTGCCTCCATGTGTTATGGGTTATGCTGCGCCATGCTCTGCCAAATGAACTGCCAGGACCCAGCCGGGTTCTGCAGTTACAGACTCACCAAAGCACAGTTTCTGGAGGGGTACTACTGGTCCCAGTGGGGCCACAGGGATGAAAGGCCGGCAGACTCTCAGCCTGCAATCTGGTTAGAGATGCTGCTACTTCCCACATCCCTGGGAGGGGACAGAGTCCAGCAGGCTGGGGATTCGGCTGTACAGCATGTCTTCTATAAATGGGATGCTGTAAACAGCATCACTTTTGCTACAGAAGGCCCAGCAGTGGCACCATTTCATCCTGAAACACTGACCCTCCTTTGCTGGCTTCACTGACACCTGGGTTTGCGCTGTCTTGACATGACACGTGTGCTGTGTTCCTCCTGGGAACTCACCACTGCTCAGGCACTGCGCTGAGGACAAGCAGGAAGCTGGCTCAGCTCTGCAATCCAACTTGCATGCCAAGTATTGGTGGTACACTCAGTGGAGCAGCACACAGAGAGAAATCACACAGGCACCCTGGGAGCAAAATAACCACAGCCACGTGAGAAGGAGAGACTGATGCTCATTACTATTGGGTGCTCCAGAGTCCGCTGCAGATCCCCTGTGTGGGATACGGCTGTATGATCCCAGCGCGGGATCCCTGCTCAGTGCTGGGAAGCTGGGATCATGCTGACGCCCCGCTGTTTGGCAGGGCCTTGTGTGCTCGTGCAGAGACCCTCCTTGCAAGGCCATTTCCACGTGTCTTCCAAACAAAGTGAAACCCATAAATTACTCTGAAATCGGGAGCAGCTGCTTCACATCCCAGTCTTCCACGCACTTATTTGTCATGCTTCTGGGAACTGAAATATGGTTTGCTACACAGTACCCTTCCCATAATCACCAACCGTCTTCAAACTCATTGCATGAATAACCTGCGGGCCTGCCTGTCCTGCCTTATGGTGTCCAAATCCCTGCGAATTCAAGAGTGTGTGGGGTGTGTGCACCACGAAGGGATGTCCAAACCCATCTGCATCTCTCCACACCCAGATAAAATGTGGGGTTTATAGCAAAAAGCCACCTTGTGAATGATAGGCTCTGGTTTCCCTGGGTTCGGTACCAAAAGGGCTGTGTGGCCCTTCAAGAGGGTGCTTCCCAGAGCACTAAAACAAGTGTAAACCAGTGAGGAAGAACTTAAAAAGGAGTCCAGTTCATAAGGGAAGGTCATAGAGAAGAGCAAATGCCACCTGAGCCCAGGTCCTAACGAAGCTTTTTTCCATTGGAATAAATGAAGTCCCTTAATTACCATTTTGTAAATAAAATCTCCTTGGAAAATCAATATTTAGAGCCTGCCTTCTCTGAAGATGCTGGCCTTTGTTCCTTGCTATTACGGCAACATCAACCCCATAGCGTGATATACTTCTAGGCTGAAAATTACCCCCCTGAACCTGGTCAAAGGAAGAAAAGCAATAAACCTTTCAGAGCAGTAATTCAGGTAATATTTCATGCTTCCTTGTAAATTTTGGAGCAGTAACCTAGAAAGCTTGATTTTACACAAAAAAGTCCCCTTCCCCTTCCTCCTGTAGTGATACACCCCAGCTTTTGGGATGGGCTGGTGATGCCGGGTGGGAATTTTGCTGGAAATGCCCATTACAACTCTTGGGCATTTGGATCACGATTGGCACCAATCACCCCAGGAGTACAAGCAAAATGGCAGCTCTGACCAACAGAGAGGAACAAACCCTATCGCTGCTGGACACGGGGATGGTTCCACTAGAGTCAAAACAGCTCCATCAGCTTCTCCATCCGAGAGCATAGCTCAGTGCAGCATCACCCTGACAGCAATCAGCTCCATCCAACCCAGGGACTGCACAAGAAGGCAGCCCCAGCATCAGCTCCATGATTTTTATTCACAGCTTTTAATGGAAAACCCCACAATTCCCTACGCTGGAGCCTTCATGCATTTTTCATTAACAATTATCCGCTATCCCAGAACTGCTTTTGATTTTTGCTAATCATCGATTGGATATTTTGTTCCCACACAGCTGGCATTTTCCAAACATAACAACCACCTCTGGAGAGGGCATAGCAGAAGGCTGATCTTTCATGCTAATGTGCCCAGAAACACATCAACACGTCAGGTGATGAGAATTCATACCTGAGGGACCGCGAGGGAAGAGGTGTTTATCAGACACAGCCTGTGAGGCTGATTTCACTGTGCCGAAAGGCTGGAAGTTGCTTAGCAAGTGACTGTCTGATGTTGTACCAGCATTGTACCTGCAGTGAATCCAGTCCTGAAGCTGCTGTCCCATCTCACTGGTGATGATCTCCTGGCCTTGCAGGTTTGTTCTCCTTGGGTTTGCATACGAGAGATGGAGTGAGGTGATGCAGATGCCACAGGGCATCAGCAACAGTTTGATGGACAGATCATCCCTGTGGGTTTGTGCAGTCACACTACTGCCTCAGGAGCAATGCCTCAAGCTTGCAGGAGCAGAGCAGCATCTTGAATGCAGCATGTTCTGCAGGTCTGGACCTCACTTCTAGCTGGCTTCATTTACAAGAACAAAGTTGCTCATAAGGATAAGTTTTGCAGACAATTAGCACATGCTATGATTTGGGATGACCTACTCTTTTTTTCCCTAAAAATCCCTTCGGGGGCATCCAGACCTTTATTGCCACATTATGCAGAGTTTTAATCCAAATGAATTTCATAGGAAACCATGTAATCTAATTCAAAAGCTCACAGTGCAGTTTCGTAGCTTCATTGCCAGCAGATTCGAGATCCATCTTTACACAGACAAATATTTTCCAAGTGCAACAGACTGATAAATCCAAGGCATAATCACAAACTGATTCTGCCCGGAACTAAGTGGGTTGCAGCACTCAGTCATGCCCATGAGAAGAAAACAAAGGACAACTTGAAGAAGCTCTGAACAAAACCCCAGTCTTCGATCTGTTGCCTCCAGTTCCTGGAGCACCAGGCCCTGCAGTACCAGTGAGGGCATTTTCCAGGCTGACAGCGTTGGAAACCACCAGGCATGGCCACTTGCCTGAAGCTGGGGGTCAGAGTAGGCCAAGACTAGTGCAGAAGAAGCCAAAAGTTCAACACTGATGAGTACGATGGTCTTAGGGCTCAGCTTTATAATCAGGTTACTATAGTTTGAGAAGATGCCACGTGTCAGCTGGGCACCAGCGACTGGTTGAGCTCCCTCAGCCTCTGCCAGATGAAATGTAATGTGATTATTGAGCTTGCAGTGGAAAAGGCTGACACGCGATTGTGTTAAATGATTCCCATCAGAAAACGATTACAGTGATGTTTACCAAGCCGCAGTTCATACGCATGTGTAGCTCCAGGCACAGGGACCTGGCCAGAGGACATCACCATGACCGAAGACCCAACTTCTACCTTACTCAAACAGTGAGGAGGAATGGTTTCGTAGGCAAGATACCTGGGCGAGACAGAGCTGAATTCAGCGTGAATTCATGGATTTAATGACTCCTTGTAAAGTCTTTGGACACTTCTGACTCTCTTTTCCAGTCAATAAAAGGGCATGGATTAATATCCCTTCTTCCATTTCTGCTCTGTTCATATTGGAAACCCATGCAAGGAACTAGCCTGGATTGTATGGCATCTGCATGTGCACACACTAAGCTTCCCGAAGCTCTAAAACCTTCCAGCTTGGAGAAAAGCTACACTGATCAAGAAGATTTTATTACAACTCACACCTTAGTCTTCTTGCAACACACAACCTCTCATCCTTCATACAGGAAAGCTTTAAGAAAGCCTTAAACCTCAAAACAAAAAGCCATTACTACATAGGAACTTGGAACAGAGTTCCTAGACTTGAACTGTTGTTCCTTGAGGAACAAGCCATGGGGCCTGCGGAGCATTCCCCAACAGCCTAAACTGAAGGTCCAGACCCTCCAGCAAGGTTGGGTAGTTGCATTCATGAGACACATTAGTTAACACACATAGCAGGTATCTATAAATGATGCCACAGAGTACAAATCTCTACCAGTAATTTAGCTTTACAACACAGGTGCTATTATTTTTCAGGATATTGTTCCACGCTATTTCCATAGAAACTATGTCATCAAGCTGTAATTTTCACACTAAGTGCATCCCGCCGCATCAATTCCTCAGTACAAACATCCCCCTCCCTTCACACCAAAATGCAGTTATTTAGCACTCAGAGAAAACACTCTCCCCTGGCGAGATAAAAGGCTGAAGTTTAGGGAAAGTCAGCTTCCATGCAAGTATTATTTCAAATGTATTTACATTTGCACACCCAAGCAGGTCAATGTTCAGGGGCTAAAGCGTGGCTCCTCCATTGTGGAGTAAGTGTGGTCCCTGCCAACTCCAGGGACAACAACTGGTCCTTCCAGGAATACCCAGAAAATGACCAGGACACTTTTACTGAGCTCCTGCATCATCAGCCAAAGTCTAATGCTGATTTCCTGGCACAATAAAGCACAAAGCACTCAAATATAAGCCAACAAAGTGCATCTGGTAGGAATGAAGCAGTGTTTTGGTGTATAAAAGCCCAAGTTGAATCCACATACCTGATTCTGAACATTACCACCTTCACATTAGCTCTTTGCTAACGCAGAAAGAAAGTCAACAACTCTCCCACTCCCCTTTTCCCTGGAGTCCAGATAGTTCAAAATAACACCTTTGAACGTAGCATCCCTCAAACGCAGGGTGAAGGAGCACTGCATCAGTCTGAGGGATGTGTGACAGCAACCCACCTCACCTGCTGAAGCCTAGCTGGCTCTAAAGCACTCCCTTTCAAGGCACTCAGGCAGCAAGGGTGCAGTCTCTCTGAATCATTCATGCCCATCTCAGCCTCAAGCACAATAGGTCCACATTGAAAGCAGGGCTTGCACACCTCACCAGGACGTGCTGCACACCCCACTGCTCTCTGCCAGCCTTCACTGATCACTTCAAAATGAACTACTGCACACATACGCCTCGAATCCACTGCCTGCACAACAGCTGAAGCCTGTGTGAGCTAACTGGCTCTTTACCCAACAATTAGACCTACAGCGACAGCTACTTCTGGACCATCAGGTAGGTGATGTCAGTCCTCCATGCATGGTAACCCCAGTTTGATGCTAGGGAATGGCACAACCCAGCTGCACATCTCACACTGCCCTTCATCCCACGCAGCAGGACTTACCTGTTGTTATTCTTCAGCTTAATGTGGTCACTGGTCTCCAGGATCTGCCCATTCCTCAGCCAAGTGATCTGGGGTGGGGGTTCCCCTTGGGCCACACAAGTGAAGATGGCAGTAGTCCCCACAGGCCTGGAAATGGACTGAGGATGCTGCACAAACTCTGCAGGGGCTGGAAGGAGGAAAGAGAAGGAGGGTGAGAAAAGTCATGATGATCCCACTTTATCCTGGTACAAAGAGCAACCCCATCAGTAAGACTTGTCTGCCTGAGAGCATGGGATGCATGGGCAACCCACAGCATAGGCAGCAGATAACACTGCATTCTGGTTGCCCGTCCTGGCAGTCGTGGCTTCACAGAAGGCATCTGAAGGTCAGCTCAGTACTATATGGAGAGCCAAGGACGTGTACAGCATTAGCAAACTGCTTGCAAATGGAAAGAAACATATGGATGTGCATGCAGCAGTCTGGCAGCTTATTCTTACAGCAGTAAACAGATTTGCTGCAGCCTACTCTGGTAGCTATAGATTGAGGAGCATTTTTAGCCCCAGATCTGCAGCTTGGAACCCTTAAGGTCCTGCCGAGCCTGGCAGAAGACTCCACCCTGCCTGTAACTGCCGCTCACCTCATAACCAAGTATCTTCACCTTTAGCAATAACGTTTTTAAACAGCAAGTGATTTTCCCCTCTTCCAGCAGCTCAAAGTAGATTTAAGATCATTTATCAGAATAAACCAGCGTATCAGGGCCTGAAAGACACTGCCAAATAGGTGAGTTTATTCAAGCAGTTACGCTTCAAAGGGCAAAGTGATAAATACACTCCACGTTGCTGCTGAAACCTAAAATCAGGTGGAACCGGCAGCAGCCACAATGAAGACAAACAGATAAAGGCACAGGCCCATAATGAATTTACTGACTGGAGTCACGTAACGGATGGCTGGTGTTAAACCTTTCCGACAAAAGCAAGATTAGCCCAGGAGACACGCTCAGTGCGACTCACTGGCATTTCCCAAGCATGGGGTTGGCCACCAGGGATGGGAGAAGGGAGCACAATGGTCTAGTAAAATATGTTGAGGAGCAGCCAGGCTGCAGGCAGGAGCAGCTATCCAAGAGCTGAGCCTTATGGTTTGTGGTCAAAAATCCCCTCAGGGGATGCTGCAGCAGTGCAGGGTGATAAAGGCTCTTCCCAGCTGTGCGCATGCAATGGAAGAGCATCACTACTGCTGCAACAAGGTCAAACCACAGCGAGAGGTGTAAGACCAAAGTCATGCACGTTGTAAGTCCTGCAAGCAGAAAGACACACAAACCCACTGCAGAGCCCATCTACCTCAAAGGAGCCCCTCTTCCCTTTCTAATACTCAAAGGGAAGCAGAGCATGGCAGGTCTGACTTACGTTAGTGGTGGGGGGTGTCCGCCAGCAGAGTTTATTGTCAGGCCACTTCTGCCAGCGCGCAGGTCTACTAATGAACCTGATCTCAGCAACTTAATGCACACGTATTTCCAGAAGCTCCTGCTAAACTTCCCCACGTGACAATCGATCCCTTGTCCTTTTATTTCCCTCCTACATTTTTTCCCACTCTAGACTTATAAACCGCAATAAAATCCAAGATAGGTTCAATTGGAGTGTGGATAAACAGGGGGAAAAGCCCCTCTTCCCTGCAGTGAACGGTCCCTTCTTGGCATACAGTGAAAGCAGCAGAGACTTGATTTTCAAGACTTCCTTAACCTCCTGCCCCCCCCCACCGCTTTGTGCTGGTGCAGTTTTGCAGCAGCAATTACCTTGCAAGTGGCTGTGCAGCTCCCTGCTTTCATCTGGGCTCACGAGTTGCACCCGCACTACTCGCAGGTGCAAACCCATGACGCCAAGGAAGCGCACAGCCACCTTCCAGCTCCTCCTGCAGCTTCATTAAAGATCCTGCTGCTTGGCTCTTTGCCTCTGCCTCCCCAAACCTCAAACTGTTTGCTCCGGCAGAAGCAAAGTTTAAACAGGGAAAGAAGCATCCGGTGTAACCCTTCTGGAATCACCCTCTCTCCTTATCCTCCCTTATTAGCCCATGTCAAGAGGGAGCAATGGGAGCAGTGTCGCATGTGACTCAGGGTGATGGAGGTGCAGCTGCGGCTGCTGGCCTGGCGCCGGTAATGCTATTCAGGACCACAGCCCCTTGGGTCCCCCCGGTCCCTGCTCCCTTCCTCCGTCCCTCCTCTTCTCTGTCTCACTAAACAGAACCAGATCAAACCCTGGCTCCTGTTTAACTTCCTTAAACTCTCCAGGGAGCAGGCGGCCGCTCCTTCAAATGGCTCCCAGCTCGGTGGCATCCCTTGCTGCGACACAGGCGATGTCCTTCCACAGTTCCTGCTCCTCCTGGCTTTCTCCAGGCAGTGCAATGTCCTGTTCAGGTCTCACCTTACTGCTTTTGGTGCAGGAGGAGCTGTAGTGCAAAAGAGCCCAGGCCACAGCAGAAACCCATGGAAAGGCTCCGCGTTCTCATCACCAGCTTCAGAAAGCATCAGAGAAAGTACATAGTCTGGATGCCACTGGAGTCTTAACATGGGGACAGACATTGCTGCAAGGAGATGCCCCTGTGCTGCACTGGACCCCTCAGCTACAGTGTTCATACCAGCATCCCCAGGCAGGGTCCCCTGCGGCGGCTGGTAGTGCATGGCCTGGGATGACTGGCTCTTTTCCAGGACAGCAGAACATCTGCTCTCTTCCTCCCAGCTCCTCTCTCTGCCCTTTCAAATGACTCCAACAGGAACCGAGAGTTTGCCACTCCTGGCCCTGGGTTAGCAGGGAAGGAGCAGAAGCAAAGCCCTGCCTTCAGCCAAGCCTCCATCCCCCTTGTCAACTAACAGAGCATCCTGTCAACACTCATCTCACCCTGCACGGAGGCGCAGCAGCCTGAAGGCCTCTCCCCTTCCATGCTACATGCCAAAAGGCCATCACAGGCGGCGAGCTGAAGCGTACCTCAGCCCTCCATGAAGAACTTAATGGAGGCATTAATGAAGATCACTGTTAAGAGCAGAGAATTCAAACCTGGCAAGAAGGAGTGGGCAGGATCCAGCCCTGGCTTGTGAAGTATGAAGAAACCAGAGTTGATTATTCAGGATTTAATGGGAGGGAGAGAATCATGCAGTTTTAATGAATATTTAAAGGCGTGACATCGGTATCAAAAAGCAATAACCCTTAATACCACCCCCAGAATCGTCAACCAAGTGCTTTGATAGCTTCTACTGTGCTCAGCAAACTGTGATAGCATGAAGATGTGCTGTAACAGCGGGTTGTAACGGGAGACCCAGATGGGCTCCATCTCTTTAGAGACATTTCATCTCAGCAGTGACCAGCCACTAGCGTGATCCTCAGGATAACAGGGAGCTTTGCTGCCCTTGCTGTGAGTTTTTGCCTGGCACTCACTGGGAAAGGCTGTCCTAAGGATCCAGAGGCACTGACAGATGATGCACTGGTGCCAGAGGAATCCTTGCTCCTTGCATCTCAGTATTATTAATTCTCCAGCAGCCAGAGTGACAGGGTAAGGGAGGGAGGCTGGGCCGAGGAGGAGGAAGAATAACATGGAAACAACAAAACTCCATAAATTAGGCTACTGAAACCAACAATAAGGTTATAAAGGAGAAGACAGGTCAATGGAGAAGTCAGTCAAGCACAGCATCAGGTGACAGGAGATTTAAGACAAAGAACTGCTGCCTGCCTGGCTTCTTTCTGTTGACTACAAAGAATGCCCAGATGCTTGAGTAACTTAAATAGCTAAGCTGTCTGGCTGGTGGGATTGCTAGGACCAAAGATGGAATCTGTGGCCGTGTCCCCTGGGAAACAGCAGAAACTACTCAGGGAAGCTGCTGCGGAGGCAGTCCATCAGCCTTCAATGAATATCATGAGCTTCTCAACCTGGCAAGGACACACCGACCCACGCAGCACACACTGAAACCAGTTCTGCAGCACGAATTTAGGGCTAAACTCAAGCACAAGCCAAGTACCACAGAGCCAAGCCTAAAACACTGCAACTGCACTACATCTGCGGCTGAATTCAACCCCGCAGCCAAGGCTTGCAATGCCAGCGAGCAGGAACGATGGAAGAAACACCAGGAAACACAGCGGTGGCCGGATCTGTTGGCCCAAGGAGCGCTGCCCGGTTCTGCCAGCAGAAAGCAGGACGAACAAGGCAGTCATTGTCAGCAGAGCCTTCAAAAACATGTCCTTAAGATGGGCACTCATTTATGAGATGGGATCTCATTTTTCTGCATAGCTTTCGGGAGGAAATGAAGCGTGGAGTGGAGAACACTGGTGACCATCTGGCCATTCACAGCCCATCAGTTTGTTATGACACCAAACACATAATAAAGCACAAAAGATTGCACAGGAGGTAGAGGGAAAGCGCTTTGATATATTTTCCTTGCCTTGCCACCGGAGCCTGCTCTTCCCCAGCACCACACGCACGCACACCCTCCGCCTCAGCCGGCCGTATATTCGGCCCTTCAACAACTCCCCCCGTGAGACTTTGATTCGCAGCCCGGCACAAAGCAATATTCAAATGCCTGCGCCGGGATCTGAAGAGCAAATGGAAACTTTCTTGTGTGAGAACCTCACAAAAGAGATCAAAGGAGCCTAAATGGCCAGGGGAGGGCAGCGAGGGAGGGAGCGGGGGATTGACGCCTTCTCCTCTGAAGGGAGGAGGAATTCCCAGGAAGATAATAAGATGGTGTTAGATGATCTGAAGGAGAGCTTGCAATGGGAAAGGACGTTAATGCCAGAGCAAGAGCAGAGCCCTGTGCCAGGGCATCACTGCCCAGGCAGCTGCTCTGAAGGGGACAAGACCACCGCTGGCAGCAGGATGGAGGACGCGGTCTCAGTCCCAGCCTCCCGCTAACTCCTTGCCTTACAACAGGAAACATGGCCCTTTCTCCCCCTGTTTCCCACCTATAAAACGTGCCTCCTTCAAAAGATGAGGGGGTAAGTTAATTTGTGCCTTCAGGCACTTCAAGGGCCTCTGCATAAAGGCAGCAAGTACCTGGCCTGGCGTGCTTTGAGGACGCTGTATTGTCCTAACCCTGTGCTAACTTCCTCTCCAACCAGGCTTTTGATAGCCGGCTCTTTGCTTTTATTCTCCTTACGGATGTAATTTGCATCGCTGACATCTTGACAAAGATAAAACCCACAGTCTCCCATGTCAGTCATTATTGCTGTTTTCTTCCCAGACAAACCTAACAGCAATCATTTGTACCTCTCAGCTGGAAAATTCAGCCAAAATGAGATTCAGAGGAAGGAAAAACTGCTTCTAAAGGGAGGGTGAGCAAACCTGGGATGAGCTCAGCTGCCTGGCCAGGGTCTGGCCAGCTTCCATGGGGCACAACAGCCCCCTGAAAACCGGAGCATTTTACGAATGGGCAACACAGGTTGGGGTCCTGGATGCTGCAGCTCATGTCTAAGGGCTGCACCACTGGCCGTGCTTCTCCACCCCACTGCCAGCTTCTCTGCTAATGCTGAACACAGGAGCATCCCCCTTCCCCAGAAGGGCTGGGCTCCAATGGCCCTGTGAGTACCATTTCAGGGACAAACTCTCACCTCGATTCCCCAGTGAAAACCCACAGTAATTCTACCCCAGAAGAACTCCAGCACTGGACCAGCTGCTCAGGAGCTGGTGTTTAAATCACCGACGAGACTAAACGCTGCCCATCTGCAGCAACGAGAAGTCACGCTACCTTTTCCCTTCTCATCCAATTGCTAACAGAAGCAGTCAACAGTATTCAATAATTGTATTTTTATGACTTTGCAGATTTCCCAAGTAATTTCTTTTGGTTCTGCCTGCCTGCCTCCTGGACATCAGCTCAGCATTTGGGTTTAGTAGCTCTCTGTCACATGCACAGCTCTCCTGCAGCAGCTCTAACGGGTTTTATCAGTACAGCGAGGTTGTTCTTAATGCTTGAGCTGCTATTGCTTAATAACACCCTCAGGTCTGCCCACCCCCAGCCAGCTGAAGCCCCCCTTGTTGCATTGCTCACCCAGAAATCCAACAGGCAAAAGAAACAGTGAGCTTTCACCCCCTCCCATGTCTGATCAGCACCTGGGACTCAAGAGGCATGAGCAGCCCTATAGGACCACTCTCTACACTGGTCCTTGCTGGTCCCATGGCAAAGAGGAAGAAGGAAGCCAGCACCCAGGGCCCACGGCTGCTGCATGAGCACTGCAATGCCAGCGACTCCCGGGACCTGTCAGGTGAGCGTCAGGGCTGGAGCAGGGCACCTTCCCCATCACCAGCATGAAAGGTTCAATTAGTTCACTCCGGCAGGAGGTGTGTAATTTTAGATTCAGGATATCATCAGTCAATAGTTAATGAGTGAACTGATGAGAGCACGAGATGCTTTAAGTGGACTAGCATGAAGAGGAGGTGAGTGCCTGTAATCAGGGCGGATTACTGCCATTCAGAGCATGCTGCCAGCTGGGTTTGCCTTCTGAAATACTTGCCTGGCTCCCCTCACCATGGAGACTGGTCCACAGAGCATGTGGAGTGGATTTGTTTGGTTTCTTGAGTGCTGATCTCTACTCTGGCCTGACCCACCCTTTACAAGTGGTATCTCAGAACAGTTGTTATGAGGAAGAGGAGCAACCTGCATCTCCTGGCGATGGCGCCCAAAGGATGTTTTACTCATGTCACGGCAAGGGGCTCAAACACAGTGTCAACCACCAAAGGAAACAGCCTCACAGACTTTTTGGACGTAGTTTTAGACTTTCTGGTGCCATTTCAGTTGGAGAGCAGCACTTTATGAGTGATATGTACTCCCAGATATCACTGCATGAGTGATATCTAGCATTCTTCATAGCATAAAGATAGGCTGAGAAAGCTGGGGCTGCTCAGCCTGGAGAAGAGAAGGCTGCGTGGAGACCTCACAGCAGCCTTCCAGTGCCTGAAGGGGGCCTATAAAGATGCTAGAGAGGGACTCTTCATGAGGGACTGTAGTGAGAGGACAAGGGGTAACGGGTTCAAACTTAAACAAGGGAAGTTTAGATTGGATATAAGGAAGAAGTTCTTTACCGTTCGGGTGGTGAGACACTGGAATGGGTTGCCCAGGGAAGTTGTGAATGCTCCATCGCTGGTGGTGTTCAAGGCTGGGCTGGACAGAGCCTTGGGTGGTATGGTTTAGTGGGAGGTGTCCCTGCCCATGGCAGGGGGGTTGGAACTGGATGATCTTAAGGTCCTTTCCAACCCTGACTATTCTATGATTCTATGATTCCAAGATGTCCAGTATGAGAACAATGCCTATGTCCCCACATTATTAAGGACCATGCAGGGGTGAGTGATGACGTTGGTTGATTAATTCAGTCTGAGCTTTCTGCTGAGATGTACAAGTATGGTAACAAGTAACAACCGGCGTGCTACGCCAAATAAATGCCTGTGATGGGTTGGAAAGCCATTGCACCCATGCAGCTGAGGCCTCAGCTGAATGACACCTGGTTGCTACCCACCAGTGTGGGCATCCCTGCTCTGCAAGCCCCAGGTTTGCTCACCTTGTACAACGAGGCTGCCCTGCGCGGTCCTTCGCACCCGTGTGCCAGGTTTGTTCGCGGCGCACACGTAGATGCCGGAATGCTGCACGGTGAGGTCCGAGATCATCAGATTTCCTGTGCCCAGCACCTGGATTCCCTCCACGCCAATGGGGCGGCCATCTGAAAGAAGAGTAAAAGGATAACAGTCACACGCTGGACTTTCGTGTGAAGTTCTCCACACAAATGGAGTGGTGCCATGCTCCATTACTGGGGTTTGCCAAGTAAAGTCAATGGGTTGTAGCTGACACTTGGCAGAACTGTCTTCAGGAAAAACCAGGATCCGCACTTACATGTTTGCCCAAACCCAAGGTATCAGCACAGGGAATGTGAAAGCTTTCGGCCAGGTGTTCAGATTAAGACGAAGAACACTGTTCACTAGAGTGGTTAAGCCACATTAAATCATACCAGCCTCTCTGAGCTACTGCCTGGGTTCTTACAATAGACTGCCCAGGGATGCAACCAGCCCAACAGCCTGTTTCCAACAGAGATGCTCTGGGAAGGAGAGGACCAGTGTTTCCAAATAACCAGGCCTGGGCTCCAGCACAAGGTCTGCAAACCTGAAGTGTTTAATGTGAAATAGTTCAGTATCAGGGAATTCACCTTTTTCCAACAAAGCCTATTTTTTGCTGGAGAATTCCCAGCCAACTCTAATTACAATGTGTTTCATTAGTATCAGGCTATTGCTTTTTATTGCTTCATTGATTTGTGTTTTAAGACACTCCTGACAAAGGCAGCTCTAAATCAGTGCTAGCATGTGTCAGGGTGTCTGAGCGGAGGGGCAGGGCAGGGGGTTACTTTTACCGAGGAGCAGTAAAGGGGAGCACACTTTCATCAGTTGGAAAACAGGAATTCAGTTCTTCTCTTCCCTTTGCACAAGGAGTTTGAAGAACCTACAGAATGGGAGAAGCAAGTTGGGGTTGGAAGGGACCTTAAAGCTCATCCTGTTCCAAGCCCCTGCCACAGGCAGGGACATCTTCCACAAGACTGGGTTGCTCCAAGCCCCATCCAGCCTGGGCTTGAACACTTCCAGGGATGGGCTTCTCACAGAAGCCACCCGTGTAGAGAGCTCCCTTGCTACCAAAGCCTTGCAAACCCATAGAAGTGAGGGATCCCATTGCAGATTAACAGCAGCATCCCGCCAGGAAACACCACTAAAGCATGGACTGAAAGCTACAAAGCACTTCCCAAACGTATCTCCTGCCATGCTCCTGACATACTGTTTTCCAGGAAATTTTTAAACTTCAAGGTTTCCTTGCTTCATTAGGCAGGGAACGCCAGACCACTTCATTATTTGCATCGCAAAGAGAAATGCTCAGGTCTTTTACAGAGAGAAAAACAATGTCATTAAATGATTAAATGATCACATAACTGGCCAAGCCACTGCAGCAGTAAATGGCTCAGTCATAAAAAGGACAGTAAAACATGACCTGTCCCACATTTAATGAGCAATAACAAGGAAACATTCCCTTCAAACATCATCTGAACTGAAGTGTAAAGAGGTCTGAATTAAATTCAAATTGAAGTTGATTTCATCTTTTAAATTGGACCTTTTGGAAGTCCATATTTACATGTAAAAATCAAACCCCTCTCTCGAGAGGGGTGGGACCAGGGAAAGATGCAAAGTGCCCATACCTGGATGCTCCATCACATCCTTGCCTTAAGAAATACCACAGAAATGTGACTTGAATGTCAATAGTTTTACTGTATTATTTATAACGTGCTACATAATTTAAGCATGCAAAGACCCAGCCTGCAGCAAGCACTCCTCAGTCCAAACACCAGCACTGATACGTCCTCAGTTCTCTCTCTAGCCCCAGCTATCAATTAGAGGTATGGTGCTCTGAAGACTCATCTCCTGCCAGCCAAACACCTTTCACTTCCCTGAAGAACAAAGTTCTCCAAGCCCAGAAACCTTGAGGGATCTGTCTTTGATTCAGAGTGTGGTCACCTCTAACAGCCAGCAAAGATCACTGCCAGATCACCCCCTATGCCTCTTACTCAACTCCTCCTTCCAAAAGGAAGGAGCTGAAAGGGCTTCTAGAGAAGTATCTCTCCTTTCCCAGCCCGCCCCATTCTTCTTGCTCTACTGTACCTCACTCAACCCAAACCATCCTGTGAACAGTTAGAAGGTCTTCAGCTAATAGCAAGTCCAACTGCGTAACGCTGACAACACACATAAATAACACAGAGTATTCACACAGGAAACTCCCTGCATCCTGAAAGCTCAGCACTTTGCAGGAGTGCTGTGCAGAGGGGCTGATGTCTCACACCTGCTTTGCAAAGGTTGCTATTTATTTTAACCCTGTTTTCCACACATGGAAATCTGAGGAGTGGCTTGGTCAAGGGATCCGAACCCTGAAACCCTATCTTCCTGGCACCACTCGCCATCACCAAGTCATCTCTCTATGGAGAAGATCTGAGAGACTGCAAAAGCGCTGTCGCTCAGTTCCTGAGGCTCTCAGGACCTATGGAGGCTGGGAACTGCTGCTCACTTAACATGATCTTCTACTTCGCTTTATGAAGTCAAAAGCAGAAAGTCTGAGGGCTGAAAACAAGCCACTGTGGGTGCAAACGTTTGACAGATTCACTCTGTCGATCCTCAGTTGATGAGGGCAGAAGAGAGAGGCTCGACTGGTTGGGAAGAGCAGAAGACAACTGATTAATAAAGGAGACCATTCTCTGAGTGGGAGATGCTCCCTAAAGCATCTGTCTATGGACAAAAGAGGCTTCCAGGCTCCCCACTGGGGGGAAGTCGGGATGAAAGAGGCCTGTGGTTTGGGAGCTGCATTATTTATATTTCCAAGGTGTATGTGATGCTTTCTGGAGTCCATTCTCCCGCTAACAGAGTGATTGGCATAGCAGCACCAATTACAGGGACCCGTTAAAACGTGCCAGGCGATATGAATATGCAACAACACCAACGCCTTTCTTTTGTAAGCAGCAAGTAGAAAGAAAGTAACAACTTTCTAATGTTGATCATTTAGGTCTTTTGTGAATTCTTTGTATTGTGCCATAGTAGCCTTCCACTTTTTAGACACATAGGTCTCCTGCTCCAGCGGACACTGGGCACTGTGGATTAGCATATTTAGAGTACATTGCAACAGTTGACTATTCAGTGTGTGAAGTGGTGAAATTTACTCTATTATTTCTAAACACTTACAGCAACGGTGCTCCTGTCAACCAGTCAGCCATCTATTACAAGCTTCTGTGTCCAATAAGTTACCAATTAATTGGCTCCTACAATTGTTGTATAGTTTACTTCTTGAATGGCTCCCTCTTTAGTAATTTCCTTCCCATTGTGTGACCCTTTCTGACAACTTCTGTATAACGCTATCAGATAATCACTGTCTTTTCTTTCTCGCCTCACTTTTCTCTCTCTCTCTAAATAGTTTATTATTCTGCCTTGGTACCTTTTATGGAGGCCAGCTCAGTGGCCTGTCAGTTAAAGGGTAAGGATACATTAAAATCGTCATTCATTCAAAAGGCTTTGCAGTAAGTGCCCAGGATATTCATTTGTGCACACATACAGGTCCAAGCCTGAAGTGTGTAGCTCTGAAAGGAAAAGCCCTATCTTCCCTGAACAAACCCTTAATGATTTTACATTTCTCTCAGAGCCTGCTCCCTAATGAATGTTGACATTTCATGCACGGCGAGACACAGGAATTCTGTCTGTGGTCGGGGCTACAACATATTCCCAAAGAAATTAAATTCAAAATTGATTGTGTGACACTCAAAAACTGGCCTAGAATTTGAATGGTTTCCTGCAAGCAAAATATAGCTGCCTTTCCCACTGCAAACCAGGCAGGCTTCAGCAAAGCCAAAGCAGAAAGTGCAAATGTTGTTTATGGCTTGCTTCGCCCTGCACCAGAAAGCTGTGGAAGCAGAAGTGTTCTTCTACTCCTT
The DNA here is from genome assembly GCA_017639245.1 of Myiopsitta monachus. Classification (NCBI taxonomy): domain Eukaryota; kingdom Metazoa; phylum Chordata; class Aves; order Psittaciformes; family Psittacidae; genus Myiopsitta; species Myiopsitta monachus. Next base: position 2,980,710 of record CM029921.1, on the reverse strand, counting down.
TCTGATAGAACAAATGCCACAATGTCAAAACTGTGAGCAAGGGGGTTCAGAGAGACACTCTGAAACAGCAGCGTGCCCCGGGCAAGCACCTGCCACAGTGGCCATCCCATGACTCTTCTTATTTTGACCGGGCAAGAAAGATGTTCACATCTAATTGACTTCAGGTTTTGTGTAAATTAAGTCAGGCCATTGCTAAATCATTGCTAAGACTTTGTGCCCATGGGTTTTTTATTTCTGGGAGTGTATTAAAAGCGTTTTGGTTCCTAAGTTGAATAAATTCAGTGGTTACTTAAGCTAAACCAGCTCTGTAGGAGGAACTGCAGTAAGAAGACCTTCACATAGGAAGAAGCCACATGTACAGATGACAGATACTCAGGGGATGTCCCCGTCCAGTGTAAAACCCTCTCCCTCCTCCTGATCACACAGGCACAGAGACATGAAAGAGCTTCTGAAATGGCTACAAAGAGATGACAAACCCAGCAACTCATCAGAGAACCTGTACAGCCACATTGCTGTCAGGATCGACGTAGCACTAAACAAGATCTTGTGATGCTATGGACAGGAAACATTCACGCTAAAGGGGAGGGAAAATAACAGGATCTCTTTCCCCCTCAGTAGCTCTAATTCTGCTGCTGTGCTGCAAAGCAGCATGGAGAGGGTGTTATTCTTGGTGGAAGGCAATGCTGAGCTCAGACCATCCAAATATCACATGAAGCTCTTGCATCTTCATTATTGCACTGCTCTATAGAGACAAGTGTTCTGAAGAAGGTAATAAACACTTATAATTAAAGGCAATTATAAAGTAGTTTATTATAGTTGAGCACTAACATAGAGCTGCCTTGCGTCCAAGAGATCCAAACCAGTGATACAGCAGACCCAGGGAATTTTTAAACCAGCATCAATCTGACTGTTATGGCTCTGGAGTAAAAATAACCAGTTAGTGGCAGACACAAGCTGGTTTTACAAGCCACCACAGGAGCAAGCAGGAGGGCAAGCATGGAAAAGTAGTGCAATGGATGCTGGATATGTGTCTTTATCCCCTGATGGACAGCTCTGGAGTGGGAAGTCGCTCTTCCCATGAGCTGGATCTTGAGCACTGGAGAGCCACAGGGTGAAGTCCCACATCCAGCACAGCAGCAGGAGACAGGATTACCCCTGTTTGTGCTTCACAGCCACCCTGGTGGACTCAGGGACGTTAGCACCCCAAAAATTACATGACCTCGTGGGCCACAAGGGCTTGGGAAATACTAACTGAACCGACCCCAAAGTGTGCACAGGCAGCTACAAGCTCCAGAAGATAAAACAAAAGCCATCAGCTCTTTGCTCAGGTTTCTGTAGGGCAATGGAAATGTCGCTCTGAGCAAAACAGTTTCCAAGATACTATCACAAAGTCAGAAACTACAAGAACCCTTGCTTTTGGACTGAAACACAGCACTTTGCTCTTCCTCGCTTGTATGATGCCATCAGACACTGCCTCTGATTTCCATGCTGACTAAAACAGCATCATGGAACCCAGCAGCAAGCATTTGGGTTTTCTAGAGCTTCAGACATGCTGCTTTAAACACCTCGTCCCCTCATTTTTCAAGCTCCCTGATGAGGCAGCAAGTTTCTTTCAAGTCTGTTTTACACGAAGGATGTGTTTGTGTATGCTCTGCTTCTCTAGGCCAACAGTGGTGATGTTTCTGATGCAGCTGAAGAAGATGCTGTCAGTCGAGAAGAGATAAAATTATCACCTTTCATGCAACATCAACAGGTTTAACCAACCCACTCTGCTAACAGGAGAAAGCAGGATCTTGGCAGAGAGGAAAAACAAAGTGTAGACATGAGGACAGAAAGCACTTCAAGCCTACAATTAACTTCCATAGGAAGGCAAAGGGTGAATCACCTGTTGCATAAAATAGTCAGTGGCACCTATCTATTTCCCATAGCGTAACAGGGAAGAGGAAGAGGAGGAGGAAACCCCAGTCTCCCTGGGCTTACCTAGGCGGCTCCAGGAGACGATGGGCCGGGGGTTGCCAGTGGCGATGCACTCCAGCACCGCGGTCTGGTGCACCGTCAGCGTGAGGTTCTCCGGGCCAACCAGTATCATGGGGTCCTTGTAAACGGTGGAGTGGGAGCCTGCAAGGACAGCATCATTGTTAAAAGGCATCTGATTCTCTCCTGTTTAATGGAAACACTGAAGGCTTTGTGCATCCTCTAAGTACAAATGATGTGGCTGGTGTAATCCTTACTAATCTGAGGTGTACAAGAAACAAAAGGAGCACAACATTTGCATGGCAGTGAAACTGAATGTGTTTCAGGTGTGCTGATATTCCTGGGGAAAACCCCTCAGCCAACAGACCCAGCCACAAGCAGCCCTGTTAACACACACATATAAGGCAGCATAAAGAAGGAACCATGCTGTGAACTACAGAGAGCAGAGGAGCAGGAAAAACATGACATACAGGGAGGACACAAGCTGCAGGACAGCTCGTGCAGACAGGAATGCAAATAAAGGAAGGCGTTGCTTTACCTTTTAGCATCTCAAGCCATAAAATAATCCATGCAGCCCACAATGCCTAAATCTACCTCTCTGCACACATCCTCTCTTGCTGCTGGTATTGTTTGCTCCAAAACCCCTTTCCTAGGACACAGAGTGATGGAGGTGCCAGTCCCTGACTCCCAGTGAGGATCTTTTTGAGAGGAAACTCAAGGAAACTCCTCTCATACCTGCAGCTCACAGAGTGGTCATTGCCCTGCCTTTACAGCAGCCCTGTCCTGGCCCACTCTGCTGTAACTGGGTACAGGGAGAGGACGCATCCCCTTGCTCTGCTGTCATCATGACACAACCATTGCTCAGGATGCAACCACTAATCGTTTATTTGCGCTATGGTAGCACCAAGTGGCAGCAACCAAGAACGGAACCCACTGTACAAGATGGTGCACAGAGGCACAATACAATAAAGCCCTAGCACAAGAACTCTGGAGACCAGGCAGGCACAGGACAAGCAAAAGAAACCACACTTCACCAGACAGGAGTGGGCCACAGGACAAAATCATCCTCCTGTGTCAGGTATACCACAGCTGAAACTGCATCTCCTGAGACCCTAAAAAGTGCCTTATCATAGAACAGTTTGGGTTGGAAGGGACCTTCGAAGCTCATCTAGTCCACCCCCCTACAATGAGCAGGGACATCTTCAACTAGACAAGGCTGCCCAGAACCACATCCAGCCTGGCCTGGAATGTCTCCAGGAATGGTGCATCCACCACCTCTTTGAGAAACCTGTTCCGGTATTTTACCACCCTCATTGTAAAGAATTTCTTCCTCACATCCATCCTGACTGTCCCTAAGACAAAGATCCCTTCAGCCTTCACTCTCATTTGCTGGGAGGAGGGAGAAAAGAAGCTGCTCTCATTTCCCCATTAGCAAACATGAACACCGACCGTCTCTGCCTTAGCCTTCTCCCCATTTCCAACGAGATCCGGGTTATACTCCAGAAATGCTGAAGTCAAGCAGTGCTTAAGGAACTTCAACAACCTGTCAGCTCCTGCTGGCAAAAATGCTCTGTGCACCTGCAGAGAGAAATACTTGGGCTGGTTGTCTGCCCCCGGACAGGAGAGGGGCACAAGGGAGAGCTGGGGAGCTCACCAGCACCATGAGTTGGGCTTTGTGGTGGGGCCATCCCGTGCTGACTCTGAACATAGACTTTCCAATGTCTAAAACCCTTGTTACAGAGAAGTGATCCACCAGAAGCTATCTGCAAAGGCTTCTCTCCAAGATAAAATGTCCTTTCTTCCGGCTCTTTTTGGCGTTACCCTTTCACAGTGGCTCAGGGGCTGAAGCTGGGGTGTTAGCGAGGGGATTTCGCAGTGGTCCAAGGGCTAGCACAGATCAGAGGGGCTCGTTTGTTAACTGTTCTACAGGGGTAAATGGGAGCGATAAAATGACTGTGAGGCTGTGTCTAAATGGGCAAAATCCAAGAAAAATCACCGTGTCAGTGTGACTTAGGAGCTGAGGCTCTCACTAAATGCATTTCACTGCAAGCCATAAAATGCAGATTTTTTTATGAGGACCAGAATGCACAATAAATTCATATGACCGGCTGGTTAACCCCAAGAGATCTGAAAAACAATACCTTCCCTCTCAGTACCGCGGAGTGCCTTTAAACCCCGTGTAGATTTATTGTTCTAAATCACAATACTAAATGTTCACGCTTAGAATAAGATGATATTATCATCGTATTATAGAGTGATTTCTATATTTCAGAACACACAGATATGAAATGAATTGTCCAAGGTCACCTGAGAATGTCAGTGAATGGGAGCTGAGACCAAAGCAGAATTTATAAACCACTACTTTGACCATAAAATAAATAAAAAAGCACACTCTGATTTATATTCTGAGTCTGAAATAGGCATTCGGGTTTTTGGGTGTTCAGCTAAACCATGTCCAGCTCTGGAAGTGGCATTTCCAACACTCCCAATCCCAATGCCCGTGGCAGTGCCAGCTCCAGGGCCAGAAGGGACAGCGACCCAGCAGGGATGTGGCTACCAGACGCAGCGCCATGCAAAGGCGCTGACCATGCCCAACCACTGAGGAGGAGGAGGTTTTCTTCTCCAACCAGAGAAGCTCTTTGATGCAGGGTCAGGAAGGAAGGAGTGACAAGAGGCAGGCGAGTGCTGCTGGGGCACAGCAGGGCTCAGGGCAATGCGGGGAGGATTTAGTTTGAAAGGGAAAAAGGCTCTAATGATGCACGTGGTCCCCGGGGACTCTGCCAGCAGCAGTTGCAGTGAGGATGGGGAGGTCACCATCAGGAGTGACAGGCACTCCAGCAGGGACGGAAGCCTTGCCGGCACAGGCTGTTAGATCTTGATCAAAAGGGCAGCAGCAGAGAGAGGCGCAGTTCGGGCTGGGAAGGTGTCAGTGCAGAGAGGCAGTGGCCCCTCGGGAGCAGCTCCGCTAAGCAGGCACTTGAAAATAATCAGTCAGGAGGACTGGAAGACACATCCGTGCTGTTTGCTGCCGGCAGCCCCTCCACTGCTGCCGAGAGAGGAAGGACGGTGTTGCAAGCAGGCTCCTTCATCCCCCATGGGCAGTCACCCTCCTCTTCCTCTCTAGGCTCTGCAGGGGACAGGCTCCCAGAGCCCATCTCCATCCTCGCCCTCCTCCTTCCCCAGCCAGGGCTCAGAAGCCCTCACAAGGCAAACCTGGTACTTCTCTGTGGGTGAAGCAATGGCTGAAATTGCTGTCAAGAAGTGAGGGAGCCCTCCTGCCCTGATGAAGAGCAGAAAGCACCATTCCCTTTACCCCTCTACATGAGAGGGAGGTGATGGAAAGATTCGCAAGATTACCACTTAATCCATCATACCTAATGACATGTGCATAACAGCACTCACATTAGTTCAGTATTTACTGACACAACACCCACATCAGTGAAGCAATGTCTGCAGCACACCGTAGCCGCTGCTTGGTGTGCCAAAGTCTAGGCTTAATATGCTAGCACATACCTGCTGTCCTGCTCTAACGGATATTTGTGTGCTCTTAGCAAACACCACAGAGCAGAAACCTTCACTGAGGCTTAACCCAGTGCAATGGGTTTTCCACGGGCTGAGAGCATGCAAACATCCCGTTATGGCAGCCCTGCTGACATGCAGTTACTGAAGCACAGTTCAAGCCCTTCAACAGACACTTACACACGGCGCCCATATTCATCATCCGACTGCTTTAAGGAAAGAGGAAAACCACAAATGTTTCACAGACAGGAAACCTGGAAAATATCCATCTGGAATGAGGGATGGTCAGATGAGAACAATGTGCACTTTCTGCCCTGTGAGGAATAATAACTCAGACCAATAAACTGACACAAAGAACTTCACTATGTTGATAATTTACTATGCTTTCTTCTTTCGACATGGCTACTGCTCACATAGATCAAGAAAACAGATTAGCAACAAGCACCAAAACCTCCCAGGTCTTTCAGAACCAGTTAACCTGCTTTCTTTCCCCATCAGAGTTGACATACACAGCATCACTCTTTCCTCAGCTTCATCCTATTTCACACATGCTGCCTTTTTACAGCTGGCAGAGGCTAATCTGACACTTGGTACAAGTGTTTAGTCTCTTACTCCAAACCACTGGCCAGGCAGTCATTTTGGAGGGCGAAGGCAGGCTGTGAGATATGAGTGTAAGCTGGGAAGTCTCCAGCCACTGGGTACCAGTAATTATGTGTATCTGACGGACAGAAGAATCACAGCCCAGGGAGAAAGACCCTTTGTTGACTACTTCTTTTGGCACTCATCTTCTCTGAAGGTAACCCACAGATGTCTGAAGTCCAGGACAAGCAAGCCATCCTGCTTTCACACGGGGAGGTTGAACATATCAAAGGCATTTCTCTAAGAGAGCACAAAGGTGTCATTCACTCCTGGCTGCTTGGGTTGCATGGTTTGACTTAATACTTCCCACTTCCTTCATGCTAGGAGCAGCTACTGAAACATCAAGAGAGACTCCTGAAGCTAATAGTGTTTTAAACAAAAACTACTGACAAATGAAGAAAGTATAACTATAAGGTGACAATCTAACACCAGGTTTAGAGGCTGGCTGAGGAGTTATTGCTTGAAGGGGCTCCAAGAGATCAGCTTGGGTCCCACGCAGACAGCTAACAGCAGACAGTCAATGGGCAGGTCAGCGGGTATGGAAACATGATAGCGTTTGCACCTTAATCCTTCCCTCTCTGTGCCCAAGGTCACCATTTCCACATGACATTTTGGGTGCATTCACCACCAGGCCAAATTTGAGCACGTGCAAAGTGTGGTGGATGTGGTTTGCTCTTACAGCTTCATCACCTCCTGCCTCTGGCAGACTGAAACCCAACATCAAGTGTGTGGCTTTGGCCATTATTTTGGAGAGGAGACCACAAGGCACTGTGACTTCCTTGGCTGGAGCTTTCAGAAGTGAAATCCTGTCTCAGCCACTAACTTCAGATGTGGATGGAGAACCAAGTCAAAATTCAGCCTGGGCTGCTCAGGGCTTCTCCTTCTCATCTTCCAAAGAAAGGTTAGCCCGCTTTGGTCACAATACAATGCTAACAGCCTACACAACATAATTCCCCCATTAGATAAATAATTGATCACCCTGTGTGCTGCAATTACTTCCAGAGTGGGCAGGTCTCATGAGGAAATGATGAATATTCCACGTTTCCAAAAGAATTTATTTAATGTAAAGCTGCTGTAGCTCATTTTCTCACCCTCTTCCTGCTACCCAGAAACTGGCAGTAATTTACAGGCAAAGAGACACATTCATCTGCTATCAAATGGGCTGATCTGGCAGGAACCAACAACAATCCAGAAGGAAGGGGTTATGGCTGGACAGAGGAACACTTCTCAGTGCTGTTAGCCTGAAACTCTTAAACTGCCCTGGTCCAGAACAGCAGAAGTCAGTACAGCATTTACTGGCACTAACCTGACACGGTGAGCCTGGCCTCCCGGCTGAACTTCACATTAGCAATATTGGTAGCAACGCAGTGAAAAATCCCACTGTCTTCCGCCCTCAGTCCTGTAATCTGGAGGACTCCCTTGGGAAGCAGCGTGTACCTGCGGGAAGAGAAAAACAGAATCAAAACCTTGCAAAGCAGGACGTGATGTGGAAGCAGGCTGCAGAGCCATGCAGGTGAGGCAGGCTGGCCCCCCGCATCCAAGTAGCCCATGCTTATTACAGAGTCACAGAATCCATGACTCAACTGGGTTGGAAGAGACCATAAAGTTCATCCAGTTCCAACCGCTGCCATGGGCAGGGACACCTTCCACTAAACAAGGTTGCTCCGAGCCCTGTCCAACCTGGCCCTGGCATCAAATCCCTACAACCTTAGAACCTCAAATGCATGGAAAGGAGAGTTTAAAATAGTTATTGAGTGGGCACACATAAGTATCAGTAAATTTTTTCTATATCTAAACCATAGGTATATTTAAGTCATGCATGTATACACACATATATGTATACATAAATTAACAGGTTGCTTGGCAACCATGTGTTTTAAGTTGGCTGGTGGTAAGTCAATACAGTGTGATGGGTTAATAATCCATTTCCGTCTAGAAGATGAAGAACATCTTTTTCCCTATCAGCATATGGTTAAGTGCCTATAACCCTACACTGGGTTCCGAACGCACGGCTCGGTGTCGGAGGCAGCGTAACAGCAATCAGTTTGAAACGTCCCCAAGTTGATTGCAATCTCTCTGGGACTTTAAAATGCCCATTGTTTTGGATGAATTATACCACAAGAAGCCTTCATTTTTGTTAACAATCTGCCCACAGCATTAGAAGATTCAATTCCAAAGCTATTATTCTGCCTTCAAAGCCTTCAAGTGCAAGACTCGGCATACAAATTTATATACACTTTATACACAGAAATGCACCAAGCGTGATTAATGCAGAAATCCAATTCAGTTAGAGAAGCAACCCTCATCATCCAGGCCCATTGGCGTCACAGATTAATCTACTGAGCTGACAATAAAAACCTACCCAGTAACTTTACACAAGAAGCTAAATCTGTTCAAAATCAGGACACTGAATGTAGGGAAACTGCTCCTAGTCCATGTCCTCTAGGGCTTGGGCGAGCTCCCTGCCCTGGAGGAGAAGCAAGGGGGATGAGCACAACATGGGGCTCTTCGGATTGGAGAAAAGTCTTGGCTCCTCAGTCCTGGGGCTCCTCAGCCTTGGAGAAAGAAGCCCTGGTCACATTCACACCTCTGATTATATCCACACCTGTGACCATGGGCTCGAGTGGAAAGGAACAATAATGCATGAAGGACTTCAAGGGAACTTCATCTGTCCTGCACCATCTCATTGGGATGCACACGAGGCATCAGGCCCAGTTCTGCAGCTCTTACAGCTGCTGACGCCACCACGGACCAGTTGCCCTGCTCTACCACATCCCCAGATTAGCGCCTGTATGAGCAAGAAGCCTTCAGAGGAGATCAAGTTTGACAAATCAACCCTGTGTTGGGCTAAAAAAAGCTCAGATGAAAAACATGAGGAAAAACAAAACCTGACAATTGCAGTTTTCCATGGCAGCATTGGGCCTCTTGGGTCCTTCTACTGTAAGTTCACCACAACACCGAAAAGGTCAGGCATTGTTCCAGCCCTCTTGTTTTCTCCTGCCTCCAAAGAACCCAACCACGTTCTGCTGCAGAACTGACATTTTTAAGAATAGAGGCTTTCAGGAAAATATTTACAGCTTCCTGGTTTCACCTATTCCCAATGCACTGACAGCAACCCGTGATCGAGGTGTGTTGAGAACGATTGTCTCCTACCATCGGTTGTGCAGCTCCCGAGCCACAGCTGGGACCGCCGGCACGGAGCACACATTTCCTGCCACCTGCCCGGTCCCACTGCTGCTCGGAGGATCAAACCGTGGTGAGGGATGTTTCCAACACACAGGGAGCAGCCTGTCAAACACAGGAAGCGAGGACGTGCCGACCTGGGTCTAGCCTGGGGAAGTGGGGTTTTCCATATGAGGATTACATTGAGAAACAGCAGCCCAATGCCTTGTAAGACGCTCTCTGAAGAGCTCCTCTGCCACCAGACACAGGGAAGTCCACCTGGGAAGGGAATTCTAGTGGCCATGGTGCAATTCAGTGCTTGCAAGAGTTCAGGACCCACATAAAAGACCCTACGTCATGGATCTGGTTTGGGAAGAGTTACACAAAATGGAGCCACAGAAGGATGATGGATGCCAAAGCTACCCAGCTCTGTCAGGACTACTGGGTGGGCTTCATGCTGGAAAGTAAACCTGGAATAGGGCTGATCAGGGAAGGCCAATGCAGAGCCCTTGCCCTCTCCAAAAAGGCTTTATCTACCTCTCCTGAGACATGCAGTATTTCAACACGGTGTTTGCCCAGAAGGAGCCCAGAAACCTCACAACATTAACTAAAAGAGTCTTCCATGGCAGGAACACTGGCCCGGGTTAACTGTGTCCTAACACGACAGTGACAGCAATAGCAAGCCTGGCCACCTTTTTCCATCTGGAGAAAGAACAGCAGTACATGTCCTACCTTTCGTTGTCCGTGTTGACTGGCATGCGGTTCTTTTGCCAGAGGATGACCGGCTCTGGCAAGCCATGGATCTGGCATTGGAATCTTGCTACACCACCTTCCTCCACCACTGCATTCTGAGGGTGGACGTGGAAGTCAGACATCGCTGGAAGACAATAAGAGAGACGTGTGAAGAGAGATCCATTGTCAAGAACTTCACGTGACCTAGAAACATCCGGATTTCCCAGAGCTGGCAAATGGAATGGCAATGCAAGAACAGAAGACTGGTTTGCAGCCTCACTTCCTGCATGGAGAAACAAGACCAGTGTCAAGTTCTTGCTATGTGTCTGCCTCTGCACATTAAACTGATTGACTCAGAGCAGATGACAGTGCTCCATGACACACATGCTCCACAGTGAGGTCTACAGGGGCAGCCAGACACACAGACACTGCACTGGCACTCACTGGCTGCGCTCCACAGCCTGAGTGGGCTTTGGATCCAAGCTCACATCAGAAAAGGGAAGTTTATCCTTTCTGCTGCTGCCAATGTCTTACCTGCTGTAAACAGCCTTCTGATGTGCACAGCCTGACTCCTAAACTCATTTTGTTTAAATCCCTTGACCAAAAGTGATCCCAGATACTTCAGTAAAACATACAGCCCTTGATTTCCACCTTGGTTTGGCAGATGCTCCAGCTCACTGCAGACTTTGCCTGCCAGCACTGCAGAAGGAATAGGCACATCTCCATGCTGTGGAGCAACAGGCTTCAGCCCACAGAGAGAGCAGCTGCCAAGAGCTCAGCAGTGCAGCAAACCAAATTGGGGTTGGGACTACCCGACAGCTAATGACAAACCTCAGCGTGTCCACGCAGGGTGAACGCAGACTACCCTGTTCCAGCACAGCCGCAGCTGTAACCACTGTGCACAAAGACTTCGGCATGCTATTAGAGCTACATAAATAATACAGCAATTATTACTATTAATTAATTGGAAGGTGCTGCCTGTTGACTCTGCAATAAACATATTCGAGGTTAATAAACATCCCAGTGGTTATTTAGCTCATGATTCATTTATACTGCTGCATCCACAGGAAGATCTCTCACATTATCATACAAAACAAACTCCAAGAGAACCCCCTGCTCTGCCACCCCAGCTCAATAATACCCCTCTCCCCAGCAAGAAAGCCTCATCCCCTTTTACATGCATCAAGTATAATGAATGTACTTCTGCTAAGGAACAAGCTGCATATGTGTCAGGGCAGCTTAATCATTCATCTGCAAACTCCAGTTGGGCTCAGGCAGATGGGAGATGGCCATTAGCAATCATACATTAAATATGTGTTGCATTAACCCGCGCTGCTCCCACAGCCACTGCTCTCAACCCGCTCACTGCAGGTTTGTTAAGCTGATGGAGCAACACGGAGCAAAGCCCTGGCCCTGCATGGAAGTAGGGACGGGGAGGTTTTCGTAGCTGTGAGGGTGGGATAAGGAGCAAGACGCGCACTGGGATGCACTGACTGGAGCAGGACCAGGAGGTGGCTGAGCGATGCTCCAGCCAGATGGGAACACGCCAGCACAAGGCAAAAAATCATGCAAAATGATAGTATCTTTCCCAAGATGAAAGCTAATGCAAATATCCTGATAAGGGACGGAGCCCAGTGGTGGAATGGCAATTTATCCAGTTCACACAGATTTAGCCTTGAAATAAGACCGTTCTTGGCCCAGAGCACTCAGCCACGTGGGAAGGAGCCCAAAGGCTGCTGGAGGTTCTCCCACCCCAGGTGATTCCCTTTCCACACTGACAAGAAATGCTCCAAAAAATGAGGGATCCAGGGGTGCCTGTGGCAGGAGGGCTCAAGGGACCCTGCAGAACACTTCAAGGCTGCCACTTGGAGACCCAGACCAGGGTGAGCATCTTGAAACCAAAGCATATGGACCCGCACCAAGAAATTAATCCAAGAATGAATAAGGAGGACACAAACCTCTAACAAAGAAGGAAAGGGGGGGGGGGGGGAAGCAGCAGAGATTCAGATGCCTGCAGGAAAACTCCTTTCAAATGTACAGATGCTCAGCGCTGAGGTTTTTCGACGGCTGACAGGGTTGATAAGAGGAGGGAGGTGTGAATGAGAGCAGACCCGGCACAGAGTTTGCTCTGCTGGCTACAGAATTCATTGCCAGTCCTTTAGTTCAATAATATCACCTCTTACAGGTAAAACTGCAGCAATAACCTCTACTCTTAAAGACACTAGTATTAATATTTATCATGAATAAAACATGGGAAGTTATAAATAATTCAGTTATGAGGATGTTAAGTAAAATATTACTTTTCAACGACCCTATAATGTGGCTTTGAAGCACAGTTTTATGTTAAATGCCTAGAAAACACTGTGACCCTTGCCAAGACCAGCTGGTTTGCAGAAGATGCATTAAAAATTCATGCACTGAGCTACAAAGTGCTATTTTTAAAACAGGTTTCTGAGTTTATTTACAGTTGCAGAGACAAAAGCTTTTGCAGCACCTCCCCGAGAACAGCAACAAAACTCGAACACGTGTGCTTACCTGCGATGCTGTTTTCAGCCTGCAAATAAATCCCTGGCTGTAAGGAGAGGGGCACAAGTGCTTTACAGAGCATCGCCTGGAGGGGCTAAATCTCTGCTGACTCACCTGAGATTGTTATGCATGTCCCAACTGACTGTAATGAACTCCTACAGCAGAGTCCCTGCTCCGGTCAGGGAATGACAAACCAAAATGGGCTCACAGGAATGGTCCCACAGGAGATGGGGAATGGGCCTAGCAGCCCTCCCACACTGCAGCCATGGGTGAACCTTATCTCAAAGATGCTGGCCAGGGCTAGATTCAGATTGAGCTGTCTACAACCACACTGACACATGAGGCAGAAGAGTTACTTTTATCTCTCCTTCCCCCACATTGTATCACGGAGGACCTCAACCAGGATGAGGGTGGATCACAGGTGAGGCTCTTCCCTAAAGAGAGACCCATGCTTGGGAGCTCCCACCACTTAACCCTCACCAGGATGCAGTCTCCAAAGGCATGTCCTACAGACAGAGCACAGGTGAGCAGCAGCTCATCCTCATCCATATTCACAGAGGATTCGTTCTGGCAAAAGACTTTGCTGGGTCTCCCCTAATCAAAGCACAAACACTGCCTCCATCCTAATGGGCCCCGTGAAAGGCCAAAGGAATAAAAATGAAAATAGGTATTGAATGAAATTTTCTCTACTCAGTGAAAAACTAAATTGAAACCATTAGTGGCCAATCCTTTTTTGCTCAGTACAGCATTAGTGCTAAGCTGGAGATTGACCTAGATTTGATATAGAAGAAGAAAACATTAACTTGGTATGTCAGAGCAAATCCCAGGTCTGTTAGAATCATTAAAACACAAGCATTATTATCAACTGCAGGTACAAGGAGAAGACTTGAAAGGTTCAGTGCCAAGCACGGTGTTAGGAGAGTATTTAAGGAGCTCAGCTAGTTCTGCTTTTTGCTCTTACGTTACGAGGAAACAGATGCCCAGGTTGGCTCTGACACAAGAGGATGCTGGGGAGAAGCTGAGCATCCTCACCACCACTGACACCAGGCAGCCCACAAGCGAACCCCCTTCTCCACATTTCTGCCACCAACCTGTTAAATTCAGACCTCTTCCGATGAAGGCACAAAGTTAAAATGCCTCAAAGTTAACACAATACAAGGAACAGGAGTTAATGGGGACATGCTTCCAGTATCTGGGACCCTAGATGTCCCTACCAAGGAGGGCAGGCTTTGTTAGCTCCATTACAACTGATCACAGTGAAGCTGGGGAGGCAAATGGTTTGCCCAGTGCCATAGAACAAGCCATGGGCAGAGCCAACCCCTTCAAGACTGGCTCCATCCTGATGACAGTGACAGCTGCTGATTTTCATACTGAATTTCCCAACTTCCTAATAAAATTGAACATCCCATCCATTTAGCAGAAGTCAGGGTCATTTTAAAACAGAATGACCCCCATGCCAATTAAACACAGACCTAACCCACTCTAAAATCAGGCTGACACCTCCAGCAGAATCAACCTGTGGTATCTATGAGATTCACTAACCACCCATCTTCTCTGGCACCACAGCTCCTTCCCAAACCCTTTCCCTGCAAGCCACCAGCCCCAAAGCACACAGAGGGATTAAATCTTCCATTCCCTCCTGGCTTAGGAGTCCTTCACCATTAAGTCAGCCACCTGATGGGGAATGTTTTCAAAGAAGGTGAATGTTTTCAGGAGGTGAAGGCTTTGCAGACACAGGTCCCTTCCACACTCTGCAAATGGAAGAGCTGCCTGCTAGAAAGAGCAGGCATAAATGATGGGGGGCGTATGAACACCACAAATCCCATCCTCTCCTCTCTTCCCCCTGCTTCCAACCAGGGATGTTTTCCCAAGTCTTTAAGGACGCTGCATCTTCTTTCCATACATTTCTCTCCTTTTAAAGATGCATTTTCAGACAGATAAAGAAGCCCCATCACAAGAGCCCCGTGGCTGCTCCAGCTGCAGAGCAGCCTGCGCGCCCGCGAGCCGGCCCTGCGTGTCTAATGCCGCTATTGTGCGAGGCTGCCGCTGCGCTGCCATGAGCCCAATTTTGAATGCAAGTTGCTTTGTGCATAGTGAAGCGTGAACAACAGCGCCGCCCATTTATCTATTTAATTCTCCGGGAGTAGCAGGAGCTGGGGCCTTCGCTCACATCTAAAGGGAAGAAAAATCGCCTTTCTCTCCGCTTTGGAAAGGGAGGGAAATGTTAAAGACCGTCCGTGCCTCTCCCAGCGCAGAGGAAAATCCTGCCCACCAATCATAGGGGTGAAAATCCCAACTCTGTTGTCCTTGCTGGCCTTCAGATCTCAAAAGCAAATGGGCTGCAAGAGTCGGGAGGGTCTGAAGTCGTTTTGGAGGAATGTAGCTCATTTGGGATGAGAGAGGGAGGAAGCCCCATCTCACTCTGTGCTGGGCAGATGGAGAGGGAAGGAGGCTCAGCCCTGCATGCTTACTTGCAATGTTTGCAAATGCTTACTCCTCTCCTGTTTTGGCTGTGGTTTTCTCCCCCTGGAGCAGGTAGGACTGCTCAGAGCAGGATGGTTCAGGCTCTCCACCCTCTCTGTATTTTGCATCCTCCTGTACCTATTGTAACACTCAATCAGAGCTGAGTGAAATAATTTAGACAAGGCTGAGAAGATGCCCCATCAGATGGACTTCTTCGGTTGAGGAACAACATCTCCACCTGGTCTGTCTTTTCTTCCCCCTGCCCTAAGCCCCTGGGACAAGCATAAAGGGGAGACAACTGAGCTAATGCCTTGCAATGAGACACAGCAGCTGCCCATGGGAGGGAACATGCAACAGATACAGGCTGGGGGGGGGGGGGGGAACAAGCTATTACCTCCTACCTCCGAGTTCACCAGGAGGCAAATTGCTGGCTGCTCTGGGACTATGGCCTCCCAATTTTTTGCATAACATGTGAAATGACTGCAAGCCAAATCCAGCTCAGGTCACCGCCCTGCCACATGGCAACGAGCAGCACCCATGGCCTCTACTGATCCATGATTTACTGTTTGCTTTCGGGCCTTGAGAAACAAGTGGACAAAAGCACAGAACCCTACAGTGGCTGCTTCTGTGTAGGGATGATAAATACACCATGAAAGTAATGAAGTCGTCTCCGCTGCAGACCAGGAGTCAGAGGGAACATGATCAGGGGTCCCTGGTTGCTGGGCCCACCCTGCACAAGTGAAAGACCAGGGCTGGGAGGAGGAGGATGGGTTGCAGGAACCAACAGGAACTTTATCATGGTACCAGGAAAACCTTCACGCCCCTGTGCTGCAGCTCCACTCCTCTTCCTGAGGCTCCCTTGAAGGTGCACCCCATCACCAGCAGACCCAGACTCTCCTGCTCAATCACATGCACCTCCAAGCCCATCTCCCTAAGTCCTAAAGAACATCTCGTTTATTTATGGTATTGATTATAGCTCACTTATTGGAAAAGTAACTACACTGCCATCAGTTGTTGATGAAGGGGTATTCTCCCATGAGTGAGAAAGACTTTTGTCTGGATAAAGGCAGTCTCTGCACCATGCGCAGAAATAAAGGGACCATATACCCCAAGGGCTGCTTCATACTGAAGTATCTTGCAATTTCTATAAGGCTCACAAAGTGCTACCCCTCTGGAGAGAGACTGCACCCACACTGTCCCAGTACAGAATGCCGAGGGAGCACCCTCGATGTCGACATGCCACCACCCTCGCTATCTTGACCTGGGAGGATGGACAATGCCAGAGGAGCTGCCTATGCCAGAGGATACCCCTAAAATCAGCTGGCCTTTGCCATGCTCTCCCTGGTGCAGCTGCATTGCCCAAATGCTGCCTGCTCAGACCCAAGATCTCCTGCAATGTGGCTGCAGCCAGAAATCATTCCAGCCTGGAAACAAGGAGCAGTGAGTCCCAATGCATCAGCAAAACACCTTCTCTGAAGCTCAGGGAGCAATCAGCCGTCCAAGCATCCTCAAACCCTCCCCATAAACATATCAGTCATTTTGCAGAGACAGGCATAGGGGACACAAAGTGACACCCACCATCACAACCCAAATCCAGCATCATCCCTTGAGTACCAATGGCACGCTCTGCCTATAAGGCAATGCTGCTCCTTAGAAATCACTTTGAAAGATGCATCTGGGCAATCCCATGGACCAAATTTCTCACTTCCCTCCATGTTCAGAGCACGTGGCAGCAGCCCATCATGCCACCTGCTACACACAGCAGACAGCCCACGGGGGTTATTCATCTTCTAGCACCCTCTTGCTTTGCAGGGGAATCGTCTAATAAACAGCCCCTTTAGCACTCTCAAATTGGTTTCAGGGCGAGAAGTTTCTGGTGAAGAAGGAGAGACCTTTACCAGGGAGTGCTATTGGAGTAATTTTTCAAGCCAAAATTGCTCTCTGGCTCATGACAGCGTTTAGTGTATCCTGAGGCGACCATTTGTGAAGCCGAACCTGTGGTCCTGCCGCCCTGCTGCTGGAGGGAAGGGGGAGCATCGAATGTCATAAACAACTCTTAATTTGCTTGGGTGTACTGCATATGGGGCCGGTGATTCTGCAGATGCAGGAGGAGGTTATCCATCACCATTACACTTCCCAGGGGTACAAGTCACCATGAAGGGCTCCTGTATTTCTGGGGTGTCTTCTTAAGAAACCCCAGCATCACAAGAGACTCCCCCTCCCCAAAACAGAGCTCCCCACCAGCATCACAAGCTGCTCCCTCCTGCTGCATCCACAGCTCACCCTGCTTTGGTAATGGCTTCTTCAGGACCCCACTGCATCCCAGGCTTTGCTCCAAAGCACACGTTTGCTCTTTGCAGAATACCAGTGATTTATCCTGCTCAAGTGCCCCTGCAGACCCCTGAAATAATGAGAGAATGAAGGACAAGCTGCCCTCACAAGCCTCCGGGAGAGGCTGGCTCGGTGAGGGCAAAGCAAAGCATGCAGCACGCTGCCAGCAGGCTGGGCTCTCCTGCCAGATTCCCATCCGGAGCTCCTCGTGTTTTTCCTACTCTGACACACACAATTAAGACAAATTACATAGTTCCCATTTTGATTTGTTGCACAGTAACAATGTTTTCCATCCCTTTCCCAAATATTGATGGAGATGGTACAACAGGAAGCTCCCACACAGCTGGGTTTGGCCCTGGACCACTTTGTTTGCAGCCAACTCCTCCCGATAGCAAGCACAGATGAGCAATCCTGCTTTTCATCAGCTCGGAGAGGCACTGAGCCACCCGAGCAGGAGGCGTTATCCTGCCCCTCCACAGCCCTGCAGCACCTCTAGGTAGAAACATCCCTTCTCAGAGCTCCTGGGTTGCAAACCTTCAACCATCCATAGGTTTTTGTGTTCCTCTTCATTTCAGCATCTCCGGAGGAATCCCAAAAGGTGAAGGGAAAGGCAGCTTCTCATCCCGGCTGCCCATGACATCCCGTCAGCGCCGCGCTCAGACAGGAGCTGTCCTGATTTACAGGCTAATGAATGTTAAATGAGATGCAGGTTTTAATTTTTTGTTGTCAGCTCCCATTTTTCTGCTCGCAATCACACCAATAATAGCTCCAAACTCTCAGCATCTGTTTTTACCAGCTCTCCTGTAATTAGTTTACTAATGTATTTCACTGCGCCTTTGTTATTTTCAGAGAACCACTTCATTCCCAGCTATCAGAGATAGCGCACTTCAGTCTATAAGGAGTTTGGCCTTTGTTCCCTCGTGGTTATTCACATGGGGGAAGATGGCTCAGTGAATGATAAGCCTTTCTATCACTACATATTCTCCATTTAATGTCTTTATACTGGCTCATTAATTACCACAGAAAACTCCTCTCCGAATGGAACCTGTGATTTATAGAAGACTTGGGCAAGGTGCCACTTATGTCGGGATGACAGCAAACAGCACAGTGCTGGTGATTCACTCTTCATCCTCCTTCCAGCTGCTGCAGGGTCAACCCTGCTGTAGTTGAGTTTTGCCTGTGCAAGTGCCTGGTGCTGCTCCTGCACAGCTGGGATGACCAAGTCCGTATAAAACAGAGCTACAGCCCATTCTGCCTGTATACCACAGTGTCTGCCGTGTGGACTGAGGTATTCACTTGGGCAGTGGCTGGATGAGTGCCTGGAGGAGGCGGGACTGCCTTTGAGATGACGCCTGCATCTCTTCATCAAATCTGTTGGTCCAAGGCAAGGTGTTGCAGTGCATACAGTGAAGTTTCTCTTGGCACTCACTGAAAAACCCAAGCACAGCACAGAGGGAGGCTCAGACTTTGGTTAAAAGTGGTGGGCAGTCACACATGATGGACTCTGTGGTACCTCTCTGCAATGTCCCATGCCACAGTCCAGCAGGTTGGAGTCTCAGGAGTATCACAGAATCCCAGACTGGTTTGGGTTGGAAGGGACCTTAAAGCTCACCCAGCTCCAACCCCTGTCACGGGCAGGGACACCTTCCACTAGGAGCAGGGTGCTCCAATCTCCTCTGTCCAACCTGGCCTTGAGCACTGCCAGACACAGGGCAGCCACAGCTCCTCTGGGCACCCTGTGCCAGCGCCTCAGCACCCTCACAGGGAAGAGCTTCTGCCCAAGAGCTCATCTCAGTCTCCCCTCTGGCAGTTAAAGCCATTCCCCTTGGCCCGTCCCTACACCCCTTGTCCAAAGCCCCTCTCCAGGTTTCTGTAGCCCCTTTAGGCACTGGAGCTGCTCTAAGGTCTCCCCTTAAGGAGCCTTCTCTTCTCCAGGCTGACCCAGCCCAGCTCTCTCAGCCTGGCCCTCAGATTCTAAACCATTACGGGCTCACAAACCTCCCAGCAGCACAGGGAGGGAAGAGCTGTGCAAAGACACAAGGTAAAGGCTCCCGGTAGACCCAAGGCAGGCAGAGCACAGAAGGAAGGCGGCTGCCCTGCCGTGGAGAGGGAGTGATGTGAACAACGCGCTCTCTGTCCAACAGAAATTAACTGTAAATCCTTCAGAACAGTGCGTCTTTCACCACGTCCATGTTCTGCACCGAGCATGATAAACTGCCCCCTTCTTTACCACAGGATGAAATAGAGGTGGAACCAGTGCACATGGGGGCTGAAGATGTTAGTCAAATAGAAAAACAACCCCCAAAAGGCCGATTTCCATCACCTGATGCAGAGGAGACGCCTCACACCATTGCAAGGGAAATACTCAGCATACCCTGTGCATATGGAGAGGAGAGAGGCAGATGCCAAAGGACCCGAGCACAGATGAAGAGCAAGTCAGGCACAGAGTTACCATCACAAAGGACTGCTCTAGATCATAGAATCAACCATAGAACGCTCCTTTCTGTTCATTTTAACTCTGAATTTCACTTAAATGCAGGTGATTTTCCAAAATCCTGAGTGCTCCGCTGCTCCCATCCCTTGATGGGGAACGCAGATATTGCCTGATCCAGGCTAAAGGTGATAATATTAAAGATGCAGAAAGAACCGCTGTGACGCTGAGAAAATCCAGCTTCCTCAAGGTCTGCTTTCCCTCCTGGCAGCGGCTAAGCCGTTAGCTGTCATCTCATCCCTGCGGCTGACTTACATATAGAAATTCCTGTTTGCTCCTTGGCAATAGCAACAGCTTCCTATTTTGCTGGCAGCAATCCAGGGGAAATTCAAGCTGAATTACAGCCATTCTTCAGCAAATAGGCCAAATCCACGACAGCAGGACACATGACCGCAGACGGAGCGCTCTCCGCTCTGCTATTTATGCCGCGGCGAGGAGCCCCGTTGGCTGAAAATAGCTTATCTCTGGAAGTCCCCCTTCCCGTTCCCGGCTGCCAGCCAAACTATTCCCACCTCAAAGGGAAAGTTCAGGGCTCCGGCGTATCAGCCCCACTCTACAGGACATGTGGTTTGATGTTTTCACTGATTTCTCTCTGGGAGCTTGGTGGAGATGGGGATTGTGTTTCTGTGTGAGAGCCAAAGAGCGTTAACTCCTTTCCTGCGCCTCCGCTGGGATGGATGTACTTGGGGTTGTACCCCAGCATCCCCTGTCAGTGCGCACACAGGAGCGTGTGTACATGTGCAAGCACAAGAAAGAAAGATGGGGAGAGCCTTCTTAGCAGAGCCCGTTGCGACAGGATAAGGGATAATGGTTTTAAACCGAAAGAGGGAGATTCAGGCTGGATATGAGGAAGAAATTCTTTATGATGAGGGTGGTAAAACACCGGCACAGGTTGCCCAGAGAAGTGGTGGGCGCATCATCCCTGGACACATTCAAGGCCAGGCTGGATGTGGTTCTGGGCAACTTGAGCTGGAGATGTCTCTGCTCACTGCATGGGGGTTGGACTAAATGACCTTTGAAAGGCCCTTCCAACCCAAAGTACTCTATGGTTCTAGGTACATGTATGACACAGCACCAGTGGTAACATGGGCTGGACTCCTTGAGCCACAGTCCCTCCAAACACCCATTCCCACAACAAGGTGAGACCTTACATTTCTCTTAGGGTCCATGTGAAGCAGCCACTCCACCCGGAAGCACATCTGCACCCACCACAAGTCCTCTCTCCTCCCCACATATCCCATAGTGCCCTAAATATGACTGGGAGATACAGCACCATCCTGAATCATGTGGACAGACAAATACAAGTAGAAGACACAGGGAAACAGATGGACACACAGAGGAAGGAAGTGATGGCAGAGTTACAAATCTCACCATCTTTATCTTCCTTGCTAGCACCAGACCATCACTGAACCCAAGGAGCATGGATGCTTTCCAGAGAAAACAGCTCTCCAGGGAGGACTGGCTTCTTGTTGATAAGAAGCAGGGAGGCTTATCTGCCCAACTCACAGCAGCACCTCACCCCGGGCCCACTTTATCACATTGAACTCGTTACCTTTGAGGACTCTTTGAAAAGAGGAGGCAGGAGAAGAGTGGTGGGTCAAGGAGGCAACTCACCCATCACCCTGCTGTGCTGCTCCAGGCTCAGGGCATCCTTACTGGGACATTGCTGGGGGGACAACACTGCCTGGGAAACCACCACCAGCACCAGAACATCCCAGGGTATCACATCAAGGAAGAAAAGCAACAGGAAGGGGAGATGCAGTTTCTGGCACCTACCGTCACACCATGGAGGTCTGCACTCACTGGGTGTGTTTTCTGCATGTGAGATGGGGTTCAACAGCAGGTTTCTATATGGTAGAAAAATAACCTCACCATGCCTACGGGAGAGTGATGTACTGGTGATCTACCATCATCCAACCTCCAATACAGTATCTTCCATTAGCATCTATCACTGGCAAAGACAAATAACCAAGTCTTTTCTATGGGGAATTTTAACAGAAGCAGCCAAGCAAAACCAGATTTCAGCTTTCAACATTTTGCTACGGCATTCAGATACATAATTCAGATATTTACATCTTTTTGCCCTTTTATCACAGATCAAACACCCATCACCTCAGGTACTGTCTCTCCTCTCTTCTCAAACACCTCCGCCGCAGTTGATGGAAACAGGATATGCAGAGGAGCCCTGGGTAACATGAGGTGAGAGCACTGAGTGAGGCTCAGGAAGCCTTTAAAGAGAGTAATTCCCAAGGGACGCTCACAGACGCGATAACTATTAGCTCACAGGGCTACAAGGAGGAGCTCTATTGATTTGTTGGGAGGAGAAGAGATGGGAAGAATCTGTGTTATTTCCTGCTGTGGAATTTGCTAATATTATACCCAATGTTTGTGCTTCTTTATGAGTTTGTGCATCGTGAAAGTCATTTGGGTGGGTTGGGGTGGGCCATTTCCCTGTGCTCCCCCCACAGGCTCCCAAACACCCCCTGGGAGCAAAATATCAGTGTCACGAACAGAAGACAAGGGGAGATCCTGAAAAGAAACCCAGCACCCAATGGCCAGCCTGGAGGAGGGCTCAGCACCACAGCTCCTGCTGAAGGAGCAAGAGCAAGAAGAAAGGGTGGATGCTGAAGCAGCCACTCAGGGCAAATTTAAATATCAGTACTTGCCCTCAAAAGCTCTCAGTGATGGGAGAGCCAAACAAACCAACCTGCAGCTGCCCAGCTATGATGCAGAGGAGGGGTACAGCCACATCCCCTCTGCAAAGGCTCCTCAGCTTTGCCGCATGGGTGCACCTGTGGGACAGGGCGACCCGATCCCCATCCCTGCTCAGGCATTTGCTGTCCCCATTCGCTTCCCAGAAGCATTCCCCATCCAGATGCCAGGATTAACAACATTCAGCCACTTAAGCTCCTCATCATCATGAAACTGAAGATTGTTAAAGGTTTGGGACGCACAAAGGAGCGTGGAAACCTCCCTGGGCTAGAATGATGCTAAATGTCACAGAATGGCAGCACTGCAGAAGGGATGTGGGTTTTAGGGAGCAGGCAGAGGCCAAATGTTGTGCCTGGGCAGTGGGATTGCAGGGGGACATTTTTACTGACATTGAGCTCTGAACCTGAGCTTTGCCTCGGTATTTGCAGCCCACTGGGGAAATCAGAGTCGAAGCCCCATAAGCCTGATTTTCAGCGGGCCTCCGTAGGGATGTTCAGCCTGTACCAAGCCTGGGGGGGTGAGTGCTCTCTCTCCTGAAATGTGCATCTTCATCAGAAGAAACACTTGCACCCCCAAATAGGCACCTCTCTGTATTAACAAAAGAGATGAAAGCTCAGTAACAAATGGGTAATCGTAGCACAGACTGTTAGAGACCTGAAAAACTGCTGGGACACCCGAAATATCCAGGATGGTGACTAAACCTATCTTAACAAAACCTGGTGGCACATAACGGACCCCCACGAGACCCGCTCTCATACCCTAATAACTTGTTTATACCACCAAATCATCCAAGGCAAGATTTCAGGTGGGTGTGATGCACATGGGACTGCACCCCCCACATGCACATTCAGGTGGGGAATAAAAGGTAGGAAACAGCAAAGACCGTAAGATACCCACGTGGGACAAGGCAGGAGCATCCCCGTGGAAAACATCACCACCGATTTCACACTGTGCAGTGAAATAAATAAACAAACAGAGCTCCTATGAATTAGCTGTGAGGGTGACAGCACTGAAGGCAAATAAAGGCAGAAGGGGAGGGGGGGAAGAACAAACCATCCAGCCCAGCTCGCTTTTGTGTTCTCGCACAATGGGGCACGTCAGCTCTGGAGCCTCCGCAAGCCATCACCCGCCATCTGGCACCGGGCTGGACCACTAATGGGAGGCCCTGGTGCCCCAGCTGACTCCCAGAGCCACGGGGGAAATCAGGCTGATGAGCTCCCCACATTAAACCATCGACATGAATGCAGATGCGTGGTCCACGCACGAGAAATGTGGCTGGAGAACAGCAGCAGAGTGTGCCACGAACACTGGAGCTCCGGCTCAGCCATTGTATTAAGTGGGACCAGGGTGAGTGTGAGCCACCCCTGCTCGTTCGGAAGACGAATTATTGGTGACGGGATCTGGAAGTGCAGCTCTTTTCACCAAGCTTGGCTCGACTGGGGGATGCACAATGCCACTGGCCAGATGCAGATGCTGCAGCAGCGGGGACTGCCCAGATTAACACCGCTCTCAAACACAGCCTCATTAACTAATGCTCCTGTAATGCCCTAATGGAGCACATCAGCCAGGGAATTACTGTGCAATGGGATGGAGTTGCTGATATGAGCGCGCGGGGCCAGGTTAGACAGCAGCGCCTCTGCACTTCTCACCAGGAGCAACCCCGCTGCTTTGGCAGGTTGGACCCCAGGGGACTCACTGCCCCAAAGGAACATTTACTGCCATGAGTATCCGATTTCCCTAAGCACTCTGGTACTGAACAAGGGTGCCAGAGCCTGGCACTGAATCACAAGGGAAAACCCAGTGCTGTCCTGGTGTTGCAAAGGGTTGGCTGAGCACCTTTAAGGACACAAGGTCCAGCTCCAACCCTTTCCCTTGCCAGATGTTGCATGAGGAGCAAGAAGAGAACAAAGCCACAGACAACGGAGGATGCACAACGCTTCCAAGGCACGGAAATGCGTACTGGAGAGCCCATGAGACATGCAATCCCACCTCCTCCCCTGCTCCTAACATGGCAGTGGGCTCTGCAGAGACATGTGCCTCCAGAAGCTCCCAGGGTGCTCCCTTGGGGGTGTCTGGGTACACTGATCAGTATCCAATGCTGCTTCTGTGGCTTCAGTTGCAGGACAGGGCTTTCTGAAGGCACCTGGCAAAAAGATTGCCCCCTCCAGTGCGGCACAAACAGAAAAGTTACCTTCAGGAAGAGATTTGGCTTCTCCCCTCCATCACCAGCTTCAGAGAACTAATGGGAACCCAGCTCCTCAGTGGCACAGGGGCAGGGATCAGAGGCAGTGGGGTTAATTCAGCCACAGGCAAAGAAGAGCCTGGGAGGATCAAAGAAGCGTGGCACAGTGCAGCACACCAGACAGCTCGCACTGTTGTGGCTTCCCCACGAGCATCACTGCCTGCCCACAGACGCTGCCTCGCACCCCAGCATGGCAGAGACAAACGATGCCCTCGCTGGCTTTTTGCGTGCCTTTGCCATGCCTGTAAGCCTGCTTATCAACAGTGCCCAAAACCCAGCCATATACCTCCCCAGGGTGAACTCAAGAGACCTGCAGGGGATTACTACAACACACCTCAGGCCACAGAACACCCAAATCTTTGAGGCACATTTCAGCATCCCTCGGATGCTGCTGTTGCACAAGCCAGGGCACCTCTCAGGGTGATGGTGGTACCCTGCAACGAGCAGGTATTTGGGGATCCATCACTGTTGCTAATAGCTGAGCTTCCAGCACCAAGGGTAAATCCAGACCCTTTCTACAGACTTTGGACTCATAACCTATTCCCACAGATGGAAAACATCATTCCCAAATGCCCAAAGACCCACATAGCAGCAGCTCCAGCGATTACTCTCTGTTCTGTGGAGCCGCTATCATTTGCAGGGAGCCAGAAACACCCCCTTCTACCTAAAGAGGAGGGTGGTAGCATATGGTAAGCGTAGGTTAAACTCAGGGGCAGTGCTATAGCTCTTACACAGCTCACACCACCTCCAAATCATGTTTCAGGCCCGTAAATCCCATCAGAAGAGAAGCAGAATTTTTGCTGGGGTAGAACAGCAGAAAACCTCTCCATGCAATTCATTTACCTCCAAATTCAAGCTGGTTGAAATAATCTGTTGGTAAACACAAAGCACCATTGGGATAACAGCTGAGCAGAGGCTTCTATTAAACAAGCGTCTTCAGATGAAAATATCACTCATCTAAAAGGCATCACCATTCATTCATGCTCAATAAAACACAAAATGGTTACAGATAGAGCTGATGGAAAACTGAGAGAGAGAAATGGAAGTAAAGGTAAAGCTGCCAGGCAGGAAACAGCACAAGGAGAAGAAACAGTAACACTGCCATGAAGAGGTTGATTTAGCATTCTGCTTTAGGAGGAATCTCAAAAGCAGGGTTTAATATCTGATAAAACTTCACTGCTGGTTGCCATGCTGCCTGACAGAAGCACAGAAGGGGACTAATAGCCCTGGTGTACGACATGATAAAACAGTTCAAGCCTCATAGCTTTACTTGCACTTGCCATTTTTAAGGCCGTTTTATGGTTCAGTGCTTTTGCTCAGGGTCCTACCCCCACCCCCTGAGCGTACAGAAGCTCTCACCTACCCACCAGGCAGGCAGTTCTCCCCAAGGCTGAGTTTTTCCACCCTGCAGCTTGTCACAGTTGAATGTCAGCCCATGGCTGCATTGCTGCAAGGAAATGCAAGGGGCTGAGTGCAGGACCCCAGGCTCATGGCTCTTGTCTTCTCCCTCACATTTGGCTCCTCTGGGCTCTCCAGCACCAGTCTCACTATAACAGGACCCCTTCAAAGCCCCCCCCCCCCCCGCAAACTCTCCATCCAACTGGCTGGATGCTGCTGACTTGGCATTAATGAGAGACATAGGGGCTCAGGTTCAAATATATTTCTGCTTTATAGATGATTTCCCAATCTAATAAAGAGGCAAAACATAATCTGTCTTTTCCTTTCTTATTTCCCAAGGAACAATAAGGCTGGAACAGCTTTCTGCTTCACTAATAAAACTTTTATAACTCACTTCCCTGTCAGTCCCTGAGCAAGGGCCCTTTTCCCAATAAGAAGCCTGGGATAAGTAGGGGAAGGAGCAGTGCAATCTGCATTCGCAGCCTGTTCCAGCTCAGGTGGCAGCGTCAAACACAGTCATGCTTGGATGCAGGCTGCAAAGCTACTCCCCTTTGCCCACTGCCCAGGGATTGCTCTTGCCAGCCAACACATGCAGAAGGCTTTTTGACCAGAGCACATCAAAAGTCACACTGCCAACATTTAAAAGCTATCTGGCCACTCCAGGGGAAAAAATAAGGGCAACTAAAAAAAGAAAGGCAGCTAAAATGGGCTTTGTTGCCTTTATCTGATACTTGAATGATTGTTTGATTTTGGAGGGCTTTTTTGCAGTGGTCTGGTACCAGTTTGTATCTCCTGGCAGCCATTCTGCCATTTCCAGTTTGATTATATATTAGTGGAAGAGACAAAACCCAGGTAAATTTGGCCATGGGATGGACAGGGCTACCCACACATCCCTGAGTAGCACCACAGGTCTGAGTGCAGCCTGCAGCCGCACTGCCATGCTGGGTAAACTGCTCTGGTACCAGCCAGACAGCAGGAGCAGAGCTCTTTTGACCCATATCTCTGCATTCCCAGGATTGCCAAACTGGTATAGGTACATGGGCAAAACTGTTGAGGCTACAGAGCGGGCTAAAGATACCTCGAGGCAGAAGATAACAGCAGGGTTTCTAAAAAGCAGAGCCTTCAGCACAACAAATGAACCCGCCAGGTATCAGTATTTCCACACTCTACTTCCAGCTGGAAGAAGGAGGAATAAGCACAAAACAGGCTGTCTGCAAGCAATAATCTTTCCTGAGGTCTTTCCCATGACGCTGCCAACACAGAGCAGTATCCACCTTCTAAACAATCCCTCCCCACATGGAAGACAAACCCACATCACGGCTCTGGGGCTGGGCTAAGGGAGAAAGGACAAGGTTGGCCAGGCCGATAATCACCACAAAGGGCTAATGAGGAGGATGGGGAGGAAGAACACAGAAGAGGAAAAAGATATCCAAAGCGAAATGGCTTAACCACCCCTCCAATGGTCCGCTGCTGCCTCCATTCTCACATGGGTATCTTTTAAGGCTGCTTCTAAACCCAGGAAACCTCTCCTGGCCACAAGCACAGGGTCAGGAGGGGAAAGAAAAGGGGAAGAAAGCTACTGAGAAGGAGAGCAGGAAGCCTATTTTCTTTAAATCACACAAATCAAGCCATGGAAAAGACCTCATGCCCCAGAAACCCAAGGCCAGGTTACTCATACAGTGCAATCATAAACTCCAGGAAGGAGAAGTCCTTCCTTTCTTCCTGCAAAATGCTTTTTTTCTGCCAGGAATGGTTTTAATTAGCGTGCCCAAAGCTTGTGAGCAGCTCTGGGAGCTGAGAAGCCTGTCATGTTAATGGTCTCAGAGAAAGCTGAGCACCCCAGCAGGATTCATCCTGGCTCCTGGGGACAGCTCATCCCGCTGGCTCCACATCGGAGAGCCAGCAGGAAAACAGAGCATGGGGGAGGTGTCCACATCATGAGAGATGGACAGGTTTCCAAAGGCCCTCACCGTTTCCTGGGAGAACAGGAATGGCTCTGAGCAACACCAGCCTTTCCTCCTGCTTCTGGCAGCCTTGCAGAGCTCAGCACCAAGACCCCAGCAGGCGTTTCACCAAGGGCTGCATCATCAGGCTGGAGCTTCCCACGAGTGCCTGAACATTGCTGAGCGCTCCAAAAGCACACCCTGATTACAGATCCAACTGAGCACACCTCACCAAGCCATCTGCAGGGTGCACGTGTTGACACGCGTGCAGTTTGCACTGAGCCTGGACCATACCTTTGCTCAGATCCTGGCTTGACACACAGCAAACAGCTGGGGAAAAGATCCTTTTTGGGGATACCATTACCCTTTCCCCTCTACTTCTTTAGCCCAAGCCATGGTAATAAATGCTCAATAAAGCAGAGTCTTGTTTAGGAACAGCACACACCACCTCCCTCTATATTAAAATAGCAACCGGACCTCAATAAAGTATAAAACAATTAACTTACTAATTAGTCAACAAATAACTGTTTCACCTGAGTAGATAGTAAGCTGTTAGGAAATCTATTAGCATTTCCACTGTAATTTCATGCTTTGCTGATGATGAATAAAACAAGGTTGAATGGGACCTATTGACGTTCAGAGCACAATGCGCAGTAGCTATAAGATAGCTAGTAGGAAACTTCCTCAAAAGAGCCAAATACCAGGACCAGAACCACTGGATGGATGGTGTCACTGACACTACAGCAGCACTGAAGCCTGGCAGGGATAGTGTGCATGGCCAAAGGGAAGAGCAGAGCCTGAGAAGCTGGTAGGGAGGAAGCAAGCTTTGCCTGTACTTCCCATCCAGCGCAATGTTGGATCAGTGAAATCCTCGTCCAGAGAAGCTGTGGCTGCCCCATCCCTGGCAGTGTTCAAGGCCAGGTTGGATGGGGCTTGCAGCAACCTGCTCTAGTGGAAGGTGTCCCTGCCCATGGCAGGGGGGTAGAACTGGATGAGCTCTAAGGTCCAACCCAAACTATTCTGTGATTCTATGATATTCTGCAGCCTTACCCAGGTCTGCCCATCCAAACAAGGGCTGCTGGGTGGTTTGCATTTAACCATTTGATTCACCCCAAACACAACCTCCCGCTTAGCATCACCTGGTGATTCCTGGAGAGCTTGTAGCACAACACAGCCATTCAGAAACAGATCAACACATGCAGCTGCCTGCAGTGTGCCTGATTCCAGCCGCATAACCTACACCCATGAAGCACAGCCCCTGCCTTCCCTTTATCCCAGCTTATACCAGCTTTGGAGGAAATTTGCATGTTAGAACAATTAGCTGTGAAACATTACACGCCTTATCTCAATGATATTACATAATTGGATTTGCAGCACATACAGATAATGAAAGCTAGAGCTTCCAGCAGCCAGCAATATAAATCATACACTGGATGCTCTGCAGTTAAAGTTAGGGATATTTTAAGAGGCCCCAGCAAATACTCTGTTTATACTGAGAAATCAAATCATGTTATTAGGCCCTCCATTTATCTAGTAAAATCTTTTAAAAGCCCATAAACTCGTTACTTTATTAGTTCGGACTTATTATATGTATTTGAAGCAATACTCTGAGGTACTGTTAAGTTACTGCAGGCAAGGGTTACAGGTATTATGTATTTTCCTTTTGGTGGTACCAGATGTGTTGGAAGCGGTGGCTGTGCTTGTTGGGAAGCTCACTGCTCGCAGCAAGCCCAAGCAAACTTCTGTTCACCCGAGACCTCCAGCACATTTAGCACATGGGCAGCTTTGCTTTTTCCCTCCATCCCATCCTTCCCCAGGAGGAAAAGCCACCTGAAAGCTGAGTGCAAGCACAAGTTCCTGCTCTGCATCACCAGAGCACCCACAGAGAGCATGCAGGATCCCAGTGCAAAGTGTGTAAGAGGGGGCTGTTTACAGAGCTGCTCTCGCAGCAATTCATCTCCATCATCCTCTTGGATCCAGAAGATTTATGCAAATAGCTTAATGTGTTAATTTACATATTTGATGAATATGCATTGTCATGCCCGTAGAAGTGACAGCAAACATCCTAATTACCAGCACACAAGCCTGGTGGGGCTGTAGGATGGAAGGAGCTTGTGAAGCAGAGCTGTGCCCTGTCTCTGGCTGGGTTACGCCGAACACTGCTCCATGCACTGCCTGGCTGCTTCCCCTCATCTCAGCACCCAGCCTCTCCATCACCTCCCACATGCATCAGGGCCCTCAGCTTTCGTAGGGGCAGGTCAAAGAGCATCTGATCCCAGAAGCCTCCCAGTATTGCCAACACATGTGCTTTGATCTCCAGCCTTGCAGAGGCTGGCGTTACTCCCCAGCCCCACTTGCAGGGATCTGCAGGGCGATCTCAGCTTAGTTTGGAATGCATAAACCCATCCTCAGTGGCTGCAGAGAAAAGCCTGGACAGGGGACCCCAAAGTATCCTCAAGGATCAGTGTGCAAATTCACAGAACCCCAAAATGAGGGAGATTTTTTGTCCTTTGGCACTCTTGTCATTTTTAACTCAACCCTCCTGATTTTTAGGGGTTGGATCTCATTCAAGAAAGCTTTAAGGCTCTCCAAAGCAGGGTGTATAAACACAACAGCAGGGAGCCTTCAATATCAGCACCCCTAGCAAGCCAAGATCATGCTCTAGAGTCTCCAAGAGACATGCAGGACCCCATTAAACCATTTTAGGCAGCACTACTCCAAGGGGGCTACACTTAAAAGCGGCTCTAAGCGCTTCACACCATCATCCCTAAAGGTCGTACCCCCATTCCACAATCACACGCTGAACTGGGCAGGCTACAGGGTAAAAGGCATTGGCAACGTGGCTTTCCCAACTCCATCCCAATGCTCTCCCTGTGCTCCTTCCTCCCGCAGCAGCTGTGCACCAGGTGAGCCGCCCTGCAGGGAGGCTGGGCAAGGGGCTCACAGGCCCCCATGACCCCGCGGCTCCTCTCCCTCCTCCCCGGTGCCTGCCTGCCTTTGAAGCCTGGCTAATGACAAAATGACATCCTGCTCCCCCCCGCCTCCCCCTGCCTGCTAACGGGGCCCCTCGCCTGACCTTAAGGTGTGATGGCTCCTCAGGTTCAAAGCAAACAGAGGATGCTCGGAGCTGAGCCCCAGCTGGTTGTGGCAGTGCTGCACTCAGTGGAGGGGTTCAGCTCTCCCCTCCAACTGCTCCTCGAGGCCCGGCTGAGAGGAAAATGGCCATATTGCAGCCCCAGGGGCAGCCGCTCTAATGGACCTAGCAACCCACCACGTTTTCCCCTGCACTGCAGCCCAGAGAGCCTCAGAAGGATGCTTCTCTGTGGCTGCTTTTTGCCAGCCGAAATGTTCACACATTCAACACATTCAATTCCCACTACACCGGGAGTTTTTACCTGGGAATCCAGCCCTTTCCAGGCCATCAGAGCTCCCGGTGCCACCGGAGTCTAAATACTTTATAGGGTCTAATTATCGACGTAGATGGGGCACTGATCACTTCCCAGCAGTGTTTCAAAGCGGGATCAGATGAGAGCTATTTCCTGTCATTAAATTGGGTTCCCCTTACCTGCTTCTTAGCTCAGACACTGGCAAAGACACACAAGACTATTTCCTACCTCCTCTTGAAAAACCCTCCACAAAACTTAAACAAAGCCCTCCCAAGCTTCCCAAGCAGACAGGGAAATTGTTTTTAATCTCTCCCTCTGCAGTTTACTGTCAGCAATCAGTTACCGCAAGCTCAGATTTATTTAGTGGGACGTACAGCATGAACAAGCAACCATCTACTATTAGAAGCTGGGGATGCAAAAACTCCATCACTGGCGGCTGCAACCATCCTAAAGGCCATTAAGGGAGCTTGTCTGCCTAAATGCACATAATCAGCAAATTTATGGCCTGTTTCTTCTGTTCAGTGAGGACTCTGTAGAAGCAACAAAGATGTGTGATGCTGACAGCTTACAGGCAGGGCTGGTGTCCAAGCGCAGACATACGGCCTGCCCCAACCCCGCAACAGTTTGGCGTACGAACGTGCCGCGCATCTCCCGACAGCTCCATCCCCAAAGCTGCCCACTTCAATTTAATTGATTCCCCCAAGGGCTTTGGCGCGGGTTTTATAGTGCATAACTAATACTGATAAGCAGGCGTGATAAGGTAGTGTTATTACCCAACTAATGGCTCACTTCATCCACAAATACTTTCTAATTTAATTGAAAACAGGAACACGAGCTACAAGCAGTCAAAACCTCCGGTATCATCCGCACCAGCATTCCCGGCAGTTATATTGCTCTCCTCTTCCCAACTTCAGTAGCTGGAGAACCACAGCACAAAACTATGTTTTGTGGCTATGGATTCACAGCTGAACATCTCTGGATTCAATTCAGCTATGGAGCGACGAAGTGCAGCTCCCAGGAACTTCAAAGAGAATTGGCATCCATCACTTTCAGCAGGGCTGAATTGGCCTTTGCTTATACCTACCTCCCTAGGTCTGCCCTCAAAAGGAAATTCCTGGAATAACTTTCATGTGCTTAACCCTTCGGAAATGGTAGGCATTAATAAAGCCCCTCCTCAGCATCCGCTTGCCTGGCAGAGGTTGGAGGCCATCCGTGTCTGATCAGCAGAGATGTTTGCCGGTCATTAGCTGAAAAACTCACCTCCACATTTCCATTCTGCTGGAAAAAGAGTTTTCATTTCCAGCCTCTCCCAAGGAAATTCCTGAAGAGCACAGCTACCATTACACAAATTGCTCCAAGGAGAGCCTGGCCTCCTCTAATAACAGCTCTGGGACCAGGGAGAAATATCAGATGAACTTCTCAGTTACTGGGGTACTGGAGAAAAACACAGTGACTTCTAATTCATAGAGAATAAAGTATTTTCTCAGCTTTTATCCATTTTCGGCTGATCCAGTGCTAACCCTCCTCCTCTGAGGGATTTCTGCCATTCTCACTGATGCTGTGCTCGGTACCACGAGGTGCTACCACACTGCAGTGCTCTTGCTTGGCTCACGCTTGGAAATCAGACCAACACCTACGGCTGGAGCTGAGAATTACTGAAGTATTAGTGATTACATCTCCCCCTTGCGCCTGCAAACGCTGTGAGAGGCTACGAGTTCTGCCACTGTTAAACACCACAAGTTCTCTTTAACTGGGAGAGACAGACCTTAGAGCGAAAGTGAGCCCAGCCTAGCAGCAGATGGCAAGGGCTCGAGGTGGTCTGTGTACCAGAGCATCGCTTGTGCTGCGGGTGGGCACCTAAGAGGGCTCACAGCATCCAGGCACACCTCACCCCTCCAAAAACACTGGGTTTTGCAAAGCTTTGAAAAGAAAATGCTTCCCAGCCTGCCCATGAGTGCATTTCCCTTCATTAGCACTAAGATCAACAATTTAGCAGGAGGCAGCTAGGGGATAGCAAGACCAATCCAAACAGTTTTACTTAAATTCCATCTAAATGAGCCCAGTTTTCTGGGCTTTTAGCAATGGAGGGATAATGTATGCCTATTAAAGAGCATGTCAAAGCCCCAGTCACACAGTCTGGGCATTCAGTTAAAGCAAAGGTCACAGATCTGTGCCCTGGGGCCAGGGGAGAAAGGCTCAGAGGAAGAGGAGTGGCCATCTGGTCCCCCCCACTTATGCAGAGGTCACTGCTTTCTGTCACCCCCCCTGTGGCCTCTGACTTCTAGGACTCAAAGAGGGGGAAAGAAAAAAAAGGCAGGCATGATGAAAGTGGGGCCCTGATGTGCTGAGACAACTTGCTAAAAGAGCTCTAACTAAAACCAGCCCCATGCTCCGCACCGTTAAAGGGACAGCTCACCCTTTCCCA
This sequence comes from Myiopsitta monachus, assembly GCA_017639245.1. Taxonomy (NCBI): domain Eukaryota; kingdom Metazoa; phylum Chordata; class Aves; order Psittaciformes; family Psittacidae; genus Myiopsitta; species Myiopsitta monachus. The sequence continues at coordinate 2,946,767 of CM029921.1, read as the reverse complement.
GCGCGCTCCTGCTTTTTCCACACGTGGAAAATAACTGGGATGAAATACAGAGCAGGGGAAACTGAACCAAACCATCAGCACACTCCAGCAGCTGTAACAGGGAAGCCAGCAGCATGAGCAGGCTGGAAAGCGAGGGGGAAAACACAAGCACAGCCTGTTTGCAAAGCTCTCTGAAGTGCCAGAGACTTGCACATGCCTGAAAATAAGATTGATGCTATTCATGCCCGACGTGCTTGTTTCCTGCTTGGCAATGGCATGTGCACTGAATCGAATCCGCTAATTGTTCCAACCGCACCACCATTTGCAAACTAGATGGCTTAGGAGCCAGGAGAAAATAAATGAGGTGTTTATTAGGAGGAAGGCTGGTTCCATATTCTTCATAAAAGCAAACCAGCTCTGATTCTCAGCGCCGTCTCCAACCCTCCTTTCTGCTTGAGATGTGACTTTGAGCTGCTGGGGCTTTTATTCCTCCGGAGATATTCATTCAGCATTCAAAGCAGAAAGGCATTATAGCAGCGCTGCCATTTATTTTCAGAGTAAACAGGTTTCTTGTTCATTAATTACATGGGTCTTCAGATAACACACACCATTTCCCATTACCTGGGCTCTGTGCAGTTTGTTCCCTGCATGCCAGAACACTGCTGACTTTTTATCACGCAATTCGGCTTCATTTTAATCTGTGATTTATCTGAGGCCCCAGCATCGGTGCCTGAAGGGTATTGTTTAAGTCACAATACTGATGTACACATTCCCACATCAAATGTCAAGGGAGAAGAGGGCTGCTCCGGAGGATGCAGGGACTCAAAGGAAATCATTAAAAGCCACTGGCCTGCAGAAACTAAATTGTATTTGAAAAGAAAAACTAACAACAGACAGGAAGCTACTGGCAACCAGGCATGGCTGAGGAACGCAGCTCTGGGGGGAACAGCGCGGTTTCCCCTTGCAAACTCTCTTCACGGCCCTGAGCTCTGCTTTTAGGCACTGACAGACACAAATTTCAACTCCAGTTCATACACACAGCCCCGGTGCTGGGTTTAATTCTCCTTCTCAAAGCCCCTTGGAGCCAACAGCAAAGCTGCCCCTGGAAGGAGCTGAGATTTCAGCAGCCTTCCTTGCCCCCCACCAGCTCGGAAGGCACCTGAAATTACTGCAGCCTCATCAAAAGCACCAACCCCAATTAAAAGCTGTTGAGAACCTTTCTCACTCTATATCCCAAACGCGCTCCTGTTAAAGCACAGCCTCGAGCAAACGCGACTCAATCCCGGGAATGCCACAGTTTTGTGACAATAGGAAAGAGATGCTTTGTATTTGCTGACTCTTCCTATATTCACTTGGGAAAGAGGAAGTATTTATCCCGAGGATGTGATCTGCACTGCAACAGGCTGCGAAGCTACTTTTGAATTAAGGGAATGGCTCAGCGCTGTGTAAAAGGCTGCTGAGCACAACCCAGGGAGAAAGCAAGCACTGGGTTTGTCATAGTGATTTTTAAAAGCACTAACAAAGCAAGACATCACCTCCACTGCTCAGCAAATGGTCCATAGATGCTAACATGTCAAGGATGGAGGCAGCTTCCGAGGGTGCTGTGCAGAGTCCTCAATCTAGCACAGCAGTAAAGCACCACCACAATCTAGAGCCAAGAGCGATGCCACCAAGTGTTGTTGCCCTTGTGGTCTGGATCCTTGAAAACCCAATGCTTCTGGAGACCCCAGGGAGATGGGTACTCCAGCCCTCTGGAAAGCCAAGCTGTGCATGTTCCTCCAAGGAGGTTGGACTGGAGCAGAGGAAAGAGCTGCTGGTTTTATTTTGTCAGTAACAGACCACTGTTAACAAAGTCTTGATGCTATGGAGTTCCTCTGCAAACATGGATCAGACTGCATTTTACTTTACCAACTCTAAGGAGAGCAGCTCCAGAGGTCCATGTCCCTGATTCACTAACATGACAGTGCCTCCAGCAATTGGGAGTTAGCTCACAAGGGTGAATGAACATAGCTGGCACTGCCTGATCCCTGGCCCAATTCACGAAACATCCCACCCAGAACAGCCAAGTAACAGGCTCAGCCTGGTTCTAAAGGGTCTTTAGCTATGTGCTGTCCTGACTAGAGATGCTTCCCAAGAACAGCCCTCACAGGGAAAATGTCACCTTGCACCATCACCATCATTTTACTGCGGGCTGTGGGTCTCTCCCACCTGAAGGACTGACAGCTCAAACCACCCAACTCCCAGCTACTTCTCTTCCTTCCTCCCTAAGGCTGAGGCCATTCCTGTGCTTCAGCCACCTCCAACACGGTGGTGTGAGACTGCATTTGCAGCCCATGTGAAGCCCGTTAGCTCTCCATGACCACAGCAGCCTACCAGGAACCTGAACTGGAATGCAAGGTCCAGGGATATAGGTAGCACTATGGCACTCTCAGCAATACCACGTCCAGAAAGCAACAGCATCACCAGAAATGCCACTCGGTAACTGCAGACCTGGCTGTACGTGGAGAGGTCGCACTGTGAATTCAAACAGCGGCTCCAAGATGAGCTGGAAAGGCAGCAGATCTCTCACATCATCTCTCAAAACAATACAAAATACCGGTGTCTTTAGGGAAAGAAACATCCCCTGTGTACTTCTCAATAAAGATGGGATAGAGGAATCAGATGCTAATTCATCTGCAAATATAATTAAACTCTGCAACACTAAGGCTTCACTGTTAATTTAGTTGCAGGTCCATGTCATATGTGCAACAAATCAGAAACAGGCCTCTTAATTCACAACTTTACATATAATATATTCAGAACATAGCAGAAAATGGCAGCAATACAGGCAGTTCCATCTAAAACTCCGCAGTTGGTAAATTAAATCTATTTGCAGCAAAGTAAATTGAAATACAGACTGAACTTATTACTGTGTCTAGTTTAATATCTACAAATGGGCTGGATTTCTCCAGGTGAATATTAGCCATATGCAGTGAAAGAAATTTGGCTGTTTCCATCTCTTTGGCTCATGATATTGCTCCATCCTGGAAGGGCTACATAGGCCTGACTCACACTGCGGGCTTTGGGGTGGATGGAGGGGGGGAGCTGCCAGCACAGAAGAGTTTCAGAAGACGACTGTCCTTCAAGTAGTAATAGGAAAGAATCTTCTCTTTTTGAAACATGGCAGTGTCTTGTACTGTCCCTGCAAGATGCCACACACACAACTGGAAAGATCAGGGCGTTCTGGTCCTTCACAGAAGCATTTAAATGTCTTAACACCAGGGGACCATCAGACAGGCGCTCAAGAAGGTCAGGGATGCCCCACAGGCTATTAGAGGCCTTAGGACACAATTCAGGGTTGAGCAGAAATTTGAGAGGGAAGGAAATGCTCCTGTAAAACGTTTTTTCCACCCAAGACATACAGGATCCCTTTGCTCCCGAGCCAGCAGCCCCAGACACTGGGACCAAACACCTCACCAGGACACCCAGCCTGAGCTGTGCAACGATTTCCTAACTTTCCTTAAAAGGAATCACAGAGTCCCAGGCTGGTTTGGGTTGAAGGGACCTCAAAGCTCCTCCAGCTCCAACCCCTGCCACAGGCAGGGACACCTTCCACTGGAGCAGGGTGCTCCAAGCCCCTATGTCCAACCTGGCCTTGAGCACTGCCAGGGATGGGGCAGCCACAGCTTCTCTGGGCACCCTGTGCCAGCGCCTCAGCACCCTCCCAGGGAAGAGCTTCTGCCTAAGAGCTCATCTCAGTCTCCCCTCCAGCAGGTTAAAGCCATTCCTGTGTCCTATCAAAACCCAGACCAGTTCACAAGACTGCACTGGAGTTTAATTTCCAGGAAAACCCATCTCCTTTTCCCACCCCCCCCACTAAGGGGTTTTATTCCACCCGGACTCAGCAAGAGCTCTCCCCCTACCTCCCCTTAATACTTTCAATCCATAATGCCTGAAAGCCTCTTTCCCTGGACCTTGCAGGGTTTGTGGGGTTAATTGAATGCACACTGATCTACTGAGTGTCTAGAAGAAGCAGCACCATTCTTTAAGATGTCATTTCTCCCCCTGGCCCCCTCCCCGGCCCCCCGGCCAATGCTGTGGGGCTGTGCCTGGCCAGGCCTGGCCCCAGCGAGGTTTTGTTCCCTGGATGGGGGGGGCTTTGGAAAACAAAGCAAAACAAAAGAATCCCTGACATGCCTAAAAAAGGAGACTTCATGCCAGAGCTAACCTTTGAAGATTTATTCCCCGCTGCCCTTGTGACCCAATTCAACCTCCATTACTCAGGAATTCCCCAGACAAGCCCCGAAAGGCAGGGATGGAATTTCGGACTTTCTAACTCATTTGTTTGTGCAGGACAGGGTGGTCTGGCAACCCCAGCCAGACAGGGGGCTCGTGTGCTGGGAGAGGCTTTCCATAAACACACATCTGTATTTATAGGTGCTTTAGGTATTATATGTAATTATCATGACGACTCCCCTCTCCCTGCGCTTAAAATTGCAAATCCTCACCTTGCAGAATGTGACCGGACTGCAATAGGTTTTTGTGCAGTTGGTTCCCTCAAGCCTTACAATTCAGCACCTACTTCAGGGGCTGGAAACTGGAGGGGAAAGGAAGGGAAAAGAAAGGGGGGGGGGGGGGGAAGGAGAAGCTCATCTACATTATAAAACTGAAGCATGTTTCTCTTGAGAATCTCTCCAGTGGGAAATGCTCATCTGGGACATCTGCTCCAGAACACCTCTTGCAACAAAGCCTTGAGAGGGCTGTGGGATGAGCAGGGTCCGCAACACGGCCGGCTGGGCAGATCTTAGTGCAAGGCCACGGGAAATGACCAGAGATACATCTGTGTCTGGCAAAGAGTCAGAGAAACCCTAAAGGAAAGATGTAAAGCCATAAAGTCAAGGCAGACCCACCTTCACGAGCGTTATCTCTGCATCGCTCCTCGGTCTGCAGATGGCTTCCCCAACAACACCAGGGGGTTGGGGGAGGAATCCAATTCAACACTAAAAACTTGGAGGAAATAGCTTGGGAAGGACCATAAAACATCCCAAGTGCCCAGTCTCATTAGTGCAGCAGGGACGTGCCCCCCCACCCCGCCGCACGCAAACCAAGCCGCAGAGCCTGATTGTCCCAGGTCTGATTCAAGCCTCCAGCACCACCTCTTGCAGGACCCTGCTGAACACAGGCTCTCGTTGGGGACAAACACCACAGCTCCATGGAATAGAGGTTGCTGCAGTGCTGAGGTCCAGAGTGGGAGATGCAGCCTCTTTGGAGGGTCCGCTTTCTCTCCCTGCACAGTTGTTACTGCATGAGCTCTCTGGCCTGTAGTTTGCTCAGCATCACTACTTAGCCATGGTTACCCCTGGACCCTTCCTCCAGGATGGAAAGGGGGATTTTGTATGCCTCAGGTGCTGGAACAATGGGGTCTTGCACTCTGGAAGACAAGGAACAATCCTCTCCCCATGGGTAGTGGTAGGTGACAAAACCTGGCTGGACAGAAAATAAATGCCTAGCTTTTGAGCTGCCCACAGGCCATGTTCTGCAAAACCAGCTACAAGCTGCCTGCAAAATTCCTCAGCTTGGGAAGAGCTCAGGCCAAGGCATCTCTGCCTCAAGCCAACATCTCCTAAGGTGGAGGGGCACCTCTGAGGGGAATGGTCCTTACTCCAGCTCTCCCGCATTGAGCTTGGTGGAGAAAACCTACCACCATTAGAGCTGCTGAACGCCTCAGAAATCAAGAAGTCAATACAGGCTTCTCTTCAGGAGACCTCAGAGACATTTATCTCAATGAGACAAGGTGCTCCACACTCCCACAGCGTGAAACAACCACACCGCTACTTCCCTCTTCCAAAGGCATGATCCTGCCTACCTGGAGCAAGGCAGGAGCAGAGAGCACTCACAAGCTATCGAGCATGCCATGAAATTATCCTGGGCCAAACGGAGTTTATACCGCAGCAGAGATGTGCCTCTCTGCAGAGCAGGTAGCTCTTGCCTGCTTGCAGCACCATCCAGCCTCAACAGAAGGCAAAATCCCTGCTCTTCACTTACAGCACCAGAGAGATTTCACTGGCTCTTGACAGTCACAAAGTGTTTAATTGCAGAAGTTATCTAAGTGCAATAATTAATGATTGTACCATCATTTCTATGTTAAAAAGCATCGACTTAGAATGGGACCTTTTGATGCTGCCTTTGAACGAGCACAAATGACTCCAGCAGAGCAGGCCTGAATTCCTCTCTGGACAAGGCAGAGACTGAAGCTTTCACGCTCCACATCAGCTCTGCAGCAGAGCTCCGAACTGCCTCAGCGTCATCCTACCCCTAGTGTTCCTTCATGTCCCCTGTGAACAATGACATTGACAGTGTTCACCTGCTTCACTGGCCCTGCAAAAATTCCTTTGCTAATCTTGGCACCGTCCTTTGTCGACAGAGGGCTGTTCTCCACTGGAGCTGCGCTGATGCAGGCCAGCTGGAGGCCTGTCCCATTAAGGAGTAGGTGTTGCTTGGGTCTGAGCTCAATGCCCAGGAAACAGGCTTGAGAAATGAGGTTATGCACGCAGCACGGGGCTGCACAAGAACTGGTAAAAAGAGCTTTACTCCTGCTTAGCTGATGCAGCCCTGAGCGACTGCCTGATTACTCCATCTATACACAGTAAGGCTACACTGTAAATATGTCAGCATCATGTCAAACAAAGCTCAGAAGGGGTAAGTACAAGGTGAGAGTCTGGAATGTAAAAACAGTCCCATTTTTTTCCTGGTATCTGCTAAGTCTGTTGGCGAAATGTCTAAACTGTTACAGGGAAGAGCTTCAAAGTGACCGTCACTTAGCACAGCACCCATCTCGGAGACGTATGTGCTGAGCACAGCCCCTTGCACCACACCAGCCAGGGAAAAGTTGGCTCCAAAATCCACCAGATCATTCCACAACTCATTTACCGACTCACAGCAACATACTAGAAAATCTGATTTCTTCCAAACCTCCCTCCCGAGAACAGACTTCAGAGGAATCAGCATTAAATCCCATACCACATAAGCTAAAAAGCCCTGTGGACCTAAAATGTAGAGATGGCTCCCAAACAAACACAAGGTATGGTGCAACACCCTCACTACACAACACTCCATTAAACTCCTGACCCTCCTCATTAAGATAAATGAGGTCTGACTGTCACTTTACCTTGCCACCCTTTCACTTAAAGCTGAGAAGGAAGCAGATGCTTAATTAGCATCCATCAAGGGTGTTCACAGGTCTCAGTGTAAGGAGTAAGCAATCTGCTATGTGTTCTTCGAAATCCTGGGTGACATCTTCCATGCTCCTGCAGTGATGCCTGCTGCTGAAGGCCCTGAAGGGGTGGAGGGACCACGTGTGAAACCACGGCTTTGCTAGGAGCCCATCCTCTCACCTCCACATTTCAAGGCAGCCAGATGCCCAAGTCAAAACACCTACAAGGTCTGTCTGATCTCTGTATCAGGGTTAAACTCAATGATTTTCTAGCTCTTAGCCAAGATAACTCACCCACTTTTTAGACCAAGGAATGGAGTACTGTGCGGTCAGCAACCACACACACTACCAGACATGCATAAATTCCCACTAGCTGGGGAGAGGCTGGGTGGTGAATGAGCTAAACTGGCTGCATTACAGAGCGCTTTCATTGTACTGCTTGAGGCTTTCCTGCCATGGGCTGTAAAACTTCTGAACTGAGGAGCACTGAAAGGTTTCAGAAGGAAAAAAGGAGAAGAAAACAAACACCAGAACAAAACACCACATCTCTTTTCAAAGTGTTGTAAATACCTTCATTTGAGGACCAGCAGCTTCAACGTGACTTCCACACAACCTATGGGACCCAAATGATAAATGATGTGTAAAGTAGTGGAAAGTTCCAGTCTCTTTGCAACCCCACAAGAACAAGTTGGATTTAACACAGCCACGAGCTCCTTCTCCACCTCCAAGGCGAATCCCCATGCCATTGCTCAGGGAACCTTCTACTAAGGCACAGCTGTATTGCTCCTATGGTGGGAACGCGAGCCAGAGCTCGCATCTTCCACCCCTACTGACCTACATCTCGGGGAGGAATTACTACAGAGAGCACTAAAGAGGAATAAGAACCCCCCAAGGTGCCGAGATTGCCTAAATAAGCCATGCTTCAAAGTGCAGTTCAGCCATACCTGACAAGACACTCGTCAACTTTTCTCCAGTGAAAATACATCAGGTTTCCAAGTGAGAAAGAGCAACAGATCAGACCCCTTAGGAAAAAGACAGAACAGACTATCGGCTGTTTAAGAGTCCTTGATTTGAGGAGGATGGGATTGCAGCTCAATTTTATCAGCTGCTCAATAGGTACATCTGATGAACTACATTGCTGGAGGTCTCTCAACTCAGATGGGGATTAGCATTAAACTGGGAGAAAACAAAGGAATTTGATGGAAAAACACCTGACTGGAGCTAAGTGGGACAGAGACCACTTTGACCTCCACAATATCATAGAAATTCACAGCTGAACCCTGAAAAAATCCACAAATATCCCAGATTAAAAAATACAATTCCCAAAAGTCACCTTGAAGCAATCCTCCATTCATTTCCCATTAAAAACTCCCGGTTGTGTCAACTGGATTCAAATGAATGTATTTACATTTGCAGGAGGAACCTGAAGTCAAGCTGTCAAAACATCACTCTGTCACTCATGTTTTCATTGCAGCCCGTCACAACACTGAGATGTTTCCTCCACCGCCTCAACAGCCTCCTTGGACACAGGGGAATGAGTGGCAGGAAGGAAGGATGGCTGCGGGGAGGGTGTCGTGGAAGGATGCTGTGGTGGAAAAGTGTTATTTGCCTGTGAATTCTGGCACGCTGGGCTCTTATTGTCATTGGCTTTCAGCCAAGCACTGCCAGGACACAAAAGGTCAATGTATGTCAGGATTCTCATTGACTCCCTACCCCTCATTCCCTCATTCCTCATGGGTTTTGGGGCAACTTACTATGAACGCTGGCACTGGCCATACGTGGCGTTGTCACGTAAGCGTTCATCCTCATTAACAGCGTGCCAGGATGGAAAGGAAATTACAGCAGGCCAGGATTGGGTTCAATGTGAAAAATAGTGTGTTATTAAGCTGGAACAAGCTATTGTACGTCAAGGATGACACGACTCCTCTCATCTTCCTTAAAAGAAGCCCACAGGATAAAAACCCCAAACAACCCAGTCTTTAAAACCAAACAGCTTACAGCCATAAAATCCTGGGTTTCTAAGTGAAGTTTGTGAAGGCAGTAAAAATCTCCAGGATGAAAATAACTTCCAAGTAAACCCAAGATTTACCACTTGAGGCTAAACATTCAAGGGAAAGCATCAGTGAGTTATTACTTTTCATGTTGTAATAGGATGCAGCAGGGATGAGGACTACGTTTGCATCAGTCCCTGTGCAAGGACAGGGCAGTGATAAAGGACCTAACCCTATCTCTTCTGTCCCCAGTACAGCTCTAGCAGTCTGCTGGTCTTCCTGGGCAATATGCCCTGAAGAAAAGCTGGAAGACGGGATGATTACAGCCATCAAAACCAGGAGACAACCCAAGATCTCTCCCAGGAATGATCCCTAAGCCCAGATTCTGATTTTTAAGCACAGCGGCTCCCAGTCCAGGGATGGAAGCACATCCCACGTACCAGAATTACCCCATGCTTTACCAAACAGTATTAATAAAAGATACTTACTCTCAATACCCAAGTGTCGCCCTTTTCTCTGAACCAGCTGGTTTGGACCCTATCAGAGTCAGGAGTCTGCATTAACCAGAGCTGATGTACTAAGCCATCAATTCCGCACTCCTCTGAGATGTTGCCTTCAAACTCATTATCCAAAGTCTAAATTGCAAAGAATTAGATCCCTTCACTCAGAATACCAGCAGGAAAAGGGGAAGAAAGAAATAAAACCAAATAAAATTCACAAGCCCACAATCTAATTAGGAAAAAGCCTTCCAGTCCTGACGCATTTGTCAGTTTTTCACCCTGCAAAATGCATACTGATACCCTCTCCCCTGCACGCTGCGTGGGACTGCCATGCCTCTGCTTCCATAACATGCCAGAAGTGATCAGCATTAGGCCTTCCTAATGTGTCTCCGAAACAATAGCAATTACAGAGTCATCCATTCATATCTAAAGGCTTAGCAGACTACAACTTCCCTCAGGAGGCTGAAGGCATTTCATCGAAGCAATTATATTTATGTAGCATTAAAGTACTTTCTCTAAAGCCACGGCAGTTACCTTCTTGCATTCGAAGCAGAGCAGTAACAAGGAGCCCTCTCACCCGACCCAAAGTCCTCTGAGCGTATTTCCTGCCTATTTAAAGGCTGCAAACGCACGGCATACACACACCTTGGGGTTTCTGCTGCCTTGTTTTTAATGGTATTACACTCCCTTACCCAAGGGATGCCACACGCAGATTGAAGCCTATTTACATGACAAGGGGGCAGAATGGAAGAAGCTCATCAGTTTATTGAGCTTTCCCAGCTCTCATCATGTCATCAAGGACCTTGTGATGTCTGGCAATGCTGTGAAGCCCCAACTTCCAGCATGCCACAGTTCTGTCAACCTTAGCTCTCATTATGTTAAAAGCATGGTGTTTCCCAGCTTCTTTTAACTCCACGAATCACAAATGCTAGAAACAAGACTTAAGTGTAACATAACAGCTACAAGTCAATAGATGACCTAATGGAACTAATAATTTGTTATCTTTTCGTATCAAGAATTCAGAAGAAGTGATTTTGGGGAGGGGAAAGGCCGCTGAAATCAGGTTTTTAATGCTGAAAGCTGTCAAAACAGCACATCATTTATTTTCCACTCCCCCCCTCCTTTTCCTATAGGAAGCAAAGCAGCTCCCTAGAAATACTCTACCTCTGAATTTCACAGCATGCATCACAAAATCCAAATGTGAAGCCTTGGAGTGATGCCTCAAATCTCTGCCATTCAACAGCTCATAGCGCTTCCCCTTTGAGCTGCACCAGACGCACTCCACTGGCATACGGGGCTCGTGTGGTGCAGGGGCAAGTTCAGCACCTGGGATCCCGGCTTGAAGAGACATTTCCTTCCCAGCAGAGGCTGCACCTCGCTCTGGTACACAAGGGGGATGCTTTTAGAGCTTGAAGCACAGCATTCCTTGTCTTTGACCGTCATTTCCATGGATCTGAGCTCTATCTTCCTTCCCAAGCTCTTTGGAGGACAAGAGCTATTGCAACTCTGCACGCCAGTGTTCATGACTACATAAGGATCATAGCCACTCCTGTCAGCACAAAATGGTTTGTGTTGGAAGGGACCTTAAAGCTCACCCAGTTCCAACCCCTGCCATGGACAGGGACACCTTCCACTGGAGCAGGTTGCTCCAAGCCCCTGTGTCCAACCTGGCCTTGAAAAGCCAGGGATGGGGCAGCCACAGCTCCTCTGGGCACCCTGTGCCAGCGCCTCAGCACCCTCACAGGGAAGAAGTTCTGCCTAAGAGCTCATCTCAATCTCCCTCTGTCAGCTTGAAGCCAATAAAACATCCTCGTTTGCCATTAGCCACTGTCCTTTGGGATAGGAAACCAGCAGCCTAATTTTGCCACTGGCACAGCATCATGCAGGCACAAAACCGCATCTCTCCTGCCTCCCTGCCTCCTTCTGGGAAGGTCGCAGGCCGGATCGGCTCCTGGCCGCCCTGCCACGTTACAGCCAACCGCTGTACTGGCCTGAGGATGAACTTGTTGCCATGGCAGGAGTCAAAGCATGCACTGCACTGCCGGCATGGCGGTACAGAGCGCCGGCTGCTCCTCCACAACGGCTTCTTGTTGTTCCCTTCTCACCATGCGCCCATCCTCTGGCCATGCTGGAGCAGCCTGGAAAAGCCCAGCTGACCATAAAGCGCAGCAGCGCCGTGGCTGAGGGCCCAGCACTGCATTTCTCTGCTGCAGACTGTGCCTTTTCCCTGCCTGCCACAGGGCACCGCATGGGGAAGTGGAGCCCATGGCACAAGGAGAGCCTCCTGCTGCAAAGACAGGACATAAGGGAGGCCAAAGGTTGGAGGCAGAAGCTCTGTCAAATACAGAGGGGATTTTAAGTGAGGGGAAACAGCATCACTTGGAGAGGAGGCTGTCTCCAGTTAATGCACTTCCCCACTGCTGCTGGGGTGTTTATCACAGGACAGGCTTTGCTTGGCTGCTGGGTAGTGCCTTTTAAAACTCCCTTCCAGCTTTGATTAGCCTTGCTAAAACTAAGGGCATCTCCCATTCATCCACTAATTAACGGCAGGCTCAGAAGAGGTTGGTATCCCTCATCGCTGCAGATTTTAACAAGGAGAAATACAAAGGTAGACTTAAAAATAAAAGCACTGCTCCTTCCCGAGCAGCGGTTTCAGTGCCTCGGAGATTACAAACCAGCCCTGCTCTGCGTGTCAGCAAGCCTTTCCAAAATAATGAGCCTGCTTCCGTCCCAAGCAGCTCCTGTTGCACTGGAGAAATGAGCAGAAAGGTATTATGGGCTCACACTCACCAGATGGATGTCCTGCTTTGTTCTCCGCTTACAGAAACCCCTACGCATACAGTTTGGATTATCTTCATTGTAATTCTAATCACCACCTCTCTGGAAGGGGAGGGAGGGAGGGAGGAAGGGAGGGATGCTTGCCTCAGTCAGGAGAGCTAATTAAAAGTTGTGAGTCATCCAGACTTCTCTGCACACTGGCAATGCTTTGGACGAGCAGGTAATCTCTCATTCTTGGGAGAACCTAGTTAGCAAAAGGAAAATTAAGCAGGCTCCCCTTGGGCACAGAGCTGTACGAGAACAAATCCCGTTTCCCCCATGGGATACAGCGGTATGAATCACAGAGGTGCTTCAAACGTATGCAAACTACGCTTTAAACCAGAAAGACTTGAACGTGTTCCCCAGCCCAGAACCACAAACACCTCCTGTGCACCTAGACCCACACTGGCCTTTACAATTCATCGTCCAGGCGGCTTTTGCATCTGAATGTATGATGCAGGAAGCTCTGCCTTCCCCTAACAGAACTTAGGAACCCTCTGGCTGGTTCCCAGATGGTTGGGTACAAGCTCAAAGGTCTCAGAAAAGCCAGACCCACAAGACTTATGGAAATCAACAGCCCACAGCAATGCAGGGTCCACGCAGCTCCCCCAGCCCTCAACCCTGGTCAGCCACAGAGCAATGAGGGCTGAGCAGTGTGCCTGGAGGGAATGGGCCTCCCCAGACCCACTGCGATGGGAAGGAGCTGCCGGTGGTGCTGGTAACTGCTCTGACAGCTTCAAGCAGGGTCAGGGCCCCCTGTGCCACCTCAGTGCACATAGTCTGTGGGTGACAGGACCCCCAAACCCAAGGGGCTGGGCAGCGCCAACACCTCCGTCCCCAACTCCTGGAGATACAAGGGCATCAGGAGAGTTACCCATGTCACAGGGGTCAGCAGCGACAGAGCCAGCCTTCCCAAGGCATCAACCACCACGCTGCTTCAGCCGAAACAGCCACGTTTGGATCCTTGCAGTAGAGCCCAGGCTCTTGTTTAGGGTGTTGACCGGTCCCTGTCATTTAGAGGTGCCAAGAGCCTGCAGCGCCTGAGCCCTCATGAAGGTCTACAGCACCCGTGGGTGCCCCAAGGGACAAGGAAGCTGTTTTCTCTTTGGCTACCATAAAACAAATGGATATATTTACATTGTCATTTTTCAAATGGCCAGTCCAGCATGCAGAGACTTCTCTTCTCTCCCCCCTCCCTTCTTTTTGAGAGAGAGCTCAAGCTGACCCCCTTGGGGCCCTGCCTCTCCTCTCCTCCCAAGCATTAGGATCATAATGAAAGCCTCAGTTGGGATTTTCCCTCCCGCCCCTTTACACAGTGCCGTGGGAAACCGTGGTGAGCTGGACAGGGATGCTGCTCCCAGCAAACAAAGCGCCTCAGCAAGCACCCTTGCCTCGGATGGAGCCGCCAGGCTGGGGACCAAAGGGATGTTGGCTGCATTGCTTGGCCACTCAGGGCAACATCACCACAGAGAGCTCAGGATGAGAGCGAACACCCAGATCAAGGATGAATGTCATTGTTTTGGAGGTTTGCTCAGTACCATAAATGTGTTTGGATTCAAATCCATTTAGTCTTTGCTTGATGGGAAGCCAAAAGGCCCTGGAGAATCTTACGGATAAAAGGATGCTCCAGCTGATGCTCCTGCACTTCTGCCCAAGGCAAACCCAACCAAAACCAGGCATGATTTCACCAAAACGATCTGCAAGCTGATTTTAACTGGCACAGCCCAGACATTTGCAACCAGCTCACCCCAAATACACATTAGCTCTGACTCTTTGTTGTATGTGAAGGTTTGGGCAAATCTGAATCCCGCTTCTTCAATGCTCAGTGAAGCCGTGAACTCAGCTTTCACACCCTTGGTTTTTCTTGTCCTTCCTACCACATCCACGACATCCTCTGATAAAAGTTCAATACCGCCCTTCCTTTTTGACAGCACCTTCCTCTGCAGTCTCAGCAATGCAGTGTAATCCCTGGAGGGGTGAGCTATGGCCCAAAGTGAGGATGGGCATCACCCTGCCCACAGGCATGGGCAGGAAACTCAATGCGCTGTGCTCGAAAGCCACCAGCCGGTTTGCAGTGCCATGCTCCAAGATGAGCAACACGATTGAAGAAAGACAAGCTCCTGCTCCTGGCCAGAAACATCTCCCAGGGATCAAACACGACTTGATGTGGCAGGTTCACTATCCTGCCCTTCCCAGGCACAGCAGGCACCAAAACACTTGGCTTTCCCTCGATGAATAAGCACAGAGGGATCGATCAAATGCAGTGGAGTACAATGCTGCAGCTGAAGTATGCACACACTGAGCCTTTTCTGCTACTGCAACACCGCCGCTCATTTACACACCAGCAGCCTAAAACTATCTCTTTTGTACACCCAAATTGATCCTCACTCTTAATTAGTGCTCTCAGTTGCAGCAAAATTTCATTTGTTTCTTCCAAATGTGGCCTGATCCATTGTCCCTCTCCCATGACCTGTGAAAATTAGTCATTGAGCTCAGTGACAGTGGTAAGTGCAAAACGCAGCATCAAAAGGACATAATGGGGGCCTCTTAGGGCTGACAAAAAACCACTATTAATCAAGGCACGCTCAAGAGGTGCCAACTTACTGAGGCATGTGAGTGGCCAGAGAGCGGGCCCTGCTGCGGGAGGCTGGATGCAGAGGGATGTGGGGGAACAGAACTCTCCGCCACCCCCAGGTCCACCGCCTGGCCCAGACAAGCAGGGGTACATGGGGGGAACAGCCACCCAGGCACTGCTGTGCCCTGGGCAGATGGTCTCTGCTCGGTGAGACCCGAGGATTTGCCCACCTGCTTTCCAAAAGAGCTTATGGAGCTGTGCTTTTCCAGGCAGCTCCTTAGCTTAGAAAGTAGGGATGGAGCTCGTTTTGTGAAACCCAATGCATTGCTTCAGCTGGATCCTACCAGCGTCAGGAGCGACGTATGGGACACCACACCAAAGCACCAGCATCTCCATCTGTGTTTCCAGAGCTAACACAAGAGCCTGTGGGTTCTCAGAACCACACATGCAATATTGTCCATCCAGCAGCACCCTGCGCTGACCCCCTCGTGCGATCCCAAGATGAACCTAAGGGGAAATACACAAACTGCACAGACAGACCGGAGTGGGGCAGAAGCTGCAGCAAAATCACCTGTGGAATATCCCAGGGATCAAGGCCTGGGATGGACAGACCTGCACAGGTATGAAGCCAGGGCAGCCCTGCAGCCGGTCAGACAGCAGCAGGGCAGCTGCAAGGGTAAGGGACCAACTTTAGCTGGTCAGGAAGGAGAGAGGTCAGCGCTGGTCAGAGCAGAGAGAGTTTTAACATCAGAAAACCAAAGCAAAGAGGCAAATGCCTACAAAATTCACACTCCCATAGCAAAACAGTGCGTTTAAACCCTCTCCTGCAGATCCATGTCATGCAACGGCATAACTTGGACTCGGCAAAACCAAATGACTCTCACTTTCAAGGTCCTGCATTCAGGAGCCCACAATGGAGAACAATGAGGTAGAGAAAAAGCCGAGGATCTTGAGGCAGCATTCAGAGGCCATCTGGCCCGGTCAGCACCGCCAGCGCTGGGAACGGGCAGCGGCCTGGGTTGAGATTTAATCTGAGCCACTTATTGAGTGACCTCAGGAGAATCGTTTGACCTCCTTTTGCCTCAGTCAACCCAACTGTAAAATTGGGTTTAAAGCAAGAACCTCGCTGAAAACCATATGCTGCGCCTAGGAGAAGCGGGAGCAGACTCCCTTCCCAGCAACAGGGCTGCGGTGGTGGACAGAGCCGGAACTGGAGCGGAAGAGGTGGTCCAGGATGCTGGGATCCAGCCTCCCTCAGTGTCACAGTGCTCCAGCCAATGGCTCTCCCAGGTCTCATCCTGCCAGCACCGGGAAAGCAGCTTTGGGTGACTTGCCCAAGAGAGGGGATTTGTGAGGTCTGCCCTTGCTCATACTGCACCCAAAGGGTTCCCAAATCTCAGTCTCATAGTGGGCAGGTTGCTGTGGGCAGGGACCAGCACAAGACACAGCCCTAATGAAATCAGGTGTCTTTCTCTACAGCTTCTGTACCCTTTCATGTATTTACATCTTTTGCTGTGTTCAGTAACTGTGGGTTACAGCTATGACCAGCTTCAAGGCAAACGCAGCGATGCCTTCCTTTAACTCACTGGTTCTCACTAGATCAAAAGCATTGACTGCTCTGGTCAAATGCCCTCAAAAATCAATTCCTACTCACAGCCTTGCCAATGAATGGCAGCAGAAAACAGCCCCTCTCTCACCTGGGCACCAGCCTTTCCCAGCCCTACACACCTTCACCTCTTGGCAGGCTTGCAGGGAAGCAATGGTGCAGATAGAACACCACACAGAGCTAATGTGGGTCCCCGATAAACATGAAACAGCAACTTGTCCCCCCTCAGGATGCTCACAGGGGGTGCAGAAATGATAGCACTGCCAGTGAACCCACCCCAGGTTCACAGGGAGGAAACTGAGGCACAAGTGGTGCATGGATGTTACCAGCCATGCCACGTGGGACCCTTGTAGGGCAGAATGAGTGAAAGTCATATATAACCATGCCACCATCATCAGCCAGCTGGAAAAACAACTGCATAATTACAAATCCTTAAGCTGAGACCAGCCTAAGTAGATGAAGAGCTGCTCTGGGTGACAGCACCAAAGAGGTCTTGGGGGGATGATTGCAAGCAGAAGATTAAGGTAGCAGAGAGCTGCTCTCCCGAATAAAATAACAGAGGAGGGTGGCCCCATGCTTCAAGAGGCTACAGCAAAGCAGCAGGCAGAGGGACAGCAGTGTAAAAGACTGTGATGCTGGGCACCGTGTTGTGCCCCTAGAGCTGCTGGTGTGGGTACCAGCAGAGCATCACCCTGGGTTACAGGAGCAAGCAGCGAACTTGGGAGCAGCCTCATGCTGCAGGTGTGGGCTGCAGGGATGTCAGAACTTCCTTAGCTGGGCTCCAAGAGTTAATTGAGACAAATAACTCAACAGTGCTCCCATTAATGAAATTCTTCTGATATATTTCCCCTGAGCTTTTCTATAAATGACTAAGTGACATTACTGCCTGGAGTGCAAACCCCCTGTATGAGAGATAACACTGCCGGAGCTCAGGCTGGCGCATCCACGTTAGGAGCCTTGTGAAGAAGTGCAAGATGATATTTAAATAACTATTACACTGCTATGAAATGAGCAGCCAAAAGAAATATGGTCTTGAAACGTGCTCAAGTCTCAGGATGAATCCTGGCTGTTACGCGCAGACACTGAATGCAGTGGGTGGTAAGTGACAAACTCTCTTAATCCTGCAAATCTACTGAAATTCCCAGGCAAATCTCTCCCATCTCCCCCTGGTGACTCCTGTATTTGTACATTCGTTTTGCAGCACACACAGAGCCAAACACTGCAACAGGACAGATGTGAGAGGCTGCACCACAAGAGCCAGCATGTCCTAGAGGTGCCAAAGGAGCTGACGGAGGGAAATAACCCACCCACCCACCTTGTCCATCCCCTGGGAACCTCTCACAGGCTTTTTGCTCGGCTTCATTTCTTTTTCTTTCCTTCACAGGTATTTTTCCCCTCTGAAACCCGCTGCTCTGGGCTTACCAAGAACCATAAGCATTCAAAACACACACGGTAAACAGCACTGGCATCAAGGCTGAGCCCTTCTACTCACCATTTGAGAAGAAAGGGCATTAAATGCAAGCAGAGCCACAAGTGGGAAAAAAGAACACTCATTTGTGGATGAAGGGCAGTTGGCACGCAACACCAGGGGTTATACTGCAATAAAACGCAAGCGACAGCCAGAAGTTGCTGGGAGCAACAGGACCAGGTCTCCAGAGCTGCAAACCAACACCAGTGTGCTTGCTTTAAAAGCATACCTTTACCTCAGCCCGTGTTTCACACAGCTAAAACATGTCATCACAAAAATATCCCCCTTCCAGCTGCAGATATTGTACATGCGCAAGAAAACCCAACAGCAAAAGCCACGTGTTTAAGGTCTGCCTTGAGGTTTTGAGCCGAGACTCCCCATCTGCATCCCAACAGTGGCACTACCCAGGAAATACCTTGGTGACAACTTTGGTGCCACCTTATTTAAACCTTAATTTAAAATGCTAACTTCATAATGAGTGGAACAAAACTGTGTAAAAACATTTCCCACTCTAATCCTGGTTTGATCCCCCCAGTATGGCCTTCTTTTATAATTACATCCCTTTGTGATCTCACTCAAATGCCTTGTATTGTGACCCATAAAATAATCAGCCCCCTTTGTCTCGCCCTAATCCTTTTAGACTTCCTTCTTGTCTCTACACTCTTATAAATGCTGCCATTATTTGGGCTCAGCAGCTCTTCCCACCACCCCAGAGCCTGGAAAGGGGGCTGCAGGTTAAACCCGGAATATATTCTGTGCAGAGGAGCTGAAATGATGGGAAGATCTTTGCTGCTTTAAAAACCCTGCAATTCCCAACCTCCTCCCCTAGCACACAGCTTGACAGGAAAACCAACTGTGAGCATGTAGATGCACCAGATTTCCCCCTTTCTGTGTTCTGCAGATGGCCTTAAGACCCTTGGCCTGGAGGTCACAGTGGTCAGTGTGTTTGGTCATGCCTGGTCCCCGGCTGGGTGAGAGGAGGTGCTTGCTGCTGTCTGCAGGGATCAATGCAGGGAGGAGTCATAACATCTGCCTTGCCCGGGTTATCAATCCTGCCTTCCTGCTGGCAGGGTAAGTGCCGTGGACAGGCAGGCACAGTGGGATGGAGGAGCAGGATTTGGGGCAGGATGCAGAAGGGAAGGGGTAAGGGAGCAGAGAAGGGCACAGGGATGTGCGCTGCTATGCCTGGCCACTAAACTGTTCTTCCACAGCAAGACATGATGAGGAAAGAGCCTCAAGATCTCTCCAGAGCTATTCTCAAGTCCCACAGCACTTCAAATACTGAGCAGGTCCATTTCGCCCAACTTCGAGAAACCTCTTTGGCTCTAAATTGCACAATTGACTTATTTTCCCTCTTTCCTACTTTTTTTTCCCCTCACAGCACCAGCTCAAACAGGGAAAATTGCTACTCTCAGGCTGGATGCGTGCAGGAGCCTGATCCAATACGCAGTTTGATGGTGATTTCCAATTAGTGGTAACTGCTTGTTATTGAGTGATATAATCAATGGGTCTTACTCCACTGCCTGGGCTGTGATTTATGATGATGTGGAGCCAGCAACATCAAATTACAGCATCGGCAGAAAAGGGCTGAAAATGCCATGAGGCAACATGATCAGTGTCAAGGAAGAGCAAGTTTAGCAAAGGGTGGTGATGGGAAGAAAGGTGGCTGTGTTCTTGGGGGCTCAGCTTCCAAAGGAGTGGACTCTAGCTGTTACTATTGCTCAGAGAGTATCTTCATCCATCAGTTTCTGTCACGCAAAGGGAAATACAGCTCCTCAAAGAGACCCACGAAGACATAGACAGGCAGGGCCTCCAGAGAACACTCTGCTATAAACTGATTTTAATTAAGCCAGCTTGGAGTCATGAGAAATCATGACCTGTCATTAGGAGGAAGAAGAGATCTGTATTCAATAACCTGATCAGATTATAGAAGCATGTTGCATTCCACAACCTTTTAGACTAACAGACCAGGGTTCGAACAGACACAGAAACAGCAACTGAAAACATTCCAACCAGAGTCAGGCAAGGGGGGGAAATGCCTCCGCTCAACCCAGTCACGTGGAGGCTTCTTGCACGCTTGTATTGTGCAAAAGAAGGTTACATGACAAAAGCAGTATCAACATCTTTAGCACCGGAGCTGCCAACCCAGCCACAAGCTCCGCTCCACTTCCCTCCACTCAGCATCTTCTGTTAAAGGTGACGCCATGCAGAAATTCCCTTGAATTTTAGTTAAATCCATCGAATGAGACAACTTTCAGGAGGCAGCTTTTAAGAAGTGCCTGCTCCGTGAGGAAGCTACACGCACCTCGAGCCCATGGGGGCCGCACGCACAGCGGCGGCTGAGAGCAGCGTGTTCTTCCAGTTCAATTTCCCTCAATGCCAAGCGTTGAAGTAAATACGAAGCATGAAAATACGATACCCAGCCCACATTTCCTGAACGCAAATATGTACATTCCTCCGAGCCAAGATTATATTCCGAGCAATAACACAAAGCCGGGCTCTGTAACGGCGATACGAGCCTAACAGCCTGCCTTTGAAGACAGCGAGAAGTGCAGCAGAGCTCTCGAGGGGCTCCGCTCTGTCAGATCTCTTTTATTCCTCAGTAGCACGGCCTTGATCAACTTTCAAGATTTTTGTTTGTGAAAGGGTTTTATTTCTCCTCTGCTTTTGTGTTCAGATGTCAGGCTCAGAGGGAAGATCAGCTCTGGGATGAGGTTTTACCCACTGGCACTATTTACTCTGCTCCGCAAAGGTCTGCTTGGCGCTTGTTTTCTTTCTCCTCCCAGGCAGCCAGCACCCACTTCTTCCATGCAATGGTCCCATCAACTCCTAAAATGGGGATAACCACCCTCCTCCTTTGTTTGCCTTGCTTAGCGGGACTCAGGACAAGGGAAATCACTATTACCTGTGTGTAACCACCCTGCGACACAGGGGCTCAAAAGTACAACTGTGATTCATTCTTAGGAGATTTCATCTACATTTAAGCCAAGTCTTAAAGGGCAAATGTGTGCTCCTGAGGTTCAGGCACAGCGGGGAGCTCGCCCTGAGCAGCAGGTTACATTTGTCCACAACACAGAATAAAAGCATCATAGAATGGTCTGGATTGGAAGGGACCTTAAGGCTCATCCTGTTCCAAGCCCCCTGCCACAGGCAGGGACATCTTCCACTAGAGCAGGTTGCTGCAAGCCTCATCCAACCTGCCCTTGAACACAGCCAGGGATGGGGCAGCCACCCTCATAGTGAAGAGCTTTTTCTAACATCTAATCTAAATGTCCCCTCTGTTAGCTTAAACCCAATAAGACATTCCATTTTATTCCCATTATCCACAGGCACCTGTGGCATCAAGGCCAGGCGCCTGCTGCTTTGTGCTGGCTTCACCCAGACCTCTCCTCAGGGCTGGCAAGAAACCAAGCCTGCAGCCAGAATAGAGTCCAGAGCATTTTCAACGCAATCTTTTTTATTTTGATTCATGCGAAACGATGGCTACAAAAGGAAATGCTATTCAGGGACACACAGCACATCACATACATATTGATGCAGGAACGAGCTAACGGTGTTTATTGACAATCCACCATCCCAAAGGTAATTCCTCCAGCTCTCATGTCTCCTGTTTACAGGTCTGAGAAGTTTGCCATTGTGCTCGTGCACCGGCCAGCTCCCAGCTCATAAATGCCAGAGGCGTTCACCAAAAGTGCTCCAAGGTTCAGCACCACAAGACTGACAAGTTTGAGATCCAGCTGCTAATCTGGCATGGACCCAAAGCCCTTGGCTCTTGGACAATGTCACTTCTTACAGCGCTGAAAAGCTAGGTTTGCAGATGGCCACTTCATGCACTCAGGGATTGTTATACACAAGGGCTGGAGTGTTCCCTTGGTGTGCTGCCAGCTGGCCCCGGCACTGCGGGGAGCGGGCAGCAGCGCTCCCAAAGGCCCCCCCAGTTTGGGAAGGTGCAGCAGCCAGGGGACCTCAACCCCAGACTTTGCCATAGACTTTTCCACAGTGTGATTTGCAAACGCAACAGAAGCGGCAGTAAGTGGGTTGCACAGAAAGAAGAATGGTACCCACCTCCCAGACAAGATGGAGAACCCTTCAGTAGAACTCATTCAACAAACCAGCATTCAGGCAGGCCCTGGGGCTGCACCAGACACCTGTCCTCACACCCTGATATGAATTACACCCAGCAGAGACTTGACTGAATGCAAAAGGGATTAGTGGCTGCATCCCCAGAGCCCACAGAGAGTCTGTGGGCAAAGCTGGACACCAACACAACAGGGATAGAAACCACCAACGGATCTCAGCTCTGCCATCAGTCCTGGCGCAAACACAAACCAGCAGCCAGAGCTGGACAGAGGGATCCCAACACTGACCACAGCAATGCAACAGGCTAGGCTGGGTACCGCACAGGGCCAGAGCCACAGCCTGCCCTGTAATTCTTCCTCCCCCACCTTTAAATTTCATTCCCTTGCTGACATTTTCATCTCTCTCCTCCTCCAGGCTTCCCCACCAGACAATCTGTCTGGTGTTGTTAGCCTTGCCCCCAAAGGCACTGCCACGCCGGGTAGTAAATAAGACCTTGCTGCCTCCACGCTGCCTGCCTTAAATAACAACGTGAAAGAAACCATGAGCTTCAGAAGGTCTTTGCCTATAGTTTGGAAAGCTCTGCCTGCCACACAGAGCCCAGCGCTGCTGCACAGCAAAGGGGCTTCCAAATCATAGAATCATGGAATAGTCAGGGTTGGAAAGGACCTTAAGATCATCCAGTTCCAACCCCCCTGCCATGGGCAGGGACACCTCCCACTAAACCATGCCATCCAAGGCTCTGTCCAACCCGTCCTTGAACACTGCCAGCAATGGAGCATTCACAACTTCCCTGGGCAAGCCCATTCCAGTGCCTCACCACCCTTACAGGAAAGAACTTCTTCCTTATATCCAATCTAAACTTCCCCTGTTTAAGTTTGAACCCGTTACCCCTTGTCCTCTCACTACAGTCCCTCATGAAGAGTCCCTCCCCAGCATCCCTATAGGCGCCCTTCAGATACTGGAAGGCTGCTGTGAGGTCTCCACGCAGCCTTCTCTTCTCCAGGCTGAACAGCCCCAACTTTCTCATGCCTATCTTCATAAACCCACTGCAGGAGAGCCACGAACCACAGATCACTTCACCACATCGCTCTAACATCACACACCACCCTCCAAGACAGGGAATTTACTGCTAAAAGGTGGCTTTTAGTTTCTCCTTAAGAAGGCTGATTAGCTCTGCTTTCACACCTGAACAACTACACACATGAGACGCCAGCCAGAGCCCCACACCAGCTCCGGGTTCTTTTTTATCTTTCCCCTCTCTTTAATCCTGCCCCTTGAGCACCCAGCATCCACCACATTGCCCTCCTGCTTCCCAAACCCCTTGGAGTATTGTCCCATGAGGTGCAGGTGGGACGATGCCCGTACTTACTCGCTGCCTGAATCTTGGCCTTCCTGCTCACCAGCAGCCCGTAGTGGTTCTGTGCCATGCAGTCGTACTCGCCTTCATCCGAGGACCCATCTCTCCGGAGCCTCTGGAAGCGGGAGACGTAGAGCGACCCATTGGACAACATGAAGGCATTCTCACTGTCCACGATCAGGGCGCCATTCTTCCGCCACGTAATGGTGATGGGCTGGATGCCCTCCACCTGGCAGTAGAGGATCAAGGGTTGCTCCTGCACAGCTATGTCATCACTTGGCTCCACAACGAATGCCAGCTCGGAGGAATGGCCAAGATCTAAAATGAAAAGAGAAGGACAGAGTCAGCAGTGTGCCCACAAGGAGCAGAAAGAGCCAAGTGCCACTGCAGCAAATAGGAGATGATGAAAACAGTATCATCATAGGGCTAAAAGGTGTGCGTGTTTCAGAGAAACACAACCCCCTGGAGCATGCTTTGCCTCCCAAGGCTTTGCTCTCAAAATCTCAGGAGTGCAGTTTCCAAAGGCATATCCATAGGCACAGAATGCCTTTGGAGGCTGCCTTTGAGGAAAGGGATGGGCGCGCGCACCCCTCTGGTAGCTTGTCAAACCCCAGATGCACTTCTCCAGCATACCGCCTGCACATTGCCTCTTCACCTCCCTATGCAGGGATGCAGCAAGAGGCAATCCAAACTTGCACAAGCATGGCGCACCAGTCATTGCCATCCCAGGAGCAGAACACCAGTTCAAGGAATCCACCCCTCTCCCCACGTAACCAGGCAGAGAATGGGCTGTGCCATGCCCCAGACCTGTTCACAGCACAGCCGGCGGGGGGGGAAGAGGAGGATCAGCAGCTCCTGATTCAGACCATATTGCCACCGGCATCTCTGCGAGGCTTCTCCCGCTTGGCAGAGCAGGAGGCTGTTGCCTCTCTCACATAACAATGTGCCCTTCTGTCACTTTGGTCTCTCTCAGGCTGTAACAGGCAAAGGATGGTGCTATTCAGTCCTTAATGAAGAGCAAGTTAAGCACCGAAATGCAAACGCACAATGTTCTGGCTCAGCAACACAAAAGGTTTCTTGCAAAGCAATTACACTAAACAAGGTCCAGGAGAGAGAAGTTACTGCAGAATTTGAACCAACAATAGGCAAAGAGTTTCTTCCCATTATACAGACACATCCTAATTTACTTCTTTTGCCAACAGAATGTTTAAGCACTGTGTCTTTGGCAGGTTATGCCTCACTTGGTCCAGCATACCTTTTTAGGGTATAATTTGCCATGCAGTCATGACTAGATGCTACAGATGATGACAGAAATGGAGCTATTGTGTAAAGATTAGCCCAAAATACACACTGACACCAAAGACAAAGAGCTACCCGGAAATAGGAGTCATATAAATCGCTGAAGGGTGGAAACGCAGGGATGGAAGAGTATATCTAATTTTTGTAAGAGCAGCAACAGAGGAAGAATTCCAGCAGAGTTAGAAAACTACAATGTCATCCAAATGCGTGGAGAGCCTTTCTAACAGTCCTCTCGTGCAACAGCCCCTCAATGGGTGGAGGCTTCCAGCTGCTCAAACTTGTGATACAGCT
Source organism: Myiopsitta monachus (assembly GCA_017639245.1). Classification (NCBI taxonomy): domain Eukaryota; kingdom Metazoa; phylum Chordata; class Aves; order Psittaciformes; family Psittacidae; genus Myiopsitta; species Myiopsitta monachus. The sequence goes on along the minus strand of CM029921.1, from coordinate 2,921,612 downwards.
TCCCCCCGCTTTCATGGGCGCAGGGGGACCAACTCCACAGCTGCTCACAGAACTGGGATGCACACGGGCAACTTCCCTTGGCCAACATCAGCCACTGCACAGCCTTTGTAATGCCTGTCCCAAACACAGACCCCGCCAAGGACGGGATCCCAGCTCCAGCGTGGAGGGCAGATCAGCAATGCCTGGTAAAAATGAAAGAGATGAGGAGAGGCAGTTACCCTCAAGAAAAAGAAGAGAAAGAAAGTCTGTCTTTTCTGCTCTGCAAACCCAGGGAGATTTTCTTTCTTCCTGTAAATCCCCATTGCTTTCTACGGCAACTTAAATTGGATTACGGGGAATAAACATTGAGTGCAACCTGAGCCGAGGCAGATGGACAGAGCAGACAAAGGAGGCAGCGGTAGTGCACGGCAGGTCAAAGGTACCGAGTCAAGGTATGAGTGTGTGCAGGGAATGACAAACTCTACTTAGTGACAGACACCTAAAACACACACTTTATTAACCCATTAAGCCTTAAAGTGTCAGGCTAGCTCCAGCCATCTCAGTGATCTATCGCTCACCGCGGCTTCCTTTTTATGAGATAGCCCTGGGGTCCTCTCAGCAAGTTTGACTGCAGCCAGCACCAACCCATCAATTACCTTTTTCTGGTGAAAATTAAGGAATTAGATGAATGCTCTGCATTTTTCTGCAAAGTGGCCGGAGTCTCAACAGCATCTACCACGCTGGGGCCCTGCATGGGCACTCCGGGGAGGCAGGTAGGATCAGGACACTCCTGTCCTGACACTGAACCAAAGGGGACTTCTGACTCCAGAAAGACTGAACAAGATTTCAGGATTAAGCCTAACAGGCAATCAGAAAAAATCCCTAATGAAATAAATGCCCCATCTTCCCGCAGCTCCCCTGTCCTCTTAGATAAACCAGCTTATTATTATATGTATAATAAAAGGAAGAATCAACATAATTACATGCCCTTCCCACAATAGCTGTCATTATAATAACCATCATTAAGGCCTGTGATTGGAGATAATCATGTTTACCTCCATAAACATTCAGTCTGCATCCTCACTCCAGGCTGCTCGAGCAGCACAAGGGAAGACTCTCATCATGAAGGACGGTGCCCTCAGACACACACCCCAGGGTGAGGACGGACACTGGCTGCTCCTGGGGTCTCCTCGAGGTGTGACACTGTGCAGCGGGCACTGTGCAACTGGTTTGTAACCAGCAGACACCTTGCAGTGTACAGAAGCACCCAAATTCCTCCTCAATAGATGCTCTTCTCATCTTTTGACCTTGAAGACATCCAACTGCCTTCAGGGCTTCAGGGCCAGGTGACCAACAACCTGGATATATAGGGAGAAGCAAGCCCACCTCATGCAGGGATCTGGGAGAAGCCAAGCTCTATTGCTCACCCAGACACGGGCTTTCCATGCAAAATCAGGGACACTGGGATTTGGCCTTCCAAGACTGACAGAGCTCTATGTCCCCAGGATGCTCTGGATGAGACACAAAGGGACACTCCCTGAGAAACCTCCATGGTGGGACAAGAAGCTGATGTTTGCTGTAGAGGTCAGCTCAGGTGGGCCAGAAGGAGAGCACAAGTAGAGCAAGGAGGTAACAGCAGAAGAGAAGGACCCAACTCCATTAGCATCAGTAACTGATGGCAGTTACCAGCGAGGCACAGAAATGATGCTGCGAAGCTGGAAGTAAACGACACTCTAAAGGCACATGGAAACAGTAAAAGTGCAGTTCATGGAGACAGACAGAGAGGAAATTGCCGAAGCTGTGCACATGGACTTGGGGAGCCTGCAAGCCCCATCCCTCTCCAACTGCTGGCTGCGTATCCAACCCCAGCTCATCCCACACAACAGCCCGGGTACCTCCTGCTGTGGAGGTCATTCCCCGCCACTCTCTGCTCAAGGCAGGAACTGTAAACTCTGCTCAGAGCAGCTTGAGTTTGCAGTCAGATGAAGGGGTGTTATGGGGCAGCACAACCGGTTGCTTGGCTCAGGCTGTGCTGGGAACGTGAGGGAAGACTGCTTTGCCTTCTGCAGAAGCATGGAGGGAGGAAGCGTTATTAGCTCTGACATAAAGGCCGCAAGAAAATTATTGGAACCTTCATTCTACAAGTCTCCTTTTGAGAAACATTTACCATGTCCCTGAGCAATACAAGATGTGACTATATGTGCAAATATTTAACAAAAACTACTTCCCCTATTGATCAAGCAGACAGCCATACTCAGAGAAACCAATTAGCACTTGTGCTTTTGAACCAGGAGATTTATTTAGTGCTGAGAGAAAGGACTTCGAATTAATGGGGAGCTTAAAAGACACTTTGAAGTACATTTAAAGAAAAATAAGTTTAATTATTTTTTACTTGACACTGTGATTCATGTTCAAAGCTTCAAAAGAACTTGCTCATACCCTGGCATTGTCCTTTCTCCATTTGGGAAACACGATTTTGGCTTTCCCTCCTGCGCTTCTGAATAAGACAGCAGCTAATCTCCCTGCTCTAATTAGCGGTGACATCCATTCCAAAGGACCTCAGTCCCACCATGGCTCATCCTCCTGGACCCTGTCCAGACCCACAGCCAGCAGGGCCGTTCCTGCCCCGGGAGCACACAGTCCCGACAGATGAAGCCCGTGTTATTACTCCCGTTGTAGGCAGGGAACATTAATCACGGAGCCATGAAATGACCTGCCAAGGACCTGGCCTCAGCTCATGGCAAGGCAAGCTACTGCAGGAACAGTCAGGTTCACGCTGCTCTTCCTGGTGCAGCATCACTGGGAGCACTGACAGGGAGACCGAGGCATCCCCAGCTCTTCCCTCATCCGACCAACAGCACGACATCCACCTGCAAACTGTCTCCTGCGAGCCCAAATCCACCCTCTCCTGATCCTGTTTCCTCCCAGCAGAACAGAGCATAAATCGGCACTGATTCACCACCGAGCCTCTCCACCAACAAGCGCAGCCTGCTTCAGTAAAGGCAAAAGAAGATGCCCCTGGAGTCCCATGAGCCAGGACCAGAAGTCTTTATAGTGGGGTGCAGGTGAATATTAGGACCAAATACCTGGGTGAGCTTGGGACAGCCCTACAAAACATGGCTTTCCTCGTTCTGCAAATGGAAGGATATAGAAGTAAAAAGTGCCTGGACCCAAAAGACGTTCACCAGCAGATTATAACAAGGTTCACGCCGATGAAAATGGCAGCCTAAAAATCCAGCTGATGCCCCCTTAAATCTCCTTGGGCCTGACCCAGAGCCTAAGGAGAAAAGCACTGCACTGCAGTAAAGTGCAAATTGGCTCTTTAGGGCATCCAGAAAAATTTACATTTAAAGAAGAGAATAGACTGTAACAGGCCCCACATCTTGCTGGCAGTAAAGTTTACTGGCTCAGAATGTTTTATTCCCTTCCCTTTTGCACAGGGGGTTATATAAAGTGATTTTTCCATCAGGGCACATAAACCACATCCACTCGTTAAGTGATTCCAGGAGGTCTCTCTCGAGAATAACATGACCTCTCAGCCACCTGATGCAGAGCTCAGCCATAGCCAGCATCGCTGCCCTCAGTGGGGGGACAGAATCTGGCAGAGGAAGGCAAACACAGCCCAAAGAGCCAGAGAAGTTGCCCCAGACAATTCTCAGATGTTCAAGACCAGACTGGGCAAATCCCAGGAGGTCGCTTGTTGAACACCACATGGAAGCTGGAAGCGTTCACAGCACAAAAGACCCTTTCCAGAGCAAGTTCTGAGTCCTCATGTGCTCCCCCATCTGCAAAGCAGGCAGGGTAAAACCTGCCGGTATAGCTGGAAAGGGCAAAGACCTTTTCCTAGTTAACTGCCCAGAGCAGCTCCATCCACTCGAGGCATGCAGAGAGCATGGCAGCAAGCTGAGCACAGGATGCGCTGTTATTTGCATTCCCCACGTGCTTCGCCGCCCTGACCAGATCACAGGCTCACCACAGAGGGCATCAGCGATACAACACCGAGCGGGAAACAACCGCACATGAGAGGACAGCAAAAGCAGCGGCCAAGATAAGAAATGCTGTGCCCAGAGCCAGGGTCCCTCCAGGCTTCATCCCCCACGGCTGCTCTAATGCAGCGCAGGGGAATATCCGGGGTCGGCCGCCAACCCTGCAGGAAGCACCAAGGAGGCGGCTGTCCCCATGGCTGGTCACCAGCACAGACTCAGCATGGGACAGACTGGCCACGTGGCGGGTGACAGTGCCTGCGGGTCAGAGACACAGGGCTGGCAGCAGAGGTGCTGAGAGGGAGCTGCAGCACACTGGCGTCACGGTGCCAAAGCCACAAGCCAGCGCAGCCCCGTCACCCTGCCCTTACGTTCAGCTTGAGTGCTGGCAGGCAGGACTGGGTGGTGTGCGAGGAAAGGAAAGGCAAAGTCCTTCTGGAAGATGAGAAGTTTCGGTGTATGTTAAAACCTCTGAAGCTCTTTATCCGGGGAGTTCAAAGGAAACAGCGCTCCCCCCTCCCTGCCATCCCCTGCCTTATCACCTCCCACCCTGAAATTCAGGCAGGAGGAAAGCATCACCTCGCCCCTCTCAAGGAGCTGAGCCCTGCTCATTCCAAATCCAGAGCTGTCCTAATGAAACACAAGCTCTTCCCTCCCTTCTCCCGCACTCTTCAGGCTTCAGCAGCAAAGATCCCTCTGCAACAGCATCTCCACAGCTCCGCAGAACCACCCTCCACAACCGGCATCCTCCTGACTTCCCATTCGCTCCATCAACGCAATCACAAGCGCAGGAACAGAAAAAGCCAGGCAGCAAAGCCTTGACTCCGCTCTGAAACTCGGGTTTGAATTACCAGCACGGGCGCGGGTCTGGGTTGTTAAGTGACTGGGCTGCTCTCGAGTGGAGGCTGCGATGCAACACTGCCATCCGATACAATAGCAAGGCCAGATCTGTGTGCTGCGCGCCTTCCCCAGTGCGCTCGCCTGTTTGCCTTTCTCTTCTCTTAAAGCGCGGTTATTGACATGTTCGCCTCCTTAACCATCGCTTTTATATGCTCGCCAATGACTCCTGAACATGTGTAAACCATTATTTTTATTCTCTTGCAAAACCAAAATGTTGCATATTCTTTTGGATGAACGCACCCGGGGAGGTTTTCATGAGCCCTGCTACATAATTTATTGGTTTCTAAACTCTGTAAAACTAAAGGCTCCAGTAAAGTTCAAATAAGTTTGTGATTTCAAAGTAATTCTGAACAGGCTATTGCTGTTCCTGCCCAATGCTGGCTGCTTTAAATGGGATTCCTTCATCTACAGAGAAGCAGATTGAAAAGGGCGATATCCAGGGCTGGAAGTACAGGAGAGAGAAGTATGAAATACAGGGGAGAGAGGGGATGTGGAAAAAAGCTTCTTCAGTCACAGATCTGTTGCAGGCTGCAAAATGAAGCAAATGATCTGCTTGAACTCAGTGCCTTTGCACCAGCTCCGCTGTGTGCTGTAGCCCCACATCAGGACCCCACCTGGCTCCAAACAGAGCCGGCACTGGATCCTGATGCTGCAGGGCGAGGTGAGCAAGCCAGGTCTGACCATTCCAGTGCGGCAGAGAGGGATGTTTCAAGGCTGTGGGATGGGGAGGTGAGGAGGGAGCAGCATCCGAAGGGTTTGTAAAGCAAAGAGTTGGCGTTGCACAGGGTCGCTGCTCGGCACTTCATGTGCTATGACATGGGACTCTCCAGAAACAAGGAAATCAGAGAGAGGAAAGCTCAGGCAGACAGAAAAGAGGGAGCAAAGCTTTCCCGTCTGCACATATAAAATGAGAGCAGTTTTGCAGCTCTCCACAGGGCAGCACCGCTCCTGAGCTCCTCCACGCTGCCCTATGCCAGCCTCATAGCATCAAGGTACACAAGGCAAACCTGGGATTGAGCAGGAAGGCGGAGTGGGAAACCAGGCCGTAACCTTGGATCTGAGACCCTCCGCCAGCCCCTCAGCGAGCGCGGGAGCTCGTGCTGTGCAGGGCCCAGCGCCTGAGCAGTAACAAGAACAGGTCACCGGTGCGGGTGGCTGCACACTCACCCCCCTGCGTGAGCTTCGCACCCAGCCCAGGTCCCAAACAGGGCGCACACGTGTATGGCTGTGAAATTACACCAGCCCACCCCGTTTCACAGCCCGTCTGCTGCATCCGCCACATGGGAAAGCCACGTCCTGAGATTCTCCTGCGGAGCCCCCCTGAGAGAAACGAAGCCCAAACGTGGGCTTGAATTTCATATAGCGTCTCTGAGTTACTCGGGAAATGATACCTGATCCTCTCTATGTATATTAAGAAAAAAGGCAGGGAATTACACCAATTTAGGAGAAAGCAATCCTTTTTTTTTCTTTTTTGCTCCTAAAAACACAACAAAGCCGCACAGAGTAGGAATTAGTGAAAGCTTATAGCTTCAATAATTTACAAGTTAAGCCTACTTAAATATAAATGACGATGCTTAATTCCAAGGCTGTTACTGAGCACAGCCGCGGAGCCCCTGGTATCCTATGCCTGTCTCTGAATGCCGGGCTCGGCAATAACAGACAAAAGCTGTCCACCACCCAGAACAAAGAGCTCCAGGAAATTAAAAGGCAAAAAAAGGGAAGAAAACACCGTCCCTCTGCAGAGCGCACTGAGCAGCAGCTCCCAGCGCCCGCAGCGCAGCAGCCAGGCCAGCACGCCGGGGACTCCGAGAAGCGCAGGGTGGGAGCGGAGCACCCCGTCCCGACACAGCATCCGTCCCCGCGGCGCGGCTTTCTGCCCCGCGCTGATCGACACCGGCGCGGGAGGGTTTATGAAGTGCAGCGGAGCGCAGAAATACGTTGCCTCGCTGTTAAGCACCTCTGGAGCACATAAACCCAGGGGGGGGGGGGGGGAACCACTTTGGAACAGAGCAACTTTCGAAGTGCAACCAAGAACTCTTCAGCGGAGCCAGCAAAACACACCCCAAAGTCAGGAGCCGCGGAACTACTAAGTCGCGGCATAAACAAGCGCACAGGGCACTTTGGATAGCAGCAGGCGATAGGCTACACACAAACTCAACGTACTAAAGGTCTGCTTCCAAAAATGCACTTTCTGCCTTTCCTCCCCCCAAAATTAAGTACTTTTTCAACCATCCTCACTGCAAGGCTGCGGACCCAGGAATCCCAAGAGAGCAACCAGGAGCCCAGCAGAGCAGCGAGACCTGTTTCGTTACATCCACTTCACAGACAACTTCTGTTTCCCCTGTGCTACGCTGCCTTCTCCTCGCCGTGGCTGTTGCGAACCACGTGGCGAGATTTATGATGGGGAGAGCCCACAGCCCGGCTTCCGAACCACCACAGCAGCTAATCTCTGCTTAATCAAACGCACGCTTTTCTTCCTCTGCCCATGCTGTGCTGCTTGTATGTTTTCTAAACGATTCCTACTTTTCCTTCTCTTTCCGGCTGCCAAGTGCGGCGCGGGCAGGATGCACATGGCTATTACGCTGCAGAACAGCATCTTTCATAGATCCGACTCATGCTTAAGCAGCATCGCCAGCAGAAGGAAAACACTCGCAGTTTAGCAGCGGGGCATGTGCGGAGTAAGTCCAGGGGAAAACCCCTTTGATGTTTTTGTAGTTCGGCTCCGGTCCGGTGGGTGGTGTTACCGGTTGCCGCGGTGTGAAGCGAGCCGAGCATTACAGGAGAGCACAGGACTTGGAGGGTTAAAGTAGCTCTCCATCATCCCTGCAACTTGCAGCCCAACATCTCTTCTCTGTAAGCTACCGCCTTCACTGACAAACACGACGCGTCCGCCCGAGCGCTGTCTACCGCTCACATCCCCGATGATGATTTCGGGTCTCGCTCTCCAGGCACGGGAACCCAACCATCCACTGCCACAGCAGCCACCCCATCGCTCCCCAGTGCCAGTTGTGGGGGCCAGGGCCCCACAAACACCTCGGTCCCTTCCATAAAGCCACACACACACACACGTGGGGTTCCCAACTGAAAACAGCGTTGGGGGAACGCTTCGGGCTCTCTGAAGGCGTTAAAGGCGCTGATGTAGGAGCCCGCAGCCGAACTCCGGGAGCCAGGAGCGCCTTCCCGGGGGGACGAGCCCCCAGCACCCCGTACAGGAATGCTCACACAGCGGGCGACACGGGCACCATCTCCAGAGCTGTTCGGTCCCGTTCAGCTCCGCGGCAGCGCGATGCCACGGGGACGGGCAGCCACCGGGAGGCAAAACGGGGTTGGGACCGGCTGCGGACGAGCAACGGGGACCGGGCTAGGTAGGGACGCGAGGGACCGGTAGCCCCGGCCACAACGGGGGCGATGAGGGGACGCGAAGTGCGGGAGGCACCGCGGACGGGACCGAACGAACAGGAGCGGAGCAGGGCGGCGGCGGCGGCGGGTCCGTCCCCCCGCCCGCTCCCCGAGCCCATCGCGGCTCTTACCTCCGCAGCAGCCGAGCAGCAGCAGCCCCAGCAGGCAGGCGGGCAGCGCGGAGCCCGGCGGAGCCATGGCATCCCGGGCGGGCGGGCTTGCCTCCCTGCGCCCCACGGGGAGGGAGCGGCCCGCGCACGAGGGAGGGAGGGAAGGAGGGCGGCGAGGGGAGAGCCCCCCCCCAGCTGGGGGCGGGGGGACGGAAAAGCAGGGAAAAGGGGCGAGAAACGGGCAAAAAGCGGCTCCCGGCGCTGCTCCCCTCCGCGCGAGCACCGCGCCGGGCGGGCGGGGGGGCGGCGCTGAGGGAGCGGGGCCGCCGCCGGCGGGCGGGGGCGGGCGGGCAGCGCCTTGCGCCATCTTGCGCATCCGCCAGGGCGCCGGCAGCGCCGCGCCGCGCCGAGGGCAGGCAGCGGGCCTCGCCTCAGCGGCTCCGCGCCACGGGGCTCCTCGCGCCCTTGCCCTCATCGGAGCCCCTTTACGTGCCTCCCCTCGCTGGTTCCACCTCGCGGGGCTCCCCTCACTGAGCCCCGTCACCGGAGCCCCCCCCATGGGTCTTAACTTCACCGAGCGCTAGCACCTGAGCCCACTCGCTGGCTCCCCTTCACGGGGCTCCTGTCGCGGGGCTCCCATCACCCGTGCCCTCAGGGGTCTCCCTTCACTGGAGCCACCTCACCAGAGAGCCCTCAGGGCTCTCCCCTCGCCAGTTCCATGCCACGATGCTCCCGTTGCAGGGCTCCCCTCACTGGTGCCCCACAGACGCCCAGAGCAGGAATGACTCCAGGGATCCAGCCTGCAATGCCCATTCCTGCCTGGCCCCGCCATGCCCAGGGCTTCCTCCCTGACCCTGCGGTAGAAGAAGTCCCCTTGCTCTCCTCCCGAGAGCCTCCCTCCTGCCTGGCACTGCTGAAAGCGGCCCAGTCACAGCAGTGGCGGCCGGGTCTGCTGCAGCGGGCTCGGGGGGCTGCCTTTTACCTGCCATTAGTGACGGCGCCCAAAAGCCTGGCATGCAACCGAGAGAAGGCACTGACGAGGCAGGACAACATCCAGCTGGTTCCTCCAAACGCGTCAGCTTCGGGGCTTTGCTTTGAAGAGCAAAACCGCGGCTGCGGCGGTTGGCAACACCGGGAGGTGTCCGGAGCACTGCAGAGCAGCGCCCACGAGGGGATGCAGGAGTTTGCCTTGTCCCACCTCAGCGCTCCCCATTTGAAACACTGCCGCGGGGCCGCTTACCCAGGTCAGTCCCACGTGTTGGACCAACCAGCTCACCCTTGACAAAAGCCCCAGGCGGGGATGAGTCTGCTCCTAACTGCTGCCACAGCCCTCAGGATAATTCATCCACCTTCCCGGCATGGAATGAGGATAACGCATCCCTACACGGTGCTCAGCCCTAGCACCCACACAATGTTTTGCTGCCTCCAGGTGATCGTGCCCCATCCCTCGGCTCGCGCTCTCCACAGACACAACCCCTATCATCACCAGCAGCAGAAGTCATCGCTGCAAGGACAGCTTTTGTGCTGTTTGCTTGGCCGAAACAACTAAAAAGGGGTAAAAGCGGATCCTAACTCATTTCTTTCCTCAAGGTAAAGCCGGAGCTTGGTGGAGCAGGTTGCCAAACCCTGTAACCCTGCCAGAAACCTGGCAAAAACCCCTTTGTAAAGACAAGCACCACACATGCTCAATGGATGATGCTGCACCCTGAGCAGGCTGGAGCGGGCTAAGGAGGGAAGAGGAGGTCACTACATCAGCTCCACACTGGAGCTCCCCTCATTTAGCGCAGGCCTGAACTGACCGAGGTTGCTTTCAGCTGGGGAAGAATTTGCTCTGGCTCCATCGGCCTCTTGGTACCATCTGAATTCGTGCGCTGTCCCTGCCCTTCTGGCACCAGCCCTGCTCCCGGTCCCCAGCCTTTCTGGAATGCTCACAGCCATCGCGGGCTTGTGGCGGCCCTCGGCACGCCGCCGGCGCTGGGGATGGCTTGTGGGCATCGGTAATGCCAAGGGAAATGCAGCACCCTGTTCTACAGAGCTGGCTTCCGCCGGGAACCACGGGCTTTGGGTGCTTCTGCTGCAGCGGCAGGACCCAGGGGCTGGCAGAGGTAGCTGCGTGTTTCGGGCATCGCCAAGGTCAGCCCCGCATCTTGCAGATGGCACTGGTGACATCGCTGGGGTTGCGTTCACAAGTGCAGGTGGTCCTGCCAAACAGTGGCCTCTGGAAAAGCCAGAGGGTTTAAGGAAAAAGGCAGGTTTGGGGCTCGCAGAGCATCCAGAGCACTCGTGTGTTCTCCTCTACAACCATGAGGGCTAAACAACGTTGCTTTGCACTGGAGGCAGGAATTCGCTCTTCACACTGCAAGCAGAAATAGGAGCCTTTTGAAAAGCAGGAGTGACAGTGCCCAGCCCCAGCCAAGGCTCCACACCTCTTCACTGCAGCGGGGGGTCCATCACTCCATCCTCCCTCCCACAGAGGGGCACAGGGCCTGTCCCTCCATCCCGCCTCCCTCCCAAAATGGTGACCCCCACCGGAGCGGCCCTGATGGTGTTTCTCAGCCCTCACTCTTTCACAGCAGATTTCCATCAGCCCCAGCGCTGCTCCTGCTTCACACCAATTAACGGCAAACTGAGGTCCCCAAGACACCATTAGTAGTTTCAGCGGATGAAGTGGGAGATTAACTTGTCTGAATTCACTCCATTTATTATTCAATGTGTAACTGTGGTTTCCCTGTCTGCGAACAGCCTGGGAGCTTTTCACTTATGTATACACGCAGGGTTGTAGCATCTGTTTTGTGGTCAGCAAGCAAGAAGGAGGGGGAACCAAAACCATGGCACCCACTGAGCTGAGAGCCAGCCCAGCAGTGGTGGGGCAGCCCTGGGACGTGCTCCTGCGAGCTGCTTTCACTTGACAGAAGCCCTTTCCCATCCGCTTTTGGCTGTCTAAGGACACAGGAGTCAGAGCGGCAGGAGCCAGTGCTTGTCACCACAGCCAGGGGATGGCGCCTGGCTGCCTGGCTGAGGAGCTGAGTGCTCACTGTTCACTGGAAGCAGTTGTGCCATAGATCCCGTGGTTTTACCACTGGTGGAAATGAGCGTGGAGAGCCAGCACCGACGATGAGATCCACACAACTGTACCTGCCACACAAGTCACGGAGGTCTGTGCTGGTGTTCCTGCTGCTCCAGTGCTTCGCTGGAGGGGCGGAGGTTGGAGGAGGTCCCCTCAAGATGCCGTTTCCATCACTGGTGGCTGCCTCGCTGCATCACACAGTGCATCACCTCAAGCGAGGGCTGAGCTGGTTGCCACACCACACTGGGCTCTTGTAACCTCCTGAATTACCTGAGACCACTCTAGTAATATTGCCCAGCTGCACCATCACATAGGGAAGAGAGAAACACAAAACACCTTGCTGTTACCTTCACTTCTCCATGGTCTCAGCTCTCCTGTAACGGCTGTGTCCATCCATCCATCCATCCATCCATCCATCCATCCATCCATCCATCCCTCTGCTCATCTATGCCACCCCACCTCGTCCCCCCTTAGCAGCCTCCCAGCAGCATCTCACACTGCAGAGCTGGAAGGTTTGGAGCCACCCATCACCACCCAAAGGTCCTTCCTTGTTCCTTTGTGGGGTTACCTGTCATTAGGAGAAAGACTCATCACAGCTAGGCAGCCTGACAGAGCTTCCTTTAACCACTACCAGAGCACACTATGTCTCGTGCAGATTTATTACCTCTGTAATGCAGATAAAATGAGATTTTATGGCTCTGTAGTCCTGGCAGCACAAAGTAATAATGAGAACTAGCTACTGAAGTAGGGAGTGCATCCTAGAAAGAGAGGGAGATGCACGGGAGGTTAACAGTGCGTTCTTGGGCACTGCCAGATATCCTCTTGCCAACCTCACTGGGCACAACTTAACTGTGCTCAGCCCAGCGCACCACCCAAGGGAATGTCTCACTGTTCATCTGCTGGATGCTTCTGCTGACTTCCCACGTGCCAGAATTCCCAGCAGGATGAAGCATGAACCCGGACAAGTGGTTTCTCATTTTCTTACAGGAGTCAGTTCAAAACCGAGACATGAGCAAGCATCCAGAAATGCCTCCTGAACCCGAACCGTGCCCACCTCTGAAATCCAGCACCTAACAGCACAGTTTCCCAGGGTCCAGCCTCCCAAGCACAGCTGCAGGACCAGCCTTCCCCAGCTTCCAGAGTGGGCTGTAACAGACTGAACTGTGAAACAAATCCCACTCTTTTTCTAAAGCATTTTATTAATAACCCATTAGTTAAGGAATATAAGGACAATGTCTTCTTACACTTTAACACTAAAGAGTATTTGTGGAGTAAGAACAGTCTCTGAAGAAAGAAAGTTATAATTAAGTACAGCATGGAACTAAACACAGACACAATCTTCAAACGAGATCAAGTTCTGGTTACACATCCTTATGCACTGGGTAGAAAATGAAATGAAATTTGATTGTAAAATACAAGCAAGGGAATACAGTAACAGAAGTAGATGGCAGATTTCTGCTGGACTAAACACCTCTTTTCCAACCAAAGTATGGATTAGAAGAGACACAGTGATCCCTTCAAAACATCTAAGGAGATCAAAGCCATATATAGTGCTCTATTAAAATGGTCGTTTTCTCACACAGCAGAGTTCATGGGCTGATCTCAGGACTGTTAGCCAGTAACGGAAAAACCCCTCAAATCCTAGATTAGAAGTTCTCTCATTTAAACTACTTAAACCAGAACTTTGCTGCCTGTTAAGAAATCAAATCAACCAAAAGTTGAGAGAGACTTTTATCCAAGTGCTTCATGTAATAAAATCAATGACAAACAAAAGGATGAGACTGTGACTCTCGCAGCAGCACGGGGAATATACAGTTGCGTAGCCAAACAGGAACATTAATACCACAAAATGATGCCAGTGAGACAAAGCTGACATTGCAACTATGTAAAACAATATACACCAGCAGAAAGCTGAACAGCAATAACCCTTAGTGTTACTGAAAGGAAGGGAGGAAGGAGCCTGATGGGTAGGACCATATATTAAGCATGACGGGTAATTAAAGGTATCGACAGCTTGTGTGTCTGCGAGAAATCTTATTTCATGGTAAAAAAATATATGCACTGGTTGTTTCAGCTCCATACACACCATGTGTATTATCTGGCTGCCATTCATTTCCAGCTGAGACTAGAAGGGTCCTCTGATGTTCAGGACAGGAGGGACCTGGGGTGCAGTCAAGGACACCCAGTATTCTGCGTGGACACATGCTCATACAGAGAACAGCTTCACCGCTGCCTGTTGGTGGTGATCTCTTGGCGCTGAGGGAACTGCTTTGACTCCTGTACCAAGGTCTGGCACAGCACTCCACAGGCCACCACAGTCCTCAGGCAGCCAAGCGCTGCCAGTTTTCACGCTGGTACAAGTCAGTGGGGTGTAACAAGATCAGTGTAAGCATCAGCATGAGGAGACAAAAGTATTTTTGTGATTCATAAGCAGAACTGTTTGTACTCTGCTGCATCTCCCCCAGAGCTCTCACAGCACGTAACTAACCTGGTGTTTTTGTGATGGACTCACAGTGATCCAGGAGAATGGTACCACACTGTGCCTGCTTGTGCTGAGTTCAGTGACAGGAAGGGATAACTTAGGCAGATCAGGAATGCTCACCCTATGGCTACACGATTACAGAAGTCAGTACAGACAAAGCAGAGGGTGCGGGTAAAAAGGAGCACCCCAGAAACAGCGGCACTCCTGAGGCAGGGCTAAGCCTCCATCCCCGCAGCCCCTGGCTGGAAAGCTCAGGGCTGGCACATGACCTGTTGCAGGTACAGAGAAGAGAACCGGGAGAACTTCTCCGTTGATGCTCTGGTCATACCCTACTCCTCTCTCCAGCAGCTTGATGCTAAGCAGTAGTCCTTGGGCATGCTGCCATGCTCGCAGGTGACTTGGCTTGGGAGGTGAAAGGAAGTCACCAGGGGTTGCTCCGGAGTGAGCTTTAAGGAAAGTGTCCGTCTCCCTTTCTGCACACCAGCAGTGGCCCTGTGGCTTGCACAGGGTTTGTTCTGTCACTGAGGAAGAACAAGGTACTCTTCCATGAAACCGACTGTGACCTGAGGTCCAGCTGCAGAACTCTCCCCACGCTTTGCAGCGAGTGCCCAATACTCCCTGCTGAAGGGTCTATGCCTCTGCAATTGCATCCGCTCCCATATAACTGTGAATTGCCCTTATTGCCTGCAATAACACTTCACTGCCTTATCTGTAACCCTGCTAAGTCCTTAGTTTCAAAGGCTTGTGGCAGTGAGCTCTGGAGGTTATTTACGCAATTCCTCTGCCCAGTGATGATTTCTTGCCTTTCTAGCCTCTTGCTCTGGTAGTGCACACACGCTAACTCCTGCCTTGCCTGCTCACCGGTACCGATTCCCAGTCTCTGTGCTACAGCTTTTAGGAGTCATGGCACTTCAGAGCCTGGAATGGTATTTGTGAGATTCCTCAAGGTACCAAACTGCAGCTGAAGTAACAGAGCAAGTGCAGTGACTGGAAATACAGCCATTTGACAGAGCAGTGTGTCATGCCAGGAGGAGACGCTCTAGGATAGGGAGAGATGGAAGCTCCAGCATCCTTCCCAACAGGGTACATGGAGACTCGGAGGTACTCCTCTGCTGACAAACTGGAGCTAACAGGGTTTCATGGAGGAGTGCAAGGACATGGGCTGGTCCAGCTCAGCTCCAAACACAGGGCACAACAGCTCTTCACAACAGAAGCAGGACAGGGTGCTGGTGGAGCAAGGCTCTCCTTGCTGCAAGCAGTGGTAGCTCAGTCTCAGTCCAGATTCCACCACAAAACCCAAAGCCTAGAGTCTTTTACAGGATCTCAAATCAGCTCACAGCTCCCCCATAAGAATTTCAGCAAGAAAAGAGGTGGGCATCTTTTCCTTCATTTTCAACAAACATATTGCCAGGTCTCTGAATCCTCCACGAGGGCACACCACTTACCAAGCACCCAATGCACATAATTGCCAACCAGTAATTCTGGTTAATTGGGGTAATAACCCCAAGGAGCTGGTCTGATCTGTAGTGTTCACAGCCAAACTCCGCAAGCCTGGCACGAGGCAGAGGCAGGCGAAAGTAAAGACAGAGGAGAAAGTTCACCCCGCACCAGAGAGCCAGGCTGAGAGACACGCCAGGAGTAAGCAGAGTCACTGCATGAGTTTCACATCAGACTGGTACGGGACCAAAGACTTGGTTTTCATTGTTAAGCTCTGGTGGTGCTCAGCTCTTCAAAAAACAAAGCCTCAAAACCCACTTTGGCTGCTTTGGACTCTCAAAGGTGACTGGAAAGTTTCGCTTGTTCATCCAAAGCCTCCAGCACGTCACTGCTTACGGAAGGCTGAGAGCTGCTCTCCGGAAATCAAAATCATCTGGGATGCCGCCACTTGGGCACAACCCCCCCGAGAAAGAGATGTCCCCAAGGTCACAGGTTACTTTCCCAATTGCTGGGCCTTTTTTCCACAAGGTGTTTTTGCAATTGTTGGTTCTTGTTTCAATCTTCACTAGTAAGAGCTCGTGAAGGAAAGATGGATCAACATCCTGCCAGCTGAAGCAGTGTCCTTTGGCCAGCTCCTGCAAAACACAGTCCTATGGAGAGACACAACCCCACTCTCCAGCTGTAGGGAAGGTGTCCTACAGCAATACTTAGAAACAAAGCAAGCGAGACACCAGATCTGCAGCTCTAGGCATTAAAAATGAGTCAACAACCAGTGCAAACGTGTTCTTTAGAAAAAGGCAGTACAAGAATAAGTTAAAACCTACAATGGACCATTAACAAAACAGTAGATCTACTGCTTTTTCTCCAACAGACATGAGGTAGTTGTGTTGTTAGGGAGGAAAAAATAAAGAAAGAGAAGTAGTAAAAACGCTACTCTATACCACACACTAGTCCACTTTATAAAATTAAATAATATAAAGATGTTCCAAGGAAATAAAAATACATGTTGTACATTAAAAGGACAGACGTGTACCTAAAATATTAGGTACAAGAACCTACATAAAACAAAGTCCAGGTTGGTGAAATGACCCAGACACTGAAGAAGGTTCTATATAGTACAAGTTGTTAGAGGCACTCGTAGAGTGTGTAATAAAAGGCCACTACATCAGCCTGCAAGTAAGAGTTCCTGCGGTAGCGCACAAAGAGAGCCTTATAATCCTTTTAACCACGGGAGGGCAGAACAGGCTGGTGGTTACAGCTCACTGAGTTTGTTGCCGTTGGCTTCCACCCCCTCGTGGGACTCCTCTGACAAGATCCATCCCAAAGCTGC
Source organism: Myiopsitta monachus (assembly GCA_017639245.1). NCBI lineage: Eukaryota > Metazoa > Chordata > Aves > Psittaciformes > Psittacidae > Myiopsitta > Myiopsitta monachus. The sequence goes on along the minus strand of CM029921.1, from coordinate 2,904,925 downwards.
GAGGCAGGAGGTAGTGCCAAGGCCTGGTGGAGAGACAGTCGAGAGGAATCACTCGGTGTACCCTGCCTCTTCCCAGCAGGAAAAGACGTCGTGCCAGTCGCCTCGAGGACTACAGCAAAGCGACAGCCTCAGTCTAACACTGTTCTAGTCGTGGTTTCATGTCAGACTTTGGCAGATGGCTCAATCCTGCTCCCACCAACACCAAGTTACTCATCAGCTACAGCGGGAAGAAGATGGGCCTTTACCAATCTACCTACTGATTTCTTGAAGGCGATATGTACAGCTGACAGGTTCAAATCCTGTTCTGGTGAGATGCTGTGCCTTCTTAGCTCCTGCTGGGCTCAGTGAGTCGAGGGCATGCAGCACCTCACAGGGACAGGCCCTCCCTAGTGCTTCCAGCTCTCCCATGATCAAAATCAGATTAGTTCACTCTAATGGTTGTGGACACATGCCATGTTCTCAGATGCTGAGGATGAACTGGTTAAACCAGAGTTACTACAGAGAGGGGCCTCCACTGGGGCTGTGGAGGTCGACTGGCACTTGACTGGCTGCACGTCCCCCTCAACTTCCCGGATAGAGTCTGAATCTCCACTCTCCACTGAATCCAGACTTTCTCCATGCCTGTGGAAGCCATTGGTGAGCCCAATGCAAATAGCCTCTGTTTTGTCAGTCTTTCTGTCGCTACCTAATAGCTCATCCTGGGCCTGGACCTCCGAACTGCCCGTACAGTCCACCACCACCTGGCTGGTGTCCTGCTGGGTGCCGGGAGAGCTGGGAAGAGTCACCTCTGCAGAGGGGAGCTCTTCAGGCTCCTGGTCCTCAGTCTGAGTCTCTTCACTCTCCAGGGTGTGCAGCTGGGAGCCGTAGTCTCTGTCAGAGGCGGAAAAATCGGAATGGACAATGACCTCTGCTTCCACTTGGTGGAGGTTGGCTGGAGGGTGGCTCTTCCTTGCTTCATTCTGTTATCAGAGGGGGGAAATAAATAAATGGAAGGTAAAGTAAATGAAATTCAGGTAATTAAGGCTGTGACCCAACCAAGCACTGAAATGCATTGCCTTTTAATCCCATAGAGTGCAGTGGGATGTACGCATGCCTCTATAAGCATTATCTTGATATGTTTCTCAGAGCTGAGGTTTTAAGAAGCATCTCAAATCACCTCAGGATCATTATTCCTATTTTACGTTTGGGAAAGCAAGTCCCACACGAGTGAAGTGATTTGTCCACATTCCTGGCAGGATGCAGCAAGCCATTCCAAGCCTCTGTCAAAGACCACAGTTCTCAAAACTCTCCACTCTTTTTCCATATCAAGGGCCAGATTTCTAGAGGTGAATGGGCAGCGCACTAAGAAACTGCCTTCTGAGAGTGCTCATGATACAGACCCATAACAAGATACCTGGGCTCCCTTCACTTCCGTGGTTGAATTTTGACTACGTAACACAAAATCCTGGTTTAAGAGACACATTATTCTGGAAGCTCACAAAGAGCTCCGATTCTGGGCTGAGTGGGATTCAGTGGCAAGGAGACAATTCAAAGCAGGGAAGCGATATCCCACGTCTGATTTGCGCTTTCTGTCGAAGCCAACTCTGTGCATCATTTACATATTTTAACACTTTTCTCCTTTTGTTGACAAACTCTGATGGGTAAGCTGTGCTGTAAAGGGTGCCCGGTAATTGGGTTGTAAAACACTGACTTAACTCTACCCACAGTGTTAATTACATCCTGCGTATAACTGATTTTCACACTAGTACCTAGGAAAGAAACACAGGTAGGTTACTTGGAAGTGTTTGCTGGGGGTGGAGGGTTTTAAAACAATAACCAAAGAAATCTTCTGGTCCACGATCAATCTAAGCAGTGTCAGCCCTGTGTCATGATCCTTGCACAAACTCTCCCCAGCACAGGAGTGTGTACGTATTCCAGTGAGGCAATATCAGAAAGAGGATTTCCTCCCAGTCTATGCACCCACCTAAAGAATACAAGTGCAGTGGAAATTGCTCTACCCTATCTAGAGAAGGAGTTTAAATCAACCCTTGATCTTTGACTCCTGACACTCTGCAATCCCTCCTTCAGGCGAGCACGCTGTAGATCTTAATGACTGTGCTGTGCACTGCAGCTCCTCGCTCACTCCACAGGCTGCCTGATGCACGGCCACAACAAAGCCTCGAAGCTGGAGCCTGGCTCCTGGTCCTCAGGAACTGAGACTGCCACAGCCCTGCTGGCACCCGAGCTGTCTGACCCCACTTGACCACCACCACCAGAACAAGCCCACAGCACAGGCCCTCAGGGGCTGGCTGGAGTCAAGAGAGAAGATCAGGGGAGAGATGAGGCTTTGAGTGATGCTTGGAAGAAACAAATGGCTTTTACTCAGATTCCATTAGTCTCACTGGCACACACTCCTATAGCCAGCAAGAAACAAAGCCCTTGATCAGCCAACTAAAGCCAGCTTATTGAAGAAAACATTTTCTCCTGTGCTGCAAAAAAGAAGGGAGGTTTGGAACACAAATGGAGAAACCACATCAGAATACACAAGTCAACGAGACACTCACCATCATGGCATCATAAACCAGAGCTTGTAACAAAAGCTTCTGTCCAGCGCTGGAGGGGAGCTTCAGTGACCCGTTCACAGCAGAGAGCGGCTCCTTGGTGATGGTGTCCCCGTACCTGGCTATGCTGTTGGTCCAGGGCTGGTTGCCTGATTTATTCCATGAAGTCTGCAGAAGAAAAGTGGGAGGAGAAAAGATCCAATTATCACTGATACCGATTCTGATTTTCATCAACCTGAAATGAGCAGCAGCTTGAAAGAGGGAAGCACAAGCTGGGAAAACACCACAGTGGTAAAGACACAAGTTAAATGTTGAGAATGCTTCTGATGGCATCAAAATAAAAATGCTCACTGCAACAGACTCCATTAGAACAGACTTCACTGCTCTGTCCCATAGCCTGATACAGACAAGTGGGCAGAAGTTGCCAGGATGGCTCACAACTGGTCACATACAGGCTTTCCCCTGATTCTCAAATTTTGAAGCCAATGCTTATATCATAGACTCCCAGACTGGTTTGGGTTGGGACCTTAAAGCTCCTCCAGCTCCAACCCCTGTCACGGGCAGGGACACCTTCCACTGGAGCAGGGTGCTCCAAGCCCCTGTGTCCAACCTGGCCTTGAGCACTGCCAGGGATTGGGCAGCCACAGCTTCTCTGGGCACCCTGTGCCAGCGCCTCAGCACCCCCACAGGGAAGAGCTTCTGCCTAAGAGCTCATCTCAACCTCCCCTCTGGCAGGTTAAAGCCATTCCCCTTGGCCTGTCCCTACAGGCTTTTGTAAACGTCCCTCTCCAGATTTCTTGTTGCCCCCTTTAGGTATTGTAAGGCTGTTATAAAGTCTTCCTGGAGCCTTCTCTTCTCCACTGAAATCAACTCCCTGCAAAGCTGTGAACAACCCAAAGCAGTCTGAACCTACTGAAAAATACCACAAAGCTGGAGAGGATCAGGGACAGTGGGAATCCGGAGCTGACCGATTCCAGTGTTCCCTTTAGCACCAGCCATGCTCTGGAGCATGGAGAGGGACCCTCACCTGTGTGCACTGGCACGTGCGCTCTGGTGAGAGCTGAAGACAATGCTGAACTGCTCACTCTGCAGAGCAGACAGATTTCCTGCTCTAAGCCAAGGCTTGGGTAAACACTGCCATTCCCCACCAACACAGAGGCACAACACTGGGGCCTTATTTTATTTAATTATTTAATTATTCTCTTTTTGCTGCAGACCACCAAGCAATTCTTAGCTCAGCTTTAAATCCCCTGGGCAACCAGTGTTACCTTGTTTGTAGATCTAATTAAATTATATGGGCTGAACGCAATTTGTTCTGGGTTCTCGCAGCTTCCCCTTGCAATAAAGTATTGAATGCACACCTCTGTGTATGGGAAATGTGGCCCTTTAAGAGCTGAAGTTATTTAACAGCTCAGACTATTAGTTCACAGGCAGAAAAGTATTTTCTTTCCAGGTTTTGATTTTATTGGGTTGTCCTGCAGATACCTGAGCTCAGCCTTGCTACTGACTCGCATACACACACGCGCGCTCAGATTTAAGCACCAGTTATCTCTAGGCTCATTGCACGGATGTTACATGTATGCCTGGATGGAAGTGAGAGGCTAACGCAAGTCTAAAGTGAAAAGAAAATCCTGACCTGACACAATTGTGAGTGTGCATCCGCATACAGAAGACTGCTGGTGTGAGCACGATGGCTATGTGGGGTGAAGAGACATGGCACATCTATTCAAACCCCCTGAGCACCTACTGCTCACTGTCAGGCAGGAGAAACTCAGGTTTCTGCTCTGCGTATGTGGCTGCTGCTCAGGCCAGATCCATTCCAAGCACCAGCCAATGTAGCATGGGTCCAGCTGAGATGGCAAGGAGATTTCTGACATCAGCCTGACCTTGGGTGAGTCATTTGACCTCCTTGTGCCTCGGTCCATCTGGCTGGAAATTAGGCAGAAATACATGAGCAGATGTTGTGTGTGAGCCAGGCATTCCTAAGTCAGCTATTTAGCAAGAAGCAAATGCTACCTCGTGCTGCTGGTGCTGGCAGAAGGCGCATGGAGAAGGGCTCATGTATGTACTTGAAGGGCTGCACAAGCATCCTGTCCACCCTGACTCAAGCACCAAATGGGCTCAACACCTTGTGGGAAGCAAAGCAGCATAACGTCCCAGCACCAACCAAAAGTCACAGGAGCTTGCTGCTGCTTCAGGATCAAACCTTAAGAAAACAAGTAGCAAAGGGCCTCATTTATATGACAGCACCCTGCAGAACAGCGACATCCAAAAGCACTGTGGATATCACACATTAGCTAATTTAAAGTGGATGCTGGAGGCAGTGTCTTTGCCATTCCTCTCTGCAATCCTCAGCAATATATTCTGAGCCAAGAGTATTCCCTAATAGCTGCTTTTCTAAGCGGACAATCATTAAACTACACTTTAATAGCAAGAAATCAACCGAGCGATCACACACAGCTCACAGACAACAAGGAATATTGCTACATGCGAGTGCCCAAGGAACGTGTTCAATTTGCCTCTGCTGCCATCTGAGAGGCTTTCTGCACCTCCATCGCCGACTGATGGCTTCTGTGCCTCTTCCAAGGAACATACGTTACTGAGCAAATACTGCCTGGAAGTTTCAGCGTTGAACCTACACAAATATGCACACATGCACTCAAATGTGTGTCCTATTATAGATGCTTACATGCGTATTTGCCATCAGAAAGAGCTGAGCATCATATGCATACACACACACACACAGAGCAAACTTGAAAACCTTCTTGCAGGCATCTTGTGAATACCGAAAAACGTGGAAAGAAACAGGCAGCTCTACTGCAATCCCCCATGGACCATCTGTTAGCGGAAATGTCAATCTGCCATGTTTACATAGGTTTTGATGACTCCGGGAACAGCCTGTTCAGCTCTGGCTGAAATTGGCTGCAACGAAGAACAAACTTGTTTTGTACCAGTTTGCAACTTTCAACAAACAGAAAAAACCCATCAGCCACACAACATGGCCTGGATCCCACATGTTGTTCAAGCACACGGTGTGTGTGGGGGGGGGAAAAAGTCCCTCTTGGGGCTCAGCCTCTAAGGTTGAGCAGCAATTTACTCTAGGTCTGCTTTCATCGCAGACCTGCAGAAGGTCTTGTAAGCCCCAAAGCTTCTCTGCTTTTTAAAGCAGTATCTTTTGGTGTAATAAGTGATAGTATTTATTCCTACTCAAGAGGGGCTAGTGAATGGCTGAAGGAAGGAAAAGTTCTCTTGGATCTCACAACAGAATAACAAAGGCAACAACTGTCAGTCTATTTCCAATTTAAAGATGGAAAAATCCCTTTGTCAGTTCACTGCAAACACAAGAATGAAAACTAATAAAAACATCTTCCAATAGAAGGTGTTTCCATTACAGCTAAATCCTTATCAAAGCAAACAAGCCTTTTCATTTCAGCCTTTCTATAGTAACTCCAATTGGTAAAACTGTGACTCAATAACGTTACCTTTCCAGTGACAAGTAATGATTTCATGCTAATATACGAGCTGAGAATGAACATGTAGGAAACGCTGATCTCAAAACCTTCCCTGTTTTATGAGGATTATTTAAACTAGCTTGAAACCCTGTGCAAAACAAGGCTGGGGATGTTTCAGATGTGCCCAGCTTTTGCTGTCATAGCACAGAGAAAGGATTTATTGCTGAATGGCAGAAAGCATCGGTGGTTGTTTTCCATGCTGAAAAACTTGAACATGAAAATGACAAACAACTCGGGTAGATCCAAGCTCCCTGATGTGTTACAGCTTTTGCTCTCCGAGTCACGGGGATGCTTCATGGGGGAGTCCCACAAGGAAGGAGCGGGGCAGCAAGCAAGGAAGGCTCCAGCTTGCAAGAAGCACAACAGCAAACATTTCCAAGCCAAAACACTTGGGTTTGGCTTCATTCAATGAAAAGCTGAAATCTTCCATGGAAAGCAGATGCTTTTTAACATTCTCCCCCACCCCCTAAATTGCTTGGCCCAAAAGCAGCAGTGACAGGGCTGTCTGGAGCACAGCCATTCTATCATCCTCAGCCCATCTGTCATGGGGAACAGAGCTGCAGCCCCACAGCCTGTGCATTGCAGTGTCATTTATAACACGGGTACCGGGAGCATCGGTCTGGGGGTCACTTGAAAGGCAAAGAGTAAGAGAGGGCATTCACTCATCAGTGTATTTACAAATCCTTGTGTGTGAGCACTGGGAAGCATACAGAAAGGAAGGAAAAGGGACTGCTGAATGGCCGAGCACAGCTCTGCTCAGCCATCCCGTGCCCACAGCTTGGCTGCAGTAGCACCCTGCTGTCCTGCAAGCAGGGGCAGGATGGCTCCGGTGAGCTGTCCAGCAGCATGAAGACTGTCCCACCCTCCCCTTCTACTGTCCTGCACCCCCAGCATTACCTGTAATGAATGGCTCAAGAGGAATCACCACCCTATGTTTGAAGGAACTGGGATCTTGACTTGAAACCAACCAAGGGGACTGCCCAAAATCCTTGCCTGCAATTCTCTGCAGGAGTCAGTTCAAATCTCAGCGCTGTTAAAGACTTTCTGCCCTTGGTCTCACTGTTCTTCAATCCCCACACCTGCAATGTGACATTCACTCACTTCTGACTGCTCACGGCACAGGGACAGGCCCTTCTTTGGGTTTGTACATCTCCTAACAACACAGAGCCTCCAATCTCCACTGGAACCTGGGGCTGCCACAAGAATAAAACCACTCAGGAATAGTTCATTAAATGCTAAGAAATGAGGCAGCATGTGAAAAGCCTGCAAGTGTAGGAGCAGCTGTCAGTGCCACTGCTCATGGCAAGTGCCACCCAACCAACACAGAACAAGTTTCAGGAATGTAACCTGAGGATGAAGAGTCAAGCAGGCAGCTGGAGGTCACTGAGGCCTCGAGCTGCCAGCTCCTTGGCATCACAGCTATGCAAACCTGTGCAGCAGCAGCATCCGACCAAGAGTCTGTCCCAGCCAACAGCTCTGTGGTGACATGATACAGTGTTAAATGAAAGGGATCCTTCAGACGTTTCTCACTCCCACACTCACAACCGCTCCTTACTGATTTATATCTGTTGTGAGGACCGGGTATGTGAGCACCGGTCTGAGATCCACAGCGGCGGCGCTCTGGGCTGGCTCAGCCGGCACAGTCAGCAGAACTGGGCAGCAGAGGAAGCAGGGCCGCCTGCATAGGAGCACATCTCCCTCCAGTGCCCGCTCCCAGAACAACAGCCTGTTGCTCCCGGCCACTCGAGCTCTTCACCGGCGAGGTCATCCTCACCGGTCAGCACGGGTGACAGCACTGCTCTCCGGGTGGCTGCTCCTCAGTGATCCCTGCTTCCCTATCCACATCCATCAAAAACCAAGCTCTTTATTCTGCTGGCAAAAGCCCTCAGAGAATTTAACTCTCTGTGGCCTTTCCCCATCCAATTTTGGGGGCAGAGACTCTGCAGCCAGAATCATTTCACTCCTACGGCTCTGACCTCTGAACTGGACACTGCTGGACACGGTTGTCTCTGTGGCACTGGGACACCCAAGCTCTCAGGATAAGCAGCCTGACCTTGGCACTGCCCTCTCCAGCCTCTGCTTTGCACACATGAAAATCTTGGTGTAAACCTTTGCGGACAGCACTGCTGCTTTAGAAGACAGACCTGGATGTGCTGCCCCCAGAAAGGCCACCCAAGGGAGGGAGCTTCCCCCCACCCTGACCTGTTCTCAGGGTTAAGTCACATCCCTGAAAACATTTGGTCCTTATTTAACAGCAAGAGCTGGAGGAAATTCCTCACACTCTTCGGCTTGGGTCCAGCCAGGCAGCTTCATTCCAGTGAAATCCATGGATGCGGTTTGGCTGCACAGTGCCTCCCCTTCAGCTCAGCGCTGATTTGCTGCAGCACTTGGGGGTGGCCGAAAGTGTGGCTTCAGCTCACAGGACTCCTAAAGCCAGCAGATGATGCTGTGTTTCCAAAAGACCATCCCTGCACCGCCACCAGCAGCCAGGCTTAGCCACGTATCCTGAACTCACCTTCCCCCCAGTGACACACAAGCGCATCGTGGAAGCAACCATGAAATCCCACGTGCTCACAATGCAGTTGTTTTACTGAACCTCCTAATTACTTACATGCTCTCCCTGGGCTACAAAGAGAGACATAAACAGATTAACTAAATTAGGCCAATTAAAGGTTCCCTAATGGAATGAAATGTTTCAGGCAGGCTGGAGAGAGGAAATGGGCAGGGAGGAATGAAAGACAACGCAATGTCAGGCAAACCACGCACGGCAGGAAAAGACTGCTTCAAAAAATCAGGTTCACAAATAAAACACAATTTCATCTCCTGCACATCTTCAAGGGTAGTCCAGTAAATACGATATTTATGGACAAAGCTCCTTTTACTCCAATTTAAAGAGCATCCTGGAAGGCAGAGCACCTACTGGAGACATCACACAGGAACAGTGCAGCTTTCTGCAGCAGTAAGCTTGGTAGCTGCTTCTCTGGGAATGAGAGGTCGCTGTCCCAGGAGATGACATGGGGTGGGAGATGGCACTGGGATCCCCAACTTAGATCTGACAGGCAAGGCTGAGCCAGTTTGACAGATGGAAATGCCTGGCTACCCAGCACCAGCCTGCAGCCAAGACTACCAGCACGCTGCAGAGCCAGGGCAGGATCAGACCCGGCTTCCCAGCAGTGACACACCAAACAAAGGCTCTTGCCTTGGGTGGGAGCCCAGTCACCACACATACGGGTCCTTACCTTCCTCTTCCCATGGATGATGTCCTCAGGGAGGCTCGTGTGGATGAGGCTGTGCACTTCATGTCAGTTCTGTGATGTCCCCCAGGGCCACGGGTGCATCTTCTGGGAGTGGGGACATGAGGGATTCCAGCTCATGTGAGTCCAAGGTGGCACTGGGAGCTGCCACCCCTTGCCTGCTGCGGTGGTAGTAAGTGTGGTTGCCAGCTGCCTGGGAATCCAGGCCTGGAAGGGCTTCCCTGAGGGAAAACAAACAAGAGCTGACATCTCACATGAACCTTGCTTCCCTCTGTCCCAAACAGCCCAAGCCTCTTTAAACCAGCCTGTCAGTCACTGGCAAGCCTTTCATCGTTTTCCCAACTGGAAGTTAATAAACCCCTTCCAAACATCCTTAGAGCTGTCCAACCTCAGAGGCAAAATGCTGCCCATGGTAACAGACACAGGTAATAATCCAGCAAACAGTATTTTTTCCCTTTTTTCCTTTCTCTGAAACAAAAAAAAAAGCCCAAACAAATCCCAAACCTATGAGTGTAACAGTGACCTACTGAGAAAAGCAATCAGCCAAATCAGTGAAAACACTGTACTAAATATGTTCCTTAGCCAGCTGCACTCCCAGCACTCAGTCGTTGTATTAACTGATGTCAGACATCACATCCCGAACAGCCCAGCTGAGCACAGGGAAGGAGCTCACGTTTGTAGTTTGTGTTCTTCCACATCAGCCTCCTTCACCTCCTGCAAAGGCTGAGGTGGCACCTACCTCTGCTTGCTGTTGCGGAAGCTGGCGCACATGCAGAAGAGGATGCAGAGCAGCCCCAGGCAGACTCCCACAATGATTCCTGTGACAGAGTGGATATCCAGAATATCTAGCAGAGGAAGGATAGAAATGTCATTTCAGCTGCTAGCAGGAAGAAGGTACAAAGTGTTTTACGTTCGCAGAAGCACCAGCTTCACTAAAACCAATATGTGATGCCTCTATACACATAAAAGAAGAATATTACTTGGCAGTGACAATTTAGAGCATCTCAAAGCAAACTGGTATCTCCACACATTCATTAACTTCATGCTACGCAGCCTAACAGAAAGGCAGTGAGATGCAGGTTACATGTACCCTTCCATAGAAGCTGGCACTGGGGAAGAGTGAGGAAGTCTGGCTGTGGGATGGGTTCTGGAGCTGCACATCTGAGGACCCTGCCGTGATCCTCTGCACTGGCCTTACACATGGTTGTATCTTGCATCCTGCGTAGTGACAGCAGCTTGGCAAACAGAAATGCCACTGCTGACAAATTGTGGTCTTCAGCAACACAACTCATGCGGGACAAAGGGGAAATTCATACCAGACAGCTTCTCCCGGAGGGTGTGCACATCCTTAACGTTTGAATAGGGACCAGATCCCACGACTGTCTTTGCTCCCATCTTGAAGAAGTATCTGGTATCACTTTCCAGGCCATGCACTTCAGTGCTGAAAATATTTCCTGATCAAAAGCAAGGCAAATAAGGCTTAAAATATGCAGTTTCAAGGGTATTCAGAGGCTGCAGCAAAGCAGCAGTGGAACTCTGCTGGGCCCTCAGAAGTGAGGGATTTTGTGTCATGAGCTCTAAGAGATAATTCATACACCTCTTCAGTATTAATGAACTTGCTGCTTAAAGAGCTGACAATACAGACTGCACGTGGTGCTGCTGGCATACATTCTCCTAGGAATTACTGCCTGTATCTGCAGGACCTTTGCTGGGTAATAATGGCTATTCCAGCTTTAGGCATGTATGATTTCACATCTCTCAGTAGTTGTGCCCCTGGACTCTCCCATATGACCAGAAGCAAGGCCCGCTCTATAATCCAAGACCTGGTGGGGTGGTATGGTACCTCAAGGAGGCTCACCTTCTCGTGTCAGCAAGGTCCACATGTCATCTGGCTGCGTGTTGTTGGCGTTATAGAGGATGAGGTATTCCACAATGATGCCGTTGGGCTCAACAGGGGGGCACCAGTGCACCTGCACAGCGTAGGGGTTGAGTGGGTGCAGCCGCAGGTCAGATGGAGGAGTTGAGGGACCTGGCAGAAACAAGACCTAGAGTGAACAGCAGAAAACAGGCGAGCATTCAACTGGCAGGGCATGGCAACTGCTCTGTGTCTTCTCACAGTGGCTCCACAGCCATGTTTGCAAGCAGGGAATGACGAGCAACCTGGGTGACTGGACACCTCACCCAAAGCACCTGTGGAGAGTACACAGAGGAGGCTGCTTAAGCCCAGTACGGAGCAGGACTTATGCATCATGGCCAAGCAGCCAAGGGAAACATGACAGTGCTGATGAAGCCACACAGCTCAGTTTGAGGCTGTGCAACACGGCTTATCTTTGAGAGAATATTCCCAGCACATCCTTGTTCCTTGTTGCTTTCTCCTCCATCTTCCCCAAAGCCCTGCTTGCACTGCACCTAGTCCCAGCTAATGGCAGGGCACACACCACCTCCAAAGACCATCGCTGCTGCTCTGTGAAGCTGAATACCAGAGAAGCTGTCATAGAGTAAGGAGGTAACCCACTGCAGCTCCAGGGATCATCTCTCTGCCTCCTAGCCTTCGCCAGGCCTGAAGCTAAGAAGTGGAGGTTCTACTAGAACACCAGGCTGGGCAAGGCACTCTTATTCTGACAGTGACATTCAGCACTGGCGAGGACCTAGCTCTTAAGCAATGCACTATCAGCCCTCTGAACACAGAGACAAACCCACAATAACAGCAATCGTAGCCCCAATTCCCTTTTCATGCTCCTCTGTTTAAAAAGCAGCACTCCTTTAACAGGCTTGGGAAACGCTTAGAGGTTCTCAGCATTGCACATCAGGAGGGATTTGACAGAGATTCGAGGAAGCCCAGGAGAAATCAGGATTCAGTTCCCACAAACACTCACGGTCGGGCAGGGTGAACCGCTCCACCACGCTGCCGAAGGGCCCATCAATGCCAACACCATTGGACTGCACGGCAAACTCATACCTGGTGTAAGGCTTCAACCCACTGATGAGAATGTCTTCATCCGAGCTGCCAAGAGGACACATTCACAAGGCCATGAGCATTAGATGGTTCTCCCACCTACTGTCACCTTGATACCTTACCAGGAACACTACGAGATTACCCTAACTCTTATAATGCTGAGTTTTCACCTAAAGCTCCATCTCCTGCAGTCAGGTAGTATACAAGAGCACTCAGCTCCTACTTACATAGCAAAGTAGGTTCCCAGCCACCAGGATCATTTCTATGTACTTGCAAAGAAAAGCTTGAAAACACAGCCTGGTTATAGGCTAAACACTTGCACAGGAGTCAAGACTTAAGAGTACATCCCCAAACTCTCAGACTCTAGCGTTGTTAAACCAAACTTGTGAGGACCATCTCACATGAATGCTTGAGGCTGGCCACAATTGCACTTGGCCATGTTATTAACAGGCAAAAAGCATGTAAGGTCAAACAAGAGCTGAAAAGATGCAGAGACCACCCACTAAAGGATCCCTCGGTGTTCAAGTCACAGATAAGACCCAGTGCCACATTTCAGCAGTTCTGAATGTATCTGTGACTAAGGCAGATGCTTCCAGCAAGTGAAACACCCAGGGTTTTGCCCAGTACTTGAACTTCCATGCAGGTTCCTCTTGCCCTATGTTTATTCCTGACATAAGCAATACATGGCAGATGAAGCCTTCACATCCCTCTTTACCTTGTGTAGTAGGTAACAAGAGAGGCATTTTTCAGGCCCCAGGGACTGAAGCGCACGGTGTAGTTGACGATTTTGACTGTTGTGAAATCAGGTTTCTTCCACCTGAGCCATATGGAGGTTGAGCTGTTGGACTCTGCATAGACTTGGACCTGGAGGCAGTGGAGGACCCTTCTGCACAGGGGGATCTGTGGTGCAAGACAAAAAGAGAAAAGATATATCGTGACATGCATGATAGTAAGGCAAGGGACTACATCATGGACACAGGCCACCCACACCCAGTAAAAGAACAACCTTAATGAGAAGGGAGGTATTTTGCTCCTTTCTTTCCCAAGATAATTCCTCCAAAGCAATCTGCAATGACTCAAAGAAAGTTCCCTTATATTGGGACCTTCCCCATTTTGGTATTGTCCTTCTTGAAGTTCATCTTCTTGTAACTTCACCTCTACCCTTCCTTTGAAGCCACATGCCAAGCAGAAGAGACAGACAACGAATGAAGGACGCTCCTCACCTACTGCTGCTGCAGGTGCCTTTTCTGTTTTGCCCTTCCAAACCGCTGCGTAACCATCTTCGTGCTTATTGAATGCCACCAGCTTCACCTCATAGAGTCTCCCAGGAGCTGGAAAAATCAGTCAGGGTTTGTCTGGGGTTATTTTGGTTACCAGCCCTCCCAGTTAGACAAGTTCGCTTTGATCTGACTGGCTTTTCTCACCATCCACAACAGTAGCTTGAACAGAGTTGTATTTGCTAAGATAAAGCAGAAGTCCCCCTTCCACTTAGTGGCTTTCACAGTCAAATGCCATCTCACAACTGGTACGTGAATCATCACAGCTACTCTCTGATTCTCACCTTTTACAGAAACCATCAGCAGCAAATGGCCTTGCCCCAGCGGCCGAGGGTTAACCAGTGTCCTGGCCTGTAGCACATCATCTCTGCATCTCCTGAGCTTTCTCCCTTGCAAACTACTAATGAAACCTATGTACAGTGACTCCTCTCTATCCCACAGAAGTGGATGCACTGCACTGTTTATTTGTGAGGAGTGAGAACATCCTCCCCTCTCCAGAATGCACCTCCCATTTCTAAAGTCCTTTCCTCACTGCTGTGAGGATCTTCCTGCCAGCGAGTCCCCACACGTCCTGGTAAGTCATTGGCAGCTTTTCTTGGTGTCTATTTGGCCTCCACAGCAGTTTCTTGATTGAGAAAAGCCACAGTGCACAGAAAACCCACATCAGAAACCTGAGGGCGCTCATTACACTCTTCCCCTCAGCCATGAACAATATGGGGAACCTCACACTGAGCAGCAGGACAGGGTGCTCTGTCTCCAAGCAGTGGTGCCTGGGTCCAAAATTCACTTATCTCTTTTCTCTGGCCTTTCATCTGCTGAAGCACTCCTCTGCTGTGTTAAATAGCATCTGAGGGAGTTTTAAGGGAGATGTTTGCTCAAGGAAATAACTTGGGATATACAAAGTTCTCAAATAAGACGCTTGCCAACTTCTCCCTTCAGCAGCCAGCCCATTCAGCAGTTCAGTGAGACCAGTCCAGACTGTCTCTGACTGCAGTGCATTGATGAAGTTGGTTCATTTGGGACATGCCTGTTCACTCTCTGCCCTGATAGATCACTGCTCTCTTTGCCAGACAACGTAAGCAGAATAAAACCTTCCTTATTGATGCCAATTCTATTATGACTGTGCTGATTATGCTCCCAGAGGCTAATGGTACCAATTACCAAAGGCTCCACAACACATGGTCACGCTCAGAATACAAAAACAGTTCAGCCACATTTTTCTCCCCAAACGAATCCCAAAAGCAAACAGAGCTCTGTCTGCCCCAAGGCTCCTGATCTGCATTTTCACACTCTCCAGCCACAGGAAAACGTTTCAAAGCCACACAAGGTGGATAAGACCAAAGGGCACTCAGTGTGCAAATGCTAGGACCACGGGCTTGGTAGAATAAAGGACCCCACAGTGTGTCCCTTGTCAGCACATGCACTCTGCCTCCTGCCTGAGGATTTGGCTGGGACACAAGCTCATCGTGGATGATGTGATCCAAAATGATGAGGAAGAGCTCACAGATGTGATGCAGCTGTGGGCAGCGCCTTTTGGAGAACTGAAGGAAAGGACATGCTCTCCATCTCCAACCCCAGGTAGGATGGATACAGCAGCCACTTACATGTGAAGCCAGGGGAGCTCTACTACAACCCCAAGCAATTCACTTTCTGAAAACAGGAGTATTTTGGATTTCTCAGTCAGAGGCTGACTTAAGTTTTATACGCAGCCCCAGATGTTCAAGCTCTTAGAACATGCAGACATAAAGCTCTATCAACCTGTCAAGAAGCTAGTAGGCAGCATGAAAACAGATGTATTTCAATGCATTCCATCATACATTAAATATAAGCAGAATAATCTAGTCCAGATCATTTCAAATCACTAATCCGGATGACTGCATAATACATCCAATATGCTAAATATGTTGCCTCATTCACTTTTTGAAGGTGTTTATATTGGCCAGATGCCATATGCCATACTCCCCTCTAAGTGGGAAAATACCCTGATCTCCAGGGAGTTATTCCCAGAGGAATACAATCTTCCTTCACGGGAATGCAGAAGAGAGGATCAGATCCTTACTGTTTATTTTTCATGTAAAGTATGGCCCTGGGAGTTGCACACCCTTATGGAGACGAGCTGCTAGAACATGGAAATCAATGGGAATTTCTCAGGGAA
This sequence comes from Myiopsitta monachus, assembly GCA_017639245.1. Taxonomy (NCBI): domain Eukaryota; kingdom Metazoa; phylum Chordata; class Aves; order Psittaciformes; family Psittacidae; genus Myiopsitta; species Myiopsitta monachus. Next base: position 2,889,231 of record CM029921.1, on the reverse strand, counting down.
AGCCCTCCTGGTGATTCAGGACAGCTCCTTTTGGTTTTGTGAGCTCATGAAATTGCTGTATCTCTGTGTGCCTCTGAACAGCTGCCCTCCTCTCTCACAGGATTTCAGCTCATGCTTCTCAGACAAGATACAAGGCATGTCATTAGTGATATCGCTCTAAGGAGACACGGTTTGTCCAGAGGTTTGCATGAGCATGAAGAAAAATCTCTTATTTCAGCTTAAATGGAGAGAGCAGAGTCATTACCAAAGACAAAATCAAGAAGCCAGATGTTGGGATCAAGGCAAAAGATGAGGATGCCTGTGGGATAGAGGAGAGGTGATGGACAAAGCTGACACAGTTTCAGCAGCAGGACCAGCCAGTGCAAGACGACAAAACAAGAACTTTGCCCAAGACCAGCACAAGGAACTTAAGCACAGCCTAATAGTACAAGAAACCTGGGGAGGGAAACATGCGCATGGCTCTTTGCTGGTGTAATAGTTATGCTGCCGCTGTGAATAAAGAATAACCGTGCTCAGGAAGCTGTGTCCAAAGCTGCTTTTTACACATCCATCCACCTCTGTCTGAAGTTGGACCTTGTTTGCACTGCCATAGCATGTAACCATGCCTAAGCTACAGTCTTGTACTCCCGGTGCTAACCCTGGGATTTCCTGACATGATTTCTAACACTGGAACAGGCTTCCCAGAGAGGTGTTCAACGCCTCGAGCCTGTCAGTGCTTAAGAGGCATTTGGACAATGCCCTTAAGAATTTGCTTTAACTTCTGGTCAGCCCTGCGGTGATCAGGGAGTTAGACTCATACATCCCTGAGCTGGGAAATCCCCAGCCTGACTCCCCACCAGCCAGTGTGCAGCAGCACAGATTACATTAGGGCTGCCAACCTCTCCTGAGACTGCTACCCACTCTGTCTACAAGATCCCTCATGCAGATATAAGTACCTGTACAGGGTAGCTCCCCAACATAAAACTAAGCCCTTCTAAATCCCAACCATTCCTCCTCCTCGTTGCATGTCCAGACCCCTGCCTTTCTCAGCACAGCCAGATTCCTGACCCCTTCCTTTACTGTACACATGCAAGAGCACATCATTCAACAGAGCAAGGGGGAGAAAAGAGAACATCCACGGCTCAAAGAAACCTGAGACTCTCTTCCTGACACAACGATAGCTGATCCGCAACCACCAAAATCATAAGGAAGCCATCAGGGCTTGACGGATGCCCAAATTTAAGGAAGTAATTACAGAAGAACAAGCAGCCTTCTCAGCATCGTCGTGCCAGAGCATTTGGAATCAATTCAGCCCATTCCCGAGTCCCTCTGCTAACTGACTTGCCAGTGGTTAGAGCAGCGTGATGATGTTCACATGTGGTTTCCTCAGTGCAATAATTACAGACCTAAATTCTTCAGAGAAACTCATAACTGTTAACACTCTCTCACTGGCAGGATGGCTGCAACATAGCTGGAAACCTACTTAGCGATGACACAAACTATCTTTCCAGGTGCTGCAGCCTGACCTTTACACCGTGTATAATACACATGCTGGATGTGCAAGATGAACCAGCACAAGAAACACCAGCCCTGCAGTCTCAGCTCACTGGGCACTAACAGGGGTGAAGCATGAAGTGAGGGATGGAAGAACTCTATGAAGTAGACTCCTGTTTCAAGGATCTGCCATGACTTTCCTCACTCTCCATCCTGTATCCATGAGCAAATCAACTAATTAGTATGATCAGACATTAGAAACATTAACTCCTTATGGGAAGCGCCAAGCGCAGTTAGCCAGGCAGGCAGATCTGACTGTGGCGCAGACTTGTTCTCCAGCCATGGACACTCACTACTCTGTTCCTTTTCCTTTAGGGACAGGTGGAGGAGAATACTGATCCCAAATTAGTATGCTGTGAATTAACCCATCTCCGCATTTTAATACAGAGAGGTTTCAAATAGCATGCAATTATGGAGCTTCTTCAGAATACAGAGAGAAGGAGATATCATTGTCCTGACTGGAGATTTTAATCTAGGCACTCTTTATCGTGACACAATAAAAACACTAATTGATTCAGATCCACTTATTAGCGTATACTAAGAGTATTAGGAGCCCTTGGTTAAAAAAACAATCCCTGCTACACTGACATCAGAAATGTCTGTGTTTTAAACTCTGCTCAGAGCAAGCCTCAAACACCCCCTGCCAGAAATGATTCGGGGGGCTCTTAAAACAGCTCACATGGTCCTGGTCCTATGTATTTGCAGCCAAGGAGACAACTCTTGGAAGCATCCCAAGGGACTGCTATGAAGTGCAAGACAGATCCTGGGTTTCTGCACCAGCTACTAAGAGACGGAAGCAGCTAACCTAGTCGAGTCAGCTCGTACTGCTTCACTTTCTTCTTTAGCTTTATGGGTCCTACGTCCCAGCTCTCATCCTCAGCACCATCCAGAGGGTTTTCCTCGCTGGTCTCTTCTGGGCCCACTTCTCGGTAGTAGAGTTTGTAGCCAGATATCTGGGCATGGTTGGCTGGGGGCTGCCACGTTATCAGCAGAGACTCCATTTTCGCTCGGACTTTCAATTCTGTCGGGGCAAATGGAACTAGAAGAAGAAGACGACAAGAGAAAAATGCTCAGCCACTTGTCTCCATTTCCCTCCTCTACTGAATCCTTCCTGTCCTTGGTGGTGAGGGAGTGGTGTGAGGAAAGGCTGACTGGGGACTGGATTGTCTCCCCTGTCTGGAGGGTAGTACAGTTATGCTCTACTGTTGACTTTATCAGCTGGGTGATGCAGGAAAGAACAATGTCACAAAGCCACTATGGGAGCTTCTCAATGTATTCTGAGATGCCACCATCTTTAACACTGCTGGATCCTGGCTTGGGCTCAGCTCTGCTTGGCAGAATTGTCTATCCACTACCAAATGTTATAACACTGGGGTCTGGGAGTTGTATTTCTTTCTTCCTTAAGAATTTTCACAGCTGCACATGAAGGCAGGAAAGACCCTCTACCCAGGCAAGCAGCAAGAGGCTGCTGAACAGAACGATAAAGGTCAGTGCTTTGGTCTAACCAAAACCAGCAGCTGTAGTTTCCTAATGAAAGCAAGTATCTCTGACTATGCCTCAAGCTCCCCAGTGTCCTGCACACCCTGCTCCGAATCCCAGGCATTACCCAGCCTCCTACCATGTGTCTGGTTGTCTCTGTCAGGAGTCCGGTGCTGGGTCCACTCAGAAGGGGCCCCGTAGCCCACGCTGGTGCTGGCTGCGATGCGCACTTTGTACACTTTGTTGGGATGGAGCGAGTAGAGGGTGATCTGTGTCTCATTTCCACCCACTTCAATGGAGGTCACCTGATCTGCTGGAACCAAGGGGACACCACTGAAAACACAGTTTTCCCACTCAGAGTGAAATTCAGCTTAGAAGAAGACACAAAGCCCAGCTATCCCCCCACGGCCTGCATGCCTTGGGCTGGCTTTGCCCTGTGCAATCTCATGCCACCAGGAAAAACTAGAGCTAAAGACTGAGCAGAGCTGATATCCTGACTGACAACTCCCTGCATCGCATTCAAATCTACACGTTGCCTTCAGCGCCTGCCTGGAGGGGAGCTGTCAGAAACCTTGCTGCGGATGACGTGATGGCAGAACACGTGCATGCCAATGGTAGCTGACTCCAGTGCTTCTCATTGCTGTATTAAAATCCTCACCTGAACTTGAACCGGAACTGTCCAGCAATCTTGCTCTCTGCAGAATTCACACCTCCACTCAGGCCAGGCTGAGGATTTGTATCTCCCTCTTCAGCCCACCCAAGTTCATAAGGGAGATCACATGAAATTTGAACTGAGAATGGCTTGGGATTTTCACTGTAACAACTCCTGGGTCTTGCTGAAGATCCATACTGCATGTTTGCTGAATGCAAAGATCTTGCTTTTCAGCTTCACCTGCTGTAAAGTCAGCTGGGAGCACTGTCCCTGCTATGCAACGGCGTATTGCTGAGCGTGATCCCCAGGTTGCAAACATTTCCAAGGTTTTACGATGCCACAGAGCCACATGCAGGCTCAGAGTGAAAATCAAAGAGCCAGGAGTCACAGCACAGACTACTAATCCAGATCAAACACATGGGAGCATGTCCAGCACTTCATCACGCTCCCCACCCTTCTCTTGGTAAGAATCATGACCCTGGGAAGTGAGAAGCTGCAGAGGTTTGGTGGGTTTAAGAGCAAATACCCAGAAGGATTTGCAAAGCCAGCTCTCGTGGAATTGGAACAGCCACATCCAGCACAGGTAAACGTTACCATCCCTGCTGAAGGCTTCTTAGAGTGGCTGACAATGTAAATAAACCCGGATGAAACTCAACAACAGAACAACAGAGCCTGGCCAGGATACTTCTTTTTTTTCTACAAGGATCACTTTGATTAGACTCCATTTTAAAGGAATAAAATGCATTTACCCTTCCTCCCCAACCAGCACAAAGCTCTTCTCCCAAAACACACAGTGCAGATGGCACCAAAGGGTTAGATATTCATGGGGCAGCACAAACATTCAAGCACCATACCATTCCCCTGGGGACAAAGGCTCCTCCATGATCCCAGAAGGCACCTCAAAGTAGGGTGAAGTAGCACAGCACCAGCACTGTTATGACCACCAGCAGCAGAGCAAGGCTAAGAGAGGGCTGTTCTCCCTTGGGTAAGAAGGGGTCCCTCTGTCCCTCCTCCCCTCAAACGTTAACAATGCTGCCACAGAATACACAACCCCCTAAATAGTGTTTTCCTCACCTTCCTTGAGGGTGCAGTAGTCGATCTTGTACTTCGTTATCTTGCCATTACTCAGCTCTGAAGGGGGAGGCAGCCATGTCACACGGATGTCACCAGGAGTCATGCTCGACAGGGACAGCTGAGGGGCAGCGCTAGGAACTGGGTAGAAACAAGGAGAAGTCAGCAAAGACGAGGACAACATATCTCTGCCACCTCTTGGAGTTAGCTAGAGGCCACTACCTGGTCCTGGCCCTGCCACAGACACTTGTGACATGCTCTCTGGCCCAAGAGGAACCAATACCCCAGAACTCTTCAACAGCTCAGAGCATGATGTGGTGTCTGGGGAGGGGAGCTGGTGAGCTGCTCAGCTCCAACAGGCTGATCACTGCTCCCTAGGGATCCCATGTGCACTGCAAACTGGGCAGGCTAGCATACACCAGCTAATGAGCCTGTGGAGCATGAAGGAGACACTAATGGAAATGGCTCAGAGATCCAGACTTCAGTCTGGGAATCCCCATGTCCTCAAGAATCACAGCTCTGCAAGCTGCAAGCAGCTTTCATGCTTTCAACTCAGCTTTTCAGGCTTCAGACACATACATGTGGGACCACGCAGTTCACTGTGTCAGGAGTATTAAAACCACATAATGGACCCTGCAGCATAGCAGGGGCTTGCACGAGGTCTGCCAAAATCATCACTTCTTGCCTCTGTCCTGCAGTCTGTTGAAAGCTGTACATGTCCTCCCCTGCTGGGCTGCTGTCCTTCTGGCACTCTGCCCTTACTGCTTGCAAAATGCTACATGATAAGTGGTAAAAACAACACAAACTACTGGCTCTTAAGGGATGCAACCTCCAGGCTGCTCCCACTCCTACAAATTGCAGTAGATGTCTTTCTTCCCAGTTGAAATCAAGTCTGGCCCAGAGTCAAGTTTGGAGCAATACTGCATTAGCTAGATGAAAGCCCAGAGGAGCTGACTCTAGTTCCTGAAGGATTCTGATGAGCCATATTGCCAGCTAGGTCATTTTCATGCTCTTCATCACCCAAACTGATGCTCAGACCAGAGTGCTTTGCTTTTGTGTGGTTTGGTTTGTTGTCTGGGGTTGTTTTTAAAGGGCTTCTGACAAGAAGGAGCAGCAAGCAAGTTTAGGTTTCTAGGAGCTGATACTATCCTCCATAGCATATCCAACGCTCACCATGAAACAGCCCAAGAACATTTTTTAGGCACCAGTACGCACCATCCTCCAGGGTCTGAACAATGATGGAAGAGGATGTCCGGCTGGCTCCGAGCTGAGAATATGCAACCACATAGAAGACATAGTTGGTATTGGGTTCTAGGTCCTTAACTTGCAGCTCAGTGGTATCATTATTGACAGCAAACTGGTATTCCACGTTATCTGTTCCTAGAGCAAAGGAAACACTGATCAGCAGGTCAGTGAGCTGCCAAGACACTCCTTGAAACAGCACTTAACTCACAAGGTCCATAGTGTAAATCCACCTTAAAAATCACTGTCTTCCCCAGTTCCCCCAGTAACTGAACAAACCCCATTTCTTTTGTGAATTCTTCAGGCAGAAACATTCAATGCTTCAATGTTTGCATCTCCTTTTTGACTCAAGTTCTTCAATCCATCCTAAGGCAACTGATGTTACCAGCTTAATTTTCAGAGGAGCTCTGGCAACAGTTCAGCAAGAGTATTGGCTTGCTGGCTGCTTGGGAAGACAGACCCCAAGAGACTCCACTTCAGATTCTGGGTGTGAATAATTTAGTGATTACCCTGTGCACAATGTAGCTATTCACTAACTCCATTAACAATCACACCCTTTGCATATAAAATCAATGCGTTGGAGGAAAAAGTAAACAACAGAAGTTTCCAGAAGTGCCTGGTCTCACTAGAACCCAGACAACTCAGCTACATGGACATGCTGCTGCGGGTCAACAGGTTAACATATGTCGGCTAATCCACAGGCACTGTCACAGGCTGACACTGACTCCAAGATTAAATGCTCTTACCTGCAATGAAAAGGGCTAAACTAACTGGAATTGCCTCACACTTGTCACTAGCTAGGAAAGAAAGTCAACCTGTGCCTTATGTCTTGTACCTGCCACACAGCTGTGCTGCAGAGGCAGATGACACCTACCCACAGCTCGCTGGTAATGTAAGGAGAAGCCGATGATCTGCTCGCTGTTGTGCTCAGGCCGCTCCCAGGACACGAGGACCGCGGTGCTGGAGAGGGACACGGCTGACACTTTCTTGGGAGCACTGGGCAAACCCTCCCGCACGATCACCGAGAGCTTGGCAGTGGCACAAGCCATGCCCAGGCTGTTCTCAGCCACGCACTGGTAGTAGCCAGCATCCTCCAGCCCGATCTGATTGATGACGAGGCTCCCGCTGCTCTGCACCTTCACTCGCCCATTGGAGAGAATGGTTTCCCCGTTCTTCAGCCACTGGATGGTTGGGGCCGGCTCCCCCTCTGCCTTGCACACAAACCGGGCTGTGCTGGCGCGGGTGCGCGAGATGGTTTCAGGAGCTTGGGAGATGCTGGGTGTAGCTGGGAGGAAAGAGGACAAATTAACACAGGAAGGAGGAGGAAAAGATAGCAAAGCAAATCCCTGCTCCTCCCCGCTCGGTGCTATGTTTTATTCAGTAGCAGCTTTGCTTACAAGATAGGATTTGCCAGGCAGACTCTAGAGGCTCAATTTAGACTCTGTCCAAAAGGAAAAATAAATTCTCTATCAATCATGTGCTGCGTTCCCTGATCCTAGGCTGTTCTCCCTGCTGGCTTCCACGATACTGAAAGTTAATTGCTGATACAGATTTCCATGAGGGAACCCTGGAGAACAAGAATAAGGCATAAAACGGTTCAGTAAATACAAGGAACTAAACCCCAAATTAAAGAGGAGACACTCCCACTGAGAGCTATCCCAACCCAGGGCCTCCTGGCTCTAACCTGGCTCCCATCTTACCCAGCACAGGCCACAATCACAACTTCTTGGGGATCTCCTGGATGTTGGTCCATGTAACCCACACCTGCCTGGTCAGGATTTCTACCTGGAGCATTTACCCTGCTCTCTACTCACCAAGGACCCGGAGCTCAGCCGCGGCTGTGACAAACTGCCTGGTCTGGGGTTTGTTAGCACGGCAGACGTACACCCCTGAGTGATGGGGCTGGCTGGAAGGGATAAGGAGGTTTGTCCGGCCCAGCACAATCACATCTGTGGAAACGGGCTTTCCATCTGTAGGAAGAAACATGCACAAATGTGGGAGGCAGCCCCAGTGAGGCCCCCCTTTATGAGGGCTTGTGAAGAGCCAGGATCACAGCTGGGGAGTGGAGAGACCCCCAGATCCCAAACCCCAGCCCAGAGGAGGATTCCTGCTGGGACACCCCTCAGCGTTTCATCAAGCATCAGCCAGCCCAAGCCAACATTGGCCTAAGGTTCAGTTTAGCCTGTAATAACCGGTTGTTCTGTTTTGGATCAAAATGGTCTCTGATACGTAGGGTGTGCCTGCAGTGAGAACCCCTAGGAATAGCACATTCAAGGAAAAGCTGTGCTAACACACATCTTGGAAAAGCTCCTGGACCTGCTTGATGACCTCTGTGCACGTTAATGCAGATGTCAGCAAGAGCACTGAATCACTAACAGCTCAGGGGTTCTTCCCTCCTCTGGGTCCCAGACATGAACCCAAATTTACTGAGCTTCCCAATTCATTCTTTGCCCTCAGCTTGGCTCCTGATCTGCAGGGTACCAGGAAGACACCTGATTCTCCTTGGGGCTCTGGTGCTTGGGCCATGAGCTGCCATCTTCTCATTCCTCTGGCCAGATGCTCAGCACTGCTGAGTAAGGAAGGAGGAAAGGCTGGCTCTGGCTCCCTGGCCAGAAGATGAGCTGTCCTTCTACAACTTCAAATAGCGCTGGGCTCCTCAGCTGGGCACTGCTTACTCTCAGCACTGGATGGGAGGTCAGGTACCCATAGGCAGCCCTGGCACATCCAGCCAGTTTGTGCAGAGCTGTGCAACACCAGACCTTGTCCCTCTCCACCTGCAAAAGCATGGATGTCTTTCAGACAGCAAAACTTCAGACTGGCTTGCCTTTACCTCCCAGAGATTCAGCTGAGCCTGTATCCAGACAGAAGCAAACTCTCCACCTTCACTGTGAGCAGCTTCACTTAGGTAGCGCCATCAGCAGGGAATGCAGCTGAGATCAGATCCACTGCCCCCTCCGTCCACAGTTTGGGGGTATTTAGATGGCTTCACAGTTCAGTGGCTGCATGCTTAGAGGAGGGGAAAATCTGTGCACCCCTTTTGCACTGGAGCAGTTTGCAAACCTGACTCCAGATGGTAGCAATTAGCTGACACCACCAAGGCTGGCAAGAGCCAAACTGGCAACCTGGAGGTACAATCCTCAGTGTTACCTACATGACTAATCATCCAGTACCCCAGCGTGCTCCTTAATGAAGCCTTGGAAAGAAACATGCTTGTGTAACACAGAACTGCTAACACTGTTAATCCATCTTTTCTAATTGAAGAGTCCACACCGTGAAGCACAGGGGAGACCAAGCAACAACTTTAAAACAAAGCATGCAAGGAACTCTTTCATCAACCTTTCCTCCTCCTTTTCCTCCCCATTCAAAAACTTTCAGGGTGATAATTAATAATATCTACTCTACTACAGGCATCAGCAGCTCTCAGCAAAGCAATGATTAAGTGATCTAGCATGCATCTGGAATTGTGAAGCTCACAGGATAAACCAGAAACACTTCTGCCAGAACATTTAATCCAAAGCTGTATCCTCTGAGGTATTTTTGGTTCTTTTTTATGGGGAAGAGGAAATATTTATATACACTAAAATCCTTGCCTGTGAACAAGTCTGGGCTGAAGACCAACCACGATAAATGGTTACAGGGGAGAGGAGTCTTAAATAGCGACCTGGATTTATGGAAATGACTGAGAGCCTTTTATGGGGAAGCATCAACTCCTGAGCTGAGAACATCTTCAGGCAGAGCCTCTGAAACACATCTGATGGATGTGACACTTGAGGTGACACTAGCACCCTGCTCATGACTTAGGCTATCAGCCCAGGGTAACACGTGCCAGTCTGGCTCATCTGTACAGCTCTGATGAGACTTGGGCTTCTGCTCGATCCTTCCATTACCAATGTGACCACAGTAAAAGCGTGAATAAAAACCTTCCAGCACGCCCAGCCACTTCAAGGATTAAAATCTTACCATGTTTTACAATCCTGCAAGATCATACAAGTTATTTCTCTGATGCAAAGATGGATTCACAGAGTCCCACTAACCTCTGAGTCCCCGTAGGAGTGGCACAGACCCGACCCCATCTCATGACCTTCACTGCTCAAGCTCATACAATAAGGATGACTAATTTAGATCAAAAGGCATTCAGGCATTAGAGCTGCATATATTTCACAGGTCAACCCACTATAAAGTGAACTGCATGCTTTGTAACCTTCTAGATTTAATTAGTAATTCTAGTTTAGCAAGGACACCCTACCCTGCGACACCACCCGTGCCATTAGGTACTGCTGTAACAAGCGCTCTTCCAGTCCCACAGATTCTCCAGCTTTTTAATAGATCTTTTAAAACATGAAGTATCCACAGGTTCCTCTCGTGCTCACCCTGTCGTATCCAGGAGACGAAGGGGGTGGGATCAGCAGCCGCCATGCACTCCATCACCACGCTGTCCCCGGCCACCACCGTGGTGTTCTCAGGAGCAGCAATGATGGTGACATCTCCTCCTGCTGCCCGGGAACCTGGAGTCAAAACGAAAAAGGAAAGTTTGTCCTTCCCAATTGCAAAGTCCCTGGAAAAACAGAGAATGTGGAGCCCAGACACCCCATGGGTTGTTTCATGTGCGGTAATGGGTTGGAGGAGGAAAGCAGGTCTTGCTTTGGCGTGACTGCAGTATTTTTGCTAAAGAAATGGACAAAGAGGCATCCTGAAGATTTACTCTCACCATCCTGCCCTAGTGAAAATTAGCATCAGGATTTTCACATGGAAAATAAACAGAGTTTCAACCCAGCACCTTCATCATCTGTTGCTAAGGGGATGTTTTGCTCATTAGATGAGACAAGACACAGCTATCCTCAAACGGGGCAACAAACACACCCTTTGGAAAGGCACTGTAAGAGCTCAGAAACAATCTAGTAACTTGGTCAAACAAATTCTACCATCCAGCTGCTGTACTGTAAATGGCAGCAAAGAGAGGTCAAGCCTGTGTCCAGGCTTTCACCTGATGGCACAAAAACTGAGTCAGCCACTACACATCTGCAGGAGAAAGTGCACAGACAAAGCCAACAGTAAATTTAGCAGCGTTTACAGGAAGATCTATAGGTTGCATTGTATGTCTTAAGTATAAGATGGAGATGGTTTCTGCTTGAAATGAACCTTCTTGCCTGTGTCTGCCCACTGCTGAGCAGGGGTTAAGGGAAGGTTGAGGAAATGCCTTTGCAGCAGCCAAATTTCTGTTGTCAGATGAAAACAACCGGAGCCCTCTTGAGCAGACCAGACTGTTCATAACCCTCAACAACCCAGCAATCCCGCTCTTCCAGCTCTCTCAAGTATGTCTAACTCTGAGGGACGCTTTTGTTGTTGTCCTCATGGAAGGAGAAATTACTGCAGAGGAGTCACGAGCAATTCTTAGACCTGCTCTGGGCGCTCCCATGATCTAGCAGGAAAGTTGCTGGCAGCAGGTCTCAAATAAATAATAGCAGAACCTTTCTGCACAGTATAAACTTGGTGTCCTACGATACTACAGAGTTCAAAACCCCAGTTCAGGCAAGCTCATGAAGGACTCATTTGGCAGGACTGTTAAATACGAAGGTCCCAAAGAAGCCCCCAGCATGTTTCCACACCCCTGCCTGTCAGATGCTGAGGGAGATGTCCAAGCAAAGCACATTATCCTCCCTGCCCAGGCTTTTTTACATGCTTTTCACAGAAGTGCTGCGGTCACTTCTGGAGATGGCACTTGCAACGCTGCACCTCTGGCCTGGCCCATGCTGACCATTCATGTGGCATCCAAGCATCACTCACCCATACCTGACGTAGTGATATAAACCAGAGAAGCTCTGGCCTCAGCACACAGGCCTGCAGCATGGCAGAAGGTTACTGCTGCACCCTGGTGCTCAGCGCACCTCCAGGCTTGTTGCCATTTACTCCAGCACAGTACTCTTGCAAAACGGAGTTAGTCCAACACTGAAATATTCCTGCAGCCCATACATGTGTGAAAGGGATGTCCATCTGTAGTATTACATGAGCACAGTTTAAAAGGAGCTAGCAAAACCCTTGAGGCACCAAGGGAAAACGGCAGAGAGCAGGAGCCAGAGCTTGTCCAGCAGATGGAAGCAGAGACCGAGGAGCGCTGGTGGTCCCCACTGGGGCAAGGGCTGGACCACACTAAACTGCAATCCCAGACGTGGGCAACACCAGCAACAGGAGCTGCCATGGGGCACGAAGGAGAAGCCAAGCCAGCTATCCTCCTTCCAGTGGAACAAGTGTGCTACACAGAGGACCTGGGGTGTACAGCGTCCTGTTGCATGGCCAGCATGGCCAGGGCTTTGCTGCGTTCATACATGAGCTGTTCATACGTGACCTACAGACACATCAACCTTGCAGCCGTCACGTCTAGGCACAGCAGGACAACCTGGGCGCAGAAGGGGAACAAGAAGAAACCACATCAGACTATGGATTCAGAGACTTCATTGACAGACAGATCAAAGTCCTGGTCACTCTTAACTGCAGCACCAAGGCTGAGCTTGAGAACTGCTGAGACAGAAAATGGGCTTAATGCAAAAATAGTCATGAGAACTTCCACAACAGGCACGTAAGCTGAAGGGTCAGAGAAACACAAGGCTCTCTGGAACCACAGTTTCCCTTCAACTCCAGTTCAACAAAGCACTGCAACCCACGAGTCATCATTACTCTTGCAAAACAACTGAGTGCAGGGACTCCAGCGAGAACCGACTGGATGGGTGAGGTTGACACGAGACCTCTACCCTTCCTCTACCTATACAGTAGAGAGGGATGAAGCAACACCAGCGGAAGATCAAGGAGAAGGAGCTTTCCAGCCAGGATCTGGAAGGGAACACATGAGAAAGCAGCCGAAGGAAAAGGCTTTTATAGCAGCCATTACAGGAAGGCCACAGTGCTGGGAAGACACTGGAGAAAAGAAGCTGTTCTTTTCTGCAGCGCTGGGGAAAAAAATAAACGTAGAGTAAAAAATAACATCAACCAGATGGCAATATATTCCCTGCCAGATTTCCAAGCAGCTTTCCTACCATGCTTAGGGCAGAGGAAGAGAGAAAGCTCCTCAAACCTGACTTAAACACTTGTCTGTTGCATTAAGGTGCATGGCCCCAGGTGCTGGCTGGCAAAAGCACTTTACAGGTTATAGAAACTCCACATGAAGGCTCTTGTTCCGCAACATTCGGTCCCTGGACAGCTGCCTTGTAGTGCTGTCAGTCACTAGGAGAAGGATTTTATGAGCTGCGCAAACCCTCACTCTGAAACAGCCCCAGGAGCTATCAACCCAACTCTGTAACCTCTTGGTATAGCAGAGCCACCATGAAGTGCTGCTGTAAAGGCACAGCCCATAGCTTCACCTTTCCTTGGGGCCTCAAGCTTCTCCTGGCTGGGGAAGGGCCAAGGAAACGCTTCACCACCTCACGAACAGTCCTGCAGCAGCACCATGTGCCACCCTTCACTCTGGTGCTGCCCACCCTGCAATGTGGGTGCTCTGGAAGGGAAAGAACCTTGAGCTCACTGACGGCCAGGTAACCAGCCAGCAGAAACCAGGCCTGGAGACCCAAAGGGTTGACAACCAGCTACTTATCAGCTCCTTACTTACCTTGTAGAAGGCAGAAAGAGAGTTAGTATGAGGGCTTCCTGACAGTCAAACTCAACGTTTTTCTGACAACCAAGAGTGGTAACAGCCACAGGCACCTGTAGCTCAAACATCCATTTCTGCTTCCTTCACCCTCAGACAAAACTGTGCCTTCAGCTTTGAAAAACTCTTGGGAAAACGTATTATCCCAGACCCCATGTCTGTTTGTTGCTCATTATTATTGAAACTGTATTACAAAAACAAACAGCTCTGCTTGCTTTCCCAGTGCATTCCTGGGTGTGTGCATGGATGAATGCCCCTTCCACCGCTTGCACACACAAACTCATTTCTCTCCGGCTTTGTATTTCACTGTGGGTCTGTCAAAGCAAGTCTACAAGTCAAGCTCCTCTTTAAACTGAGCCCTCTTCAGAGTACATTTGCCACTTGCTATCTCAATAGGCTGCCTGGACAGGATGGCTCACAGGTTAACTGCTATGAACTAGGTTTGAAGAGTTCCCAAGAACTAAGCTAACCAGGGAAACCTCCAAACAGGGATTCCAACAAACATCAAAGAGTAAAATCATCATCTTCTTTTTGTCTCCACTGCCATTACAAGAAGTTCAGGTCAAGAGGGAATATTGTTAGAACACAAAGGAAAAAAGAGCTGCCATTTCCAAAACATCTTTGAGTGTCTGAACAAAACAGGTCACCGAATGCACCTGCACCATGCTGCCCGTTCTGTGGCATTAAAAGCTGTCACACTGCTGCTATTTAAAACTTGGGCTTTGAGGTTTCTTCTCCCTCAGCTTTGTTTTGTCTCTCCAAGTAGCAAAGCTGCTCTAGGCAAAACCTTTGCGCAGCCCAAGGAACAACCCATGGATTCATATCAAAACTTTCAGTCACCTTTGTGGACTTTTTGCCCTTCTGAATCAGACGGACCAATTTTACCCTCTTTTACTGAAAGAAACCCAGCTGTAGGGTGCTAAACACAGCTCTGAGCTTTAAGCAGGGATTTGGAAGGAGGCCTGGGACAAAGCTCAAAATGTTTATTTGAAGCGATAGCCAGAGCTATAACATACATGAGTGATTTCAAACTCTTAAGAGTTTACAATGTGGCTCTGCCTCTACAGCATCCATAATTCATCAGCCATCCCCTCCTGCCTCCCTGCTCTTGTTAGTGCAGGGCATCAGCAAAGAACTGAGGCAGTGCAAGAGGAGGAAAGTGGGGTGTGTTCAGCCAATTTGTGATGGTCACTTGCAGTGACAAGAGGGTGACTTCTTGGATGGGAACTAACACCTCTCTCCTGACTCCATAAACACCCTGCCTTAGTGAAAGCGCTGGAAGGTGAAACATGACTTGCATGGTGACACATTCAACTCTCAGCTGTCAGCAGTTCAAGATTCAGAGATGCCCAACAATCAAGCCACAATCTTGTGTTCTGTGAACTTTCTCACCCTCTCTGGAGGAGGAGCATGAAACCTTATTCATCCCTGCGAGCCTCCTTCGGGAATAGATGCTAGCACTGAGCAGCTGTTCATTAGAGAAAGTCAATGCTGTCACTGCTGTTATTCTGCAGACAATAAAGGAGCAAATTACCCACTGCAGAGCACACACCTTCAAAAATGCAGGCGCTGGGTTTGCAGAGCATGTCCCGCTCCCACTCCCAAGCTCTCTCCCTTGTCTCTGACAAACCACAGACCTCCTGGACTGCGGAGGGAGAAAGCTGACAGCAGCCACAGAGGAGATAAGACATCCTCCACACCTGCCTTCCTCCTTCCTTTACGCTTTCCTGGCAATTCATCTACAGTGTATTTCTACTTCTGGGTTACACGAGGGACAGGAGATAACCGGCATGTAATGTCTCTAGGCAGGACACTTGCCTGGCTGTATCCTAACACTATGGCAATATCTGCTTTGGGGGCAATATAAACTGTGTCAGATCTCAAACCAGAGCCTGCCTACCAACAAGCATTTTTTCTGTTGTAACTGCTCTCATCTGACCACAGCAATGCAAACACGAAAACAAAGCCAGGAGAGGACCAGCACCAGTGATTTTCACAAGTGGCAAGAGATGTTGAGTGCTGCTCTCCTGACTCTCAACAACTCAGGCATCCCCAAAGCACCACAAGTTAAACATCGCCTCCTCTTCTTCCCAAACACAGCTCTGGTGACCACATACCCTTTTGCCATTTGCTCTTCTGGGTTTTTCCTCCACCTTTGCTATACTGATCCCTGCAGCAGTTTGGATCCAAGTTCTGTTTTCGTCCATCACTGAAGCTGGGCAGGGATGACTCTTAGTCATGAGATTTTGGACTCAATTCACTAAACATTTGGTGCTGCTCTGATGGCTCTCAGCTTTGTAAACTCCTCTGCAGAGGATGAGCCTTTGTTTCACAGCCTCTATCAGCAGAAATGCTCTTTTCTCTTTCACTTTTCAGGCAGCTACAGTGTGCCTGGGTTAACACTGGGCTCAGCTTGGAAGGGAGGCTGAAAAGGAACCCGGCTTTTATTGCACAAGTGACACTGTATGGGGGTAAGAGGGTTGTTTTTTTCTGCCCAGTAGTATAAATGAACTCAGCAAATCAGTTTTGTATTGTCTTTGTTTTGCATTGTCTTTTTACCTCATATGTCAAAACATTCTGTAAGCAGTTACACATTTGCCAATGCAAACATTTCACTGAAAAGCTGAACAGGGGAAGATTTATCTCCATGTTTTGGAATGGGGACAGAGCTTCTCTTCCTATTTGCTAAGTTAGTGCCGCAGCAGAACAGCCACACATCATTTGTCATCTTTAAAGCAGCATACGAAGAAACATGCATAAATGATTAAAACACTGAAGTTCCATCACTTTCTTAGCACCATTAAAAGGCGTCCACATACACCACTTTAACTCAAACTACGATCACAAGATCCCTAATAAAGAAGTCAGCAAACATCCCCAAATATACAGTGCAACCTGTACTTCTAATAGCAGGCACAAAACCTGCTCCTTCAACGTCTGCATAGAGGCACATACCAAATGGAGAATTTAATAGATGAAATACACTTCTGCAATTTAAAACAAAGAAAGGGGGGGAAAAAGAGAAGGACTAATGAGTTTGGAAGAAGTGTTCATTTCCACCTGGACACCCTCCTCCCACCAGCACCACCACAGCTTTTGGGGTCAGTTACACACTGAGTGCAGCAGGAGGAGCTGCTCTTCGAACTGCTTTTCACTTGGCTTGACAAACAGGCTGTTAAAGTACTTCCCCAGCAATCTGTCCTGCGTCTGGAAGCCTGGGGAACACATGGATCCCAGTCCAGACAGGCAGAGGGGCCATCAGGCACTCCCCTCTTTCATTTTCCTCGACTTCTTTATACAGCTGACAGATTTCAGCTCAGAAATTAAATCCTTTAATGTACTGGCTCTGCCACAAGTTGACACCCTGAGCTATCTGTAACCAGAAGCCCTGAAGCAGGCAGAGCAGTGGCAGGTTTCCAGGAATCGCCTTGGATTTTTAGGAGGGGCTCCTCTCCCACCCCTAAACCATCGATCCTTCAGGATACAGACTTTTACATGTCCAGGGTACGTTCAGCTCTGCTGCAGAGCAGTCAGAGCGTGCTTTGCCCACCACTCCACCTCCTGTAAAGCTGTCAACGTTGGCTCTCTGTTTGCGTACACGCATTTGCAACTGCTCTTCATCACGCCAAAAGGGCTGGGAGCCAGCCAGACTGCACGAGGAATTCCTGCTCGCTTCCCCAGCGAGCGCTTGGAAGCATTTGTGCCGCTCCAAGTGGGAGCCAGGCAAAATAAACAGGAGGAGCCACACCGGCGGCGCGGTCACACAGCCCCGGAGCCCCCTTGCACGAAGAGCTGCTGCTGCTTATGAGAACTGGGGCTCTTCTGGTTTTCTGCCACAGGCCCCAAGTTGGCAAAGGGTTGGAGACCTCAGGCCATGGATCTGGATCCTCAAAAGCCTGAAGATAAGTCGCAGGGGGGTTCTGGGAGGCAGAAGGAGCAGAGCACGTGTTGGAATGTGGCAGAGGGAATAGGAAACACAAGCCTGGGGCACAGTGGACTCTGAGGACCGTGTTGGAGCAGCATTAATAATGCCAACACTTTAGATAACAACTATCAATGAATAAGCCTTTAACCGTTCCTAGCACATATTCAAAGATCTTAAACACCTTAAAAGAAGGCCGCTCAGTGTCCAGCGGGAGCTAAGCCCCTAGAAGAGGTGAGAAGCCAACAAAGAGAAGTGAAGAAAGGAGCAGAGGTACCTCAGTGTCTCTGAAGTTTGGGGAATGACAGAGCAGTCTCCCTGCCCTAACCCTGAGACCCAGACAGCTTATGTTACCTAAGCGGAGCCCTTAAAGCACTGCATGCCCAGCCATTCCCCAGCAGCTGCCAGAAACAAGGACAAGAAAGACAAGGGCTGCAAGGAGATGTTTTGCAGTTATCACTGCAATAGGAACCACCACACTACACCAGGCATGTTCCACGGCTGACAAGACTGATGCTACTGTAAAGTAATAGCCAGAAAGCATCACCAGACCCTTAACAAAAGCCACAGTATCAGAGGTTTAAATATAGACATCCCCCCTCCCCAAATCAGTAAACACCAAATGACCCTGGGGACCTAAGCTTGCCAGCCCCTGGGATTCAGTGGGAACGTTCCCAGACTTGTTTAACCATCATCACAGCAGCTCTCTCTGTCATTTTGCTAGGCCAGCACATCACCTTGTAGGATGATGCAGGAGAAAGAAAGGCTGTGAGGCAGGTAAAAATGCTGTCACCTCTGGCACAGGAATGACACAGAGACATGGTCAGCAGAAGACCCTTCTGGCTCACAGGCCACAAGCCCTGAAACTCCTCCTTACTCAGCCACCTCACCTTGTCTCTGTGACTGGAGCCATTTCGCTCCAGTAACTGCCTCCTTGTGCTGAGAGGCTGATGTTTCCCAGGGGCTGACACCTATTTCATCAGCTCTATTTGCAAGTCAGATTTATTTGCCACATCAGATCTATTTGCAATTCACGTACAGCAGTGACAGCAGAGAGGGAACAGGCTGGAGGCCCTGGGCTGTGCAGAAGGACACAACCTGTCCTTTTTGCACCCAGGGCTAGTGCTCTGCCCCATGCCATCTGCCAGAGGTAGCCCTTCACATTACTGTCATGAACAGCTTTGACAAGAGAAACATTATGGGAAGCCACGTCCTAGTGCGCTCTCCCTGATGCCAGGTATGCAGAATGCTTCCTACAAGCTACACTTCAAATACACAACATGCTGGGAGCCTACAGTAACACAGTCTGGCAGCAAACAAAGACTGCCAACTTGGAAGGAAGAACTAAAAGCAGATGGATGCATCTGCATTAACTCAGGACAATGCAAATCTGTTTTTCTAGGAAAAGTCTGGAAGGAAAGCTGGTTTTCCATGGGGAAAGATCATTAGTGATAGCCATAGGTTCTGTCAAAGCCCTTTGGCTGGACTCTTGCTGAGTGCCATAGAGAGCCCCTATCTAAGGCAGTGCCTGAAGACACAATGTTTGGCAACACCATCTGCCTCTCCTTATCCCATCCTTCTTCTCTTTTCCTGCTTCTGATAATCCATGTGGCATCGCCCTAAGGCTGCGCTGCAGACAGAACTGGGCAAGAGCATATCCCAGTTACTTCAGGCAAACTCCCAGCTGTGTCCTGAGCAATGCCTGGCACTCAAGATATCCAAGCAAGTGCTCAGAACAGCACAGTTTAGCTCCTGATTCAGCCTCCCCCTGGGCAAACTCACCCCATTTTTGCTCCGTAGCACCACCTAAGATTATGTATTAGCACTACCTATAGATTTGGTGGGTCTGTGACTCAAGGACAAGGCTTCTCCATGTCTGTCCTATGTCTGAAGCAACAGAACCCTGTTTGCCATGCCTCTGGACACTTGCAACATCTTCACTCCAGCTGTTAGGATGCGGGAAGTGCTGCAGGGCACCACTTCCCCTCGACCTCAGAGAGCTGCTTTAACACAGGTGATTAATAATTAACAAGTGCCATCAGGAACCCAACCACATCAACCTTGTGTCCCACAGCCCATTGCAAGCCACTGACCTAATTCTGATCTCTATGCTTAGTTCCCTTCAGCCTCACCATGCAGGCACAGCCTGTTCAATACCCCCCAGGAAGGCCAGGTGTGATCTCTGTAGTGCAGATGTGCTGCTGCACCGCTGCGTTATACCACCACCAAAAGACTCTCAGAGAGCTGAATGTAGCCTATTGCTTAAACCTGCTTCAGTCCGAGCCTTACTAAGTGTCAGCTCCTACTTCAGGAAGCCTCAGAAGTGCAGCAGACTTGGATTACTAAGACATGCATGCGCAGAATATGGGAGGACTGCAAACCATCCCTGAATCCAGCCATCCCTAGCTTTCAGGAGTTGGAGTAAGAGCTGCCTGTAACACATGAGCCTGGCCATATCTGACAGCTCTAAACATCAAGCACAGCCATGGGAGAGATCAGTTTCCCCTCAGGACCTGGAAACAGCTCACCTATTCCCAGCCCTTGTTCTGCTCTATTATCCTTGACACCTCTGCTGCCACTCACTTCAGTGCCAACCCCGGGCTTGACTGTTCTGCTTAATGGGAGGTGAGGGCTCTGAATTCTGTATCAAACCCTCTGTCACCGCAGGCTGCTGAGCTGTCAGGAGCGTGGCAGATCATAGCCCCACCGAACTTCACAGACAGCTGAGCTCAACCTCCCCCTCCGGCCCCGGGGAACAGGCTGTGACACTTGAGCTACGAGCAGCTTTCCCTGGGGATGCGAGTGCTGTGATGCTGGCCCCGCACGAACTCCAGCCCAGCGGGGAGCTGTGTGTTTGGGTGGGTGCCTGACACGTGTCTGCACCAGTCCTTCACAAGTTTCACCCAGAATCTGTGGTCTCAATCTTGTTCCATGCATGCTTGAACTCTCTAGTGTTGTTTGACTCAGTAAAGGGAATTCTACAGCTTGGGTCAGGCAGAAGGGCACCTGTAGCTTTAAATATCTATTTACTACCTTAAAAATGCTGTGTATCTCCTCCTTGATCTTGCGATCCTCTGAAGACACACTCCGTGGTCTGCTTTGCACCCTCTGCCACAGAGGAGGATCAGGAGCGTTTCACACAATCCAGCAGATGCAGTATGAAAACAGCTTCACATACCAGGGACTTGAGACAGCAAGCTTCAGAAACACATAAACAGAGTCCTCATAGCTGAGCTTTTGGGATGTCAAGTGGAGAGCACTTCCCTGCTTACTAGTTAAGCTAGTAAAGCAAGAGACCAGAGGGCAAAGAAAAACAGATGCTAAGAGAGGGGAAAGTGATACAAGTCTGTGCCCAGCAGAAGAGGCACAAGGAACAGGGACACAGGAATTGCAGGCTGGAACTGAGATTCCTTCTTCTCCAGAGGTGAAGCATCACACAACAACTCACAGCAAAAATACAGCTGCTTCGTCCCACCCCATGTTTTCTCTCCCTACGCATCTCCATGACACTCCTGCCTCTCAGAAGCACAGCCTTAGGCTGTATTCTGTGCCCACAAACACAGCTGTGGATAGCTCTTCCCCATGGGTTCTTGCTGAAGGAAGACCACCCTTGACCATGGGGACCATCCCCTCACTCTGGCTAACACGGCCCTTCTCCATCAATGGCAGGGCATACAACGGGATCAACACCCAGCTGCGGCCAGGGAGGTCAGACCACAGCAGCACTGACCTGAATCTGAACTTCTCTGTCCCTGTAAGGGACATGGTACTGTGTTCAGAGCTGCAAGGGGAGCAGAGCACATGTCATCAGGGCTCAGGCTGAATGCCAGCCCAGCATCCAGCACGTCATTCACACATGCAGGGACTGAAAATCCACTTGTGGTAACAGCACGTCTGTTTCCATGAGGTGGTGGCCAACTGCGAGTGCTGCTCACTTCATCACCACCTTCCCCTCCATCCCCAAAGCTCATCCCATTTAATAGCTGTATTGTCCTAGAGCCCTTCAGAGCAGGACTCACCCGGGTACCAGCACCAGAGCCAGGCTCTCCCTTTGCGTTGCAGTGCTTGCAGGTACCAACACCAAAAGAACAAAAACGTGAAGGTGTTTCAGCTGCCTCCAAGCTCTGTCCCTGTTATCATATTTCATACAAATATTTGGCTGAAAAATACATTTCCTGGGACACTGCTGCAGCAAGCTGCTACAACTGTCAGCGTAAATGATGTTCTGCCAACGGCAATCTCACAGTGTCATCTTTAATAACACACTACTAACTCCCAACTCACTGGGGACGTGCTCATCTGCTGGAAGGCTCTTCACTAGCATGCCCAGCCCAGACCTCAGCCCTGCTCTGTCTACACCCATCACCCTCATCTGCTGTCCCCATTCTTGCACTTATTGCAGCATGTGGAACATGCAACTAAGAATAATAGATGAGCTGCAGGAAACTGAAATTTGGGTTAGCTATGGAGAAGAGAGATCCTAACATCCATTCAGTGTGGAAGATGCTGTGGGAGTTACAGAGAGCAACACTCCTTATGTCATTTAAAAACAGAATGGATGAAGTCCTTGCAATAAAGCACTGCGCTAGCAGAAGCGCAGGGTCTGATAGTTATTTGTGCTGCACTGGGGATGCAAGCCACAATTGTACTAATTGTGGAGCAAACCCACAGCAGGAGGTAGTCATTATCCCCAAGAAAACACACAAAGAGCAAGTGTGTGCATGACACGGGGGGGAGAAGTGAAGCCATAGGCAAAGTGACCTGCTGAGACTACACAATGTCATGTTCCACAAGCTTTTCTGCTACTCTTCTTTGAGAGCTGCTTTATGAAGCACGGTGACACCTCAAGGACCTGAGATCACAATCAGGACATGCAGGGAATTAACTCTATAAATGAATTCAGAGTATGACTCCAGAGCCTGCTTCCAAAGACAGGAGATACAAGAAAGAGGATACAGCCCCACTGAGAGCTGACCCCAAGGAAAGGCAGCACACGCAGACAGAGCGCCTGGGAAAAGCATCCTGCAGCCAGCTCCTAATGCCCTTTTGGCAGAGAGCACAGCAGGGCTGCAGTGGTCATTCATCATCTGCTCAGGTGAGGGGCAAAGGGATGGAGCTGCCAGATGTGTTTGGCACTCCATCCACCGGGGAGCAGTGGAGATCCAAAGGGAAAACCCCAAATTACCCCTATGTCAACAGCAGGCTGTGTTTCAGGCCTGCATGACTGCATCCCGCTGTCCTGTCTGCTCTCTTTCCTTCCAGCTCAAAACACCACTTCCCAAGGGAAGGTCTGGAAATTTGCACCATGAAGTCTGCACAGCTGAAACATCTGCAGCACTTACAGCCCAAGGAGGCACCGCTGCGCTTTGCCCCGAGTAACACCAACGTGGGTCCAGCCTCCGGCACACAACACGGAGCCCCCATGTGATGGGGAAGTCACACAGACAAGGGAAACACTTTGGGGGTTTTAGACCATGAAAATATGCCAGAAGGGGGTCGTGCTAATTGCTGCCTCTACTGACAAAAAGCCTTTAATAGGGGAGGTGGAACAATTCCCAGCACAAACCTTTTCCAGGGACCTTGGCACCGCAGTTGGACTGAAAGACTGGGACTCCCATCTTACCTCAGCACAACTCACTCACTAGCCATTAGCAAGGGGGTGAAAATGTAGTTTAGTTGCTCCTGTCTGCAGGCACGTGGGACTTTGGTCCCCGATATTCCCAAGTCAGCAACACTAAATAGCCGTGTTTCAGGTTATTTCTTTTGGTTTGGGTATTTTTTTCCCCCGGAATTTTTTTGGTTTGGTTTAGTTTTTATGTTTTACAACTGGCAAAGGATTTCTGCCTGACCAGTTCACTCCAGTCCGCTGCTATAAGCTGCTACTGAACAGGGAGGAAAAGACTCCTCAAGCCAGGTCAGGCATCCAAAAACGTGCCTCTGATGGTGAAGCGCTGAAACAAAACAGGATCAATACTCCGCCAGTCACTCTTGGAGGAGTTTGCAGCCTGCACAGGTCACTGCAGTGTCCCATCTGTCTCAGAGATACTTTTCCCCAATTATAACCCCCCTCCCGGATTTAACAGGCATGTTTTTCATCACTGTCTGCTCAATCTGGTGAAAAACTCAACCTCACATATTTGTTTTTGCAGCCAGCGGGTGGTGTGGTGCTGCAGAAGCGAGATTTGGGTGAGAACTCCAGGCAGAAATCTGCTCGGGCCGGCTGGTACTCCAGAAGGAACGCTTCCCATTTAACCTCTTCCATTGCCTCCATTTGCAAAGCAGATTAAACATTGCAGAGTTACAAGATACAATTATCCAGAACGAGTTATGATGCCAAGGACAGCATATTCACCTTTGTAGCTTGATCAATATTACTTATCAATAGCAAAGCAGACCCAACCAGGGAGCTGCCCCTGCACTGTGGAACTGCCCGTAGCAGCGCTCCCCTCGCTTGGTGCCTCATTAAGCGCACAGAGGATCTGGCAGGGGCTGGCAATTAGATACAGGGTGTTCAACTGCTCACAAATTCTCTGCAGATTCCACACAGATTACCTCCATGACACAATGCATTGATCAGAGGTGTGTTCTCAGGCTCCACACTTAATTACACTCCCTGCTGATGGATGAACAGCAAAGCCATCTCTGTGAAAATACACTGGTAGCAGAATGCCAAGCAACACAATTCTAAACAAAGACAAAAGGGGCTGGGAAGGGTTTCAGAGCTTTCAAGGTTAAAGCTGCATACAGAATACACTGGGATCAGCACAGGAGACAGACGTGGCCTGAGTGAAGGGCCAGCTCAGACTCCCAGCCCTGGTGAGTTTGTCCACTTGCAGGACTAGGATTATACAACCCTGGGGAGCAGCCAGGCATGCTGGGAAGGATGCTGGAGTCCGGAGTCCCCACTGCACTTAGGCTCTCAGCTATGTTCTCATGTCCAGACTTGCCCACTGCACTCTTGGTGTACAAAGAAAAATGCACTCAGAGACTGAGGCCCAGATCGGGAGGCAAAAGGCAGCTCACATCCAAAGCCTTGCTCCAATGGTCTGTGTCAGCAGAAGAAATCCCAGCTGAAGCTGTTCTCAAATACCACAACAAGTTCTCTGGAGCCTACCCAACATCTCAGCAAAGAGCCAGCAATATGGACACAGAATACAAGCTGGATGTCACTGTGCCTCACCTCCTCTGGAGACTGCTAGGCAACCCAGGGTAGACACAGCCTTGCCAACTACTCCAGCCTCCAACTACTTCTCTTGCTAGCTCGGGCAAGTGCCTTCCTGTTTCCCTGCCAGTCTTCACTTGTCCTGCCATCCAAGGCCACTGGAGATAAGACAAAACACCACTGCACTTCAAGAAGCAAACAGGGTGCCTGACCCCTTCTAATAGCCCCAGAGCATAAAGGAGTTTAGGGTTGTTAAAATGAAACGGCTGCTAGAATCCACCTGCAAAAGAGAATTCTTGGGCACAGAGAGAAACAACCCCACCACTACTGCTGGCTGCCGAGTCCTGTGGCTTGGCAGAGCTGTGAGTCCCAGTGGCAACACCTCCTCCCCCAGCCTGCTCATCCCATCAGAGCAAAGAGAAACCTTCAATAAGATGCCTTCTCTGCAAGTTTTAACCAAATATGCAGAGCCACACCAGCAGCAGGGATTGTCACTGGTGTTTCAGCTCAGCTTGCCATCACACACAGTGGTTACCTGGCAGATGTGCCTAGCCCAACATGCTCCTGCCTGCACTTACCTTTGAGAACACTGAGGACTGCAGCGTTGCTGTAGCGTTTTCGGGCGGCATTGGTTGCCACGCAGTGGTAAGTCCCAGCATCACTCTCCTGCACATCCACGATTTGGAGGACACCGTTTGGAAGAGTTATAAACCTGAGTGACCAAACAGAAGAGTGTGAGACAGGCTATGCCTCACCTGCGACATCCATCAACTCAAAGCCCGCTTATCCCTTCCCTTTATCCTGCAAATGTATCATGTGCAGGTCCTGGTACCCACAGAGAATGGGCCCAAGACACCTTTGAGCAACCCAACTGGTGGTCCTTAAAAAGCAGCAGCAGGTACAGATCTGTCACCACGGAGTCTTCACAACACTGGATCTGCTTTTGGGAGACCAGACTAACTCAGCGTGGCTGATACAAACTGTATAGTACAAAACAACTACATACACACATGCACATTTCTACATGCAGATTTGTAGATGACTCCAAGTGTACAAGTGTCTCTGCACACACTACAGCCAGTTTCATCACTTGCTTTTCACAAAGGTTTGGCAGCCAGAATAAAAACCCATTGCAAGGAAGTCTGAACATCATCTTTTTTCTGCTGCACCTCAACTACATGGAGGGACCAACTGATACACAGCTGCACCTCCGTGGCCCAAAGCAGCTAGGACACAGCCACCTGAAGCTGCACCATTCCTGGGTTGTGTTGATTCCTCCTGCTCTTCCACAAGTTTCTGGCTTTCACAAGCTGACAACCTTAGAGCTAGGCATTCAGCATCCCCCCCATTTGCTCATGGGGTGCTACTGGGCAACACTTCCATGGAGTGAAATGGCTACATGGCTCTCAACATGAACACAATTCCTTGCTGCATTATACTGAACAAAGCAGATGATTAGCAATTAGCATAAAAGTAGGAGCTGGCTGTCAGCATCTCCATTTTCTGCCTGGATTCCTAGATGGCAGCCTCTTTATTCTTGAATGCAAGGCGCAAAGCCTACGTGATCCTATTTAATTATATATGAGATCCATTTTTAATTGCACGCCTCTATAAACAGAGCTGCCGAGCTTTGACAGGCAGCTCTGGGTTATCAGTCTTCATTATGAAGAGGACATATTCAAAGGCAATTGTTAAGGGGAGGGATAGCAGCTATTCCATGGAAACAGCACAAAGACAAGCTATAACCACCACAAGTCCTTCCATCCACAGAGATGTCAGGAAGTGAACCTGGTAAGTAAAACTGTGGTTCTTTGCAGCTGGAGTGCCATGAGCAAGGGTCAAGGAACCAGGAGGACCTTAAGATATCACTCACCCTGTATCCAAGCCATGGTCACCAATGGCACTCCTGCAAACATTTAGCCTCAATCCTCAAGACTGGAAAGCCCTCCCCTGCCCTAAGCTGTTAAAGAGACAAACATCCCTGCTGAAACTCTGGCGTCTATCCTGGGCCCCAGTTGCTGCAGTCTGAGCTCATCACTTCTTGAAGAAGAAATAGAAGAGCTGACAGAGCTCCTCCAGTCACCACACCGGCACAATCAGTCTGATTCATGCACGCAGACTTGCTGAAGCTTCCCACGTACCCAAGGGCGACCACCCCACATCCCCAAAGCCATGCTGCTGCTACTTGCGAAGGCTTTCTTCAGGCTCAAGCTTCAGAGGCCTCAGAGGAGGTGGCAAACAGAAAGCCCTCATCAGGATGCCTCATCAGGACTCCGGAGAAAGACAACAAATATTTGCATCCTCTCAGCTCTGCGGAGGCAAAGCCTCCCACTGCGATAATATTTATTTTTGTCGTGCATCTGCTATTTGAGGCTGTAATTAATATCAACATATTTCAAACACTAGGCAAGGCTTCTCCCAGCCACAAAAAGACGCTCCAATTATGGATCACAGATTCACTGAGCCTGGGAAGGACCTCTGAGAAACGGCTGTGGTCTCCCCACTCTCTGAGCAGGGTTGGTGAGACGAGGTTGCTCAGGACCATGTCCGTGGAGAGGCTCAGCCAACACACCCTGCTTGTCTTCAGAGCAGAAAGTAAGCCACTGTGTTCCTAAAGAGAGCAGGCACTGGAGGCAGTGGGGAGACTGGATCAACATATAAGCTCAAGACGGTCCCTTCAGAAAGGCCAGCAGTAGAGAGATCTACTTAATGCAACATGTCCTGTTGGGAAAGCATGAGAGAGGTGAGAATTGCTCTCCCAGGGAAATAAAGAGGGAAGAAAGGCAGGATTTCTTTATCCACAATCTCTCCCAGCTGCTCACAAAGCCTCCAGCTCTTCAGGCTCCCAGAAGCCCTGAACTAGAAGCCTCCAGGCAGCCTGCAAGGGCATTTTGCTCCATCCCCAGGCTCTCTGCAGGGAAGCTAAGTTTGCCTGATTACTCAGAGGCAGGGGGTTGGAAATAGATGAGCTTTAAGGTCCCTTGCAATGCAAACCATTTTGTGACTCTAGGATTCTATGATTATCAGGGCAGTGCTCAAGAACTGCAATCAAGCACTGCTGCTTTGTACCCAAACCCTGCAAAACTCCAGCTCAGTGTGCTAGGCTGGGTGTATAGCAGAGACTATTCCAGCATCAACAGTTCGATTCCCTCTCTTACTTTCTCCCCAGTGAACTGTTGGCTCACCCTTCCTTCCTCACAGCCTTGTGAAGGCACACAAAATAAATCAAAGCATCAGTCCTCGGGACACGTGAAGAACCAGCAGCTTTGTTGCAGAGTCAACCTTTGCAAGGCCTTTTGCTCACAGCTCAAGAGCCTGTCTGTGAATGTGAGCCACATTAAGGCACTCCTGACACATGACAGAAGTAAACTCTCCACACTGATAAACCCCTCCCTTGGCCAAAATGTGGAAAAGATGCTGTGATTGCAGACCATGTGATCTGTAGGCTATGTGTTGATGTGCAAACCTCCAAAGACCTCCAGTTCCTAGCAAGTACTTGGCTCTAGAGAAAACAAACAGCAGTTTGGAGCCTGGCGTGAAACCCAGCCAGCACCTACAACAGAGAAAGAGATTACGCCAAGAGATGTAGCACACACCCCAAAGCAACTGCAAGCTAGAGAAATCCTGCAAGCCACCTCTCAGCAGCTGCTGCAGATTTAAAGCCATGTTTTTAGAAGTATTTCAGAGCCAAAACTGCAAAATACTTCTGTGCCTTACTCCTATGTGGAAGTTAGAACTTCAGCAGGGCAGGAAAGGTGTTCTGAAAACATCAGTAAGCACTTCCCTACCCTTTAGATTGTCTACTTTTTAAGCTTAGCCTTCAGCACCTTTGAGGTGGCACCATGCTAGAACCTGCATCCAAAGGCAAAGGCTGAAGACAGTGCCCAAAGGTAAGATCAACACAAAAAGGAAAAAGAAAGAAGGAAAAGCAATGGCATTTTGCCATCATTACTCTATCCCTCTTAAAAGAAATCATAAACATTGATGTCGTAGCATTATCTCAAGGCTATTATCTACAGCCCCAGAGCCTGATTTTGTACATACACCTAACCATGCTATTCTGGAATACAAAATCATTATCCTGACGCCTACCTAGCCAAATGATTGCATTTTCACAGGCTCATCAGAAGTGTGCACAGGAGGGAGTCCACAGTAATCAGGCTGGCCCAAGATCTGGTCCTCAGGCGTGATGCAGTAAGGATAACACAGAGCTCTGGTTGGCAGCCAACATTTCCTGGAATTCACTTAATTCCTTCGAAAGCCGGTTATATTAAATCCAACAACAACAACTAGACAACAACAAAAAAAGCAAATCCTTCTGAAAACAGCATATTAGCTAAAACATGATTTAAAAAGCAAGATCTGCAGCCAGAGATTATGCTCTGGCTTTTACAAGGAAAACAATTTTCAGGCTGCTCGTGTTGAAGGCAATCTCCGAGCAAGTAATTTCACAACATCCATTGAGCTGTCTCATTATAAAGCCATTGCCCTATTTATGGCACACTTCCCTCTGCAATCCCTTCCTTTCTGTTTTTCCTTTCCTTTTTTCATTAATTAATTTTCTTCTCATTACAAAGCAACAGCCTCCTATAAACCTTTAGATGCGCCACTTCAGATTCCAGGATATAACCTTATAGAAACAGCCAGTGCTGCAGAATTATTCCTAAACTTTACCCCACCCCTCTTTCCTTCCTCTTGGCTTAATGTCCCTGAGAGGGAATCAGCTCCTTCTGCAGATGAGAAAATGAGTTTTTAAGAACTAAAGGACAACGCAGTCACTGATTCCCTGCAGGAGTGATGTCTACAAAGCAGCTAAGAGCCCACTAATGGTTTATCATCTCATGCCTGTAACTGACTTTTATTAAGGAAAAGGCATCGTGCTGCAGGTCTCTTTTCTCCCCAAAAAAGAAAATTCAGGGTCTTTCACCAGATGACCTGTAAACATGGGAATAAAACAAATGGAAAGGCCTCCCAGGCTCCTGAGCACACGCAGTGCTCTGAAAGAATCATTAAACCTGCCAAAAATCTGTGCAGGAAAACAGTGAAGAGAACAACTGTCTCTATTACCATGGCCAAAATGAATCAAAACCCGCATCACGGAGCCCAGCTAGGTGTGCCCAGTACCCCCAGTGCTGTATCCCCACAGTCAGCTGCAGAAGTAGTCCTCAAATCAGGCCCCAATCCCCCAAAGACTTCTACCTCACTTCACACAAAGGGACGAGCCAAAGGCACCCCATGCCATGGTCTGCTGTGCCCTGTTCCACACACACAGAGGCCTTTGCAGGGTGCAGGTTCTGTGCTGTAAGAACTGGCACCATTTCAAGTTTCTCTATTCACTTTTATGCTGCTGTCTGCCCTTCTGCTGACTCCTCTTGGTTTCCCTCCAGCACTCTGCATGGGGAGTAAATGTAAACTGAGCTGAAATTGTGCATCTTTGCATACAGGCCTTCCAGGCCACTGCAGAACTGAGGCTCCAGTCTCTATTACTTGAATTATCAGCCAATTTCTGGCCAATTTCATTTGCTTGAAACCATCTTTTACAGATTCAGCCCTTGTTCCATCACGGCAAAGGCTCCAGCACAAGAGATCAGTAATAAAAAAGGGCTTGGTTATCTCTTTTTTTCCTCCTTTCTTTTTCTTTATACGTTTTTTGGGTGGGTTAGATGTTAAGTTAAATTTATCAAGGTGTTTTATGGACCTGTTTGCATGAATACTTCCTCTTTCATCACTTTATTACCAGGATGAAACCTGCTCTATCATCTCTCCATTCTACCTTGGTCAGGTTTTGTTTTGCCCTTTTTCAAGCTGACTCAGGAAAGCACTGTGGGAATCACCTGGGTTCTGCTGGAACAGCTTCATGGTCCTTCTCCCACGTGATAACGGGGGGGGGCAGTCCTTCGATGCGACACTCAAACCGAGCCATGCCATTTTCTTCCACTGTCTGTGACTCCGGCTGTTGGAAAAAGCGTGATAATGCTGGGGAAAGAAGAAGGAAAAGGAAGTTAATAACTTGGTGTTTCTGCGGAGGAATGTAAGCTTGTGATGATGTGCGAGTTAAGAGGAAGGCTTCTCTCTCATAAGGACAACCTGAAATGTAACTCCTCACCTTCCTGCGCCCTACAGGCCCTCTGCAGTCCTAACAAGAGTAACTGAAAGGTTTCAATGTGCAAATTTGCTTCTTGCCTCATTTTCTCCTTTAGGGCAACAGTGTGAGAGAAACGACCTGGCAGTTTCAGCAGCTACCTTCCTAAATTGCTTCCTCTTCTGCTCACTAGCTCCATTAGGGAAGGATACATAGACTGAGAAAAAGAAGGGAAATGCCACAATCCTGAGAGATGAGAGTTTCCCTTTGCCTTGCAGCATTCCTGCAGCCACAGGAAATTGAAACAAGGCAAAAGGAAGAATAAAGCCAGATGTCAAGTTACTTACACTGTGGGCAGTTGTTCTGTGTAAGTAACAACTGCCCACAGGCTGGCAGTGCTGAAGACTAGGGGAAGAGACCATAAGGGCTATGATCCTCCTTCTCCATGGTGAACAGCTTTGCCTGCAAAAACCAACTTCACCCTACTCAAGCAGATGAGATGCAGCCAAGGGGATGCAGATACAGACACCTTGCTAAGAGGAGGATGGACTTCATACACGCCGGGGCACAGCTCTCCATCCTGCTTAAATGCCGCTTTCTATGCTAGAGAGGCTGAATTTGCTTCAGAGACAAAGCACTAAGGTTTGTGATTGCTCTTGGACCGCACCCTTCCCATCCTTCATACACAACAACTCATCTTCCTCCCTTCCACGCACACAGCAAAACCCAGCAGAGCAGGAGTCCTCCCCCTGGGGCTGCAGCATCTGTCCTAACACAGCATAACCTGAAGGCATCTCAGTCACAGTGGAGCTTTGAATATGCATGCAGGCTCCTGGATGGGGGCAGAAGGCTTGTATTCTTCACCAGAAGAACTGGCTTCTGCTTTCCACAGTCTCTGTTACACTGCCTTTGCTGTTAAACGTGCTCTGACACACAAATTCAGCCAGCAAGGCTATGAGACAAGTGCCAGAAATCCTGATCGTGGCACAATAAACATCAATTCCAGCCAGCAAACAGGCTTGACTGCGGGGCCAAGCACAGCACTGTGCTTATAAGGACCCCAAGTGACCTTCTGGTCCTCCCACCACCGCTTCCCAAGCACATCCATCACTGCTTTGGACTTTATACGACTCCAAAAGTGAAGCTTTCTTTGCACTGCACACACACACTGTATTGAAGTGTCAGCTTGAGCAAGTATGCACAGTTCTGAAAATTAAATGCTTTTAAATGACCCATTGTAACCTCGCCTGGCATTAGTGGTTTTCTTTAATTCAAATGGTTATCACATGTTTAAAACAACTCATTGCTCTCCGCAGCAGATACAGATCGAATTCTCCCACCAGCTGTCCACCAAGTCTCATTTTTCAATTCAATTCAATCCAAATGGCAATGAAAAATGTTTTCCTGGAAAAATTCAGAAAAGACATTAATATGTAAGGCCCCAGTTCAAGCAACTGCTTCAGTACCTTCAAATCCACGCTGCAGACCACTCTAGCACAGAGTCATTTCTACAGGTGACAAGATCCTTCAAGCTCATGTTAATAAAACTTGCTGAATCCAAGTGCTTAGAAGAGAATCCATCAAATGGCAGCACACATCCAGGACAGCACCATCAAAACAACTCTCCCCTGGCAGCAGAAATCCTTAATGTTCTTTCCTGTTCTTCTCTTTTCATCCTACAAGTGTAAATGAGAATCCTCTGGCAGGATCTGAAGGGTCACGTACCCAGAAAGGTCACAACAGGAGGCAGAATCCTTCTAAAAAGATGCAATCTGTAGCATGTGCTTCCTCTGCTTCAGGTCAGGTCACTTGTATCTCTTCTGTTCATTATTAAAGGGCATCACCTAAGCTGATACAATGAAGTCCCAAAGTTTACAGCACCTTTAGAGCTGTCTCCAGAGAGGGGAGAACCAAAGTAGCACATGGTGGGCACAAGCAGCAGCCCCACCATCACCACCAGCAGCAAAAGGGCTCTGTAAATCCCAGCGGGCAGCTCCCCACTCTCTTTTCTCTCCCTCAGAGCTCCATGCATGGATATTCTGTTCAGCTTGGTAGGAGGTGCAGGATGTTTAGAGAGCAAGGCTTAACTGGGCACCTTTTGGCATGAAGTGCAAAGGCATACAAAAGGGGACAGTGCCTCACGGGCTTCACTTCCATCCAGCCCTATCTGCCTGCTGGTTGGGCTCCAGAATGGCTCTTCAAAAGCAAAAAGCCAAGAAATGCCCCTGTGACAGATCTGCCATTAGGACGTGAAGCAGCATGACTGACCAGTGACCCTGATGAGGGAGTGCAGCATCCCTCGCTCCGAACAGAAAGAGCCAGGAACAGCCAGGAATAGCCAGGCTTCCCAACAGAGCCAGCAAAGGCTAAGAGCTCAATGGGGGCTGAAGGCTAAACCCTGGCAATGCAGACCAAACTGTGGTTTGTCTGCTAGTGCCTTCTTGTGATAACGCTTGAGGTGTGATTCGGAAGCTGCTCAAGTCCAGTCAGATGATGCCAGTTGCTCTTCCTTCATCCAACAATGCTGTAATCCTGTCGTAGGCCACCAGATTTTGTTCTCAGAAAGAAACATCAAAACATGGTAAGAATGGTGTAAAGGTTTCTTTGATGCAGAACTGAACAAGAACCCCGATCTCAGCACTGGCAAGGTCAGGCAGAGACAGACTTGCTGGCCAGGCTCATTGGTGCTCCAAAAGCATCCTCTGCATCAGGTTAGGGCTATGATCACAGCATGCTCTGATCCCCTGTGTTCCTCCTCTCTCAGCACCTGCAGGGTGACCCCACCTAGGCTCAGAGCTGAGCTGCACATAGCAGAGGAAATAAGAGAATCAGCCAGAGCAAGGCGAGCCTGTTGTGGAAGGAGAGGATGGGAAAGCAGGTCCTGCTACTCTGACCCACTGCACAGACGTGCATGTGGGTCACAGTGAGAACACGACAGGGTCCAAAACACTGCTCACCCCAGGGCCACAGGAATCCTTAGGAGGGGCTGTTCTCCTCCCAGACACGTTCTGATGGAAGGGAAGAGTGCAGAAGTGCTACAAAGCAAGAGGTTTTCATGTAAGAAGCAGAAGAAAAAGATGCTTGAAGGGAAAAGGGAAACAAAGACGACAGATACATACTCCACATGATTTTCAACTTCTCAGCTAGGGTTTAGCTTGTAAATCCATCCCAAGTCACAGAACACCTCCCAGCCCTGTTGCACTGATTATCCTGAACACCTTAATAGGCCACTCAGTAAAAATTACTCACTGCAGGTGAGAAGGTGAAGAGCATTACAGCAAATTGCCTTCAGCAACATGCCAAAGCCCCAGGCTCTATGCCTTCAGGAATGGAGCATGCAGCTCCCTCCCCACTGACA
Organism: Myiopsitta monachus; assembly: GCA_017639245.1. Lineage (NCBI taxonomy): Eukaryota > Metazoa > Chordata > Aves > Psittaciformes > Psittacidae > Myiopsitta > Myiopsitta monachus. The sequence continues at coordinate 2,855,094 of CM029921.1, read as the reverse complement.
TGTTAAACCCAGCTGGACCCAAGCCGTGTGTGCCAAGGCTTTTAGCTGGGAGCCCAGGGGTGGCTGGAGCATGGTGGAACACCTCACCCTCCCCCTCTCCCAGCACACTGATCCATACAGGAGGCCGTGAGTTTGGAAAGGCTGCCAGCCAGCAACACTACACCCCAGGCAGAAAATGCAGTCTATGCAAGGAATTCAGCCTTCTGAAACAGGCTTGCTGCTCTCTCCCACAGCGCTTTGCCCCCAGACTCCATGTGCTCGTCTTCTTTGTACCTCTCGTAGTTATTAGTAGGTTATTTTTAGGATGAGGGCAACATCAGCCTCCACTGGGATCACGTACGCTGCTGGCACCATCCATGTCTGAACATCTCACCTCTGAACAGGTCATGGGGTGGAAGGGAAACACACACAGAAAGTCATGGGAGCGATTTGCCATGGCCCCACAGCACGGTGGAGGCAGAGCCAGAGCAGTTCTGAGTCTGCAGGGCCATACAGCAGCACAGGACCAGGGCTGCCCAGCTAATCCATGCACCACCTGCTCGTGCCTCTTCACAGATGCCAGCTCCCCACCTCCTCAAAACAGCATCTGAAAGTCCCATCTGCGGATGGTCCTTTGCCTTCACCTGCCAGAGGTTCTCCTGCCCAGCCTGGCTCTGCCTACAGTCACTGGCCCTCGCTCACCTATGCCTCTAATCCACAAAATAGCATGAAATCCATAAAACAAATCCAGTCCACCTTTCCTCAAATCCCAGACACACTTGGTCATGGAGAAGAGATGTTCTCCTTGTGGCGAGTGGATCACAAGAGCCCATGTGCACCAATCGCTGCTGTGGCCCAGAACATAGCAAAGCTCTCCTGTGCTCATTGCCAGCAGCCACGCAAGGCAGCCCTGTTCCCTCCAGGCACAGCAAACGTCTTCATCTGACAGTCACAATTACTGTAATTTTCTAGAACCTCCCTCGCACAAAATGTTTAAGCTAAATTAACAGCTTTAACAAATCTTCGCAAATGTAGTTATTAACAGGTAGAAAGCTACACCTTCCACAACTCAAATAACGCCCCTGGTATTTCCACATGGGAGCACGCGGGGCTTGGAGAAACCCATAAACCTAATTCAGCAGCCTCAGCAGCTGCTCACTTAACAGCTCACCCCAAGAGCCAGCACAGACTCGCTCCTCACTTGCCACAGCCACCACTGGCACGAGCTGTGGATGGTGGACCACGGCACCTTCTTCTCCCCCCACCAAGGGCTCTTCCTTGGTTGCTGGGGAATGCTGGATGACAGCCACATGTTAATCCATCAAAACACAAAGCTGAAGACCTGGGTCATGCTAGAAGGGGAAGGATGAAAGTCATCAGTGCCACAACCCACACACACCATGCAGCCCCCATCACTGCAGCCTGTCTGCTCCAAACAGCTTCTCCCAGCATTCAGGCTCACTGCTGCCTGGTGCATCCTCTCCCTCCACTGGGGAGCCAGCAGCCCATATAAAGAGGTGCTAGGGCTGCTTTTGGGGCTGTCAGGGGGGAGAAGCAGACTCCCACAAGCCTGAAACACAGCAGATGACACTAACAGCACAGAAGCAGTGCTGAGAAAGGCAGGAAATAGTGAAACCCCCCGCATGCACCAGCAAACAAGACAGGGACTCAGCACGGCATGAGGAGAGGAATCTATCCCCACCACCACCTCTCCTTAAGAAAAGCAGTGCAGGACTCATCCACATCCCCCAGCAGCACCAACTGCAAAGGGTATGGGCTATGCCCTCAGCTGCCCTGCCACAGCATCCTGGTGACACCAAGTATTGTGCTTATATGGGGCAAGTTAGTCATGAATCAATCAAGGTATAAAAAGCCACAGGAGGTGACTTGGTAGTCCAAATACCCAGCACTCCTACTTGCCATTGCACAGAATGCCCCACATCCCTAAACGGGATCCCCAGCCCAGAGAAGGAAACACCCTGCAGGTCAGAAGCAGGAGCTGATGGCAAGGATAACATATCCCACCTGCTGAACAGGTTTTCTTTTATTGCCCCCAGTTCAGCAGCGCCCAGGGCAATCAGCACGAAGAGTGACTCCAGGAAACAGCTTTGGATACTGGATTCAGCAGCAGGAGGACAAAAACCCCAGGCCTTTCCAATCCTCATTTGCAGCAGCTGAATGCTAATGCAGTGAGTGCTCCTGCCCAGCCCACAGAACAAATCGAAGTGAGATGCATTTCATTAATCAATTCCCTCGTTGCTCTCCATTCAGAAATGAGTCTTGTGTGAGGTGCATGCATGCGCCACAGAAGCAGCACTTTCCCTGTGCTCATGGTAATAAAAGGAGACGTAAGAGTAGCACAAGGAGAGAGCTCACCTGAAATGGTGAATACGGTGCAAATACGGCGCAAACTCTAACACAAGTCACCCCTAAAAGGGAATACATCCTAAATCAGGGTGGCTGGGACTGGGGACAGAGCAGCCAAATAAATCCTCCTGGATTAATGACACCTTTTCTACTTCAGATCTCCCATCTTCCCAAACATATCTGTGTTCAGGATCCCTGACTCCATCTTCACAGCCCTCAGGGGTCCCCCTTCAATTAATGAAATACTGGAACCAGCTATTTATCTGGCACTACAAACCACTGAAAGGAGGGAACAGGAGGGATGGGTGACCAGCAATCTGTGGGTGCTGCATGTTAAACATGATCTGGCAAAAGCTTCATCTCTCATCAGGAACGCTGGTTTCTACAGCACAGTGCTCACAGACTGAAACACACACCTGGCCAAACATGGACTTGCCTGGGGTACCAGAGGCTAAACACATCACAGTGCAAAGTGTGTGTTTGGGCACCTGCTCTGCATCTTCACCTGCCACAGCTCTGACCAAGTACAAAAGCACCTCATCAGCATTTCCATAAGCCACTGTACTGGAGTGTTACTGTATTTGCATGATTTACTAACCTCACCTGTTTGGTAGGTGAAGGAATGGCGTATTGGCACTCTCACACTTCAAATGGCTCCAGGAGCCATTCCTGGGTACAAAGGAATTTTATCCTTGAAGGCTGCACAGTTCAGATCTTGAAGTGTTATTCTCAGCAATCGAAAACAGCCTGGATAGCCCTTTCTTTCATCTCTTCCATTATAAAGAGATATTAACCTCACAAGACAGTCCTGACAGACTCTTTGTCATGCAGACAGCTGTCTGTCTCTCCCAGTTCCAACTGTCCCAGCCTCCACCCTGCTCTTCACCATCTGGAGTTTCCCCAAGGTTCAGAGGCTGGCACCATGCTGATATAGGGTACATTCTGCCTGTCAGGAAACTCAGTGGCACCTACTGCATTCAGCAGCCAGAGGAGGAGCTACGGCTGCTTGGCTCTGCCCCAGTCTCAGCCCTCCTTGCTCAGCATCAACCTCTCCAAACCCCTCCACATTCCTCCCCAAACTGTGCTGACTGTTCCCCAGGGAACGCAGAAGAGACCAAGGGTGAGCTGCAGGCAGCCACGCTGATGTGCATGGCCAAAGCCAGTCCTTTCAGCTGTCCCCACACAAGTGATGCGGGTGCAGGGTGCATTCCTGCACACACCATCCAGAGGTACCTGAATGCAGAAAAAAAGGCAATGGGTGCTTTCTCTCAGCCACCTCCCCATCACCAAGCGCCTTAGCTTCAGACAGTGCTCACTTTATCTCAGGCTCTATGGGAGGCAGATGGTCTATACAGATACCAGGAGGGGGGAAAAAAGAAAACCAACATGAAAACCCAACACTCACTTGAAAATCTGACTGCAGCCGTTTGACTGGTGACAGCCCCGAGGGAGCTGTGAGACACACAGGAGTAATTACCCTCAGCACCAGACTTCTCAGGGTATTTACTGTCCTTCGCCGCACCCTGGGATGAGATGAAGAGTGATCCATTCGGAAGCACGTGCAGATGTTCCTGCTCCACTAATGGAAACCCATTCTTCTTCCATGTGATATTGATCACCTGCTCTGCAGGGGCCAGGTTACAGTCCAAAACCACGACTTGGTTTGGCTCCAGTATCACCTTTGCAGGACCAGCACTACAGCTCAGCTCCAGAGAATCTCCTTCCAACAGCCTCCCTGCGAAGAGAAAACAGTGTTACAGGACCGGTCACTTTCCTTTATTAAACACATCCTAGTTTACAGTTTTACAGTGAGGGAAGCATGGTCCTCCAGGAGTATGGATGGAGATAACGGGTGAAATTCAGCCCTGCTAGGTGACCAGCACCTCCCATGACTTGTGGACTTCATTCTCCATCATACATCCCTAGATGTGCACAAACCACACCATTTCTGCCACCTCACACTGTGCCCAGGAGCTGCCCTTTCTGTTCACACTTGCTTCTTCCAGGCTGGACTGAAGCAGAGAAGAACAACTAGAAAAAGGTGAAATGGCAACACCAAGAGCAAGTACAGAAGATGCGGTAAAGGCCCCGATTTGCTACAGCTGCTTACGACAACTGAGTGCTCCCCCTCAGCTGTCTGCATACCAGAGCCTCCTCCAAGGCTGATCAACACCCACAAGACAACTCACTTGGTACCCCAATACCAATGATCACAACTTGGTTGCAGTAGCTCCTCCTGAGGGGAAGTAAGAGCTTGAGCCCAGCTGGGAATCCAGAAAGACAGCGTCTCCCAGTGTTCATGAACTGGGAAATTAATTTCATAGGAAAATCAAAAGAATAGCTAAAACCACGACCTGCTGTCTCCGAGTGTTTTATCCCAAATAAGTGAATCCAGAATGAGAACAGATGATGCATTTTCCGCACTAGAAAAGGATATTCCAGCTGCAAGTAGACAGTACCCACAACATGCCCCTAAGCAACCCGCCTGCTGCAGCAGGAGGTCAGAGCAGTGGCCAGCAGCAAGCTGAGCTGAACAGGTCTTGGTCTGGCTGATCTCCAAAGCCACGTACTCGAGGGGAGCTCCACCTCTGAAACAATGCTCAGCATTTCCTAAAAGAATATTGCCATTAATAAAATGCATTTGCCGTTAGAGTTCTCCAGAGACACTAAGTCAATGTTAGCTGGCAGCGCTGCTTCCACACACCAGCAATTTCAATCTCTGCTGCGCTCAAACCATCACCATCCACTCTTTTTATGGCTCCGCTCCAAATTATTTTGTCATTGCTCCAATCAGAAATGTTTCCTGCCTCCATAACAAGTTTATCAACACTGGATATGAACCACATGGCTCCCTGCCCGTCTCCTATCGCAGAAAGCTACAGATTAATCTTATAGGAATTCAAACACCCTATTAAACCTGCTACTACCTACTGCTGATAAAAGGACTGCATGGGAAGGAGCGTGTGTTAAGCATGCAATTAGGGGCAATGACACGCAAAATTACACATGCAGGGAGATGGAATCTTTCCAAGGCGTGTGCTGGAAACTGCAGGTGCCCCTGAAAGAAGGATCTAAAGGACTGAACCCTGTCCACATGTGGGCTGGTTCTGTGTTCATTCCAAGGATGGAAATGTGAGGTTTGCTGTCATTGCTGGCTTGCAGAACGACCACCTAGAACTTGATGTTGGCCAGCTATGTCCTTAGTGATGAGGAGGCTACGCAAGAATCCTACTCATCTGCTGCAGGCTGACTGCCAGTGCTATGGGACAGAACAGACCCTGGCCCCAGTCATCTTCATTAGGACATCCAGGGGACAATCTCCCAGTCCCCAAAGCCAACCCCCGGCAGGATGCAGAGCTGTATTTCACACTATGCTAATGCAACAGCACCAACTACATGCGTGGAAGGTGACATGGCCAAACACAGGAGAGGGTTCAAAGACTGAGGCTGGGGTAAGGCCAGGAGGCTCACTGAGAGCTGAAGCCACAGTGCTGTTGTGAGAACGCCCAGGCACAGAGGAGCAGCAACCCAGACACTTCTCTGAAGGGCCCTATCCATAGCAGCTGCTCCTGGCAGCATGTCACACAGGGCTTAGTCAGCCTGCGCTGTGAACACCACCTCCAGGGAGGTAAGGCTGTGAAGGCAAAGGCATGTGATGCAGGAGCTAGCTTCAAAAGATGTTCAAACTTTGTCTGCTAACGTCTTAATCCTTTGCTTTTCCTTAAATCTTTAGTCTTTAGAAGCACAAGTAGAGACTGAGGAGACAAGAAATTCACTCAGGTCACAGGTCAGTTCCTGTAGCCAACGGCTCCAGCTTTCTCTTTGCATCTTTCCCCTTGACTCCTCCTTTACGCACCCCTCTCAGCAGTGACACATCTCAGACAGTTCTTGTGCAGCACCAGCATTATGGGCACCAATCTGCCTGCACCTACACTTACTCTCTTTCCATGCTGACCCTCCCGCAAGGCAGCAGGGCTGGGTGAGCATGGCTACGTGGAATCTGTTGGCTCTGCATGCTGAGCATCCCACGTTGCCCTCTGCCACCACACCATGGCTTCATCTTCTCCGTATGCTCCTGCTCTGTAGCAGCCACTCCCGTTCCCCGCTTGGGGAATCAGCCCATTTAACTGTCCTATTTTCTATTTTCTTCAGACAGCAATTAAAGTGCCATTTTGGTGAAAATACTCCTCCTCTTGAAAAGGTGAAGCGCGAGGGGCCAGCTGGCTGGCTGAGGCAGCCAGGAATAGAGCAGGGATCTGCAGTGCAGCTTCCCACGCCAGCACAGGTTGCTGAGAAGCAATTATCAGCCTCCCAAACTTCTATCCCTTAAAAATCAACTCAACCAATTGCAGCAGGGTTAAGAACAGGCAGCTCCAGACTTTGCATCACAGCAGAAGTATTTGGGTTTTTAAAACATATGATGATGCTTCTGCATCCCTAAATATCACCCTGAAGTCAAAACCTACCTGGATCTAAGCTTCTGGTTGGTATGTGAGAGAAAATAGGGTTGGTTATACAACACAGTGCTGGACTGCAGAACTCACCCACATCAAACCAAACAGCCTGGTTCAGGTCTGTCTTTGCTACACCAAGAGAGGAGAAATGACTGTTGGAGGGAAATGCATTCAAAGCCTGGACCTCACAGGCCAAGGAGCACGCTCAGCAAGGAACATACCAACACCAGGAGCAATGTATCCTCCAGCAATCAGTGTGGTCTCTTTCTATCATCAATACCTGGTGCACTTGCTGAGGTGGTCATGCCAATACCATCTCCCTGGCTATTAACAGGAGATTGACTTCTTTCATGCCTTCACATCAATAAACACAATTGCACAACATCTATAAAGAGCAAATTCCTCTGTCCTGGGAACCTGTTCCAACCACACAGTCCACCCAGTAATGGCAGAAACCATTTACAAGCAGCCAACCTCCAGGGTATCAGTCTGTTTCTACTTGCAAGAGTCTACTTGAGCACCCAGCAATGAAGGCTCCACACAATGGTGACTGCTCGTGACCATACTCAAACCACTGTTCTTTATTCTAGGAGCACCAGAGATGTTTCTAGACCAAGAAGCTACATAAAAACCCAGATGTACTCACAACCCTCAGGGCTAAAACTGAGCACCTGCCAGAGGCCCATGACAAGGTCAAAAGTAAGTGACAACCCATTGCTGTCTGTCACTTACTGCAGCTTGGGAAGGCTTCCAGCTGGGTAGATGAAGCCCCCAGCAACATCAGGCTGCCTGACCTGCCCCGAATCACCCAGCTCCTTCCTGCCCTTTTAGCCCCGAAATACTGCAGGTTCTTGTGGATGGGTCATTTGCACAACCAGAGGTTGGAGCAGAGGGCCAAGGACTCGAACCTGGCATTGCAAAAAGCCCCAGAACTCCTGTCCTAAGATGTTCAAAGAACTGTATAAACACTGCCTGATTAAGGGAAAAATACCTTCTAGGCTCTCGAAACGTAGGAGGAGGTCTGGTTCAAAACACGGCACTAAATTAGCAAGCCTGACAATGAGATAAAAGCCCCTTCAAGGGAAAGGATCAGAAGAGAGTAAAATTAGTCCAAGTGAGATCAAAGACAAAGGAAATCAGGAATGTTAAGTGCTTACAGAAGCTGCTGACTACTTCCAACTTCCATCCTTCACCATAGTGACAGGAATGGATACAACCCTGTTTAAACACACAGCACATGCTCAGCAGCCTCCGCCTCACCTTCACCCTCCTACCTGCCAGAGGTAATGCTGCGATGAATGCAGTGAAGCCTACCCAGAACAGCCTCTGCCTCAGACAGCGAATACAGGACTCCAGTGGACATCGAGGACAACATGAAGATAGGCTTCAAGTCAGAAGCCAGACTGTCTTTTCGTATATCAGTTCAAGGTAAGTTTCAGCTCCAGTACTTTGGAGCAAAAGGGCTTTTTGCCTTAGCCTCCTCCTAGATGTAGTTTCAGTCATGAAAGCTCAGCAGAACTGTAAGTTTTCAGCTCACGGGTAGCTAAATTGAGGCCAAGGAACCCTGTACAGCGGTGCCCTACAGACAGCAACATCACATATACATTCAAAACAGGCTTTTACATCACAGCACACACTGCCTGCCTATCAGAGACAACCCAACGCAACCGAGGGCATCTCAAGATACTTCTCTGGGTGAAAAGGTGACAAAAGCAGAGTTGTGAGTTGCGAGAAGAGAGGAACTGCACAGTCCATGTCCATCCAGTCCTGGGTAACCAGCAGAGTTCATATTAAACTCTGCTAAGCCCAGCAAAGTGCTGAGCTATTCCAAGGTGGACATCAGTGGCTTTGGGGTTGTACATGTGCAAACACACACTTCCATGTAGTTTTATACCACATACACATGCAGTCACACACACAGAGTTTTGGGGGAATGCAGATGTATTCCAATGTAGAGCAAGCCCCAAAATGGTGAGTCTTTGATGCAGCAAGTTAAAAGCATTTTGTTTCCATGAACATTGTATTTTCTGACCCAGACTCTGCAGGGTTTCTTTACTCCCTCCTGTGTTGGTAATCCCTAGGCTACATTACACACAAAAACAGCCCAGGAGAAAAATGTTCTCCTCCTCCCATCTATTTCCTCACTTCCATCAGCCAGCCATCCACCTCCAGTGGCCAGGCACAGCGAAGTAAACAGTCTCTTGTTGAGTGGCATAAAAAACCAGGGCAATTCAGACAAACAAAGGTTGTAAAATCTTCAAGGCACCAAGCTGTCTCCTGCCCTCATGGGAGCACAGCCCCTGCCAGCAGCGGGCTTCATTCCACATCCAAGCAGGCATCTGAAAATCCACATTAAACCAGCCAACATCTCCCTTCCCAAATCACCCGTCTCAATGCACAGCCAAAAATACCTTCTATCATCTCCTCTCCTTGACACCAAATGGAGGCAGGAATAGCCCAATTTACCACTGAGCAAAGGGGGAAAAGAACCAACTTTGTTGGGCTTATAATTTTGAAAGTATAAATAACCAATGCAACACAGATTTGCCGGATTCCTGATAACACAATTACTTGGTCAGAGGCAAGACCCTCAGAGCAGTGTTTTCACATCCAAGACACACAATACTTTAAGCCCATGGATCTGTTGGGAGCTTGAACGCCACGGCTGAGAATAGCACACCACCTCACTTGTGTCCTTGTACATAGGGTTATTTTCCTTCCATGGGATTTAACCACTTAAATCATGGAGGGAAGACCTAGACAAGCGAGATGCTTGTCCTGGTGAAATTTTGGCTATCAGCAGTAAACACGTCCTTGAGCTCTGTTACACGGCACGAGCAAATAACATGTTACTGTTTCACAGGAGACAAATGGCTTTGTTTGGAGGAGGATGAGGTGTGGTTTAGTAATTACTTCAAAATCAAAACACTCAGGCATAAGCCAAAAGGGATGCATTTCTGTGCTGCTGGCTTTGTACAGCACATAGCTGTATAAGCCCTGAGTAAGGTCGTGAGTAAACGTACTGCCAGATACCAAACAGCCCATCACCACGAGGACATACAGCTGGTTCAGACAGACAGTGTGTGCCCCAGCTCCAAATCCAGCACTGCTATCAACTCACCAGATTAACCCATCCCAGTTACACAGCACAGTTCAGGCTCTTCTCTACTGCTGTGAGAACAGCCCCAACAGCTCCATGGCCACAACCTTGTCACCAACCAGGCTACCACCCAAAGGGGCTGTCCCAAAGGCATCCAGAAATGTTGTGTTTGGGGGAGATGCACTGTCTTCTCTTCAACAAACTGATTCAGCTACAGGAAGTCAAGGAGATTTAGGCACATACAATATTCCAAGGCACAATCATTCCTACAAACCCCAGCCCATTCCCACAAACACCCAGCCCAGCAATTACAAGGTGTAGACCTTCACTTCAAGGCAGGGGTGGCCAATCTTTAGCACAGCTGAGAGGCCCCACAATCAACTCAAGGACAGGACCCAACCCAAAGCAGCTAAACCACTGCCAGCTCCCAGTGCCTTCACATGAAAACCCTCAAACACTTCCAGCCCAAAACAAATAACGCTGCACCGATCCAGACAGGACCCATTACAGCACAGGCCTTGGGAGATTAATACTTCACAGAGAACAAAGTACAAGGGTTTCTAATCTGACACACTTCCAGAGCTGACATCACTTCTAGCTCTTGGCAGCCAGAGGTTTTCCTGGGGAGCTGCTGTGGTGCTGCAGGTCCCACAGCCTGAAGCCTGGCCAGCGCATTTCCTGTTCCACACACATCTGGCACTTTGGAACTGGCTTGTGCACCTTGCAGAGCTCCAGCCAAAGAAAACCTTCCCAGGAGCAAAGAAAGCGGCTCAGCGGAGCACTGGGTCATCGTGTGTGTTCTGCGGGATATCAGGCAGTAGGAGGAAAGGGCTCCTCTCTCCCCTCCACATCCCGCAGGAGGTGGCAGGAATTCAAAGTGCAGTTGAGCCTCTGCTCTGTCGCCTGTCTTAATTTATGTATTTATTTTGGATGCTGAACTCGTGGAGCTCAACAGGCACAATTAATCTCATTAAATCAGGAGGGAACAGCACAGAAGAAAAGTGGAGTTACTACTTCCCAAGGGTTTTCCTACCTCTCAGCAAGCCAACTACTGTGCCATTGTTCTGCTCAATGAAACCTTCTGCTGATGCTCTTCAGAGGCTCTTAGAGCTGTAAAAAAACTTTATGTCCTCATTGTCTAATTCAAAGGGCGACTATACTTCAGTGTGTCCCCATTAAAGCAACACAAAGCCCTCTTTCTCCTTGGAAACTTTATGCATTGACAATTAAAAGTCAATAGCTTGGTCTCAGCCTGGTTTTAGGGCAACTGCACTTGGCAAGTGGTGACCCAGAAAGAAATCTGGATGCAGGTCTCTGATGAAGTCTGCACTCTTGGCGCTCAGAAACATCAGTGCTGAAAGCAGAACTGGAGGAGCTCTGGGGGTTGAAGCACCCAACTGCCATGATCTCTATAGAGCAGGAGGCTGAAAGAGGAGCTGGGCACCTAAATCCCTTTGTGCATCAGGTCTTCAGCCTCCCCATGGCAAAATAAAACAGAAAACATTTTTCCACTCAATTGTTAACAAGGCCTGTGAGACAGAGAGGTCAAGAGCTCTACATTCCCTTCCCAGTTACCAGATGTTACTGGAACTTTCCACCTTGTATTGCAACACAAACAAACTAAGAATAAGACAGTTACACCTTCAGCCTCTGGTTAGCCTCTCTGGAACAAAAGGCTCCTAAAACTGTCTCCAGGGCTGGTGGAAAGACCATTGTATTAACACTTTGACAGCCATGTACAGCAGAGCGGTTCCAGTACTGAGCAGCGCTCATCAGTGGGAAGCAGGCTGCCTTCTCCTCATCCTGCATGAAAGCAAGCTAGTTGGTTTATTTAATAATGCAACATCTCCCACTGCTGCAGGAATATTTACCCAGCTGGCAGCAAGGGACTCTCAGATCATCCCCTGTCACTAAGCAGATCTCAGCCTTTCATGAGCAGCTGGGTGCCAGACCAGCACTGTGCAGCAAGAAATGGCACTCAGAGACTGTCACAGCATCCTTGCGTCAAGGGGTAGGGTACAACCGGGTTGGACAGGGCTTGGAGCAACCTGGTCTAGTGGAAGATGCCCTTGTCCACAGCAGTGTTGGAACTGGATGAGCTTTAAGGTCCCTTCCCACCCAAACCATTCTGGATTCTACGAGCACTGGCAGGGCAAGCTCAGCTCCATTCACACACAGACCAGTGGAAATGCCCTGGAGCTGGCTGCTGAGCACAGGCTTGGCCATCACATAGCCTAGGCCAGTCTCAACAGCTCAGTTAAGTATTAACTGATTTCTAGAGAGGACTAAATACTCCAATGCTTCTGTAGAAGCATCAGGTTTGCCCAAATACCTTATTTGTATCTACAGATAATGCCTAGCAGATAAACACAAAACCAGCTCTCACAATTGAGCTCAGTTTCATTGACATGTGTTATTCTGACATATCTCCCTGCAAACAAATGGTCCACAAAGATGAAACAAATCAATAGCAGTAATAATTTATTCATCATGTTGAATTGCGATGGCAATCATAATGGTAAAGTGCTTGACTCTTTCACGAAGGTTAAACCTTTGTATTTTCTCCTCTCTGCCCCCAGAAATGCTTCTGGAACAGCAGCTGAAGTCTAACAAGTCTAGATTTTGGCTTGCTCTAAACTCTGCCTTTTTCAGGTCTTGTCCCCAGGGAGTCCTGCACTACTGAGAGCTGTCCCTGTGTACAGCAAGATCAGCATTAGCCCCTCTTGAATTTAAGGATGCTAATTTAAATTGCCAAAGTGACTTAAGTACTGAAATCACTGAAAACCTCTTCACAATCTCTGACACTGCAGACCCAGGGAACACTGACCTGTCTCTGTCCCTTTCCCCCCTGCTCCACGCCAAGCACACTGAACTTCAGGCTTTGCTCTAGGAATATGTCTGAGGAAGCCTCCATCTCCCAGCTGTCATCTTTCCCTTCTTAAACAGCCCATAAGGAACAGCTTGAAACAACCTCTGCAGAAGCTGCTGCCAGCGTGGGATGCATGGGGAGCTCAGGTCAGAGCCTTGGGTTCGCATTCATAAATCTACAGTGGAGAGGCATATTAAAATTACAAGCTTGAACAAGCACACTGGAACAATAACACATCAGAGTCCTGTAATTGGGCCCTGAAATACACTTCGTGAAAAATACAGACCAGCTGCAATGTTGGAAATGCTCCTAATGCAATCCAAGGTAATTATTGGTAACAGACCATCAAACAAGTGCATTAATATGCTCTGATCAGAGAGAGAATCAGATGGACAGTCTGGCACAGCAGCTTGTACCTGCAAATTATGTAAATTATTTGAAAGAGCAAAGCCCCAAAGCCCTAGAAACACTAACTCTAATGAAAGTTATTAAATGCTATTTTTGTTATCTGCTGGTGTTAACATTAGAAGGCCCATTTGCTGTGGTGACTGTAATTTTGCTGCTGAGCAGCAGTCCGGGCTGAATAAGCCTGATAGTTGCCATTTTCAAGGACCACATCACACTAAAATGCCTTGCTTAGATTTGCATGATTTCATGGACAACATTTAAACCCATAACTACTTCCTGCAGTTTTCACTGATGTCGGAAAGGAAACCCAGTCATTCTGCTTTTGTTAGATGCAGGAGTTCTTGATTTTAGTTCATGCATCACACAAACATGAGCTGCAAACAACACAGGGGAGTTTGAAACAAGACCTCCTGTTACAACACCACCTATTTTTGTGCTTGAACTATTTAAGTTTAGTGTATTTTTAGGATATACTTTCCTCTCTCCATGCCTGAGAAAGCTTCAGTACTATGCCTCCTGAGAACACTTACTTAACCAGAAACTAGCGTTATCATATAAAGTATATTAAGATCCTTCACCTATGGGCTACCTGTGGGCTCTTAAGCATGTTTTGTAGCTCTTTTCCCCTGGGTTAGTGGCTTTGCGTATTTCAAAGGTACAAAGACATTAAACTGAAAGACGTTCAGTTCCAACAGGGAGTATTTCATGTCAGTCTCATCACCCTACAGGTGAAAGAAAAATAAGCATCACACCCAATTTCAAACCTTGGGAAAAGTCAATACAAGGAGGAATGAGACAGTGTCCCCACTGCTAGTTTGAAACTAGAACCCAAACTTCCCAGCAAATAAACCCATCCTCTCTACCAAACAATTCCTTAGCCTTTGCAGCTGAAACGTTTATACACAAAATGCCCGGTAAAGCTCTGGAGCAAACTGACAGAGAACATCCCGCCTTTACCTCATCTTAAAGGCCTCAAGGAACTTGGGCCACACTTTCTAATTTCCAAAGACAGACACCACACTGGTCAAGGCGGTAAATATTAACCCTGTGATAAGCTCAAAACACGGGGATGGCAGCTTGAGCATCCTAACATGACGGACATGTTTCCAGCTTTGATGTAGGACCCAACACACCTCATCCACCTCCAAGCACAGGATCAAACCCAATGAGAGCCAGTGGATTTCATGGCCTGGTTCGTTGTCTATTTTGCTTCCCAGCAGGTCAGCCACGTTGCGCATCACCAAGAGCTGCAAGAAAGCTTGGCAGCAAAGAGGAAGAGTCTGGTACAAGGAAAGGAGGATGTGAGCCCTTTGACTCTGCCCTTGCTTGGGCTTACAAAGCCTGTGCTTTCAAGTGTCAGCTTGGCCCAACAGCCCTAAATCACCCACCACAGCGATATGCAAAGAAGGAAGGCGATGACAACAGCTGCTCTAATTTATTAGTTGTCTCTGCTCACGCTCACCAGCCCTGCACTGCTCCATTTGCAACCAGACGGAAACGACGAGTGTGACTCAAGGCAGCGGGAAAAACACTTCTCCATCACTTGTCCTTTCCCCTTCACAGGCTCCGCTTCCAGTTGTCTTGCCTGTCATGAAAAGGAACTTACAACGCAGCGCTGACTGATGTACTGTAATCAATACAAACAGCCATGAGATCCCCTGGAAAGGATGTGGAAGAACGGCTCAGCGGCGATATTTATGACTGCAGGATACAACAAAGCAGAACAGCCCCAACTCTCCCGAGTATTTCCACTATTTACACTGAGATCAGAAAATTAAAATGATATTTTACGCTTAATGGTTCAAACAAGACCTGTGAAGTCCCTCTCTCGGTCCCATTTACAACACAAACGCCAATGACAGAGCAGCAGATGGTCGGAAACACTCCCCTAGAATATTCAGGCGATTCAACTTGAATCTGTGCCCAAATCATTTAACTTTAATGGATTCTTTCATTAACAACCAAAGAAAGGGAATATGGTTGCCAGGACATTAAAATCACTTTTTCAATTATACTGTTATAAAATCGAACAAATTAGCTGTAATTCTTAGCTGAAGCCTAAATGGAAGCACGACTTTATGAAAGAAATGAAAATTGATTTGGATTAGTGGGCATCAAGGGCTTTTTAAAAATTAACAAGATTCTTATGACTTCATAGCATGGATGGATTAGCTGGAGGTTTCACTGCCCTGCCTTTGCTACCTGCCAAAGCATGGCAGCTGGCTTCACAGCATTCGTTACAGCGGGTTTTAATTAGACTAAAGGGAGAGGATGCAAGGATGGAAGCTGGCAACAGAATCCTAGAGAAGCTGGGTGGCGTTTGAGTTCACCTTTTGGACCTGGCCCAGCAGGGTCTTGGCAAAAACAGGGAAATCTGAACCTCTAAGCTTTAGCAGGTTGCATTATCTTACTTGGAGTGGTCTTGCTGGAAGATCAAGGCAAAACTGTGCTGGATGCATCAGAAACACAACAGAGAAATAAAGTCCAAGACGATTGCTGTGAAGAGTGGGCAACTTTAATGCAGGCTACCAAAAAACACCAACCCCACAACACACCACAAATAAAACAGGCAAGTATAGCAGTGGAAGGAGCATTTCATCAGAAAACAGGAGCTGTAACATTGGGCACCAGACACAAGGAAACAGAGCAATGGGGTTGCACTAGGAAGGAAGAAAAATGTCCTTTATGTTGTGTAACACAAATGGCATGAAAGAGACGTTCACTGAATGCAACTTCCATTGATCCTATAGATGAGGAACCCCAAGGTATACTTTAGAGAGCCACCCCCTGCCAGGGAAGGTAGTGATTTGGAACTGCTGCTCAAAACAAAAAGACTGAAAACCAAGCTGGAGACTTTTATACCTGCATTGGCCAGAGCCCTTTTATTTAACAAAGGTACTCTGGGCACAATCCTGCTTTGACCCCTGCCAGACAGACGGGATGTTCCAGTACACACGCTCCACCCCAGACATCTCCATCTGATGCTCTGCCTAGAGCCCCTGCCAGCTGGCAGAACTGGCTTCTCCCTAAGGTAAATGCAGGAGAGCATTTCAAAACCATTCTCATGAAGCCTTGCAACACAAAGCACTTCAGATGACTCCTCTTTAGGAGTCAGCGTGTCATATGTAGTTATTTCTACTCTTTATCACAACGCAGTGGTTGACAATTTGCATCCGTAAAAGCTGGCTTGAAAAGTTAATCTTTCTTTGGACAATCCTGATTATTACTACTTTGTAATAGTCATGCTGGTTTGTCACCCTGTATCTGGCTTTCAGATATGCCACAGGGTAATATTCTCCAATAAATGAAGAGCTGTACTCTGAGTCAAGCCTTGTCTTGTAATCACAGTGGCTCTCCATGTGCTTGTTAGCAGGTTTTATATTCAAGAAAACAGAAGAACACATTTTAATCCAGGACCTTTCAAGCTCCACATGTCTTAGAGTTCTTTTAATGATCTAAAAATCAGGGCACCCTCTGGTTTTTTGTTAATATGAATGGCAAGATTTGGCCTTGTAGGGTAGCAACTATACAGGCATACCAAGAGCTTTATCCCATCTAGGGCAGCGATCTGAAAAGCCTGGAATTTGAGTGCTTCAAGAAAGGACACCCCTAGATGAGACTGTCACTGACAGTGATCATTCTGCAAGGCAAAGCAAAACGGACTTAACTGGTTAATGGGCTCTACTAATGCTTTAGGCTGAAGACAACTTAAGCAATATCTTTTTACTTCTGCATCACTACAACTTGCACACATTGAATTACAGTGCCTCTGCTGAATGGCAGCACATGCCAGGGTAAAGAACAGTAATTTCCAGCTAAAAGCATAGGAACTTGCTGACCCAAACTGCCTGACCCAACCAACGAGCACAGGTAAACACATTCAGCTGTTCCTGTGAAACCTGGCCTTCGGGCTCACACTACACCCAGGCAGAAGCAGGCAGAAAGCTGGCACTTCTCACCACATTGTACATGCACCAGCACCTTCCTGTCCATCAACTGTGAATTAAAGGTACCTACAGGGACCTCTGAATATCCATTTTGACTACTGTCTATAAGGAGCAGCCTATTATTATCATAATTATTAGTAACAATTATACAACTATTATATATGTTAATGTATGTCAACAGAGTAAGAACATTAACATATTCTCTACAGGGTATTCCACAGAATTAACGAGCTCTAGTAATGAACCTCACCTCTCTGACATGTTGCTGATTCTTATTTCTAAGTAAACTACCAAATTCGGTGTGCATCTGCTCAGGCAGTGCACTGGCTTGCAACTAACTCAATACCTGTAGGGTCAAAAGGACATGAATGCTAAGGGACAGAGGTTTGTGCCCTGCTCGGGCCAGGGACAGAAGAGGGAGACATGCATCTGCTCCTGCTATCTGTATTACCAAGCTGGTACCCTCTACTAACAGAGGCAGGCAGCTCTGAGGAGCCAAGTCTCAAACCACCCCAGCTGTCCGTTGCAGTGAGTGCCCATCAGTCCCCAAAAGCTCTCTGCTATTGCCACATCAATTCAGGTACATCACAGGGCTGTCCCTATTTCCAGTCCCAACTCCTCTCAAAGACCTTCAAGCTTGGCAAGAAGGCAATTCCAGTGGGGCTGCTGTTCACATCACTGTTTATAGCTAGAATACAGGCTTGCCCACGCTCTGCCACCTTCCCACCACCCTCAAGTGCCAAGGAAAGAGAAAAAAGCACTCTCCAATGCATTGGGAAAGAAATCACAGGGCGGAACTGAAGACAGTGAAATATGCCCCAGGCTCCGCAGAGCCACCCACACTGAGGATAGCTGGGCCAGGGGCATAGAAGGCAAAGTTTCTGTTATTTTGCAGTACTGGAGACTTAGATGAGCTCTTAGGCACAAGTTCTTCCCCGTGAAGGTGATGAGGCACTGGCAGAGGGTGCCCAGAGAAGCTGCGGCTGCCCCATCCAGGCAGTGTTCAAGGACAGGTTGGATGGGGCTTGGAGCAACCTGGTCTAGTGAAAAGGGGCTGGAACTGGATGAGCTTTACCGTCCTTTCCAACCCGAACCATTCTAGGATTCTATAAATCTATAGAAGCTGAGATTTGGGAAGAAGAGGTAGCTTGCATCATTTCAGCAGCAGATCCTAAAAGCCCTGATTCTAATGTAGTGAGGTCAGCAGCAAAATTCCCACAGACAGAGCAGAGGATTTAGCCCTAGAGAAGCTCGAAACAAAAGCAGCATCTGTGACTCACCCATGAGACCCACAGCTCACAACACTGTAAAAATCACATTCACACAGACCTGATGCTGCTTCATGGAAAACAACTCTGGAGCCTTTCTCCTTGCAGACCCCATCTCTGAGCATGCCTCTTGCACTCTTTTGTTCTTTCTAGGATATTTGCATGGAAACAAGAGCTGGGTTTCTCAGCTGCTCACCTCCTCCTGCTGTCTATCCTTCCCCAACAGAAGACAGACTTTACAGAGAGCCTGTTTTCATGCAAATAGCCCTGACTGATGGCTGCAGAAGAATAGAGCACATGAACACCTCCCAGAGCCAATGTGCCAACTACCATGCCAAGGGTATGCCCATGTGCACAGAAACCATCTCACCATTTTGCTGATGGAAGCTGCTGTGTAGACGGCAAGTGCTCACTGGGAGGCTTTCAGACCCTCTTCCATGGAAGGCAAGTCTCCTACCTTGACACCATGCTGAGAAGGTCCAACAGTGTAGGACGCAACATCAATCACCAGCCAGGAAAAGCCCGGCAAGCCTGTGGTATCCCCGAATCCAGCATGAACATGTGGCACTGGGGACAAGGAACCATCAGTGTGAGCCTCAGACCCCTTCAAAACCAACACAACAGTTACAAGAGGTTCGAGTTCTGCTCTTGCCCTGAACTTCCCTGTAATTTTTACTCTTTTATAAGCATATTACTGTTGTTCCAGTGGGTTGGTTAAGTGGAAAGGCCAAGCAAAGGGGAGAAGCTGACAGTGACCTGCTCCATGTCTATCTTAAGCGTGTGAGCCAGACAGCGCTGTCAAAGGGCAAAGAATACATGCTGGAAACAAAACCTCTTTGTTCTCTAACTTTGTTCCAGTTAAGTCAGTTCAGCTGTTCCCTATAACCAGTCAAAAACATTCAGCATTTCCCAAAGTATTTTAAGACTTCAAAGTTGTAGATTTTATTTTGACAGTTTTAAAGCACGGAGCTTCTTTTTTTCTTCCCTTTACAGATTTTTTTCTGCATTACAAACAAAGCTGTTTAATAAATTAAGCTTTACACAACCACTGCCACTCTGCTTTTATCATGCCTTCAATTAGAATATTGTTTCCGGAAGACAGCAAATGGCTTCTGAAAGGGGGGAAAAAAGAGGGTATTTCACTGAGAACGTTTTCAATAGAGTTAATTTGTTAAAACTTGTGATTAAAACCAAACTCCAAGTCGGGCAGCTCAAAACCAGAAGTGGCTTCTATCTGTCCAAGCTGCTGAACTCACAACTTCCAAGCTTGAAATGAACTCACCTAAAAAGTAAACTCGCCAGTACTCACTGAGGAGGAAAATGTAGGAAAAAGTGAGCTCTCCAACACTCAACAATGAGGAAAACTTTGGAAAAACGCTGGCTAGCCCACTGCCTGGCAGCTCAGCAGACATGGTAGCTCATCAGGAGCAGGCTGTTCCAGAACAAAACCTTCCTACATAACCCAGGCAGGAGATCTGACCTTTTCATCGATAAAAAACAGTCAACCCACCACTGAACTCATTACTGAGGGAGATCTGCCCCTCAGGATTGTTTTGTTCACACTCTCAGGGCTTAAACCTGTTCTGACACCAACTGCCTCCTGTCAGGAAAGTGCTGGAACAGCTAAGGGACAAGACCTGTGCTGAAACCAAACCTGTCTGAACTCTCCCCACGTAACATGAGCTTCACACGCTGGTGCTGAAACTGTCACAACAGGGAATGGGAGCCAGGCAGGCAGTGAAGGACTCCTGTCTTCAAAAGCAAATAAGAGAGGGTTATAAAAACTCATTAGCTGTTCGTGCTTACTGCTGCTCTTCTGCAAAGCTGTAATCACAGCAGTCATTCTGCAGCGTGTACACTTCTGAGGGCTCCTCACCAGCAGCACGGGAACGGCCTGGGCTTGGCCAGCTTCACAGTGCCAGCAGCACAGGCCCTAATCCCATCGTTCTGAGGCCAAAGCTCCGCTCGCACAGTTCACAGTACAGCCCACAACCAGCTGTGTCAGCACAACCGAGAGGGCAGGATCAAGCAGCCGTGGGGAGGGAGCTTTTAAGCCTGCGATGCTGCCAAATGCTTCGTATCACAGCCCTGCCTATTTGCATTTCTGCCTTGGGCCCCATCTGTAGCTTCCCATCCATGTAAAAGCTGTCCCCTGGGAGAAGAAAGGCTACTGTCCATTTGTTCAACACATCTCGAGTGCATCCAGTTTCAAATGAAGTAGGTGGTAAAACTCCTAATGCTAATCTTCTCCATGCAATTCTGAATCTCCTGTCATCTGGGGGCAGGGAAGATCAGAAATGGAAATAGCTGGTCCAGCAGCCTCCATCAGTTAGTGCCAGGCACCTCCAGGGCAGCTCCACATGCTCACCAACATGTACACTTGATTCTTTCCTCAACTTCCACTTCAGATGAAGTGATCTTACGAAGTAGGTCTCCCAATGCAGTGTCACTGAAATCAGTTCACAATAACACATAAGGAATAAAGTATCTTTAAAATATGGTTACATCCTGTTCTAGAAGTCTTAATGGGTCGTATTTTTAGCCCCGGAACCTGAAAGCCAGCACAGCCATACTGCGGCACTGAAACTATGTCACTGTAAAGCCACTTCATTACAAGCCACAGCTCTCTTTGCAAAGGCAGTTTCTTCCAAGAGCCCAACTACAAGGTTTTCCAGTGTGCATACATGTAGGGGCCAATATATCATGGAGAAATGAGCCCAATAGATCATGCAGAAGTGGAGAACAGGAGAAAGAAACCAAGAAACACAGGAGGTAAGTCCCTTTCAACACACATCAGCAGAGGTCACTGCAATGACTTTGAGCTGAAGAGGGCCAGGGGACCATGAATGCATCTGCTGGAGATCCCACCCAGGCTCCAGGCAGGCACCCTCAGACGCATGCTAACTGCAAGAGAAGATGAAGCAGGAGCTGAAGCTGAGACCACCCATACTCTTGTGACTCTCACTACCTGCAGTGACAAACTGCCTGGCACAGGCGAGGAGGTGGTGGCTGGCAGAGCTGCACAAGGGAGCACAGACTATCCTCAAGCAGTCACTATGTCCAGAGCTTCCTTCACAGCCAGGTCAGCACAAGACTGAGCCACCAAGGCCTGGAGGTGACAGACACATGGAAGATAGAGGTTAAGACCAGGCATCTGGCACCTCAACTTGCTTAAGCTCCATGTGAACAGCTGTGGAAAGAAAAGGGCAGAGGGGTACAAATGTGGGTCTCAAGGGGATCCAGAGATGTCAGAGCCAGGCACTCCGAAGTCACCTCTGCTCATGCCCAGGGATTTAAGGAATTCCCACAGCAGCTCAGCTCCAAAGCCCCTGGCCTGCACTCTGCCTGCCTGGGAGCCCTGCAGGGCTCGTGAGCTCAGGCAGGGCTGAGGAGAGGCACCATCACAGCCCCCACCACTCATGAGTCTGGGGGAAACTGCATCACTCTCCTATTCCCTCTAAAGGGCAAACAAGTCCCAAGCAAATGGGGAAGCAGAGACCCTGCCTAACTCAGACTTCTGTGGCTCTCAGACTGTAGAGAGAAACTCTACATTGCTTTTCCAGAAGCTGCTCCTCCTTGCATGATCCTGGAAGAAAACTGGAGCAGGACCCATACAGTCCACATCTCCTTCATTACAAGGAAAAGAAGACTTTGAAACAGCTCAGAGGTATCTCAGGAAAAGCATGTTACCTTCCACCATCCCAAACCAGTCCTATTTGTTACAGGATAATAAAGCCCATGGTACTAAGCAATCACACTGTTACACTGTTGTTTTACATGGCTATAATTTAACAGCTCCTCACTGTTTGCTTTCGGAAATCTATTCTTAAAAGGTCTATGAAATGATAAACTCTAGCTCCAGTTTGAAAACACAGGCATGAGCAGCGATTTCTGCTCTCTAATAAACCACATTCCCTCACTAGTAAACACCAGCGTATAAGAAACATCTTTTGTTTATTGAAAGTCAATGGCATGTGGACATTTTAAACAAAGAGAAGGTGGGAGGCTGAGAGGAACAGACAGATTATGTTTTCCGCTTTCATTCTGCCTGTGTCTAAACAAACGGTTCCTAACAGCTTTGTTTTCCAAACCAACTTTCTCCCAGCTGCTATCTGGAAGCACAGAAAGGGAAAGCACTACTCAAGATGTGCAACGACTACTTGACTTTGCACACCCATTTTACTCAGAAGTCAGTGCTCCTGATATGCAAGCCACAGGGAGTGCCATCAGGAGGAAGCAACTGGTTGGCTTCACCTACAAAGCAGCACTGGGAGATACTCTCAGCCGTGTAAAGGGGAACCAGCATTTTGCTAAGCTTTAGTGACAGGTCACCTTGCCACAGGACCCCATCCACTGCCTTCCACCCAGCCACAAATGCACATCAACTTAGAAGATGACTCTGAACCCATACTACGACAGCTAAGATAGGCAGGCAGAGAAAACAGCTCTTACAGGCTCCTCAGTGACCAGTCACCTGTAGTATACAAAATCCAACTACCACCCTCAATTCTTTTTGGCCATGTCCATGCCTGTTCCCATAAGGTAAGGGCAGCACAGAGATACTGACCCAAAAAGACCCAAGAAATCATGCCACAAAGGAGTACATGATAACATTTCTGAAGTTTTCAATACCTTAAAGATCAAAGATCTTAATAATCAAAGATCTTTCTCATCCCTCTGCCTTCAACTGATGATCAAGGCATCAAATATTCCTGTGGTTTTCCTTGCCTTCTTGCTACATGCAGTTTAGTGTTACTTACACTGTATCTGTCTCAGAAGTTCCTTGCCTACACAAGAGATGTGGCAACGCTTTCCATACAGCTTTAGGATAGGAATAGTAAGAGTTAATACATTGACCTCTTTCACTCACATAGCAGAAGATTCCTTGTATCAAGCATAAAGACAGAAATATGTCTCTATCAGAGTCCTGGAAATGATGAGGAAACCCTCTGTACAAGCCCTTTCATGAGGTCTTTCTCTCCCAGCCCTGTACAGCCTCACAATAGCTGAGTCTCCCTGACAGCACATGGATTTCAGCGCTACTCACAGCACAAATGGGATAATTAAGCCAGAAATCTTCAAAGCCCAGCCACTGCTCTTGGCAATGGGATTCTGCACCTCACCTGGAAATAAATACGGAAGAAGAGCAGGTAAAGCCCCTTCTCCACAACAGCTTTAGTCCAGTTTTCATCAAGAAGTCCCTCCTAGCAGCTGGGAACAACTTACAACCCTTAGAAAAAAGGCACATTCATATGGGGAAACCAGTGGCACAACATATTTGCCAGTGAAACACAAGCTGCAAACAGAAAAACAGTGATGTTTTAATCAGAGACAGCCCTTTTATCTCGCTGTGTGCTGGCTTTCTGCTTGTAAAAAAGGAGCAGATCTCATCTCATTCTTACCTAAAATGCTGTCTTCAAAGAAAAAGGGCAACGAACCCTTCTGCAGGGGTGGCACTGCTCTGACACACATCCAAAGACAGATGCACTCCTTAAGCTGAGCTGAAAGCCTTCACAACAAACAAAATCCCCTGGCATGTATTTAGAGTATTTATTGTACATCTCTGGCTTTTAAAGTTAAGCAAAGAGCCTTCCTTGTTTGCTCACATTTCCTTGATAGGCTGGGGTGCGAGTCTGGAGTGTCTCTTCATGACAGGGTGTAAAGTGCCACTCCAAGAAGACAAGAACCAACTCTGCCATGCTGTATCGTTACAAAGGCACCTACCTGGGAGAAGAGAAGCCAGGCTCATCAAACTCCTGCCAACAATCCTGCCTTGCCCAGGTAATTGCACAAACCATGAATTAATGAGAAATAATGAGCCAGCACACAGGGGAAGAGAGGACAATTCAGAACAGCAACAAAGAGAACTAATGGGAAAGTATGTTTTAATAGCTCACTGCTGACAGGAGACTGAAAATAATAAACCAGGAGATGCTGAACTGCGACGTCAAAGCAGCTGCCACAACTAGACAATGCAATCATCTGACCAAGGACCTGACCATCTCACTTTGCATATTCCCAGCATAACTTGTCACCTATTCCTGTTTTAAAAGACAGTATCTGATTCATGATCTGGAAACTCAGTTGTCATTGAAAATGCAAAGTGGGCTCTTACAGGACCTCATGAAAAACAGCAAGATAACACCCATATCCATGGCTACTGAGAGGTACTTGAAAGTAGAGAAAAACAAGGAGCAGTACCACCTTCTAAAGATGACTAAAGGTCAAAATGGGTGGGAATTTGCCCTTCCATTTCCAAATTTAAACTTACTTGTATCATAACAGGAAGAAAACATATTTCACAGCTGATGTTCCAAAATCCCTCACACCTACTTGGCTGCTTAACTTTCCAACATCTACAGTGCACTCACCCACTGTCAGTGCAAGTTTCTCTTCAAAGCACATAAATCTTTCCTTTTTCCAAAGCTGCAGCCAGCTGAAACCTGACAGTTTGAGGACAAAGCACTAAAAGGACTGGGTCTGCTTCCAAATGGTGAAGGACACGCTTCCAACACTGCAGTATCCGAGCAGCAGAATGCCTGTGGGGACCATCACACCACTCTGGGCCCTCCTGCATCAATGGGATCCAGGCTTGTACGTGGTGCTTCTCTCTGCTGTCCTCTGGGCTTCTGCATATTTCACCAAACTCATTTAAAAACAACATCCTGAACTTACACTGAGATTTCAGCAAAAACATCCAAATCACCCACTTTTCTCCATGGTGAGAAGAGGTTTTGCCTCTGCATCATGCTGCTAGATGAGCACTAGAGATGGTAGCTGCTCTGGAGCAAGGAACACAACCTCACTTATTACTGAAGCCAGATTTATTTCCATTAATCTAGAGTAATAACTGCTGCTCCTCTTTTAATGAGGTCCTGCGTGCCTCACTACATAACATCAGCAGAAGAGAAACCCTCATCTTCATAACCAGGCAATTTTGCGCCATTTTGAATAGCTTCTTCTCCAGCGTCAGAGGGAAATTACAAGAATGATGCCTCTTCCAAAGAGCCAGCCTCATTTTAGAGAATTGTGTGTGATCACTCTGATGTTCAGGTCAGTAACAGCCCTGCAAAATCTCCTTCATCCAACTTTCACTACTGTTGAGCAGGGATTAACATTAACTGAGCCCACCTCATATTAGCCAAGGATTATTTGCTAGTCACCTGCCTACAATCACTTGCATTTGTCCAGCAGAGCCCTTCACATCGCTCAGATAGCTAGCAGGATAATCCAAGTCACATTTTTAATGAAATCTACATAAAACCCCACATCCACACCATGCTCTTCCCCCTCTCCAGATGCTTTTGTTGCTGGAGTACAACGTTAAACCCGAAACAGGGAATGTCCTCAGTTGCCAGCGCAGCCCTGCTAGCCTTAAACCTAGAGAACTATCCAAGTGCCTTGACTGGTATAAAAAACAAAGAGCGAGAAGAATTATTTGACAGCTCAGCCTCGTGCCCGGATGCTGAAGTGCTGCTGAGACCTTTCACCCCGCACTTAACTCCCTCTGCCTCTAAACGGAAAATCCTGGCAGCAGCCACAAACATGAAGTAAATGGGAAGCTTTTCTCTGGCAGCAGCTGGGAGAAACTTCCTTTTCGCCTCACTTTGCACGTAAAGAAAACCCCACAATAGCACTTGTGGTAACACTGCTAGCCAGATTTTCAACTGACAGACTCTTGAGGAAAGCCTCCAGATACGAAGTCTGCACATAAGGACCCTCTTCAAGCGGATGGCATTTGACTTCATGAACGTAGGGCTCATCTCCTCGAGGAAAGGTTCCCTTTGTTTTCAGTACAAAGAGTACAAAGGAAAAGAAAGAAAAGTTGCTTCTGCTGTGACCCAGGAAAAACAGAGCTAAATAATTTTGATCAATATTTTCATTTCTCTGACAAAAGCCGCAATCAGCACTCACATAAACAACTGGTTAGCAAGCCTGGAGGGGGGGCAGGAGGGGTAAATCAAACCAGAGCTTCAAGACACTCATCTTTCCATTACAACAATTGCCACCAATGACAGTAATTTGCATGGCTAATAGGCAGTATTATGTTTACAGAATCATTCTTGGGAAGGAGGATCTAAACATTTTTTGCCAATCCAGCAAAGGAGCTGGTACTGCATCAGATGCTGGCTTCTTTTCTCCCTTTTCTATGTGTGTACCGCCAAGATGCCTTGCTATGCACAACAGAGTACCTCTGCAAGCACACGTAAACCTGGGGAGCATAAGATCGCCTGCCTGTGACAAGCTGAATTCTCTCACAGCAGGGCTGCCTGAAGCTCTGTGCTGGGGGAAAATACCTGTCAAGCAGGAGATAACTGGAGTCAAGCCTGCAGCACCAGATCCTCCACCCCATGCCACGCTTCTCACCCCACTGCTGAAGATAACCTCAAACAAGCCCCAGTGTCTCAGACACAAGCCTTATCTTCCATAGTGACAGGTCCCATCACAACACCACAGGCAAAACCCCAGGAACATCAGCATGAACATCTGCTAATTCTCTGCCCTCCCCAAGCCTTGTCTTTCTTTTGGTTGTGAAAAGCGCTATGTCTCCTCCTTATGAGCTCTCTCAAGGCTTTGCCAGGAGTCACACAGGCAAGTGGGACTGGGAAGGCACAGAAATGGGCCAGTTCCTCAGGGTCAACATGATTAAGAGGGACTATATGTATTATCCTTTTAGAGCAGCACTGATATTCCCAGCAAGGTAAGAGAACATTACATCCGTACTGCAAAGAACACACTGGAGTTTTTCACTAGACCATCTCCAAAAAAAAAATAAAGAGACAAAAAAGGCACAAAGATTTCCAAAAGAACATGAAAGCTTTACAGTTTCAATAACAACAACAAAACCCAGGAAAAAAATAGTGAACACTTGCCTAATTTTCTTTTCATTTCAGGCACAATTCCACTTTTGTCTGGAAAATACATGCACCCGTTCTAGCAAATCATATCCAACCAGCCAGCCCAGAGACCCAGAGAGGAGAGTCTTGCATTAAATGCAAACCTTCGGGTCATTTTAGAACCTGTAAGCACTGCTGATGCTTTTAAAAAAGAAGATTTATCAAAGCCCTGAGGGCATGGGCAGCCAGGCTTTGCCAAAACCCTCAGTGCATTCACACAACACAGCACAAGAAATCCATCCCATTAAGTAATGACCTTTTTGGTCACACCAATTAACTTGATCATCTATCGACAGTCAATTTAGAAACTATCCGGGATGCACATTTCCCAGCACAGGCAGCGAAACATAAAGCAGCTCCTTAGCACATCCTCCCAACCCACTGCCAGCCTGCCATCGCTTCTGCATCCCAGGTTTGCTCCCCCTCTGCTCCAAGTTTTGCCATCCCAGCACCTTTCCCAGGAGCTCTGCTTTAACTGTTTGATGTCCCAAACTCTTACTTTAAGCAAGGTGCTGAGTCATCCCAGCTTCAAAGGGGATGTGGTTCAAAGACCCAAGCAGGAAATGAGAGCAGGGAAGTCAGTCAGAATAGGGAAAGACTAAGCACAAATGCAATAGCTTCACACACCAGATTTTAATCCTCCCACCCATTTGGCTGAGAGCAGCCTCTGGGGATGCCCACATTTCATTGAAACAGCTGTAATATTCATGACCTGTCCTCGAGAAATCCATATGAGAGATCTTGAAAAAAAATCAAAACACTAAACCCCATGAAAGCACAGAATAAAGCAGGTTATTCAATAGCTCGGCTGAATTTAATGTGGCAATAACAGGCAATTGCATTTCAAATGCAGATACAGATTTTTAAGTAATTTCAGAACATCTGATGTGAAAGTTTCACTTGAATACAGTAACTGCTTCTCATAACCACAAGTACGTTTATTACCCACAGAGATAACACACAGCATCTGCTGGGCTTCTCAGATAAAGCAGACCCGTATCACAACAGCAGGATTCCATGGATTAAGAGCAGGAGAGGATCCAACTCAGGGACACCAAAGGGCACCAGCGACATGAACAAAAACATGTCCAAGGGAGAAGCACCACAACCTACACACTCAGGAGCAAAGTGTCTTGACACCTGCAGACACAGTAGTATTAAACGTGCTCAAACAAGGCTGAAGACAAGTCTTTGGGTTCTCCCAGGGAACTTCTCTTCTCAGCAGCTACAACTCCAGCTTCCTGGAAGTAAACACTGAGCAGCTCTTCCCCTTCCTACAGAGGCTCTGCTTACTCTTCAGGGTAAGGAAATTCAAGTGATGTTTCAAGGATGGTTTCAGCATACCAGTGAAAATCACACAAACTAAGAGGAGCATTTTGGTCATTCCCCCATGTCTGTGGTTTAGCACCTCTAGAAGGGCTTCTGAAAACACAGCTCAATTCTGCTTTTGCAGGAGGCAGATTCAGTTTTCAACCAAAAGACTGTTAAGTCAGAAAAGCATAAGCAGCACTTGGAGAGCACTTACTCACGGGATTTCAACAAATGCAAAAGGGTACTTAGAGACAGTGTCCTTCATTATGTTTAAGGCATGAAACGGCATCTCCTGCCCAGCTGGAACAAGTGGGGAAACCGAGGCACAGACAGAGATCTCTCTCCTCAACCTGATCACTTATTTTCAAAACCTCTGGATTCTCCATGCCTACGCTAGCTCTGACTGACCAGCAGGACCAAGAATTATTTGGGAAAGCAAAGGTAGATGGACAGACGGCTAGACTGCATGACTATGGAAGTCTCTTCCTTAGAAAACCAGGCTAAAACTACCATGGACAAGCAGGTCCCGTTCTCCTCCAGAAAGGAACAAACCTGCATCAGAGTTGATTTTGGCCTAGCATGCACTTGGCAAATACTGATAACAAGGATTTACCATATCCTCTCCAGTATTACAGCTGACTATAAAGCAAACATTTGCTTCCTACAGATAACAAAATGACTATGATCACTCTGGGTTTATAAAGGTTAGGGTTTATGCCATCACTCGAGGCAGAAAATCCCCTACATGTAACACTGGCCTCAGTTTTCCCTCAGGTACCCACTCACCTCACACAGAGATATGGTTTGGGAAGGATTCCAGCAACAAATTACAATCAGATTAAATATTAATTCCCATCTTAATTATATAACCATGACTAGGCTTAATGGCCAGGCAGCCATTTAAACAGGAGAGGAGCGTGTTAATTGTAGAAGCAGCATCTCTAACATTGCAAATGCCCAAACCTGGCTCATGAGCACCTGGATTTTCCCCTGGGAGAACAGCTAGCTTTTGAGAAGGCAGTTCTGAGGAACGCAGAGTTCAAATTACCTGGCAATATGGTATTAGGAATCAGCACGGAACAATGCAGCACCTGCCTTTGGGATAGTCATACCCTGTAGTGATGAAGATCATACATGTGCTGAATACTTACTGATGGATTTTATCCCCTCAACACCTTTGACAGACAAGCATGCAGCATCTCTGCTTTTGTCTAAAGATGAGGACACCAGAGCAGATAAAGCAACTGGCCCAGGATCAAGGCAGCCACTCAAGCGAGGTGTCCCCTATGCCACAGCAACACCCTGCCCGGTGTGGTGGCTCTGGTACCCCCAGTGCCGTACCACAGAGGCTGGCTGCAGCTCCAGATCAGGCTGCAAGCATGCACGCAGGGAGAATCGTCTCCCTTCTCCCCCAGGGAAAGGCAGATTGCCAAACATTTTCTTCCTAAATTATTACTTGTGCCGCTGTGAAGTGGTTCGCGTACCACCAGCAATACACCCAACCCCACGTGGGGCCCCTGCAGCACAGCAGACTTCTACAGCTGCCAGGAGAAAGTCCGCTGCCAGAAGAGGGGGGAGAGAGCAGAAAATCAGCAGGTTCTGCTTCACTTTGGACTTCAAGGTAGTGAAAGGAGAGGGCACAAAAAAAGTGGAAACAGGAGATGGAAAAAGCCAGGGAAAACGTAAACAGAACCAAGCCCGAGCGGTTTCTCGTTCAGTCTCACACACCAGAAGGGAAACATAGAAACACAGCGGAAACATCCCCCACTTCGGAGCAGCCTCTGCCGTCAAGGCTTAGAGAGTGGCTGTCACAACAGCCGCAGCACCACAGCAGCAAGCTCCCACGCCAGAAACCTGCCCCAGGAAACGGGATACAGGCAAACCCTCACTAACGCTGCGCGCACAAGCGCTTGGCACTGTCGGTGCCCCCCCATTTCCTGGGGACTGTAAGAAACGCCCCTTCCCTGCACTGCTCATCCTGCCTCCCTGCAACCAAGCCCGCGGGCAGGGGACACTGCAGCACCACAGCCACCAGGGCAAGTGGATCTGCATGGAGGTGACGTCCTGCGGCCACAGCAGCAGAGATGTGCAATCCCCGAGCAATGGCAATGTTCATAGGCAAAGGCGCCGACAGCATGCAGCAGGCTGCCAGAATGAGTGGGATAGGAAGGATAAAATGAATCAGAACTAAAGTTAGGTGATGTCAAAAAAGGAAATCTATAGCAAGAGGACTCAACCACAAATCCACATGACATAAAAGCAGATGGATTTCAGCTGATCCTCGGATGGAAAAGCACAGCCCACTTCCCACCAGCACATCCCCTGTAGAGAGCCCCAAGGAAAGCAACCGGCACAGCCCCCTTCCCAGAATCAACTGAAGAGGAGTTGGTTTGTGTTTTCTTTTCTTAAACCCCTTCCTGCTACTGCAGGGAAAGAGTCTCAAAGCAGGACAGGCAGAAGGCTTTCAAAACACGGGATCACATCTCCTCTGAGGGTAAACTCGCTGCATCAAGCTGTAAACAGCTTCCATCAAGTCCACAGTGGGGGGGGAAGGCTTCCCAGTGCACTCCTCTCCCAGGCATTTCATACCCAGCAAGGCTTGAACTTCGGATCAAAACACATGGGCGTCGGGATCAAATGCAGACTTTCCCAAAACCATTTCAACCCTCCGCCAAATTAATTTCAGACTGAAATAAGTCCGTGTTTTTCTTTCCTGAATCAAACCCACCTGTTGGAAAGCACACCCGCATGTACCAAGCGGCACGTCCACAAGCTGGGCGGCTGCGCTCCCTACCTCTCAACACGATACGTGGCCCATTGTTAGAAAACAACCAGAAGATTTTTATTAGTTGCCCAATTGCTTGCAAAAAGGAAAGCAGAGAAGCCGCAACTGCAAATTCCTACAGAGCATTTGAAGTTTTCTTGTTGAAGCGGGTTTGAAAAACAACATCCATTCCACCAGCCCCCCTTTTCCTTTGCAAATCATTGTTCTCCGTTACAAGCCTCGGGATCCACTTAGCTCTTTGCTCAAACACGCAGAGACAACGCAGCTCCCACCCGCCTCAGCTCACTCACTCGTCTGCTGGTGGGGTCACAAACTGCCATCCATCTAGAGAAACCCACAACCAGGGATGACAATGGGCCATTCACGTGGACCGCTATTCATTTCTACTACACACAGCCACCCTAACCCCGCACCTTTATCAAACGATAACCTACCCCTTACGGGAGCTCACAAAGCAAGAAAGAAAACACCCCTGCAGCCATCCACGCGCAGTTATTATGCTGTGCCGAACCTGAATGCATTGTAAAAAGGAATAAAAACATACAATGACACAAGGATGGCTTCAACACCGCAATCCCCCGTTTAGGAGGCTCTTTCAAACGAGAGCAACCCCAGGGCACACACACAGGGCTCCCATCTTACAGCGCAGCTCCACCAGCCTACACCTTCGCAACCCCATCTCAGGGACTTGGCGGGTCTGTGCACGCGGAGGGGATGAACCAGTGCACCCCGAGGTCCACAGCTCCAGTGACCCTCGATGCAAACTTCGATGGCAAAGCGCAGAAAGTCGGCGAGCGTGACCGGCGTACGTGTACCCGCGCACGGAGCCGTTTGCGTAACCATTGCAAAACACGGGCACGAGGAGCGTGGCTATTCCTGGGTCACCTCCTTGACCAGCGGGACATCTGCCCCACCACGCGTCCGGGCCAAAGGTGCCCACCACGGCCCTGACAGACACTGGGCCTGCTGCGGGCCAACCCCGCGCCGGACCAGTGCTTTGTGCTGGACAAAGTCCCTCCAGAGGGAACTTGCCGCTGGGCGAGGGAGAAGCCCGGGGGTCGCTGCTGCGGGCGCCATCCCCATCCCCTCCTCAGCCTCGCCCTCTGAGGGGGCTACCTGCGGGGGGACGCCCTGTGTCACCCCGAAAGGGTGACCCCAAAGGAGGCACCGTCCAGGCATGGGTTGTATCCATGAGCGTGGCTGCCACCCGGCTCAAAAGGATGAAAAGCAGCCGGGGGACAGAAGGGGATTGGGGAGAGCGGGTGTGAAAAATGGCCACGGAACGGGGGACACGACACAGTGAGGCGGGGGGGGGGGGTGGTCGAATGGCCACTGAGGGGTAGAGAACCAGCGGGGGGAGAGCGTCCCGGCAGGGAAGCGCATCCCCGCGGGGGGCTGCCCGCGGCCGAGGGGCTGCAGAGCGAAGGCAGGTGGCGCGGCCGCCCGTGGGCTGGGGGGCAGCGACCCGTGCACACATACACACACACACCCCTTCTCACCCACCTTGCACGGCCAGGACAGCGAGGGCAGAGAAGCAGAGACAAAGCAGGTCCTCCAGCGCCATGTAAGCCCCGCCGGGCGCCGGGAGCAGGGGCCGCCGCGGCCGCATCTAAGAGGGGAGCGCGCTCTCCCGCCGCCCCACCGCCATCTTGTGCGAGCGCCCCAGCCCCGCTGCCCGCCGGCGCCGCCGGGCCCCGCTGCCGGGGGGCGGGGGGCGGCCCTGTCCTGCCGCTGCTCCGCCTTTGTCAGCGGGTTCGCCGCCGAGCCGAGGGGGCTGCTCCCGCCCTCCTCCGCAGCGGCCGCACCAACAGGTTGCTGCCGGCCCGCGGCGGGGGGAGCGGCCCCGGTTCCTGAGGGGGGGAAGCGGGAACTGGGCTGCAGCGGCAGGTGCGGGGCTCCACCGAGCTCCGCAGGCCGGCACAAGGGGGCTATAAACATTTTATGTGCCTTTTTATTCATTCTTTCCCCCCCCTCCTCGCTAGATCGGTGGGGTTTCTTTCCTTTTTGCCACAGGTGAGCGCAGAGGACATCGCGCTACCACAAACCAGCCGTTGTCTTCCCCTCACGGTGCTCCCCGGGGACACCTCTGGCAGCCCCTCTGTCCTGTCGGCGCTGCGGGACCCTCTGTGATGTCCGCCCTCAGCCTCCTCCACTGCCCGACAGGCACGAAGGCACAAGGGGTCTGGCTTGCATGGGCACAGCCATCAAGGGCTGACCCGCAGGGCCCCTGTCAGCCGAGGCGGGCCCGTGTCTGTGGGGAGGAGGTGAGGCTGCTGCCCAGACACACGTAGTGACCGTACCTCCATCACTTTGCGGTCCCGAGGGGGCTCATTTCGACAGCTCCTTCAGGTGTCTGTCCTTCATTGGGCTTTCCAGGTGTTGAAGTCCACCCTGTGCTTCTCAGCCGTCTTTAAAGCCATTAAAATACACACCTGCCTGCCACCGGTGCAGAGAGGGGCGGGAGCCACCCGCCAGCCAAGCCAAGCCAAGCCAAGCAGTGGGAATGAGGCAGGGAGCTGAAGGGTGCTGAAAGACCCTCCCCAGCTGGGCTGGGACCCAGCCACAAAGTGAAGCTGCAGGTGCAGGATTAGTCCTGAAGGCTGATGACACCAAGACCTGTGGGCAGTGGTGGCTGGCACCAAGCAGAAGGGCAGATGTGTCCGGTGGGGGGGGGGCTGCTTTCATCCCTAAGGAGAAGAGGCTGCCCGGCACACCGGGATGCTTTATCCAGCTGTGTGGAATGCAGAGAGGGCTCCAGCTATGCAGACCATGAAAAAAGAAACCTTTTTCTTCCAGACTCTCCTATTTATTAGCTTGTATAATGAGCTGTAAAAACTTAAATGGAACCAGAAAGGCTGCGTGGTGGGAAGCAGGTTTCCCATGTGTCTGCGTTATGCCACTGTGAGTTAGTACTTGGCACCATCAATACACACCTGGGAGCCAGCAGCCCCCTGCTCTGGGCAGATGTGCAGGGAGGCTTTGCCCTGCGGAAAGAAAAGGGGATAGTAATAGCCATGCTCCCTTCTGCACTGCTCCAGCATGGAGCTAAAGATTAACAACCTCTGCAAACCCTCCTCTCGTCTCTGGACCTTTCCCTACTGCTCCTTTCTGTGTGAGGTGGTTTTAAAGGTGCTGCCAAATCGCTTTAACTGTGCTGTAGAGGAGTGTCTCCTCAGTGTGTCTGCTGGTGGTTTCAGGCACACCCCTGCCCTTGTTTCCTCAAATCTCAGACATTTCTCCCTCCCTTTCAATAAGGAAACCTTTCCCTAAAAGTCAGGCAAGTCTGGCATAATAAATAATGAAAATTGCTAATGGTCTGCAAAATACAGCACACTCTGGCTAGCGGCACCTGTCCCTGCTAAGGCATTAACCCATCCCCCTGCCAGGGTTGGACATAACCAGGTCAGGATTAGAAGCAGGCACCTGCTTCCAAACACCCGGATCTAATTGTCTTTGCCTGGTGTGACAGTGTTAGTTGATTGCTCTGTGGCACCTCTCTATTTCCTGCCTGTCAGTGGAAAGAGGAATTAAAACAGGATTTTGACAAAACCAACCTTGCAGCAGGTATGTTCCATCAGTTATCTGTCCCTGGGCAAAGGAGAGAAAAGAACAACACAGCAAACAGCTCCTGATGTGTGAAAGCATCAGTAACTTGACCCAGAGCACCGGCTCCTTTCACACCGACAACACGTGTGCTCTGCAAGAGTAACACCAAGTCCCCACCATCCACCGCTCTCACCCGCATCCCCACAGACAAACTGAGCTTTTACAACCAGCTTTTCCACAGGGAGCCTCCTTCACAGCTATTAAGCTGGCTGACTGTGCCTCCACAGGAGCCGGCCTGTGGCTGCAGGGAGGCAATCCTGGTGTCACACATCAGGTGCTTCAGTGAAATGACTTCTTGTGGTGCTTACAGAGGACACAGGGCCTGGAGAAAGAGCCACTTCGATTTGGGAAGGATCAGGTAACTCCCTGGCTGTGAGTCCATAAAGAACAAAGTGACAGCAGACATGCCAACAGAAGGGACATTCCTTCCCCACATAATGGCATTTCTGCCCCAATACTTAAAGCGAGCAAAAGCTCCTACTTATGTGCTGCAGACTCTCCAATGTTCCCATCCCTGTTGGTGAGGAGTTTCTTTCTACCTTTTAATAGCTGCAAATCTCTGATAGCTTTGAGCAGAGAACGTGTGAATGGCAAAGAGCAGCAGCAGCAAGTGGCAGGTGGTTGTAGTTGAGCCTTTTGTTCCCCTTTTGGGAGACATCACTTCTGTGCTCCACAAAAGAAGGTGTGGTGAGTCAGGATATGGACAGTACACCGTACACATGATGGGTTTGTGTAAGACCCAGCAATGAAGAGCTCATTAGGGAAATCCAGCAAAGCTATAGATTTTTTAGTTCAGCAGGAGCTTTGCCCATGCAGCCGAGGGGAGATCCATGCTTTTGAAAGGTTGGTGTAGATGCAAGAGGCCTTGAAGCACAGCAGCATGTGTTACAGAGCCATCTGAACCAGAATTTCTCCGTGCTCTGAACCCAAAGCCACGCTGAGCAGCCCATGTCCACGTTCAGCTGTAGGATTCCGACTACCAGGATCCAGTTGTGCAAAGCGCTAAACAAGTGCAGGTGAAGAACAATGCTTTTGTCCCCAAAAATACCCCCTGAAATAAAAGAAACCCAAAGAACAGGGAAAAGCCATTTCAGAGAGAAAGCAGTGAGGAACAGGAAGATTCACAGCCCATTGTGTGTTTTTATTAAACAGGCAGCACAGTATTGTCCCAGTTCCAGGCTGAATCCTATCACTGACAATGGTGTCTGGCTGCCTCCCGTGGACTGGGGTTCAGAGCCTCGAGAAGCTGTGGTCCAGGGACAGAGCAGTTAAAGCAAATGAGAGAAATGGAAGTGAATTCAAAGTAATGGGGCACAGCAATTTAAAGCAGAATAGCTGTTTTAACAACCATGATGAGGCTGTTCTTATTCCAGGTGAAGGTTGCTTTATATTCTCTTAGTTTAATCCACTTCACACTGAAGAGAACAGTTTTGATTTGGAATAGGCACTTTCTCTGCAGACTGAGTGTGCCCCCCCCCCCAAATCCCTGATCAGGAGCAGCAGCTCAGAGACAAATCCCCACACTGCCAAACCCTACAGCTCTGCAGTTACAGCAGTGGAAGCTTTCGTGGATGACGCAGTTGTTAATGCCCTCCAGTTCGGCAGGTATGAAGTGCTGCCTGCAGCTACTCAGCCCCTATTTCGCAGGGGGTCAGCGCCTGAAACATGCTTGGGACCACGCTTAGGTTCTTTCTCTCCCAAGCAGGATTAAACTTCCCAGTCTCAAATACAGCCTTGCTCTGGTTTCTGACCATCTCTGACTCCAGACAGGTCTGCACCACTGAGTTTGACATTTTAGGATGCATTGAAGCTGCTCTAATAACCAGAAGAGTTGGCTGCTCTTTCCTTTGTGTTGGCATTAGTGCTTGAATGAGCCTGGAGCTGGACAGAGGGAAGGATGGTGCTGAAAACTTAATTGGCAACAACAATAAGAGAATCAGCTCCAGCGCTCCGTGCAATCACCCAGGAGTTAGTGCCAGCACAAGGAGAGCAATGGGAACATGCAGACAGAGGCACGAGGAAGCTTTCAACAGCGGCCCAAAGCTGCGTCGGCTCAAACCCTGCAAAACTGCAACCTCGGTCTTCCCAGGAAAGAAGTCTCTGAGGGACCTTTTCCACCAGGCCCCGCTTTGCTGCCAGGCTGCTTCTGGTCTGGCAGCAACTTCAGCACTGGAGGGAACGTTGACTTCCAGGCGAGAAGAGTGTCTGTGGCCTCCTGTTCTGTATGTGCGAGCAATGCCAAACAGGAGCAGCTGGTTGCACATAATAACATGCATTGTGTAAGTGAGCAACACAATAAGCAATTTGCTCGACAACCCAGGGACACCAGGACAATTCTGTATCAGAGAGAAGAAAGAAAAGAGCTAAAAAACATGTGATGACCAAAGCCTAAGGGAGCCTCAGTATACTACCCATTCATTTCATTACGCTTGCTCTTATAAATATTTATAACACAGCCCATCTCATCATTCTTCCAGGAATGGGTGTTGTGTTATTGTTATACCCAGGGAGGGCTTTCCCTCTTCCTCTGGTCCTGCTGCAGGCAGTCGGCAGTTGCCGAAGATAGATAGGGAGCAAGAGTGGGACATTAACTATGGAAAATGCTACTTAAAACAGAGCTCAGGGGCAGATATTGGCAGGTGTGTTGTTAGAGGAAAACAAATGGAAGAGGAAAAGACAGCAAGTAATGAGGCTCAGAAGCTTGTGTTTAAAATGTGTTCATGGTAAAAGGGATTTCTGCATAGGAAGGCCCTACGGCCACGAGTGAGCAGAGACTCACCCTGAGGTTGCGCCCTGCACGGATCCAGGATGGGAGTTCTGATTGAG
Source organism: Myiopsitta monachus (assembly GCA_017639245.1). NCBI lineage: Eukaryota > Metazoa > Chordata > Aves > Psittaciformes > Psittacidae > Myiopsitta > Myiopsitta monachus. The sequence goes on along the minus strand of CM029921.1, from coordinate 2,817,277 downwards.
ATGAGTGCCAGGCTGGGAAACAGCAGCGAGGCTCAGGTGTGTTCTGAGTGTCAGCATCATCTGTCTGCCTGCACAGGGAAAAACACCTTGTTAAAGTAAGGTAAAATAATCCCACCATTTATAAAGCTTTGCACATTAAACTTGGAGTGGGTATTCTTTTCTCTTCAATTTCTGTTGCTACCTGGACATCCCCTCTGCCCTGTTCCCTGCTCTTACTGGGATTTGCCACCCAAGTGAAGCTTTACAAATCAAATGCTGGTCTGCCTTATGTAGGGTCGCATCAACTGATGCGTCATTCGAGACGAGCCACTCGCATTGGGTTAGTGATGGTCTGACTTACAAACACATGCTGGGTAGATCTGAGGTGAAATGGATCCGTTTCATTTCAGTCAGTCTCCCTTGCTGTCGTGTGAGTCTTTTGTGTGTGTACTTGTTAACCGGCTTGTTCACCATCAGCTATAATCAAATCAGGACCTACGAGAAACATCCCCATGTGTTACAGAGGAGTCACATAGAACATCGCTGTCTTGTAAACACGCATGGCTACCAAAAGTAATATTTGCTCATAAACAACATCCGCGGACTTCTCCCCACAGCAGTTACCAAGTAAAAGTTTAGTCTAAATTCTATACTCCGCTACAGTACCTACTAACTAAGGCTGCTTTCGGGCATAAAGAACACATGTAACATCAAGGAACCCTGCACAGTTGGGGCTGCCTTCAGAAACACCCATCAGGCTCCTTTGTAGTGGGAAATGTGTTCACGTGCCAAAAATGAGGATCTGTTCCCAGGTTTTATTAGATCCACAGAACTGGCTATAAAATGCCATGCGAGAAGCGAAGCAGCCGAAGCGGGAGGCTGCTGGTGCACATCATCATGCCACCCTCTTGTGGCTAAGCCCAGGAAATAGAGCAGCGGATGCCCAAGGACTCTGCAGAAATGCCACCAGGCTATTTTCAGAGTGCCTTGCTCCACACCAATGAGCACACTGCGTGGGCAAGCAGCAGCAGCCACCTTTCAGCTGGCTTAGGAACCAAAACCAAGGTTGGAATAGAACCATCCTTGCACTTTGGAAACTTTGGGATCTGGATCTGATCCGAGGATGGGATTTCATTTCAGTGCGATGTGAAGGTCTGCAGATGTTCATGGTAGACAGATGTTTGACTTCCACATCTCTGGCTATTCTCTGCTCAGAAACTGTGACCACATACCTGCTGCTTGAGGCAGTTTTAGCTAGTCTGTCCTTTCACAAGGAGAACCTGATGCTTTCTATGCGTTTTTATTCCAGCATTGAGAACCCCACCATCCTTTGCCTTCCAGAGAGCTCCAAAGATGAGCACCACAAGGTGGTTTGGCAGCAGTGTCTCAATCCCATCTACATGAAGAGTTTCAATTCTCAAAAACGGCCAGTTTACCCCAAAAGCACGTGCTGGCTTTCACAGCAACCTCGGTGCCTTCGGATAACACGGGCTACTCCCACCCATCAGACAGTTCTGCAAACGGCAATAGATGATGTATTTATTTATGGATTACAGACCACAAGAAAAAGCAGCTTTGCACTATTGTCAGCCTCCCAGCATTCGGTCTGCTATAAATAATGCAGCATTGTTCAGTGTTGGTTTATGGTTTAAGTTCCAGTGAGCAATGTGGACCAGCAGACTCAGCAAAGATGAAGGCAGCGCGGGGTATTAGGAGGAGCAATAGCACCATCCGAGTGAAGAGTATTAGAAAAACAAAGCAAAACCTGTGAAGTTCTCCGAGTGATTTTCATGTCAGCTCCAGCGGGCAAAGCCCTGCTTTTACCTCTCATTGAGAACCACCCGGATCTATGATTATGGCTGATTTTCACTCTGCTTTCTGCCAGTCGTGAGCTAATTCGATTTCAGATAAACACTAATTAACACTGGAGGTCAGTGCTGTGGCCAGCAGGCACCGCTGCACCGGGGCGTTCAAACACAGCGAGGGATCCAAAGGGCCTCCGCTGCTTCCTTTGAACTCCTCAATTAAAATGTTCACCAATAAAGCTATTGTTTTACATCTGCTTCATCCAGGGGGAGAGAGGGCAGAGAGCAGAGGGCTCACTGCCTCTAATTGGGCTGCTTTCCCTTTCTTCTTACAGGTTTCCTCCATGTGGGTTTTTCTCTCTGGACCGGTGGAAGAAAATGATGTCCAGACCATTCACGATGCAGCTATTACACTGCAAGGCCGCAGCAGGCTGAGAGCGAAGCCGTGCGGAATCAGATTTCCCTCTTGTGAGCAAAAGGGGCATCAGTGCCTTTCTTGGGAAGTTTGATTGATAGCCCTTAAGAAGGACTCATAAAACGTGTCTCTGGCTATTTAGGCAATTCTCTTTTGAAGATGAGGGAGAATATTGGATTAATCCAACTGCTATAATCGTATTAGCTCCTGCTTTTAAAGAAAACATATTTTATGGCATCTGTACTCTAACGGAAACAACCTGTGGCTGCACAAGCCCTGGGCTGGTGCTTCGCTGCTAAACCTGCTCTGATCCCCTTGGAAGGGGGTTTCATCCAGCTGCTGTACATACCTGACTTATGCCACCATCCCACACAGGCCGCTCGTGGGCAACAAAGAACCAGGGCTAGGGAGGACCACAGGCTCTGAATTCCACTCTTATCCATAGGGAAGCTCATTTAAACTCAGGATTAAGGCAAATTAGCAGGAGCTCAGGGAGAAGGCTGCAGGGCAGCTGTCTGGGCTGTACAGACAGGGAACATCAATCTTGAGAGCTGTCATCCCACAGCACTCTGGAAAAACTAGATGGAAACACCAGTTGAGTATCTAGTGCTTGCCTGTCCGGCAAAGGTTTAGTAACTCCCGACACTGGGAAGCAGATGGGTACATCCCTGTGGGAACACACTGCAGTGTATATCCCACGGGAGGGTGTAGTCAGTTCTATGGGCAAGCCACAACAAAGTCCCCTACTACCACCATCCAGTACCCAGAAACTTCACCAGAGAAGAAATACTCTTGATGGGAAGGGAACTGTAGAGCAGGTATGTCTCGGATGGGGCACATCAACGCACCAGCCCGCTCTGTTCACTCATCCTGGTGTGCTCGTGGCTGTCTGACAGGGACCTTGGGCAAGGAAGAACTGAGCAACTGATTATTCACGCCTGGAAAGAAAATGTTATCTGCTCTCAACAGCACTGAAGGGGGAGAAGAATCAAGATAGTGACCACAAAGGAGATCAAGCCAGGGCTTGTGCTCACTAATGGCTTACACTCACCTTCTGGGAATCCATTTACGGGTGCCAAATGATGAAAGAAGGTCAGGACGCCCCAAAACCAGAGTGGTTGCTGTGAGCCTGGGAAGTTCGGTTCCCCGCCTGGTCCTGAAGCTGTGATGAGCTTTGCCAGGCTGCCAGGTCTCAGGAGATGCCTGACTTCACAGGTCTAGCTTCTCACCTTGCTCCGCTTTCTGGGTTGCATCTTCTGCAGCTCCACTCTTGTACCTCGATTCACCAGCTGAGCCAATCCGACCCGCCGGTGAAGAAGCTGCGTTACCTTAAAACACTCCTTTTCCATCCAGTGTGCTCCTGGATGCTGCAAACAGCACATTGCTTATCCCAGGATTTAATCAGATTAATTAAGCTGCACTTCTATTAATTTAAACTACAAGTATCTGAGGGCTCAGCCAAATCAAGTGATTTATGGGCCGTAATCAACCTAATTAATACCACCAACTCTTAAAATAAAAACCTAATAAATTAGTTTATTATACAGACACAAGATCGACTTATGAGCTTTGGGTCTCCAGTGACATGGTGAATTAGATGGAAGTTTTACATCCTTGTTGGGAAAAGGTCTTCTTTCACTTCTGTAACGCAAGTGGGAAGGAAAAATATCACCTCTAGGGCAGGAGGGAGAAACAACACAAGCTCAGTTATCAAAACAGTAGGCAAGGCAAGAGGTCCCCAAAGTCCTGCTGTACACAAAGTGCGTGGGGGTTGTAACTGCAAGCGCCCACAGGAGAACAGTTTATCTGGCTTCTCGCAGGCAGAACCTGCCCTGGTCTGCGCGCTCACTGTTAAGCCGCCTGCAACAGTGGTGAGCCATGGGATGCGAACGGAAAACGAGAGGCTTCTGCTTCAGTCCTGGAGTTCACGCTCGATTTCCTGAGCTCTAAGATTGTTTCCCTTTGCTTTGCAAATCCCCCCCTTGGAGCAAAGAGCCACATGAGAGACGTGCAATGGAAAAAGGCTCCATCTCTTCAGCCTTTGCTTACAAAATATGTTCTTCAAATGCATTTGTCCAATTGTGTTCAGGATAACAACCTCCAGCAAAGGGAAGGAACGGGGAGGGCTTTTCTGGGAGAGAAAATGGGGCCATTTATGGTATAATTACATAAAGACAATGCCATCCTGTGTGTCTGTCGCCGTGATTTATTATAGTTACACAGAAAATTGGCTGATTGGACCATAAAAGATGGCTGGAGGCAAACCTGAACCCCTTTGCTTTCCTGTCCGCCCCTCCACACACACGCGCCAATGAATTAGCTCAACATTTGTAACGTGCTTGGAGAAATGACCCATCTTCGCTACTTTAAGAGGTGCCAGAACAAAGGAGCTTAGCAGACACAGCCACATTTACTATCTCTGCCTACACAGAACGGCTCTGCAAACCCCAGCACCGCTTTTGCTGATGCACATCAGAGTCTGAGGGTACTTTATTCCATTCCACCCAGTGTCAGCTGGGTCACTCCAAAGACTTTTCCCATCATGGGAAAACTTCGCCACAGTTTCTTTCTGCAGCTACAGTTCAATGGCTCTGCCAGCTCTATACCTGCACCTCCCAACATCTTTGTTTAGTGGCTCCCTGCTCACACCACAACAGCCTCCCTGCTGCCTCTCCAGAGGAAGAGCTCACATCTTCCTTCATTCAAACCATCAGCGACAGCGTGTAAAACTTATCGCTTTGGTCCATGGGCAACCACTCACACGTGAAGCATAAAGAGGAGCCTCTGTTTAAAGGATGGGGCACAGAGAGATACGACAGCGTGGAAAGGAGGGACTTCCCATGGGGCTCTGGAAAGAGGGCTGATCCTTAACTCTGTGGAGCTGGATGAGTCTAAAGGTCCCCATGTCCTTCAACTTCCCGCTGGCCAAGGGCAGCCAGCTCACAGGGCGCACTCCCTCCATTTGGTGTGGGTCATGTATCGCAGCAGTACCTGGAACAGGCAGGCTAAAAATAAGCTGGAAGGCAAAACAGCAACAGCGTATGGAAAAACCACGGCACAGGATGATTTACAGATGAGCAAACACCCCGCGAAGCCTGGCGGGGAGGATTACACCTAAACACAGACTCCTCACCAGTAATTCCTGCTCCCCAGTCATTCATCTGCTGCCGATCTTGCTGCAAGCAGCATCGGCTGTTGCTTCAGGCGGGGGTTGAAGAGCACCAGGCTTCTACCAATAAAAAGAGTAGGAGAAACGGTTCTTGCAGGTAAAACTGAACTCATCTTTACCCTTCCTGCGGGAGGAAAGACTCTCATGGCCGCTGCGAGCAGAACAGCAGCAGCCCTCAGTGACCACAATTTGTGGTAACACCACGGAATCACTTGCTTTATTTAAAATGCTTCAGCTGGGAGAGGAGAGAATTTGAGGTGCAAAATAGACCGCATTAAGAATAATTACATCCAGGAAGAGCGGGGATGGCTTTGTCACAGCTGTGGTTCCAGGCAGCGTTTCTGCATGTGGGCAGGGTCATTAGAGCAGGTCTCCTGTAAAATGGTGTCTGCTGAATGTGCGGCCAGAGAAATTTTCCAGTGAAAGCCTGAGCTAATCCAGGAATTGTATTAAAAGGTGTAAAATGGGTGAATGGCACGGAAACGTTTCAACCTGTCCTTTGCTAAATGTTAATGGAGAAATGCTGCGTAATGGGACCAACCTCCTGCAGAAGAATGGGGTCCGGCCACTGACAGCATGAGAAATGAAACCAAGGTTTTTATGAAGATAAAAAGTAACTCGGTCTTCAGTGCAGCCTCAAGCTGAGGGTTGGGGCTCCTTGGACAACCTATAGAACACAAAAGACAAAGCATTTTCATTCAGTGCCAGGTCGCAGCCTGGCTGCAAAGAAAACGAAACCGCGGTGTGAATCAAGTGATGGAATTGGGATCATTGAGAAGAAGAATTCGTGAAAACCATGGCTGAAAGCAAAACCAGCCCAAGGGGCTGATGCGCACGCAGTGACGCAGCACTGAGTTCAGGAGCAGATCCCCCCCGGATGTTTTGTAGCCTGGCTTTTAGGGTCTGCAGTGATCTCAGGTGTGTTCGCACTGCATGTGGGCATGAAGCTGCTCCAGCCAGAAGAGATGAGACAACCCAAGATGGAAAGGACATGGGGCTGGGACCCTTCCGGGCTGGAGACGGTGCCCTGCTGGGACGGAAAGGCTCTGGGAACGGGTTTGTATCCCAGGACCAGCAGCAGGGCCAGGGCTGCCTTTCCCAGTCCTGACTGATGCAATTCCCATCCGGAGCCTGCGGACAGCTGCGGTGCAGGAGTGGAAATTCCTCCCGACCCTGAGCGCGCACAGCGGGGAAGAGCATAATCTCCGTGATTTACAGGCTGCAGCTCTAGTTTAAAATACATTAGGCTCCAACTATTTAATTACTGGGCACTACCAAATCACAGAGACAGAGGAGTCAGTCACGTCTGCTAATGCCAACATTTATCATCCTATTTATCTACTCCAGCTTCTGAGACCCATATCGAATCACTTCCCTGTATTAGCTAATAATGTATGAGTTTATTCCTGTACCTCTGGGCAGCCCTCAGTGGATATTATAGCACTGCTGGCAGCACACATCCACCTAGGGACAGATAAACTTATTTAGAGCACATAAAGAATCGTAATCACCAGCTAAAACTCAAATCCAAATCAAAGCTTTTTTCTCTGCTGCCTCCCACCCCCAGACACTAATTCACACCAGAGAGTAAATGCAAGCGGCGCTGGGGCTCTCGGTCTGGCTGAAAGGCTGCAAAGCTCCTGATAGTTCTGAGAAATCATTAAATGCCTACATTTTGTGGTTGCAGAAGGGCACAGAATAATGAAGTGGTGTCTGAGAGCCGGGGAGCAGGACACGGGGCTCTCTGGGCAGCAGCTCACATCCCTCCGGGAACGCGTCCCCATCCTGCTCCCCTGTGCAGGGAGGACAAAACTGAGCTGGGACAGGCATGGAGGCAATGCTGGCTCCTGCAGGATGGGAGATACCAAATCAGCCGCAGGAGAAAGTCAGTAGGAGAAGCAGATTTGTCTGTGGAAACATACTGGATCTGTAAGAAACGGCAAGAGGAGAGGGAGAAACTGCTGGGCGATGGGTGAAGCCATTCCTGCTCAACCTCTTCTCAGTAAAGCCCCAATGAACCCAGCACAACCTTCCTCTACAATTCTATGATTCCTCTGCCTGCTTTTCCCTCTGAAAATCATGTGCCTTTCATTTTGCCTATGCTGCTGCCCATAAGGAAAGCAAGTTTAGCTGACCTATTTGGAAACTTCCAAGCGGTATCATTTGCAGAAGAAATACTCCACATGCTCTTGGCTTTGCACGTGTGTCTGTCTTCAAGATGGGCGTTAAGAAGGGGAAAAAAGAGGCTTTCCCTCCTCCCAGAGAGTCCCAAAAGAGCACAGTAAAGCAAACGTCCCTTTATTCCATGGTAGTTTTGATTCTGGTGCCTTTTACTTCCATTACTATGTTGGTTATCATAGAATCCCAGGCTGGTTTGGGTTGGAAGGGACCTTAAAGCTCACCCAGTTCCAACCCCTGCCATGGGCAGGGACATCTTCCACTGGAGCAGGTTGCTCCAAGCCCCATCCAACCCAGCCTTGAACACTGCCAGGGATGGGGCAGCCACAGCTTCTCTGGGCACCCTGTGCCAGCGCCTCAGCACCCTCACAGGGAAGAGCTTCTGCCGAATATTTACTCTGAATCTACCCTCTTTCAGTTTAAATCCAGTCCATATATAAACATATATATATAATTATCTGGTGGTTTGTTATTAACCCCTAATCACCCTCTATCTACTCCTATTTGCCAAGCAGGTGATCTTGCCTTTGAGCCTGGCAATGCTTAGAAAACCCAAATACATGGGGCATCAACCGAGCAGTTGTTACCGAGCAGGCAGCTCCATAGGAGCAGGGCATTGCAGGGAAATCATCTCTGGACTTTCACAAAGTCCTCTGGAAGAGTTCTGACACGACACTGTCTTAACTGATAGCATCAACTGTCCCCAGTTCGGGAAGCAGTATCCATAGAAACTCAGGGGCCGTGACAAGATGACAAACAACGCTGCGAGAGCCTCGTAATAGCAGAGATAAGAAGCTATGGCCAAAAAAACCCACTACCAAGCGAGGCATTTCGTGGTGTGGAATGGGTGGGCCCTGCCTGATGGAAGCCTGACCGCTGGAGGGAAGCGAAGCACAACGGGAGGATGAAGAACCAAGACTTGCCAAAGCCAGATGGGATTTCTGTCCCGGGAAAAAGCCATCAGTGCCTGCTGGGGATGTGGCTCCAGGGTGTTGCTCTCTGTATAGAGCCAACTATCCCAAGTAACAAGTGATAGGATGAGAGGTAGCAGCCTCAAGCTGCATGAGGGGAAGTTGAGACTGGATATTAGGGAAAATTCCTTCCCTGAAAGGGTGGTCGGGCATTGGAACAGGCAGTGGTGGAGTCACCATCCCTAGAAGTGTCCAAGAAACATGTAGATGAGGTCCTTAGGGACATGACTTAGTGATGAATGTGGCAGTGCTGGGTTAATGATTGGACTCTATCATCCTAAAGGTCTTTTGCAACCGACCTGATTCTACGATTCTATAAACCAGGAGCAACACCACTGGGAGCATGGCAATGCTGGCACAGAACCCTGCTCATGTTTTGGAAGAGTCACCCCACAGCACAGCCATGTGGATAACACTTTGGCCACCGATGATGTGCTGGGGCCCGGGGAGCCCTTGGGAACCGCAGCGGGTGGTCCCAGCCCCTTTTCGGAGCCTTTCTTGGGGTTTAACCACCTCTTGACCCAACTGTGGCTCCTTCTGCTGGGCACGGGCAGAGCGATGCCACTGGTGGCACAACTTTCCCATGCGTGGCAGGAGAGCCCATCGCCTGCTGCTCTGGGGCTGCAGCACTGCTCCCGGCGCTCATTGTAGCCCCACAACTCATTGTGCAGGCAGGCCTGACCTTGGTCTTAATTAGCTTAAAACTGCACAATAAAATGACAAAAAGGTAAAGAAAGAGGAATAAAAAACAAAGGAAACCCCCTCCCTAAAAGCCAGTTGCAAATCAAAAGAGGCAACAGTGGGAGCAAGCAGTGTGTCACCACAAGTGTCCGAGTCAATGGAAACCTTGTTAGGTGGGGAACAAGGGTCTCCGCTAACAAGCTCTTATCTGTGTTTTTGTTTTCTATTGAAGGTGCATGTCATTAGGAGGAGTGTTAACAAGAGCTCTCAATAGCTTCATATGGCCAATGGCCTCTGAATATTCATGAGGGTGTGAACAGAATGTGGGAAAGCCCTGGAAGAAAAGGCAAGGAAAGCAGCAAGAGGGCTGATTGTGCCAGGAAGAAAGGCGCCGGGGCTCTGTGGGAAAAAGGGATCCTGAATCCCTCAAACAAGAGCGTGTTCCCCAGGCAAAACCTGCTCCTTCAAGCTGTGTGCATGGTATTGAAGGGGCGAAAGAGGTGGGATTTTTCCGAGCAGCGCTGGCAGGGAACCAGCCTCTGTCATTTCAGGTGGCAGTGACCACGGTTGGGGTTTCTTTAAACTAAACATGATAAAAGCCACTGGCTGCTGGCCACTGGCCTCCGAACCAGTCTCTCCCAGCCTGGCCCCTGTCTGTGCAGCAATGCAAAGCTCCTCTCATCCCACACGTCCCACCGGTCCTCCTGGGGATAACCACCAACACCCTGAGACCTGCTGCAGCCCCAACCACAGACATCACAACCTCAACATCCACCGTTATCCTGGATGTTACCACACAAACCCCAGCACCCAGGCTGCTGGGAATGCGCGTCCTGCAGATCACCATCACTTCTCATGGGGGAAGAGGCAGGCACCTATTCTGGGGGTGTGTCACCCTCTCTCCAGGTTTACGGGGTCCCAGGAAGGATCGAGAGAGTAATCTTTGCTGGATGCCTGATATTGAAGTGGGGATGAGCTCAGAGGGGATGGAGAAGACGGGAGGTAAAGAAGCACACTCAGACACGGCTCCAGCACCGCTGTGCGCACCATGGAGAAAGCAACAACTCATCTATCTGCACCCAGATACCTGCTACCCAGCACCCGCTATTCCAACAGAGCCTGCCGGCATCCTAAAGACACCCCAAATTCACCTCTGGCAAGAGCCCAGCAGGGCTGCCCAGGGGGCACTGGGGAAAGGAAAGATCCTTTTCCTATCAAACACCTCTGTAGGTTTTAGAGCTGCTGCTTCTGCACAATCCCAGGTTCAGGGACTTTGGTTGGGCTCTTTCAGCACTGAGCTCCGGCTCCACTCGTTTAGGAGCAGAATTACACCAGGGAGTCGCCTCTTCCTGAAAGGCTCCAATCTCTCACGTCAGTCCCGGATAAACAGTTTTCATTCAACAAATCAATGAATAGAAACAAAGTAGAGCAAAATAATGTCAAGTCATTTCACTGATACCGACAGCTGCTGGGCTGCAGCAGGAGAAAGGGAGAGGCAGGAGGGGGTGTGGGGGAATAGATTAGAACATGTAAAAAGCAATAAATCACAGCTGGGGGAATCATCAAACCACAAGCCACTGCTGCTCCCACGCAACGTACACACTGTTTACTCCTCTATTGCTAACAAATCTAAAGTAGGATAGAAAAGGAATAGCAAATAAACAAAATCATCCTTCTTAGAAAAGCAAAAGGGCTTTTTTCCAGTGCAAAGACCTGCGGCAGAATGCAAAGTGGCTTGGCACAAAGTGGGATGCAGCCCCGACCCCTCACCATCACTCCTTCCTTATCACAAACCACAAGCCAGGACTCTGTGCCCTCATGCACGAGGACTCAACTTGCACCAGCTCTGTGCAGAGTAAACTTTGGTATAAGAGTGAATCCTCTTGCACTGAGGACCAAGTCTGAGCATTGCTCCATGGACCAGCCAGGACAGCAGCACACCGACAGCTGCTGGTACACGATTTCAGAGTCGCTGCTGTGCCATGGCCATGTGAAGCTCAAAAGCAGTGTGGGGAAAGCCCCACTGTGCCTGAGGCACAGTGCAGAGCAGAGGCGAGTGCTTTCCCTGACACCCGGGTGTTTCCTAGCTCCCTCCAGCACTGAGGCACAGACAGCACAGAGCCGCCAGCTCGCTGAACTCCAATAGAACCTGCTTTAAAACGTGGTGGAAAACACGTTTTGTTGCAGCCTGAGAACGCTGTGAGGGGCTCTGGCTGCGGGATGCGACGCGAGGGACGAGTCTCCATGGGAACCCTGCGCTTGCTCATCGCCAAGCGGCCTCCCGAGGTGCCAATGGATGACATCGTACCAGGGATGGGGAGAAACCTTCTTGGCACTTCGGAGCATTTGGGGGCTGTGGGTGAGCAAAGTGCCCTGAAAATGACGCCCATGAAAACTCGGATGGGTCTTTGTACCTGGAGCATGGGGAGACCTCCCATCTAATGCCAGCACATGAGAGCCGCAGGCTCGACGTGGGTAAGAGCACCGGTGTCCAACTGGACCCAACTGCCCTGCACCATGGCACTGATGTTATTTATGTCTGTATACAGGGTGACAAAGACAGGACAAGCAAAGCTTGCAGCCAGAAAAGTCTGGAGTGTAACTTAAAACTGTGCCAGTGCAAGCCAGGCTCACTGCTCCTGCAGAACGGGAACGTGTTATAAACCAGCAGGACAGCACAGTTGGGAAATGAGGTTACAATATTAACATTTCCAGGAGTAAGACCCATTGGTGTGTCTAACTAGCACAAAGAACTGCCAGAGTTTACATTAACTCATACATCTGAAAGCTCACCTTGACTTCCTCCCTCTCCGATGTCTGTGGAAGGGGTTGCAGCTGTAGGTCTCTCTGCTCATCCCACCTCAAACTGCAGGACACTGCGAGGCCTTAGGGCACCTGGAAGAGGACAGAAATGCTTTGCCAGAATAAAAATCCTCCAGGCACAACAGCATGGGGCGACATCTCCCTCCCTGCTTTCTGGTGATGAAGACACAGCTACACATCCACCTCAAAGGCATGAGCAGGTCCCGCTACCAGCCACAACCCAAAAGCACACAGCCAGTTTCTGCTGTGACACTCAGTGCCCCACTTGCACTGCACACAGAGGCTCCTGCGGAAGCTTTGCCGTGTTATGGTAGGCCCCAAGCAAACCCCGGAGGGAGTGAGAATGCAACTTACCAACCACTGTTGGTTACTGGCTTATTTCTGAGAGCCACCAGAACAAGGAGTGCTTCCCTCCGGGTTGAACATCAGGAATGAATGAGTTAAAACATGAACTGGGACTGCCCTTACCCCCCACCAGCCCTTTTGGGGCAGCACTGAGCAGAACAGGGGGGCCTGCAGAGTCCATATGAAGATATACATGAGGCCAAGTATGAGGTGACTGATCGAAGAGACAGCTCTTCTCTTGGAAGACTGTATGAAGAGATGTTTCTTGGCTACTGCATGAAGAGATGCACTCTTCTTGTAGCCTGTTTTGCTACACACAGGTCCCTCTGGCCTCCTGCCTTGGTCCAGGGCCACCTCTTCGTCATGGCGCTTGGTGCATCTTGACCATCAAAGCTGTGGATGTGCCAAACCCAGTGCGACAGCTCCGGCTGCTGGCTGCCAGGGGCTGCTAACAGCATCCGCATGGAAACATTCAGGAGGGGGAACGTAGTTCTGCCAAGCGAATGCCTCGTCCTCCTTTGTACCCATCTACCTAACCACAAGGGACTGGAAAAATCACAGATGCTTTTGCTGAACACCCAACACGTATATAAACTGCACATTTTCCATCACTGCTGCTTTCCAGAGAGCAATGAGGGAAGAGATTTAATTACACACGAACTCTGCTACATCAAGAAGAGAGACAGCTGAAAATAGGGGGAGGGGGGGAAAAACATTTAATTCAATTTATTTAGCAGCATCTTTATTGCAACAAAGGTTTTGTAATAAAACGCAGCAAAACTAATGCCTCCACTTTACATGATTAAAAGCCATGGAGCTGGGAAGCAGGGGAGGGAGGGAGACCAATAAACCCACTGGAGTGAGACATGCAATTCTGGTAACGCAAACAGCAGGCACTTCACGTTCTAAATTTAAACACCTGAACTTCTGTGCACAACAGCCAAGCGAAAACCGCACAAGGATCTCTTCCCTTCCCAAAGAAGCGGCCTGGAGAACCCTAAAGGGCACAGAGGTCTTTACAGGGTCCTGGTACTCAAGTAAACAGGCATTTCGAGGCAGTGTCCTAATGTGGCTGCTTGCTTCATGTATTTATACTCTATTACCGCCTCATTGAGAGGTTGAATCCCACACCAGCAGCAAACCAGCCTGCCTCACACACGGACACACACAGCACAGACAGGACCCGCTTCTCCTGGTAGGAAATAAAGGTTGGGATCCCCAGGCTCAGAGTTTAACTTTTCCATAACTGTACTGCTGTACAGTGCTCCAGGCTTAAAGCATTACTACACCAAAGTTATTTCCATTACCTATTCCCAAATGCCATCAGTAAGCAGGGAATGCATTTTCCATTCTCATCTAATGAAGTTAGTTGATTTTCAGTGCTTTACTTGGTGCTTTGAACTCATTATTCCATTGGGTTTATAAAAATTAAGCAGTTCTGGGTAGATACTAATTATACTTTGTTCTGAATAAATGAAGTAATTGAAGACAAAGGGGGGCAGGAAGTAAAACTTCAACATGAAGGGTGAAACCCAACGGCTTTGCACATTGCACACTCAAGAGGAATTGCTGGAAGCTGCATTAAAGCAGGGTGAATTAATGTGCTTCCACCAGAAACAAGCACAACCAAACCCAGCCACTGCAAATGAGAAGAAACTGCCGGCATCAGCACTCAACAAGCTCAGTATCTCATTGCTCAGATCCCCATAGTTCATAACTATTCTTAAAAATATATGACATTGAAAACATTCATCTCAAAGACATCTGTGTAACCAATATCCACCATGCAATGAAGGCTCAATCCTGCTCCTGCTTGGAGCGGGTATACTCCTGGGCATAGAGGACACCTCTGATGAAGGCAGAATATCCTCCAAAGGGACATACCAACATCTCTTGTGAGAGCCATAGGGATGGTCCCTCCTCACACATATTTTCTCCACAGACAGCTTCCCTCGCATCAGGATCTCAGTAGTTCTGCTTAAAACTCACATTAAGCAAAGTAGGTTTTAACATGCAGGAAGCGACAAAGCATAATCTCAAATGTGAAAACAGGCTGGAAACCTCTTCTGGAGTGACAGTATCATCTCCTGGACTATAAAGCACAACCCCAGAGCAGGTACTCAGAGCACGCAGCACTCTCTGTGCCAGCTCTGGTCCAGTGCCAGACCAACACTTCACCATACGAGGTACAAGACTGCTACTCCCCTCAAAATACTGATGCAATGGTCCTGAGCACTGACAGCTTCCTACCTCTGCATCTCAATTACAACTGGCTTTGCCCTTCTTCCTGTGTCACTGGGAACTCAGCTGTTGACTGCAAATCAGATCTCTCATAAGGCATCTCTCACACCTTCACCTACAGGCAGGCATCTCTGCAAGAAACTGCAACACTGATGATAAATCCTTGCAGCATTTCCACAGGATAAGAGAGCGTGGGGTCTGAAAGTGCTTAACTACTGTAAAGGGAAAATTGAAGGAAAGAAAGAAATACATAATTTATGTTGCAAAATAGAGTACTTACAGTACGTTGTACTTTAATAGCTTTTTGATATATATATATTTAAAACAATGGAAGGATGCATCATTAAAAATTTCCATGTCAGCACTTATCACATCCTGTGCTAAATCAAAACCTAGGCTGGTTTACTTGCATAACATTCAGTTCTTCAGTTCCCCAAAAAAGCACTGTTTGCTGAAGGCCATTTTTGTTCTGGTTTTTAAACAGAAGGATCAAATGTCATCTTAAAAACCATATACATTTACATTCAAGGGTAGTCACCTCTAGAAAAAGAGCAAAAACACCCCAAAAAGCAAGTTAATTTAATATTGAACAAAATATAAACAACCTTGGAAAAGGTGGTACTATCCACGTATAATTTTATACATATATGTATATATGAACAGATATAGATATATGTATATATATAATACAGCATAAACACATAAAGAGCACAATGGAATTCCATAGTAACAGCTTATACTTGTTTCTACTCACTGTCATGTTGTTCTAGTTCAAATGCATCAGCACATGTTTCCATGTCTCAATACTGACTAGAGCACACTCCGTAGGGATGCTGAATTCACTTCAGCCACATTAACTACTAGGAGAAGACATTAGAGGAGCTGGGCTCCTTCCCTGCCGTGCCCTTTCCAAAAATAAACCTGTAAGCCTGTTATTGACCTGCTAATGGTGTTTTAACTGACCCACATATAATTACTGTGATCCAAAAACCAGAAAATAGCCCAAACCAAACATCCCCACCTCAGAGGATATTCGCATTTACTACATGCCTGTTTGCTTTGGCTATCTTTTGTGTAACCCCCCCAACCCAGATCCTATTCTCATACGCGGATTTTACAACCATGTTAAGCGCACCAGCTCCAATAGCTTTGGTGCATATGCCCAGCAGCCTAACTGAAAAGCGATGCGGTTTGATACAAAACAGCCAGGTTGTGTTAAATCCTGGAGTCCCAGGATCAAGCTGAAGAGTACAAAAGCAAGGAAAATACAAGGTTAGAACATGTGGAGTACTAAGAGCGTAAACACTGAGAGTGATTCCAGGTTTCCAAAAGATGAAAAGAAAATCATGCTCTGCTTCTCTCTAGCACCAAAACAGAAAGAAAAGGAAGTTCTTAGGTTTCTAAGAAAACTATTAAAAACTTATAGGAGTCTCAGAGGCAAGCCCCAAGGGGAGAATTTCCTGGATTAAAGAGAATCATTTTGCTATGGGTTTCTATCCTAAACGACCTGTTGCAAGTTAAAAGTGACTTCACACACTTATGATGCTTTTTAGCCAAGCCTGCTGCTTAGTTAAAACTTCACTAGCAAAAACACAACTGGGATTGAATATCCTTTAGGCTTAGCAGGGTTACTTTAAGCTATACAGAAGGGGGGTTCTCAAATACAGGATCATAATCATGCTACACAGCAGTGGTAGAAAGGACCCAGGACTGGAGCACTGAACAGAGAACAAACCTGGGAAAGAGTCCCTTAAATCAAGCAGGAAATTCAATGAAGCAGTTCATATTGCCTCATACGTAGTGTTCATAAGGTCTCTCCGCCCCAAATCCTCTGTAGACCTTTGAATTAGAGTACTGAGTTTTAAAATTGTAGCAGGATGCATATACCTATGTCATGCTGACGTGATGGGAAGAAACAGTATTACAAAACCAGCCCCAGGGAAAACATCAGTGAGAAATGAGCTGCACTGTTAAGCCTATTTTCAAATGTACAGAGTTTCAGCTCTTTGCCTTAAGTTAGTTTGCATGTCAGAATAAAAGACTGTTATGCCCGTATCACAGTAAAATAGCTTTTCACTTCCCCACTGAAATCAAGTACAATCAGGATAGGATGTCAAGCTGCTGAAAGAAGAGTATGATTTATCCTGGGGAGAGAAGAAATCATTGAAAAGAACCTGGCATCAGCTGAACTGAATCCAGAACTTCAATTCCTTAGGAAGCAGCTTAGAAGTCTTTCTTCTTAAAAAACAATTAACATCTAGAGAGGTGATGTGTCTACCTTGTGACCAGCTTCTAAGGAGCGAGACACATCCCTTTCACAAAGCATAAAAGCTATATGATAGCATTTAAAATGTAATACAAGTTGGAACCATTCAGGTAAACCCTCGCTGGGTGGTGAGTAAATCATCCAGTATTATGTAATAAGATATCAAGGAACACACTGTAAAAACACATCAATTGTGTCATAATTCTTTTAAAAAGTGAAGATCTGGCGCTGTAGAAGTACGTTGGTTTCAGTTTCAGCTCCTCCCCAAGAGAACACCCATGGTACTGTGTTATACCCCAGACGTTTGCTTTTATTTCCATCTTAAGCTTTCAAGTTATCAGGTCACTGGACTTTCATTTCCTGTATGGCACCAAATTTGCTCTTAAAAAAGTGTCTGTGTGTGCACGTGTGTGTACATGTGGCAGGCACCAGAACGCAATATTCCATCCTATTTTCTCTACTTTCCTATGTCTCCTTGTCCGGTGAAGCAGCCAGTGGAGCAGAGTTCTGCAGAGGTCAGTTACATTGCCTTCAGGGCAGCAATATGAGAGCCCAGGTTCTCTTGCAGGTAATACAGGAGGTGGAGTTCATAGTGCTCTCCCGACTCAGGCACCCTTATACTGTGTCTCTCCTGAGGGTAGATCTAAATCATAAAATAAAATCATAAGTATTGATAAGAGTTTGAGGCACCAACATTTAAACCCATATTCAAACTATTCATGTAATCTCCTGCATTAACTCTGCACCTTGGCTAATAAACCCCATCTTCCAGCGCCTGATCCCAGAGATACCACACTGCACTCTCCAATCCAGCTGGTGCTGTGCAGGAGATGATCAGCCTGCCTGAACGGAGGCAGATCCTGTCCAAAGCCATCATATAAATCAGCACGCTCCCAGGTCTGCAGCATGCTGTGGGATAGCTGGGCTGCACCTGCACAGAACCAGGCTTAATTAAAAGCATAACCCAGTTCCACACTGTATGAACACTGCTGTACTGCCTCCAAACTGCAGGAGCAGCCTTAACTGCTCTTAACTGCTCATTCGCCTGATATTTTTACTTCTGCACTCATAAGATTTTCCTTTTAGAAAAAGGTAAGGCCCAAATCCTACAGTTTTACCCTAGAATTCCAGGCTGCCCAGCACAGTCCTGCCACAAGTTCCAATTCCAAACTCCTCAAAGACACACACATCACCTTTACATCCTGATTCTGGCCTTACCTGCAAATCATACGGTTTCCCAGCTCTCACCAAAAAACTGAGCAGAATACTAGTGTGTGCAAAGTGAACATTCTCATCCAAGAATCCATGTAGCAGCAGCAAACGGTTTGGTCTGAGAAAAGCAAGAGACAAACACTTGTAGACAGCATCCCAGAACCATGCAGAAAGCATCCTGATAACTACTTCTCATCTAGCTTAATGTGGCTCTAAAGTGCTAATCATAATTGAAGATATGTTTGTCATTTCTTCAGACATAAAAGATACTCTTTAATTACAGCTAGTATAAAAGGGATTACACAGAAGGCCTGTAATTATGCAAATGTTCATTGAAGTATTAAGTTTATTAGTGTTGGGGTTGGGTATTTATTATTTTTTAATTATCATCTGTGCATTAGCATTTGTGATTCCAGGATTCAATTGTCAAGAACAAGGAGATAAAAACGTGTCTGTGGGGCTTGAACTTTCCTGGTAGGAAAAGTAGAAGCAAGAACCAAACTTACTCAGAAGGAAACTTCTCCGCTTGCATGGCCACTGAGCCTAGGTAATAGCCCTGCTCGTTGTGATCCGGGTGGCCCATGTAGCGCTCTGTGTAACCAGTGTCATAGAAAATCCACAGCGTGACGGGTGCTCCAGCAATGGCAACCTGCAAGTTCAACAGGGCTCTCAGCATGGGGAGGGGAATGACAATGCCTGTCCCCGATGTGGGGATGTCCCTCCCTCCCACAGCTCTATCCCAGTACAGCCATTATTACCCAAACCACACTGGTAAGTTTACAATGCACAGCCTGCAGTGGAAAAAGAAAAGCAACCCTTGTTCTCCCTCCCACTGTTCATACACATCAGCACAGGTCAGCTCTGACCTACATGTGCTTTTGTCCAAAAAGCAGAGTGCTCTGGTTTCAGGTTGCAAAACCTGTGTTCATTTGAATATCTAACAGAAACTGGGATCAATAGGTCCCTAGGACTCAGCAAACTACTCTGCACCACCAGCTTGCAGAGAGGCTGGGAAAGAAAGACCAATGGAAGAAGAAAAAGCACTAAAAACCCCTCTGCAAGGCAATAATCCTTAAGGACGTGAGAAAAGTAATTATTAAACCTCCCAGTAACATTCAGGTTAGACTTAGAGAAAGAAAGCAAGAGCAGCCACAAAGAACAAAACCCGTCCCGAGAGCAACATCCAGCTCTTATCACATCTACCTTTGAGACTCGTCCAAGAGTAGTCTGGCCATTTACTGTAGTGATATAAAGTCACAAAATCACAAGAACCTCTTTCCAGTATCTCTCCCCATCCCCAGGCTGCCCTCCTGGCTGCTTCAGAACACACTGCTACAAGCAGCATGGGCAATCTGATCTGGAATAGATCAGGCTGCAAAGAAACTATTCTCTCAGGGCAAGAAAGAGGGGAGGAGAAGCAGAGGTCTTGTTTTTCAGCAGGATCATTTCCCTCAGCTGGTTCACAGCACAAAGCCCTTGGCAGACACAAAGCTGGCAACAGCTGACGCTATACAAGGTACCTTCAGCATAGGTGACCCAAGAATGGTACAGCTGTACCAGCACAGTTGAGTTACTGCAAGCTCAGCAGTCCAACAGTTTAAAGCTCTCTTACACAGCTCCAGAGAGGCGATGTCCTTCTGTGCTCAGGTGAATGGGGTGTCTTTGTGCTATGAATATCCATGGTTACATGATTAAGGGAAAAATTCTGCCTGCACCACCAGAATAAGTACTCAATGTATGAACATACCCTGAAGATATCTGACCTCTGCATTAAAGCCATAAGAGAGAGGTAGCCTCCGTAGGACCAGCCATGAATGCCAACACGATCCAAATCAATGAAATCATGCTGTGATGCCAAATACTGCAGCCCTTCCACTTGGTCATCAATTTCTATTTGTCCCTGGGAGAGGAGAGGAAAAGGTAAGCTTTGTTAGCTCCATTCTCAGGCTGTCCAGAGGTAACCACCTTCAGAGCTTTGCTGCTTCCATTCCTGCAGCACCCAACCACACACCAGGACTCCACTGTGCTGTTACAGAAAGATGACTCCTTTCCCTCATAAGGCACTAAACACACGTAACAAAGAAATGAAGTGCCAGACTCAGAGCTCCACTTACCATTTTGTATTTAAAGGCTCCTTCAAACTTCAGGCCTCGGTGGCAGGACCCTCTGTTGTCAATGACAACAACAACGTAGCCTAAAGAGGCCAAAGTGTTCAAACGGAAATACTTGATTCCTTTGAACCGATTGTTCACGAGCTGTACCTGGAATAGAAGAACAGCAACGTCACATGTATGGAATGGAAACATATGAAACGGAATCCAGAGGTTCCCCTCTTAATCCAAGTTCAGACTTTATTTACTTTCCTTTAAATGTTTTGTTCATTTTTATCATGTAAAGTTTTCAAGGTCTCTGCTCTCTGCTGCAGGATTCTCTCTCCCTGCTTGTGGTCTGCTATGAAATCAACTCTCTTCCCACAGTAACAAGCCATTCTGTGTCACAGATCTGAAGTGCTGAACTAAGGTCCACTGCAGCACCAATGGGCATGGAGCAAGAGGGGTGGCTGCTGACTGCATGACCCAACCTTGAGCCTTCAGCTCTGCTCTTTCTGTTCTTTCCCAGGAGAAGAATCTTTCCCTTCACCAGGTCTCACGCTATCTGCCTTTGACCATAGCACAGCACAGTAGAGTTGGGGAAACCAAAGCAGGGCTGAAGGGCTCACCTTCTGTTCAGCAGTGGGAGAAGGACAAGTGAGGAGCAAGCTCTCCTAAGCACACACTGGTAATGGTCAGTGCTGACAGAGCACTCCCCTCACATACACACAGGAAGTGGAAACAAAGGACAAGATCCCTATGGAGGAGGAGGAGATAGAAAGCAAGCGGGGACTGTCTGCACTCCTCTTTCTCCCAGTTCTAATTCTGCTGCTCCATACCTGTTCTCAGACAAGTGGCTGTGCCTCAATCTATGACGCAGAAATCATGACTGCTTACAACACCTTTGGCCAAGCAGCTACTCACCAAAGAGGCAAAATGCTGTACACTCATACAAGAGGGCAATGGAGTGATCCAGGCCAGCCCACACCACTGCTCCCTAACTTCTGCACTCACCTGAGGACCTCCATAGATGAAGAGCACAGTGGGGTACTTCTTTCCAGGTTGCAGGTTGTGAGGCTTGTACATCATTCCATAGAGTGTAAACCCCGTGGAGCTCTCGAAGGAGAACACTTCTGGGGGAATGTAATCAGGAAGAGGGCCTGCCATGGGAGGGAACAGAGAGCCTGGTTTAAAAGTGAATGGATGAATAAGGCAGCTCTGCTTCTGCCACATCACTGATCTCCCTGCAATCCCAGTGGAGCTCTCCCACATTTTCCAGCGGATGCGGCTGGAAGCAGGCAGAAACTGGGAATGCCTCAGCCATAGGGGACCTTTCTCTGTCCTGTCCCATTCCATCCCTGCTCTCCTATGGATGGTAGTGGCTTTTCTCCCCTGACATGGCCATTACAGGAATCCCATCCTTTCCTAACCCCACTTAGTACTCACCTCATTAATAAATGGGAAACACAGGATATGGAGTATGCCTCAGGGAAGGAGAGATGAAAGGGAGCAGAAACACAATGGACAAATAAAAGCCCAAGAGCTGTCTCACAAACGCCTTAGCAGGCAGCAGCACACAATTACTTAAGATGTGTATGGCCCTTCCCAGAAGCATGATCATTAGCAGGCATATGGCAGAGAGTAAATGAGGGTGCTTAACCCCCTCCCCGATGCTAAAACTGGCTGTCTGCAGTATCAACTGGTTCTGGCAGTAGAAACCTCGTAATTTCCACTCTAAATTCCTTCATGACCAGTTTACACCCATTTGCTGCCGACCTGAAAACACCACTTCTGTGCTTCCAAGAACTGCTGACACAAGCACCAGTTTCAGAGACAAGACTAGTCACCTACAACAGCAAATCTCAAGCAGGTACATTCTGGGATATCTTTCATTCTGTGATCCTAGTTGTCCTTTCCCCCAGGTCCTCATCCATGCCCTTACCTGCTGAATCTAAAATGGTAGCCCAGAATTCCTTTGTCCTGTGGGCTGCACCATCTTCAGGCCCTGTCAGGCGGTAAAGTGACACACAGTGCGGGTTCTTCTGATTACTGTACTTGCTGATGAACATGTCACAATCCTAGGGAGAAAAAGAACATTACCTTGAACTCCTCAGTGCAGAGGTAAAAGTGACCATTTCTTTCTGCATTTAGAACTTTTAGAAGGTGTTTATGGACCAAATTAAACCAGGAAGTCTGAGCACTTCCGATACCAGCATATAGACTCTGAGAAGTTACAGACCTTAGCAAGACTCAGTCAAATTTACACCTGCAAAACTAATAGCGGCTTGAGAACCCTGTCACACACCTTTTTCTGGGTAAAGCATTCCCAGCTGCACAGAGTATTGCCCCAGATGCCTGGAACCCTACCCAATGACAGGTTCATTTCCTCTGGTGATCGCTCTATAGCCTACTTCAGGTTAAAAAGTCAGGCTCAAAGAATTCATTGTGGCTCCTTTTGCCTGAAGTGAGCTAAAGAGCAACTGAACTGGGAGGTCAAATCTAGTTTCCAGGGTGGGTTTATGCACTCACTGTACAACAAACAGGAGCACACAACACAGTGTAAGATCAGCTTCTGTTACATTCAAATACGCCCTTGCCGGCTGACTGATGAAGGACAAGACTGGAGATAAGCCACAGCACACCCAGCCCAGCCCAGCCCTGCCTATTAGGGCCTCACAGACAGACAGGTACCTGGCTGACACAGCAGGCATGAGAGTAACCGCGTTCCGTCAGCCGCTTTATGTCGCCTGGATTCTCGTAGTTAACAACGTACAAGTGATGCTCTAAAGGGGAGTCTTTTGTGCCTTGGAAGTACACCAGTTTTTTGGCTTCATCAACATAGATCTGTCAAAATCAAAACAAACAACGCATCTCTCAGTATTGCTTCTTGCCAAAACAATACCCAGTTCTACTGCTTCCAAGTCTCCTCCTCAGCCCCTCCCCATACAGCTGAGTTGGAGCCAATCTGAAAGGAATAAGCCAACTGACTGTTCTTACTGTACACAACTCCATCAGTTATGATTTGCACTTTATGCCTTGCTGCTCAGTTCTCTCATGCAGGTTCTTTACTCTTCCCAGTCTCCCCTATTACTTCCTATGCTAAATAATTCTGTCCCCATGGAACATAAACACTGTATTCCAGCTAAAAAGAGATGGGGCTAGTAGATTTGTGCTGATCCCCCCAGTGAGCATCTCTTGATTCCAGAAGAGCAGTTGGACACCACCATGATGTCTTTCTGCTCGTGAAACCTGGAACTTCCTCACTGATACCTCACAGTATTTTCCGTTCCCTTCTCTTTAAGCCATAAATTTAGTGAGGAAAATGCCTTGTTGACAAGGATCCACACAGGAATGTGCAGGAAAAGAATGCTGTTGCCTGTGTTGCTTCCCCACACTGCCAAAACCACAACCTCTGGTCCAGAATTGCACATCAGAGGTAGAGAAGGATG
This sequence comes from Myiopsitta monachus, assembly GCA_017639245.1. Taxonomy (NCBI): domain Eukaryota; kingdom Metazoa; phylum Chordata; class Aves; order Psittaciformes; family Psittacidae; genus Myiopsitta; species Myiopsitta monachus. The sequence continues at coordinate 2,793,653 of CM029921.1, read as the reverse complement.
AAAGCACACCGTAAACCAAAAACCCCCATGATACGTATGCTCAAACTCAGTATCAGGGAGTGGCAAGTTCCACTCTTCTCAGGGAGCAGAGCCTCACTAATGTGACATGTACCAATTTGTGAGGCCCCAGAGATCATCCCTACAGCGTGTTTTGCTTGTAGATCATCCATACAGTAAGGGCAGAGACTTACATTGGATCCATGTCTGCCAAGCACTTCCCATTCCCCACTGGTAATCGCTATCTCCTCTTTGATGAGGCACTTGAAGTCACCTGCAAACAACCAACAGAGAGAATTTGCACTTTAACGTTTCACAAAACACATGGTCACAGTAACACTTCCTTCTTTCCAAGCTTTTCTACCAGACTAAGCCCAGCAGCAATGTGCCTTTGCAGAAGACCCGCATCTCTGCGAGCTCCCCAGACAAATGTTAGGGACAGTGCTGTTTAACGCTGTGTGAAATAGGTGTTAAAGGATTCCCAGGGTTCAGCCTGAGGCCTGGACAGCTCTTCTGTTAAGTCTTTTGTCACTTGCACAGAAACAGAGGTTTTATACTGAAAAATGGTGTGCAAAGGGAACCTCAGGAGCCAAGAAATGGGGATTTTTGAAACAGGGTAGGGAACAACTCTGCTTTTATAAGATAGTCTCCTTTCCCCCAGAATGAGGGAGATTTAGCAAGAAAAAGGAGTCAGATACATTCAGAGAAATCTAATCAACCCAGGATACAATGCTACCTGGAAAAAATCCACCCCAAACAATAGTTGCATTAAACTAGGACCTCTAGTAAAACACACCTAGTAGGTGTGGGTTTTGTGCAGCAGAGCTCAGCAAGTGCCTTCAACACACACACAAGTAAATGAAAGCATCACAGCATGAAACTATACATTAAAGAACACATGCTGTGGAAAAAAACACTCGGGAGCTTTGCACACAGCTTTGCCGTGCATCTGAGCAAGATCAAGCTCTGCCTGCAGCTCAGAAGCACGTGGTCCTTGATGGTTTTGCTTAAAATGGCTCTTCCTGCATTTCCAATGCAGTAATTTTCTCCTACCTACATCTCTGGCTATGCAGCAATACCACGACTGGCTTAAAAGCAGAGAGGAATTCTCTGAACAGTTCTCATATCATAGGTTTTGCTGCCAAAGGCATGCATTCATTTATAAGGGCCTAAGATGTGTGCTCACTGAGAGAGGGAGGCTCTCTATGGACCTTTTTGTAGTGCATCCAAACCACGCTCATTGTCAGCCTCTCTGCTACCAACCTCCTTGTGAAGGCTGACAGGGACTGTGGTGTGTTTACCTGGAAAATTGAGCCCTGTGCCTCTATTAGACGCGCTGGACCCAGCACATCAGACACATCCATGTTATTGCTATAATGATTAACCTCTGGCAAAGTCAGTGCACAGACAGTCCCAGCACTGACAAGGAAAAGCCAACAAAGTGCATTTCACAGTATCACAGGGAGCTTGCTTCCCATCTGAGTTTCTGAAACTTTTCCCTCTAGTCCATAAGGAAGAATTGGGGTCAAACCTAAAGCACACTGAATGCAGCATAACCCCTGGACAATCTCAAGAATTCAGCAGTGAAGTGCTCTCCTGGACAAGAGTAGGAGTTCCCAATCAGACAACAGTTCCTGCCAGCTGGAAGGACATTTATTTCCTCACTAGCTGGCAGCAAATGCCCAACTAACTCAAAACAATGATTTCACTTACTTGGAGCAGGGAGGCCTCCACACGACCGCTTATATTTGCTCTCCTTCAAAACCGAGGTGACTTTGTAGAGGTGCCGGAATCCTGTTTTACACTCGGAGGCAAAAATGAACTCTATCTCATCTTCATGGGTTTGAGGGAAGACATAGAAGATATCATGGATCTGTGGAGATGGAGCAGCGGATTACTGTTATCAGGAGGATTTTGGCACTGAAGTCACGTAACATGAGTTGTTCCTCTCGCTGCTCAACATACAGTTCACACTAGCAGGGTGCCACACTGGGAGAACCAGTTGTGCTTATGAGCCTGGGGGTGTCTGCAGGCAGCAGCCATGGCTGCTGCACAGCTCCAGGCTTTTTGCTCATCCACCTCTAACTTCTGGCCACCAAACTAATTATGTGAGTTTTTCTGCACCTGCCTTTCTAGCTTAGACACAGAGGTGGGTCCAGCTCTGCAAACAGCATGAGACCCACACAGAGGGTCCTCCTCTGTCCAGAAGCGCACAAGTGAAGGGTTACTTAATGTAAGGGCTGTCATTACCTACACATTCATGAAGATGCAAACACTTCCTTCATGGAACAAACTTTTGAGTGACTTCAGAAGCATTTATCTGCACAGCATGAGCTGCCACTCAGGAAACACTCCAGCCGGTAAAATAACGGAGAAAGGAAAATTCACTACACCACCCTGAAGCTATGCACACTATTAGGAGAAAATGTGGTATCACAGAGAACACTCGCTGTATAGGGACTACTTAGTGCCAGGCTTTGTGCAAATGCTCTGCTGAAAGGTCCAGCTGTCAGTGATTGGTGTTCCCAGGCCTTCCTGCAGCCTGGCACACCTCCAATGGGATGTCATTTCAGATACATTGATCTTTATCTGCAGAGGTGTGAAGAGCACTCATTTTTACAGCATTAGCCTCGCATGCAGGTGGCTGCTATCACAACACAGGCCCTACAGCACACCTCCAAGGGGATTACACACAAATGTATCTCACCAGACCATATAGTTAAGGAAGGGTTTTAGGGGCCGTTAACAGACTCCTGGGACTTGTTCACCCAATATGGTCTGGAGAGACCTTTGTTGGCTGAAGGATACTTAATATGCTGGCATTGCTGTTGGTGAACAACTGGCATCAAGTATGTGGAAGGTGTCAGTGGGTAACACTGTGGCCATGGAACAGCAGAGCTCTGGGCTCTGCTTCCTGTTTCTGTCTGACCACTGTGCAGCCTCCAAGCAGCTCTGTTTTCATATCCCAAATCCCTGTGTTCTCTACATACTGGTTTTTACAGCAGAAAGCACAGAATATACACTCTAGGAACACTCTCCTAGGCAGCAGAGTAACAGCAATGTTGCTCAGGTGCTACAAGCAGAGTCTTGAACAACAAACTACCAGAGAAGGCTGAAATTCAAATTCTTACATTTATCCAGATGTCTGTTGTTTCCTCATAAATAATGAAAGGTGTAACAGAATCTGGTACAGCATCGATAAGTTTCTGTCTTTCCATTGCATCATCTTCTGTGGGGATGAATAATGCAGGAGGGATCAAGACGATCTGAAGTCGAGTTTGGGAGCGATCCAGTAAGATGGACCAGATGCTGTTGAGGAGACAGATATTAGAGAAAATAATGTGCACCCATAAGTATTGGGTCTGAAAAATCTCAGACGCTAACTAGCACTAGGCATTATGAGGGAGTCAAGAACATTCCATTTCAGATTGTGGCTTACAAAGCTACATGTAAAATTTCACGCACATAAACAAGTCTTCCCTAACACAAGAACCTATTTCACTTCATTTCAATATTGCATAAGCACTGCAGGTTCAAAAGTTTAATTAATTCTGTTCTCCCAGATTTGAACAGTGCTTTAAGGGAGAAAGAGAAGAGAAAAATCAGGGGAATAATGAAGCAGAAAAATTTCCATTGAAATGTGAAGATACTTGTGAAAATACTGATGTTTTCAATCTATACCTGGCAGAGAATAACACTGGCACCTAAATGGCCTGGCAGCAGACCCTGCCATACTTCTGATGGCTTTGCATGTAGCTCTAACAAGAATCCTGCAAAAAGCAAGATAACGTAGCCAATGTCCCCCTGCATTTCTTCCGCATTTTCTAGGGAGGGAATGAAAAAGGTGAAAGCCATCTTTGGACTCAAGAACTGGAAAAGTGCAATTCTGGAGAATCACAGAAACATAGAATTGTTTAGGTTGGAAAAGACACTTAAGACCATCGAGTCCAACCATTAACCCAGCACTGCCAAGTCCACCACTAAGGCCATGTCCCTGTAGTCCCATGTCTACGTATCTTGAAAAATCCTCCAGGGAAGGTGACTCCACCACTTCCCTGGGCAGCCTGTTTCAGTGTTTGACAACCCTTTTGGTGAGAAACCCTTTTGGAGAAGCTTCTGGTGAGTTAGAAACACTGTACTACATCATCTACAGGGTTAAAAATGACATGCAAATGTAAGCAGCACTTACAGCAGGTTTTCTGATCAGTAAGTCTGGTCAGCAAGGATGGTCCAGTGGTTAAGGCGCTAGCCTAGGGCCTGGGGGACCTGGGCTCATTTCTCTCCTCAGCCACAGACTTCCTGTGTGACCATGGCAAGTCACTTAGCCTCTCTGGGCTTCAGTTCCCCATCTGTAAAATGGGGATAATAGCACTGCACTCTCTCTCACAGGGATGCTGAGAGGACACATACATCAAAGGCTGCGAGTGCCCAATACCAAAGCAATAGCGCCAGGTACCAGAGAAAGAGACAAAGAGGACTCCAGTTTGGGATTTGGAAAAATCATCCCCTTTGCACAAACAAGTTTGTAGCAATGTAAAAATGAAAGCAGGCTTAAGCTTGAAGAAGACAGAGACCACTACATTCTGCTTCTAACTGTATTGCCCCAAACCCTCTAAGCAGAGACAGGATTAACATACGCACTATTTTCCTTCTGGCGTCCACCCAGCTCTAGCAATGTACTCTACTCCTTCAAAGAGGATCTCGAACGGCTGAACTAGCTCTTTATCCACAACATCTGCAATCTGTTGACAAAGCAGCAATTCAGTGACACTGAGATGAACCCCCACATCCAGTTTTTCATGCACGATGAGAGTCTGGACACAGAAGACTTCTTCTGTGCAGCTTATGCAATTTAGATTGCTCAGCCTTTGCAACACAGGGGATTCAACCCCATCTCTAGCCAGACACCAGCATAATAGAAGAGCTTCACACTACCAGCACAGCCAGGGGCTGGGACTTGGGAAATCTGGATGCTCCTCACCAACCCACCACTCGTCTCAGACAAGTCACTTGAACACTCAGCTTCCCCATGTAAAGGGGAGGTGATTTGTACCGAGCTGTTTTGTGAGGTGTTTTTATTGGCAGATGTTGAACATCCTGCATGACATCAGGACAGGTATCAGCGTGCTTCTAATTCATGATATGCAGCTCTGCAGTCTGTTCCTGCTGGGACTGGGAACAAGTCACAGTGGTACCCAAAGGGTCCCGATGGCCTTCCCTGCCTTTGCTGGCTGACGTCAGCATCACTATCCCAGCAGGTGACTGTTGATGGCTGAAGTAGCTCAAGAGTAGAGAGAATCCCAATAACGTATGGCTGTTACTGTATCTGGCAAGATTAATTCCCCAACTGTCTGAAGATCTTGGACTGGGCTGTGGAAAATTCTGTGAAGTTCATCTCTTTCCATATGCTCATGCTTATGTAAGGTGATATTGTCTTTGCAAGCAAATTTTCCCCATATCTGCAGCCAATCAAGAGACCTGTCACATAAGAAGATCTAACCATCCACACCTAAACCATTCTGCTCTGCAGCTGAGTTTGTAAACCAGTGGTAGGGAAGGAAAGCGCAGCCTTGAGAAACACTGCTGCACACACAGACATCAAGTATCTGCATGGGAGTGAGGCAAGTGCACGGCCTCTAGAGAAGCCACTGAGCTATCACAGCCAAGAAAGTTTATTTGTACTGAACTGGAAAATGAACTTTACTAAAAGACTCACAGAAATTACAATTATTTGGAACACAAGCAGAACATAGAACTTACTCTGCCTTCCGCATTGATTGTCACTTCTGATAGCTTGAAAGTGACCTTTGGATTTGCTGTACCTATAAAAACAGATGTTAGAAGTCAGGCACCAGTTGTTTGCTTCCAAGAGGGCAGAGTTGAACTGTGGATTATTGTGACGTTATTCATACAGAACTGGAAAAGGCAAACAGCAGAATGCTCTTTGATCAAATAGCCTACTTGCACATGTGAGGGACAGCACAGGCAGGGAAAAATGAAACTGCAAACATGAGGTAAGATTCATCCTGCGAACAGATCTGATCAAGAGCCATGCTACTGTCACAGTCTTCTCTCCCACACTCAAAGGATGCACATGCTCGGGAGCGATCAGGATAGAAAGCAAGCTTTGGTTTATTGTTTGGCTGTGATTCTCAAGGTGGTACACTGAAAGGGATCCAGTGCTAAAAAGCATTTATGAAAATTAAATGCTTAAAAACCTACTGCCACGACTAGTGCAGTTAAGATAATAAAGCTACGTATTTGTGTTGAACACTGAAAACCTGAAGTTAACTCTTTACACAAAGCCTGCACAAAGCAACAAGCCATCCTGCTGTAGAGCACCTGCAGTGCTAAATGCTGGAGCCTGCTTCACAGGAAGAAAAGAGACTGTAAAGAATAAAGCTGCTGATCCACAAGAAGCCACATGTGGCAAGTTCCATGTCCTCTGAATATTCTCAGTGCTGCTGTGAGAACTCCCACTTCATCAGCCTGCTTCATACACAAACCTGATGCACTGCGGTGAAACGACTTGCCTTGGCCCCAGTGCTGCCTACCCGAGCACTTACCTTTTCTCTGGGAAGAATTTTCTCCACTGCCTCAAGCTTTGCCCTCGTAACAACCCACAGCAAAGGGCTATTGTCCCTACAGCTCAGACTGGAAACTGAGGCCCAAAGATTAAAACCTGGATATTCTTTTTAAGGATTTGGGCTTTGGTTGGCTCATTTTCCTAGATCTGAAATTTGCACTGAACTCAGCTATGACAACATCATCTCAGAAATCTGGGTGTGCACAAGTGCTTAAAACCCACAAGGAGTCATCTCTGGCTTCCCAGGCTAACACTGTGCTTTTCTTCCTCCTTGAAACAAGTAAATCAGCATCATCAGCAGAAAACTTTTCCCAATGGATCAGGGAATGTGCAAGACCTGAATGAATTCTGCAGCTTGGGAAGGTCAGCCAAGCAAGGTATTTCTCCAAAAAATGAAGATTTCGGGAGTGAGGAAAGAGAATAAAGCACTGTGACCTGTGAGCAACATTCCCTGCTGTAATAGTAGGGAAATCTCAGAAGGACAAAGGTCAAACTGTTCAAACTTGCCCCACACACCTGACAGTGAATGGGCCCTTGTCAGGTCTGCTTAAGTCTCACCTCCCTGCTTCCAATGGCACATCATTTATTACGTTCTAAGCCTGCCCTCACCCTTTTACTGTTTGCAAATATGACAACAGGAGGTTTTCCTGATTGGCTACAAGAATGCTGAGTTTGCTCTTTGAAGTCCAAGTGCAATCATGGAGATCAGAGTCCTTCAGAACTCGAACTGCCAGGGCCCTGCCAGCAGCTGAACAGAAACCCTCTCTCAACAAATCAGAAGGACATTAATTCTGCGGCTATTTCCTCAGAGATACAGGGCTGTAATGAGAACCAACCCCTCCACAACTCAGATGTGCCAGGATCTGAGACACCAGCTCCAAAATAGTGACAATCAGATAGGGTTTCTGCCAGCTCCTGAGACACCCAGACTCGGAGCTCTTAGTAACCACATGGCTGGAATATCAGCACAGTCACCAGTGACTAATGTAACCTCCCCAGCAGCAGCTTCCCCAAACATATTTTCACTATCTGGACACCAATTCAAAGACTACTCAACACCTCTCCAACAACCCCTTGCTCTAGGATAGGAGCATGACTGCTGTCAGGCACATGGAATAGAGTATGCGTCTCCCAGGGACAGAGATGTAAGGTGGTCTCACCAGTTTTGGGGTACCGGAAGGAATCTGTTCTTCTTGTCTCCAGCATGGGTGATGTGACATGAATAATTTCCACCTCTGACTCATCATTTTCTTCATAAAGAATTCGAAGAACTTTACCCCCATTCAGTGCTGTAAATGAATTAACATTTCCTGGTCAGAACTCTCATTGTCAGTTATTGCAGGCATCAATATTCTCTCAGGAGCACGAGCAGGATGGAAAGATGAAATAAAATCCAAGACCCGTGATTCAGGTTTCATTAAGCAAAACACTCTGAGACTCCTACAAAGAAGGAAAGTCTCTTCCCTCAGTAACACGTGTCACAAGCCCACCGTAACATGCCCACTGCTGCAGATAGTTTAAAAGGAGCCACAGGATAAAGTTCCTATCTTCATAAAGAGTAACAGAAAAAACTAACTCTGTACTGGACCCATAGAATTATTTGGCATTATTGTGCCTGTCAGACTCACTGGATGCCCCACGCTTACTTGGCTGTGCCTTGGGGCTCCACCAGTAGCCAGTGTATCTGTCAAACTCCTCCTGCAGCACAAAAGTGGCCACGCCAGCAGATTTTGGATCATCCTCAACATTTGCCAGTTCTAAAAAAAAGACACAGAAGAATCAGTTCATGACGTACTGCAGAAGCAAACCAGTCCTGCATTATCCTAAACACTGACCCAAGTTCACCCCTCCAGGAACACGACAATAAATCACTTCTCAGCACATTTGTTTTCTGCTTCCACCCTGCTCTGTTGATTTATTTGGGAGTATCTAATCCTCTCTGACATGGCAGCTCCTTTCAGGAAGGAAAGCCATCCTCCCTTCTTACTCCTACCCAACTAATCTCTCCATTTCCTATGTACTAGTTGAAGAAAGAAAATGTTCTCTCCACCTGAGCTCAGTGAATTGGAACCGCAATCTTCAATTAAAAAGGAAAACCAAGCACAAACCTTTCTGAACATTTCAAACTGAAAACACCAACGTTCAGAAAAAGGAAAGCATCAGTAATTCATTCACTGCACAAAGCAAAAGTGAGAGGCTTACATAACATGTCAACATGATGACATCTCCATAGGGCTTCAATATTTTCCCTGTTACCCTGGAGGTAACTTAGCAGCGCTCCATAAATAATTATCATCTGAGAAGGAGTCACTGCTACAGTTTATTTTTAATGTACTTACATAATATTTTAATATTTAACTTTTAAATAGGCTAAAGTTTATTACAAAGCCCCAGAAATTTGAATGTAACTGCAATTTAAATGGTGTACTTTAAATACAAAGTGTGATTTAAATGCAAAATAAAACACTTTGGTTTCTAAAGTGTTTTATCCACAATTTCCCGCTTTCCTTCCTCCAGGATACATGTCTGAAACGCAAGTGGAGAGGGCAAGAAGCAAGAACCTAAGTTCCTGAGTATGAGGGGCCAGCAGAAGGCTCAGTGCTATTCAGAGTCTGCCTATGCTGTCTCTAAAAGGTCCTGCAGCCTGATTTTCCTGACAGAAACTTTCCTCCTGTTCTATTCCACCCACATCTCCTCCGCGCAAGAAAAGGCTGTTCCAGTGAAAAGGGATGTGCTGTTTTTCAGAAGAGCCCTTCCATATGGACTCAACAAATAACTCATTCTGCCAGATTCCTCAGTGCATCCAGAATCATCCCACGATATCTGCACTAGAGGAAACATAGAACAGGACAAACAACGGGGAATAAACAGGGGCCATTCCCCCAGATTTCAGAAGAAGCCCCAGTGCCACTGCTGAATTCAGTCTAGCAGGAACAAGTGCAGAGGAGGTGCAGAGATTTTAATTCAGCATGCAGTACCATGGTGCACAAATGTTAGCCTCCTTTCTTCTCTCGTTTCTATGTTAGATATCCAGATGTCATTGCTGTGGATAAATGCAATCCAATTTGGATCAGCTGGACAAAGCTTGGGATCCATGCGGATATTTGGACAACTGGTCTCTACCAGAATAGGTCTTAAAGGCTGTTGCTGTTGGCAAGAAAAAGAAAAGCACAGTAAGCAATGATAAGACATGAACACTTACAGAAACTAACCTGGATTATTAGAAGGTCTCTAAGACCACAGCAGTGTGAAAACTGACTTCAAATATACAGGTTTACAACAGAGGAATCCATTTTCAACACAGAAAAATACTATGCAGATATTTTACTAGGGAAAATTGTGTTTCCACTGTGGTTGCACAGATCCCACCAGAGCATATTTCACCAGTGCTGAGGATTAGCAATAGATCAGAAGGCGGCTTGCTTAGAGAAGCTTGGCACAAGCTTAAGGACAGCACCCTAAAAAGGGGCTGGCAGAACATACTATCTTGTCCTCCAAAAGCAACTCAGGGTACAGTAAACTCCCCCTGACAACAGGGTTAGACAGACATCAGGCATCTGTTACAATAATAAGAAATCATAGCAGCTTTGAACTCCAGCTTCAGCACCATCAGAGAACAGGCTGCTTGTTCTGCAAGCCATACAGCCAAACCTTCTAACACATACAGCGCTGACTGCTGAACAGTGACCTCTAAACCACAACCTGGGAACAGAAGTTGCCTCTGATGTGATTCCTGACTACATGAAAGAGCATCCTTTTTTTGGGCTTTGGTTGGCTCAAGGTTATCAAGGCTAGCTGCCATTTGAGTGCAGCAATAACTGATGATCATGCTCTTTTGCTTTCAACCCAAGCCAGAGCAAAGAAGTCCTGTAGTGAGACAGGAGGGATGAGCAAACTCACAGTGAATCCATGAGGGCCTCCATCTTTTACATGATATATTCCACTCCCTGCCTGGAACAGGAAGGTGCCGCTTTCCCGGTGGTAATCATAAGAGGCGATCCCTATGGTGCCAATCCGCTTCCTCTCCCGCAGCAATTCCTCTTCACGAGAGTACATCCCGTAGTCCAGGATGGCCTGAATACGGGCAGAGAACCCAACACAACAATCAACACCTCTGCTCTGCATGCCATGCTATCCTGCCAGAGCATCTCTGTACACTGAGCTTCCAGGACCAGATGGCTCTGCAGACACCCTCCTCCTCCAGAATCCTGCTGGTGGCTAGAAGCCTACTCCTGCTTGTGTCTGCACCATCAGCATAGGTAGGTGCAGGCCATGAGCAGATCCTACACAGCTGTAAAGCTGATAGCCACCTCTCCCCTAGCACAGCATCATTTCCAGTATCCACTGGTTTAAGAAAGATCAGACTGAAGGTCTGTTATTTCTAGAATGGGCAGGAAAGTCTTTGCTAACCTTCATGAAGACACATAGTAACTGGTCTGTCTGACAGCCTCAGGAAGGAGGATATCTCAGAATGGAGATAAATACACCTAATTCCACACGGGGGGTGTCCCACCTTCTCCAGCCTGCCATGGTACATGGGATAGGACCAGTGCAGGCTTGCTATGTGCAGAGGTGAAATAGGGATACATGTCCAAGGAAGTGGGATAGGGATCTTCTGCTCCAGCATGAGTCAGGGAGCTACTGAATGCTCCTCAGTGGGACTCCTCACTTCCCCCTGCAACAGTGATTATTGGAGACTGGAGGATCCTTCAGCGATCCCCAGCATCTCACAGCAGAGAATTAGATGCAAATTAGCACTTCCAATCTGTGCTGGCAAAGGAGGAATCATTCAGCACACACAGTGTGAAGGCTGTAGCTCCAAACACTGCTGAGAAAGCCGTGCTCGATTTGAGATGGCTGCAGTTAGCTGAGTACAGGGAAAATCTTAAGACACAAAACTCCAAATTTCAACAATGGCAGATAGGTGCAACCCCAAAGCCCATGTCCTCGCTACACTGCCAAGAAGCAAGCAAGAAATCAGAACCCACCGGAAAAAGATCCAGAAGAGGCTTCCAGGAAAGCAACAGAGCTGCAGCTTTGTTTATGGTTTTGGGAATCTCAGAGTAGAAGAGTGTGTTCTCCCTGTTCTCACCAGACATTGCTGTTGTGAAAGTGAGGAGGGGAAAAAAATTAATTAGCTTTCTGTTCATTATCCAAGCACTCTGAAAGGATTCCCAGGAACACTTTCACAGGCTCTTCCCACCAGAAAGCACTGCTGGTCTCTGCACTGCAGCCTTGCTCTGGGAATTCCCTGCTTCACAGAAACGTAAGTCCCAGAGAAAGCAGAGAACAAGGAACTACACCCAGGCTTTCCCCCTGCTGCCTGAGCCTGCCTTTGTCTTCCGGAGGGACCTTGTATTTCTGTAAGTTTTTAAAAAGCAGGAGGACCTTCCTGCTAATTCCCCTGGATGGATGCAGCACAATGCAGCTTGTGCTTCAGAGATAATGCATCTTTAGGAAGGTCTGAAGGCCTCTTTCCTGCTCCTCTCCCTCAGTGCTATTCAGATTTTTGAAAGCTCCTGCCAAGGCACATGGGAACAACCCAGAGAGAGCCAAATGTGCCTTAGGGAAGGCTAAATCTGATCTATAGCTCAGGAACTGGCACATGAGAAACCAGAGCTCATCTCAGCTGGGCCTTCACCCACTCACAACGCGCTTGAACTCAGCATCATTCTAGGATTATGATCCCTACCCTCTGAAAAGGGGAAAAGGAGAGAGATCAGCAGCTTTCTATGCCACTGCACAGCACATGCAAAGATTCTGCGAATCATAAATCAGAGCTTAAACACCCAGCCTAAGCAGCAAGCAATGGGGCTAGAACATTGTTCTGGCTCCTAGGCCTTTGCTCCTCGCCCTAACCCAGTTGTTTCATGGAGTTATGTTCAGCTCCCGCAGCTTTTGACAAAAGCATTCCTCTACCTGCTCCAAAAAGCCACAAGGAATGCTGTTCACAGTACCATTTACATGCCAAACCACTTCTAGCACTTACAAATGCAGAAATACCAAGTGAAATTACACAGTGAAACAATACAGGAATGTGGCACTGAGGCCAACAACCATAAATTATATTAAGTTCTTCATTATCAAGACTGAAAATGTCGAGAAAAGTATTTACTCTTTAAGCTGCCTCCGCCCTACACTGCTATTTAGTCCCCACAGGATCCCTGAAAAACCTACTCCATCAGCAGCTGAGGCACAAAGGACTTGCAAAATTACACTTGTAATCTCTGCTTTTGAAGGAAACGTTGAAAAACAAGGTTCTATCCACCAGTTAAGAAAAGGGAGGTTAAACCTACAGAGCTTTTAGAGAGGGTGTGTTGTACGGGAATCAGATTTAATCCATCCTCCCAGGTAGGGAACATGCCCCAGAGGATACTTCACAGTTCTTTTCCAGCTCTCACAGGCCTGAAGGGCCAGCCACCCAACCACGCCATTTATGTGGGAGATGAATTCCAAGCTTTACTGAGACATCAAAAACATGATCATGACATTTGAGCAGCCAATCTGGCCTGAAATCCATTTGGATTTAACTGCCAGGAACATCCCGATCTCAAGAACAGTCAAACCCAAACAGCCTCTGCAGGGGCTGTTCAGTCAAGACACAAGCTGTCACAGCAAGCTTACCCAGATAGTAGATCCTATCGGAATGAGGTCCTTCAGGATCATTTTTCTTCACAAACGTGAAGTCATGAGGGGCTTTTGCCATCATGTAGCCATGATACTTCCGTGTGTCTGTGAGCAGTTTCCGAAGCTGGCTCCAGGAATGCCTCTCTACATAGAAAGGTTCCAGTTTGGGCTGCTCCTCCCTCTGGACCTGCTCCTCTCTGCCCGTAGTTTCAAAGATCTCGAGGCCCGGCTGTTCAGTTTCCATGGCTGCTGCCATGTTGCATGTTTCTGGAGGAACAGAAGAACAGAGGTTCAGCACCACCTTCCAGCAGCCCAGCAGACTCCCAAACTCACAGCAAAAGTGCTAGAAGGAAATCATCATTTCATGTGGGGAAAAAAACAGCAGAATGAGGAGGACGAGATAAGAGATTCGTGCTACGGAAAACAGTCTGCCACCACTCAGCCTTTCAGAATGGGACTAAGAACTTCATAGAGCCCCAGGGAGTTACTGTTTTTTGCCTTTCCCTTGCCCCCACACATCAACTACTCTGATCAGTTCACGAAGTGGATGAATTCTTCCCTGTTAAGCTCTCCTACCTGCTTCTTCTTCCTCCCTGTAAACTGCACAAATGCTATACTGGTATCAGAGCAGGGGGTGAGGAGGACAGTCGTAAGACATGGGACAACCAACTGCTCAGAAGAAACAACATTAGTAGTTGAATTGGAACCACCAGCTCATACACGATGATCCTAGGAAACTGCATGTCCTTATTCCCATCATTCTCCTATAACTTCTTGGATTTATTTATATCTCCTTTCAAACAAAGCTTGGAAGGGTCCAGGAACCATCAACACTATCATCATCTCAGGGATATAATTACAATACTGTATGGATAAGACTTCCAGAAGTGAGGCAATACGTGAAGGGGACACAGTGAAAAAAGCATTTTCCAAGCAGATTTATCTGCAGCAGAGGTCTTATCCTCCCAAACAGGCCATTAATTTAGCAGATTCCTCTTCCTGCAGGCAGCTGTCCTTTACAAAGTATATCTGAGCTGGAATTAACAGCCCAGATGTCTCCCAAGAGGAAACCGAGTCCTTCCACTGTAAATCCCAGATCTGAGGGCAGCTCCAAAAGGATCCAAGCTATAAACTCCCTCCACATAGTTCATTACCAGAGAGACCAAGGATTGTCATTCCTCAAAGGGAAAGGGTTTTCTATATATAGAATGGAAAAACAGCACAACTGTTCTGCACACTGCTACAGCAGAGCTTGGTGGCCTGACAAAATACAGACTAAATAAAGCATTCCCATTGAGCAGAGGCAATAAAGGACCACTGAATCTCAAGGTATGGGGTTGAGCATGGACTGCCTCTCCTGCAGCTCTGCACAGCTGCTGAGATATCTCAGCATAGATAGGTCCAAAAGAAACGACCTACACCTTGGACCAAACCCATTTTATAGCACAAACTGCTAAATGCAAAGCAGAGCGAGTTTGGATGAAAAGTCTGGTTCCACCTTTGCGAACACAAACACAACAAACACGGACTGAGCTATTTAGAACACAAATATGCAGCCCCTGTAAAACTGAGAGTCCAAGCACATACACAAAGCAGTGCTCTACTCAAACAGCGTTAGAAACAGCAGGAGACTTCAAACCTGCATCAGAAAACTCGCCTCAGAATTCCAACGAAGAAAAACCTCCTTTCCCCACCTACACCCAGCCGCTGTTATGCCTTAAGCTGACATACTTCTCACACCCCCCTCCCAAGAGAAGAGATAAAACCCGCGGGACAGTAGACTTCAACGAGCAAACAAGAGGGAGATCTGCCACCCGGCAAGGCAGCGTTGGCCCAGGGCAACGCGAGGCTCTGCCCTGGGAAACCACTGCGGGGTCCGAGCCGCAGCCACCTCCCGCTCCGAGAACCGTTCCATTTCCACCTCCCCGCAGCCAACAACGCGGGAGCTGCCGCACCCCGCACAGCGCCCCAGGGCACCCTCCAGCCCCGCCACACCGAGCGCACCCGCGGGCTGCACCGGGGGGCGAGCCGGGCGAGCAGCCGCGGGCCTGCCCTTGCCGCCCAGGCCGGGGAGAGCTGCCGGGTCCCGGGAGGCGCCCGCCGGGGGCTGCTGCAGGCCTGGCAGGGCGCGAACAGCCAGAGGCCGGCCCGGGGCAGGCGCCGTGCTCCCCCTGCCCCCCGGGAAGGTGCAGGCGGCTGCGGCCCCGCTCATGCGAGGCCTCGCCCCGCTTCCCCCGGGCTCCCCCGGGCCCACAGGCGGCCTCCCCCCGCCTCCCGGTACTCACGGCGCTGCCGGCGGCGATGGGGCCGAGCCGGGCCGCTGCCGCGGCCGCTTCCGCTTCCGCCAGGAGTGGCCGCCGGGCCACTCTACGCCGGGCAGCGCCCCCTGCAGGCGGGGAGGAAGCGGCGCTGCCGCGCCTGCGGAGCACGGCGGGGTGCCGACGAGGGCGCCGCCTGATGGGCGGGAGGACCAGGCTGTGGGGAGCAGAGGAGGGGGGGACGTGTAACACCCCCCTCACATCAAGAGTACTTCCAAGCACTGACAGCGCGCGTTCAGCGCAGGGCACCCCCGGCTCCGGTGCCGTGAGCCCCCGGGAGAACGCTCCTGTGCATTCGCATTTCCCTTTGCAGAGCAAAGGTCTCCTCTGATCCGCTGTAAAGCAGAGAAAACCCGGCAGCAGGCGCCCCTCCTCAACACGAGCACCGCCCGAGCGCCTCGGGACCTGATGGATGTGTTCCCCGCTGGTCTTCCTATGCTGCCTCCCATGTGCTGCCCCGGGGCTCGTCAGCCCCTAAGGGTACGTGGGGTTTGTGTTCAAACTAAAGCAACCCAGAAACTGTGGGTACGGCTCACCCAACCTTCTGCAATGGCTTTGCAGCCCCAGGGGCTGGAAATCCCCCGCTCAGAGGCAGGCTGAGGCACGGAGCCAGTGTCTACAGACAGCACGGCATTGTCTATCAGCCTCCTTCTGTGCAAACCCCGTGAGGTTCAACAAGGCCAAGTGCAAGGCCCTGCACCTAGGTTGGGGCAATCCCAGCACAAGCACAGGCTGGGTGCAAACTGAATTGAGAGCAGCCCTGAGGAGGACTTTGGGGGTGTCTGTTGATGGGAAGCTCAACACAACCCAGCAGTGTGCACTAACAGCCCAGAAAACAACCATGTCCTTGGCTGCATCAAAGGGAGCGTGAGCAGCAGGCCGAGGGAGGGGGTTCTCCACCTCCGCTGCGGTCCTGACCCAGCTCTGGGGCAACAGCACAAGAGGAACATGGAGCTGCTGGAGCGAGTCCAGAGGAGGCCATGGAGATGCTGCGAGGGCTGGAGCAGCTCTGCTCTGGAGCCAGGCTGAGAGAGCTGGGCTGGGGCAGCCTGGAGAAGAGAAGGCTCCTGAAGGGGAGACCTGAGAGCAGCTCCAGGGCCTAAAGGGGCTCCAGGAAACCTGGAGAGGGGCTTTGGCCAAGGGCTGTAGGGACAGGCCAAGGGGAATGGCTTTAACTGCCAGAGGGGAGACAGCGCAGAGAGCAGTCGGCTCTAGTGGAAGGTGTCCCTGCCCGGGGCAGGGGGTTGGGACCGGATGAGCGTTCAGGTCCCTTCCAACCCAAGCCATTCTCCATTGGCTACATCCGAGGAGCCGTGTCCTTGCCCAAGGCCGCCCTGGGGGCAGTCCTGCGGCACAGAGGGCGCAGGACGGGGTCAACCCCCCCGCCGGTTACAGCAGTGACCACCAAAGGGCGCTGAGACCCAATAGCCCCCGAAAGCCACCTCAGCGTTTAAACACCCCCCGCGGCTCCTCACCGGGGTCGTGGCCATTGAGGGCAGCACCTCTGCGGCTGCGCGAGGGCCGCCGGGGACACACGGAGGAGATACGGAAGGGTGAACGCACACGGAGAGGGGTGGCACACACGGCCCTGAGGCGGCGAACGGGAGCGCTGAGGGCGGGCGAGGAGGGGAGGGCGTCACCGCGGACGCGAGGACAGCCCCGCAGCGCGCAGGCGCGCACCAGGACCCGCGCACCAACCCGCGGCGGGGCCGCAGCGCGCGGAGTCCCTCCCTCCTCCCTCCTCCCTCCGGTCCGCCCACGGGAGGGGTGAGGGGGGGGGCGCTACCGGCGCGCGCCATGGCGGGCTCGAGCCTGCGGCCGCACGTGCACTGGGCGCAGCGGCACCGCGAGCTGTACCTGCGCGTGGAGCTCAGCGATGTGCAGGTGGGGGGGGACGGGACATGGGACACGGTGGGGGGGTGGGATCCGTGAGGGAGCGGTCGATCCGTACCTAACGCTGCCTCTGCCTCCGCAGAACCCGGACATCAGCATCGCCGACAACGTCCTGCGCTTCAGAGGTACGGGCCGTGGTCGCCGGGGGGTTGTTGATAGCCGCCGGCGTGAGCCGTCCCCATCGCTGCGCTCGGTGGTAGTTGCTGGGCCCACGAGGGTGTGTGGTGACAGGGACCCACCGACAGCGCTGGCAATGGCAGCCGGGGCACGTTACCCCCCGCACGCCGCGTATGGCACCGGGGGAGGTCATGGAGTGATGGAATGGGTTGGGTTGAAGGGGCCTTAAAGCTCCTCCAGCTCCAACCCCTGCTATGGACAGGGAGGGACACCTTCCACTGCAGCAGGTTGCTCCAAGCCCCTGTGTCCAACCTGGCCTTGAACACTGCCAGACACAGGGCAGCCACAGCTTCCCTGTGCCAGCGCCTCAGCACCCTCACAGGGAAGAGCTTCTGCCCAAGAGCTCATCTCAGTCTCCCCTCTGGCAGTTAAAGCCATTCCCCTGTCCTGTCCCTACAGCCCTTGGCCAAAGCCCCTCTCCAGGTTTCCTGCAGCCCCTTTAGGCCCTGGAGCTGCTCTGAGGTCTCCCCTTCAGGAGCCTTCTCCTCTCCAGGCTGCCCCAGCCCAGCTCTCTCAGCCTGGCTCCAGAGCAGAGCTGCTCCAGCAGCAGCATCTCCATGGCCTCCTCTGGACTCGCTCCAGCAGCTCCACGTCCCTCTTGTGCTGTTGCCCCCAGAGCTGGATGCAGGATGTCCTTGTTTCCCACCTCCTCACTGTCCTGGGTCAGCTGAAACCCAGTGATAACTCACAGCAGTTTCTCCCTTTAACAAAGTCCCTGTTTGCGGCTGTTATCAAACCTGTGTGCCTGGAGCCAGTGCTTGATTGGAAAGGTAAAGCAGGTCTTGTCCTGAAAGATGGAGTTTGCTTTCACCAGGCAGCTGCATTGTGGTTCTTGTGTTGGTTGGCTTGTCCAGGCGCTGCTGTCCTGGTTTTGTTTGGATTTTCCTCATTTATTCAGTGTTTTTCTTTAAGCATTGTTTAGGAAGTGCTGCCACAGCCAGGGCCATTTGATAGGGGTGCGTTGCACATCGCGTTCGCTTTAGGATCAGTTTACACCATGGAAGGGTGGGAATTACACTCGGTGTGCAGGTTTTGGCAGCTCTTCCAGGGACAAGAGCCATGTATGTGGTCAGTGAGAAATGAACACAGCTTCCTGCCCTTGAGAATCCTCACACGGTGCTCCCATAGACCCAATGGACACCAGTTGCCTTGGGCACTCACTTGTCAGTGTGGAGCCTGGATCCCCAAAGGCAGTGGATTTTCAGCTGGATTCAAGTTAGCCATGAGCAGCCTTTTAAGCCTTTCTTACGGGAATCTCACACACTGCTTCCTGCAAGCGAGGACCCTTTTCCATGCAGCTTAAGCTGCCAACTCCAGCAACTGCACCTCCCAGCAACATTTAGGGCTGTTTGTGTCTTCCCTGTTACTGTGTGGTCTCCTCTTTCAGTGCAGGGGGAAGCACGGTGAATAACCACGGAGTATTTCTATGTCCTTGGCAGATGGGGTGTGCGGAACCTAACTGGGACCTTTATGCTGACTGTTAATTCTTTCAGCTCAGGGTCATGGTGCCAAAGGGGACAACATCTACGAGTTTGAGATCGAGTTCCTGGAACCGGTTGAGCCTAAAGTAGGTATTTTTTACTTTTCTACCTCTTGCAAAGAAAAAGTGACTTTTGACAGGAAAATGGGTAAAGTTCCTGGTGACCCTGTGACTGCTGCAGACAAACAGCCAATTGTGGCAGTCCCCTGTCCTAGTGCTTTTATAGCTCTTTTATAGGATTTGAAGCAGCAAAATAATGGGGAATGCATTGGTGCAACCTTGACTGGAGAGCAAGGGAACACCATGCTGCAAAGTGTCACTGGGATGTTTCATGGCTTCCTTTGTAGCCCAGCAAAAGAGAGTCATGGGAACTGCCCATGCTTCTGGCTCATGCAGATTTCTTAGGTTGCCAGTATGGATCTGCTGTGGTTCCTGTTGCAAAAACCTGCCCTTAATTCCTGTTGTAGTCTGATAAGAGAATTCCTGGTGTAGTCTGCTAGGAGAGAGCTTGGCTAGAGGAGCAGTCCCTCCACGTTACTCACAGTTGGCTGTAAAGTCTGTCTTTACCTCTCAGAGTTGTTAGGGGCACAGGGAAACGCTGGGCTCTGCCCCCAGTGCAGGATTTGTGCTGTTTGTTCCTGGCTGATTGTTGGGGATAGCTGCAGAGGGGGAGTCACCGTTCACCTTTGCTGCTTCAACAAGGGGGGAGACTGCTGGAGGGTGAATTTCTAGGGTCTGTCAGCAGGGAAGTGTCTTGTGGCTCCTACCAGGTGCTGAGTGCCAGGTGATGAACATCTCCTGGTTCCAGAATCTGGTCACCGGTTTGTCAGCTGGCCTGTAAAGGAGCCCCTGCCTGGTCCACAGTGTGAGGAGAGGTGCCACCACTGCCTGTGCTTGTCCTTGGTGCTGGCAGACATGGGCTGTGCTGTGAGTCAGGCCTGGAAGGCAAACCCTTGCCTCTGCAGAGCAGCCTCCTTCCAAAAGTCAGCTCACTCTGTGTCACTGTGGAGGGACTGGAGGAGAACAGACTCTGTGTAACTTCACAGATGGGCAGGACCAGGAAGCATTGCAGTCCATTTCCTCCTTCAGCTTTGGTGTGCACCATGAGTGCAGTGCCAGCTGCCAGGCTGGCCACCAGCGAGAGCTGGAGCCTCTGACAGGCAAGGACCAGGTGTCAGTGGCTGTAAATTACAGCTGCAGCCTTCAGATGTCCTGGGAGCATCCAAGCAGCCTTGACAGAGCAGTGCCTGGTGTGATGTGACCAGTTAAAGCAGCTCATGGCGTTTCTGCATCAGTTTCTGTTGATCTGAGAGACAGTCCCATGCAGAGCACTCTGTAGGCTCGAGGTGTGGAGGGATGCGATGGTGGCACCCAAGGTGACAATGCAGTGGGTTGTAAGGATGGGGAGGTTCTGGGCTGCTGTTATGCAGATGTCATACAGGGTCTCTCCTGTTCTGGACATGTACCTGTGGCTGATGGCAGTGTCATTTCTACCACTGGCTCATAGTGGGTGGCTCACAGCACTAAATTCAAGAAGGTCTAAAGCCAAGGTCATGAATTCTGCTGAGGAAGAACAGCACTAGGGTCTGTGCTAGCCCTTTGTGGTGGGATGCAGTGGTGCTATGTGGCCTGGGCAGGCTTTTAAGCTGCTTATCAAGTTCCACATCCATCAGAGTTGCCATATTTAACTTGGCTGCCCTTTGCTTCCATGCCTTGGGCAGCAGAGAGATTCTTGTACTGCAGCAGTCCATGTCATCCCTGCCTCCTCAATAAGGAGAGCTTGTTTCATAGGACTTTTGCTGATGCATGCTCCTGTGTCTGCCCTCAGCCTGTATGCAGGGTGACTCAAAGGCAGCTGAACATCACTGTGCAGAAAAAAGAGAGTAACTGGTGGGAGAGGCTCACCAAGCAAGAGAAGCGCCCGCTCTTCCTGGCTCCCGACTTTGACCGCTGGTTAGATGAATCGGATGCTGAAATGGAACTGAAGGAGAAGGTCAGTCCTGTGGGTGCGCATGGCTTGTGCTGCCAGCTGCAGAGCAAGAGCAGGTGTCCTCCTGCACTTGAACTTGTGTTCGTCATGCACCTGGAGTTGTCTGGCGTGCTGATTGTTACTGCTGTTTCATACAGATCCCAGGCAGAATTGGTTTAAACAGTTCAAATTGGAAGCAGGAATTCAGAAATAGACACACCTCTGGCTAGAAAGAGCAGCAGTGTGAACCTGAACTTGCTCAGTGCTGGCCAGGGCCTGCAGCCAAAAGCTTGCAGCCCTTGCCTTACACCTCAGCAGCCCTGTGTCCTGATCCATATGAGGATCCTATCAACGTGGAGCCCATATGTGCCAGTCCCAGGCATTGCTTGATTGTATTTAAGGCTTTCCTGATCCTGATGGCACATTCCCACCATCCGGTGAGCTGGAGCAGCTTACTGCAGCAGGGAGGTGTGAGACCATCTTGGAAAAGACTTGAAGAGATCCCCTTTCTCCTGATCTGTTTCACAACAAACACTGCCCTGTTCCCCTCCACAGCCCCTGAGCTAGTGCAGAGGAGGAAGGGTCACTGCAATGCCAGGAGCCACAAAGCAGTGAAGGGCAGGCAGGGAGCCTGGGCTGGATGTTCTCATTTTCCTTCATGTCACTGGTGGGTCATGAAAGGTTTGAAGGACCAGCTCTAAGGAGCAGTAATAACTGAGAATTAACACAGAAAGCAGCAGGCTGTTCCAGCAAAGGCATCTAATTACTACAACACAATCCCTCGCAAAGGCATGGTAACGAGTTAACACCCTCTAGCTTTTACTGTACCATAATTCCTGGATGATGAGTGCTGGTTTATGCAAGTGAAGTTTTAAACCCTTTGGCACTTGGCTGCGTAACTGAGTTTTAAACCCACTAGCTTTGCAGTAGTACTGTTAACAAATCACTTGCTAATTACAGTAACAGTCTTTAAAACCTTATCCTTGATCTTAAGGAAGAAGAAAAGATTAACAAAATGAAAATAGAATCCAGAGTCCCAAAAGACCGTAAGTAACTGAACCTTTTGAGGGTGGAAGGTGGGGTTTAGAAGGCTTCTGTCACTCTTATATCAACTCAACTATATAACTATATATATTATATATATGTAACTTATATATATAACTTATATAACTCAACTCTCATGGAGCAATTTTGACTGGTTTGGTGCATCTTGGAGGGGGATCTTTGTACTGTGTGAGCTGTTTGGAAATGTAATACAGACTGCAGTTTCCAATGAATTTAAAAGTCTAAGTAGTGAGAAGTGACTTTTAGATGATGGTAAAAGCAACAGACCCCACAGTGCACGCAGCAACCCTTTTAGCACAATCAATAGCTTCCCTTTCTCTTGTTCTTTATTCTCATGGTTTGCAGCTGCACTCTGCAGAAGTGATGCCATTGTTCTCTGCTCACCTGGTGTGTTTGTTATTGCTTTTAGCTTTCAGACACCTGAAGAGGGGCTACTTAGTCATGTATAATCTTGTACAGTTGTTGGGATTCTCTTGGATTTTTGTGAACATGACAGTACGACTCTTCATCCTGGGCAAAGGCAAGTAATAAGCGCTTTCATTTACATTGGGGGTTTTGTTTGGGGTTTTCCTTTTAGTGGTGGTTTTAATCCTTTTCAAGTAGTGAAACCTAAAGGAAGGCTTCTTTAAGAAATACAACCATAAATGCAAGTGCACAGCAAAAGCCTCTTAAAAGCTGTCGCAGTGTCAAGGATAGGAAAATACTGTCCTCTTGTATATCGCAGCCGTGTATTCCGATGAATGGTACTTGTACCCTACCAACATCACTTCTGAAGGAATCAGTGGGAGCAAAGCGTCTCTCGCTGCAGCGTTGGTACGTTTGAAAATGAGCCAGGTGGAATATTTTGACTCATTCCATTGAGCTCCAGCTCCGCTGCTTTTCTGGTGAAGTGATTACTGAGACGGCTCTTGATCCTTCTGTGTGTGAAACAGGGCACTCGAGCAGTGTTTCTGGCCTGATTCGGCGACTTCCAAGATCAGGCCTATAAAGAGGTTACATAATTATGCACCATGGTTTCTATCAACTACGACTCGAATCCTGTTATCGAGAGCTCTGCTGCTGCCCCAGCTTCCTGAACGTGGAAATTCATCTGTCCTCTGAAATGGTGTCCTGTGTCTTACAGATTCTTTCTACGATACGTTTCACACCATTGCTGACATGATGTACTTCTGTCAGACCCTAGCGTTAATGGAGATCATGAATTCACTGATAGGACTAGTCAGGTCACCCCTGCTACCCGCTGTAGTGCAGGTAATTAATATGTTAACTTTCTTCTCCTTGCTCTCCCTGTGTTTAAAGTGAATCTCTATTTTACCCAAGTGTCGAGACTCTCCCAATGTAACTGGTACAACCTCACTGGCATTGGACTAGAAAATATATTATTCCAGAAGCAGGAATCCATGCTTCCAAGGCTGTGCCAGGCTGTCTTCTTCTGTCACCTAGGTAAGATAGCTCAGGACAGCAAAAGCAAGAAGCAGCTGATGAAAACTAAGTGATTTTGATTTGGAGCCAGTGCCCTTTTTATCCTGGTTGTGCTTAAAAATGAGGATAGATGGTTAAAGCTAAGATCCTTCGGACTGCACCTAAATGCAGAGCAAATTGCATACTCGAGAAGCTCAGCTGTGGGATTCATTATGTGCTCAGCATGTTTCAGATGTGACGAGCAGCTATCCTGCGTGGTTCTGACAGCAAGAACTTGCTCCTTTGGTGAGGAGTGTGACTGGTCCTCAATTTGTTTTTCTTAACCAGATATTTGGAAGAAACTTCATTTTGTTTGTTGTCCTTGGAAGCTTAGAGGAAATGCAGAGCAAACCTGTGGTGTTCTTCGTATTTTATTTCTGGAGTATCATTGAGCTGTTCAGGTTTGTGGGATTTCTCTTCCAGCAGTTTGTACAGAACGATGGGCTTGTTCCCAAGAGCTCTTTAAAGATTTTGTCCCTTTGGGAACAGCAGCACTAGTACATTGGGCCCCAGAGGGTGAAATCTCCTTTAGTCACAGACAATCACAGCCTTCCTAGCTTACTCCATATTCCAAAAGGTGGGACAAGGAGTCTGAAAAGAATGCTGCCCTGAACCTAGGGAAATCTGTTGCTTTGGATTCCCATCACTGAGCTGCACTGGACTGTTTCTCATTCAAGAGAAGTATTCTGACAGCTCGGTATGGCAATCCAGGCGGTTGCATCCATCCCTTAGTTCTGTAGACTGCCAAAAAAAGGTGTGTCCATCATGATCCACAAGAACCATTTCTGGAATATTCTCAAGGTGTTTGGGAATTATATGCACTATACAGCATATATATATATATATGCAAGACTAATTCTAGTAGCAGCTTGCATTTGAAACAGTGATTGTTTCTTCTCATGCTGAATTGGCTTTAGGTATCCGTATTACATGCTCTCGTGCATCGGTATTGACTGGAAACCACTAACCTGGCTGCGTTACACTGCCTGGATCCCTCTCTACCCCTTAGGAGGCTTGGCAGAAGGTAGGTCCAAACCAGCCAGTTTAATAAATAATGAATTCAAGGCTGGGCCTGTAAAGCCTTTTTTGTTGTTGGCTGCTAGACTTAAAAATAGTAAAGCAGAACAGATAAACAGACCCTTGCTTTGAGCCGAATCCAATGTAAGCATTTTTGTCTTTTGGTGCAGCAAGTATTCTTTTTCTGTTTGATGTGAAAAGAAGTCTTCCTTTTGGGCACTGTCTTGCTAGTCTTCCTG
This sequence comes from Myiopsitta monachus, assembly GCA_017639245.1. Lineage (NCBI taxonomy): Eukaryota > Metazoa > Chordata > Aves > Psittaciformes > Psittacidae > Myiopsitta > Myiopsitta monachus. Next base: position 2,768,824 of record CM029921.1, on the reverse strand, counting down.
CTCTACCCCCTCCAGAGTGAGGGCTTTACAGTGTGCTCTTCTGTCTTAACAGGTCTAGGTTATATTTAGTATTTACTTATCAAAGCAGCGTATCACCACTCAGCTTCTCCCTGTAAGAGATGTGTTGTAACTGTACCTGTCAGAACATGTTTCTTTGAGTCAGGAGTAGGCTTGGGCATTGCCCAACTCCAGGCCAGGAAAGACTGTGCCTGTTTTGTTGCTGTGGGAATTTCTGCATGGTAAACACTGCTGGTACGGGCCCTGCAGGCTACAGTTGTGTGTGAGAACAGTGTCTCAGCCAGGCAAGTTCACTGTGCTTAGACTTCCACTGCTACACTGCCCCACTGGCTGCTTTCCATCCTACTGCATGCTTTAAAATGGGTATAATTAATGAGAGCTGGGGAATATCCTGGAAGTGTGTATTTTATCTGTGTTTGGTAATGATGGTGACCGTCTGCTTTCAGCCGTCTGCATCATTCAGTCCATTCCGATCTTCAGTGAAACAGGGAAATTCAGCCTGGCATTGCCAAATCCACTCAATGTCACAATCCAGTTTTCATTTTTGCTTCAAATGTATCTTATAGTCCTGTTTTTAGGTAAGAGATTCATTTGTATTTCTCACTACTGAAATTAAAAGGCCAAATTCCTCTGAATAAGTGTATTTATCAAAGAAAATGAAATTCCTGCCTCTTGGGGATTATGCTAACCCAAATTTGCCTGAGGTTAAGTATTACCTTGTTGCTTGTTTATGTAAGTTTGTCATAGATGGAGTGGAACACACCTACAGTTAGCAGTGGGTAGCCCCCCAGGAAGGAGACCTTGGTGACAGCAGTGTTATCTACTGATCACTTGGGTTAAAAGACTAATGTTTATATGTATTTATAACTTCAGCACACTTACTTTCACCTTTTACGTTGTATTTGAGCTTTGGAATGATTCAGTGGAAATCTAAACATAATTTCAAGTTAAAGCAAGGCTTAAAGAAACTGCATTACAATCACTAATGCAACATGAAGTCATGTTATTCCACAAAACAATTTAGAAGGCTCTTTAAATAGTAGTAATTATCTTCATAAGGAAGAATGGTGCTTTATGCGCATTTGGTTTCTGGTGTTAGTTTTTAACATACTTTGTAGTATGCGCACCCAGTATGTCTGGGTACCCACAACAATTTTAACCTAGCTAATTTTAAACTGAATTTCCCCTAGATTTCTCATTTCACAGCCACTGAGCATTAAAAAGATGTGATGATGTCTCCTACCTAAATGCTTCACTCTCTTTCAGGGATATTTGTAAACTTCCGTCATCTCTACAAGCAAAGGAAACAGCACCTCGGACCAAAGAAGAGAAAGATGAAGTGAAAGAGGACTGCAATGCTTTCTTACCTAACTTATCTCAAGATAAGCCTCTAATTCTTATGGTTTTACCCACTGTAACGTAAAGGATTTTGTAAAATTCAATGATCACACTAGATCTCATGATTTCAGGTAGCATTCCATATACTGTGTTTTGTTCTTTTCAATCACTGTATGCATGGCACTTACCACTGAATAGCAACCTTTAAACTTGTACCTTGTCAACTACCATATTAGAAATCCTATTATCTGCATATAATATGCTTATAAACAGTGGAGCAGCACTAAATAGAACTAGTGTTAAATTGGATATTTGCTCTTTCAATACTGCATGCAGATAGGGCTTCTGATGTCAGGATAGACTATTAGCTGGTCCATGCTGTTCCCAGGGTGCATCATGATGGCAGGAGGAGCATGTCTGAGACCACTGTGACAGCGTTTGGGTGTTTATTAACTGCTGGAGTAAACTTGCTCAGCACCTACCCTCCCCCTCTTCTTCTGCAGCATCAGTTTGCTGCAGAACTTAAACTGGAAGAAGCTAACCCAGATTTAAATGCTACCAACTTAGTTTCTAGTTTAGGAGTGCTGCGAGGACCCGAGCAACACATGTATTCCTGCAGCAACACATCCTATCCAGTCATTAGGGAAAGGAACCTGCCACTCTGGGACATGGTCAGAAATGCATTCCTGGTTGGTAATGCAAGCACTGAAACATAAGAAAATAAGGAAACATAGGTACCAGCTTTCCCCTACTATGTAAACTCCAATAGAAGTCCATTCCACCTGTGCAAAGCCTCCTTTGATCATTCCTGGCAGGGCTGTTGCTCCCACATTTATAGCCTTCAGAAAGGCAGTAAGGATTGCTTTTCTACTTAAACTTAGGGGTGCAGCAGAGAAGTTGGTGTATATGCTTAGCTGGTTGGCCCCCGGCGGGATGGAGTCAAATAAGCCATATATTATGTAGATAGCGTATATTAAATCTTAGTAAGGGAGATCCCACACAGGGGTTGAAGGGACCATTTCCCTCTATGTTTGCTTCAAATAACGGAGAAGCTCCCTCCGCATTCCAGATCATCTACTCACCTGGAAACTTTTGTTTCAGGTGATTTAATTTCAGCATGCCCTTCCTCACACCTTGCCTGCTGTAGCTATTTCAGATCCCTCTGGCCTCCTTAATCCAGTTTAGAATGTGTACAGAAGTTTTGTCTAAGGCATACTGTGGTAATCAGCAAGTTGCTTCACAACTGCCACTGCCCCAGGGCAATGCAAAGCAATGCCAGCAATCCAGAACAGGCACTGAAGTTGAGATTAGCTTAGTGCTATGTCACTGTTCATCTTCTACTGTAAAATAGTATGAAGCCTCCAGAAAATTATTTTCCGTATTAAAGGAAACAAACAGCTTGCTATCTGTGATAGGGACCCAGTGATCGTTACTGTAAAGGAAAGGAAATAGGGTTATGGAAAGATTTTAACAAAGAACTGGTACAAGCTCCACGCTACCTTTCACAAAGAGCTGCAACTTCCCTTCAGGGATACTTGAGACTCACTCAAAGGAGAGTGCAGCTTACTTTACTCAGGAGAGTTAAGCATTACTTACACACTTACTTAGTACTTCACTTAGCACACACTGTACCTGTGTTTGAAGTATGTCAAAGGATTGAATTAGCTGAGTAACAGAACAGCAAGGATCGCTTCCTCCAATTTCTCCACTGGGCATTTAAACTTCTGTTATGAATTCTGTCTGTATTCATGCACTGTATTTCTCAGTGAAATTGTGGTACCTAGTGCAAGCTGTCATGGATCTTACACTACTGAATTTTAGCCCTTCGGAAAGAATGTGTTTATATTAATAAAGATTTACAACCAAACGTTGCTTTGGTTCAGTTGTTTGTCCTTTCCCTGAATGGAGAAGTCGTACAACTGAATTATTTAACTCTTGTGATAACCAGGCCAATGTTTTAGGCCACACAGCCTGGATGCTAGGAAAATGGAACATAATCCAAATTAAGTTTTAATGAAGAATTATTCTTTATTAATATTACACGAATAAAAAACATGTCTCACAAGATTCAGTTACTTTCACAAGCATAAGCACTGCCATGCAAGTGATGATAACTCTCATTAGGACTGACTTTCAAGTTGGGCATAAAATCAGAGACAACAACACCCTGTAATTAGCTACATTTGATCTTGCACAGTGATTCTCACACATTTTCTTTGGACTAATCTAGTCACTGTATAAAGCAGAGTAGCTGCCTTTTAGGATGCTTCTACCAGTGATTTCAGTCATGTAGTAACTGCATTTTGGGGAGGCCAAAAGCCATGAGCAGTGTGCTGCCTGATGGCATTTTCTCTCCTCTCATGTACTGAGTAACTTCCACCCATCATCCAACACAGTAACTGACTTTAGGATGCTTTCCACTGTTTCCAGGCCTGACTAAAGCCCCCCTAAACTAGCTATATTTCTTTAGAGTACTGATGCAGGTAAGGGACCTCGCTTTGATAGGAAGCTCTCAGAACAGTAATTAAACAGGCCCCAGAGAGTAAGCAGGGCAAGAAGATTTTAACCGCTTGAGTCTTAATCTATAAAAGTTCCCAAAATGGAGACTTCACATTCTTTCAGTGGTGCTGCTGGAAAAGTCTGTCTGGAGTGGAGCAATGTTATGATCATAGGCAGCATATTCCGACGCTCCAGTACTTGCCACTTTGAGCTGCTGAGCAGCATGTGTGAGCTGAAAGGCTGCGTCGGGGTGAGCGGTGTCAGGAAGCAGAGTGCACTCCCGCTCCAGCATGTCTGCCACACCTTTCAGGAGGTCCAAAAAGCCAAAGGCCAGAGCTGCCTTTCGTAAGCGATTCAGTTCCTGCAAAGAAGGAAAGTGCCTTTTAAAGCCACTATGAGCCTCTCCACAAAAAGTGGTTTCTTGCTTCTTATTTTAAAGGCAAGCTCCTTCACTTGAGAGGACAATAACCTGAGTGATGAATTCAGCTGCTGGAAACTTCTCAGCTGCTCATGAGATAAAAGTACTTTAGGGCTGAAGATAACAGTGGCACAACTGAAAAGTTGGTTTGCCCTTGATCCCTTCCTATCAATTTCCACTTCTCCCTTCTGTGCTGTTGTACCTGCCTGTTCTGGCTGCATCCCAGCAGAGGCGGCCTCCAGCTTAGGCTTCACTGACTGCTGCCTTCAACCAGTGTCCAGCAAAATGTATCTATATTGATTTTTCTTCACTATAAACTGACCAGTGCTTATTCACACTTGAAGTCTCTGGGGCTACAGTATCAAACTGCTTCAGCACTGGCTTACAGGAGAAACAACAATTACCTCCAGCTACAGTGCAGATCATGGGTTATTATAATGTGGCCACATGTCCCTGGAGTTTTGTCTTTCTCCGCTTCAGTTATAGAAAAAATAGAGGAGACATTTTTGGACTCAGAATTGCATTGCTATTTCTGTCTGATCCCACTTCTGCCTGGACAACAGCATAAAATCTGCAAGGAAGTTCACCACGGAAGTAGCAGGGATCACGTAAACATGACATGTCTATGCCACCCCGGCAGAGAACCTGGTGGCAGGAAACCAGACTCCCTTGCCTCACCCTAGGCTGTAAAACAGACTCAGGACGTCTCCTTTACCATGTATGTTTTCGCAGAGCCCGACAAGCCTCCACAGAACATACAGTACGTGTTCCTGTCAAATGCACCACTACCACTTCGAATCAGAGGTGGGCAGCCTGCAATGTTACTCACTTTATAGAAGGTCTGAGTTTTTTCCGGGAGTTTCCTTGCATTTCTCAGGATCTTCTGCACATCTGTCTGCAGGAAAGAGAACTGCATAAAACTCTGGGCAACCGCTGGGGAAGCTGCAGAAAAAACCCTCTACTCTTTACTGATAAATGACCCTGACACTGACAAGACTGCAGCACACAAAGGCTCCAACAAATGGTCATTACACTAAATCCAATAAACGAAGGCAGATGCTACACTAGAGACACAGTTTCATTAAACAAGTTCTGCTTTCTGACTGCATTTTAATCATTACATTTTAAAGAGCAGAGTTTATTAAAATGAAAGAAAAGCAATAAAGCAATTGCATTAAACAGACAAGACACACGCAGACCCCACTTTGCTGATAAGATGGCTGCTGCTGATCAAAGCAAAGCATCAAGTCCAAAACTCATCTCATTACCTGGAGGCCACTTGGTTTAATCCACACGGTAACATTCTGTGCATAGCTGCGCTTGTTCTTGGGTTGCAAAGGGAAAGGGCTCTTATTGTCATCCTCTCCATAAGGATTTTCTTTAGCATCTGGGAGAAAAAATAAATGGATTTAACAACTAAGACTTGTCAAGATCCTTCTCACAACACAGAACGTGTAAGAGTTATTCAAATGGGCATGACCAGTACCTGAAATGGGTCCAAGCTGTGCCATCTTCCCAAGCCATGGAAGGGGCTCAGGACCAGGCTCAAAGAGCGACATCATGAGGTTTGATTTCTTCTTACTATCAGCTTGTGAATAGAGCATTCCATACCACTCTGGCCTATTGAAAAGAGCAAATCCCAAAGGCTGAATTCTTTGCCTAAAATTTGCTGCCCTCCCACTGTGTGGAGGCTCATGATTTGCAATTTCTACTGGCAGAACCATATCCACAATTAAAACCACACAGCTTTGTCTACCAGTGCTGAGCTCTGTACAGAACAGATGTAAGTAATTTACAAATAAAGCATCGGTGAGCAAAGTAAGAGATTTTTCAGGCAGACATCCAGGTCCATACCCCAGCTGGACGACAGCCACCATGCCTTCCACTTTCAGGCTGCCATGTAATAAAACACAGAAGTTGGGGATTTTCCCAGCAATCTGATTAGCTGAATTCTCATCTTCCGTGTCGTCTGTGATCCCAGGTCCCACCTCATCACCTTCTGGGGAAGAATAAAAGCAAGCAGAGAGATAACATGAGAATAAATTCAAACACGCAAGTTCCATTTCCATGACACCACCCTGTATGTTCTACCATGCACGAGTTAATTAACACTTCTGTAGAACAACCAGCTGCTAAATGGGCTGTTTGGGCAAAGCAGCACTATAATGTTATATCAATATTCCACTGCATCCTACTCACAAAACAGAGTTACCAAAAAACTGCAACTAAAACCTCAGCTTTGAAGAAATTAGAAGTGAAATGAAACACCACAAAGGGTTTGACAACAAACATACATCTGCCTCTGCACCAAAAGCATCTTGAATTTCAAGTTTGCCTCTGCTATGCAGTTTGCGGCCACCATGAGAAACTGACTTTGTTTTAGCAGCTGGAATACAGCTGTGATTTAACTGCTGATAGCTTCAAAGGAGAAGTAAGCAGGGTAAGAGTGTTAACACAGAGATGAAAGCATATCTGGGGCTTGCTTTCTTCTTTATCAAGAGAAATCTCACTTTCCCTTTGCTCTGCTCCAAGGCCATGGCAAAAGGGAAATCCTTTTTACCACAGGCTGATGCACTCAAGTAGCTGCAAGTCAGTAACATGCTGCTGAACCATCCTCGAAGCCTACACCAGTCAGTTGTGTAGATACAATATCCTTGGCCCCAGTGAGCAGCAATTAATGCTTAAGAACAAGTGAGCAATCTGGTTGTGATTAAGATCAGATTTTTCACAACAACAAATCATTCTGAGGTGTTAAATATTCATCTTGCGCCACAGATTTTATGGTCCATGATTATATTTAGCTTTAAGTGTAGCATGTTCTATTAATAATGATGCCATAAGGATATTGTTCCTTCTATTAAATTTCTAAAGAACACAGTATTCAAAGAAAGAAAGAGTTCAAGGTTTTAATTTTAATGTAACCACACAAATATGTCTTTAGAGGCATCTCCCATTTTGATGAAGTAAGGGGCCTGTGCTTCCAGTCTAAATCACCGCAGATACTACCAGGGAAGCTTAAAGCAGGTTCTGCTAGAAGAAACAAAACTTGCTCACCTCTGTTAAGTGCAATGGGCAGAACCAAGTGTCTGGACAAGACAGGAGGGCTAGAAATGTCAGCTATATCTACAAACCCAACGATTTCTAGATCTGTGGGGAGACAACAGGTTTAAGTCAGATTTAGAAAAGGCTGTGCTCAGATTTAATTTAACATTACCACTTCTTCCACCACTAAGTTTTCTGAAGCAGTGACAAGAGGGAGCACAACAGAGCCCCAACCTTGACTAGGGTGTCCAACAAGCATTCATACATAATACCATGACACTTTAAGATGAGAACATAACTTTCACCACACTCCTACTGCTGTCCATGAGCTGTGCTGCAAGGCAAATACAGAACTGTGCACATTGGTTTTTACACTGCAGATAATCCACTGCCATTTTATACGCTCAAAATAAGAGAAAACAAAGGACTAAACCAAACCCAGCCCGTTTTGCAGCTGAAACTAGGGAGCACAGGCTTCTCCTTGGCAGCCCAAGTGAAGGACCTGGCTCAAAGGCAATTCGACTGATTTTTCTCATAGCTGAATAATGAACACCTGATTATAGCCATGGAGGAATTCAGGGGCTGAGCACACCATAGGCTGCATTTTAATGCACACTGAGCAAAATTTCCTTTATGCAAATTCCTATCTTTGGAATGATACGCGGAACTCTAGGGCTGAATGCAACATAAAATCTCCCTCATCAAGGCACACTGCGGCTCTTTTTCTTTGCTTTTGCTATTTTGGTACAGACACACACATTCCTATTTAAACACTACACAGCTACAAATAAGAAGTGATCACCCTCCAGATGAGAAATGGCTTTTTCCCTCTTGCAGATTTAAAAACCCCAAACAAATCAAGGCAATACTGGTGGCAGGGATTTCTGGGGTGCAGTTCCCTCCTTGCAGGATTTTACCCCTGTTGTGTCTTTATTCACATGCAAGCTGTGCACGTTTTGTTGATGAACACAGGAAAAAAGGAAGTCCACAGGACAGATGCAGGAAAGTAAACTACCAGAAGAGCTAGAAACTCACAAAAAGGGAATTATCCAAAAGGACACCTGGACATACAATCTAACCAAGCTGCTCCCTTTGCAAGTCCCAGAGAGCTCAAAGCCAGCAGGAACTCCCATCACATCCCTTGCTGATTTAGCCATATTAGGCTATGACTGAGGGTGCCAACCTTTCAAGAGCCACAGCACCTGACTGGAAAGAACAAAATGCCTATGGCCACATGCACTGCTGAGGACATTTCTGATGCTACAGATCAAATGTAATTCTTAAGGCAAAGCAGTGAAGTTCAGATTCTCTCCCAGAAGAGCACCTCACTATTTGCAAATCACAGGGATGGGCTATCTGCAGTGTCCACTAATGGGAGCACTAAGAAAGTGTTTCTCTGCACAGTTGTGTTCTAAAAGATCTTAGTATTGGTAAGAAGTGCCAGGATGAGGGACAACCTATAGACAGAGATTTAGGAAATCTCAACCTTTACTTGTGCCCTTTTCCCAGGTACACACAGCTCAAATACGATGATTTTCTTGTCTCCTGGTGCCACATATACCAAAAAACTGCACAATCAGCAACTGATCCTTGAAGAAGTGAACGAAACAGTAACTATGCAGGAAAAGTAGAAATTGAATTGATTTAAGTGAAAAAGCAATCAAAGATTTATTACCTGTATTAATTGCTTTAGGAATGGGGTCTATTTCCTCATCTATAATGAAAGGTTCTGGTCTGGGAAATACTTGCACATCCGATGTTAAGTGACCACACTTGAGAACAGCATGGAATGGTGTATAAGCCACGTCTATTAGCTTTCTAAAACATGATCAGTTATTATTAAGGAAAAAGTAAGACATATCAAATGAAAACAATTAGTCTAAAGCATATTAACTTAAATCACAGAACTTTTTTTCAACTACTGTTAATTCACTAGTTCTGGCATTGCTAGATTACAAAACAAAGCAGCATATTATCACACTGATGGCAAACTAACAGCAACTGTGGAAATCAGTATCTTCTATCTACCAACCATAAACAGATGCCATAATTTGGTTACATAAGGATTAAACAATACTGATCTCAACCAGTGAAGGTCAAGATGAAAATACAGCTAAGAAGATCATAAATTAAAAGAAAAAGGTTAATTAAAAAACCTCATATCATCATATTTCTTATTATACTTGTTTTAAATTACAGATACTAACTGCAAACCTTCACCAAGGTGTATTATCTACAAGTTTACTAACCCAAACATCGACTGCACGTTCTTCAGGCAAAGGGGTCCATCAATGGTGAAAATCTGCCCTTCCCCATTGTTCAAGTCTATGAGCCGCTCCAGGCAGTCCAAGGAATCCGTGCTTTGAAGCTGTGAAAGAAGAAAGTGAAACATTTTGCGTTTTCTTTTTACTCTCTTTATATGAACCAGAATATTGTCAGAAAACGCACACACCACAGCAGAAAGGCATCTGCTGGGATGCTCTGAGGACTTTTTGTTATCTCACTCCTTTCTGAGTAAACCAATATTCTTGGTCTCTCTTTCCCAGGAAATGTGCTCCTTATGTTGCATTTATATGAGACCAGATGCAGCGTGTGGCCTAGTAACAAATCACCATCAAATATCTCGAGTCAGAAGAGACCCATAAGGATCATAGAGTCCAACTCCCAGTACACTGCTTTAGCATGTTAGGTTCTGCTTTGAAAGCAGGTTAAGCAACCAGAAATCCCAGAAGCTGTCAGTCTTCAAGGAAACAGGAATGCCTTAACTAGTGCAAGATTTTATTGGTAATGATAAGTTTCCAGCTCCTTTGGGATAATACAGTTTTTAGGAGGGAAGGCAGATAAAATTCTTTTTGAGGAGTTCTTACAGAACGCTTGTGAAAACACCTCAACTTGCCACTAATAAAGATCTTAATCATTTTTCCAGTTATTCTGATGTGTAAACAGTGCTTCAATCCAGCTTAATCAAGAGGATCATCCTTGAGAGAGACCTTGAAGCTGAAATATCTATTGCACACACAAGCAGGAAATCCCTCCGAGAGGGACAGAAGAATATAGGGGCCAAGTCAAAAGCAATCCTATTAATAAAACCTAATGTAAGTAACTTTAATTTTCTTTTTAAACATGTTTTATTCACCAGAATTCTAACTACTGTGAAGAGTTTTAAAGCTGGTATTCAAAGACAGCTGAAGAGAAAGCAAACAGTCACCTGTCTTTCAAAACTCAGGGGAGCTGGTTTGAATACTGGCTTGTAAACTACAGCACTCTGCTTGCTCTCATTTCTACATACAGCTATTGTTGGTTTAAGTGTTGAGCACCTTTACAATAGAAGTGATTTATTCAAGAATTTAACTGCAGATTAAGAAAAGCCCCCGAAAAGCATTCAATGTCATGAATGCAGTAAAGGTAATAATAGAAACAAACACAAATTGCATAATATTCCCAGGGAGAAACTGGCATGATTTATAAAGATCATTATAACAATGGAAATGTACTAGGTAATAACAGTGCAATAATAAACTTTAGAAAAGATATTACCATTACATATCGCCAAGTAACAAACACTTAAGCACCGGAATATCAACTAAACTTTAAAACCAAGCACAAGAACATCAAAGTATGTTTTGTGCTGACCTGATCATTAGTTCAGAGAAGACCAATAATTATCCAGTGCAACAAAGAAGAAGGTACGTGTTAAAGACATCACCTCTTCGAGATTTGCCATGCACATGACATACAACTTGGATGGGAAGGGGAAGGGCAGTGGGAAGCGGTTGTTTTCACTTCGCTGGTTGTGAGTAGCTAGAGAGTGCCTCAGGGAGCCTCTGCCGATGCCCAGGCAGCCATCAGTGACAAGAACAACCTTGAATGAAAGAGGATGGGTTAGCAATTCCAAGCAAAGACACATTTCTATCTGCAGAGGGCAACTACCCACCAACACATTCCAGCAGCCTTCCTAGTAGCATGCAGCTCTATCCTGAAAATCTCTGCTCACGTGGGATTTCCTTCACAGAGATAGGGAAAGAATTGCAAAAGTTTCCAGAAACAGGTATATAAATGAGAAATTGATAATTTAACCACTGCAATTTAAACTATGTGCATGTTAAATATACACTTTGTTGTAATTAGGCAGTTAGATAGAAGATAAACCCCACTCCTTCTGCAGAATCTGAAAGGCAACTCAGCTTCCACTGCAAGTCACAGAAGCTATACAAAAGCTTCTAATAATTACCCTGATTCTTTGCAAACATTCAGCTGCAGGATGCTCACATTCTGCACCAAAACTATCAAAGCTAAAATGTGTGTTTTTCCATTCAGTTGCATGTCCAGAGTCATTCCTTGTGGAAACCCTGCACTAATAGGTCACACTGATTAATGGAACTATTTGCACTCAGCGAAGACCCTACAGAGTAGTCAAATAAGTGCTCTTGCAGCACTGCACAGCAACAGAAGGCATTACTTTTGGCTGAGAAGTAAGGAAAATCAAATCTAATTGAAACTCAGTGTGCATTTGCTACGTCCAGACTTGTATTCTCTCTTCATCCTCCGTCTCTCTCTTCTGCAGTCTTTTCAGTTTCTATTTGAACTGCTGCTCACCAGTGATGTTTTTCTCTATTACAAGATTTTGCACAGTACACTCCCCACCACCTTTCCTCACCCCATCACCTGAAGTTCCAGTAAAATGAGCCATGACACAAATGAGAGACCAAATTGTTGAGGTCTAATCTATGCTTGGTTCTTCCATCTTTCTAGTTCTTTGCTTTGAATGTCTGCTTTTCCAAGGTGCCTTTTATCCTGGTTAGATTATGAAGCACTGCCTAGCAATAAACCTCTATCCTTTTTCTCCTTAAGGATTATTGCTTGAGACATCTTCCTGGTTCACTAAACTGCAAAATTACTGACCTTAAATCCTAACTGAAAGACTAACAGGCTCTCAAGCGTCTCAGCAAACTGAGGGCTGAAAGCAGACACTGCCATAAGCAAATTCTGGAGGCTGATTGCTGCAAAGGGTGAATGGAGTGTGTGAGCAGATGCATGTCAAATGACTCATCTGGGAAAGAAGACAGTTCAAAACACACTCAGCAGCAGTCCCATGCTGTTGCTTGAGATCTGGAACTGTTACCAAGCTCTGGAAACCGTGAGGCACTGAAGCAGAAAGGTTACTGTATGTGTGACTATATCCTTTCCAAACTGACTGAGGCTCCTGGGATGGAAGATTACACCCAGATCAAATGCCAAGTCCGCAAAATATCACTCTGGGGCCAGATTTTACGATCCACTCCAGTACAATAACACACTGGCCAGTCTAGTTTTTTGCTGCTGAGTATTTTAATAGAGACACACTTCTGTTCATATTTCAGATACATCCAAAATCCTAATTCTTTGTCTTCCTCTACATATTTGTATTGAAGTATTTGAAGTTTTCAAATTACATGTACATCTCTAGCTGTAATTTACAGGGAGTACCAAGTATAAGCTAGGTCCTAAGAACAGCGAAATCAGTTGTACCTGGCAAGGAATTGCTGCACCCCATTCCTGCTGGACAATATTGCAAACCCCCAGCAGCGCTGACTCTAAACAGGTTTTGTCATAATCATCCATGTTACTCAGGGCTTCCTGAAAAGACAAACACCACTGTCACTGCTGGGTGAAGTGTCCAGGAAACATAATTAGATAAGTTATCAGTCAGAAAAGTTATTCACGGTTCTATGTGTAAGTTTGCTTTGCATTATAACACAACTGCACTGTTACACAACGCCAAGTTCTTGTGTATGACCTGCAAAACCAGAGAGAGAAATAAAAGAAGATAGAAGAAATAAGAAATGATATCATGAGACAACGACAGCTGGTTTTGAAGGAATTAATATTCTAAAAACAGGTCTTTATTAAGAGAAAAAATCCTTTGCACGTCTCAAAGAGACAGTGAACTCCCAATCTGAAGCAATGCCTGATGTGAAACACTGCTTAGAAAATCCTCCCAGGTATCAGAACAACTGTAACTTCATTCAGGAAGTAGAGCACAAGGAGCTTGCCTCACAAAACCTCTTTGGCAGAAAGAGGAAGAGAATCCAAAACTCACATCTGCATCCTGTTTCTATAACCATAAACCAGCTTTTCTCCTTAAAATGAAGAATTCGCACATAACACAGCCTCGTAAGACAGGAACAGATGTAAAAATAACATGCTGGAGGAGCCTGGCTGTATTCCTGGCTTTCAGAAATTCCTCAAATGAACTCTTATGGAGACAAAGAGAATGCACTGGCTTCATCTGCGAAAATGCAAACTGAGCAGAGAATATCCTTTAAAATCTGTATGTTCCAGAAAAGACAAATCCAAAACATGGAGCCTTGCAACAGCAACATGTCATTTCATCCTGGTATTGTATCTGATAATCAGATATGTATGTATAATTTGTACTTGTACTGCCTTACTGAATTCATGTGAAATTCCCCTCTTGGACTTTCTCCTTCTCATTTTCTCCCAACTTCCCATCACATCTGTGAGGCCTAAAATCACTTACTCTCACCGTGCTTCAACTGCTACATATTGTTAAAAGCACCGTCTCTCTACCAAATCACTTGCCTCAAAATCTTTCTACATGGTCCCGTCTGCTGCATCGGTTATCAAGACCGAATCAACATCTACAGATATAAACATGAATGTCAGAGCACCACTGCAAGAACTTTATCAGGGCATCTTTTCCTCCATCCCCACTTCTACCTTAATTGGCCACACTCTAGTGGTGACCTGAAAAGTAGATAAAGCAGTAAAAGCAGCAAAATATTTCAAATGCATTGATTTCACCTATTCTTAAAATGAGGGCAAACCACTTAATTCAAGAAGTTGTACACAGGATAACATAAAATCACTCAAATTCACAATGCTCTGGTAACATGCATGAGGCTTTGTTTTGTTTCCACGTTGACAGCTTTCTGCTTGTGTTTTAGGCACCCTACCTGGAGCGTGTTGTAATCTCTCGTAAAGGGCACCATCAGCTCCCAGAGGGATGAAAACACCACCAAGGCCGTGAACTCCAGCTTGTAGTTGGTCGCCATGTGCTCGAACAGCATGGTGAGGCCATGGACAGCCAGGTGCTTCCGCTGGTACTCCTCAGAGCCCTCCACCGATACCGGCCGTGTCATGGAGAGCGACACGTCCATCACCACCACGGTCGGCATGACGAGCTGCTCCTCTCTGCTACCCACACGGAGAACTCTGAGCCCCTGCAGGGACGAAAGGAAAGGCCGCACATGATCACTGAAGCTACCGTTACGGAGGGCACATCTCACCCTCTCGGTGAGGCGGGGGAAGCAACAATTACCCTTTTGCCCACCAAAAGGTGGGATTTAGCTCAGGTTAAGCCAATAGATCCGCTCCTGTACCACACGCAGCATAACCGACCGGCTGAACAGGCCTGGAAGCGGCGAGCGCGGCCGTTTGAGCCTGGATGGGGGAACGCAGGCAGCCGCGGCACCCCGGGGCCGAGGGGAGCACCCACCCGGAGCCAGCCCGCCCTCCCGTCTCCCCTCAGCCTTCCCCGGGGACAGGCCGGGGTCTTCCGAGGGGCGAGCGGGCAGCGAGGCGGGCGGCGGAAGGGAAACGGGGAGGCACACCCCGCGCCCGCCGCGCCGCCATGGGTCCGTCACGGAAAGCGTCCCCCCCGGAACGCCGCGGCCGAGGCGAGAAGGAGCCGGGCCGCGCCGAGCCCGCGTCTCCGCGCAAGGGAGGGAAATTGGGGGGGGGGGGGGGGAATGGGAAAAACGGTCCGGAAAAGCAGGAAAAGTGTAATAATGCACGGACTAGGGAAAGAAAAACAGGTACATGGCAATCCTCGTGGGAAAGCACCACCACGGGAAAAAAAGACTGTGCATAGAGTGTATGAAGCCATCCCTATTGGGTTATGGGCCTTCTCCCTGTGCTGTAAGTGTGGGAATAGTGATGGGGGGTTCAGTAAATTCCACGGTAAAACTCTTCATTCAGTTGCTTTACAATTAAAGATCTTTATAAATCTGCTGATTGGATTTTTTCAACCATTAAATCTTTGCCAAGGAATGCTATTTCTTGCTGTGCACAGCTGCACCCTGTCTGTTCCCCCCAGTACAGAAGGGTTGCTGACACCATCTTCGGGTTGCTCTGCCAGCAAGGACTTTCTGTGCACAGGGCGCTGCCTCCATGGTCATGGCATGGCAGGTAAGGGATATTTCCAGGAGACAATGAGTTTTAAACCCCCCTCTGGCACTGCAGAACAGACATGGCTGAAGATGAAGCTACATGCAAGGCGTCTCCTTTAAGGGACCACTGCTCCATGCAGAGGAGCAGTGTGATTTACCCCTGCTGCTCTCTTCCGTAGCAGCCATGAGAATGGTACGTGTCTTACAGTTGGTGCTTTCATCTGGTGATTTGGAATGGAGATAATCACCTGTCCTCATGCTGAGAATAACCTGTAGGCAAAGATATGGGCTTCAGAGATGGACCCAAATCTATACAATACTATTTAATCTTCTTAGGGACTGCAGGTGTTAAACTGGATTGGCTATTCCTCCAGTAAGATGTCCTTCACACCTGACCCTCCCTTGTATTAGGACTCCATCAGCAGAGGCTCCGTGAAAATGGGATCATTTTCATCTGCCTCTCTCTTCAACAGCGTCTCCCATCTGGCTGTTAAGTGTCAAAGAAGCTTCCAGCGCTACATTCAACCCTTGGTACTCCTCTTCCTCTTGGACAGCATCTTTGGGAGGTAAGCTGTGGAGGTTCATTTGATTGCTCCAGATCTCTTGTGATTGAGACAGTCCAACCAGTGAGTAAGGAGCAGGTGAGGAGCTGACCTCTTATAAACTGCTAAACTTACAAGACTAGAGGTATTGTGAAAGGCTGGAGAGCTCTTACTATTGATCCCAGCTTTGGATAAGATTCTGCTTGCAAAAGGACTTTTAAGCAGATCATTTTGGAGAGAAGTACAAACAGTGTTTAGATAGGAGTTTGTGCATACATCTTCTGTTCTGTGTAATTCTTTTTACTCTCCTCTTTGCTAGGAAGGGTAATTTTGTAATACCATGCAATTTGTTATACACATTATGCAGTTCTGCCATATGCATGTTTATGTTCTTTTTACATATGAAAAGCGAAGCTTATATCATCTATTTATCTAGATACTCCCATGACCCTCTATTACTGTCGTCTTAGTGATCCTCCCAACTATGTAAAAGAAGATAATAGTGCCTGTCTTGCAAGAAATTTAGGCTGATTACTTCACTGGGTGTTATGCAAGAGGGTAAGTGTGTGCTAACTTGCATGAAGAGCTTATCTGAGAATGGCTTACAAGACTGTGATTCACATCCAGCGTACGAATAATGTAACATTCCCACTCAGGGCAAAAAAAATAATCCACAAAGAGTGATATTCTAAGGTATAATATTCAAACAGTGCTAAAGGGTATATTCTCTCCAGCCCCAAATCACTGTCTCCATACTGCCACAGCTGCAGGCTCTGTCACTCTGGCATTTACAATTTCTCTCCCTTTCTAAATGCTATTCAAACAATTATGCAAGATATGCTAATTATCCCCTAATAAAAGGTATGATTACATTTCCACTTTGCCAGCTCTGATTTCTACAGAAAGGCTTGAAACGATGTAGTCATAGAAACAAATGGATGCTCTGCATCCTCAGTTTTACTAGAACCAAATCTTCCTCATGCTTTTCTGAAACTAAAGGAAAATAGCTCACCACTGCTTGGCTGGTATTCTGTGGGAGTGCAAAGCTGGAGAGCCACAGAGCAGCATAGCTGGGAATATCAAGCAGTTTTCATCCTCCTGTTGAGATTATTTAGGTGAACAGCTGGTCTGTTAGGTGGGAGGTTTTAACAGCGTAATCTTGTCTTCAGAGCATCATCTCTACTAGCACTTTAAAGTAGGTTCCTTGACAGAAGCCTCTCCACCTGCAGAACATCGATCCAATTGTTAATATTACAGAATAACAACTGAAGTAAAACCGCAAAGTAGCTCCTGGATGTAGGCATGAAGTGGAATCAGAATTCAGCTCAGGCTGGACTCAACCAACTCCTCTCTGTTAAGCCAACCGTTTGATTATAAATCAACATAGCCTACAGTCATAAAACCCCAGACTGAAACCTGAATCTAGACCTGCCTCATTTAAGTCAATTTCTTTTTACTGACAAAAGAAAAGCAGTCAGTGAAGTAACGTTACTCATATGGGAGGAAGTTGCAGTACTTTTCTTTTTTACACCAGATTTTCTTTTGCAGGATTCCACATCTTGTGTCACACAGTTTCACTCTTGATGCTTAAGATCAGCTAGAAACAGCAATGGTGGATATAAGTGCAAACTGCTGATTGAGAGAAGTCTTCAGGGGCTTCTGGACACGACTCTGATTTTTGAACCTTTAGGAAATGCATTTACCAAGGAGGCGACGGCTACAACGGAACCGAATAATTTTCTTGCTTGCCATAGTGTTGATCCTTTCCCTCTATCAGCTCCAGTTCAGCCCCTCTGCTATTCCAGCACCCCACTTAGCACCCCAACCGATGGACCCTGTCAAAGTGACCTCTAGAGGCATCACCAGCAACAGGACTGCTGTAACAGGCAATATCACAGCAGCACCCAAAATAAAGCACTGTGTATATGTGGATTCTGAGCCGACTGTGCCCATCACTACATCAGTGGGTACAACACCACAGCAAGACAATGGCAGTGGAAACTACCCAGATGAAAAGCCACCATATGAGTCCAAAGGAGAATATCCCCAGGACCTGTTCAGTGTGGAAGAACGCAGGCAAGGGTGGGTTGTACTTCACATCTTTGGCATGATGTATGTATTTGTGGCCTTGGCCATTGTGTGCGATGAGTATTTTGTCCCTGCTTTGGGAGTGATCACAGAGAAGTTGCAGATCTCTGAAGATGTGGCTGGAGCCACCTTCATGGCAGCAGGTGGATCAGCACCAGAACTCTTCACCTCCCTCATAGGTGTCTTCATCTCACACAGCAACGTTGGCATCGGTACCATTGTGGGCTCAGCAGTGTTTAATATCCTCTTTGTCATTGGCACCTGTGCCCTCTTCTCAAGGGAGATACTCCACCTGACATGGTGGCCCTTATTTAGAGACATCTCATTCTACATTGTAGACTTAATGATGCTCATCCTGTTTTTCCTAGACAGTGTCATTGATTGGTGGGAAAGCCTCCTTTTACTGACTGCCTATGCCACATATGTATTCACTATGAAACACAACGTGCACCTAGAGCAATGGGTGAAGCAGGAGCTGAGCAAGAAGTTAAATGCTGTGCAGGCAGCAACAGCAGAGCATATACGGAAGGTTGGTGTCCTTATTGTTCAGAGGGCAAGTTGGAAATAATTCGTTCTAGCCTAAACCACAGAGAAACTGCATCTCCTTCACAAAGTGCATATTCAAACAAAACCTCAGAATACAGGTACTGGTCAATAATTATGGTTATAAAATGAGGGAAATGCAATCTAGATAGCAGAGAGTCTAAGAAACTAGAGAATGGAACTAAAAAGGGAGTTCTACCACTGCATTTACTAAAGATACTGGTTGCCTATCTACTGTCAAAGACATGGGATTTTACTTACTGGGTTATTGCAAAGGAGTTTCCAAAAAAACTTGCAGGAACACATTCTTAGTCTGGGAACAATACTGGATAATTCTGTGTTAAACAGGGGGGAAAAAGGCTTTTGGTAAGAGGCACTGTCCAAGCCTCTTGCAGATGAGGGGTGCTGGAAGACATGCTCTTTGCCCGTTCTCAAGTGAGGTGTGTTGCTGGGATGCTGATGGTATCACTTGTTACCCCATCTGCAGCTTTTGCCATGTGTATTAGCTGTCCCACTTTTTCACAGACTGAAGAACTCTTATTAGATCCTCAAAAAGCAGGTGAAGCAGTAGTGGTGTTCAATCGCTTTTGTTCTTGCTTGCATACAGAAAAGCACTGGGGCAGTTGCAGATGATGGAGCAAAGAAGCCAGCAGATGGGAGAAGGCTGCAGGTAGGTTCTAAGCAGCTTTACAGGGATCTGAAGTCATTATATTCTGAACCCCTCCCCACATTAGGCTGTGAATAAAGGTGTCAACTTCTGTGTCAAGAAATCTGAACCAAAGCCTACTTTGTGCAAAGAACCAGCCATGCTTGGCACAATATCCATGGCTTATGTAAAAGGACACCTGGGTGAGTTGTGTCCTCAAAGGAATTTTTGTAAAAATTAAGAGACAGTTGGGCTTTCCAAGTGGATTTGAGTAGCTATTGTCAGGTGAGTGCTATTCATTCAGTGCTTTAAACAAGAACAGAGAAATTCAGAGCCATTCTTACCTGGTTTCATGGCCAATTTTCCCCCGGGCTCCCAAAACAGAGGTTGGTAGGGTCTGTCCTTCCCCACAGCAAAGACTGATGAGCTTATTCCTCTGCTGCTGGTTAATTTGCTGACCCTTTGTCTTCCTCATGGCTGGCCAGCCGTTGCGTGGAGAGGCCTGATGTAGTGGCTGCAGCTGTATGCAACGTAACAGCTTCCTCATATGGATGCTTCTTGGTCCTCTGTGCACTTAACATACCTGTACTAATTAACATTCAGTCAAAAGCTCATTAGGACTCTGGTGTTGACTCTGGTGTAAGAACAGAGCACTATAGCTTTCAAGGACACCTGACATGACTGTAGCATTATCCTGTAGCAGTATATAAACCTACAGTTAATGACAAGTTATGACTAAAAGCATTGCATGCTTTGATTATAATTTATAACAACATTGTATTGAGTCTGTGTGAGCCCATTGCATTTCATAGAATCATAGAACTGTTTAGGTTGGAAAAGACCTTTAAGATCAAGTCCACCCATTAAGCTGGAACTGCCAAGTCCCCCACTAAACCATGTCCCAAAGTGCCATGTCTACACAGCTTTTAAATCCCTCCAGGCATGGTGACTCCACCACTTCCTTGGGCAGCCTGGGCCAATGCTTGACAATGCTTTTGGGAAAGAATTTTTTCCCCATATCCAATCTAAGCCTTCCATGGCACAACTTGAAGCCATTTCCTCTTGTCCTATTGCTTGGGAGAAAAGACAGAGAGGGTTAGTCCTCTGTAGAGCCTTTCTCTAAGGACAAGTTGACCTGCTATCTCATGTCTCTTGCTGTGAATGGCTAGTACTGAGCCATCGTGTGAACTTGAATGTAGAGGTTGCTCCTTGGGTTGTGGAGATCAGCCTCCATATAAATACATCCCCAGGGCAGAAGCAAACCAACAATGGAGATGTTTTGAGGAAGAAACTGCTATTGACTGCTGCGTTGTACCTTTCCATAGCCTGGATCAGCCTTACAGCGAGGCAGCAGCTCAGCCTCCCTACACAACACTCAAATGCGCAGCACCGTCTTCCAACTCATGATCCACACCCTGGACCCCCTGACAGACGGTGAGTGAATGCTCCACATCTGAGGGACTTGGGTTTGCAGCCCTGAGTGCAGAGCAGTTTAACTGAGAATACAGCCTTCGTATGTCAGGGTGCTGGGCATCAGCAACTCGTCCCAAAATGCAGCTCTGAGTATGACAATGTTGTAGGGGTGAGCTCTGCAGCAGTGGGACATACCCCTTCTGATTGCATGGCTAGCAAGAACAGACTGCTCACATTTTGGCCCTGCCATACCTAATTTACCTGTGCAAAACTGATTACTGCTGTGGTGGCAGCTGCTGCTTGAAGAGGGGTGAGGGCACGTGGAGCAGTTGTTACTGGGGTCCCTGCAAGCAGTGGCAATCGCTGCAATCCCGCATCTTCTGCTGTCTCTCTGACACCAGGGACTAACTTGAGTTACAGCTTCCTCCATCTCAGAGCATGTCACATCTTCCTTCCTCTTCTTAGCTCAGCCCTCACCCCAGCCTTAGAAACAGCAGCATTCAATGCTGACTGCATTTGTGAGAAAGAGCTGCTCAACCTGTATCAGTCTCATTTACAACAGGAAAATGAACGCAGGGTGAGCTTATTACCTACACACCTCTCCCTGCTGTGCACACAGCCCTTCACAAGGCATAAACCTGCACAAGAGGAAATAGAAGTTAAACCCCTCAAACCATCATTGACAGTGGTTAAAATCCCAGCTGAGATCTAAACCACACAATGAGCTTCCAATTATGATGGTTAAGCCAGTCCATAGGAGATTCAGACCAACCCTGAACACTTCCAAAAGCCCACCTACAATACTGTGGTGTCATCACTACCATGGTAAACTGCACCCAAAGCACTTTGCAGGCAATGGGCCAAGGGCTGATCAGCTCAGGACTAAGGTATCTCCTTTTAAACTGGCCAGGGAGCAGAGAAGCCACATCTCCAGACAGAAGCAGGGTCTTTGTACACAAGCTTTTAACGTGCTGCGTTGTATCACCTTTAATCCAAACACAGCAGGGAAGTTCATTTTCCAACAAATGATGAAGCACATCAAAAAATCTTGGTTTTTTAGATTGTTCTTCCCTGGCTCAGCACATGCCCTGCCCCTTCATTGCCCTACTTGTTCTAACGAGATTATCCCTTGTCCATTCAGAGAGAGATTGAAGCTAAGCAGATCAACACCTCTCATGTCTATCATAGAGGTTACAAAAAGGACTCTTCAGATCAAAATCCCAGCTGCACAAACTGATGGAGGAACAAAGGAGGCTTGATAAGGACAGAGAGACAGATAAGTGCCTGCTTTGACAGATTTTAGTGAAGGCATCCACCAGCACTACTAACAGTTGCCTAACAAGACTCAGAATCATCAGGGTTTGCTCCTACTGCCCTTGCTCCTGCTGGGGGTTGCAAGGCAGCTGTAAGTCACTGGCCTTGCTAAAGAGGCTGTTAGTATTACGACTTATGAATAATGGATAAACGGGGCTGGAGGGGAAGTTTGGAGCTTCTCTAAAAGACAACTTGCCCTCTCCTTTCAGCCAGGCAGACCTTGAGTTAGTCTCTGTATGCGGCAGCCACTAGATGGGAGTGTGACCATGTGTTCTTAAGCAAGTCTCATACAACAGGATGCAAAGATGGGCTGCAGTCTCTCCAAAAATGTTATTTTTTACTCCCATTACTATAATAATACCACTGAGATAAGGGCAAAACCTCTGCCCCAGGTACATGCCTGTTCCAGTCAACACTGCTAGAACAGAGACAGCTCCTTAGAAAAGATAATGATAAAGAAAGTTACTGATGCTACAACAGCACAGCACTCAAAATCAAGGAGCCAGAGTCCTGTGTATCTTGTCGAAGACCTTACCTTACCCTGATAAATTCATACCTAAAGGAAGGGGAATTTGGAGAAAAGGAATCATTTATGAACAGATTGAGAAACCCAAATTCCTTGAGGATCTTGGCCATAAAAATGATGTGACTTGCCCAGGATGACTCTGAAAAGGATTTGAACCCACCAAGGCATATCAGGGCCGCAAGCTCAGCCTTTGTGTTAAAAGCACTGCAGCCATTCGGTGCCCTCAGTGCAGCTGGGTGCTTCATTCCACTGAACACCAGCAAAGTCCTCTTTGCAGCTTGTGCAGCACCATCTGCACCAGACATTTCTGTAATTAGGTTTCAACATAAAAGATGATCCCAAGTCAACTGATCTTTCCCCGAGGGTCCTTGTTCCTTCTTGGCAGTGCCTGTAGCATCAACACTTAAAGGCTGTGGCAAAGAACACTCTACAAAAGGAAAAGGTTGCCAACTATTGCTCAGCAGTTCCTAACTTATCCCACTGAAATTAGGTTCCCTGTAGGGTTTCCTTCTCTCTGTTGCAGCTGCACTTTATTTGGGCAGCAGAGAAACCATTTCAGGGCAGGAAGGGTCCAAAATGTGGAAAACCAGCCAGCCTTCAGCCTGCACAACCAGCTTCCAGAGGCAGGGGTTAGAAATACAGAAGTCTGAAATACAAACTTTGTTTGCTCCTAATGCAGCACCGCTTGGGGGAAGCAAAATTTCTCATCTGAAGAATGGATTAAGATCAGAGTGTTTGCTTTTTTTGCTTTTTCTATGAGGAAGGGGTCATTAACACTTCAGCCTCTCTCTGCAGGGGATGAGGGGTTTTACTTCAGCGGTTCTAACGTTTACACTGCATCCTGAATGATATTTTTGAGAAGCTTTTATTTTCAAATGAGAAGTTTCTGGTAACTTCGGGCTTTTCTGCACTTTCTCTGGAAGGGTGTAGAAGCAGAGCACGAGATCTCTTCAAGATCTTCAGTTGGACACCAGAGGGAACTGTTGGGGAATTAAAGGGAGCAAGGATTTTGGGAAGACTGAGTAATGCTCTCATTTCTGATCCTCCAGCCTTACTCTTGGGTTACTCTTTAAACTCTAGAGAGAAGACAGAAGCATAATTTTACTTCTGAATGAAGAAAAAGCCTCCAGCAGCAGGGATGTCAGAGCTGTGCACCCTCAGCACACCCCAGTTCACAAGCTAATGATTCTGAAAATCAGACCAGAAGAGAGCAGCCGGCAGTGGTGCAGGCTAGCGTAGAGCAGGGAACTGAGGGCAGCTACAGTTTCTCCTTGCTTCATTAGCATTCAATCACTTGTTTTAAGAGACTCATGATACATATGGGGAAAAGGAATAATGAGATTATATATATATATATGTACTTCCACTTTTAAACAGTAGAATCTCCCAATCCTCCAGGTTCATGCCAAATTTTAAAGGAAAAAATCCTTCCTGCTGTTCATGTTGTTAGTGCTGTAAGATTCAATATTAGAGCCAAAGAATTAAACAAACATAAGAGCCATACTCAAGTTAAAAGCTCAGCTGCCACCTTCAGTCCAGCCTAGATGCTGTCAATCCATAGGACATGAATCTTCCTGAAGAGCATCTCAAGGCCCCTGTACACAGACATCTCCTGCCTGATGGGCTCACCAGCAGTGAATGCCCTGGGGACTGCACCCCTGGGTGAGGACTGAGCCCATGGGGCTGCAGAGCCCCAGCTACCCTGCCCAGCTAATCCCCAGCACCAGCTAGGACTGAGTTGACAGATCTCCTTCCTCCCAGTGCTGACCCGCAGATCTGGCCAGCTTATAGCCAGCAATTCCTCCAGTCTCAGCCCATCCTGCATGAGTTGTGTGTCAGAGGAATTAACGCCTTTTTAAGTCAGGCTGATCTCATGAGAACTGGATAGTGGCCTGGACCTAATCTGTTTATCCTGACAGAGAGATGCTCAGAGGCTGTTCTTGGGTTGGTGCTCACAGCCTGCAGTCCAGGTAAAGGGGCAGCAAGCCAGGAGCTTGAATCTGCTTAATCTCTTTCAGCCTGAGCCTGACCGCCCTGACCCTGCTGACAGAAGCTTTTGTTAACAGCTTCTGGGAAAAGCTGAACAGAAAGATGCATTGCCCAGTGGTTAGAGACTGGGAGCAAAAGGTCACCTCTTCATTGCCCTGCACTGATGGGTATGCTTGTGCTTAGCATCAGTAGAGGGGGAATCAAGCGAAGTGCTTTACATCCCCTCTGGTAGGCTTCAGTACTGGCAACGAGCACAGAAGAGTCCAGGCTCTTTAGTCACAACCAGCCTTTCAAAAGGAGAAGAGCTCACAGAATTGCAGAATCTCAGTTTGGAAGAGATGTCAAGGAGCATCTGGTCCAATCTTTCTAGGCAAAGCAAGACCTGGACTAGATGTCCTAGCACTTTGTCCAGCTGAATCTTGAAAGCATCCAATGCTGGAGAATCAACAGCATGGGCAGCAGTACAGTAGATTAAACCGGTGTGATAAAACTGTCAAAGAAAGCTAATTTACAGCCCAAGCCAAGCAAGGCACAGCCAATTTCTTGTGGCTACTATGTGCAAAACCTGTAACCCTCTGCTTCGTTGTTGGGTAGGCAGCTCAGAGGATATAGATTAGAGCAAAATAAGGCTTTTCCTGAGCCAACAACTTGCTCACTTTCAATAGGAGTAGGAGTTAGATATTTGAGCACAACACCTAGCTAGGGAGACACACAATAACAAAGCAGCTCAGCTGAGCAGAGCATGGTTTACAGTGGGACAAATCCTCAGTAGTCCTGAAAACACAGTACTGGACACTACACTGGTGAAGATGATCTCTTGGGTAGCGTGGGCTGTGTTGAACCCGCACACCAGGAATTTAGATCAACTCCAGCACAGGAGACATTCGTGCTTCCTTACAGAAATCAATCATTTTCCACATAACTGGAACATAAAAGGTTTTTATCTTTCCTTACCATCAGGTCATCAGATTGCAAGGGCACAGTAAAGCCTCTTCAGCAGCCACATGGCAGAAGGAAGGTGTCATTTTTAGCTTGTATATAATCCAGCCTGAAAAGAAATCAACAGTCCTTTGGGAACAAAATGATATTGCATTGAAACTCCTCCTCTGTTCTTCCTACATTTGCTTCTTATGAAGTACAGATATCCCCTGGAAAGGATTTCTCTTCCCTCTAGATTTTCCTTTAAATTGGAAAGTATTGGTTACATGTGAAATTGCTTGCATAATTGCCATAGTACTAAGCATTTAAATATAACAGCTTGATCAACTAGCAGCAGCCAAAGCCTAGGGCCACAGCCAGAACAACTCACAAGGCAGTGCTGACTGCAATCCATGGAAGAGGAAAGGGGGGAGAGCGTGTGTGTGCTGGGGGAGGAAGGTAAAGGGGGTTTGCATAGCTGGCAGCTGCTGATGAATGTATCCCTCTCATCCACAGCAAAATTTAAAGACAGGGTTGACATCCTGAGCAACATAGCCAAGGCCAAAGTAGGAGAAGGATCAAAACCAGAAGGTGAGTGCGAGAAGAGTTAGTGTTGTTTGCCTTGTTTTGTGCTGCAGTCCCCCACCTTCCCAGCACTCGGCACCCAAGGGCTGGCAAAGAAACATAGTGGTTTAACACATATCTTCTGTTACTACTGATCACAGATGGCTGCTATAATAATGCAGCAGAAATCAATGTGCACTAACAGTGGGCAATAAGAGCCATCCCCCCTGGAGTCTAGGAGTGGTTAGTGAGACAGCATCCAAACACAAAGTGCTACAAGGATATAGTAATTGCCACCAGAAGGGTGGAAGAGAGGAAATCAGGTCATTACAGGCTTTGGTTGCATTGGGTGCTACTGATCTTTGGTAGACCCTGCAAATGAGGTGTTTGTTAAACAAAATACCTTCATTTTACCTTGGAAGTTTGGCACACTTGCAGAAGACATGAAAGATTGCTCCAAGGAGAAAAGCCAGGCTCATTCTCTAGCCTGTCCACATCTTTTTTGTATAGCAGGGACCAAAACTGAACCCATAATTCCAGGTGTGGCCTGACAAGCACCAAGTACAGTGGGACAATGACATCTTTCTCTCTGCTAGTGATACCCTTGTTCGTGTTCCCTAGCATCCTGGTGGCTTTCTTTGCCACAGCAGCACACTGTTGACTCCTATGAAGCTTGCGCCACCAGGTCTGCCAGGTCCCTTTCCACAGAGCTTCTCCCCAGCCTGTGCTGCACTCCTGGATTGTGTTTTCCCAGGTGCAAAACCTTACACTTGTTCTTGTCAGCCCACTCTTCCAGCTTGTCCAGATGACCCTGCAGTGTGCTTCTCTCTTCCGAAGTGTCCACTTGGTGTCATCAGCAAACTTCATCAGGGCACACTTTATCCAGATCACTTATGAAGACATTGAGCAACATTGGGCCCAATATCAATCTCTGAGGGACCCCACTTGTGCCAGGTCACCAGTTTGAAAAGCAGCTATTTACTTACTCATTTCTGTGTTCCTCTTGGCTATGTGGGTTACACAGGAACAGCGCAGAGGACATTGCAGTTATTTCCTTGTATGTGTCAGCACTTTTCTATTTGTGTTTGAATACCTACCAAACGATTAGGGATTAAAGTCTGGCAGCACATGGGAGTCATTTCTCCGAAGCCTTGAAGAATATCAGCTCCCTGGAGAACACCATGGTCTACTAGCAAATAAAGGAGAAGCAAAGCTTTATATCCTCTCTGGCTTTTAAGGATGGCTTTAATAAGATCTCCAAGATCCAGAATGAAACAAGAAACACCAGCTGTAGATCAGATAATTATCATTTCCCTGGTGTTATGAATGTGCCTCTTAGAGCAGTTGCAGATAGGTCATGGAAGCATCAAGGTATCATTCTACAACAGGTGGGCCAGATTCTGCCCAGCTTTTAGTAATTCACAGTTGACAGAGAGGACAAACAGCAAACCTAAGCAATCACACCGGGTTTAACATGAAATAGCACAGTGGCCACAGGAAACTAAGGTGACTGAAACCAGTATTCCTTCTTATCACTTTTAGCAGAAGAGGAAAAGGCAGCACCAAGCAAAGTTCAGGTAACTCCTGCCAGCGACTCTGAAGCCGGCAAAGACAAACAGAAGGCAGATGCACCACAAGATGCCCAGGTATTGAACTAAGTATTACAGGCAGTAAGAGCTCAGTCCAGACCAAATGTCACATGTCCTTTCCGTCTTCCCTCTCTAGGGCTTTTGAGATAGGACCCAACTCATTTCCCATAACTGACAACTAAAAATAGGCTGTATATAGCAATGAGATATATTAATGTGCTAGCTGAAACATTTAATCTTCCAGACACAAACCAGATCCAAAACATGACACTGACTGAAACTGTCTAGTATCTTCTCCTCAAATGACTCTTCTGAGGTTACAGGAGTACTCCAGCATATGGGAAGATACAAGTAGCTGCCTGTCCTGTGTTCACCAGTACACATTTCTGTTTTGTTTCCCAAATCCCTCCTTTCAATAGATGTAATTCACCTGTTCTGATGAGGAAAGGTTTCTCAAGGACAGACGGTGTTTCTTTTGAGTCAAAACACCATGTAAAAGTTGGTACTAGTTAACAGACGCAAACTAGTTAACATAATACACAGGCACTGAGATGGGCTATGACTGGATTTTGTCCACAACAGCAAGATGTGGGTTGTGACTGCCCTCAGCCATGTTACAAGCATGACCTCTACCAAGGCAAGACCATGGTGAATAAACGCTGTGCAGCTCCTCGTGAGTGTGAAAACACACTGGCTCTTTTTTCCCCCCTGATCTACAGCCCTCCTCAGACAGTGACACCTCAGAAGACAGCAGCTCTGACAGTGATGAAGACAGTGATGACAGCTCAGATAATGAAGAAAATGAGGAGCCATTATCTCTTGAATGGCCAGCAACTAGGAAAAAGCAAGCCATTTACCTTTTCCTCTTTCCAATAGTCTTTCCTCTCTGGAGCACCCTGCCTGACGTTAGAAACCCAGTAAGCATCTATCTTCCTTCTGCTACTGCATTCATTAACTGAGCTGTAGATTTCTGCTTGAGAAGATTCCCCAGTTCTATTTTGCCATGTTTATAGAGTCCTTGCATACTTGAAGTACTGTCAATGCTGCAGGGAGTGGGACAGGAGCCCTGGCTGCAGCGTATCAGCCACAAGACCAACAACTACTGGTCACCTGATGAAGCTGACAAATCCAAATACAATTAGAGAGACCAGGGTCCACATTAAAGCAATTGATTCCAATGAAGGGTTTCAGGTGAATATTTCCACTGGGCCTTGTTAAATTTTCCTGAAGCTTTTCCATGTTTTTGTTTTCAAACTTCATTTTAACAGGACTCCAAAAAATTCTTTGTCATCACGTTTTTTGGATCCATCCTCTGGATTGCGGTATTCTCTTACCTCATGGTGTGGTGGGCTCACCAGGTGAGGGCTTTATTTTCTCTCTGCAAACAAGACTATTTCAGAACAAGTAGATGGAGGGAGGAGGAACAACATCACTATGGCATTTTATCTGAGGAATTACAGCTGCACTCATCCATCACCACAGTAGAAACTTTGGTTTGTTAGAACCTAAAAGGATTTGTTTAGAACGCAGAAGGGAATTCTCAATTTCATTCAATTTGACAAAGTTTTCTTTTTCAAGAGCTTTCAAAGGAATCTGTGCATCAGTGAAAGGAAAAGTGCCATCAAGATTTATCTTAATACTGCCTTTTCATTGATGAATGTTTCTGTGCTGAACATAATTACCCCTCACCTAATTAAAATTCGAGGAATATACAGGTTCTGATTCTGGAAGCTGCTAAATGTTAACTCCCAGTGCCTTAATGTTCACCTGGTATTCTGGGAAATAAGACTTGCATCTTGTCGAATCAGACCCACAATTTGTATTTAGTGATATATTGCACATTCACAGCACAGTTGATCATGCCATAAATCCAAAGACTGACATTTCCCAAGGCTCTTGGATCATACAGAGCTGCTGCTAAATTTGGAGATGGAAAGGTGGAAGACATCCAAAGAGTTGAACTTGGGACAGAAGAGTTGTGCTGTAGCTGACTTGACCTTTCTTAGTCTTGGCAACACTGATCACAGGCCCAGTGGTTCAGCTTTATAGAGCAAACCCAAGATCAACACACACTGTGAAATCTAACTTTTTATCCACAAAGCAGAAAAGTGTGACCATGTTTAAGGGGATTCAGGATAGTTTGGCTCAAATTCAGCATAAAGCCTCAAAAGAATGGACAGAGCAATTAAATTCCATGTTTCAAAGCAAACAGCCTTAACCAATTCTCTGTGTTTATTAGGTTGGTGAAACAATTGGGATATCAGAGGAAATTATGGGGTTAACCATACTGGCAGCAGGAACATCCATCCCCGACCTTATCACCAGTGTCATTGTTGCTCGGAAAGGCTTAGGTGACATGGCTGTCTCCAGTTCTGTAGGCAGCAATATTTTTGATATCACTGTTGGGTGAGTATTAATTCAATGTTGAAAGATACCCTATTTATTCTGAAATAGAGAGCTGGCTGCTTTTAGTCCAAACATGCTCTTAATTTTACTTTAGCTGTAATTAAATGAAGGGTAGCTGAGCAATAAGTTAATGGTTTGTTTAGAAACCCAAACCAACCAGGAAAGACAGACTTTTGTAACTTAGTCCCTCATCTCCTAATTCTGAATCTACAGAAAATTACTGCATTGTCTTGAAAAAACAAGTCTTTGGCTAACACCAAAGGTTTACAGACAGGATCCCTACCTAATCACTCAGATCCTGTGCAATCAAAGCTCAGTATCTGTGCCTGTACTTTCTATCAATACAGCATCAGGACATCCTTCTTATGGCGTGCTGAGACACTCAATTCATAGGTATTACTTTAAAACCCTTTTTCCATTCCTGGATTGCATTATGATGGCTCAAGTATTATCCAAATGCAGTTTTTGACATGAACAACATCAGTTTTAGATTTATGATGAGTTCACTGAATGCAATCATGCATTTTTTCCCCTCTAACAGTTTGGGAAAATTGTTTTGTTATGGTGCAGAAAATGAACTGCCTTAAAACATTTATTTCAATTACTTTTCCTTTACTTGCAGTTTGCCAGTTCCTTGGTTCCTTTACTCTATCTTCAATGAACTCGATTCAGTTGCAGTCAGTAGCAATGGTTTGTTTTGTGCAATTGTTCTCCTTTTCCTCATGCTCCTCTTTGTGATTATCTCAATCGCTGCATGTAAATGGAAAATGAACAAACTGCTGGGGCTCACCATGTTTGCTCTTTACTTTGTGTTTTTGATCATCAGTGTGATGTTAGAAGACAAGATAATATCCTGCCCGGTATCTGTGTGACATTTGGACGCTGCAGAATGTCTGTAAGCATACATCAAAATCAAAAGGGGTTTAAGGTAGCAATTGTTCTACTGAAAAAAAGCAGCCAGAATTATAACAAACTTACTGAAAATAAAGTATCTTTAATATACTAAAAAAGCCCCAAAACCTCAAGTGGTTTGTCAGCCTCTGCTATTTTTCCTTAGGATCAGAAAAGGTCAGATAATGGACTAACCAATATCAAACATACAAGTTTAGGCAGTTATGGAAAGGCTGGCATGGAACAGATGCATGAAGGGCAATCCTCTCAAGTTAATGGAAGCAATTTTCAGCACTGAGTATTTACGCAGTACAAAAGTATTCCCATCCCCAAGGTCTGTGCTACAACTAGTTTGCTATGATTGCCCTACTCAGAGATAGTTTTCATCCTTTCAGTGAATGCCGCTATAGAGCATCCACAGCTGGTACTCTACACATACCTCCAGGAAAGCGTATGCAGAACATGATGCACTTTAGAGGAAATGCTTTTTCCTGGCCTTCTTCAGACTGTGGGAAATGCAATACGAAGGTTTTCAAGGAGAAAGCAAAGCAGTAAGTTATTTCTGCATGCAGAAGAACACAGGATGAGAGCTGCAGAGCAATCCTGAAAGCTGTCCACATGGCTCCTGTTAAAACTGTACCTGATCTTGCAATATAATCCCTGAAACTCACTCTGAGTGCCACCAGTACAGGTGTGATGTCATCAGGATTTACATCTTCCTGTAACAGGATTAAGCGGATCTGGGGTTAGAACATTACCACTAACAAAAACTAAATCCAGGCATCGGAAATACTACAACCAGAAGCTGATCTGCTTGAATTTTGTTTTCATCCTGACACTAATCCCTGAAATGCACAGATTATTGTATCCAGGCTAATTCTTCTTGTTAGCACTGACTTCTATATAACCACTATGAAAACATGCCACCGACATCAACTACCAACAAACCTCACAGGTTTATTGTTAACAATGCCTCATGTGAGCAAACAATGTAGTTAAGAGTTGCAGAGATTTCTGTCGTTCTATTCCACCTAATAAAATGTTAATGAAAATAACCAGAAAGATTTTCAGCTTTTTATTGACTCACTGTAAAACTTCTTTTTTGGATGAGACAGGAAAAAAAAAAACAACCCCTTGACATTGTGAACACTGACTTTGCATATTTTAAAGGAACTACAAACCAAAGCAAACATCCAACATACTGGGTTTTGGTAAATAAAATTTAAACATTACATATTTACAAATCTACAACCATTCATTTAAAAAGTGCTGCTTGCAGACTAACAAAGTACCATTTTTAAATCCCAGTGAGATATCATCCAGAAATACCCCTCTCGTTACTATCTGCATCTCTCATTGGTTATACAGAGATTTTACATGCAGGAATTTTCTCTTTCTTGGGGTACAAATCATGTAATTCATCAGCAGAATTTGAATTCATCAGGCTGTAACTTACCAACAGCAAACCTTCTCAAAATGGGAAACAGTTTAGCAGTGTCAGAGAAACAGCACTACTTCTATTCACATTTCAGCATTTCATCTCCAATAATTATTCCAGTGGAACCATAAGTAAAGCAAAATATATATTGCACTGCAAATGTAAAACCTTTGTTTTAGGTTGGTTTTGACATAAGCATTATTTAGTACACAAAAGGAGAAAATTCAGTTCATACAAAATTTTAAATTGAAAATATGTCTCAAATATTTTATTTATCCATCTTTGTGGTATTGGAAAATATAGTCAAATTGCTTCTCTAATAAAGGACAGTGAGAGTTGAAAACTGTTTCTACATTGAATTCTCTGATGCTTAAAAATTATCCACCTCAGGACCTACATTTTGAACATTATGACTCAAATGAGGAAAATTTCCCACTTAACCACTATTCCAACTACATTTCATTATAGTATTTCTACAGTGGACTGACTTGCCACAGACTTCATAAAACAATTCACTAAGTATAGTGATGTCACTTGATGAATTACTACGTGATATAGTAATTTAAAAGCACACCCAAATAAACATCATCAGTGTCTCAGGAGTGCCACTCAGGATGCAAGGGCACAGTAAGTAAGATTGTTTATCTGAAGGATGCATATGGAATCCTTCTCACGGTACAATATATACTCTTCTGATAATACTGGCAGGACTTGATATTTGAATGAAGTGACAAACTTGTTTGCTTTATAAGTCTGAAGGCAGTTGGAAGTACTTACAACGAAGCTGGGACTAGAATGGAGAAAGTGGGTCACATATTACAAGTGTTGCATCTATTCCTGTGCTAGCACACACAGTTGCAGTGTTATGCCCTAGTAAGTGAGGGGTGGTTAGAGAGCAGGCTCCATCGCTTCTGTCAGACTCAAGTAGGAGGTGTGAAGCTCACTTCATAGCTCAGTACCTCTAACACACCATGGCAGCTCTGGAAAAAGCATTTGCCCTCCTTCATGGCTTGAAGGTCCTATAGAACAGTGGCTGCCCCAAGTGGCAAATGACATGGGGAGCAGAACTACAAAGAGCTTGGAGCACTACCTTACACACAGCACAAACATAAATGAGTTTATATGCACAGCAACTACTGTAGGCAACTTTTACTTGGTAAATACAGTGTACCTATGGTACAGAGCAGAGCACACATGCACACTAACAGGTACTTACAATGAATATGTTAAAAAATAACCTGGTGTTTTCCATAACAACTCAGAAGAATGAAGGGGGTATGTATGTATCCACCCTACACTGATACACTTATTACCGTGTACCTGGGTGAAAACAAATAGCTATATTTCATGCACAAGGAACACTTTACAAGCGTGGCAGTACAAAAAGGAGCATCACAAATGGTTAAAATAAATTAAATGTGAAAAATGTTGGTAAGTGTAGCATTGCTAGCTCCACCTCAGCGTGGGGGACACTTTCATAAAAGTCAGCTACGTCATTAGCAGCAAATTAGAGAAGAGGTATTACCCCATGAAAGCTGTATCCAACAAGACTGTATCTTGTAATCATCATCAGCACATACCTGCAGCTCTGCCGGTTCTAAATCCTTTCTCCTTAGGGCAGCATCCTCTTACTACTCTACAGAGGTCTGGGAGGAGGTTACACAGGGCTTCATAGCAGCATTACTTCTCATTTAAGCCTCTGACAGGCTGTTTCATTTAATAAATGTGAGCTTTAAAGTTTCTCTCCTTTCTGCCTAACTAAATATTGCTGTACTATTACATTTGCAAACTAAAGATATCTTTAAGAACACCTGCTGCTAGGCAGACTGAAATACAAAAGCTAATGTATGTAACAGCTGAGTACTCAGAAATACTGTAACAGCAACAACTAAAAGAAATCAGAATTGGAAAACCATGGAGATTACTTAAAATAAAGCTATTTGTTAAAGCACGGTTTAATTTGTTTAGGGTGTTTTATACAATTCAGCGTCTGTTTTCCCACCTCCATACAAGACTTCTGGTATTTTCTCTGTAGCCTACCTTCTGGTGAGGGGTTGCTATATGACTGAGAGCACGGAACACTTTTTTAAACATCTAGAACACGAAAAACATGAGTCAAAAGCCAGGACTCCAGCACAAGGACGGACACAGCGTGTTTCTTCACAGAAACAAAACCAACAGTTGGTTTGCCTGTGAAACAGAGACCAAATATTCCAAGTACATTTAACTATGCACAATATGCCCCAATAAGTTACATTCCCTAAATATTCCCTGTAGCAAGTTTGCTTTATGTACTTGAATTAAAAGCTTTGGATTAGCATTACATACGTGTTGTGTTTAGTGTGTTTCAAACACATCCACCAAGACTCCAAAAACTGCATGATTATGAAGAACTTCTTGCAGCCTGTCATTTGCTTTGTGTTACATCTGCAGTGAGGTCACATTAACAAGTGCCAACAGCTGGGATGGCCTGATTCCATAATGTAATCTGTAGGACTCTTCAGTATGCTTTCTCTTTACTAGGGAGTGAAGGGAACAGGCAAGGAAGAGGAGGTTTCTACAGAAGTGTTTTAGAGACATTCATGTATTCATAAGTAGAGTTTTATGGTTTACCATACTTCCTCCTGATTGCTGTGGTAACACGTCTTCCATGTGTGCATGAGAGAAATCCTGTATCTAGAGTACTGCCTAGGTGAAGGTTAACATGTTCTATTCTGCTTTAAAAACAAATCACTCTTCAAAAAGTAACTGGACAAGTTACTATAAATAGCAGTGTACTGCAAAAAAAATAAGCACTGTATTGCTTCTGCAGCAAGTCCATTTAAAATGCACTCCAGTAATTTAAAAAAATTAAAAAAATATCAACTTACTATAAACAATTTAAAATATGTATAATACAACTTTGTATGCTCTTCATAACATCATGAATATTCTATGTAAACAATAGATTCTGAAGGATTTACTTCGCTCACATTAGTTTCAGTGCATTGTTTCTGTCCACCTGTTAATTTTGAAGAAGGGAACTGTAATGTGTTGTCCCAAGTGAAAGAACTGATTTTGTTTAGAATCCTCCTTTCCACACGTCAATTTGCAGAAAGGACAAGGGACAGGGAAGTATTTGGCCCATTTTCCACTCTGTCCATTTCCACATCTGTAGGTAGGCCTAATCATTCCAAGGCCTTCTGCCACAGTACATTCGTACATACGTTCTTGAACACTGAAGACTGAGATGCTCCTTGTGACTGAAGTGGTTATTTTACACAGGTATACATCATAGATATCACCTCTTTAGCTAAGTATATTTAAAGATATGGTTCTCCAAAAATCTTTCTGCATTCCATCACTCCCGTACTTGGTGGTCTATCACAATTATGAGTATTCTTCACCTGACTAGCCGTGAGACGGTCATAGGCCATTTTGTACTCTCTGTCAAAAGCATCTGTAGAAAGAGAAAAGCAACTTTTGTATACCCTGCTCAAAAAAAACAACCCAAGCACAATGATGGGGAGTATGCTCATCCGCAGCAAATAACTGTGAAGCCCTTTTTATTCAGCACTTCCTACTGAATGGCACGCACAGAATCACAGAACATTTTGGGCTGGAAGAGACCTTAAAGCTCATCCAGTTCCAACCCCCTGCCATGGGCAGGGACACCTTCCACTAAAGCAGGTTGCTCAAAGCCTCATCCTAGTCTGCATATTTATTTATTTATTTTAAGCTTAAAAACTAGTTTGCAGACATCCATCACCTAGGCTTATTCAAATGACTTATAGAACTTACCTATATCAATGTTATCTCTTCCTAGGGCAACAAGTGAAAGAAACAGTATTTCTCTGTAAAGACTCCTGAAATTGGGAAAAGAAATGGCAGTTTGTATACTGCAGTAATACACCACCAAGCAATCTGCATTAAAAACAGATTCAAGCATTTAAAGATAACTTATTTTTTAAAGTGGCATTTTCAGCATAAATCCTGACTGCAGCCTCCAAGATACTGTCATTTCTGACCTCAAGATTGCCCTGGACTCCCCACATATTGACATCATTTGCGGTAGGTCCTTAGGGTATCTACTGGAAGTTTTACCAAGTGCACACAGAGTGAAGCACGCACTTAGGGCACTCAACCAAATTCCACTAAATTTGGCAAACAGGTCAGGAGCTTTTCTGCATTTCTACATTAGCTTGAAAAAGCAGGCAGACAAGCAAAGAAACACCTGGCCATTGCTGCAGCTGTTGAAAAGACTCATTTATATCCTCTTATAAACAAAAATCACTAAATCCAGGCATAAAAACCAAGAATATTTACCAGACCATGGAATAAATTTGAGAACACTGCTGAAAACCAGTGCTTTTTTCTTCAAAAACCACACTACAAGAATATAATTCATATTACAATAGCCTTACTGTTGTCCAACTTTGCTACAGTCAGGTGTGCTCCTGTTTGTTCTTACCGCTGTCTTTTCATATGTGGCCATTTGTTCAACCTTTCCAATATCTGACTCATTGGTCCATACACATCATTCATCTTAATGCTTTTCACCATACTTCTCAAGAGCTCCTGATTAAAGGAGTCGTCGTCTTTCTGCAATAAATGGACCATTGGGTACTTCTGGGCTGAAAAACATTAGAAGTGCCGTAAGGACATACATATTCTTTGTAGAGCAAGTAAAGTTGCTTCAAAAAGGTGGGAGGCTACACAAGCTGTGAATACAATGATATATATGTGGTGAACAAGGAGCAATAAGCATCAAGGCAAAATAATGTCAACGTAAGAAACAAAAAGCACGTAGGAGAAAACTCAACAGCTGCAATGGGTCATGAGCATTTTCAGGCATATGATCCAACACTGGCAACAAAATGCTTAGGAAGCAAATTCTAAAAATAAGAAAACAAGCTAAGTGGATGAACTGCCATAAGTTCTGTGTTCACTGAAACATATTCCCTCTTACTCGTCCCTTCCCGAAGAAGAAAAAGCCACTGGAGATACTGGCCATGATTTGAAACAGATGTGCTGGAAAACTAAATGTGTTCAAGCAGTTCACTGCTAAGCATACAACCACCCTCCCTCCCAAAACAAGTCATACCAACTTAGAATAGCAACACCAAACTTAACACTCACTCTCAAACAAAAGAGTGCGATTTTGACCTGCAAGACAAAAAGCAGTATGATCAAAAACCAGTTCCGTATCTTGCATGAACTATCCACAAAGACATCTCTTTTCAAAACACATTCTTCAGCTGCTCAAGATGAGAACTGTTCTTTAAAAAACCCACTAAAAGACACAAGAAACAAAGCTTACTCTGAGCATTCCAAAGTATATACAGAGGCTGCCTTGGATCCTGATGCAATTTCATGTTGTCCCATAGCATCTGAATAAGAACATATTTACTGTCCTCTGACATACAGCTTCGTGGAATCTGAACGGAAGAATGCATACA
This sequence comes from Myiopsitta monachus, assembly GCA_017639245.1. Classification (NCBI taxonomy): domain Eukaryota; kingdom Metazoa; phylum Chordata; class Aves; order Psittaciformes; family Psittacidae; genus Myiopsitta; species Myiopsitta monachus. Next base: position 2,731,033 of record CM029921.1, on the reverse strand, counting down.
TAAAGATATTTTACTACAAAGTCATGAAAGAGGACTTCTGTATTTAGAATGTATCTTCACATCTATAGGCATCATGGTAAAAAGCTTTAATATTAAAGCTGCTGTAAAACTGAGAAAGTTAAACCTGAACAGGACGTCAGTGACATAGCAAAGGAGTATCTTGCATATCCTCCTACAGTCTTATAATCATAACTCCCTCCTCCTTCTACTGCTCAACTAGTCATCAAACTGCAATAAAACCAACTAGAAACTTATCTTTGCAAGCAAAGATCACAAATTACAGTGTGACTATTAAGACCTAAACACTTATCCCACACAAGTGCTGCTGAGCCCAAGTTCCAGAGTTACGCGTACTATCCTTCAGATGACACATTCTTTACCAAATCAGGACCTAGCACACCGTAAGACACATTTCTAAGAGTTACTGAATTATCTAATAATTTCCTATAAGGGAAAGCATGCATTTCTCATCTTCCAATAGCTCCTATCTGATTCCATACCTTGGAGTTTTTATTACAGTGCTCAGAAGAAAGTATTAATCCTGGTAAGTTGCTGGGCAAGTCCAAGCGTCTGAAATACCATACCAAATTCCAGAACACAATAGGATGATGATCTACAAAGTCTGCCACTGTTATTGCATGATCCCCTTCATTTTCAAGCAAGCTTTCAAGCTCTTTCCATACTACTAGAGGACTGAGATAAGGAACCGTTATAGGATCAGGACTAGGCAAGGGCCATTCTAGGCCCAAGGAATCCTGTGGTATAAAAAAGAAAAATGCCATTAATTAGAATGCAATTATCTTTACAAAATCTTATGCATGCTTTTGTTCCCTCTGAGACACCCCAACATGTAAAAGCTACAACTTCTATTAGTTTTAAATAACAAAACCTAGTATTTTTCGTAACTTGGAATGGTTAATTCTGTTCTAATTGATGCTATTTCACGATCTATCACACACTTAAAATGACATTTAAGGTAGAAAAACTACACACTGTTGGTCCTTGCAAAGTAGCAGGCAGGCTACCAGTAGGAATGATATGGCTGATCTTCTGGTTTTCCTTCTCATCTTCTTCCAATGGACCAAAAGTACTGATACTCCTTGCTACAGGGTGACTTGTACATTCCGACCCGGAGGTATTTTGTCTTCTTCCTGAGGGGATCTGGATACTTCTGGCACAACTATTCTCACGCTGCTTAGATTTGCTAGGGAGGGGGAGGAAAAAAAATAAAAAGGTTAAGAATCTCAGCTTTTTGCTTTACTCTGAGTGCTCAGAATTGCACACAAACAGGCAGAAATAAACTGGAAATCATTGACCTGACATGTCAACGTCTACCTTGTCATCACCACACTCATTCATGTTACAGTGCAAGTTTTACTTCCCCTTATACTGATAATAAACACAAGCATCCTAAAAACAGTGGATAAAACTTGCAGAATTACAGATGCCTACATGAACTGCTATATTAGGAATGAATGACTGCTACTGCTGAACCCAGGACAACGGTAAACACCATACTGAAAAAACACGTGGCCAAAGGAGATAAGGGAGAAGCAGCAAGAAGATCCTCTCTCAAATCAATTTTTGCTCTTCAGAATATGTTATTAAATTTATTTCTGTTGACAAAGAAAACATGCATATCCAGAGAACCCGAGCAATTTCTAGGCAGAAAATGCAGGTTTACCTGTTCGAATTTATATCCTCTTGAACAGACATTAGAGATGTAGCAAGGCCAACAGTAGCTGCAGTGCTACAGGACTTCCCACTCTGATTTGAGGATAGCGATGGGTACTGCATGTTTTCTGTAGAAGGGCTGGACTTCAGGAAGTAACTGCAGGGAAAGCAAAAGCTTAATATCATTAAAAAATCAAAAGAAAACACCACAATTATGAGCATTTAGAATCGAGGAAAATCAAGATAATGTTATTACCGCCCAGGTCGCCGCAGATCTCTGATTTCTATGCTTAAAAACGGCAGGAATAAATTGCCACAGAACGGACACGTGGTGTTGAGATTTGAATCATCTGCTGTCCAACCTGCCATGATTTCTTCATCATGAACCAAACAGTCACAAGTTCGACATCGTGAACAGCTTGAGATGAGGACCTGCACACAATAGAGAACAGAAGTCCACTATAACACATTCTCAAAGCTACTCTTCTTTTACAAAGCAGTTAAAACTATTACCAAAATCCTGGCCCTTAGATGAATATTACTTGCCACTTGCATACAAGTTCAGCCGTGTATGTGTTCCCAAGCTTCAGGTTAGAACATCTGGGTTTAAACTTACATATTTCACAACAGTTATTACATCTTAAATCCAAACTGCACTAGCATATGGTAAATGACTGGAATGAACATGGTCTGAAAAAGGTATTAAATGCAGGTCTATGTTCTGCTGTAGCAAGTAGACTAGGGTCTGGAACTATGCTCATGAAATAAATATACTTCAGCTAATGGGTTAGGTGATCCTTGTATGGCTTCCCAGAGGAAAACAAGCCAGTTATAATATTATAACATGTCATTTGTAATCTCTTTGCAAACAAGGATATTTATGCAGCTACATAAACCATTCTTAGAATTTAAACACTCTCCTGTAGTGACTGCCAGTGTAATAGAAATGTGGGGAAAAAAGGAAAGATAAAAGTGACCAGCCATTAGTCCAAATCCACCAAAAGAAACAAACAAAAAAGAAAAGGGAAAGAGAGCCACCCAGAACCAGTGTAATAGTGAAAAGCAAAGCACTCTTACAGGAAGCTACAACAAGAAATAGCTAGTTATCGATTCTGTATTTTAAAATGTATAGCACTATTTAAGTCTTGGCATTTTCACTCCAAACAAATGTAGCTGCCCAAGGGATTTGGATGCCTGAATTCAATGGCATCCAGTTCTCAAACTCTTGAGAACTACAGCTTTAAGGACCAGAGATGTGACTGCAATAAAGACATTGCTAGTGCAGAATTTGAAATGAAACCTACTGTGTCACAGAATAATTTATCCATCTTTCAGTGGATTAATTTTAAGCTTTGAACTTTACCAGAAATTCAGACAGCATTTATATTTTAAGACATACGCTTTTAGTGTATCAATTAAAATCAATAAATCATCCTGTACCTCCATAGCGTAGTTCTGAAACACACTGGTACTGCTTGTACTGCAAGAAGATATCAACTCTGATTTGTCAGGTAAAGGGAACTTTGAAAGAGAACCTATTAACAGAAGAAATCCCAAAGTATAAGTATTCAGAATATGCATTTCTTCTGGTCAAACAATAATGCACTTATAAAAAGTGTGATGGAAGATGCAACAAATAGATATACTCAGACAGAAAGAAACATGAAGCTGGAGTGTGAGGCTGCCATCTGCCCAGCACCAGCAATGGCAGAAATAAAACCTACCAACATAGAAATTCCATATGTTCAGTTTTCTTTTTACAACAGTTGGTAGCTTGGAAACAAATCTTACAGATTAAGTAATTCATACCCACACTTTCTGTCTGGACAAAAGCTAGGCAAGGATAAGAGGTGCAGCCTATAACTGCAGATATCCCTGACCCTTCTCTTTGCCAGACTAAATGAGCCAGGCTCCTCTCAACCTTAGGATGCCCCAGTCCCCTGACCACGATTGATCCTCCACTGCCCCTCTCCAGTTCCTCCCCATCCCACACACTGAGGAGCCAAGTCTGGGCATGCTCTTTTAGGTGCAAAGCGGAGGGATCTAAGTAGACAGATCTTCCTTTCATCCTGATTCAGCTTAACACACCATGCTCCATAATGACAGTACAACAAAAATTGATTCAACAGTCACTACCAATTACAACCAAAAAAACCAACCCAAACCCCAAAGTCTGTCTGATGATCACCTTCAACAGCGGCTTATAAAAATTGTAACAATTTTCCAAAAAGGTTTTTTACTACTTTTAGAAAACAACTTGTAAAACTGGAATATTTTTGTTCAGAATGATGCAATGCAAAAACTCTTACCACACTGGTCAAATTGTTTTGCTGAGCCATCATGAGAAGCTGAGCTTTCTAGGCTTGTCCTGCTGAGGCCAATTCCTTTAATTTCTGAAGTGGTATTCTCCTGAGGAGAAGCACTTTCAAAATCATTGCAGACATCTTCATCAGTTAGAGAAGTAGATTCTGAGTCCAGAGCTCCAAGAGATGAAACACTTGCTCGGTCTGAGTTTTGATCCTGAGAGAAGAAAACAAATTGCACTGAGAAAAAGGAAAGCAAAAATACTTCTGAAAATAAGAGGTAGCCTTCTCTGGCTCAGTAAATTCAAAGCGCGAACTCTCCTTGGAAAGTCATTTGGCTCAGATCTGTATTCAGAACCAATGTGAAACAAGGCAAGTTTCACTTAGGGTTAAACAGCTACGCACCATGATTCTTGTAAAAAGATTTCTCTAAAAAATGAAAACCTAAATTGGAACTGAAACATTTTAATCCTGTAACTTTTCCCCACATTGCTATAAAAGTTAGCAGCAGCCAAAGGAATACATTAGGATAGGGAAGGCATCCTTAACACTTGAGTTAATTAGTCTCAGATCAATCTTAAACACATTAGGACAGTACACCAACAGCAAACTGTGTCTGCCTTCATTTCCAAGGACTGGGAACACAATGAGCTTTGGTTTGAGTTGGTAGCAGCAAACAGCATTCTAACCAAATGGCATTAGTTCAAAATTAACCTTAAATCATTTTGGTAATCAATATAAGCAGATTTTCCTTTTTCATAAAAGAAGTAAAGTCTTAAAACCATTATTGTTGATTTAAGCATTGTTTCTTTAGGTAAATAAGGGAAGACAGAGCCACCTCCTCTGCCCTGTCACCACGCTATGCTATATTGATGTTTTACCATTAAGTATATTCTGAGCCAAAATTTTATGTGATTCAAGACAATAAAATTAGGGTCCTTGCAATTCAAACATGATTAAAACAACTTAATGCACAGAGTCTACCATGATGCTTGTCATTCAAATGGTGGGTTCATCACATAAAAGTCAGTGATAAGAACTTTACACAGCTTTTTCCTTAATTTATAGGAGCCTAAGGTGTTTGTTTTTTTTTTTTTTGAGGGGGTAATTATAAAAATTTACCTTTGAGGATGCAGCATACATTGTAAATTTTGAGTACCACTTGCTAGCTTTCTCTGCAACCCCTTTTCCTGCAGAAAACATGCTGCTTTTTAGAACATCAAACTTAGGTGTTAACAGCGTATCCAAGTTGAATGATGGTGAAGACACAAGTGTTAATGCACTAGCTGCATCTTGTGGCTGATCCTTTGCTGGACTATTCGGGGAATAAGCTGGGGAGGACCAAAGCCTGTCTCTTGTCCTTTCTTCATTTCTTGCATGATAACTCTTAGATTTGATAAGACTGGATGGCCTTGGGGAGTTTGGGGGAAGGCTGGACCTCCTGCAAGGCTGGATTATTGTTGGACTCTTTTTATTAGCACTTCTGTCATCGAAGGGCTTTTGCAACTCAATGCTTGGGGCACGACTTGACAACGGGCTGCTCATATTGTTCATGTACATAACTATCTCTTCAGCTAAATCTCGTCGTGCAGACGGAGTAGAAACACTTCTATCATCATCATCCTCCTCTTCCTCTTTCTGCTGTTCTGTCTCGGCCACCAGCAGAGACAGTGGATCAAATCCAGTTTCAACATCTGTTTTTTCAACTGGCTTTACTGGAAAGCTGCTCTTTCTCTGCAGCCTTTTGGATTTTTCACTGGAGGGTTTCACTGCTGTAGCTGTTTCAGGTTCTGCATCCAAGTCTTCCAAATCAAAGATAACAGGAGACTCTGTTTTATCTGTAAAACTGCAATCAAAAGCTGTGTCTTCATCACTAGATTCTTTCTCCAGGCTTTCTCTCTTAGATCCTAAAGAAGAACTTCTGATATTAAGAGTTTTTGGCCTTATGCTTTTCTGTAATGCACTAGATAGGATTTTGGCATCAGCTCCTAGTTTTTCAACCATTTCTCCAGGGTTTGTTTCCTGATTTATTCTATTCATCATGAGTCCCACTAAGCCATCTCCACTCAGGTTACGGTTCCTGCTTTCCCATGGTACTTCCCTTAAGTCAGTTTCCACTGCGCTTTTATGTCTCTTTCTTAAGGATTTACTTTTTGTAACTTCTGCATCACTGCCATCCTCAAAAGATGATGTAAAGAGCAATCCTACAGAACTCTCTGAAAAACAGATGAAACATGGTTCTTTACGTCTTGCTATGCAAGAAAATGGAACAAGAATACATAAGAACGTAAATTTGTCTCATCTTTGAAACAGTTTACAACACAGATGGAATTCACTACATATTGTGCTAGTGGTTGAAAAGTTAAGCCCTATTTTCTCTTCCACTCACCTGTGCTGGCTTCTGCTACAGTACTGTCAACTGTACCATTGAGCCGCACTATGCTAGAGGCGGTTTTGGCATTACTTGAGTTCTGGTAATTTAGTTTAGGCAGGCAGTCACCACTCCCTTTTGTGCTCTCCACTTCAGACACTGCATATAGAAAAGGACAGACAGTTCTTTAGAAACAAAGCAACTTAATTTAAATCTGAAATTCTATGACCTATCAGATGTTATATGTAGGATTGACAGCAGGTCGTACACATCCCATTGATGCATAAGGCTGGTTATGTACTTGGGCAGAGGTTTTCAAGCTGAATGACTGAACTACAGACATTAAATTCCCAGCATTACTTTTATAACTGGAACTTCCATAAGCTTCTGTACACTGAGCCCAAGTAAACAGTTCTTGCATACAAAAGTGATGGTTGTGGAGCCTAAGACCACCTGTGTTCACTTTCAAAGCACAGGCGTATGAGTATTCTGTCCTGCCTTTGCAACAGCTCAGCAGCCAATGAGCCTATCTTTGTCCCAGATCTCCTTACCCCCATGACTACACAAGAGAAATGAAGCAAATGTTGCAGTATTTATATTACCTCTTTCTGATATGAAAGACAAATTCTGTTGCAGGTGGCTACCCAAAATGGAACGCTATTTGTCTGAAACAAGTTCGAGCAACTTAATATTCTCAAGTTGCATTCATAAGCACAAAAGATTTTCAGCACATCTATTACCAGGGAGAGACACAATCTTGACTTAATTATGGCTAAAAATAGACACAAGTTTTCAGCAGAATGCACCTTTTCTGTGCCTTCACAAGTTTCATTAAACCTACATGACCTGCTTGCCACCTTATCCACAGTAGTAAGAACATACCCCTGAGTCACAAACGTACAAGCAAACTGTAGAAAAAAATACTAATGCAAGAAGGAAGACTGGTGAAAAGAAAACACTGAAGTAAGTTTTCAGGTTCTGTATTGTCTCATACTTTTGTACCACATCCGCTTGACAAGGGAGTAGGTAACTCAAACAGTAGGAGAGAGCACACTGAAAAATGTAATGATATTATTAGAGGAGAATTTATTATTATGTATATGGGAATCTCCAGGACTCATGCATTTTTACTACACAATCTCATCTGCTGTATGCTTGCATTAAGTCTATGCTGCTCAATTGCAGTTAAGGGAATCATAAGCAGCAGATATAAAACCTGAAGAAAAGAAAAAGGTCCACAATGAATCCAAAGCATCTCTCATTTCTGATGCACCTCCTAAATTTTGAGAATTCCCAGGAGCTGAATAATTTAGTCCACTCTCACAGACCTGCAGAAATTCAGCTCTTCTTCTCTTAGGGGATTGATAAAGAAAACAGACTGGTAGAAAAGCTTTCCCTGTAAAAAAAATAATTGCTTCATAGGCATAATCTAAAGACAAAACCATGAAGCTGTAATTATCATTAAGCCTTTATATTATCACCATCACTTATTTGAAACAGAAGAGGGAGAAAAAAAGAACTGCAATTTTAAAAGTTAAAACATTATACATCCAGAACATTACATTTAGAGAAAAAAAAAAAAACTCGGGGCATGGGCATAAACTGCCATTATAACACACACTCACTATAAAAAACATCAGCTGTCCCACTTAGCTTTTGCTGAAATCTCTATTTATCCACCATGAACTAGATATCTGTATACACAAGATACATACGAGAACTGGAGTCACTCTCTCTCTTGTCCTCCTTCTGTTCTTGTATATCTTGAAGACACGTTTTCCCTTGCTTGGCTTCTTCTTTGAATGATGTGTTATTGCCGGAGTCTGAATGTCCTCCTAGCACAACAGGGCAATGACAGAACAAAGATGGTTATAGTAGTTAATAGAGGGAAATAGTTAAAATATATTGAATATCCACAGTAATTCAAAGGACTCTTATCTAGGACTCTTGGGTCGCCCAGGGAAGTTGTGAATGCTCCATCCCTGGCGGTGCTCAAGGCCAGGTTGGACAGAGCCTTGGATGGCATGGTTTAGTGTGAGGTGTCCCTGCCCATGGCAGGGAGGTTAGAACTAGATGATCTTAAGGTCCTTTCCAACCCTAACTACTCTATGAGTCTATGATTCTAAGTACATTGTAATTAAACAGTGAACATTTTACCACAGAAAAGTGAGAAAAATGACTGGTTTCCTTGTACAGTACAAACACTGAAGCGAATGCTCTATAGGACAAAATTAAAGGGGTAATTTGCAACATTTCTGTTTAAATACTGTACTAAAGCACTGCTTGTCTTTGATTCTGTTGCCTGGTTTATTTGATCAAAATGTCACATCCCTTCAAGGACTCCAAGAGGCAGCTAAACACGGGCTCATTTTAGCACAGTGTGTTTCTCAGTGTCTGCATGCAATTCTCATGGTTTTACTCAGGAAAGTAAAAAAATTGAAACAATGCAGCAGCAACCATGAGTTTGTTTGCAAAATAAGGTGAAAATAACCAACACCACCCGAAAAAAACCCTGCAAACATTCAAGCCACTGTTTGATCATTCTTAAGACAAAACACCACCCCAGGTATATTAACATAGTCTGATTGATTTAATGGGCAAAATTTACTTGATGCTAGTGTGGTTGTCAAATAGCTCTGGTTGGAAGTGACCTTAAAAAGATAATCCAGATGACCATTTTACATTCACACTGTAAAGGTCTTCCAAGGTCAACTACATTTAAACTAACTAAACTAACTATAGTACATTGTAAAGTACCAGCAATATCTTGTTTTACTAGTAGCAAGTTATAGACACTGTGGAAAGTAGCAGCTATGAAAAATACACACTACAGATAATCACTGGCATGGTAACATAGCCATGTGAATGGCAAGTAAATCTTTACTGGAAACCAACCCAAACTTTACAGCCTTAAATACTGTACTTATATTCTAGGTAAAAAAATAAATACCATCATTTCACTTGGTCCACAGAACCTGAAAATGGTACTACAAACTCAAGGACTAATTCTTGTTGCTTCTTAACATCAAAAAATGGGGAAAACAAAAAGAGGCAAGGCTGGAGAGAAGTTTGTCAGTTATGAAACTGGCTATTGTCTGAACTAGGATAATTATCACACTGATTTCCAGCTCAGATTTTATCTCCATGAAGAGCTGCTACAGTAAAGAAAGAGCAGACTATTTTGGATTCAAAGAAACACACAATAAAAAGCTGATTTCCAAAAATTCTGCAAGAACTTTTTGGGTTTCCTCTAAATGCTTTTATCATGAAATTCACAACAATGCTTTTAGAAAGAATTTTCTTATCAGCATGAAGATCGCAAAGAAGAGGACAGTTAATACTATACCAGGAGTTGCTGTATGTGATGTGTTTGCTGGTAGCTTTTTCAATGCTTTTTTGAACTGTGCTATTCCTAAAACAACATTTCGTACTTTCATCCACAGGAAATAGCCACCTCGATTGCTTGAAGGCCAGGTGCTCTCCAGAACAGCCTATTTTGGAAATATTGGAAGTCAAACAGTCATCTCAAGGAACAGTCAGGTGTGAAATAAGTTTCCATTTCAAATTGGGTTACACTGGCAATTATAAAGTAGACTTCTAAGCCTACAGAGACAAAACAATATTCTGTCTTTTATTTCTTTCAGTTACCAGAAATGACAAAATTACATCTGAACTGCTCCCTTATTTTGTTTGCTTCTATTTGCCTGGATAAAAATGCATCTTTAAGGTTTTCCTCCTCTTGCAAAGATACTTACCTTATTGTAATAGCCATAAGTAATGGCATTAGGGTCAACACCAGCTTTCTGCATTTCAAACAGCACTCGCACTGCTAGCACAGGCTGCCCATACTGTCCACACAGTTGCATGAGTACTCGGTAGCACACCTGAAAATACACACAAGTTAGTGCTGTGTTTCTGTAGTCAAACACATACCCCATTCAGTAAGACCCAGGGGCTGTTTCTGGAATTCTGGACTTTTACCTCATCAGGTGGATCTATTTTCTTGGTATGCATTTTTTGCAGCACATCATAAGCAGTTTTCAGAGCTCTGACTTTTGAATGGCACACTTTCACATACGCAGGAAGGCAGATAAACCAAAGACCGTAGCAGTGACGTAGCAAACACCTGGACCACATCTGTGGTATGGATGAGTACTTCTTAGCAATTTTATGTGCTGATTTAATTTCCTGTAAAGAAACATCAAGGTTATTTGTGTGTATTTACATGCACATTACACAAACCTACATGTTAAAAACTGACCATATATCATTAAACCTGCAGCAACCACAACATTACTATGAACAACATGCTCAAAGTGGGAGAGAAAATTAAAGCAGTGAGTGGCATCAAAACCACTTCCTGTGCAATATTCTGCTCTTTGAAACTTGCATTTCTTTACATTTCTATTATTTTTTTCTGCATTATTTTGCAAGAAACATTTGAAAGTTAGAGCTCTTGGATAGTGAAAAGGAATCAAAAAAGTCATACGGGAGCCCAATAGTTTATGCTCCTGAAGAACAGCCTGAAGAATGTGGAAGGTATGGGGACAGCACGGCTAATGACAACCTGTGACCAGGGGCCCTGTATGACATAGGTACAGGCAAGAAGAGGCAAACATTCAAAGAACTACTAGCATGGTCACCGAATCAGTGAAACAGCCACTATGCTGCAGCCACTGCCAGGCAGTCTTTACAGCCCAACTCAAGAAGAAGGCAGCAAGCTGTCACTTTCCAAAGCATGTCATGCTACAAGAATAACTGCAAGTACCTGTTTAGTTCTTCTGAACATTGGTGATGGGCTGTTGGGACTACTGGCTTTTGAGGACAGTTTGTTACTTGGTGCTTTGAGAAATCCTTCTGGTCGCTCAAACAGATCTAGTTTTAACACTGGAAATCCATTATAGCTGTAAAAAAATGCATCACTTAACTCCTGGAAGGCAGTTCCAGAATGCACATGTGACATAATAGCAAATAAAATCAATTACATAGTTGCAATGGAAGCTACACACAAAATAGAAAGCACAAACACAAACCTTCAAAGACACCACTGACAAAGTGGTTTACTAATCCATCTGCATGACTTCATGACCCTGCACGAACAGTCTCTTAACCTGTTATTTCAGTGTAAACAACTTCAGTTGATAAAATCATGCGCTTTCATAGCATTTTCTTTAATTAATGTGTCAAAGTATTGCTGCCAGTTAATAAAAAAACTATCGTGTGGCTTAGTCCCTCATGAGCATCACATGACACACATTTATAAAAATCAATATGAACAACATCAAACTATCTAAAAGATTAAATTGGATTTAAAAATCTTTCCCATCAATAATGAAAAAACCAACAGAGAAACTCACTTGACATAATTATAGGAAGAATCTGTACTTTGTGGGTATAAAAAGAACATAGAAACTAAACCAAGATTTTGTAGAGTTAGGATGCTGTTAGGATTTTGGCTAGCATCCTACTGTGTGTCCTTGTATTACCTGTATTGTAGAGGGTGCTCTTCACCATTTGGCAGATGGGGGATCTCAGGTGGTGTTATGAAAACTGTATGCTCACTCTTGTATGACTCATCCAGCTCTATAAGCCGTGTTTCCCCAGTTTTGTCCATATCTACCTGGAGAGTTAGGTTAAATGAAAAAGTAGTCACTTGTGTTACTGTATTTTCTGTTGTTTCAGTGATATGGTCAAGCAGGACACAGTCCGTAGCAGCATCAAAGGACTGCATCTTAAAAGCAAGGATGCCTTGTAAAGTTGTCATATGAATAGCAAGTGTTGCATTGATTCTGTGAACTTTACCCTAGCACAAGAATGGATTTTCCGTGATGTAGTCCAAATAGACTGTTTTCAGGTAAATATTACAAGCAGTTGCACAAATAAGTCAGTATTTTTGAAAACCACCATTTGTGGAACTATGTTTTCAACTGCAGCAGTAACTTGGAATTCATTTTTAAGTATGAAATTAAAAGCTATCCCCCCCCCATTTTTCCCTATTTTAACAGTGAAAACAATAAAAGTTTACCCAATTGCCTGATGGATACAGAATCTACTAACAACACTATTTAAAGAATTTCAGTCACTTACGTATTCATTAAAGTCACGCTAGCTTGCAGAGACTGCAGAAATAAACACGTATTCAAAGTGATAATGGGATAAAAAACATATGAGCTTACTCAAAGTAACTTTGTTTTCCTAAAGAAACAGTAACCTGAAAGGTGAAGTGTAGATTCCCAATTTTTTTTCCCCTCTTTCAGATAACTCAGTTGTACATGTGGAAATATAAGAAAGGCACCTTGTAAATAACACTACTATTAAGCATAAATTACAGCTGCACTTGTTTTGTTTTGAGCTTTGTAAGTGGCTATTTGACCATAAATCTGGCTGTTGCAGAGAGGAGGAGAGATTTGCACTTGCAAATTAATGCCCCTGCTTTAAAGGCAGCAGCAGAGACATATTCCATGGCTCCAGGAAATTTCAAAGCATCAAACTGCAGGATCAAGTGGAAGAAAACTGTAAAACAATTGTATTCAAAGAACTTCATTCCTTTGTTTGAGACCATAAGAACAAAGAAAAAAAACAAAGCAAAACTTGGTGACCTCAAACAAGATACTGGGTGTCTACATTTCCCTTTGAGAAAAAGGACAGACAAGCCTTTAACTTACAAGCTTCCTACTGCTACTGATGGCACCACAGAAAGCATAAGGAACAGAGCAAATGTAACATCTATTACATTCCACCTAAGAGCCTTTACTTGGTATTTGTATTGATATTCATATTGCTTTGTCTTTGATCTTCTGTCACCAACTGTTTCTCCTCTAATACCTCAACAAGCGCTGCTTCTGCTTGTGGCAGGAGACGCGTCTCCATCTCAAAGAGCGGGTACTATAAAAAACTATTTCCTTCCTGGTACACAGAACATGCTTTTTATTCACATATTGACAGTGTTCAGCTCACATACTGTCACAGTTTACATTTATAACCATTATTTAAATGGTTGAAGTGGCAACCAAATTACAGCCAAATGGTACATTATTTCAAAGACAGGAATAAGCGATCTGTGGAACGCAAGGATGCATATTTCTCATGACTTAAAAGTTTAGCAACAGGTACAAAAGCAAGTCTATTCCACAGTTCTCTCCCTCCAGTGAGGTGGAAATATATCAAGTAGTTCCAGTAGAATTCCTGAATATTTAAGATTTGATAAACATACGAAGAGGTGCTCTCAATGACACGTTCTACTGCACGAGACAGATGGAAAGTATTAGCAAACTGAACCAGCCAAGTAGCAGGAACATATGGCTCCTGAAAAGCAGAAATAAACGAAACCTTACTTGGCAATTTAAATACTTCTAGGAATGTAGAAACCCCACAGTTACGAGTTCCACCAGTGAAATACAATGAAGCCAGCAGCTTAAATACGTACTGAATTGAGATAATTTTTGAATTCCTGGAAAAATGAAAACTTGTGATGCAATTAGACCATATCCTTCAGTAGACAAAATGGGGAATCAATTACAATCTCTGCTGCTGCTGCTGCCTAGGGTAAAGGAACACGCACCAGAGATTACTCTTCAGCTTAAACTATTCTTAGAAATTATTTGAGGCAGGGTTTAGATTATATTTTATAGATAGCTAATTTCACTGTACAGAAAACTTGCCTCAACCCAGTAGCCTACAGCTACACTTAAGAAAGTGTTGCATCATCTTTCAACCCATGAGATCACTCTTTCATGCATACTCTTTCGGGTACTGGTTCACCTAGTGAAAGACATTAATATATAAGTAACATATAAATAAATATTCACTTTGGAATACTTGGAATCACTGAAATTTGATGGTCAAAGAGCATCTTGGGTAAAGCTCTAATTCATACAGCAGTCCTTGGTATATTTCAATATTTTGACTATGTATGTTACTATTATGTATAGTATCAGAAATAAGAGAAAGCAAGAAAGAAAAGCAGGGAAGAGAAGATGAAGCAAATGTATCATCGGTCAAAGAAATCCTACACAGAAACCCACTCCATGCCAATGAAAACCTAGTTTCACAAACAATTCTAAAGCCATGGCAAATCCTAAACACATAGTAACTCCAGTGCCTCAGTTTCCCCACAATTACCACTGGCATAGAACTAATTATCTCATTAATAAAACCAATTGAAACAATCACTGACAGAAATAGAAGTTGGTGAAGTACAAGTGTTTTCTGTAAAATTTATTCTCATGGCACTATCATGAGCTCTTTCTACAGTGGAAAGAAGACACGCACAGTATCAACTAGTAAAATAGCTGGTATTAGAATAGGTAAGTCTCTGCTTCAGCTGTACAAGTGGCCACTTCACCTTTTAGAAGCAGAAATGAAACAAAGCCCAACAAAAAAGGGAAAATGGAAGGCTACAGTGACTAAAAAAGGGGAAAAAAAAAGGAAATCAACTTGCACTTCAAATATATTTTACTCGCACAATATAAAGATATTGTAAGAAACAGCACAAGTTACAAAACCTGTATGCATATGAAGACATGCTTACTTTATCTACGCAGTCATCAAAAAAAGCAAGGCTTGCATCCTTATCACTGACAAAAGAGCACTCTTCAATGAAGCGAATAAACATCTGAGTTTTGGTCATCAGGGTGTAGAACTTCTGATGTGAACGATCTCGACTTTTGAGGAAACCTATCAAGTGACATCAGAAACAGGTAAGAATGCCTAAACCAAAAAAGGCCTCACCAAAAACCAGCATACATTCTACTAATGAGCAATCATACAATCAGAATGGTTTCGGTTGGAAGGGTCCTTAGAGACCATCTAGTTCCAAACCCCCCTCCCCGCCACGGGCAGGGACACCTTCCACTAGACCAAATTGCTCCAAGTCCCATCCAACCTGGCCTTGAACACTGCCAAGGATGGGGCAGCCACAGTTTCTCTGGACACCCTGTGCCAGTGCCTCAGCACCCTCACAGAGAAGAACTTTTTTCCTAACACGTAATCTAAATCCATCCTCGATAACCTTTCTGCAGTGTTTGCCACTACTATGCAATTTTATCTGCACCTGTATTTCCACTATTGCTTATAACATTAGCACCACAAATGTTTTTATTCTTTAAATAACAGAGAAACTAAAATAATAAATTAGTATACATAAAACAAGTTTATGAGTATTCACCTTGTAGTTCAAATAGAGAACTTGCATCTGTGGCTGTTTCAGAGGGTGCCTCTGTTATTGGCCTGAGATAAGACCTGTAGCCTTTTAGTATTGAGGCCATGAAACACAGAAATGCTTCCTGGATCTCCAAATCTAGTAGATGCAATTTCTTCCCAGAATTAAAATCATAGTCATTCATTGCTAATTCCATTAATGCATCTTCTCTTGGTCGCTGTTGCACTGTGAATAAAAACAACATTATAATGGTTTACTTTCTTCCCCCCCCCCAGTATTTGTTAAAAAAAAAAATAAAAAATGGTATCCTGTTAGAATCACTGATTACTGAGCTCCACTAAGTTTGGAACAGATTTAATACATGCTATTAAATTCAGTCATGATGTGCAAGAACGGATTCAGCTTGACCTTTTATGACTCCTGTATCTCTGGATAACATCAAAAGCCTTTATTTACATTTACCTTTTCAGCACATTAGTTACTACAGCAACAGAGAGAACCAGGATGGACAGAGCTTTACCAAACCCTCAAAGAATGCCGTTTGTAAAAATACGTGAAAATTTATACAAGAGCTTATTAAAGTAGCATATTCTAGGGACAAACAGATAAATGGGATGTGCTTCACTGTGTTTTCTTTTTTCCAGCGCTTTTCACTTCAAAGAGTTTCCAAAAAGCAGGCAATACATATTAAGTACCTACATACTCAGAAAAGCACCACTCAGATGCAAAGTGAAGCCACCAAAATACGACACAATGCAAAATGCCGATACAGAGAGAAAGCAAGCTTTTTATTTCAAGCTCTAGTAAATGCTGCTTCTTAAAGTAGATACTTGTATCAACATTTTAAAGCCATCAGGACTCTAGCCAAGACTTCACTGCTACAATAACCTTCTGTTTCTGCATATTCTAACCAGGACACAGCTAAGTTCTAGCGACCTCAGTAGCCAAGAAGGTGTAAACAGCCTTTAAAAGTGCCCTAAATCCAAGTTAAATGATAAAGACCCCATGCAATACGCTTTCTAGGTATGTATTTTCAAAGATGTAGTGTTGGTCAACCCCATCCTTTTTACAGTCTGATTTAAGTCTTAACGACTTGCTGTCTCTGCCACAGAAACTTGATTTTACAATTGCATTATTGCTGCTAAAGGCTCCCTCCAATGCCTATGAAACTCATCTTCTAAGCAGACAGGTAATGCCAGGGTGCTGACAGACTTCCTTCCCACTTCACAAAGCCTATTAGCTCTGATACCCAAGCACATCAGCTGGCCTTGACTACATTGCTATTTCCAAATGCTCTGTTTTAAAGAAGTCACTAACATCACTCTTACCAATTTTCCTGCTTTCTCACATTAAGATTCAATATACTTTGCCTGTATCAACAATCAATTTTTGTTTTTACAAATATCCAGTATTTGTGCTATACATTAAAACCCCCAAAGTTTATAAAACATTATTTCCATCTTAAAATTTAGATATGTCAGTGTCATGGTTTAAGCCATAAATCACGCAGCCCGCTCACTCACTCTCCCCTCTTTCTTCCCCCCCAGAAGTGGGATTACAACCTTCAGGATCTAAAAACCTTCATGCTTCAGAAAACGCTGAGTGCAAAGCAAAAGATGCCAATGAAAATAAACAAAGTACAGAGGAAAATATTTCCAAGGCTTTACCCATCAAAGTACAAACACCCAAATCTTCACACAGAATAGATGAGTCTGCTAAAAAGGAGAATTCAGGGTCTCTCTTTAGTAAACTCTATGAAAAGCTGAAAAATGAGATGCTGTCCGGCATCAAGCAACTCATGAGAACTCCAAAGCATAAGCTGATGCCTGTGGAGGCTTTGTCAGGCATCAGGCAGCCCGTTCACTCACTCCCCCCCTTTTTCTTCCCCGCAGCTCCCGGGGGGAATGGGGACGAGAATCGAAAGAATGCAACTCCCACAGGTTGAGATAAGAACAGTTTAGTAACTAAGGTATAACACAAACCACTGCTGCTACCACCAATAATAACAATGACAAGAGAAATACAAGGAAAGAGAATACAATCACTCACCACCTATACCCAGCCTGACCAAGCATTGCACCCCCACCCTTCCGGGTTTCTGCCCTCCATTTTTACGTCCTGGGCATGACGTGCTGTGGTATGGAATAACCTCTTTGGTTAGTTTGGGTCAGGTGCCCTGCCTCCACTTCCCTCCTGGCTTCTCCTCCTCCCTGGCAGAGCATGAGGCTCAGAAAGTCCTTGGTCAAACCAAAACATTACCAAGCAGTAAATGAAAACACTGGTGTTATCAGCACAGCTCCAAGGCCAAAAGTCAAAAACACAGCACTGCACCAGCTACCAAGGAGAAAAATGACTGCTACTGCTGAACCCATCACAGTCAGTTATCTCAACTGTCAAGATATCAACAGGCTTGAGCAGGCTTTGAGGACCAAAAGGTCTTTATTTGATCCTGGTCTACACTTAGCTTTACTATTCACTTCTCATAAAAGCTCTGCTTTTTTTCTGGTGGGAAGATAACATCAATACAAAGGGATATCTATAGAACATTACCTATGCCCCAAAAGCCCCTATGTGGGTTCTAATCTCTGGACTTAAAGCACAGATTTTCCTATTCTGAACAAAAACATTATGGTTTTTTTTGGCTGGCTTTTTAATATTTCAACATATTTAATTAGCTATATATATCTGTTAATGTGGCACACTATATTCAATGTAAATCTTGTTATGTACTTTCCCACTCACATTCTGCCAGTTGCCGATATAAATTACTTAAAGTGTTCATCAGATTTTTACAAGGTTTCTTTGGTAAGATCTTCCATGCAATAGTTTTCTTATCTCCAGTTCTGGAAGGGAAGAAACAAAAAAGAGTGAGTATACACATGAAGAGCATGTGGCTATAGAACTGTATTTCTCACCAGAGAAACAGAAGAACATAGAAAATTTGCTCCATTAAAACACAACTGAGGAGGATTGAAAACCAATCAATGAAGTGAAGCTTGATTTACTATATAGAGACTGATCACAGCCATCCGACCAATGCCACATATTTCAGGATGACAGTTACGCTGCCACACTTTAGCACTGCAATCAATCCACTTAGAACTCATGAAAGATGGATTAACAGTATTAAGCACCAGCCACTGCATGAGCCGCCACCACACATGCTATGATCTGAGCTGTCCTTACTTAAACTAGGATGGAGATAACGACTAGAATGCCCATAGTAACCTGAATTCAAGTAAGTATGCCAACTACTTTGTGTTTAAGCAAATACAGATTTGGACTTGAGTGCGTTATGATGAAGATGACAGAAAATGACAATATTCTTGGTCAACAGAGGGCACCAGCAAGCCTCAAGACCTCTTGGTCACAGAGTTACCAAAACTGTAACCATTTGTTTGACACTTTTTTCCATATGACAAAATAGAACTAACCTGTTCTAAGAACATGCATAAAAAGTCAGCTAGAATCAACTTAGAGCTGAAATATCTATTCTACATGACGAGAGAAATAACTGGAAATAAAGGATTTTCAATTAATGGATTAGACAAATACCAAAAGAAATGCACAAACATGTTCTTCTCAACCAAAAAGTAACAAACCCAAGACTTAAGTTACCACAACCTAGCTTGAACTAGCTCCTGAACAATTCAGAGCAGAATTGCTATACCAGATTGGTATCAGCATAAAAACCTGAACAAGATTTCCTATGTACAAATACTTAATATAGGCAGCATTCTCTAAATCCACACACAACTACTGAAGAAAACATAACCCTGCAAATCAGAAAACTTCAGAAAAAAGGTTTTAGTTAGGCATAGTAATGCTGAAAGACTGCTACCAACAGGAGGATGACACAAAAGAACACAGACCACAGTCGAAGTACATGGTGAGAATATTAAACATTATATTGAAATAAAAGTTTAACTCTGAAATACAATTTGAGTCACTGTCAAGTGTTTTAGAGTCTTGAATTAGAAGCATTACGCTCTTCCAGCTATTTTTATGTCACATCATTGCAAGGAAATGAATAATTCTGTTTTGATTATCATAACAATATGGACTGTTTCCCCATGGTTTGAGCGCACTACTGTCCCTTACTAGTGTTTTACATACTAAATACTTGGTATAACAGAAAAATGCAGTACTCTACAAAGTTCTGAAGGAGAAATATTATAATACTGTTAATTCAGTTGTTTACAGTGGTATGATTCTAAGTCTTAATAAAGATTCTCACCCATGAAAGTTCACATCTCTAATTCTCAACATGAATTTCCTATACTTCATATTGATATGAAGTGTGATTTAATTTTCTATAATTTTCAAGCAGACACTCACATGAAGACACCAGTATTTCTTGAAGACTAAGAAACCTCATCATGAGAAACAAAACTTACTATCCTCCTGCAGGCACAATGAAGTGAGACACAATACGGTTAATCCAGGAAATGTGCTAAGATGTGCAGTAAGATTTTAATGTAAGACTAAAAGACAATAGTATTCCATGAGGATTGAATCTCTACTCTGTTGTGTTGAACAGGAGATACAGTTTCTAGTATGCTCATTTCAAGAGGAAAGTTCAGAGGTTTAAAACACCTCTCGCCACCAACTTCTGCCAAAATTGCTAGTTCTTGCCTTTAAAAACAGGAAATAAAAGAAATTAACATAGAAGAAATATTGTTAATAAATACTTACTGAGAAATTGTATTGGTATCTAGGTCAACACAGCTAACATCTGGTGGAGGGTCATAGAGATCAAAGTATCTTGAATCAATTCCGACTATGAATGGGCATGGTGCACTTAACACATCTGCCAGTGCCAAGGGACAGAGAGGAATATAGGGGCAAGGCCAGTGGAAGGGAAATATCATCTTTGGAAATATGCAGAGACAAAAACATAGGTTTAACATCTATAATAGTGTAATCTACGCAAGCAAAAACCACACTTCACTAACTGCCACGTCACGATTATTTAATGCAACAGGCAATTATAACTAAAAATCTAGATGCAGAGTATTAAACACAAAAAAGTACTAATTTCTCTAAAATTCAATTTGTAGTATAAAGCTCTTCAGTATAATAGACTGTATATAGCAGAGTTACCAAAACTGCTTAATGAAGACAGGCAGGAAAGTAGCATGCATTTCAAATTCTGCCAGAGAGAATACAGTGCTACTTGGGAACATCAGGAACTGGTATTTAGTGCATTGTGATGACCAAACAACATCCTTATTTACAACATTTACACACAAAGAACCAACAACAGTTAGCCTGTCTCTTCTGTATTCATGAGGTATCGTTAGCATTGTGAATTTTTCTCTCTAATGATCTTTATTTTAATTCTTATTTACAAGTAACCTCTAAGCCCAACAGCACTATTACTAATTTTAGATTTTATCTAAACATTCTTTTTTCCACTTGCAGGTATATGATTAAAAAACCCGTTACTTACAGAGACTAATGCCTCTGTCACACTAGTAAGGACAGAAGGTCGTAATGAGTGGATGAGAATTTTATGTTCCGTCACAGCAAACACAAGTAGAGTAACTGCATTTTCAGGTCCTAAATTCTGAAGTAGTGTCGAAAACTTGCCCCCACTGTAAGAGAATATTAACACACTGGTAAATTACAGTGGACCATAAAAAAAGGCTCAACAGCAAGACAAAACCAGGCATTAGAGTGGGATTTCATGAACACACACCTGCAAATCTTTCTGTCAAAGATTGCAAAGCAGACTACATGGTACACTTGACTGTTCAGTGAAGAATAGTTACTTCCCACTAGTAACAACAGTCTTTAACCACGGTCTTTAATCAGTCCAGACTATTTCCAGGATATGCACATGATGATTTTTCTTTAAGGAGCAACTTACAGGGAGACAACACGCACATCTTTAATCATTCTCCTGAACTGAGACATGACAGTTAAGACAGTCACAGAGCTCCTTCAATTTCCTTGTAAAACAAAAGCTTCACTATCTTGGGAACCCAGGTACCAACTCCTAGAAAGGGGAATTAATCTATATGCTGCCTAAGGAACCACTATATTGACTTGAAAACACATAGATACTGTTCAGTAAGCAGGTATCCATGCCAGGGCTCAAGTCTAATCACATAAATAAAGCTTCAGACACACTTGCTACAAAAGGCACCTGAGAAGGTAAGGTAATTTGCACAGTTACAACTCAAAGTACCAAATCTTTTCTGCCATGTAGATCAGAATACATTTTACAATTAAACAGCCACTTGCCTCAGTGGAAGAGGTGATGACACAGGTTGGCTAAGAATCAGGTTATCATGTGGAGATAGCTGGAAAAAGATTTTAAAATACATTCTTTTTATTCTGAAGTTTGGACATATTTATTAGAACTTACATGACTATAACAAAGAACACCTAAAAATAAAATTTAAACTAAGCTGAACCGTATATATCCCAGTTGTACAGCACTGTAAGAAGTAGTGTGCAGTGCTATGCATCAGTATCTTCTAGTAAAAACAGGCAAAGCACGATCTTTCTTTCTTGGTCAGAACTGAACACATTGCATATTCATAAAGAGGAATTTAAAATAGCTAATACTGCAAAAAATTGAATATATTAACTGCTGAAAAATAAAGCCTTCTGTATTTTAAGGGAAGTGAGGACCCATAGTTTGTACATAGCTCCCAGGGGCCAGAGTGGGGATTCTTTTTGGATTGAAGGGGAAAGAGATGGATAATATGCATGAAGGGACAGATGCCAGGTCATAACACAAGGTAATATTTTCTTCAGAAGACATAAGAATTAGGCTTTTAGCCGGTAGAAATAAGCTCAGCTTTGATAGAATCTCCAAATTTTGCATTAGTTGAAGATCCAAGACAAAGATCATCTTAATCACGTTTTTCTTACAATGATATGACATCAAGAGAAATCATTCATATATTCAGCATGAATAGGATCACTCAAATGAGGACAAGAATACAGATACACAATCAACTTATCAAAGCTCAGGCTGACATTTTCAGCCATAGTAAATCCAAGGTAACAAGATACCAGTTACCTTCATCCTCCCTTTAAGTGGTCATGCATTTTCTATCTATTGTATAACAGCACACGTACAAGCAGCAGCAGCAATTTAGTAACTTTTAGTAACATTTCACTTCTGAGTGATAACCAGATAACCAGACAACAGAAGATGAGACGAATTAGTAACACAAGTGCCAAAGCACTAAGTCACCTAACACTGTGCATAGACAGGCACACAGAACACAAGGCATTAGCAAGAGTCTACAAAACTGTTTCCTTGCATATTTCATGTAACAGAGCTTTTGAAGGCTGATGCTACATTTAGCTTCAGTGACAAATGAGGATGGGCACACCACTCTACATGCTAGATTTATCTTCAAATAAGTCACCTTGTGACAACCACCACATTGGCTTGTTCAGGGAAGGAATTCAGACATCTCATTTTTTCAGACTGAGGTAACCTTCATAAACTACCCTCAGAAAGGAAGCTTCAGCCTAGTGTCCTACAGCTTTTCTGCTTTCACAAAAGCAGATCAACACAATCAAGCATCTATTCCAGGAGTGTCTCTCCCTTAGGCAGAAGGGGCACTTACTGACCCCGTTTCTTCAGAAAGACAAACACATTACTCAATGTACTCTTGAAGTTTTCAGGGCTGTGAAATACATCATTATAAGGGGAATATCAGTGTAATAAGTGAATGTAGGACATGGAGAATGGAGTCTAGCAGATCCCAGATCAGAAACAACTTGTCAACAATGGCAGCTGGAGACCAAGAATCAGGAACACTCCTGAATGTTTTACTAATGGCTATAATTTCTTGGAAACATAAAAGTCAGGCACATGCCATGCTCTCTCTCACTTGTAACAGATACGAAGAGGGATCTAAGAATGGCCTAGATATTCACACTGGCATACACATAGTTACTAAAAATACAGCAGGTTTCATTTTCAGAAAGCATATAAGCACTTGCAAGAAATTCTACAGCAACACATTCAGAAGGATTTGCGATGCTAGTTATTTAGCAAAAGATTACCATATTTTCAAATTATAAGCTTCAGAGTGAACTTACAACAAGAAATTACTGAAGAACAGCAAAATGAAATCCTAAAAGCTTGTCATTTTCAAGAATACAGACATTTCCCCCACTATTTAGGAAAACATCTTCAATACAGTCACCTGCGATTTCATTCAGTGCAGTATTCAAACACAACTCAAAAGCCCCTGAAAGCAGCTGAAGGGAAGTACTTCTTCTTAGACCTAAACTACCACTGCTTATTTTAAAAACAGTTTGGTCTCCATCTGTACTACCAGCTAGCAGAGTTTTACTAATGTGATGCATACAACATTTTGAGAATGCTGTGCATATATATATACACACACAGATAAGTAATAAATACATACAAGGTATATAAGGTATAACAGACATAATTTCATGTCACTTGCTCTAGGTTCTCAGACTTTGTTTCAGGATACACCCATGTATACTTTGACAGAGTTACCCAAAATTCGGAGTAAAGAATTTCAATGTTTTTCTCTAAACTGACTTATAGCCCTCTGTAAGCATCCTTAGTGTTCCCAAGCACAAATACTTCACTGAATGCGAATTAAAAAAAACCCAAACCAAGAACTGGTTTTGAATTGAACTTTAAAATCATAATAAAAGTGACAGAAGTGTCAGAGTTTCAGTGTAACTGTTCTCCAACCTCTTTTCAGTATTAGTAATTAATGTCATTTCTTTAGAATACCCAAGTATACTAAAGAAGACCTTTAACACCCAATACTTAATGTATTTACACTGAAAGACTTCACTAGCTTATGGGCTACTATATTAAGACTAAAAACTGCAGAGGGGTCTCCATATTTTATTTCATGCAAGTAATAGCAGAGCTTTACACTGGTTTGACCAATTTGTTCAAAACCACAACTGGTAGAATAACTACAAGCAGAACTAGAGCTGTCTTTTTCTTAGCAATCAAATTTTAACATGTCTATACCCATTCTGCCTCTTAGGAGGAAAAAAAGTATAAAGATTTAATACCACTTCACTTAAGAAGTCTTTGAGAAAGGGATTTCCTCTCTCCTACCAACAGTGACAGAGGCGCAATATCAACTAACTGGTAACCTAATTCTGGCAATTACATCCTTTCACCCACACCCAGTAAAATATGCTGGGTCTTGCAGGTAGGCCAGGATAAGGGTCATATTTGATAAAGTGCCTCTGTCGAATGTGTGCAGCTCTTGCAGTTTTCAGTAAGAGCCATCCATTATGTAGAGGACAGCAGGAAGCCCTTTGGGAAAAGGGGGAATCAGGAATATACACCTTACATCTGGTTTTAATTTTACTTATTTATTTTACACTCAGCATTCATACAGTAGCAAGAAGAAAACAGTTCAAAAGCTACTGCGAAAGTCAAACCAGATGCAGGCTTTGAGTAGTTTTTCATTAATTTTCAAATACTCTGAAAGAAAGAAAATCAAGTTCTAAGCTCACTAAACAGTTTCTGAAAGATCTCATTAAAGTCCTTAACCAAAAGGAAACAGAACAATGAGAATTAAGAATTAAGTATATGAATTCAGGAAAACAATCCTGAGCAGTAAGAACAATTAGAACATAAACATTCCATTTTCCATTTACTAACCTGCTCAACTGTTGTTGTGTCTTCACTAAAGACACAGCTATTAAGAAATTTACACTTACCTGAACAAGAATTCTTGGCCTCTGAGGGGATGGAAAGGGAACTTTATGCATAAAATGGGAAATGTGTCTAAAGGAAAAGGAAAATACTGATTTAGTGGAAGTTACAAGCTTCAACTGCTTTACCTCAAGACAAAATTACTTGTCAGTAACAGAAATCATTATATAAAAATGGCACATAATTATTCAGAAGACAGAGAGCAAGTAAACCCAGCACCCAAACCCTACAGGGGTTTTCTGACCATCAAAACCTATTTTTCTACTAGCGACATCCCAAATGGCAGGCCAGATTATCTATCAGACTACGACGTTGGTTTGTGAGACTGAAAAAGGACAAGGAGCTTTTTAACAAATAGAAATAAAAGTAAAGTAGACATATTGATATTTGAGTATTGTAACACCATATTACAATCATGCTTCTAAGACTGGCTTGAAATAGCATGATTCCTCAGAGACAGTAACTGGTTATTAGCCAAGAAATATTCACAGCTGTATATCAAAGAGAGTCATTAAGTTCATTCATTTTCTTCACTTTTAAATTAAAAATGTTGTACAAGACTTCTCATGAAAAAGTATTAAAGCTCTTCCATATACTAAAAATATGGATTTATTTTTTTAAGCTCTCAGTTTTATGAAGTGATTGAATTTGCACAAGTTCTAAACGTGTAGGAGTTCTACATGATACACATTCATGTTTAAAGAAACTACTTGCAGTCAGTAGAAAGCCAGGAAGAAACAAGTAATCCATCACAAAATCAACATGCTACAGCACATACAACACACTTTCCTGTGATTTCTGCAACTCTTACCATTATGACGACACAGACAACCAACCAAAGTTGGAAGAAATTCGGACAAACCCACAAATAAGCACTGACTTATACAGAAGACTTGTTCTACATATTTCTCATTCAAAGCTATACATTTCGTATTTTATTGTAGCCACATATCACACATTTAGATGTATGCAAACCCCCCAATTTCTACTGGTTTTCATTTGTGTACTTGCATTAGGTTTAACTTTTTGTTGCAGTTCTATAATGACATAACAGGTCTTAACCATAAGCAGAATTGTGCCTCCCCTCCACCACTCCTCAGCTGATCTCAATTTTGTCAGCACCGGTGCCTGTGCAGCCACATGGCAAATAAGAGCAGGAAAGGAATCAGGCTGACAACAGATTTGGGGTTTTGCCTTTATTACCAGGTGTATGAAGATGGTCACAGACCATATAGCAAACATCAAGGGAACAGCCTGCTGCTTGCAGTAGCCGGGCTGACTGAAAATGTTCAAATACACATGTATGGCATAGACAACCCTCATCATCATTAAAACAGCCAAAGAAACTAGGCTAGATACTACATTAACTTTGTGCAAGACAGTGTAGGTGTATTTAAACTATTCACAGTAAGTTGACCAGTCAGTTTCCAAATCAGAATGAGCAAATAAATCTGTAAAATCAAAATTAGTAAAATATTTTATTTCCTCCTCATTTTATTCCTTCAGGAAAATGAAAACCCCAAAATAGTTCTAAGCTTAAAAAAACCAAAATTTTTCATTATTGGAAGTTCACACTGTCAGAATTTCAAAACTAGTAGATACAAAGTAGAATAATGAAGTGGATAATAGCAAAAAGTGGTCAATGCACAAAGTCAAAGTCTCATAGAAGTTAGCATTGAAGTTTAATCTGAAAAAAGTTTGATGTCTAATAAAATATAATAGCAAATAGTGAATTTGAAATCTGATGCATTGAAAAGTTGTTAGCCCAGATGTGTTAAACGACATTACAAATCAATTACAGGTATCACAGATCACAGAATAGTTTGGGTTGGAGGGGACCTTCAACGGTTATCTAGTTCCAACCCCTCTGCAATGAGCAGGGACATCTTCAAATATATCAGGTTTCCCAACCACTTCTTGGATGTAAAGATTTTCTTTGCATTTTAAGAAGTGAAATCATGTATGTAAGAAGGAAATTAGGTTTATTTATCACAAATAGAGGAAGATTACTAGTACAAAAAAAAAATTTCAATCTGCTTAATTACCTCTCTTTGCAAATAGGCATTCGAAAAACCCCACAAACCCACGTACTTCATTCTCCTACCTTAATATATGCAACATTAAGAAAGGATTTATAATCTTGCTCCTCCAAATCAAGATGCTAAAGGCTGCAAAGCTAATTAAAAAAGGTTTGCTGAGATACCATTGCTGGCACTTAAATTACAAATAAAACCCTGCATTTATTTGAGAAAGTAGGTAAAGACACATTTAATCAGCAGCTGAAAAGTGCTTAATCTTGTGTAGCCATATTTAATGCTTGATGACTCAAAGTCAAATGGATATTACAGGAAACTTTGAAGTAAAAAAAGAGCTCCCATTAATTGAAACTACTGTTACAAATCTCTAAAATTACTTACTTCTCAATGGGCAGGACATGTGGCCCAGAGATGGAGTAACGATACAGAAAGGTAAGAAACTTCTTGAAAGCATCAAAGAAAGGCCAGTGAGAGAGCAGACAGATGCATTTATTTGTTTGAACTGTTCTGCATGTGTCTGACTTTCCCTCAGCAGCAGCTGCTAATCCCAGTTGAGATTTTTGTTTCTCTGTGAGATTCTCTTCAGGATACAGTTCATAAAACTGAATAGCAGCACCATATACCTGCAAACAACAGTAAATATGAAGTCAAACCTGCCTCAATCTTCAAAGCAATCTAACAAACCCCAAACATGCAAGGGAAATCAAGTCTATTTTATCGCTTGAAAAGTTACATTAATGCATCATCTTTTGAAGCACTATATTCTGGAATATTCTTAGGGCTGTGAAAATCCAGACTGTCTGTTATTTATTTAAAACAATGTCATATGAGAAAGACTAATTTGCAAAACAATTTAAGTGAGAGAAAAGTAATGATTATAGACAGAACCACTACAATTGCCTTTAAAGCTATTTTAGGACTCCTTTATACACAACTCAAAGCAGTATTCCTCTGACATCCAATCTGCTTTTTAGAACAAGTAAATACATGCAAGGTTGTTTCCATGCTTGCAATAAAAATAGTATAACTTGCAGTCAGAATTTTTATAGCTCTCTAGTTTCAAAGGCCAACATGATTGGAAAGCAAAGGAGTACAGGTTTATATGACCAACAGTCCGGCAGTGAAATAAATACAAGTCACTCTTTAAAGCAGGCTCTGAGAATTTAAGCTTAAACAAATAGATTCAATTTGCCTATAAAAATATGCATCATCATCATCATCCTGAACAGATAAACAACTAAATCCTCAACTGAAATTATTAACAATTATTATTTTCTAAACGTTCAAAATACCTTTTCTGCAGAAGCTCCAGTTAGTACAAACGTAGAAAAAACTGGGAGAGGGTATTTACTGTTAGATGGCCAACATTCAATCGTTGCACCCATAGGTAGACAAAAAAGAGGCACAGATTCTGGTAACGGGAATGATTCATAATCTTCTTCGGGATATCTACATATTAATCCTGTAAAGGCAATTTGTAAAGAGACAGTTATGTAAGGAATAGCAGAAATGTATTTGCAATAGCTCATCCCATAAAAAATGCCCAGAAATATCATATATCAGCACACACTAACTTCAGAAGATCAGCAGAGTAGTAAATAATCAGGCACAGCAAATAAGTGGAAAGGGGCAGCATGGTTCCAACGCCTAAGGAGAAACCACCTCACTAAAACATTGGACCGAAGTCCCACTTTCTATTCTAGGAACTCTTCATAACTAATTTATCTTTCTGCTTGCAGGTTGTGTGCACCTCAGCTGTTATAATAATTCACATTCATCACTGGTATGAGTAAAGATTTAAAATTTAATTTAAAAACTGGTAACCTGAATAATTGAGAAATAAAACTGAACCTTCAGTTACGAAAGCACTTAATTCCTGCCAACAAAAGTTTCCTGAAAAATCTGATATGTTAGATTTTAGATTATTATTTTAAGTATCAATAGACTCAAGCCAATTAATTATGCTGATCTACTTCAGCTGAGGATTCAGCTAATGTGCTGTCAGACTGATGTGTTTAGACTTCATTTTAAACATAGCTGTAAAACACAAAGTTCTGAAGAGGCTCTAAGCATACAGGTCTTCAATTACATTATGGGGCTCCAGCAATCTAGCCTTTCCTGTTGCCAACCCAGGGGACTCAAAACTGAGAGCAAATATTGTGGGAAGTGATTTAGGATTTCTCTGCATTAGAGCACACAATCATTCTTCTCTAATGTACAGTGAAATATTAATGAGCAATAAAAAGTAGTAATCCAGAAGGGCAGTGGTCTTTTCCCACCTTCAAGAAGCAAACTTTCGCACAAGCTACTACCAGGTGTGGGGCCTTTTCTAATTTCTATTTACTTACAGATTCACCTTCCACCTTTTAGTTAGTCCTCAACTACTGTTGTTTACAGAGAGCAGCATCTCAAAGGGATATAAGTAAATTAATGCTTAAGTCTGAATCATGCTAATGACTTGCACTCAAACAAAATCAGGGCCCAATGCATTTCAGCACTGGCATAGCAAATCTAATTCTGACTTATAAATAAAACAATGAAATAAAGATGATAGGCAATCCAAAAATACTTAAAGAGCTCAGTGCCACTGGTGTGCAGGGCAGTGTGGAAGTCTGCAGTATCCTTCATCTTAAGGAACATTTTGATCACGGAAATGCATCCATTTTTGCAGTATTTTCTTCTGCATATACACACACAGATCCTTAAGAGTTATCAGCAACAAAAAACAGAGGTGGGACACACACAGGTTTGTGGAAGCCTAACAAAACACAACTGAGCTTCCAATTATACGCAAATTTTAAACCAAACTGTTTAGTATACTGTTTTTAAAGAATTCTTTGGAGAAAGAGCCTTTTTTCGGATAATGGTGAAACAGTGTTTTTGTCAAATAATCCTTCAATAAAAACATCTATTGCACTACAAACAAGCCTGTACATCCCAATTTGAGGACTAAAAAAGCTAAATAGTCATTACATACCAGCTTTATATGATATGGTGTTGGTTTTTGCCACAGACTTTTTATAACATAAATACACTGCTGAGCCCCACTGTAAAACAAAAGAAATGATTGGATTACGTGATGAAATTATAACAAAAGGATGTCACAGAAGAGAGTGAAGAAAAACCTCCTCTTCCTTGTTTACAGAGGACCACAAATTTACACACAAAACCATAGAGCATTAAGATAAAGGAATTTGGGGCTGGCTACACTATCCTTCCTGGCAACAACACAACCATGTAAGTGAAAGGAAAGCAGCTTGTTAGCTCCAAGCTAACCAACCGATGGCATGTCTATAAACCGCAACTGGTTTATGGACTGAAGCATGACATCTATAAATTCTTCTCCAAAACATTTGTTAACACAACTACAGAATTTAAAGTACAATTGTAATCCATATAAATAAACCTTTGTCCATTTTGTTGAACATCTGGATTAAGTGTGTATACAGACAGCTTTACATACATCCATGCACGCATTTACGTATATATACACACGCTCAGGGTGCAATGTTTCTGTTATTAACTGCATTTCTATTACTTTAATACTTAATTCTTTTATGTCTACATTTTTATTTTAACCATGCTAATCTTTAAACACAATTCCTTATTCCACCTCTGACTTCAGAGTCTGTGAAATGCTGCAGCACAACATCAGAGTTCTTGTAGCTTCTAAACAATCCTCTTTCTGGCATGATTAATATTTTAAAATACTTTTGAAGTTCCCAATTTCTGGACATGAATAAAGAACATGGAAAACCACAGAGAAGACCAGCAGCCTTTAAGGGCACACAAAGCTTTTATAGATGGATGAAAGACAGAACAATTTCCATTGGGCAGCACTCACATAACCCAGTCAATACAGGGACTGGTAGAACTGAAAAATCCATTGATTAATCTACAGGCATTTATTTAAAAACAAGTAAAAATCAATTTCCATGATCTTTTTTGCACGATACTACTTGCACATATGGTCAGCAACCTCATCAGTGTGCTGACTTTAGAGGACCCTACAAAAGCCAGCATACAGGTCTGCAGATCTGACCAGAAGACACCTTAATATTAAGTTCTGCAATACAAAGTGCTGTGACATCTGCGCATTATAGCATATTTGGAACCATACTGAGCATTTAAACAGGCTCAGACAACAGCATCAAACATTGCCCATATGTAATTTCCTTCAGAAAAAAAATGTTTGTGAAACTACCGAGGAGATAGACGTTCATAAAATAGCAGTGGAGGTAACAGGAAACTTTAAAATCAAACCAGAAGCCAGTTGTTAGATTCAGAATTCCCATCACAACAATAAAAATCAGTGTCAGAAACAGCCACATCTTTAAAACCTCCAGTTATACACATGATGACACAACAGGTTCTTAAGAACTAATCCAAAATTGCTGAAGTCAGCCTTTCCAAATCAGCACTAGAAAGATTTATCTGCTCCAAGACCTCCAAAGAGACTTTGTTCCAGGCAGGAACAAAGAAATGTACTCCTCCAACTCTTTCAAGATTTGATTTCTCTTTGGAAAGCACTTATCAAAATTTGTCACTCTGAGAACTGTCACAAATACTCCACATGCATTACATTGAGTATCAAGTGTTCAAAAATCTAGATCTTACCATGCTATTACTAAGATTCTTGTCAACCTTGCAGAATGTGTGTGGAGGGGTTTCTCCTTTACTTGGTATGATTATACATATATCCGTAACAGCCAGCGTGTTCAGCGTCATGTTTTCGGATGCTCTTCGGTAAGTAATGTACACTCGCTGTGATGAGGCACTGCCACTGATGTTAGCAGGCCGACCATAGGGAGTGGTTTGAATTATTTTACAACCTTGCTTTACTCTTTCTTTCCCATCATATAAAACCCTAGTCGAAACAGGATGAACAAAAGTTAGAAGGCACATCTTCTTTAAACACTTTGAATACTAATATTATAGTAGGAACTATAACTGAATAGTACTAATTTAACAGCAGCTCTTGTCTCATCTCTGATCAAAACATGTTTATGGACAAGTTCAGGTCAAATTACATCAAGCTGCTTATGGAAAAGCTTTATGTCAATAAACTACACTAGTTTCCACATGTATAATCACTTTAACATGTTTTGTTTACTGCAAGCTAGTGTTATTTTCAATTCTATTAAAAATTCATTGGCTGATCCTAGGAACATCATACAACTCATCTCTTTTCAATCCGTATTAAATAGGTTAAGCATCTTATCTCAACCCAAATATATACATTGGAAATTATAAATGGTTTTGAAAACTCTGAAATGCAAAGGATTACAGTTGTCATTAAAATCCACTCAGCAGGCATTTTTCCTTCTATACTTGTTACTGCTCAAGTCAACAAGTATCTTCCTGTTCAGAGTTTTGCCTTATACTGAGAAAGTATAATATTTCAATAAATATGCTTTATTTGCTCATTAGTCAAATTAAACTGCCTAAATCACCTACTGGAACAGAAAACCCACTCACCCCAAATCAGTAAGCGGTGGCTTATCCCTTCCTCGGCGATAACAAAGGTACATTTGAGGTCCTACAAGACTGCCATTATTGAGATCTGCAGACAGTCCTGAGGGAGTAACATCTATACATTTATATCCCTGAGGAACTTCCTCCCCCAGAGATTTATTAAGTACTGTTACATCTGTAATAGGTTCTTTTGGTTTAGCGATTTTATGGCAAGCATCATTGAAGTGGATTTCTTCCTCTAGTGGTTTGGAAATATCTGTTAGTCCTGCGACAACAAAGTAGTCGGCAACACGAGCCCCTTTGTCTTCCATCTTCCATTACAAGATGCTCTAACTGGTAAGAAAGAAATGAGTATCAGTATGTTTAAAAACAATTATAAGATACCAGAAATAATAGAAATATATTTATCTTAAAAAAAAATGCAGTAACATAAATGAAAACACAATAGAAGAATACAGAAGAAACAGAGAGATCCATCATCAGATCATGTAACATTTTTCATCTGTAACCACAATCTCTCTCCAGTTCGGAATTCTGAATGACAATCATGTGAGTTAATTGTTAAATCACGGAATGGAAAACTCAAGTGGCCTCTTTTTGTTAACTTATACACCAGAGTAACTGAACCAACAGGAACAGTAACAGCAAAATGCTATCCAAAGTTTCGTGCATAGTTCACTACTGGCGAGTAGTTCTGACTGAGCCAAAAAAGTTCTCACGTATTTTGCATATAGTCTATTACCACACTCTGTTCACCGTGACAATGGATCTTCTAAGGCATGATGTGCAACTAATTTGCTTCCTGGATATTAAATATATATGCAAAGGCTGTCTTGATTATTCTAAAGATAAACATTTGCAGCTATCGCACCCCATAAGATTTTACATCAGATACCAAGGCCAGATCTTGGAGTATTTTTGCAGGCTTAAAGTTGATGTAATGTTGGTTTATAGCATTTGGGGGCTCAGATCCCTGATATGAACCTATCCACATCCATCAATATACCAGCTTTTACCCCAAACCTTTAAAGCAAGTCAACTTCAATGGACTACAGACCACTGTGAAACAAAAACATTCAAGACCACATGACATTTTTCATAATAAGAAGCAACACAGTCCTGCTGTTCCAGTCAAATTGGGTGGGGAAATGACATTCTTCCTGGAACATACTGATTAGAAAAAAATATCTCTATATAGAATTTTTTCTGTATAGCTGTTCTGGGGCTCTTTTTGCAATGTTTGCTACCAACATTGTAAATTACACAGGACAAAATAGGTACAGAATGAAAAGATGACCTTGCAAAGAATATGTACACCACATAGCAGGAGATTGAGTTTCCTTTTTTTTCCAGACACTTCAATACTATTGCAAGCCACTTGAATCCCATGTCTTATTTTCTTATTTAATAGCTTGATTTTGCAAGGAAAGAAAATACTTCCCGCTCTTTCACGGAACATTGAGCAGTGGGATAAAAAGATTTATCTAAGTCACCCATATGTGCTGGAACCTCAGGAAGCTTCAGGAAGTTTACTGTCATCAAGTTCCAGACTTTTTAAGCCAGACAAGATATTTAAAACTCTTTTGTTCAATTGATTTTGTTTGGGTGTAAAGTTTTGCTGCATGAGTAATTGTTGCAACACTCTCAAGAGCTTGCTAACATGCAGAAACTCAACCAACACAATTCGGAACAGTTTGAATGGTTGGTACAAGACTTCATTTTTCATGCCACCTTTATTCTAGTTGCTTTATCTCCCTTTATTTTTTTGCTCTGATACCATCATGAGTTCAGGATTTTACCTACAATTTTCATTAAAACAAGCAAAATAATTGTGGACATTGCTCACTGATAATGAGAAATATTAAGCCCTAAGTTGATACCATGCATTTAATCGAATTGATTAAAGTTGTTGAAAGCTGACCTCAGATTTCCAGCACCAGTCCCTGCTCAAGAAGGAAGAATGTTAGCCTGTGCCTGACCACCACTATCAACCTCATCCACCAGTGCAAGAAAGGTAATTCCATCTTCCTACTCTTATTGTATAGGTTGCTAGTATTTTGTTGCAGTAACTGACTTGACTGGTGACTTCTAAAGGCACAAGGAAATGAGTAACAGTTGTAATTCTAAGGTTATTTGCGTTATTCAAGAAAACATCAAGGAAAAAAAGCCCCACTAAATTACGCAACGTTCTTTGCTTTCTAATGGTCAATAGGTAATATGGGACACATCAGACCACATGATTACTGGGAACCAGCCATCAATATACAGTATTGTACCAGTTTGCAAACAACCGTTCAGCTTGTTTTCTGAGAGAAGAGAGAAAGTAGCTACAAAACTAAGCAGTATTTAACCTAAAATCAGTTATTTCAAAGCCATCTGGAACACATTACTCTGCAGTATATGAGATCAATAACTACAAACTCAAAACTTCTCCTTGAGCAATATATCTGAAGACACAAATTCAACCACTGCATATGCTGCCCATTATTTGACCGTACATCTGGCTTCAGCAAACAACAAATGCATGGGGAAATAAAGAAGCTTCATAAAGCATCTCTAAACTCCAGCAGAAGACCGAACACTAACATCTTTTAGCTAACATGACTGAAGTTCTAAACATTTTACATTAACAATTCTCTGAAAAACTTAACTATGCTATACTACATTTTAACTGTGATGAAAACTTTCTGTCTTTATCACCCAGCACTCACTGGATAAGCTGTAATAGCATTTTTTAAAGCTACAATACACTAGCAAGCATTTGCTCTTTAGTTAAAAACATTTAAAACAGAACATACGCAGTTGCTTTTAAAAAGCATCATCTAAAAATGCATTAAGAAGTGTAGAAAGAAAAAATAATAATGCTTCATAACAATGATCAGGAAAGAGCTATGGTCAAAGACTGCTTAGAAGTACTCAAGAACTGCTGAGGAAGGCAGGGCTGGCTAAGTAAAATCTACCAACCAACCAACTTAAACTCAACGCTTACACCATCATGAACTCTGGTGAAAGAGTTTTCTATTAAAAGACAGAAGGTAAACTGAAAGCTGGCAAGTCTTGCATGTTTGTGTATGAAAAATGCCCCACAGCCACAAAGCAGAAGCACCACAAAACTGAACATTGCCTTAAAAATGATGAGTTGGAAAAACAAAGTTTTGTTTTGTTCCTACTCTCATTAGCATTATTTTGCAAAGCTACACCAGTGTCAGAGTGCTTCACAATGCCTTTTTAATTGAAAACTGGTTTAGCAATCAAGAATTATACAACTATGACTCTTAAAATTGCAAGGCTTACACCTTCAGTGTATTAGCAGCACATTATTCCAGTTCAATTAGCCAAAACAGCATTACAACCAAACAGAAAGATATATATACACACTATACTGAAGAATCATACCTATCTCATAAGCCTATTATTTATTTCATATTAAGTCTATACTGTAATTCTTAAATTCAAACAGTCATCTATCCCCAAAAACACTTTCAAGAAAAACCGGAACAAGCTCTCCTCATTTAGAGCCAGGTAAATTAGAATCCCCTACATACAAACAGCTGCTATCATACAAGTTTGCTTCCTAAGGTTATAGTAAGTAATACAGAAGTCAGCAAACCTGTCATAATTTTATGCAGATTTTACAGAAGGAGGAGGGAAGCTGATGATGCATCACCCAGATTTTCCCTATCCCCAGCAGCGTTCAAGGCCAGGCTGCACAGGGCTTGGAGCACCTAGTGGAAGGTATCCCTGCCTGTGGCAGGGCATTGGAACTGGATGAGCTTTAAGGTCCCTTCCAACACAAACCATTCTATGCTTCTATGATGATTCTATGATCGTTGCCTTCAGATATAAAGGCTTGCAGCAAAAAATGCAATAAAATGCAGAAGATATCAAATAGTTCAGTGCTATTTTATTCAAGCTAATTTAAGACTTTACTAGAGCTAGTGTGGTACTGAGTTTTCAACATCCATTTACTGTGAGAGCAGACTGCTGCAAACTTTGTTAACAGACCCCAGACAGAAGGTGTATAATGTGAGCTAAGTCAGTGACAACCATTCTGCAAAAAGCAATTCATATAAACTGAAATTCAGACAAACCTGAATAATTCCTGTAGAAGCTGTTACCATGAAGGTATTCCAAAGCACGCTGTGATTATGTACACCACACTGTACTGCAAGTCAACTTCCAGGAAATAAAGTCAAACCCAAAACAGAACACACAACACAAAAAGTCACACTGCACAACAGAGTTGCTTGAAGCAGCAGGTCCCAGGTGAATTTCAACAACATTAACAGTGTCACAGTGAGACACAGCTACTATTGCTTCTCTGCACCTCAGTCATCTGGGGATGAAAGGCTGCGCTTTGAAGACATCATGGCGTCATACATATAACTTCTTACAACAGTTCCTGGAAACGAGCGCAGTACATAGTCTTTGAGCCATCTCATGATAATAATTTTTAATGGACTGTATATAATTAATACCACTAGA
Organism: Myiopsitta monachus; assembly: GCA_017639245.1. Taxonomy (NCBI): domain Eukaryota; kingdom Metazoa; phylum Chordata; class Aves; order Psittaciformes; family Psittacidae; genus Myiopsitta; species Myiopsitta monachus. The sequence goes on along the minus strand of CM029921.1, from coordinate 2,693,832 downwards.
ACTTAAATACCGTAAGCATCAGCAAGAAACAGAATATCCTTGAGAATAGTAAACTGACTTGTAAGGCAATATTAAACACACAGACTTAGCAGATCATGGCTATATAAATGTGGGAGAACACAGGGCTTTTGGGATTTCTAAACATATGGGAACAGGGGAAAGAACCAAATAATCCTGCCGTAGATCCATGAACTATTCAGCTTGATTACTCTGCTAACCAACAAAGGGTAACCTCAGTTTGATTGCTTATCCAATGTAATTTTTTAATAGCATCATATTGCTTCATAACTCTTTTGGAAATTTTAAGTAATAGTTTTCTGTCTTTTCGCTGTTGCAATTCATAGGTGCTGGCATTTTAAGCAACTGGACAAGAGATTAATCTGAAAAACAACATCTGTGATCTAACACTGTAGGTCTAGTGCCAGTGTTAGAAGAGAACCAAACTGCTGCAAAGTGCAACCCAAGCTGCTATTACAAGTAAGATGATCAGGAGGTTTGCAGGAGCTCCCTGCGGATGGCCCTTTGGTGATAAAATGTTCATGTGACTCAGATCTGAATTCAGAAAGCAGAGCATATATGCTAACCTATTTTGCTTCCAGTTTTTTATTTCTTGTTTGCCATAAGCTATCCACAACTGTCACGTACAAAGCAAACAAAAACAAAGGCATGATTTTATACCTGCTCGCATATTTTCAGACAACTCAACCAGTGTCCAAGCTTTCTGAACAGATCACATTTTTCATTCAAACACTATAAGAGGGATGTACACATCAGCTTTTACCTCATCACATGACCAAAACTAATGCAGATGCGCCCCATATTCCATCTGTGCAGCAGTAACTCAAGTACAGAGTTTACTATAGATGCACTACACCATTTCCAAGGAAAAAAGAACTGATATGACCCATACAGCCTGCTCCTACCCACAGACTATACAGAGCTATCTTGCAAGTGGGCTGCAGACCAGAACAGCTCTAGCAGTGCCAGCTTCTTTCCAGAAGCCAGCTTTCCTAGATAGCAAAAAAGATTTACTTCTGTGCTTTTTGCACATGCAAGAGATTTATGACCTACGAAAGACAGTGGTAAGGACCATCCAACTCCATAACATTTTCACCAGTCCAACTCTGGCAGACACAGAAACAACCACTGCCTTCTAATCTTTTAATCTTGTCTTCATTCCCATTCCTTCCTCCATTTTTCTTCAAGAATATTAAATCACTTATTAATTTTAGTTCCTTATTAGATCCTTATGCTGTCTGAAGCAGGTGACATCTTACTTTGTTAGCCTGACTCCGAAGAGATTTGTGTTTGTAAACAAGGAATGAAGCTCTCCCAGCATAGGTTGGAAACCAACGCAGGGGCTCTGCAACACTTCTTTTTTAACAGTTCAAAGCTTTATTATAAATGGCGATTTATTTTTTTAAGCATTCATCATATAAACGCATTCCAAGTACTTCCTTCCTTTGAAGGCACATGAAAAGCAGTCAAACACACAAAGCAGTGACCAGTTTATAAAAATTGCCAGTAAAGTTCTAACAGTCCCTAGAGTTTCAGTCTACTGTGTGTGTTACTGTATTATCCCATTCAAGTATGCTGCCAACACACAGAAATGTGGCAACTAGTCATGCAAGAGCAAAATGAAGTTAACTGGATCAGTCAGCCCTGCTATAGCTACCCAGAACCATTTCTCAGCCATGACACTGCACAAATCACATGAGGGTTTACCAGTCTTGAGAACATGAGGATAACAGCAGCTACACAGGGAAAAAACTTCACCTCATCCTTGTGCTTCCAATGCTGCCTGGCACAATGTCAGATAAGCCTTTTCCCCCCTGTGTTTTCTTTCATAACAAGCAAACAATCCTGGGAACAAAGCAGAAGCACCTCAAATATCACGGGAATTCTCTCAAGCGAGAACACAAGCCTTTAAAAAACTCTACCAATCTGCTCCCTACCTTTTCATCAGGGCATTGCTTCTACCGTTTGCCTCTCCTGCTGTCAGCCAGGCTTTAACACAGACTTCCTGTTAAAGTTTCATTCCCTATAGAAACAGTAAAAACAAAGATTGAACAATGTACACATTTGTTGAAAGCTACACTTGGGGCTCACTCCACTCACATTAAATGAACACTGTGAATCCCTGTGGGACTTGCTTGCTAAGGCAACGTTACATGTCACTTAAGCATTAAAAAAGTACATGAAACCAGATTTTAAAATTAAGAAACAAAACACCGAGTTCTATGCTGCATTGATATATTAAGAACATGAAGAACATTTACTGCTTCAAGAAAGAAAATAAATGGCTGAGGCAGCCACTTCAAATTATTTCAACTCTTCCACTGTTTTCTGATGATAAATACCTCCCATGCCTATCTACAGGCGTTAGCCAGCTATAAAAGTGCCCTTTTAGCTCAATAACCTTTCCAAGTCTACTTCAAAACATTGTTCCTCTTTGCAAGATACTGATATTTAAGCAGCTCCTTGTTACTCCACAACCAGCAATACACTTGTACTCTTCCATCTAGCCACCTCATTCCAATTCCCCATTCCTTGCAGCTAGTGTGACGGTCCTCTTGCCATTTATTGCCATAATTCACTGGTTTTCTTCAGATGTGGTAAACTATGACCACTTTTAAATATTGGTATGACCACAGACAGCTTGAGCTTGTGTTTTATACTGAGGCATGTGCAAGGCCTGTCCTACATTCAAACATTTTGAAGCAACAGCTTTCCACAACAGGCCTGAGAATACCTCACTGGAGACAGACTCAGACTTGGATCTCCCTGAACAACTCATTAGCACCAGGAAGGTGTAGTCAAAAATAAGCCTTGTCTAAAGGAGGCTTCCATCTCCCAAGACTTGGAAAACACTCTTTGAAGCTTACTGTGAGAAGACTTCAGAAAACAAAGTGTAACATAAGCAAGGCTGGGAAGAAACATCTCTGGAGAGGAAGAAAAAACCCTACACTAGATTATCAGAACTTCAAGATTCTGTTCATAACCCTAACATACAAGACAGTTGATTTCAGATCATGAAGAAGCAATCAGCACTGTTAGCATTACTCCTACAGCAAGGAATGGGGGGATGACAACCTTGAGAGCAAATCTAACCCCTGATGAGTCTTTCTAATCCATACAGCACTGGTACTAGTCCTTTACACACAGAATATAGGACTAGCACCAGTCAAAACCAGCTACCCTCCACAGTAAGTGACTTTGAACATTTTTACACAAGACTGCCATGAGAGCATGGAGCAGCAGCAATACACATTTTTGTCTAATGACCCAAATCTGTAATAGGAAGTTTCCAGGAATGTCAGAAATTATAATTTTAGGAATCACCTGCAGAGCTGTAAAATGTCTAAGAAATGAGCAGCATTAACATGAGTAATTTCCCCATGGACACTTCAAAAAAAATGTATTTCCCAGTCAGCCATCTGGAAAGTCAATGAGGAGAGTTAAAGGAAAGAAAAATAAAAGTACACATTTAGGCATCACAAGGAACACAGTGAGAACTGCTGCCAGTGTACTTGCAGCATATGTAGAACATATCTACAATTAGTTTACTGTCCCACACCAAGTAAAAGACCTACTTTTTCAGGAAACAAGGTGCAAAGGACCTACATTATTATCCAGATACAACCAGAACTTCTCAGAGCACTTACATTTTTCAGTAGAACGTTGCCTATACTTTTTCTTCACATTTCCTACTGTTAAACAAAAGACAGCCACAGAGAAAGTTGCTAACAGACAGGGATAAAGTGATCAGCTGTGTTGCTTTTTAGACCCTGTTGTTGCATACATCTGCACTCAATAATGTTAGACAACACAGTGATCAATAAGAAGCCACTAGCCCCTACTAAGCTCCTTTTGGTGCTGCATCAATAGTACTTCTAGTGTGAAGAAAAATAGTGGCTTATTAAAAACACCCCAAACTAGAAAACCCCACATTGTTCTGCCCCTACATCACTGGGCTGGAATCACTGTTAAGTGTTTCATGGGCCCACTCACAATGATTTCTAGTAACTCATGGTTAACACACTCTGATCCGAACAGCTGAGGAGATAATCAAGAGAGATCAAAAACTTAACAACAAAGGATCTCTAAGAGATGCCCAGGAAACAGAAAAGTGCTGGATAAGAGCACAAGGACAGAACACAAGACCATGAGTTTGTGACCAGAAAACAGGAATGCAGGCCAAGGACTGAGAAACAAGCAGATTTGTTCAGTAATGGCTAGGAAGAAAGAAAAATCAGTCTTAAATTCAGAAGCTAATCTAGATTCATTGGGATTGCTGCAGTCAGTGAGGAAGAACTGGCCATCAGATTATCAAATCTTAGAGAGAATAACTGGCAGGATGAAGGCAGGAAGGAACAGACTTCACCCTGAGAAAAAGACCAGGCGTTTTCTACATCTTCTGTACTTTCCACCATCACTCACCAAGTCCTCCATTTGTTTGTTCTTCACTGCTCTTTTTAGCCTCAATAAAATCTAAGCATTTACTGCGGGAGGTCTAACAAGGCACAGCCTGCTTAGGCATTCATTACACTTGTACCACAGCAAAATCCCACAGTATTTAATCCTGCTTACAAAAACTCAAGAAAGAAATGTTAAATATCCCATGAGAATCATGAGAGACAAATCTTAAAGACAGTTTTAAAGCTTCCACTTTTCTTTCTAGATTACAGTATTTATGGCCAAAAAGCACAAGCAAAGGATGGAAACGATTTCTGAAGTACAACTGTCTGTAGGGAGGGATGCAGAAAACAATTTATAGCAAATGAGGGGGAGGGAAGCCAAGGTAAGCACTGTAAAATGTAAATATTACTTCATCCAAAACACAGTTCAGGAGGGTAGCTAGTCCATATTTTTTGTAACTACTTATTATACAGCAACTTTTTAAAAGGAGAAGTCCCCAAAACAGAACTTTCCAGTTTCCTTGGCACAGTAGACAAAGGCAAATGAAAGCAGCAAATCTTCCAATAGTGAGCTTCAAACCCAAAATCTGTCACTGAAAATGTCAAACGGCATCAGCTAAGAGTGACAGAAGTATCCTGGCTTTTACCCCATTGTATTTGGACACACAGGACCACCTCAGTTTAGTTTTGAAGCGATTCTTACAACTTCGAATTTATGGTGTGGTGGATGGAATGAGAAGTGGGAATTGTTTCTAACACCTTTTTTGCTGCATTTAAAAAAAAAACCCACTTGAATTGTGACTTAGAACATTTGATGTTCTCTTTCTCTCTAGCCAGCAAAAATGTCCAGCAAGATAAGAAAATGGGACCCAGCCATGCTGCAAATTCTATACACTGAGTGAATGACACGCACGGACTGCAACCGCAGGGCTGTAACTGCTGTTTGCATACGATCTACACCACACTGGGAAGGTTAAATGGAGAGATAACACTGACTAATACCTCCCTTATCTAGCAAATCTCTACATCCAAGTTGGCAAAATGCTCATCATCTACCCCACAAAAAAAAAAACAAACAAACAACCAAAAAACTCAGCTGTGAATGTACTGCTACCAGTTCAGCTACATCTATCAACTAACATGCATGTATGTGGTAGTTTCCTAGCTGGGTTAGCTAGCAAAGCAACACAAAGCAACATTAAGGTATCCCCTCAATATCACAGTAAATTAGCTGAAGTGCAGAGATATGTTAAGAAAATAATGGCTTCAGGATTCCAAAGCCAGTTCAAGATACCTCTGTCACACAGAGCAGACATAGCTAAAAAACCTTTCCCCATCTTTTGGACCACAATTACGAAAACAACCATGCCCTTAAAGGAAAGGCTGGAGTTCATTGAGTCAGGGTCACCTTATGTGCTAAGATTTAGGAGAAAAGCACTCACAAAACTCACAGGTTTGCCCCTGGTGTTCTAAAGAATGAAGCCGCCACTGTCCTCAACAGTTCAGCATACAAGGTAACTACAAAGTTGTACAATTTGTTAGAATACTGCTCCTGCACTGGGATTTAACTGACAGCACTGTGCTGAGCCCGATTATGTTTGCACTTGCAGTATGTGGACAGCATTGCCTTTTCCACTGTCATTTTATAGTCACAATCTCACACAGACACTTGCTGACATAAGGAAGCTACCAGAGCTGGACCAGCTCCTGATCTTGGTTGCACAACTGAGAATAATTCCTTAACCCACAGGTTTATGCTGAAGCTCAAGACAAAACCAAAACTGAAGAATCCAGCCCACTGTGCCCTTCCCCTTGTTAGCATAATGCTTGCCCACACAAAGAGTTTCTCTTTAGCACGCAAAGAGAACGGTCAACGGCTCAATGTCCAGCTGCAGACCAGTAATGAGAGGTGTCCCTCAGGGATCGGTGTTGGGACCAGTCTTGTTCTACATCTTTATCAGTGACATGGACAGTGGGATTGAGTGCGCCCTCAGCAAGTTTGCCAATGACACCAAGCTGTGTGGTTCAGTTGAGACGTTGGAGGGAAGGGATGCCATCCAGAGGGACCTTCACAAGCTTGTGAGGTGGGCTGATGCCAACCTGATGAAGTTTAACCATGACAAGTACAAGGTCCTACACCTGGGTCGGAACAATCCCAGGCACAGCTACAGGTTGGGCAGAGAAGAGATTCAGAGTAGCCCTGCGGTGTTGGTCAATGAGAAAAATGAACATGAGCCGACTTCAGTGTGCGCTCACAGCCCAGAAAGCCAATTGTATCCTGGGCTGCATCAAAAGGAGCGTGACCAGCAGATCAAAGGAGGTGATCCTGCCCCTCTACTCTGCTCTTGTGAGACATCACTTGGAGTACTTGTGTGCAGTTCTGGTGTCCTCAACATCAAAAGGACATGGAACTGTTGGAACAAGCCCAGAGGAGGGCCACGAGGATGATCAGGGGACTGCAGCACCTCCCGTATGAAGACAGGATGAGAAAGTTGGGGCTGTTCAGCCTGGAGAAGGCTGTGTGAAGACCTCAGAGCAACCTTCCAATATCTGAAGGGGGCCTAGAGGGATGCTGGGGAGGGACTCCTCATTAGGGACTGTAGTGAGAGGACAAGAGGTAACGGGTTCAAACTTAAACAGGGGAAGTTTCGATTGGATATAAGGAAGAAGTTCTTTACTGTAAGGGTAGTGAGGCACTGGAATGGGTTGCCCAGGGAAGTTGTGAATGCTCCATCCCTGTCAGTGTTCAAGGCCAGGTTGGACAGAACCTTGGATGGCATGGTTTAGTGGGAGGTGCTCATGGCAGGGGGGTTGGAACTGGATGATCTTAAGGTCCTTTCCAACCCTAACTATTCTATGATTCTATGATTCTAAGAGGGGATTTCCTCTGGAGACTTTTTCATTTGCATGTATGTATATACAACTTATATCACACACTTTTGGCTTGTCCACTTTTATTCAGATGGCTAAATTGAAATAATTTGATTAATTAGTAGTAAGTATATTTCTAACAGTCAAAATTTACAGTAAAAATTAAATAGTGAGGATATCATTGACTGACTTACTTCTAACACTCCTCCTTACTCTTCACATCCTATTTTTATACCACAGTTCCTCCTTCTTTCACACACATACCCACTCACCCCGTTATTGCTTATTTCAATTTCATTCTGTTTCAGCCTCCACAATAACCCTGAATTTAAGATGTGACACGAAAGTACACTTTGAAAAGGTAAAAATATGACATTTAAAAGTATAGGGCCATCACTTTCTGAAGTCTCCCATTTCTGCTTCTCCACCACAATTTCCTCCTGGTGCTGTTTCTGAGCTCATTAGGGAAGTACCAATGACTACTTCTGCATCATAGACTTACTAAAATGACTGCTACAGATCTAACCTCTCAGCATCACTGCCTCATGTAGCCTACACTGTATATTTTAATTTTGACTCTATAGTCTGTGGAGGCACTTTATAAACTGACATACATGAGCAGAGCGTTTTCACATCAGTGACAGACCAAGCTTCCAGACCAGGCATCGACTAAGCCTGAACAGAAGAATATCAGAAAACACCCAAAGCTTATTATGCAATATAGCAAAAAACCTTGTTCACTTTAAGTAATTACTCCGTCATTACCACTGCTAGAAACAGTTGATTTTACATACTTGAACAGTGGTGATACATTCGCTGTTTATACATATTCTCCTCCTACCTGCCTCAATCAGAGCAAGGCATAACTGGCCTAGCTTCAAGAGGATTTACTGCTTTTAGTATGACATAACATTTCTATCATGATTTATGCTCACAGTAACAAAGATTATTTATATATGGAATTGATATATAATAGAAAAGATGCAGGGCCTTTTCTGTCCTCTTGTCTAAGACCACCCAGTGAGTCCATAGCAGAAGGATGAGGGATAAGTACAACTCAGTCCTCTAAACCACACCTCTACCCTTGCTTTTTGTACAAGCTCAACCTACGCTTTCCTCAAAGGTACTAGATCTTTACAGGGTTTGGTTTTGGGTGACTCTGAAGGGGAAGGCAGGCTAGTTGGGTTTGTTTGGGGTTTTTCTGAGAGTCAGCATTAAAAAAAAATAAGAAATGTCATTACATCACAGGAAAACCCAATTAAAATACTTCAACAAACAAGAGAATCAGACTGGAAATATGCCAACAATCCACATAAACTGCATCATGTCTTGTTAAGGCACTTAAATAGAAATTACTTTGGTGTCTTTTTTTGGTCTTTTCCTCCTCCTTTTAAGAAGTATCACAGTTCTTTCCAGGAATCTTCAGATCAAATACCTTAAATCCACAGTTACAGATGTATCAAAAGCTGAGCTACTGAACCCTCTGTCTGACAGCGGGATACTTGGAAATCACAAATACCCCAAACATGATGTTTCAACCAGGTTACATTGACCTTTTTTCTTTTTTAATCCAACATGAGTTGTGCAACAATTTATCCTCCAACCTTCTGGTCATGCCGACACCGTATTTAAAAACTAAGGTCAAAGTTGACTAAATGACAATGAAGGTAAAGAAGACTCCCTACAAGTCTTCATTTCAGCAGAGATTAAAGATTGAGAAAGGTTTTTATTAAGAAGCTGTTGTACTATGTCCTTTCCATGAGCACAACAGTTTCTACAGCCACTGTTATAAAAAGCACTGCAACCTACTATGACTTGCAAAATTAACTCCAATTCAGTTGCTAGGAAGTAGGATAGGAACAAAAAAGGGATGTTGAATATTTAAGTGATGCTGCAAATTTCTTTTTCCAGTTTTAAAACAGCAAGATTAACAAATCCCATTATCATTATTCAGCTCAGTCTAGGTACCATCTTCTCTATGGAAGAGTCACAAGACAGTTTTCTCTCCCTATCACACACTACAGCAGGAATGTAGAAATCAATAAACCCTTGAATGCAAAACCCTACAGATTAAAAATTGCCATACTGATCAGTGGTGCCCACAATTCCTTTGGAAGAGTTACACAGAACATTAGTGTTAGTTAGGAACCTTCCCAAGGCACCCCATCCTCTTCAGATCATGAGCTCAGCTCTACTCCTGCCTTGCTACTTTCCCTTTCAAACACATATCTTAAACAGGACCAGGTTATTTACACTGTTCCTAATGCTTGACCTGAATCAGACGAGCTCACCTGAGCCCTATAGTATGCAACAGGCTATGTCAATATTTGTGCTTTTACTAACTAATAATTAACTCTGGCCACATTGCTACAAAATTGCCAATATTGCCATTAATGCGTATAGAAATACCATTAAGAGCCATAGTGGTGTTATATCCAAGTAAAGCATACAGAACAAGCTGTTCACCAGAAATGCAGACCTGCAACCACACTGCTACTGAAAGTATGAAAACTCATGCATAGGAGCATCCTTAATAGTGGAAAAACATTTCAAAGTAACCCTTACTTTAAAAGCTGGTCCTAGTGCCTTCTGGTGCACTGCCTGCACAAGAAGATCTTATTTTTTGTGCTGCTTTCTAGTAAATTCACTGTTTAGAAGAGGACACTGAGCAAAGCCTGTTCCAAAGGATCAGGAGCTGCTCATAAACTTGAGGAAAGTACCTCATCCTGCTGGACCCTAATGTTTCTAGAACAAGGAAAACATCTGTATCACACAAGGCTGTAGAGAAACTTAACTTTTTTCATTTGTCTTTAAAGCTCCATGCAATTTTCCCCTTCCCCGAAAGCTAACCACAAGAACTCTAACGCTCTTTTTCCGATAATGAAACAATTTCAATGCCAAGTCATGACTACCCCTAGAAAACTTCATTTACTGGAGACACAGTTCCACTTCCATGTTCACTTTAAATGAACTTCCAGACTCCTCAACCACCTAAAAGCAAGACAGAGTTTCACCAATACTCTAAATATGATTCTTTAAAGAAGGAAGAGAAAAACAGGAGACTTACAAAGCAAGACTTGTATGCGAAATACACAAACCAGAAATAATCCATTTACTCCCCCTCGACCCTCCTTGGCTAGAGTAACTCAATTAGTTTCCCTAAACCACCACAGACACTTGCCAAGACTAAATATTTGTGTTTAATCATTCAGAAAGTGAAAGATTATGTACTGTAATGTAACACTCTTTACGGAAACCTCTAGTTGAGCAACAGTTCCAGGGAAAAAATTGTGAAATGAAGTAAAACGCTGTGCAGAACACCACGCTTCCACTCAGTTAATTCAGAAACATTAAACTTCAGAGCCAGGCACCAAGTTCCCTGCCCGTGGCAGGGGGCTGGAACTGGATGATCTTTAAGGTCCCTTCCAACCCAAACCACTCTGTAATTCTATGATAAGCTGAGACCTCATTTTTAGCATATCAGCGTTCTTGGAGGCGGCACATTTTTAAACGCAGCACGTTTGAAACTACTCCAGAATAACAACCATGGTTAAGAAGTTATTTAATATTATCATTCCTTGGCCAGCAACTTGTGCTACATGCAGACACCATGACGGAACAAATGTCAGGGCTAATTTTCACCGTCTTGGCCGGCGCGCCGCATTAACCCAGGTATACAGTAACCGAAGGGAAAGTCGCAATGAAAACACGCACAAGGCTGGGCTCTACCTGTGCAATCCCAGCTGACGCAGCGCACGATGCATGGAGAAACTGCTCGTTTATTCACCCGGGAGAGGCACACCTCGGCCCGTTTCCCCCCGAGCAGCCCTCCGAGCCCGCCGCACGCCCCGGCCCTGCCTTTGTAACATGGCAGGTCAGCGGCACAGCGCAGCCGAGGCGCGGGCAGCTCCCGCCCCGAGAACCGCCTGCCTGCACGGGCCGGGGGTGCGCTCCTCCGGGCCGGCCGTGGCCGCGGCTTCCCGAGAAGCGAGGAAAGTTTTCCCCCACCTCCCACCGCGGCCCAGCGGAAAGTTACCGCCGGCCTTGCACGGCTCCCAGCGCCGCGGGCTCCCGGCCCGGAGCTGACAGCCCCGAAGCGGGCAGGGTCGCCCCTTCCCCGCCGGCCCAGGCTCGCGATAGCGCCCGCCCCGCGATATCTCCTCAGTGAACCCCCCCCCGCCCGCCCCACCGCGGTGACAGCCCGGCTCCCCCGCCGCCTCGCAGTACTCACCTCAGGCGGGGGCCGCGCTCCCCGGGGACGGGGAACGGCCGCCGGCGCCTCCTGTCCCCGGCGCCGAGGAGCGGGAGAGTGAAAGGGGGGGGAGCACGCTCGGTCCCCGCGCCCTTATCTCATCCTCGCGGCGCCCGACTCGCTTTCGCCGCCTCCCCGTCGTGTGGGCGTCTCAGGCGGGATCCCCCCTCCCCTCCGCACCGCCTCCTTGCGCCGCCATCTTGGTTGTCATGGGGGGCCGGGCACCGGACTCGTGATCGCGGCGGGGAGGATGCCCGCCGGGCCCCGCTGCACGGCGGAGGGACGCGGCTCTGCCGCGCCAGTGCCCCTGAGGCGGCCCCGTCAGCATGGCGCTGCCCAACGGCCCCGGACCAGCTCCCCGGCGTCCAGCCCGCTCCGGAGGGCTCCCTTTGACGCGGCGGCCCCCGCCTCCCGCCTTCTCCCCTCAGGGAGCGGCAAGGCGCCGGCGGCTGTGACCCATGAGGGGAGAATGGGAGCCTCCAGTGAAACCCTCTGAATACAGCCTAAAATACAACGCGCGGACCATGGGCTCGACTCCGACACACACACACCCCCATCCCCCTCCGCTGTGCGTTTAATTTAAACATAAATTAATCTCCGGCTCAAATAGTCCCGGGTTTCGCTCACCTGCGGTGTCCGTCCCCAGGACTCGGAGGTGGTGCCGGTGTCTGGAAAACAAGGGAAGAGAAACCGAGGGATTTTCTGCAGGCTTGATGCAACCCGGGCTGGGTTGTTGCATCAAAGACCTAGAAAAGAACCCGAGACAAAAATAATCTCCTCAGACGAGTGCCGCGTGTCAAGATGTTGCCGCGCACGACGACATGAGTTCTGCTTGTTCCACATACAGCATCTTGTGTACTGTTTCAACATTTTATACCAAGGTGCTGTTTTCCAAGTGATGTTTAGGCTCTGACCATACAATTTTGGTTTTGAATCCAAGCTTCCCTCAGTTCTGACATTTGGCTCTAGAGTCTACATGTGGCTCAATGACAGAAAATTCATGTGAAGTTCTGAATTTGGACTGCAAATGTTTATGTATGTTCAAACCTGTTGTATTGGTTTAGCTCATCCCTCTGACAAATCTGACCCATTAGGAGAATATAAAAGCAAAAAGAAGGCCTTTTTACAAGGGTAGGTAGTGATAGGACACGGGGAAAATGGCTTTAAGCTGAAACGGGAGACTGAGATGAGCTCTTAGGAAGCTCTTCCCTGTGAGGGTGCTGAGGCGCTGGCACAGGGTGCCCAGAGAAGCTGTGGCTGCCCCATCCCTGGCAGTGCTCAAGGCCAGGTTGGATGGGGCTTGGAGCAGCCTGCTCCGTTGGAAGGTGTCCCTGCCCGTGGCAGGGGTTGGAGCTGGAGGAGCTTTAAGGTCCCTTCAACCCGAACCAGACTGGGATTCAACATAAGACTTCTTCCCCCACATGCTTTTATTAATATGACAGTTTGTAGCAGAAATGCTGCTCCTCCTACCCCCCGCATAAGAAACAGAGCCTGACACAAGCCAGTCTCTGCACAGGCAGAAGCACCCATGTGCAAGCCTGCACATGCAGACTCAGCTTTGCGCTGCCAGGTTTGATATTTGTGAGCTGAGTCTGTCTCTTTTTTTTCTCAACAGGCAGCATACTGACTGAGGAATGAGACAAACCCCTATCCCAGGCAGAGACTGCAAGAACAACACAGCCCATTCCCCTGTTTCTGAGTAAAATGCATTTCTAGCCGCACCCATAAAGACATCTCTCTCAACAATGCACAGTGGGGTAAGTGAGAGATCAAGAACCCAGAACCTCACTATTTGCAGCAAGCTGGTCTGCATTCTGTAGTGAGTCCCTGAATTATTTAGTGTGCCGGTGGAAAAATTGCTAAATCCTTTGACAGCTTCTGGTATATTGTAATCCTGGCAATGTTTTTCAAGTAAATAGCAATAGTGAAGTCCCTCTTCTGGCTTGTGTTAGTAATTTTGATATGCAAACTATTCTGTGTTCTCTGCCCTTGCTCGTTTTTCATGTAGACATAATTTTTAGGCTTCAGTGTTAACATCCAAGATTAATGGGTCTGTTCCTACTTCCAAGAGTATTGTTTCAGCTGCCTGCATAGCGAGGCAAAATCACCACACTGATGTATGAATAGCTTACCTCAGAGACTTTATGGTTAAGGACATTAAAATATTATTGACTATTTCTAATGGAAACTTTCATTTTAGAGAAACATAATTCTTAACCATGCTGTGGCAGTTTTCATACTTCTCAGCTCGTCTCATAGGTAAAACTTTGCATAGAAGTCTTTGATTTGCTGTTAATTAATGCTGTTAATGTATATCTGACCTGTTTACTTCCCTCCACAATTTCTGTCCTTCTAGGACTTATCTGCATCTAATTACGTGTTGCATCAATGTCAACAAATTTCAGTCAGGGACGTAGATCTCACCACACAAGGCCTGATAGAAACTCCAAACCAAGAAGTTTCTGTCCAGTCCTACCATCACAGCTGACATTGTGCTTATCTCTGTCCTGTCTTTCTTGTTCTTACGTCCTCCCCTCCTTCCCACCCTGTTCCATCAAGCCTCTTCTGCTTTCTCCCCGTGACCTATCTGCTGCTCACTCTCTCTCGGCTGTGGCACACTTTCTTCCCCACCAGCACATTTAATTGCAGTGTTCCATTTCATTATTAGCTTGTCACCACCTTTATCAAGTCACCTTTCCTAACTCAGGCCTAGCCACAAAGCTTTCGTGCATAGCTTGTCATCAATTTTCCACATTAAGGCTTGTCTAAAGCCACATGCAAAAGGGGCTGTGAAAAATAATGACTCTAGTTCTGTATTTATTTCTGAATAGAAAGCAGCATTGGTGAATAGCCTCTGTACAGGCAGAGACAGATTTCCTGTGTGTCCAGTTCCTGCAGGCTCATTGCACAGAAATCTGTTTATGTGTCAGTCAAACAAAGCCCTTCCCATTGTGAAGACTTTAGGGATTTCTAGGCAGTGGTCTTTACATGTGTATGGAGATCCACGCCAAGATCAATGAGATCAGTAGAAATCTTCCTATTAATTCTGGTTAGCCTTGGATCAGATTCTTGTTGTGCATAGTAGGTTAATTAAACAGATTAATAACTGCGTGGTACTGCAGGTGGGCAGGCATTAAGCATGCTTAATGTGGTATCCTGCTGCCTCTGGAGTGCAGGGTGGAGCACTGTCAGCCAGATTTAGCCTCCCCAGGAGTGTGGCCAGGGAAACGCACAAGGTTGTTCCAGACTCTCAGCCACAGAACCTTTTATTTCCATGCTGCAACCCTAAATTTCTAGCTTGTGGCATTGAAGTAATTTTCAAAGTATGGTTTAGCTTACTTTAAGTGCATTTTACACATGAGTAAACTCAAGCAAGGCAGAGGACAAGTGGCAGATGGTCAGTGACAAAGACAGGAACGGAAAGGAGAATTTCCTTGTCCCAGGATATGGCTTTAACAGACTTTGTCCCAGGATTGTGAGATTTAACTGCTTATAATTTATGAGGCTTCAGCAGTGCTCAAGGGAAGAAAAAAAGCAGCTGTCATTGTTCATAGTACTTCCTGGCAAAGCCTGGCTTCCACAGACAGAACTATTTCAGCTTCTTAAGTATGCAATTTGGAGCTTAATCTCTTCACTTTCCTACCAGTTTTTTTCATTTTGAACTCGTCTGTGCCATGTGCACTGCTCATTTACAACTCCAGGGGGAAAGAACAAGTCTCCAACAGAGCCCGTCAGAACACCTTTGAAACAGGCACAGCATATCTGTAACCTTGGTAAAAATAACTATAATGATAATGGATAATTATAAACCATGTAACTGGCAAAACAACACACTGCATTTCAGAGGATGAATTGCTTTACCCCATCCAGTAACCCACTTTACAGTGCAGTAATGGATCCACATTTGGAGGGTTATGCAATGAAATGGAGCCTTTGGCAAGCTGGAATCACACTGGAAGTGAGGCAACATCTTTGTAGAATTTTTATATATGCATATTTGAAAATCTGGATCTTATCCCTTTTGAAATAAAGAGACTGTCCCTGCTTGGAATGATTAAATTCTAGAACAGATTATGGAATAATAAAGGCAGTATTATGATGCAGCAGTACAACAGTGCAGTTACCCTTCTCTTTACTTGCTTCAAGTATAGTATTTCTGAAAAGCTTTTTGCACTCCAGGGGAACTACTGATTAAAAATTATAAAAAAAAGGAATAGACTATCATTCATGTATGAAAGAAAAAAAGAGTTTTCAGACCCTTGTTTAGATAAAAAACTTACTGAAGCAGCTAAAAATATGGGGAAATGAAGTGAACACAGGGCCTGATCCAAAGGCCCCTGAACTCAGCAGCAGCAGCACTGCAGGGGGTGTTCATTAGGTGTCAGAGTCATGTATGTCCTGAATTCCAGTTCACAAAATGCAAATAAAGAGTGTTATTGTATATGAGTAAGGATAAAGTCTAATTGCAGTGTCTAGGCATTCCCTGTGGATAAAATGAGCAGATTTTTCTCCAGCAGGTAGACTTTCTCAGCAAGGATTTATTGCCAATATTTATGTGAGAGTTTGTAGTCCCAAAAGCACAAAAATGCTGGGAAAAAAAAAAAAAGGAAAGAAAATGTATCCAAAGAGAAGACCCAAATGTTTCCAAGTAATTTCCATAAATAAAAATCCGATGCAAGCACATTATCATTTCACTTTTCACCATTGATTTGCTTCCTTGGGATTTCAGAGTGTGCATCTGAGAATTTAGACTGTGCATCACAAAGTTTCCCTCAGCAAACACTAGAACTATGCGCAAGGTATTGCAGCAACTATCAAATATCGAATGAGCAGAGACCCAGTAGATGGCCATTGGTATTAACCAGCAAGAAAATGTGCTTTGCTGTGCTGCTGCAGGTAGGAGTATCAAGCAAGTGATGCCAAACCTCTCCTCCTGTTGTTAGTAGGCAAATAAGGATGTTCAGGTGGAGCGTATTTCTCAAGTGACTCTTCACATAGACACTGAAAGCTCTAAAACAAACACTTGAGAATAGGACAGCAGAAGGGGTTCTTGAGGATGGTCCAAGTCCTAACTCATGTACCAAAACCAACCTTTTATGTGTTCCATCATTAACCTGTTTTAAGTATTGCTCTCATCGGTAAAGCAAGATAACAAAAGCTTCTCTTTGTGGAGTAATACCAGGAAGGAAATTATGCATGCAGATTCGCCAGCAAAAATAACAGTCTCAGGCTGTAAATATACACACTGATACTACTGTTTTGTTGCTATTTTCGGCAGCCCCTGCAGCCTCGGGGGTTAGAGTAAGGAAGTAGCTGCTATTGCTGCTGTTTATGCATCAGCTTTAAAGGTTTGATTTGCACTCATGCTCTTTGGCCCATCTGGAGGTGATTTCTGCAAATAGCAGTTTTTTCTCTGATCCAGCCCAATCCATCACTGAGAGTCACACCATGTGATACTGTGGTGCTGTGGGTATCTGCCCTCACATCAGATATAAACCCACCTTCCTTCACTAGAGAGCTCAGTTCCTTATCGTTTGCATTTTTATTTGTCTTCATGCCTAGGACAAGTAACTGCATTTCATGTATCTAAACATTCCCCACAGTTTGGTCTGCCTAAGATACTTCAGGCTCTAAACTCTTGCCTAGTCCTGCTGTTTAAAGTTTTTGTATTTTGTTCTAGAGATCACTTATATCTTGATGTGTTTAGTGAAGTATATCAGTTAATCACTTCTCAGGAGTACTACTAGGCTTAATTAATGTTTGTAGAACACTATTGAGATTCTCAAGAGAAGCAGCTACAGAAGTGCAAAGGATTATAATTAACTTAAAACTACCTCATTTTTGAGTAAATGGCTAACACTTTAAACTGAGATTCTCCAAGTAAAACTAATTTATTTGATTCTTGGACAAAAAACTCTGTTTCCATTTACTACTACCACTGTATGATGCATTTGGGTTTTTATTGTCCTTCAATGTCCTCTGATGTATCCAGACGCATAACATAGCTTGCTTTAATTCAGGAAACACTGTCCAACATATGTAAGTCAGGTTAAAATCAAACAAACCACCAAGATAACTAAATTAATAAACTCAAAGACAATCCACATCACCATTTGCCTTTAATATATTAAGTAATTGAACCATAAAGCCTGTAATTACTATTATGGAATAATTTCCATATTTATTTATAAGACATCTCATTTACATAAATAGTCATTATCTGGAAATAAACCCAGATCATTAGAATTCAGAAAACTGACAAGCCAGATTGAGATCAGTCAAGATATACTAAAGAGATTTGCTCCCTTCTTGAAACTCTTCTGAGAGGAAAATCTCTGCTCCTGAAGAAGCTTAAACAGGACACCACTTTGAAACAGAAGCAGTGCTTCCTCCATGTGACATCACTGAAACAGAACAGTTATTTTGTAAGGTGATAAAACATTGGGTCACTCTTCTCATTAACTGTCACGGAGGGTTTCCAAGAAAATGCATTTGACACCTGCACTGAAAATGTGACCCAGATTATAGCTGACGTTCTTGTAACGCAGCTTTCCTCTGAAACGGCAGCATTTCAAAAGGCTTTTCAGAATACTTCCTTCTTTCAGAATACTTTCTATGCTTTCAGGACTTTCAACACTTCCAAAATTGTGCATCTAGTCAGAAAACAGAAATGCAGAAAATAAAAAGAAAGAAATACCACTTCCATATTTCTAATTGCAAGCTAGATTCATTACTCCTCAGCTATTAGCTGGAGTCACAGGTACTGACAAAAAGAATGCATCTCAGATCCTTCTGACAGTGCTTTTGCCATTGAAGATCCAGAGCATTCAGTATTAGAAACCTTCTAAGTAGAAATAAACACACCAGTTTTAAAAAAGCTACAGAATGTACTCAAATAAATACTGTGATTGCTCTGTTCAGTCAGACCTGTGCCTCTTCTTTGTCAGGGTAAAATACTTTGAAGCGTAAGTGTAAGCTCACCAGAGTAAGGTAATACACCTCAATCTGCTCCGTTTGGATGACTTTCTTAGAAATTCCTAGAGAATGGAGGTTGGCTCAAGTACTGAGTCATGAGGGTTTCAGCTCAGTATATTTTTAGTATCTGTTATTTTATCTCAGGTAGCTATTAAATCTGTATCTCACTGCCCAAATCCCCTTCTAATTATCTGAAATTCTTTGCTTCTGCAACTGCTTTGGTATGTCCCCTTATACTACTACAAATACTGGTCTTTTTATACTCATCTCTCAATTCAGTTTGGTTAGTACCTGTTCAAAACTTGAGCAACTGCTGAGAAACAGAGGCAAAACAAAGTCACAACGTTAAATCTCACCAGTGTGTCACTGTGAATATAGGTCAGATCAAGTAACCAAGTTTGAATTCGACCCACGACGACAGCACAAAACTATCTTAATAAACAACAATTTTTAAAAATCACAGTCTGACTCAATACAAAAAAGAATACTTCCAGGGTAAATAATGGGATTGGAGGAAATATCCTTGGCAAGTCAATTTGTTCCATGCTGCTGATGGTTCCTGTTAGCAACAAGGATTTTTTTTCAAGAAGGAAACAATGGAAAACAGATGCAAAAGCATTTACCAGCGAGCTAGGCAAAGGCAGCTTTTCCAAAATGTCAAGTGTGCAGAGTAGAGTCAATTTAAACCAGAATTAATTATTTTAACTGAATTAATTTGACTACAGTGAAGCCCTGTTAAGACATCTCATTCATCCTGCTCCTACTGTGCTACCCCTTACAGCCTAAGTCTAAATATTGACCTCTATTTGCAAATGCTTCAGCTGAAAAATCCCTTATCCAGTCATAGTACCAATGTGTTGCTTTTACAATTTATTTACTGCATCTCTTCCAGGAAATCGCCCACAGAATTGTGCTTACCTCTTCCACACTCCCAACTATCCCTGGGTTCTGCTTTTTCCTCATTCAGCTTCATACTTCTTGTGGTGTTTTCCCAGATGCTTCAGGTGATTTCCATCACTACATTCATCAGACCCATCTGACAAATCAGATGCAAATCTGTCCTTTGCATAAAGTCCCTCACATTTCCAACAACTTTTCTCTTTTGCTTCATGCATTGCTTTGTCATTGCTTGCCTTTGGAGAAAGGAAGGTGACTTAATTTTAGGTCCAGAACTCTCTCACTTGCTCAAAAGAATATCCATGTCTACTTCCCCTGGAACCAACAATCCCAAAGTGCTTCATTTCCTTTGAGGACATGGGCCTTAACATTGTAATACAACAGATTATCAGCCATGGAAGGACTACTCAAGGAATCACTGTGTCCTCTATTTGCATTTTCCAGATCAAAGCAGATTTGTAATGCTATCAACAATTTAAAAGTGGCAATAATGGTTGTCTAGAGCTCTTTTTCCTTGATAGCATTATATGAAATATGGCAAACACCAGCAGAGCCACTGTCACTGTGAAACCTTTTGTTTCCCATAGGAATATCTATAACCATGCCTACCAATGACAGGCCAAAGCTATCACTTTTGGTTTCCGGTTTCAACATGGGCAGAGGAACCATTCCAAACCCATCCTTTTCTGTCACTATTAAAAACCTGTAGCAAAACCTCCATGCTAGGATTTATGTAAATTCCTTTATTTCTGTTATTTCATAGAGGAAAAAGAACTCCTCTTTATTAAGGAATAAACTTTGTCACCCTGGGTCTTGCATATCAACTTAAATGCATCAGTGTAAAATTCAGTCTCATTAAAGTAGCTCAAAGCCCTACAATAGTTTGAATGCTGTTTTAACACTTGCATATAGTCATTCATATTAAATTTATATGTTACAGGAGCTCATAGTGAATATAAATGAATTAAAAGAGCTAAAGTGCGACAAAAAATGTGTAGTGGAAGTGAATTCTAAATTGGCAGTTAAGAACTCTCTCCTGTAGCATATTCAAGTCCTTGGAGGAATACAGTTAGCTGGGATGTACCACTCCTAATTTCATGGTGTACTAGAAACAACATGCAAAATGCAAACATGTTGAGGCCAAACTAACATCTTCAGTCTGCCTATCATTCAAAGGGATGTGGACTGAAGTTGGTGAAGAATTTTACCACAGAAATGTAACCCAGGAGATGCTAATTCACTTCTTAAATGTTTTTTAAACTAAAGACTACAACTAACATCAAGCACAGCATGTAACTCTTGTTCAGTTGCTGTAGCATGAAAGCATTGCATGAACTCTCCAGCAACAGTCCCAGTCCAAAAGGCAGGTCAGTCTGGAAAGGATCCTTTGGAAGGTCCAACAATTTATTAATGATATTTGATCTTTAGAGAGCTGCAGTAATGTATTTCTTACATGATTTTGAGCACTGTCGTGTTCTTGTCGTGCCAGGGGAATGACTAATGTACATATGGAAAAATTTAAAGGAGTTCTTAGAAACCATAATATTTTGCTTGATCATTCATAACCAAATACATAAAGAACTATCCACCGTATCACTGTTGCGCAGCTTGTATTAGATCTCCATAGTTACACTTGGCATAACAAGTACAAAAATGAAGTGTCTTTGCGGGGCTGATAAGCAGACAGGAAACAAGAGAACATCTGCTACAGCTTTAGATGGTTTTGCCGTCAGCAACCGCTGAAAAACTTCAGGCTCTGCATTCCACGTACTGCTTGCTTGGCCTTTGACACTAGCAGCTGTTGAACAGGAGATGTAAAATGTTACACCTACAGAAAAGGAGGTGCTGCATTTTCTAGAGGAGATTGGGGTATTTAAAGGGTTTTTTCCTTTCTGTTTTCTGGTCTAGAAAATGCTGGATAACAGACATTGCAGATGGAGTTGTCTCCTGAAGGTCAACCACTTCCTATTTCACAATTATTTTTTTCTAATGTTCTGTTTTCCTTTCCAAAACTGCTTTGTCTTGTTTTGTTTTGCTTTGTTCTCTTTTAAACACCAAAAACAATTGCACTATATACTGAATAGTAATTATAATCGTCGTAAGGAAACCATGTGCTTCCCTGAATCAGGGCTGGGGCTTCCAGCCCAGGCAATCTATCTTCTTGTAGCATAACAGCATTTCTATAGCACGGACAGCCACGCAACAAGTTATGCAAAATAAATATCAAACAATTTAGAGCAAACTGTTTCGTTGTTTAAGGAAAGAGCTGTTGAACATGGTGTTTTAAAAATGAGCTCAGCCATGAAGTGCAGGTTCACTGCTCGTATATGCGGAGAAAATCTCTGCTCCAGGTAGTTCAGCAGTTCTCCACCTACATAGTATTTGTATTTGCGTAGAAAACTACTAACTGAGAACAACTGATGGCAGTGTGTTTCTTAGAGTACCAAGGCCCATGTACTGTAAATGCATCTTTATGTACTTCCTCTGAGATTGTAAGTTTGCCTAGGAAATTACAACAGTTGTGATGAAATCGAAGCGGATTTATCCTTATATGGTAGATCTTTTGGGTCTGACACAATGAAATTAAAATGGGTTTCAGATAACAGGGAGGAAGATGAAGATACTACTCCAGAGTTATACAAGTGTAACTGAGAAGATAATTTTGCCCAGAAATTCTGTGTTTTGTGCTTTGAAGCTGTATGCAGTTTTTTATACATTCCAGTATACACACGCAGTAGTGAGACAATATGACCTTTGAAGGTCCCTTCCAACCCAAACTATTCTATGGTTCTGTTCTATGATTCTATTCATGACTAATCATAACTTAGAATGCCTTTTAAACCAGCTGGAGTTCTCGATCAGTCCAAGCTCCATTAAGTGTGCTGTGTTTCAAACATCTTGCACATCTTGCTCACTGCACAGCTGGCTACTGAGAAAAATCTTGTCCCAGAAGGTTTGCTCAAGCTCACGAAACACATTTTTAACAACCCAAAGGTGTGCTTACTCGCAGAGCTGACAGTGCAACCTCTCTGACAGCAGCTTTCCAGAGAAAGGAGCAGGAAAGAGGCAATGGGTGATGAGTCCCCACAGAAGGAGACTCCTGCTTGGAATATCAACACATCTTTCCAGTCTCTCTCATTGTGACTGTTTGTGCTTTTATCAGATTTTCAGTTTGGTTCTTCAGCTACAGGACCAGATGGCTCCCATGCACAATGCACTGAATCATGGCAAGGCTTGAGGTATTTGTTATGTGCAACAGCAGACACATGCGCTGGACCAGGTTAAACTCTTTCACAGTTAGCAGATGGTGCATACTGCATATGGATGGTACTACAGCAGGTAGTTATATATACGTACAGTCAGAATATGGGAGTATCTATCTTTTCTTCTTGCAGGTTGTCAGGAAAATGACTGTCATACCTTCAACACAACAACTAAAGGCAGTGCAGTAACACATGGCACAGGACAGATGCTAGGCACTTCCAGTGATACGCAATGCCTGATGGCAAGGAATCCTGGTGGGCCAAGGACAGGAGGCTCTTGTTCCCCCTCTGATTTCCCCTTACAGCTTTAGATTAAACTGGTGCTGACACCTTGCCCAGTGCCCATTTGCCCAGCCAATAGCTGTGAGCAGTACTTCTGGCCATGAAGCACCTCCTGAGAGAGGAGATAACCTTGCTGTTTGAGAGCGTCTTTGCCTCTGGGATTTTTTAAATAGAAAACAACCCTGATTTTCTCCTCACTTGCTTCACATAATCTCAAGATATAACACCCCTGTGAAACTATAGTGAATGGGAGGGGTTTGCAAATGCAACAAAAGGCTGTAGGGTTTATATAGGATGTGACTTGTGCTTCAGTGACAAGACCATAAAAATCACCCTGTAGTCACCTCTCACTGATGCATGACTCATTTTGGAGCACTGAAAGACACTGGAATAACGAACAATGCTTTTTAGACACCTAGGAGATGACTGTTTCAGAGAATTCCAGGCTGCCATGCTGGGACTGAGCACAAGGAACAAATCCCAAGGCAGTTGAGGGATGTCCCAAATAGCACAACTCGATACAATGTGTGTGCTCTGAGTTGCCTAATGAAGGAACAGCCAAGCAGCTGGCCACTTCCCAATGGCCACACTCCACCCCAGATATTTTCTGAGATGAGAAAGTTATCCTTTGGCTATTTTTCAGCCTGCTTTTCTTAGCACGTATTTGACACGTCCTCTGTGTTCAGAACGACAGGACACCTCGTGAACGAGTGCTGTGCTGGCCTTTGCAAACAGGCGCGAGAACTGGCAAGCAGCAGAAGCCCATCAGGAACTGGAACAGTGACCAAGAATGTCAAAACTGCAGCCTGTGCAGCGTAGCTCTGATGAAGGTTAACGTGTGTTGCCACCACCTTCGAGGTCAGCATCAGGCTCACTTTAGCAGTCCTATAAATAGATGTTCAAGTTTGACTGAGAAGAGGATTTGGCTCTGATGGATCTTGTTTAGCATTCCCAAGACAGGAAGGCAGATTCTTGTCTTTTTTCTCTTCCTGCCTCTAACCTTGAGTTGGTTTCTGTGGGAAACATCAGTGGCATTTACCAAAAGAGCTGCCACTGTAAGCCAGATGTCCTGCTGCGTCACACAAGCCATACATACATGTTTCTTCAACCTGCAAACCCAGACCTAATTCCAGCAAAGATTCACATGGCAAAACTAGGGAAAAAGCCCAAACCCTGAGTCGGATTGCTTGAAAACAGTAGACACCTAGTGGATTTACAGGGAATATCTTCGGGATTATGAGCAACATTTTGTTATCTTCTTGGCAGAACCAACAATTACTATATTTCTAGAGGGATCATTGAAATATCAGGGTTTCTATTTAATAAATTAATCTTGTTATAGCTGGTACAGCCTCCAGTTTGCCTGAAGAACTTATTGCACTCTATGAAAAAACAATGAGTATTGTTTGAATGACTTGAAAACAAATAATTCTGGGGAACTGGATGGTTCCCGATGTCTGGGAACAGGACGAAGGGTATTCTGCCAGATCAAAGCCATTCCAGTTGTTCCATCTGACAGCTCTTTAATGACCTTAATGAGCAAAGTTTTATAGTCTCAGCCTGACTCCCTGGAGTATTGTACAGCTTCACATCAAGCATCACCATGCTGAGCACAGCCAGCTCCTCCGCTGGATATCTGAGAAATGAATGAACTGGCCTCAGAATTCAAACTGCCTTCTTCATTCCCCAGGGCTGATCTTTTGCATTCAAATTAGAAGAGGATGGGATGAGTGATGCTTGTACTGCTGTTGTTGACACTGTATTTGTCTGGTAGTGATACCAACATCAAGCAGATTTTGACCCTAGATTGGAAATAAACCCCTGTGTCAGGGTGTGGTAAGAGGAAGAAGATTTTGAGCTGTGTCTCAGAAATTATATATCTTGGCCAGCACTTATCCTGGAGCTATCAGTATTATCTTGCTTATTTGTCTCTGGAGGCAGCAGACGCAGACAGGGAGATGTGTGTTGAGTCCAAAATGGATGCAGGAAACTGATGACTTCATTTTGACAGTCATCACAAGAATCACCAAGTCATCAAGTCTGTTGCATTCAATTTCTGTTCCCAAAGCCTGCTGAAAACTTTCCTTCCTTTCTGCTGACCATAATATTAGCCTAGAGAAAATATGTCTTCAGAGAATAGTTAATTTTGCTGAAGCTGCTCCCTTCCCACTCTTCCTTCAGTGCTGCAGGGATCTCTAGAGAACAGAAAACTGGGATGAGATTTGATTTTGGATAGGTCCCCATTCAGAGGCAGGTCATTTTTGATTCCAGCTCCAGGGTTAGGAAAGAAAAGGTTGACAGAGAAAATAAGTTTAATTGGGTCCATTCCTTCTTATATATTCTTTTCTTCTTAGAGCTGTAGAAAAATAATACAGTGGATGCTGGAATTCAAGTGAGTTATCAATAGAAAAATTCCTATCAACTCTGTGCATTTGCATTACTCCTACCTCTGGCTGGAATTATGTGAAAAGAAAAGCTCCCTGTACATCATAGGCCCTTTAATTTGGTCCAGGGTTTGGGCTTTTTTACATCAGCAGATGGATTTTATACTTGAAGGGGTTTTTCTCCTGAGTGACATGTCAAACTGGGGGTAGCAAGTGATATGCTTTTCTCTAATTTAGCAGCTGGATTGGAAAACTTGAATTATCTCTGCATAATTGCAATGATTCATGGATTGTTAGAAAATTGCAAAGTATTGATTGGATTTCCCCCTGAGGATATATTTCTCCTCTGATAAAGTAGGTTCTGGGGCTTCACATTTGTCCTTTCTGCCTTCTGCCCCTGGGGAAGCCAGTGGCTCCTTTCATCTGGGAAACAGGAATTTGGGTCAACAGCCACTCAAGGACAATTTTGAGTTATTGTGATTGCCAATTCCTAATCTTTCCCTTAGTTTTGAAAGGTGATGGGTTTTGCAATGGGTGAACAGGGATTTCAGAGCCAGAAAAACTGGGGCCAGCAGCAAATACCGCCCATCCCTGGTTTACATGCTTCTATTTCCGTGTCAAGTACCACTGGTGTGTTCTAGAAAGAGACCTTGACCTTGTTGTGGGAGTGCTACAGCCATCAAGGATGGTGGCACATTTCCCTTGGGGTCTCAGGAGTTGGTGGCAGGAGAGAAATGGGAGAATAAAGTGAGAATCAGGCACGGGGAGGGCCTGATGCACAGCCCCTGGGGCTGAGCAGCACGGAGCTAATAGCCCTGACACACATCTGCACACTAATGGTGCTGTCGAGGCAGAAACTGGGACCTTTCTTGGCAGCTGCTCTATGAATTTCCAGAACAGACCCATAAATATGCAGTTATGAGTGTGACCTCTGCTTCTTTTCTTCGCTAAATTGAACATTCAAGGACCAGCTGAGTATCATTCCTTCTCTCTGCTCCAGTTGCTTGGAATGTGTTGCCTCCATGAATGGTTGTCTAACTACAAACTGAGGAATTACACGAGAGTGCTAATTCAAGGTTTGCAATGAATTTAGTGTTCCTGCAAGGATGACACTAATGGCAATTAATGCAGCAGAAATGCCAGCACTGAATGATGGTTCTCACATTAAAAGCTGCCAGTCGAAGAGCACACAGCCCTCTGTTATTTCAGGCCTGACCTCTGCTTTTTGGTCATGTTTCATACGCATGGCACGTGTCCCAGGCCATCCCATAAGCACAGCAGCACGCTCCAGGAGGGGACACAAAGAAAGAGCAGAGCTGCCAAAATCAGTCTGCAATGACAGTGACATTTCCTGATGGTTTGTATATTCTCATCTTGGGCTTGCTAGAACAGGAGCAAAATTAACCCAGGACTGAACAGAATACAAAACTTCAATTTTATAGAATCATAGAATCACAGAGTGGTTTAGGTTGGAAAGGACCTTAAAGCTCATCCAGTTCCAACCCCTGCCACGGGCAGGGACACCTTCCACTGGAGCAGGTTGCTCCAAGCCTCTGTGTCCAGCCTGGCCTTGAACACTGCCAAGGATGGGGCACCCACAGCTGCTCTGGGCACCCTGTGCCAGCGCCTCAGCACCCTCACAGGGAAGAACTTCTGCCTAAGTGTCCTGGGTTCAGCAGCAGCAGTCATTTTTCTCCTTCTTGGTAGCTGGTGCATTGCTGTGTTTTTGACTTTCAGCCTGGGAACAGTCCTGATAACACTGATGTTTTCAGTTACTGCTTAGAATGTCTGGTTTTACCAAGGACTTTCTGAGCCTCATGCTCTGCCAGGGAGGAGGGGAAGCCGGGAGGAAGCAGAGGCAGGGTACCTGACCCAAACTGACCAAAGAGGTTATTCCATACCACAGCGCGTCATGCTCAGGATGAAAAAAACTGGGGGCAGGAACCTGGAAGAGTTCCGTTCACGGCTGTGTCGGGCTTGGTATTGGGTAGTGAGCAGTTGTATTCTCTTTCCTTGTATTTCTCTTGTCATTATTATTATTGGTGGTAGCAGCAGTGATTTGTGTCATACCTTAGTTACTAAACTGTTCTTATCTCAACCTGTGGGAGTTGAATTCTTTCGATCCTCCTCCCCATCCCTCCGGGAGCTGGGGGGAAGAAAGAGGGGGGAATGAGTGAGCAACCTGCGTGATTTACAGCTTAAACCATGACACTAAGAGCTCATCTCAGTCTCCCCTCTGGCAGGTTAAAGCCATTCCCCCTTGGCCTGTCAATACACATCCTTGTAAAAAGCCCCTCTTCAGATTTCTTTTAGGCCCCTTTTTGTATTGGAAGACTGTTATAAGCTCCCTGCTAGTCCAACACAACCCGCATGTCCTGCTGTCTGTTGATTCTTGTTTAGATGCAAAACTCTTTCTGCTGTTTCAATTTTCACCGTGAAGAACCTGATTATAAACAATCAAATGTGTTCAAACAGGCTTAGTTAGAAATAACTCCTGCTGCTGCTGCTCATCTGTGTGCCAATCTGCAGAAATATTTCGTTACGATGTATGCTTGGTAAAAATGTCTCTGCTTTGTGATGTCTTAAGTCCAACAAGTGTTAGTGGTACGGCAATGTAGGGACCATGATTTTTAGCTCAGCCAGAAAAGACTCTGTCGTCACTTCATGCCCTAAAGTCTTGTGTAGAACAAGCCAGTTCCAGGTGAGGAACAATTTGGCGCAAGAGGAATTAACATTTACACACATGAAAAATATGAATAACAGGGGTTTTCAAGCTCACAAAAAAATCCAACCCACAAAAGGGTGAACAGCTCTTACAGAAGAATAACCAAAATTACCTTGCCTGGGTTACTTTAATATCTTTTAGCACCAACAGCAATTCTGGAGGATGAAACCAGGCCTCAGAAACATCAAGTGAAAATTAATAGCTTTTTAACAACAAAGCTCAGTGGAGAACTGGAAATGGGATGCGAGATCAACACATTAACTACAGAGTTATAAATACACCCCAGCCTCTACACGTACAATGTCCATTATCAGTTTTAATGCCCTACTCAACGCAGAAGGATTGAGAAGGGGAGCAGGAGCAGGACGAGCATTTTCAGACTCAAGATTCTGGGTGTTCTGGGTTCATCTGGGGATAAAAATGATGAACCCAAAGATGACGCAGACTCCTACACATCTCGCTGCTACACTAGGAGGTTTCTGCTCCCTGCAAAGTCTGGCCTTGAAACGACCCTAGGGAACCGGCACATGCGGTTATTCCCAGTGGGACACATGGAACAGGGTCCTGGGGACGTGAAGTCCTGAATTGTCAGTGGGTTTTGTGCACCTGCGAGCAGCTGGAGGTGCACAATCTGCCTGGGCGCACCAGAAGCTGGTGGCAGGACATGAGCCTAAGTACCCTGAGGCTGTGACCTCACCTCTATGCTCCTGGCAACACTGTGCTCCTGTGCTATGACACACTGTGACATCACATGTCTTCTAGTGCTTTGTTTTCCCCGCTCAGAAGCTCTGAGGCAGCATGAACTATGTATTTCTAAGCGCAGCGGATCACATTATAGCTTGTTATCGCTCCGGCAGATGGTAACTGATGCACAGTGCCGCTGCTAGTGCTCAGGGGTTACTTTCCGTGCACAGGAATGATAAAACAGACACTGACTGCAGAGATGGTGAACATACTGCTGCTGCTAACGGCGAGCTGGTGGGAAAAGAGCCATTTTATGGGCTTTGGTTTAATCATCTGGACACAAGCGCTATTTTTATCCTCTTCTATTTAGGTCTCAAGCCTGTGCCAAGGGAAGCTGATGACAAAGCTGGTGTCTCCCACAGCACAGGGGCAGATGAGGGGAACTGCCTTTGGGGAAGGGAGAATGAGGGTGACAGCAGTGTGATGGTGGGGAGGGGGCCTGCACTTGTAGCCTCTTTGCACCTTATGAGCTGGAAAAAATCCCAGCTTGGAAGGGACCTCAAGGATCACCTGGTCCATTTTGCTAGGCAAAGCATGACCTAGGCTAGATGTCTGGCCAAATCTTAAAAGTATCCAGCATTGCGGAATCCACCACTTACCTGGGGAGATTATTCCAATGTTCTCATTGTGAAAATTTGCTCAGTAGCATCTCCGACCCCTCCATCACGAGCTCCAGTGGCCTTTGCACACCCTCTCAGCCCAGTTCACAGCACAGATCTGTCCAACTGGGAGGCTTCCCACCAACTTGCCCCAAGCTGCATAGTGGCCGGGGGCAGCTCTGGGGTGGAATCACCACCCGTCTGTGCAGGCAGAAGGGCACCCACGGTGTGGCTGGGGATAGGGCTGGCGGTAGAAAAGCAAAATCGGCAGGCGAGGTGCGATTTTTGTACCTGTGGCGGCAGGAGCCCGGGGAGCGAAGCGAGGGAGTGCGCCCGGTCGTAATTTGGGCAGAAGAGGCAAAAATACGACGGAGGAAAACAATCAGGTTCCACCGAGATTTGAACTCGGATCGCTGGATTCAGAGTCCAGAGTGCTAACCATTACACCATGGAACCGCGCTACGAACACCCTCTCCGCACTGTTACTAATCCCTTCCCACCTCCTCTGCCGCAGTCAGGTCCATCCACGGGGAAGTGCTCCCGGGGAACAGTGCCGTTTGGGGTCCGCAAGGCCACCGGAGCGTGCGTGGGCCCCCGTCACCCCCACCGCGGGCCCTTTAAGGCCGGGGTGTGCGGGACAGCGGCCCTACCCCCTTCCTTCCCCCCCCACGGAAGCAGTTTGGCTCTGGCGCCGCGTTGCTCCGGAAGCACCTGCCGGGGGCGGGCAGAGCGCGGGGGGCGGAAGCGTTGCGGCGGCTGCAGGGAGGGTCCGGCTCCCGCTCCCGCTCCCGCTCCCGCTCCCGCTCCCGCTCCCGCTCCCGCTCCCGCTCCCGCTCGCAGGTCTGCGCTCCGCCGCGCTCCCCACCATGGGCACCCGCGATGACGAGTATGACTATCTCTTCAAAGGTAACGGCCGCGCCGCCCCGTCCCGGTGGCAGCCGGAGGGGTCACCTTCCGGAGGGGGTCCCGGCCTCCTCCCGCCGCGACCTTCCCTCCGGTGTGGGTGCGGTTGGGGGCCTCTCCCGCCGCTTCAGCCGGTCCCTACCCCTGCCTGCGGGGAAGGGGTCCGAGCCCGCAGGCGGGTCCCGGTTGCTGCTTGCTGAAGCCGGGGAAAGACCCCCGGCAGCCCCGCTTCGGCCTTGCCAGGGCGAGGCGGGGGCTGCGCTTCGGCGGGCATCACCGGCCCCTGATCGGGTGTTTGTGGAGCTCGATCGCGGAGAGCCGCTGGGCCCGGGAATGTCAGATCTGGGCAGGTTTTCCTCGCCCTGATCTGCCTGGTCCAAGGGTTCTGCTTTGTGGTGGGCCGAGGCGATGCCAGGCTGCTGGGGTGGCGAGCAGAGAGCGTTGGTGAGGGTTCAGAAGGACTAATTCCATCTGCAGCTGTTAAACAGGGCTGCAGAGTGAGTTGTGTGCTCAGCGTTGGTTGATGATGCAGCTAATTTATTAAAGTATCGTTATTTGCTGCCTGCTGTATTCCAGGCTCTTTACGATGGGTGGATGTAACTGCAGTTTCACACCCAGCAATGCTGCGTCCTGTCCTGGATGCCCAGCAGAGAGGGGCAGGAATTCCTTGTTTCCCAGGACTGATGCCCCCCAGCCTGCGTCCAGCTGGGTTAAAGTGTTGCAGGTTTTGGTTAACTACACAGTTCTCACTCCCTGCAGAGTAAAACACCAGGTTGCCATGCAGGTTCCTAAAGCATGCTGCGAAACGTGCATGGAGCAGCTGATGTTTTGAAGTTGGCTGTCTAGTTTTTGAAACCCTACTGCAAAAAGCAAGCAAAGTATTTCAAAAAAGGGTGGTTTATTGCGGTACGGGATTACTTGTATATTTGAATTTAGGACTTAGAGTATTGCTCATTATATTGCAGTAGTGAGAGTCTCGGTGGTTGTCATTGACCAAACAATGTAAAGGAAAACATCCGTGGGTTTTGTTCTGTACTTCAACTCCCGTAATAACTCTGAGGAACTGATTTTTTCTTTTTGCCTCTTTCATCCAATTGCCATGTGGAAGGTGGCATTATTCCTATCTGTAAATCAGTCATTCGTACTGCTGGTAAAATCAAATCAGGAAGTACCAAGGGCCAATCTTTTCAGCTTGCAGCATTGGCAAGGGCCTTGCTGACCACTGGTTTAATCACATTGAGCAATTATATTGTAGGTACTTAAGAGTTATCACAACCATTGCAGCGCTTTTACTGGTTCATACCATTATGTCAGGATGCTTATAATTAATGTTTTGGCTGTCAAGGCCTGGGAATGTTGGTGATGCAGTTTGTTGGGAGAGGTCCTAGCTTTTATTGGACCTGCTTCCTTATATAATTGGGAAATAATACAGTTGCGATCTAGTTATATAGAAGCATTCAAAGCTAGTTTAATATATTGCCCCTTCTAAAGCTTTTTCTGCTTAGACTAGTTTATAGAAGCTTTTGGGAGCACAGGGAATACTGTGAAAACGGTGTTGTGAAGATGAGGGATTTGGGTTTTGCAAAGCTAAAGTAGACTGCAGGAAGTTGATGCAGTGTCACATCACTGGGATTAATGGGACAGCTGAAATAACATAACTGTAGAAAAATACAAATCCTGGAAAGTTTTGTAACTTCCGAGAGGTTCTAAACAAGCTGTCAGCACTCTGGAATGCTGTTGAAATTATTGCGAGTAGGTCTCTGAGATGAATGTCCCATCAGCCAGGCTCTGGTCAAAAAGGCGAGAGGTAGGTGAGAACTCTTGGAAAGGGAAATGAGAACTCAAGGTAATGAATAATTATGAAGCTGATGTTTGAATCTCAGACACGAGCATCTTGAGGATGGAGGGGAAACTTAGGCAGGATAGGCATATCCATTTTGAACGGGATATTGTAGATTTAAAAGATGGAGAAGAGAATCAAAATAATATTGTGATAAATAATAAGGTGATACAACTTTATAAAAATTAAAAAGGTGAGTGATAAGGGCAAAGAGGGGAGAAGCCTACTGTTTGTCATGATTTCCGTGGATATCTGTAATGCTGCTTTTACTGAGCAGCAGGCAAAACCAAAAGGACATGAATTCCTACAGATGTATATGCAAATTCTGGAGTGCTGCATTGCCATAAATACTATAAATGGGTTAGAAAGACTATACAAGTTTAGAGAGGAAGAAAAATGGCTGTTGGGGTGTTTCAGTGTGATGGACAGAGTGGCAATTCTGAAGATATTGAGTGTTTCAAGATGCAAGGGCTTGCATCTAGACAGATGCAAAGATTAACCTGTTGTGTTACACGTAATATTTCTCAGGCATCAGTTCTTGACAGTCAGATGGGATGTTGGTCTATAAGGACATTAAATCCAGTAGGACAGTTCTTCTGGGTTTATGGACTTGAAGGGACATGGTAGGTTGGTGGGACCGAGTTCAGAGCCTGACTTGATTTAAATTGGGTGATACTTTCTAGTCTGGCTGTCCCTTACTACTCTCGAGTTGAACTGCCATGCTTCTGTTTAGGTGAGAGCTCTGGTTTTGTCCTGACAGCAGCCGTGTGTCAAAATCTGGCTGACTGCTGGTGGGTGTAAGCTGAGCCCACCTTTGCTGCTGAACGATTAAATCACAGATCCTGTTACAAAATACCCCTCTCCTGACTCTGTTGCCACACTTCAGCATGTGCTCAAGCCTAAACCTAGCTTGTAAGAAGACAATTCCTGGTAAATTATTCTTGTCTAGCTACATGTCTTTGTATTCTTCCATACTTTTGGGGTTTAGCTGAGAGCAGTGCCCACTGTTCCCAGCACTGCACTTGAGGAAATACAAGATCTACAAAGTCCAGTTTGAGGAAGTATAAGGATTTTACTTTATTACTTAATAAATTAAGCCTGGCTTAAATACAGGAACTTTCTACTCTTTGATTTCTATACTTGCAGTAGATGAATAGTTATTATATTAACCCTCACTTGCAGAAGGTGTCTTGTGTTTTCTATAGACAAAGCCTAAGAGGGTTATGTCTGCACCTTGACCATCTGGAACTCTGGACTTGGGATCAGACTTCTCATTTCTGAATACAGACCTGACCTGTGGTGACATTCAGCTCATTGTTAGGGAAAGCTCCAGTGTCATCTGTCTGCTTCCTATTTTGCATCATGTTAATTTTTCCAGCTTTTCCCTTTGAGATTGAGGAAATGCTTTGAAACTGAATGAACTTGTTGGTTTGGGATTTTGAATTTCTTTTAATGTGTTTTGTTTAGAGAAATTTGGGGGGAAGAGTGCTTGCAAGGCACCTATTGGCTTTTACTATGGTAGCAAGCCTTTTGCTCTTTTGTGCTACAATAAACCTCTCAGCTTGGCCATATTACTACAGAGGTGTTTGGAGGCCCAGTTTTGTGTTATGTACAGCCTGTGCAGCTAACAAACAACCCCTACCCCAGAGTGACTTTGAGATGCTAGTTCCCTCTATGACAAGAAAAAAAGGGGAGCACAGGTTAGGAGGGAGATTAATGGTTTATCACCAGCTGCAAGGTGCAGAACCAGGTCATCTTACTCACGTTTCCTTTAAACTCCAACTGAAGTGGGCAGGAGGAGATGTTCATCAGCAGATTCTTCATGGAGATGTGTCCAGGCTCTTTATTAATATGCCTTTTAATAGCAGAGCTTAGCACAGAGACAAGTGGGTTTAGGCATTTAATGCCCTAGCACTGATGTACTTGTTTTAAATTGGGTAATATATGACTTGTGTAATAACTTTTACCAATGACAATACAAGCTAGTGACACTGGACTTCCTATTTTCAACCTGATTAGGTTGTAAGTAACATATTTCATGGGATAATGAAAGTATTTTCTGAAGATGTCAAGTAAGTTGGAGGTTTAACAGAAATTAAAATGGGGTGAGTGAGCTGGAGTGTTGTTGAAGAATTAATCATCCTTTCTTGACGTAGTTATCAATGGCTTTTCAGGGAAGTTAGGAAATAGGAGTTCTTACTTTGGTCTTCTACAGAAATAAAACTGGAATTACAGAAGGAAATTCATACAGTAGCATGAACTCTTCATATTCTTATTCTTCTGTTTCTGTCCACCACATCCTTGTCTTAAACCTTTGGGTGGTGAATGCTATAGATAGTCAAATGCATCAATTTGAAGAACATGGGCCAGTTCAATACTTGCAAACATCACTAAATCAATAAGAATTACCTGCTGGTAGCAGTCTCTTGGGGCAGGTAGATCACCTTCTTGACTTTCAGGATGTGCCAATGCAAATCTCTGCAAAGCTTGCTAAGGCGCTACTCCTGTAAGGGAGGTGCTGGTCCAAAGCAGGTTACTGATGGAAGCTTTCAAAGCTGGGTTTTGTGGCTGAACTTGCTTAAATATTTCCTCTAGACCTTCTTCCCCTGCTGATGTAGTGAAGGATTTTGCTGACGATGATACAGGAGAAGGAAGGTTGGAGCACAGCCCTGGAAGGGCTGTGTGCTGATGAGGACTGCGATCCTCCAAATGAGGTGGGGGTCGGGATATAAAGCTTTCTGCCTGAGGACTTAAAGGAGTTTGGTAAAGTAGACATTTGCCAACTTAAAGCTAGAACAGTTAGGTCTGATCACAGGGAGACTGAGCCATCAAGGTGATATAGTCAGGAAAACGTAATTCCAGATGCAGGTATACCTAGTAGAGATGCAAATATGAAAATCCCTGTATCCATTACACTTAGACTGGTGTGTGCAGCTCCTCTCGCTGTGTGAAAAAGAAACTGAAAAGCTTGTAGGGTAGATGTTTTGGGAAACAGGCTGTTTATAAGGAATCATTTGAGAAGTTGGCTTACTTAGCTGGTAGAACAAAGCCCAGAGATGTGGTTGCTTTCTGTAAATACCCAAGCATGAACACCGTAGGGAGAAGAAACTAATAAGCTAATGGACAATGCTGGCACATGAACACCGCCAGGAGCTGACCACTGATTTCTGCTGAAAATTAGGCGGCAATTTCTAACCATTAGGAGTGAGTTTCTGGAAGAAAAGCGCAATAAAAGTGTGCGTGCAGGAACAATTAGCTTTAACCTGGAACTAGATAACATCATTTCCCTCCCAGAAACTGAGTGCCTGGGCTAGTTAGGCTGGGACTCAGCCATCCAGGATCATTCCTACTGTGTTTCTATGCTAAAAATATAATGCACGGGAATACTGTATAGTATCAATTATCAAAATGAGGTGGTTTGATTAGGAAAGCAAGATTACAATTAATAATACAGTCTGAGTGATTGTTAAAGCTGTGATACTTGCTCAGACTGGCAGGAGACTTGGGTACCTGCTGACATTGCAAACTG
The DNA here is from genome assembly GCA_017639245.1 of Myiopsitta monachus. Taxonomy (NCBI): domain Eukaryota; kingdom Metazoa; phylum Chordata; class Aves; order Psittaciformes; family Psittacidae; genus Myiopsitta; species Myiopsitta monachus. Next base: position 2,658,150 of record CM029921.1, on the reverse strand, counting down.
TTCAAGAGGAACTGCAGTGTCCCAATTAAGTAGAGGAAATAGCTGACTCCAAAGAGGAAAGTCTAATACTTTCTCCTTTTAATTGGGGGCATGTTAATCTGGTGCTGGAAACCATTGAGAACATAAGCAGCATGGGATTCAGACAAGGTAAGGAAAAAGAGGAATGAAAATAATCTATTGTTAAATATGAAATATGCACTGAACAACAAAAAAAAAGTTTGAGGGGAATACTTAACAGAGGATGATTCCTGTTGGGAAGAGGAGATTATGTATGTGGGTTGCTTTTCTTGTTCAGAGAAGTTTCTGGCTGCTGCCAGAACTAATGCTGGTGATAGCAGGACTGAGGTGTGCGAACGGAGTTGATAACTTTTGCCTCTAAGGAACTTGTTGTTTGTAACACCTCCCAGTGAATATAAATATGATGTTGCCTAAACCTGCCAAAACAGTCTTGGAGAACTTATTTGTCAAGGCAAGAGGAAAGCAGTGGCAGTTGGCCAGGTGGGGATGATGCAGTTAGATGCCTTGTCCCTGCACTAAGTTCATTGCTGTTTAGCATCTTATGTGCCAGCAAAGCTGTTCAGCTGTGTGAGGGCAGCTGACACGGAACGGTGCTGACCTGTCATGTAGGACAGCAGAATCCTATTTGCCTTCAGTATACCTGCTTGCCACCTACCTGCACTTGTGATCTTCATAAACAGAAGTGGTTAGCAGAGCCACTCGGGGCTTTATGCAATCTCTATCTTGGCTGGCTGTGTGCTGAGTCAGCTGGCAGAGGAAGCCGGGAAGGTTTTTATTGTGATGAAGTATTCTCCACAAGGCCATGTTTGAAGCGAGCATTTGCTGCAATTTTCATTTTAGAGAGGGTGTTTAAAATGTGCTGCTCTGCCCTTGCAGTCAGAGAGAAGCCCATTTGCCAGAACTGGTCTGCATTATTTAAATAGAAGATGGTGTTTGAGGGCTGCTGTGTGGCACAGCACCAGATGGGAGTATTTGCACTGCTAGACTAAATCTCTGTGTGGAGGTTTCCCAGGTGATTGGAGTGTGGTTGGGGCACTCATTTCTCTGTTGTACCACACAATCTTCAACACTGTGTTGCAGTGACTTAACTGCCAAATGATGGGTGTTACGGAGCAAGTATTGCTGTTGGTTTTTTTCAGAACAAGCATAACCACAATGTTTTTTTCTGTCACCTGAGTGAGCACTTGTTTGCTCGGACTGGTGTTGATTCACTGCTGAATTGAAGTTATCAGCCTTTCTTCTCAAGGATTTTACTTGTCCTTTTATTACCTTCCATTACTGGTTTGCTACCTTATCTAAGGGCATGAGATCATCCCGAGAGGCTCCTGCTGGTGTGACTCAGGGTTGTGAGGGTGTTTCATCCAGTGGCCTGCATCTTGTTAGCAAGTTTTAAGTTAACACTTAAACTTGCACCTTTCAACTCTACATTACAGGATATTGCAGCAAACCCTTGTGATGCTTTTTCTTCCTTGTAGGAACTGGACTTTAAACCTTCTGTCAACCTCTTGTCAAGCATAGCTGAATCCTTCCAATTAGTTTGATTGGCAGTGGTGCTGTGATGAGTCAAACTGAAGTGGATGTGGATGGTGGCCCAGCAATACCTGGCAGCATTTTAGAGCAGTTTCAGGCTGGCCTGGAGCAGCTAGGAGCTGCAGCAGTGATGAGGGACTGCAGAAGGGTAGGGTGCTGTGGCTGAGCTAACACTTCAACCTGGCCATGGGGGTGATGGTGACTTTTTGGGTTTGGTTCTTTTTCTCTATTCACAAGTTTTTCTGCTCCAGTGGGGAACCTCTCTTCTGCAACGGTGTGAAGAGTGTAAAATGAAGGCAGAGGCTGCTGCTTGCCCTGTGTTTTGGATTTCTTCAGCAGAACAGGTTTCAGTTGTGTGGTGTGGAGTTGTTTTGTCTTTTAGTTCTAGTGTTAAAATGTGAAATTCAAACAGTCTCTGACGTCTGCAGTGACAGCCACGTATGTTCTTCCTGGAGAAGGAATGTTCTTCCATGTTGGGCGAAGGAGACTGAAATGTCACAAGTAGAAGTCAAGTCTAATGTCTGTTCAAAACAACCGGTGAATATGGCAGCTCTGGTTCTCTAGAAATATCAAGACTTGGGCAGTAGATCCATGACAAGAGTGGTGGTTTTGCCAGTATTTTCCTTAATGTTTCATTCAGGAAAATAAATGTTTATTGCAGGTGATTGTCAATGGCTTATCTACACCTGGAATCTGATTCTTATGTCATTTTTGTCTTGTAGTTGTACTTATTGGAGACTCTGGAGTAGGCAAGAGTAACCTTCTGTCTCGATTCACTCGCAATGAGTTTAACTTGGAAAGCAAAAGCACCATTGGAGTAGAGTTTGCAACAAGAAGCATTCAAGTTGATGGGAAGACAATAAAGGCTCAGATATGGGACACAGCAGGACAGGAGCGATACCGAGCTATCACATCAGCGTAAGTGATGCCTTGTGTGGCTGAAGAGAAGCTTTGGCTGAGAAGGGTGATTTTGGGCCCTTCTGATTCTTCAGACTGCAAGCAGGGGGTGTTTGTATTTTACCGTGTGATACCCACAACCCATGGTGGAAGGAAGGTCAAATATTATTCAGATCATAAACTTGATATACTGTGTCCCTGCACAAACCGGTTTATTTCTCAGTGCTCTCATGATTTGTAACTGGAGGCATTTCAAGCCTAGAACGTAAGAGCTTTGCGGGACTCATTTCAATGCAAGCAGTTGATAAGGTGATATCAGTGTTCACCGAGGTTTTATCAGTGGTAACCTGAGGCCAGAAACTCTCCTGTAGCAGCGAGGAAAGACTGCTCACTTCATGTGCTTCTTTGACTGGAAAAAGCCAGCATAACAAAAGCTGGATTTAGGTAAAGCTGGAGGTGGTTGTGGGGTGGGAGAATACAGCGTGTTTCTTTTTGAACGATTTACTGTGCCTGTCTCTGGCCTGAAAGGAGACCAGCCATGGCCTTCGTAAAGGGAACAGATCACATTGACATTTTAATGAGCCAGTGAGTCATTCTGAAGTCTCTCTCAGCTATGGGCTGTGCCCGAACTGCACCCACAGCACTGGGTGGGAGACTTTTCAGGAGTGGATCAGAGGTTAAAGGTGATAGTAGCTCCCTACGGATTCTAGAGCTTCATTTTGGGATGCAGGGTTCTCCTCACAAGTGCATGGTTTCTTGCTGGTTCGCTGACACATCTCTTCACCCACAGGTACTATCGCGGAGCTGTAGGGGCATTATTGGTGTATGACATTGCCAAGCACCTCACCTATGAGAACGTAGAGCGATGGTTGAAAGAGCTGAGGGACCATGCTGACAGCAATATTGTAATCATGCTTGTGGGAAACAAGAGTGACCTGCGCCACCTGAGAGCAGTGCCTACAGACGAGGCCAGAGCTTTTGCAGGTCAGTGATCTCAAAGTAATTTCCTACTGCAGACTGTCTGAGGATCTTAGATACACAAGTGTGCTGATAGGAGGAAGAAGTGCCGCTGGTGATGTTCCTCAGTGTCACATGCCAGGGTTTGCCTCTCTTTAATTCAGTCAAAAAAGAAGCCTTGTAAAACATCCGTGCAGATGTGGTTACAAGAATCAGCCAGAGGCACTTCAAGATTTTAAAGCATCCCTGTAAAAAAAGGATCTCTGCCTGCAGGTGGAGGATTGTCATTCCCGAATAGGGCTATCACTGTTAAATAGCTGCCATCAGATGTGTCTCAAAGTAACTTGGCACTGGGCTGATCCCTGTTGGTGTTTGGTGGTGTTGCTTTCAGAGCACGTAAGGGGGAAAACCCCACAACTTCTTACACACTACGAATGTAATCTGGTACAGAAGTTCTTCAGATGGGGAAACAGATGTGTGATGTACCCCTCTAATTACAGTGTTTCTGTCCACACAGAGAAGAATGGTTTGTCATTTATTGAGACAGTCTGCTTTGGACTCTACAAATGTGGAAGCAGCTTTCCAGACTATTCTGACAGGTGAGTCATCTCCTGCCTTGTGTTTCAAGGGGGAAGGGCAGAAGGCTGCTCAGATATGATGCAAAGAGGCAATTCTTTGCCTACGAAGTGTGTAAAATTTTGCTAATTGTTCTTCACAGCCATAAGATTTGAAGTCCAGTTTGGAGTCACAGTTAAAAGGCCAGCCTTGACCTCAGGAATGAATCCTTGTTCACTTTGATCTGCCCCAGGTTTCGAGCCAGCCTCAGCCTAGCTTACCTTTCAGTTTCCCATTTGTGTATGGTGAGGGAGTGCCCACAGGAGGGAACTGTCTCATGCAAGCAAAACACCCATTGTTTATCAGAGGAGAAGCCAGTCTAGTTTGTTTCCACCTTTAATGGTGGTCAGAGCATCTGGCAAGGGAAAATGGATGAAAGAGTAGAGATCCTCCCTTTGAACACTGCTACTGCTGGTAGTATGAGACAGAGTGACTCCTGAGCTGCAGGGTGGTTGCTGTCATTGCATTAGTAATCCTGGCTGGGCTTTTGGCCTCTGTAACGTGGTAGCAGGGAGCGCTGTGTCTTTTATGCTTTGTGGATAAAAGTACGTCCTTTCTGTTTAAACCCTTAAACATTTTCTTAAGAACACACCAAAAAGGACGTGTTAGCCATACTGGATCATGCAGGTGAGGAGGCAGCTAGGAAGTTATTTACTGTAATAAGTTCTCTAGCATTTCCTGAAATGCTCTAGCAGTGGAGAGAGTTGTTAGGCTGCTGGAGTATCATCTGCCTACGTGCAGCTCTTTCTTGTCTTATCTTAGTTGCAAGAGGCCTCTGCTGGGTTCTGGTTCGACTTTGTTTTTTACAGTAGGTTCCTAAGCAGTAGTGCTGCTGTCCATACACTGGCAAAACAGTGTATGTTAGGTGAATAAGCAGTGTGTAGGGATGCTTGCTGTCTTGCTGCTTCATTCAGTGCTGGGACTAGAACTTGAGCTGGTTTCCTCTTTAGCTGAACCATGTGGTTCCCTTTCAACTTCAGTGTTGTCATTTGGTTGTAATTCAACATTGCACCAATTTACAGAGATAAAAAGGAGAAGTTATGATGGCTCACACATTTACTGCCTGTATGACTAACCACTAATGCCATCAGAGGGTGGATGGCGAAGGAGTGGCTCAGTGTGATGGTATCTGGGATGCCTGCTGCATTTCCTGCTTTCTTCACCTACCTGCAGTCAGTCCTATCAGAAATTCTTGTGAGTTTGAGCATAGGGTGGTTGTTTTTTCAGGACAAAAGGCATTTTTGTTGCTTATTTGTAACTGCTAAAACCTGAAACTTCTTCCTTTATGCATGTGCCCTTGGCTGCCCCTCTCCTCTCATTAGCACCTAGGCTGAGCTTTGGGGTCAGATTCTGGCTGAAAGTGCTGTGTGTAGTGTAGAACAGCCTTGCTGCTTGCTCTTACAGTCTTCAGAGTGGGTCAGAGCTCTCGGATGAAGGTTCGTGAATTAACTTTCATACTCGTTCAGCACCAGCACTAATAAAACAGAACTGGAAATGTATCAGACATTGTTTATCGCCTCCTAAGGCAGCTGGCAAGCTGTCCTAGTCAATATGAGCTGGTCACCTAATTGCCCATCCCTTTTGGGCTGTTCTGTTCTCTTAACAGTGATGCTGAAGAGGTGGAAAGTTTCCTGCACACCCAGGGCTGTGCGTTACTTCCATAGAGCTGTGTGACGCTCAGACGATACGCCGTTGTTGCCATGGGGGAGCAGTTCACCTCTTGGGCGCAGGCTAGGCTGTTCCTTTATCTCTCCTCCCATGCATCCAATAGTACCTTCTATTCAGAAGTTATTTTGGATTCTAACTTGCAGATTATATAGTTTTTTTCCTGGTTTAGTTTTTCTGTAAGGGAGAGCAGTCTGCAATGGGAGAGCAAGCCATTAAGACTTGCCCTCGGTGGACGCTGACAGATTGTTGAGGCTGTTGCTGTTCCACAAAGATCAGTGTTCCCTGCATGTTGCTGTGATGGTATTTCGGGTAAAGAGCTCTTGGGCCTGTGGACAGGCTTCTTGTTCAGGAGGGGCCGGCTCAACTGTGCTGGAAGGAACACTTCTGCTGATTAGTGGGCATGTGGCTCGCTCCAGACAGGAGCTCCTGTTTCAGGGAGATGAAGTAAATAATGCATTAGCAGCAGGTTGGCTCCATCTCGGCTGTGACTGGCATGTTAAGGACGAATGTTCTGCCAGTAGAGTTCTTGATAACACTTCACAGCTGGCTTTCTTCTGTTAATGATTTGCTCTGAAGGAAAGAGGGGAGCAGTCATCTGAGGAATGTGGTTTTCGGAGTGACCCTGCGGAATCCTGGATAGCCTGTATTTGGCACTGCCTCCAAGCACAGTGCCTGCGGGTGGAACGCTTGCTGTCCTTTGAAGAAGGAAGTTGGTAAAGGCTTTGCCACAGGCTGCACAGAGGTGGCTGACAGAAGGGGCAGGGCATGCTGCTGCACCAGCTCTGCTAGTATTTGCAGTGCTGGGAACTGCACTGCAGAGCTATCCCAGGCTGCTCCCAATGCCCTGCACACAGCTCCCTGGGTCTCTCATGAGCAGGGTGTTGTAACTAAGGTCTGCTAGCAAAACTCCTTTCTTCTGCAGCCCTACTGAAGCTGGTCTGGTTGGGTCAGTGCTGGAAACTTGCAGTACTTCCCTTGGAGGTTTAGTGTGATCTGTGAGGCTTATCTACACCTATGTTCTCAGACTAAACCACTCTGAATAGATGGCTTTGGGCATGGGAAATAGGAATCCATTCCAGTTAGCACAGAGTGAGTGTGTGATCTGCTGTTGTTATAGGTGGAAGAATGGGGAAAAGCTTTTCTTTCCTCTCCCTGTATTATAGAGGACTTTTAGAGGGGGCTATGCCTTGATCCTATGGGCTTCTTGTTCCTGCTGTGGGACAAGAACCTCCAGATGAAGGTTTGGGGACCTTTTCCTTCTGTGACTTAATGGTTCCTGTCCAAATTCTTCTGTTGCAAGATGTCTAGGCTTCAAGGGCTGATTGCTGTGCACACAGAGCTGCTTTGTACCATCTGGCAAATAGGAGAGACTGGTATTATAATCCCAGGCACTCCAAGCATTCACAGCAGGATAAAGCATCCTTAAAGTAAACTGGAGTCTGCCTCCATTCTCTGCCTTGCTCTGTGCTGTCTCTGTTCCAGTGCTGCATTGTGCTGCTGTTTCATCTCTAAGGAATCCCATCTCCAAGGAGACAACATCACAGAGCATTAACATCAAAAACTGTAGGGATTTCCTCCTTGTTACCTGGAAATGAATGAAATGCTAGTGCCGGCTGAGCAGACAAGGGCTGGGCAAGCTCCTCCTAGGCAGCAGTGTCACTTTTTCCCAGCCCTCTTTCAGTGCAAGGCCTGTCTCACACAGTACTGATTATGCAGTGATGCATTCTGCTGAATGTGCTCTTAATAAGGTCTCATTCAGTTACTGAGCAGAGCATAAAGTGTGGTGTCTCCATTCAAAAGCACATGTCTTCATTAGCCTGGCATTCCTCTGCACAGACTGGTTTCAGTGTAGGCTTTGCTGCTGGGCATTTTGCCTCAGCAGGTGGAGGTTTGGGCTGTTCCCACCTCCCCTTTCACACCATCGCAGCTGTGTGTGGTGAAAGAGTGTGCACCAGACGCAGGGAAAGGCAGGTTTTAGCCATTAAGGCTTTCATCTGTGTGGCTGCACACAGGTTTGTGCTGCAGAGGAGGGGGAAGCAACACGGAGCAGCAAACTTGGGGCTGGTGGAAGCAGCATGGCTGTGAAATGTCCCTGCAGGACAGCTGGGGAGGCCGGGAAAGCGGGGATCATGGAGGCAGTTCCCAGAGTCAGAAGGGATAGAGCCTTTATCAGCAGAGAAATCAGCGCTGTTAAGATTGGTTTTGAGGCTTCAGGGTTGTTTGCTGAAGGTCTTTGCTGTAAGATGAGGGTCTTACACGGAGTTGTAAGCCCTTGCTTTACAGGAGTGGAGGAAGCGTGTGACAGCTTCTGTTAGGGTCTAGTATGAGCTTGTGCAGGAAGTTCTCTGGAAAACAGAACTGTTGCTGCTGGAAGTGCTACTTGGGAGTTTCCAGTAACAGAAGCGGCAAGAGCCTTCTCCTGCCGCATAGGAGCGGGCAGATTCCACACCTGGAGCTAAACCGGGTGTCCGCCTTGAGCTGGGGCAGGGTGGTGGCTCAGGAAGCTTGTCCTGAAGAATGCAGAGCAGATCTCTTTGGCTGCGCTCCTCCCACCTCTGCACGCAGGCACTGCTGAACTCGGGGCCAAGCTGATCTTTATCTGCGGGTTCCCACATGGGCTTGCAGGTGGCTTTAAAGCCCTGATTTCATGGGATTCACCTACCTGTGGAGTTGTTTGTGTCTAAGGCTGTTGCACAGAGGAGTGAACTTAAAAAGGGTGAAACCAAAAAAGCCTGTTAGGTGCGCAGGGCTTGTCTGGTTGCCTCAGTGACTTGATCTGCAACTGAATGAGTCTGTAAACCCCATTTTTCTGTCTGAGCTGTCAGCTCGGAGGCCCAACAGGCAGATTCTTTCTAAGTGGCACTTGCAGAGGTTAATGTTATTTGTACAGCCCATAGATACAGCACAGAACCAGAGAGATGTGTTTTGCCACGTGTACAGCCCTGTTCCTACTCTTCCTGGGGAGCTCTTGGCCTCTCTTTGTTGGCAGCTTAAATCAGTGCAGGCTGATTGTGTCAAGGGAGAGGTTTTCAAGCCTTGTTTGTCAGGGACTCTTTTTAGCTCCTCAGTGCCATCTCTTCCCTTTGTAAAAGCAGGCGCTCGGCTGTGTGATCAGCTCTTGGCAGCAAGGAGGATCTCTGCGCCAGGTTGCTCAACTTCCACTACCGAAATGATGTCAGGATGTGCACTAAGCAGCAGCTCATCAGAATTCTGAGCAAAAACAACTCTTAAATGATAAATTTCTGGCGGAAAAGATGTGTTTTGGTGTGGAGTCCAGCGGGGGGTGTGTTTGGGCAGTCATTATCCAGCTGATAAGAGACTTCAGACCTCCAAAAGCACTTGGACCTTTGCTTTGTTTTGCCGGAGTTGTTTGTGCTCTATGCTCTCCCCTGCTCTGCAGGAGTGAAGTGCTGACACCCGTGTCTTCTGCAGCCTGGGCTTATCTGAAAGCTGTGACACCGAGCTGGAGCGTGCAGACAGGGAGCAGGCATCGACTCCAACTCAGCAGGGGTTCTGCTGCGGGCACTGCTGATGCGCTGCCTGCCAACACCCCTATCTGGTGTGCCAAGAGCCAGATGTGATGCTGTCATTTCGGGGCTGTCTTTTTGCTGAATCTGAGTCACTTTCAGTCTCTTCTGTTAAACTGAGGCTCAGCAAGCTCTTGTTTTTTTAAACTTGAGTGGTTTTAAAGCTCGGATTTGCAAGTGAGTTCCCCAGGTTCTATTTTTGGTATCCTTTATTTCCTTTCCGGGGGTGAAGTGCTACACACACCGTACTCTTTCTTCTGTGCTGTTGTAGCTGCTCCGAGTTCTGTTCAGCATAACAAATCCCAGGAAACAGGGCAAGGCTTTCAGTGCAGGTGTGCAGCGCTCCCCACCTGGCAGTGTGCTGGGGAAGGTGCAGGGGTTTAACCCGTGCTCCCTGAGTTATGCTGGAATGTCTTCATCTGGAACCCATGTTTCTTCTCCATAGTTTTGAAGTTCAGCTACACTGAGGTACTGAGCGTGTGTGCTGCTGGAGGGGCTGAGTCTCCTCTTTTGGCCCCTTTCTGGACACTTAAAGCTGCTTGGATGACAGGGAAGGTACTGTACGCGATAGGCATGCTGAGAGAGAAGACATTGCCCTTGCAGTCCTAGCGGGGAGAGAAACTATGGGTGGTTCTATTTAATCCTGCTGTTTATGGATGCGTCAGCAAACATGCGGCTGCTGTCCTCAGAGCCGTAAGAGCTATCAGGAGGAATTGCTGGGCACAGGTTTCTGATTCTTAGCAAAGAAGTTTGTGAGTTCTGGCTCTTAGCAAAAGGGAATTACAGCAGTTGTTGAAAAACTCATTTCTTTTGCACAAACGCATCTTCTGAACATAGAAAGCATCACAACTGAACTTCCTGTGAAAGCGTCCGTGCGTTACCTGGATAGTCCCAAAACTATAGGGAACCTTCTCCATTTTCTGCCTGCTTCCCCCCCGAGCTGGTTTCCTGCTGTGCCTGGCTGGTGTGTGTGCAGTGACTGGCTCTTTCTCATCTTCCAGAGATCTACCGTATCGTTTCCCAGAAGCAGATGTCGGACAGACGTGAGAACGACATGTCTCCAAGCAACAACGTGGTTCCCATTCACGTCCCTCCAACCACCGAAAACAAACCAAAGATGCAGTGCTGTCAGAATATATAGAACCGCTGGTTCTTTCCTAAAAGGCTGTGTATATTCCCCAGGTCCAAGATTTAAATATATTTGTAATTCTTGTGGTTACTTTCCTGTGTTTAGTTACTGCTTATTCCTTCTCCATTTCTCCATGTCTTAAACACTCCGATTTCAGTGTTTATAAATCTATTACTTCTATGTGGCTGCAGTATTTTCCCAACACCGACTTGTCGGGTTTGGTTCAGTGAACTGTTTGGAGCTGAGCTGATCTCTTTCCACCATGATGCCCGCTAGTCAGAGCACAGCACCTTTAGTGAGCACTAGAAGATGTTATCCTGCTCCTCCCAAAGCCATTGCTGTCAGGTTAACTAGGGAGATATCTCTGAGCAGGATAAGCTTTCCTTGACTTAAGGTGTTGCACAGTGCATCTAAAGCTTGGTGAAACGCCCGTTGCTCTGAAGTGCAATTTTAGTGTAAGTTAAATGTTTTTTGGCTACATCTTCAGATAATCAAGGATATTTTTTTTAATAGAATATTACAGGGGAGAAAAGAGAATTTCTTGCCAAAAAGCAGCAGGGTTCTTGCTACCTATGAATGAGCTTTTGTGGTTTGGCACCTGCTGCAGGGGAGGTTGTGATGTGAGGCAGAGCGGTGGGAGCCTGGTGGGACTCCACGTGAGGGGACCCCTGGAAGAACGTGGGAGCACTGAGCTGTGTAACGGATTAAGGGTCAGGCCAACGCTGGAACTTGCAGGGTGGTTTTGTGCTGCCCAAGACTTGGCCTCCGCAGTGCGGGTGGTATCAGGATCTGAGGATGCCGTTTTTCTTTCATGGAACTTGAGGATGTTGTCACAGTATTACATATCACATTTATTAATACATGCCACATAGATTAGTATATTCAGTGCTTGATCAACTTCCACAACCGGGTCTTAGTTTTCAGTTCTCTTTCACCCAGTATTTCCAAATTATCCCAGTGGTCTGGTTTATGCTCTTTGACAGAAACATCCAGAGCAGTTTCCTTGCTGGATGGGTTCCCTCATGTGGTCAGTGGCTCAGTACAAGTCATGTGTTGGATCAGCTTGTTCAGGGATACGTGAACTGTGCCTTCTGTCACTGCACTTGCTGCGTCTTGCTCCATACGTGCTCTTCCTAAACATGCCATTAATCCTGAGATTTGGGGGCTATGGGCACTGGCTTTCTCCAGGGTTTGAAAGAACAGTTCATTGTATAAATGCCTGCAGTTATTTATACAATTATGGGACGTGTAAGTGGTTATAGGGGACGTTGCTCAAGCTCTGATATGACCCGCTTGGAGCATCCCAGTCTGGGTAGGCACTACCAGCTGCGTTTCGTACCCAACCTTTCTGTCTCGCGGTGCTCATGATGTGTAAGGCACACGGAAGGCATTGCTGTAGTCGGTCACTTGTGTTTTTTTAAATCCACTTCTCCTCCTGGTATTAGTTCTGAAGATGCTGGTTTGATCTGTTTGTAAATTACTTTGTATTTTATGCATGTACTGTACCTTGATCCAATATTATTATTATTATTTTTTTTTAGATTGATTTAAAACACATTCATCCATGATTCTAATAAAGAATTACAGGGGACGACTCAGTATAGCGTTGGGTGCACTTTTTGGGAGAACTGGGATTTAACCTGTTGCTTTTTATTTGCTGGGAGCTAGTAGGCTGCTTGGAAGAGGCTGTGAGAAGAGGCTGAAGATGCTTCCTTCTGCTGCACACGCAACTGCAACGGAGCCTGTGGGAGCACAGATCCCTGTTGGAGGCCGGGTGCAAATGCTGTTTCCTTCACCTCCACCAGCAGGGCTGTGTCTAAGCCCTGGGCAGTTGTGAAATGGCTGCAGGAGCTGTTAGACAAAGTAAGAACTCTATTTTACCTTCCCCCCCCCCCAGAACTGTAGACTTAATCATAAACCGGGCCTTAGACAGGTTTTGCTGTGCAAAACCTCATGTTGCACTTAGGAACTGCCGCAACGTGGACCGTTACATTTTCAGGCAATGGTTTGTAGAGCCTTCCTAAGCCATCGACTTCCAAAGCAAAGTCAAATGGTGTGTACAGAGCTGTAACCCCTCACCTGTTGAAAGCCTCACCCTTGTGTTCTGGGGTTCTGCGCTGCCTTTTCCTGACCAAGCGGTGCTGTGGTAGTGGGTCCAGGGACACTGCTGGGACATAAAGATACTTCACAAAGAGCTTTGGGAGAGACAGGGCAAGACATTATTCCACCTGAACACTGACCCAGCAGGGAATTGTGTTCAGCTGCTGATTAATCGTCTTTTTCCATAATATTGGCATTACTTCCGTACTAAAGTGTCTCTTTGCTAATAGGAGACAACCAATTATAACAGAAAATGCTTTTGGGCCCTGGAATGAGCATTGTGAGTTTCTGGGAACCCTGTATGATGCTGTAACATTGCCTTTACCTGCCAAAAGCTTTTGCTGTCATCTACATATTTGGAAGTCCCAACCTTCACTGTTATGAAGCTGCTCAGTGAGTGTCAGTGGTTCTGGTGTTTGCTGGGAGTTGAGGTTCAGCCTCTTAAGCAGAAAGGGCATGTTATTGTTCTGCTTTAAAGACATTTTCATTCAGCTACAACTACTGATTCTGTCAGGTCAAACCTGATGAATTTCCAGCTTTAAACAGCTTATCGAGTGTGGCTTGTCACATCAGAAGGAGATTACATGCTGGGCTTTAGTTAACAAGGTTTCTAGGAATATGAAGTACAAATATTGGAAGAGCTTCAACCTGTGGCAGTGCTCAGGGCTGCCTGGCATCATTAATTCCGAAGCTGTTCTGCTGCAGTTCTGTGCTCCTGATGTATTGATGAGGCTCCTTGGGAGCGCTGTCAGAGCTGCTGAGGTGGCTGCTGGTGTCCCGTCTCATCCCTGCTGGGGGCAGGAAAGGAACTGTGCTGGTCTGTATCCTCCTGAAGGCCCAACAACCTCATAGTGCCACAGAGCCCTGAAAACCAGAGCCCCGGTGCTCCTTGTAGGTACGCGGGAGCTCGGCCGGGTTTGTGCATCGCTGGGGTGCCTGGCTCAGACCCGCTGAGGTTAAACTGCTGAGGAGCCGTAAGAAAGATACACACGGAGCCAGTTTCCTTTTGGTTTCCAGCTAGAACTGGGGTCCGAGCTGCAGCTCAGTCACAGCAGCTGTGTTTTCTGAGGAGTCCTGTCTCTCCGGGGTGAGAAACCTGATCCGGGGGGGGCTTTCACCGAGGGTGGCAGCCCCTCTGTGACCAGTCGCATCGCCTGGGGCACTCAGCCCTGGGCAGGGGCTGGGAGCTTCGGTCTGCAAATGAGTACCTTGGAGAAGTACACACTGAGAGAAATTCCGTTTATTTTGTACAAGGTGGGATACCTCTGCACAGTGAACAAATAGATTACAAATCTGTCTTGCCTTAAAAAAGTATTGCCATTTCGGTGCCTGTTCTCGAAGCTAATGCTCCTGTACAAGAAGGTACGTTTTTAGGTGCTGGGTTGGTTGGTTTCCTGTTGAGCTCTCTGCACATCATTGCATTTGGTTCGAAAATCCAGCTTGGAAAAAATAACGGAGCACAGTCCTGCTCCCTGGAGTCTCACTGTGAACTTCACAGCACCACACACAGATGGTGGTCAGGCAGCAGCTCAGACTGCTTGTGCTCGGTGTCAGGTAGGTCTCTAACAAGAGGGTTCCTTTGCAAATTGCCTCTCTCATGATACTTTTGAGGTAAGTCTTTCTATTCCTGGCCATAACATATATCCCTCCCGGCCCTACAAAATAATTGGCTGCTTACATCTCAAATAAGGCTTTCCTGGAAAATAAAATCACTGTTGCTGCTCAGTCATTGCCCCCATGCACACATACATGCAGCATTCACGTAACTGCTTGTGCATTATCCTGCAGGATGAAGATCTGCTGCTCTGGAGGGGTCCAGAGCCCACCCAGCCCCATCACTGGGGCTCCCCCTGCCCTGATGGGAGCGTGTTGGGGTGCTGTGCAGGCTGCCAGGGGCTGGTACCACCGTGCCAGGGCTTCCATCCCCACCAGGGTGCTCCGAGTGATCCGACACTTGATCCTGGTCTGGCTCGGAGCTGGGATCAAGTTGTTGCTCCAAGCTGGAAGGCTCCTCCGACCAGTCCCCCAGACCAGCAGGTTACCCAAGTGATCATGCTTTGAGCAACCGAGTGGTGCTGGTTTGGGGCTCTTCTGCTTCCATCAGACTGGTGAACGTGCAACAGAATGGTGTGGTTTATACTTAGGAGGCAATTAACTTGCTACATCCACGTTTGCCTAATAAAATTACATACTTAGAGTCGATACTACTTCATGCTCAAAATCTACAAGGAACTGCTTCACAGCAAGGGTGCTACTTCCTAGGTCAATAAAGATAGAAAAAATACTCATGGTGGCTTAGTCCAACACTTCACCATGCCAACCCCTTGATAATCCCTTCCCAAACAGCTGCTGAAACACAAACCCCCGTTTCAGCTCAATTTAATGACATTTCAGGTAGAATCATCAGCAGATAAAGATGCACTACATGGTAATGCACATCAAATTAAAGAGGATCATAAATGGCATGCTGTAAGGGAATCATGGTGAGATGATTGGTAACGATGGGCTGGAGGAGGGGATGAGGCTCAGCTTTAGGAAAAGAAACCAAAGCAGGGGTAGTCTGTGCAAACCTGCAGCGTCCCAGGGCAGGAAATGAAGGTGCATCAGTCTGCACTGCCTGACAACGCTGGTGGCTTTGTCTAACAAAATCAAGGCTGTATAAGGGAAATTAAAGCCCATTTGTGCCAATCGGGGTGTTTTATACCTTCTTAAATCTGTGGTAAGCTGGGTGTGAGGCCCATTGTTGAAACTCAAGTCACTGGCAAAGATCAGTGGACATCTGCCAAACTGTTACATTTTAGAACCTGCACAGGTTGTGTCTGTGTTAATATTCCTCAACTCAAGTACCCTGGTGCTGAATAGAAAGATAAAGATCTCCGTGCTAGTTACCAAGCGTGATCTGCACAGGTTGCACATGGTCATGGCAGCAAATGGGGTTTCCAGACAGTGAAATGACAAGGTTCCCTGCTTTCATTCAGAAAAACGTCCGTTTCCATGACAAAGAAGTAAAATACATCCCAGTGTACTCCAAGTCACCTTGTTCCTAACAGTAAAAGGGTTCTTGATGTAGTTGGCAGAAACGTACATCTCTAAGTCCTTCTACTTAGCATGGTTGTGTGTTTTATTTTACAGCAAAGCCAGGGGTAGAACACACGCCACCGAGAGTTTTTGCCTGGAGCACGCAGACACCTTCCTGGGGTGATGGACTCCAGTCACGTGCGGAAGAGGTTCTCATTAGGTCCTGATACCCATATAAAAGTGTCTTTATAAATAACATCATGCAGCAGCAGTTGGCCCAAGCTGATGTTGTGTTACGTTAGGTCCTTGTGTAAGACAGTCTGAAGTCCCATCAGCATCCTGCAGTGCAGAAAAGGATTGTCTTCTCTTTTGCTTCCTCAGTTTGTGATTGCGGCACAGTGCACCCGTGAAGTTCATCCTTTTAAGACTGCTTGTCCCAAGATGGCCCGTGCGTCGGGCTGTGCCTTACAGGGAGGAGGTCATAGTGACCAGGAATGTGACTGTTCCTAGGCAGGTCGTATGGATTCTGGAGGTAACTGGCACTCCGACCACGGGCGTCTTGGACCACACTGACAGTGGGCTCTGGGGAAGCAAGGAAAGCTGGGTTATGGTGACCTGCAGCGCTCCCGAGGCTGGTTACTCCTGTTCTGTCACTCAGCTTCCCAAATCATCTCATCTCCGCCTTTACTGTCAGCACATGGAGCAGACTAGGGAGAAAACACCAGAGCCAAGGGCAGGTAGTTCCCAAAGCCCTGCAAACAATGGCTCCAAAAGACCAACGCTTCTGCTCTTCCAATGCCTTACAGCTGGACTGCAGCAGTTTACAACAGAAGCATGAAGAGGAGCGGTACCGCACTCACATCCCCCAGCCTCGCACAAGCCCCTATCGGGATGCAGTCCCTCAGTGTAACACATGAAGGCACAGGGCTTCTCCCATGGCCAGCACCTATCCATGTTCGGAAAAGGGGAAAGGAAAACGCACCAGCATCTACAATAACCACGCCGACAGCCCCTCTGCCTCCTGCCCCTCTTACCAACTTCGTAGATGTTTTTATTGGTCGATGAAGTTGGCATTTCGGAGTATGGGGACTCCCTGTGCCCAGGCGATTTCATTTCCACGTAGCTGCTCTCGGAGTGCTTGCATGTTAAAATGGGGGGGTCTTTGATGGTGGCGTATGGGTTTTCGCTGCTGTTCAGGGAACAAGTGCTGGAGCTGCACACAGATTCTTTCATATAATCTGCAAAACAAGAGGGGAGTGGCAGCGTTAGTGCCATTAGCTTCCTTAGGTTAGTTAAACCTCTGCAGAAGTGTAGGGGGGCCAAGGGGGCAGGGGGGAGGAAGATCCTTGAAGCATCCAGCACAGACACCCAACGTGTGTGCTCTGGGTGTATCCAGACCACTGCATCCACACTCACTAGCAGGAGAGAAATCAAAACCTCAGTGCCAAAGGTCTTCCTGTAAAAGGTTCTAGTTGTCATTTACTGCAGTACTTAATTGGAGGTGGCATCCTTCCCTCCCTCCCCCTAAGTCCTAAGGAGTTTTAATCCCACTCCACAGACCCGTGCACGTGGCTGTGGTTATGTCGGTTCTGCAAGCAGGACCTTCTGCTGGTCCCTGGCCTGTTGGGCCAGCTACAGGGTTGGTGTTCTGGGGCTTTGGTCAACGTCCAATGCCACAGATTTGAACACAGAACATTTCCAGCAGGCTTAGAACTGCATCAGTGCAGTGCGTGTCCCCTGACAGCTTTGGTTTCTGGAGCTATCCAGCACCATTAAAAGCCAACTTCATATTCCCACTGCCATTAAGACCGGGAGGAGGCTGCTCCTGCTAGTGGGGAACACTTGGGTTTCCACAAGGGGAACAAGCCTCCATCTGAGCCTTGCTTTTGCTTTGCCTTCTTCCTCCCCCCTCTTGCTGTAGATAATCTACTGCTCCTCTCCCCTAGGCTGGAGGAAACAGGAGCCGGTGACGGAGGAGGCGCTACACGGGGAGAACAGGGTTGGTGTGAGAGCTGGAACCACGGTCTCTGTCCGTGCCCCTGGCTGGGCTGGGCCAGCCTGCTGCAGGGTACAGTGCCAGCCTTGCCTTAAAAATAAAAAACAAGAGAGAATAAATTGACATTCAAGAACGTGCCATTGCTGCCGTGTGCATCCTGCTGGGCAGTGCCAGTAATTTAGAATTAGAGCGATGCAATGAAAGATGAGGCATTTTCTTGTGCTGGGTTACAGTACAAAGGCAGGTCCTGGTATATATGAAATACTCCCGGTGAAATAGCGGGACTTGCAAAATAGCTGCAGTCCCAGCTGCCCCCGCTGTCTAGTATGGGAGACAAAAAGAGAAATGCAGGTTAAGAAATAGACAGACAACAAGATATCGCTTCTCCTTGACAAACCTCACCTCTGCGCCTGTCCTCCCCGACCTCCTCACTCACTCCTCAGCTTTGCTTCGCTCCCTGCTCTGATTCTCCCTCCCCCAGCTCAGGGGTTGTGTCTGTGTGCCCATCGTCCTGGAGCCCTCTGCCGTGGCTCAGCACCGAGAGCGGCTGCACTGAGCAGGCACCCAGAGCTAGGTGTCAAGCTGTGTCCTGCAGGGAGCTATGGAGGTTCTGTGCTGTGGTTTCAGTGATGGGAGCAAATCCTGGGAGCCCTCAGCAATCAGGGTGAGTGAAACCAGCTGTGGGAAGCTCCCCCTCAAAGCAAACCAGCTGCACCATGTGGGACCATCAGGGACGTCAGGGCCCCGGCACCAGTGCAGTGTTCATTTAGCTCTAACCTCCTCCTCTGACTTCAGCCTGGGTGCCATTAGCAGTGCCTTTGCTTCAGGGTGAAACACGTCTGTTTGGTACAGCACCGGAGACAAGAACCAAAGCCACACAAACATTCCCAGGCTGCAGGCACTAGGGTTGGGCCCTCCAGCTTTCCCAACCCCGTCCCAGTACAGGCACGTCAGTGGAAAGCTGTCCCGTCCTGTCCTTCTATTGAGCAATGCAGCAGCCCCGCAAGACCAAAGGCTTCTGCACGTGGATGGGCTCAGTGTTAGTAGGTTTTTCTGTGTATGTGACTTAAATGAAGGTGCCGCACAGTCCAGCCTCGGTTAGTGCTTAAAGGTAGCAGGCAGTAGGCACAGACTAACAAACACTACCATAAAATGCAAATCTTAGGCTAAAAATACCTGTATGGACCGGGCCTGTTCCTGCGTCCCTGGGAAGGCTGCGCTATGGCTGAACTGGCTCATGCAGGCGAGGAGCTGAAGCTGCCGGTGCTGCCGGAGGCTGGAGCAGGAGCACCCACAGCTTCAGGACGTGGCCCCGATGACACACAAGGCCCTGAGGCTTTTGTTCTGTTGTTAGACAAAGAAAGGCTCAGCTCTACCTCAGCTTCGGGTCAGAGCTGCTGGCGGCTCCTACGCGGGCAGGAGAGCCTGGGCAGCCTGTCACAAGCCAGCTCGGAATTCTGGGGGGTGAGGACAGGGGGACTTGCAAAAGGCACGAGAAGGCTCTGGGGACACCTTAGAGCAGCTCCAGCACCTAAAGGGGCTCCAGGAAACCTGGAGAGGGGCTTTGGAGAAGGGGTGGAGGGACAGGACATGGGAATGGCTTTAACTGCCAGAGGGGAGACTGAGATGAGCTCTTGGGCAGAAGCTCTTCCCTGTGAGGGTGCTGAGGCGCTGGCACAGGGTGCCCAGAGAAGCTGTGGCTGCCCTGCGTCTGGCAGTGCTCAAGGCCAGGTTGGACACAGGGGCTTGGAGCTCAAAACAGAGCTGGGATCTGATTCATTAAATGCAGATTATGAAAGACCATTGGCTGCTCCAGCGACAAAGGGGGATGGTGAGAAGCCCTGCTCTGCAGTGCTGCGGGTAAACAGCAGTGTGGGTCAGTACTGGTCTGTTTATGGAAGTGGGTACCTCAGAGCTGGCACAGGCAAAAATCCCAGCGCATCCTGCACTTCATCAGGCGCAGCTCAGATACTTCCACCTTCCCAAGCTAAAATACACCTGCAGTGCTGCAGGGCTGACACCACCTCCCGCGCACGTGCCCTCAGGCTGCAGCAGCGCCAGCACTTCCCTTCCCAGAAGAGACCAGTGAAATCCCCCTTGGGCTGCCCAGACCATGGGGCTTCTCCCAGGAACTGCCTGTTTCCCAGAAGATACTGGGAAACAGCACACCGATTCCCACTGACGTAAATGGGAATTCTGTGTCTAGCTGGGGACCAGACCCTTTGCTCTGGATGCAATATAACTTACGGAGCACCAGTGTGTGTGTGGCAGTGTGCTATACACCAGGGAGCCCTTAACCGCAAGATGCGTTATGCGCAAGATCACAGAGAATTTAACTCTCAAGGACGCAGAAGTGTCTGAGTTACTTTGTTATGGAGGGGATTTGGGGGCCATTAAGAAGTCCGGCATCAATTGTCAAATTTCATGAATGAATTTAACCCAGAACAAATGTATTTAGGAAGCCTCAGCCCATTCACCCGGTAGGACACGTGCGAGCCCTGGCCACGCTGCCTCATCGTCCCCCTGTGCACTGAGCTCTTGTGGTGGTGCCACAGCACTCGCTGTGAGCACTGCATCAGCTGGACACACTAGAGGAATATGGAAATATGGGGAATAGGCTCTAATTTGGAAGTCCCTGTCTCTGTGTTGCCTGGATACCAATCACCAGACCTCTGAAGGTTTTAGTGTTGATACCAGGGACTGGAAATGTACTTGTTCCTCCCACAGACCGGGTTCCTCTCTGATAATTCTCTGGCATCCTGATGCCCAGGCTTGGTACCTACAGCCACGTGTGAAGTGCTAAGGCACTATGATGTATGCAGGTGAAACACGTTCTCCTCCTATTTAATCCCATGCATGGGTGACGTTCAGCATAGCGTGCCTTGCTGGCTGCTGTCGTTAACCTGGCTAACCTTGGCTGCTCTAGGACAGCAACACAGCGACAGCTTAGTGCTGCATTTCAGTGTGACACAGCTGTGGGACGCATTCCTGTCCACCAAACAGATGAACCCCGCTGAACCAAGCCCTGAATCCTGAGGCAAGCGCACCACTGTTCCCATCAGCTGGGGCTTTGCTGGCTATCGTGCAATGCCTGAGGTCACATTAATCCACCAGGGCATCAGCCCTGGGACCTGCCATGTGCCCTCCCAGCAGAGCATCCCATGCAATGCTCTGGGCTGGGGTCAGCACCAAACACCATTTTCAACGGCAGGGCAAGCTTTCTCCAGTGAGACCTAGCAGAATGTGATGGGAAAAGACATCGTCTTTAAACTGCATTGAAGCATGCAAGAACAAAGCACCCGCCTGCCAAGTCTTCTTGCTGACGGAATCCAATTGTTTGGGATTGGGAGTTCGTTTTAGGGGAATGACCCAGCTTAGAATTTACCTTCTCTCCATCTTTCATATGGATTTAGCTAGGCAGGGCCAACGCAAGACCTGGCAAGGGCAAGGAGAGCTGCACACTGAGCATGGGGCACGTCACCCAGCTCCTCCTGGGAATGAGAGTGCCCTGGGGCTGCCTGGACCCAGAGCCTGTCCATCAGCCTGAGCTGCCGGAAGCCTTTTGCCATCCAAGGGCAAATGCTCCTGAGAAATCTCTGCCAACTGCCTGCAGGTGGGCTACAGAAACCCCCGGGATGTCAGGTGTGCTCCTGCATCCCCAGCACCCTGCCCTTGTCGGGGCCAGCCGAGCCAGAACACATCAGCCTCCCTGACACGGCTTCTAGGCCTGAGTTTTCAATGTACAAGTGATAAACATGTAACGAAAGGGGCTCAGATCCCAAATAATGACCAGAATGTGCAGCAGCAGGAAATGCATTTCACAGTCTGCTGTTCCTGTAGTTCCCTTTCTCCCATTCTCACTGGGGTGCCCCATGCTGTGTGACTGTGTCTCTGGATGGGAGTTCCTCCTGCATGTGTTCAAAGCAGCTTTTTGACTTTAAAGCACAGTAATTTAGTTGAAGCTAGTCTTGAAATTCACAGCTCTGTGGAAAGAGAACAACTTGCCAGACTAGAATAGGAAGAAGAATCACCGAAGTAGCTGAAACCAGCGGCCTAAGTCAAATCTACATACATAATCTAGGTTTATCGGGAAGGACTTTGCCATGGATCAGTGGTTTCCTCTAGCAAGCCTGGGTGTTAAGGTGATGTTTTAGCAATATTATGCCACTTGATCTTGTAAACAGCAACTACAAAGTGGTGTTCTCTAGGCCTGGCTATAAGCTGGTCATTGCTTTTTATGTACACTTTCAATGTCCCTTGTTAGTTCAGGTAAAGGTCTTGCTCAGTAACACCTTGGCCGTAGCACACCAGTGAGTGCCTTGAAACCAGTCCTGTGTGAAGGTACCATTTTCCCTGTTACTCAGCTGGTACCAGCTCACGGTCATTGTGCAGTATTTACCTGCTGGACTGAGGGAGGGACATTCCTAGCTGGTGCGGGCAGGCACAACAGCCTGGGATACAGATCAAGGACTTCAGCCTGAAACCTGCGCGCTCTGAGGGAGAGACTCCTTGCTCCAGCTCCTGGACCACGAGCTCAGCGTGCCAAACCCAGCCCAGACTATCAGGAGCTTGTGGGGACCACTGTGCCAAGTGGTCTTGAAGTCCATACTGAACTGGAGTATTCTGAACGTAAACCTGGAGGACAACTGAAACGTCAAACCACTGGGCCTTGTGCTTGTGACTCATCCACAAGCCCTTTTTAGAACCGCCCTGGAGTCAATGCCCATTAATTGCTCTGTGCCAGCGTGACTGGTTAATGTTCTGAGTGAGGTCTTTTCTCAAGCTCTGCTATAAATCTCTTCCAGCAAGGCCACGCAGCAGGGTCAGCTTGTTTTCTAGTGGCTTTGTTTAAGCTCTGGAGAGCCCAGAGCCTCACGGAGCCACAACTTAGGCAAATGCACCAGTCTGTCATCAGCACCTGCCACCAGGAAGCCCCTGTAGATGACTAATGGGTCCTAAAAGAGCTTCCCCTGGCCAGACAGCTCCACCTGCACCTCCTGTCCCCGCAGCAGAGCCCTCCCTTTCTGTCTCCTGCTGCTTTGCTGAGGCAGGAGCCTCCAGCCTTGTAAAGACTTGAATCCATAATTCATGGGCCCCAGACATCTGGCTCGGAGTCAGGAGTGCTGCCAGCACGTTGCAGGTAATGGCTCTGTCCCTTTCTGCCTCTGCACGGTCCCTCTCCCGGGTGCTCAGGTCTCTCCTATCTCACCTCTTCTACGACACCCTCCTCAAACTCTTTGCCAGGGTGGCTGCAGGCACTGGATACCATACCTTTGAAGCTTTTTTCCATTATGTATGTGTTCTGACGTCTATCCATCCCACAAGCACCTGCATGGAAATGATATATAATGGAAAACAAATAAATATTTATGTAAATTGGATTGCGTTGACGACTGAGCAGCATATATTCTTTCCCCTGAATTGTACAACAAGGCCCTCATTTAGGGATGCTCTTAAGCACATCCTCAGCTGTAAGCATGCACTCAGTGCAGTGGGGATTCTGTGCACGCCTGGAATTATGCATATGCTTAAGAGCTTCCCTGGAAGGAAGGGCTTTCCTGAAGCAGGGCACTTCTCTTTATCAGGAGCAGCTATCCATCAGGAGAACAGCAAGAAAACATCATCTGCTGGTATGTTCATGACTGAAACACTGGGTTGGATTAGTAGCAGCCTAAACCATCTCCGTCCAAGTTTGAGTCCACAGGTTCTGTTACATTACCCTGTGGCCAAGTTTAGGCTTTGCTTCATCGTGGATAGTATGGTATTTAATTCAGTCTTAGATTCTAAGGTGTGTACAATCCTCTATTACCTACTGTGGTTTGCTTATCAATTTGCACAGTTCAAGAACTGATGTGACCACAGTCCCCAAGTGACTACAGAGGCCTGAAAATGCAGTAACAGAACAGAGAGCTGACAGCAAAGACTTCTGCAACTTTGTCCCCTACAGAAGCAAAGATAGAAGGGGATGGGAACCTTCACTGCAAATGATCCTAAGATATCAATCAAAAGGCAAATCTAATGGAAGCCTTTAAATCTTTTGAGCTATAGAGTCTGCTATTTCTTACTGACTAGCAAAATCAACACAAATTTGGTTAGAGATAGAAATGTCTTTGTGGCTTATGGGGCTCCCAATCAAGTAACTAAGTTATGCTGGTAAAAGAGCCCTGCGAACAGCATGTCCCGGAGGTCTCCCAGCTCTTTGTCCTTGCATGTCCTCCGGTCTCTACAGAAGAAGCTGTCACCACCACTGGCAATGCTGTACCGGACCCCCTTTCACAGCACCTTTGCTTTTGGTAAATAAGGAAAATCACTACATGAGACAATAAAAGTGTTCCTGGCACATCAAAGACACTCCCCTTTGCAGAGTGTCCATTCTGAGCGCAGGAAAAGGGCTGCGGTTCACAACTGGCTCGCTCTGATGGGGCTCTTGCCTTTCTAGCCAAGAGAGACTGCCCAAAGCTTTTGAGCACCTTCTGCTTTGTTTTCCATCACTTGTCCTGCGCCAATTCCCAGACTCACTCCTGGGAAGAAGCAGCAGAGGGCAGGGCTGACTGGGTGGGTTGGGCACAGTGGGGAAGCTCTTTCGCATAGCAGCATTTGCTGTGTGCTTCTCTCCTGCATTCTCTAGGGCAGAGTCCTGAGTGAAGAGGATGGAGCTGATTCATCCCTTGGCTCACACCCACTGCGCCGGTGCTCTCTTACCCAGCAGTGGTGCTCCCAGAGGCCATCCCTGGTGGTCACACATCCTCCTGGCAGGGCTGAGGAAGCCCCCATGGGCAGAACACCCAAGCAGTATCCAGGGCAGCTTCACAGGCACACACTCAGGAGCCCCCGGTAAGAAGCAGCTCACACCACACAGAGCAAGGCTGGAGCGTTGGTGGGCACGCAAATGGGCTCAGAGGGTAAAGGGGGCCGTACCCACAAAGAGAAAGCAGCAGCAGGGAAATAAAGGAAACCCAGGCTGACCCATGGGAAGGTGCATTGGACACAGATTGCTCAAACAGAGCAACAGCAACACGGGAAAGACCATCTGGCTTTGGAAGGCTGGGATGAAAAGCTTTGCTCAAGATCATGAACTTTAAAATACTGACCAGCCATTTCAGAGTTAGAGACAAAGCAAGGAGCAAAAGACACAGGAGTGATCCTGTAGGACAATGTCCTCATAACTGCTGGGGATTAATTAGATGCTTAGAATAAGGACCATGAGGAATAGGTGATTTATGGAAACAGAGGTCACCCAGGGAATGGTTATCTGTGCTCACTGCACAGCGCATCCTGTACAAGAATGCTGCATCTGTTCTGAGCATCCTCATCAGATCTTTACAGGAACGTTCCCACTGTGGCTGTGAAGACCCGAACGAAGGCTGGAGCCTTGGGGCTGCTGTGAGGCCTCAGCGACATCAACCAGCACTTTTGGTGGCTCGGAGGGGAAGGACTCCACCTTCCGAGCACGTTTGGTTAGCTCAGCTCCCTGTGAGCTCCTGCCAGTCCTATTGGAGATGTCAGACATGTCTTGGAAGGGCTTCTGCAGCCACACAGCGATCTCTGCTCTGAGTTAGCCCAAACTCACTGTCAGACCCCGCCAGAGGGGGGTCTAAGAATCCTTCTTATGGGAGGATGGCTCAGAAAAGCTGGGATACACCTGCTAGAAAACGTAGATACAGGTAGGGTTGGCGCTGCCTTGGGAGGGCTACACGAGCCCTCAAGGCCCTTCCCAACCTGTTCCCTGTAATTCTGCCTTTAGTCTTCTATGTCTTCTAATTCTGTGGGTTTATGACCCATTTTTGCCTATTCACTGCATTCCTCAGGAGGTGAAATGAATAATAGATACGTTACTTTTTAAACTGCAAAAGCAGTTAATGTGGAAGGGGCCTGAACAGGGCAGGAATGTGGCTCTTCAGGAAAGGCCACGTTTAAATCTGAAGTTAAATTGTCTGCGGGCTGAAATCACAGCCTCGGTTGGAAAGACTTCTCCCCACCTTTTTGGCTTTGAGAAAAATGCAAAGTCAGGTCTGACCCAAACTTTGAGTCACTCGGGATGCGCTGCAAACCACACTCCAGGCTCTGCCCTGAGCACTGCTGTTAGAGAAACACGACAGATAAAACCAGTTTTGTCTGCAGCCCGCTGTGCCCAGCACTCCAGCTAATGAGCGTAACAACCTTTTCTGAACTCAGCGGGTGGTTGAGGACATTTGACTTGCTTGGAATAGGAGCTGGAAGCTGGACTCTGCAACTGCATAACGCAGACTGGACTGGAGGGGAGAGGTTAGTCACAGGGCAAACAATTCCAGTTCTGCAACAAGAGACAGTGAATGGGAAATGCAAAGACAAGGCATTCCTTGAAATTAGTGCGACTAAGCTGCATTGAACAAGTAGTGACACATGCAAAGGTGACAAAGCCACCTTTCCGTGGCACCACAGATACCCCAAACCCTGGTATCTCAAGCACTGATCCATGAGAACGACCTGTGCGATGTGCTCATCACTAGACTCTGTTTAACAGGTATGATTCTCTCTCTGACAAAGCCTGATATCTGAAGCTCCCAAGGAAATGTGCCAGCAGTAGAAATACAAGCTGTGTTCTGCTCCTTGCATTTCCCAGTTGGAAAGAACCCAAACCTGGCAACTGAAGTCCTGTAGAACAGGTAAGATACAAGATACCCTCGGTACAAGCAGCCCTTTCGCTGCTCCCTCAGAGAGCATCTTTCTTTCTTCCTTTCCCTTTCCAAATAAAATATCCGAGGGATGACTCCTGGCTGAGCAAAAGCCAATGATGCAAACTGGGAGCAATCAAAAGGTGATTTCAGCTGTAAGAGCACAGCCTGCGAGAGTGAGGAGAGCAAAGAGGGGTTAATAAAAGCACCCATGTGCCTGTTACCTGTGGGATGGCCTTTACAAGATACACAAGTAAATAGGAAAGTACATGGTGTTTCCAGAGAGCTTTCTGTTGACCCTCTTGTAGACACAGAAATAAAGACACATTGCTTGGAAGTGAGGAGCTGTGGTGCCAAGCACACAGAAAAGGGCACAATACCACCCATCAGCTGAGCAGCAGTGCTCTGCTTCTGCTAGAGACAGTCTCCTGAGCTGCCAGCCCTGCTCCTGAGTGAGTAGCCTGGGAGTAGCTGCTTCTCCTGCTCTCCCTGAGCTTGGAGATCAAAGTGGGATCTAAGCCTGGATCCAGCATGGAATAGAGAAGCAAGTTTGCCCCCACCAGAAAAGTCCCTGAATCCTTTTATCCAGTTCGAGCACAGCCATGACCCCGAGAAGTGAAGGCAATGCTGCACGTCAAAATACAGAAGGTGTCAGCCTGGGATAGGTCTGGACCGCATCCAGCCTTGAGCATGGGTCTGATCAGAAGTGCCTTGCAGAGGTCAAGGGGAAAAAAAAGGGATTAAGAAAACTCCTCGTGCTTGCAGGTTTTAGCACATGAGTGACTCGGTTAATTTTCACACAGATGTTCTTATGGTTTCCTTTCGCCCAGCTCTAACTCCTATTTTTGGCACTTGCAATTCCTAACAAGCCTACAGATGTTCCTGTGAGCCGGGTTCATCCAAAGATCCCGCTCTTTGGCACCACTGCCCCAGCCGGAGGAGCTGCTGGCTGAAGAACCAGGGAGGTGAGCTGAGGGCTTTCCATCCGCTCCCAGCTTCTACACATCTTCTCTCTATAATATTGCATGGGGTCAAAGCAGAGGAGTTGTCCACTTCCATTTGAACTGTTTTTAATGTGAACCCAGCTGCTACCCCAGCTGGAGCATCAGTATCATAAAAACTAAGGCTAATAGTGGGATGAGAAGGTGGTTCCTCTAACTCTTCAGTACTTCCATGCATGATGCAGCTTAAAGGTCAAGATCCCCCATGTGAACTTATTAGGCTTCACTGATATTACCTGCTTACAATTCAAAATCAAAGTTTTTAGCTTTCTTCTGAAGTTTGCACATGTAGGTGGAATCTGCAGCTTTTATTGCTGTGGGATTACCATGAAATGAAAACATTTCACAGTAAAAATGGCCTTGAGCTGCGCAAGGATTCGGCATTATCAAAGTCAGTACAAGCAAGTGTTAATTTTCATACTGAAAGGGAAGAAAAAATCTCTCATTGTTACCAATTAGTGTGAAAAAACATTCTGGAAGAAGCAAAGAAAAAAGGAAAGCATGTATCTGAGACGCAAAACGCAATGGAAAAAATAGTGACTGTTTTGCTTAACTAAAGTATTTATCGCTTCTACATCACTCTTACTGCAAAGGCGCTTAGCATCACTTCTGCTACTAAAATAAAATGCATGAATGCAGGACAAATCTGGCACTCAGGGAGTTCCGGCCACTGCAAGATAAGAATAAAGCCATTGAGCAAAGCAGTAAAATGGGAAAAAGAAAATGAATGGGATTTGAGGAGGGTTTGGAAATCCTCACCCCCCTCCCCAGCTCTCCATGATACGTACAGATCAACGCAACAGCAGTGCTGCAGCTTGTTGTACAGAAGCAAGCACTAATGGCTGATAACGATGGAAGAGGTTTTGCATTGAAGCTCGACAGGTTTGTGATTTTCCTGATGCAGGGAAGACCCTATCTTTGGAGCAAGGCATGGTGCGTGACCAAAAGAGCAGTGACAAGATGCGATGCATGGTGGTGCCCTGTCTTAATTCCTTTGCCATGTGAGCTGTGAGATAGTTGACCTTAAAAATCCCATAATACCACTTAATACTGCACTTTCCCCATACTGCAAATTTTCAGTAAGGTGTTAGTAATCCCAGTAAAGGAAAGGACAAATGCTTTCTGCCACTGACAAGCGAAACTCCAAGTGCTTAGATAGGAAAACAAATAGCATCCAAAGCACTAACTCTGGATGGGTTTGAGATAAGAGCTGCTAAAACCCCTGTTAAAACTGAAGCCAGGGAGAATAAACTCAGAAGGGGCAATTAAACCTCACTCTTGGCTTGTCTGCACTGGCTGGGCATTCAAAATTGCCTGAAAAATGGCCACTCTGATTAACTGGGAGATAACAGGGCCTATTGCATGCCCCAGCTCCCACAGAGGCTCTGGTTTTATGGACCTGCTGTGGTGTAAACATTATTTACATGTGGTGTAAACCTTATTAACCATGGAAGGAAAAAATAATGCCAAATTTGAATTCTGAATGTTCTAAGTTACTCCTTAGAAAACCATTTATAGATGAGTTGACAGTGATTACACAGAGGAACTGAGGGAGGGAGATCAGAATGCATATTGGCTCTTCCTTCCCAACCTGTGGTTTGTGGTAAAGGAACCCATTTTCAATACTTCATCTTTCACTATTGGCAATTCTGACTGTGAAATAAAGACAACACCAATATTCTTCATTATGGTTAATGCCTTTATGAAAGGCTGACTGGGGTCTGGAATTGCTCTAAAGTCTACTGAAGTGATTAGATTGTTTAAACATTACTGACCTAGTTCATTCAGATAGCTGTAGGGTCTCCAGTCTGCAGTTTCTCTGTCAAGGGTTTTGCTACTGAGCTGTTCAAAAAGCATGATAATGGGTTAATGCTGCAATAAAGACAGTTCCCACCCAAAACTACAGCCCCAGGATGGCATGAATCCAAATGAGAGATGACTGTTACCTTGGCCTCACCATTTCAGCTCTTTAGCTGTATGAATCTGACAGTTGTTCACTAGCATTAGGGAAAATCACAAAGGAAAGCCACTTCACCAAGCAATGAACGCAAGCATGCTGGAAAACACAGATTTCCTTCAGCATCCAGGGATCACGACTGGAATGCTTGTGTGCATGGAGTGACATGCTGGCAGTTTCAAAGAAACTAATGGAGAGGGATGGATCAAAACCACCTACATAAGCATGCAGATTAGGAGCTGTTTGGAACCAAGGGGATTTGCTAATACATCTGGGTATTTATTTAGGGAAAAGAGATGTAACGGCTACAAGATTTCTCTCAATTCAAGGAAAATAACATTGGCAATAAGGAAGCATGAAGCCCTGTGCAGATCTGCCAGCAAAAGCGGAGAGAAGTCCAGGGCTGCCATCCAGATGCTGCTGCTGGAAAAACACCTCTTGCCATGCGGCAGCTGGGACCCTGCGTGTGCCAGCGTGGCGGTGCCATCTGGACGAGGTGGCAATTGTATTAAGCACATGTGTCAATGTGCTCGTCGATCTTCTGCTGGTTGTAGAAGTCTCACTTGAGCCAGGTAATGCTCAAGCACACCACCAGAGGCAAGCGCAGTGCCAGCCTGAGGGATGGGGATTATGGGGGGGGGCTCGGAGTGAGCTCGCTGGAGCATTTCTCATGGTGGTCAGCACAGGGAGAGGGGCTGCTGTTTGTGGGTGTGTGGCTCCACTAGACTGGGGCACCACAAAGTGTATGGAGAGGGGCTTTTTACAAGGACATGTAGTGACAGGCCAAGGGGGAATGGCTTTAACCTGGCAGCAGGGAGGCTTGGATTAGATCTTAGGCAGAAGCTCTTCCCTGTGAGGGTGCTGAGGCGCTGGCACAGGGTGCCCAGAGAAGCTGTGGCTGCCCCTGTCCTGGCAGTGCTCAAGGCCAGGCTGGACACAGGGGCTTGGAGCAACCTGCTGCAGTGGAAGACTGGAACTGGATGGTCTTTCAGGTCCCTTCCAACCTAACCCAGTCTGTGATTCTATGTGATGAGGTGAGTCCCAGCAAGGAGGGTCTGTGAATCACTGCAGCTGCTGAGTTTTCCACCTCAACATTTTCTCCTCAGAGCCCACACCTGCTGGTCCCGAGGAAGGGTCAGGTCCAGAGCAAATCCCAACCCTGTTTCTGAAAAGTTCAAGTTATGAAGCCATCACTGCTCCCCTGTGCCTGCTTCCAAACTGGAAAGCTCCTGCCTCTGTTTCAGAGGGCTCAGCTCTGCTATTTTCCTGTATTTATAAGTAAATGAATAATAATAAAGGAGGTTAAAATTGAAACAAAGCATTCAAAATTACCAAACCATTTCATTTTTCCTGATGTCTCATTAATTTTTGCTTAGCTTTCATAGTGGGTTTTAAGACCCACTGATGTACTGAAGTCTACTGGAACATAAAATCCCAGCTGGTTCCCAGGGTTGAGAAGCACAGTGCAGGATGCTGTGCAAAGAGAGACCAGGGCCCAAACGCTCTTTTGGAGAGACCCTCTTAAAGCAAACACAGCCAGAGAGGGACAACAGGGCTGTCCCATGTAGCAGCTAGGTAAGCTGCTCTGTGCCACCATAGCTAAGTGGTTCAGCCGGTTGAGTCTGCTGCAAGGAGCACACCACGGCTTGCAAGGAGTAACCGTGTCACGGGAGGTGGAGAAATACAGAGGAAGGAGAAATGCTGGACCCAAAGAGGGGAGGAGGGCGCAGGGCTGGGCAGCCATGCAGCTCCCCTGCCCCTTGGTTTAGGCAGTGACCACACTGGGGAGGGCTTAGGGTCAGGATTATCTCCTCTGGCAAAAACTCCACTATAAACAGGGCAATGGGGACCAGCAGGATCCTCCCAACAGTCTGACCTTCTGTGAGCTTCCCCAAAGCTGGGCCACTGAGGATAAAGCTGCAGAGGTCTGAAGCCTCTCCCTTATCTCTAGGGAGAGTATCTGCAAACACTCCTCTCTTCCAGGAACACCACCTGTAGGACAACTACACTATTTATCACAGACTGCCCATTGACATTCAGAAGCTTTTACCTGATCACAGAAAAACTGGCCTTCATTTGGGTGAAGGTTTGTAACAACCAAAGGCAAAACCCTGCCCTCGCTGACTGGATCCTGCTGACTGAATTCCATTGACTCAGGATGCAGACAGTGGTCTGGGGTGTTTTTACACCGAATGTTATCTGCCCTGGCTTAAACAGACACAGGAGAAACCATGGTGTGAGCACAGCAGGAGACAGCACAGGTAGAAAAGTCTGTGCACACAAACACACACACACAATGTTGGGTCTCTACAAGCACCTGCACAGTATTTTTAGAGCTATTCAACCGAAGATGTACACAAATAGGATTCATCATTTGTAAAACATGCAATTGTGCTGCAAATGGGCTGAACTCCAGCCTGGAAGAAAGATTCAGGACACACAATAGTGCAAATACACCAACCACACACACACAGAGAGATGTGTGCATATATATACATATATATAAAAACATGTAAGTATACACACAGATACACACAAAGACAGATTAATGGCAGCACACTGAAGGAACCCATTTCAAATCCATGTGAAAGCCCGACTCTGGCTTGAAAGAGACCCTGCTGCTGCAGACCAGCACTGCCCTTGAAAGAGGTGGCTCTTTGCCCTGCACTGTGTGGTGAGTGAAGCCAGATGATCACAACAGTCCCTTGTGGCCCCACAGCCCTTGAATCTCACATCAGACAGCAGCAGCAGAGCAGTGACAGCTACATCTTAGTGCCTCATCCTGTTCCCTCTCCTTCTCTGTCTCCATATATTCCCAGTAAGGTAACGTGCGTCATCAGCTCACTGGGCACCTTTGCACCAGCCACTCTCCTCAGGACTTGCCCAGAACAGAAAGTGGATAAAGCTGGTCGCCTGCATGATTTCTAGGGCAATCCTTGCCTGAGAGCAGTGGCTGCGACTGCACATCCTTGCTCCTGACATGGACTGTGCATCCTGCGTCTCCCAGTTGACAACACAGGAGTCATTCCTTCATTATCCAGCAGTTCCTTGTACTTCCCCAAAGCTGGGAACACAAACACTGACACACCAGATACATGGGATGGGTGGACGGGGCAGTCAGAGCAAACAAGGAATAGCAAGGTGAGGAAAAGCAGATGGGTTTGTAACGTGGTTATGGGGGAATGAAGCTGAAGTTCCTGGCCACACACCCAGTCCCTGTAAATCAGTGCAGCCCCATGAAGGGCACTGGCAGCTTCCACCAGCAGAGCCCACAGCCTCAGTCTGCATTTCCAGACCTGCAGAAATCCACAGGCACTGATTTCCAATCCAGCTGCACCACTTCAATCACATTTATTAAAGTCTTGGGGTTTCTATTAAAAGCTGTAGCTTTGCGGGATTTATAAATCAGCTCACAAACCTAAAATTTGGCATGAAGAGCTACGGGCTAGAATTGATTCTTCTAATGAAATGATTTGGGGACATTTCTAAGTTTTTCAGAACGCAGTCATTAGGAAGAAATGTGATTATAGCTGTCTCTTTGTGCTACCATCATTTCTTAACACACTATAATTTGTTAACTTATATTTTTTTTTACGATACAAGATACTTCCATTTTTAGTGTGAAGCAAAATTGCTTTTTCTGGAGGAAAAAATACTTCATAGTAAATTTACCCACTAAAAAACCCAGCTTTTAATTTTAGCAGTTTGGTTAAAACTACCTCATATCTGGCGACTTTGCCTTTAAGATCAAGGAGATGCTAGCATGAGTAAAGCCAAATCATTACCTGCCCATCTGAAATAGCTGGATGGATCCCAGTGGCAAGCCGGTCACCTACATGCCATTTGTCAGTGCTTGGGTTTTTAAAGAAGTCCATGGTGATTAGGCAAAGAAGTGCTGGCAGGAACTCCATCATCCTTTATCCTCCAGGACAGCGATCGATAAGAGTTTTGCCATCAATTTTCCTGACTCCTGACTTCAGGTTTCCATGGTCCAAGCCCCTGTTTCTCAGTTTTAGATGGCCATCCTGAACACTCTGAAGCAATTCTGTGTTTGCAGTCTTTTTTTCTTGGACAAGTTTTAGTCAAAGGTACTTTAATGATACTTTCCGTGGCTGAATTCCTTTCTATAAGCTGGGTGACAGCCAGTCAGACCATATCCAGCCACCTCTGCTTTGCAGTTTCTAATTTTATGTGAAGTCTTTGGTAGAATTTAGAACTTCTTTTTATAGATGGGAATCTGCTGGCTTTAAACATTCAGGACATCTAATAGCAATTGAATTTTATGATGTCTGCAGAAGCCAGCAACACCTGGACTGTAGCTGTGATGCTGTTCTCCTTTGGTAGGGAGCGCGGGTGGAATTAAAAGCTCTGCAAGGGCACAGAGTGAGAATTCTCCATTTGCTTGTGACACACCAGGGCAGCAGCCTCATGCTTTATACAGAGTATTCTTCACAAGCTTTGGCAGCCTTTTGTAGAAGTGGGATATATGCTTATGTTCAAGCACAATTCGAACCTCAAACACAGAGCTGGCACTGAAGCATGGGGAGTGGTTCTGTGAATGCTCCCACTGACCCCTCTCTGAACGCAACAGGTTCTCAGCACCTGAAAATCTGGCCTTTATCTCAGACAATGGGAGCTCTGATGTGAAGGCACGGGTATGGAGCGAGCGTGGATCTGCTTTGGAAAATTTTGGTGCAGTAATTCTGTGGCACAGTTTCACTTGAGTTCATGTATGATGCTCTTTGCAGCATCATTATTACTTGCACATGGCATAAGAATAAAAGCCAAAGCTACTTGTAGGAGCTAATAAATAAAAGTAAAATTTTGGCTTCACTTAAGCTGATGGTAAAATATTGACTTTGGCTGGGCCAGCATTTTACCCAAGCTGACTTTGCAGGCTCACTCACACGGGAAAAGCATTTATTTGTAGGAAGGTGCTGCAAGTTAAAAACTTGCCTCTGCCTCCTCAATTCCAATGATGACTCTCCTGGACCTTACACAGAGACAAAGCTCAGTCCTGCAAACTCCTGCTGGCAGCTGGAGCAGGCTTTAGGGCTGGAAGGGCTTTGATCACTGAGTCCCCAAGTCCAGCCACCTTTTACTGCAAACACCAGGCACATAATCACTTTGATGGCTGATCAAGCTCCATCTTTACTGTAATCCGATTTCTTTGTCCCATTAGGCTTACTGGGAAACGATTCCAGAATCTCACTGATCTGATGTTAGAAATCTAATTTCCAGCCTCGATGCATTCATGGCCAGTTCATCCTCATTTGTTCTCATGCCAGCTCTGTCATCTAACTCAAATAGCTCTTCTCCCTCCTAGTGTTTACCTCACCGTATTTATAGATAGCAATCAAACTCCCTCTCAGCATTCATTTTGCTGGATAAAAGAAGCCAAGCCTTTTTTAGTCTCTTCTCATACGCTCCCCCTTATCCTCCCACTTGCTTTTTTGCCTGCATGTGTTCCAGTCTGAGCAATCCGCTAGCACAACTAACCAGCCCTGCATGCACCAGGAGGGTTTTAATGCCTCCACTCACACTTGTCTCTCAGCAACTTCAAAGGTTTTATCTTCAGGACAGGTGTAGGGTCCTGAGCAGTGGCCAAAAGTCTGTCTGGCAGAGGGGAAAAGAGGAGGTGAGATACCTCCCACTGGTCCTAGAAGAGATGCGGGAAGGCTTGGCACTGCTCCCTTCCTATGAAGACAGCCCCATCTCCCAGCCCCAGGTTCTCAATGCAATGCTGGACCCTGTAGCTCCTGGTATCAGCCATCGTCACCCACCTCATTTCCCCAGTGAGGTACCCACAAAGGAACAGAAAGAAAAAACCCACAAAAAATAACAGAGTGGAAAGGACACCAAGGGAAGAGGAGAGAAAGGGCAAAATAAGACACAGAAAGAGAGGACAAGAGGGGCAGGGGGACCACATGAGGGAAAATGCCTTCTCAAGCTGGAGCAGGGCTGCATCTCCCCACTGCTCTGCCTTTGTACCTTGCTCAAGCTGGTTCTCTGAAAGAAGTGATAGAGGAATGGCTCCAGTCCATTGCCTCAAGGCATGATCTCCTTCGAGCACAGGCAGGAAAACATCCAGGGCTCTGGCTCAGCAGTTCAGAGATTCCTCATCCTGCATCTGTGCTGGTTCCTTTGTGACCCCATCTGGCACTAGAAAGAACTGAATCCTCCAAGTACAACTTGTGCACATTTCCCTGAGAAAGTGGGAATGGCACCAGGCAAACTGATTTGGAAATGAAACTCGTTAAGGCAGCCATTAGGGGCTTTATATGCTCTTTTGTCTTACTTGGCTGGAGAACTGCATAGACAGAAGCAGCTTATTTTTGGCCATCCTCAGCTATTCAGTACTGTAAAGCATTCTCATGAATAAGTAAGATGGTGGGAGATCTACAGGAAATATCAGGCCATATATCTTGATAAGTGCCCTGAAAATACCAGATCAGGACAACCTGATCTGACTGACTGCTGGTAACAGCACTACAGCAGGGTGAGCAGCTTCCAGGCTGGTCCAAATGCACCACTTGGGTTTTAAACCATTCCTGTAGCTTAATATTTGAAGTAGCTCTGTGACAAGACGGCACTGCAGGCTGGGGAACCAGGATAGGTGCTTGCTTCGACCTTTTCTGAATTCATCTAAATTACTGCACCAGGATTAGTGGTCCGGATCCACACTCCTGGTGCCCATCGTAAATCTGACATTATGAGCGTTTGCACTTCCAATTTGGGGAACAAAACTGCACGATGCAAGGGGACCACCTACACTGGAAAACGTATTTACACATCTGTCTAAACTTCTCTCTGAGAAATCTCAGGAGCCAGCCTTTTTATTGCATTTTAATGAGGTTTTCTTTTAATAACCAAGGAATGACTTACAGGAGCACGTGGAGAAATATTTTTGCATTCCCTGTCTCATACAATAGTCTCTTTTTTTTGTTTTAATCTTGTTCTCATGGCTTTCCAGTTAACAGAGCTACATTCGGATTAAGGTGGCACAGCCTGCAAGTACCATCAGTTTTAAAGCTGACAACCTTGATGGGATCAAATGCATTTCCTTTTTCCTCTTCTCCCTAACCTTTGCCCCACCTTAGCTTACTAAGGCTCCAAAAGGAAGAGGCGTCTTACCACTTCCCCTATCTGAATCTATTGCTAACATGGTGAATCGAGTGACACTGTTGTCCATGAATGGTCCTAGGGAATCAATAGAAGCATGAGGTAACTAACTCCTGGATGTCTGAGCAATACAGTCTGAATAGCCCTTAAAATGTCCCTGGATGAGAACAGCGCTCAGAAGCACCCTAGGTACCTTCTTGCATCTATCTGCTTGTCTGTGTCAGCAGGGAATTTGTGTGTCTACGGATCAGGGAAACAAAGCAAAGTTAGATTACTGACTTAATGCTGCATTGATTTACTTTTGTTACGTTAATGGATAATTACTCTAGCTATTTATCTTCTCTGAGAAGCAAAAATACCTTACAGTTGCTAGACACCTAGCACTACTGACCCAGACAGGCATGTGCTGAACTCCAGTTACCACACACAGAGATTAGGAAGACACACAGAAAACAGACCTCTTTGTGTCTGTTAGAGCTCCCGTGTCAGGAGCTGCTGCACTGGGGTTTTAAATAATGCTGGCAGACCAGAGGATCCAACAGGCATTGCTTTGGTTGATTTCCTTGAACTGATAAGAACATTGCTATAGTGGGGTGAGATGATATCTACCTTACTGGAGCTGTTTCCATCCAGATTACTGGTAAAGAAGCGTGAAGTCACACCACATGAGAGAGTGTGGTAGCTTGGATTGGAAAAACAATGTACACTGCCGCTACCTTGAGATACATCTGGGGAGAAAACAAGTCATCACAAAGTATTTTGGAAGCCATTATGATTCTTAAGAAACTGAAAGCATGGTAGAGATGATCTAGCTTAGAACAATTTGTTAGAGCACTGGCTGTTATTGAACATCTGCAGATGAAATCTATCCTGCATTATCATGGCGTGAATCTGGACTATTAACATTACTATACTGGTAAAAAAGCAAATTACCTAATTAATGCAGTGTTATCTTTCTGAAGGTCTTAAAAAGTAATTCCTGGCAGTCCAGCCGCTTTGCAGGTGAGGAAAGACATGCAGAACTCAGGAAATGCATGCTCTGCAACACAGCTTCTTGCTTAGCTTAAACACATGTAAGAGCTACTGCTGTGAATAACCCCTGGAGTTGTGAAACAATTCATTAAAGCTTTTTGATACAAAAAAGGTAGCCAATGTTAGAAATTCAGGTGCTATAACCATACCAAGGAGTCCAAACCATTTTACATAGCTTTTTGCACAAAGACTTAGAAAACCAGAAAGCTGCAGCACTGAAAGGCAAAGCCTGGGCAGTTACAGTGTTATGCTTAGAGACATTTCATCTATTTCCTCACTTTAACTTACCAATACATTACCAAACAAGTAATTTATCAAGAAAGGCATCATATTTACACTGGCACTTCTAATGAAAACATCAATCCCAATCAGGTTCCAGCTTAATAACAAACTGATAAATAACAAATTGATAAATATTTCAAGGTACCATCAGAAGAAGGATGACATGCAGCATCATTTGAATAGCCAAGCCCTGTAAGAGGTAAATGAGCTTAAACTGTAGGTGGAAAGGTTAGTTATAGGAAACACCTTCACATAGAAAGGGTAATGAGGTGCTGGAGTGGCTGCTTGTACCCATCACCAGTGACATCTGACGGAGGCTGGCAACAGATGGACGAGGAAGGACATGGACCTGGCTGGCACTGCCTGCGGGAGTCACCATCAGCCTCTCCTTGCCCTCCGCGTTTGCATTCCTGTGAGCATGCACTTTGCTTTGCTGACATCTTGTGGAGATCTAGATTTAGCTTAATTTACTGCAAAATATCCTGGTTTGAATAAGTGCTTTTATCTGCAGGGTGTCTCTTCCAGAACGGCTCTGGCACAGAGCTGCGGGAGGACACTGCCCAGGCACATGCATATCTGACTGAGCATTTATTTTTTGCTGAAACATGCAGAGCCGTTTCTGAGGTCAGCTCTGTCTGGTACTAAGTGCAGAGCCTTTTAGTACTAGCTATTTTCTGAGGTTGCTGCTAACAAAGTACCTCTGATTAGGATGTGATTCCAGAGCTACAGTCATTGCATCTAACTCCTTTCAGCTACCCGCTGCCCAGCACAGCAGCCAGGCTGCCAGGACTCTGCCATCTCCCCTCACTGTAGCTGTGCCATATTTGCAGTAGAATTAACAAGAAAAAGATAACTCTCAGGATAATGAGAACTGGGGCTGAAACCCAAACACTGTGTGCCCATGGCAAACACAGCTGCTCACAAACAGCCTTGAACCTGCTAAGGAGGGCTTGGCAGCTCCCCAGGGGAGCAGAGCTCATCCATCCTTCTCACAACCTGTGCTCCCAGTTAAATATAGACACTTGAATCCATGTCTTTCTGCTTTGTAGGTGAGTGTTGATGGCTGAGTCACACCAGCTCTCAGCTCTGCCTTCCCCCTTCCCTTATCTGTCAATGCCCTCTCTCAGCTGCAGGCAAGAAGGACCAGCTCCAAGGAAGAGGCACAGTCCACTGCCTTTGCTGCAAGATAAGGGCACACACCGACAGTTCCTGTGAGGCAGCTGACACATTACAAGTTCACACCCAGCTTATCTGGCCCTAGCTTGTTTTGTGCACCTGAAACGAGCAGAAGGGAAAGCCTACCAGCCTGCCCTGCTATGTAGCACATCGCTGAATTAATGAACCTGGGCTCCTACACAA
The DNA here is from genome assembly GCA_017639245.1 of Myiopsitta monachus. Classification (NCBI taxonomy): domain Eukaryota; kingdom Metazoa; phylum Chordata; class Aves; order Psittaciformes; family Psittacidae; genus Myiopsitta; species Myiopsitta monachus. Next base: position 2,619,288 of record CM029921.1, on the reverse strand, counting down.
GGCTGCATCACTAAAAATCTTTTCTTCCTTCATTGCATGCAGCACCATACACTCAGAATTACTCCTTCTACACAGTTCCATTTGGTCGATACTTAAGTACCTACCCAGGCTGATTTACCTTGATAGCACAGTCCATTTTCTACACATTTATTCATGAAGCTCTTATAACTGCTGGCTGGAAATACATCACATTCAAATCTAATGCTATCCATTTTAAAAAATAAAATAAAACCCCGCAAAATCCTCTCTCTTCTCAAAGATGAGAATTTTATTCTGCTCTGAAGAGTAAGCAGAGACTTAAACGCTTAAAAGAAAGGAAATTATTTAAATTAAAACAAAAAAAGCCCAAAGGTTAATGTTAACATGGGGAGATCAGCCCTGGGAAGGGATCCATGATGGCAAAGTCCGGCTGTGAGCCCCTCAAGCCTGAGGCTGTGCTCCAGTGGAAGACCCAGGAGGTCTAGATGAAGGCCAGGACACTGTCACTTGAAAGACTGAGCATGTGCTCTGAGCAGGGCTGTGTGGTGACACCAAAAGCCTTGGTCCCCACTCCGCAGTGGCAGCAGGGCAGGGGGGTGTGGAAATCAGGCACAAGGCCAGCCGTGAAAAGAGGGAATAAGTAAGCACCCTGCATAAAATACACACCCAGACAGCTCAAGATGCAAAATGGAACTGTTTCCTTCTTCTGTATCTTCTCCATCCATACAGGGTGTAAGTGGGGTGGCCGAAGATTCCAAGCAGGAAGGTTTGCTGCCACCTCCTACTACGCATCGTCTGCAATCGTTTCTGTAAACCTCTTGTCTAGGGTGCAGGATCCATGATGCTCTATTTAGGTTTTGGCTTTCGGCATATGCTGAGAGTTTTAAGACTTTGCTAACACCTCAAGCATCACCTCAGCCCATAACCAAGTCTCTGTGAAAGTACTGAAAAGAACTGCCTGCAGCTTGCCATCACTGCTGCATAGTTTTTCCTTCTGTCCCCATCTCCTTGAATCAAACAACCTGCACTTTAAAATCTTTGGTTGGGTGCAGTGTACTGCTTCCGTGCTGGGGAGCACCATTTTGATTTCAGGCTCATTTGGGAAAGTCTGCTCTCAGATCCATGCGCTGTGTGGTTGAGCTCTCCCAGCATGGATGGTTTTCCTTCTCCTGCTGGCTGCTGGGCAAAGTGTTTGTTTTGCTGCCACATCATTCATCCACAAACGCAAAAGAACCTAAGGGCTGCCCAGGGGGTTCCTCTTCCTTATAATCTCTCTCTCACACATGCATGGATTATCAGCATCAGAAGAGCTGAAGACGTAAAGACCAAAAACACCCTCCAGAAATAAATTAATGTGCTGGAAGAAATGGCTGCCTCCAGGAGCCAGGGATCTGTGTATGTGACTCTATTCAGAAGCAACAATCATAACACTACCCTAACAGAAGTAAACAAGCAAAAGAACAACAGTGATGATTCAAGCTTGCCATAATGGTACAACCTGTTCAGGACTTGATACTGCAGTCTTTGCTCAGGTGGAATTCTGCTGAAGCCCATGGGTTTGCATGGGATTATATTAATTGGACAACTACATCTGCATAGTATTCTGCCCTTAATCCACATAAGAAACTCCAGGTGAAGGTTGAAATCTCCGTTATCTCTGTGTAATTGCTACTGTCCTTCAGCATGGTCTGCAACCCACAAATGCACACATGCACACATTTACACACGTGTTGTTGCTATCCATCCATCCATGCTGTAAGACTCTATTTCTTATCTGTGACCTTGTCTCAGTATCCATCTGCCCATTTGCTGATGGGGAAGATGCATGTCAGCACCTTTTCTGTCTTTCTGCTCTACAGAGGTGAAAGGCTGAAAACAGCACAGGTAAGGCCAAAGCTGGGAAGGTTACTGATGGGTAGAATGTTTCAGCAGGGGAATGCACTGGAGGAAGTCAGAATGTGGCAGGGAGCTTTCAGAAGCCCTTGTCTAGAATTTGTAAATACCCTTATAAAACAAAGACCAAAACTTGAAACAATACTGATACCTGCAGACAATTTATAATGAGATGAAGATGGAGCAGCGTGATTTCTAACTCAGTCTCCCTCTCCAAGATCTTGTGACCTCCAGAGATGGCTGACCCTACTCAGCTGCAGCTTCCTGAGTGATAAAACTTATATTGCTACAAGGACTGCGCAAAGAAAGGAGAAAGAAAAGGCCCTAGTCTCTGCATCCCTGTCACTGACTGAGATGAAGAGGAAGGAGGCATTATCCAATTTCTTTCTAGAGAAGTGGATACAGCACCACTGACCTTGTGCTGCTTCAGATTGTAAAAAACCTGAAGAACCAGGTCCTTGCAAACTGGGCTGACACAGAGCAGCAATATCACAAGCGTAAGAATTAAATTCATTGTCATTGCCCAAGGTCCAGAAGAGATCTCATGTTCAATGCAGCTGAAGGATGAGATCCCTCAGATGTCTAGGATATATCCAGGGATTCAGCCATCCCCAGATATTTTTTTTCCTTCAAGTACTGAAGTATACCAAGTGGCCATCAGGAGCTCTGGGATAGGCGGCTGCACCTGAAAGGAATGTGAAGAACATAGGGAGATGCAATATCCATAAAGGCAGAACCTGCAAGGACAGTCCCGGGCTATCAGCATCTTCAAACGCAACGGCTTTCTCTCTGTGGCTGAGGAAGAAAGTCATCTGGCTATGATAGCTTCAAAGGATGAGAGAATCCTTCCTCAGCATTAACCTTTCTTTGGACTTGTGTGGAGTGTCAGGCTGGGATACCATCAAGTTGACTGGGAAGCCTCCATTCATGGGAAAACATGGAGAAAAAACAGCTGAGGGACTTTTCCTCCCCTGTCTGAAAGGAGGATGTCGATTCCTGCAGTCAGGAACACCCATCAATATTCCTCTCCTTATTCTGATATTTCTAAGTTGTGCCTCTGAAGCATGCTGGGTCATACATACATTAATAAGAAAAGCACAGCAATAAATGAGGTGTAGCAGGCTTTGTAAACAAATGGATACAGTGCCAATAGGAAAGGAATGGATCGCTGAGAAGTTCAGCGCATTTTTCCATGCCAGTGGCTGCGATCTGCTCCCTCGGAACTCGGAGCCTCACTGCTGCTGAGATGTGCCACAATTGCCTTTTGCATGGTTGTGGTCTGGCTCTTCAAATGACGTTGAAACGATAAATTTCAGGCCCCGCTGTGCTGGCAAGTAGCCGAGGATCAGACAAGCCCTCTCTGGCAGCACTTGCATCTATTTCTTACCCAAATGGGCGGCTTAAGCCAGAGCCTGCAAAGCCCAAATTAAAAAATAAGAGGCAATGGGAGCAAGTCCAAGGCTGACTTTTTTTCCCCATCTTGCAGCTCTCAGAAGAAAGAATGCTTTAGTACAGGCCTGAGTGGTCTAAATATGAGTTTAGTCAATGGTGTTCAGCAGAAAGCCCCTGATGTCCCCCAGCAGGGGCAGATCAGAGAAAACAGGAAGGAAGTGAAGGCATCTCTTGGTCTGGCATCCTATCTGAGATTGGCTACAGAGGAATGAAGAATGACAGTGTTAAGAAGGAGATCTCATCCTCCAAAGTTTACCCAATCTGCCGAGAAAAGCCGTCCTCCACAGCAGTACCAGAAGATAGAAAGAAGCAAGAAATGTGGTGTCAGTATGACTTTTTAGGATCTTAAAGAGCCTTCCTCTTCCTCTCGCCTGCTTTCACCAGCTCCTACAAAGAAAATCCACACCAGCTGCCTAGATGATGGGGATTGGGCTGCACACAGAAGGAAGTGACAGCAAATAGGATGCCTCAAATCACTAACTGCAACATAGACAAAAATAAAACCTTATGATTGACCCATTCAGTTCCACTCCTCAAGCTAAAAAAGTCTTCTGAGGGCTTCACAAAGGGAAAACTTCTCTGCGCTGCAATAGCAGCCCATTTAAAAAGTGGAGTTGATGTATTCCATGCAGCATATTTCTTGCTTAGATATATCCTGTATCAGATTAACTAAATTTTCATGTATAAAGCAGTTATATTTGGGTTCCTGTCCCCATTAAGTGTTAAATGATCACAGCATTCAGGAGAAGAACAGAAACATCATTTTTGAGGCTCAATAACGCGTTTTATACATCACAGAAGCTTATATTTCTCCAACATACAGAAATGTGAGTCTATATTTGATTAACATAAAAAGACCCTTACCAGAAAGTGAGTAATCTGTATTAGTCATCCTCATGGCTGGAGTATAAGATACACTTGGCATGTCATGGCCCTTCTCCTTCTGTTTCCGTCGATACCACACAAACAGTGCCAGCAAGACCATAATAATTAGAAGGAGAATAATAATTCCAATGATTGCTCCCACTGAGTGCCTCTCTGATCCAAGAGCAGGGCTAATTTTAGTATAGGGGTTTAATTCTTCCATCATAAGAGCCGCTGTTAAAAGCAATTCATAACACACTGTAAATTGAATCATGCATTTCATCTTTGAAACACTATTTCTTTAAAGCAAGTACATCATTGGAAGGGGAAAGAGAGAAAGAGAGAGAGATTTTACAGGCAGAATGCCACTGTACCTTGGTCACATCGGATTCCTTTGAAGCCTGGACTGCAGTAGCAAGTACCTGTGACATGGTCACACGTAGCATTATTCATGCATTCACACTAGCTGTTTGCAACCATAACCAAATGTTCCTGGTGAGCACTCTGGGAAGCCAAAGAAAAGATTGGAAAGAATTCTGTTTATTTCAGGAATGAGTGAAATGCTTGCCATGGAAAATCCAGCAGAAAAGCCTCCCTGGTTTCAGTGTCTCTAGGATAACACCCTGGTGTTGGATTAGTAATCATTTAAAGCAGGAGATAAATGTCCTTGGTGAGCAATTTGAGGTATTACCTATTGAACTGTAACTTTCTGGAGAAGTCATACAAAACTTTACAAGGATGAAACCAGTAAGTAGGTACAGAAGCTTTAAAAGCCTAAAAAATATACATCACGTGTACAGAATTTAAGAGGACAGGAGCTCAGAAGCTGTAGACAACATCTTGAAAGAGCATAGCATTCTCCACCAACTCTGTATTTGGGGAAGCTGGAAAGAGAAGTTTTAAGGTACCTCCATGGGAACACAATAGACTTTAACCAAATAAATCTCACATGCTTTCATACTTATCCCTACTAGGGCTAGAAGGTGAATATAACATTGTAGGTGGAATTATAGAATTGAGAATCTGAATGGTGTGATTTGCTCCGCTTCTGTATTAGGGTTCCTAATATAGAAGAAATTTCTATCCTGTCTTTGTATTTCTATCAAAGACAAAATGATTGAACGTCCAGCTGTGAAATTTATTCACACAGTTACCATGATGGGCTATCACAATAAATCTGTAGGCAGCTTACTATACTTCTTCAGGCACTATTCAATACTAAATTGAAAGAAACAACTTCCGTCACATCCTACTTACTTCTATGGAGAAGGCACGTTATTGAACGCATGCACACTTGCAATGGTTCTTCGTTGCTTGTTTTAAGATGTGACTTCTTGTGTGTCACTGCAAATGTTTTGCATAGCTTGATGATACCTTCCCAATGTCAGTCTCTAAGTAATTTATGGCAGGCAAAACTTAATATTAAGTAATAAACAGTAGCTAGTATCCATATAATGATCTGCAGTGTATTAAAGTTATGTCTCTTTCTTCCATCTGCAGGTCCTCAAACAAGGAAAAATAGAATTATTGCCATTAACACTCACTTTGATATTAGCCCATAGCCTACTTAAAATGAATGAGGCCTAAGTTTTTGGACTGCACCACAGAAATGATAGCTGCATTTAGGCATTTCATCTGCAATGCAGTGTGACTGCCCATTCAGCAGGATTCTGTGAAAGAAGGAGCCTTGACGAAGAGATGCTTCTAGATTAAATAGTAGAAGAACAAATAATTACATTTGCGGTATGGATAGAAAACCTCAGGCTTTGTACTGAGTCAAATTATTAATGGAGCTCCTTGTGTAAATTCTGCTATGATGCAAGTCTGCTATGGAACTTTTTAGTTTCCTTGCTTATTTCTGGTTGCAGTAAGGGTGCACATAAATTCACAGGAAGTTGGGCACTCACAGAGTTACAGTGGTGCCAGAGGTAACCCCCACATGAGCACGCAAACTTGAACCTGAGACACATGCTTTGCTGAGTGCAGGTATGTGCAAAAGAAAAGATGATCGTGGACTGGAACTGGATGACCTTTAAGGTCCCTTCCAACCCAAACCATTCCAGGATTCTGCGAGGCAGCTTACATTTTTCTATTAATTAGGTACAAGTTGTTTGGGAAGGCTACATCCAGTCAGCACTGAGCGCAGTGACCTGCTTTTACCTCACCTAACTTTAGGCTGGAATGGAAAGGCCTAACTTGAGGGGAATTCACTATATTTCTTTGTTCTTGGACTATGCAGCATTCAGGAGATGCTGCCTTCTCCCAGTGGATTATATAAGGTGCCTGGGGCTGCTGCCTTCCTGACATCAACACCTCATTTAAGAGCCTGTTTCTGCAAAGAATTCTGAAATACACCCTACCCCATTGGAGCAATAGAAAAATGAAGTCATGTTGCTACTCACTTTGCTCACACTGTTTGCCTGTAAATCCAGTCCTGCACGTGCACTGCCCAGTGATGTGGTCACAGTCTGCTCCGTTCTGACACTGACAAACATTGGCACAGTTTCTCCCGTAGAAAGCAGCTGGGCAACCTTTCAGGAATCAGAATAAGGAAAGACTAAGAGAGAAGCTGAAACACCAACTCGGATGTGTTATCAGCACAAAATATGTAAGCCTATAAATCTACGGATGTTCAGCCTCTGTATATTTAATAACATTTATTTGATCATCTAAACGCAGAGATACTAAGACAGCCAATTTTCTTGAAGTAGTGTTTCTCATATCTTACCGAATTGCCTCTTAAATGTTTCAGAAGAACAAAAACTTGACCCATCTACACAAGCTACATTTTGATGAACTGAAAGAAGATGGTTAAACAGAACCTCTGAAAGGCCAGAGATCAGTCAATTACTTGCAAGTGAAAGAGCCTTCTTGAAAGGCTCACCTGAATTTGATCTCCTCTTTTGTACAGAGCTATCTATGATTCTATGATAATTTGGCTCTAATAGGATGAGAAACCTCAAATGTTTTCCGAAATCAGACCACATATGCTAGGATTTTAACAAGCAGGGACACGGACTGTGCAAATTCTGACAATGAATCAATAATCTAAATGGTTGGTGCCTCTTTTATCGAATGCCAAAGGCATAAAACACCTTGGAAAGCTTCAGGGCCATTTTCATTGGGATGATGTGAAGGTATCACAAGTAAAAAGCAGGCGGGTTAACAGGGAAGACTGCAATACTTGGAAGAGACACGAGGTAGCACCACATACTTTGACAGATTCCCTGGCACAACAGTGTCTCTGAAAGGCTTACGCTGAGTGCAGTAGAGCCCCGTCCAACCATGAGTACATCTACATTCTCCATCGTATGGGCTGCACATTGCTCCGTTGTGGCAGTTGCATGAATGAAAGCAATCAGGGCCCCAAAAACCAGTGGGACAAGCTAGGAAAATAAAAAAAGATTTATCAGCTGACAAAAAAAGCAATGATAGTGTGCTAGTGCTGCAAAGGAACAACAGGAAAGGGAGGACCTGTGAGACACCAGCACAGGCAGAACTTCGCATTGCAGAGCTTGGCACGGCTGCAGCAATTCCCTGACCGTGACCAGTTCTTCCAAGGCAATGACTGCTTTGAAACCTAGGTGCAAACCTGCACCTCACCCACTGTCAAACCCTGGCACAAGGGAATTCTTCCAGCAGGTTGAGGAAGGGGATTCTCCTTCTCTATCCCACTCCTGTAGACCCCCCCCCCCCCCGCAAGTCCTGCATCCAGCTCAGGGGCCCCCAACACAAGAGGGACGTGGGGCTGTTGGAGCGAGTCCAGAGGAGGCCATGGAGATGCTGTGAGGGCTGGAGCAGCTCTGCTCTGGAGCCAGGCTGAGAGCTGGGCTGGGGCAGCCTGGAGAGGAGAAGGCTCCTGAAGGGGAGACCTGAGAGCAGCTCCAGTGCCTAAAGGGGCTACAGGAAACCTGGAGAGGGGCCTTGGACAAGGGCTGTAGGGACAGGACAGGGGAATGGCTTTAACTGCCAGAGGGGAGAGTGAGATGAGTTCTTAGGCAGAAGCTCTTCCCTGTGAGGGTGCTGAGGCGCTGGCACAGGGTGCCCAGAGAAGCTGTGGCTGCCCTGTGTCTGGCAGTGCTCAAGGCCAGGTTGGACACAGGGGCTTGGAGCAACCTGCTGCAGTGGAAGGTGTCCCTGCTCGTGGCAGGGGTTGGAACTGGATGAGCTTTAAGGTCCTTTCCAACACAAACCATTCTAGGATTCCCTGTGTAGATCAGGTGACAGGATCAGCTCTTTGCTGTAGATGTGCTCTGAGAACTACTGAAACAGCAACCCGTGACACTACATTACTCTCTGTTCTCTGTTCTTACTGGCTTTATCTATGAAGACAGTTTAGACAGGGGTTAAGATATGGAAGTAATTTAATTTTCTTTTTGATAGTCTGGAATTCTTGCATAATAAAACACAGTTATTCAGGGTTTACTTTTGCTATGCCATCAACTACTAAAATTACCACATTCATTTGAAGCATAGAGGGCTACTCAGGTAAAAATGTAAAGAAAACTTCTTACAGTACAAATTCCCATCCACCAAATCAGACTGCTTTTGTTGGTGGGCCTAATACTAAATTAAAATCTCCAGGTCCATTATATACTTCAACAAGTACAATATTAATACATTTTCAAAAGTTATTTTAAGCCTCCCTCCAAAAGTGAATGCAGTAAGTTACAGTTATTAGCACCAGACTAAAAGATCCAAAATGATAACCCTTCAATATATAACAACTATATTTTTGCTTTAAAAAGCACTTCCCATTGCTTCCTATTAAAGACATGAATTAATAAGGCACCGTTCCCAGGAAACCTGAAAGTACAGAAATGGTGCCTATTTCCATGTATGCCATTGGCTCCAGTTCTGACGATAAACGCAAGTTTCTGGCATATGACAGACACCTCTAAAGCCAGAATGAATAGAAAAAAACCCTGCCGCGATGTCAGTCAAACAAAAGGTCACTGAACTCACACAATGTAAGGCTGAACAGGGTTTGGCCTAAAGTATTCAGGCTATAAGCAACCAGAAATAGTTTTACAATGCCTTTGTAAGCCGGGGCTGCAGGGGTTGTTAGTGTCTCCACAACTGGCTCTGGACTTGGAGCTAAAATTATCTCCTTTGCAGCTCCGGCTCCCGGTCATTCCAGGTTAACTGATATGGAGGGAAGTCTGACAGAAATAGCTCAGTAGTGGAGCCGGGGACGTGAGGCCAGGTGCTGGCAGGAGCCTGGTGTGAGGCCAGGTTCACGCTGGGGGATTTACTCTTTCTTTACAAGAAGGTAACTGAGGAAACAGCCAGGTTGCCACTTGGATCATCCAAAACACAAAGCAGCTATTGCCAGGTCCTTCTGCCTGCTGAACTGGAAACTGGTGCTGCTGAACTGGCCTGCCTCTCTCTGTAGGAAAACCATCTTTTTTCAAGGTTAACAGGACTAACACTCATTTCTTGATTACATGGCTAAATATAATGAGGAATCTGTAGAGTGTTCTGTCATTTTTCCACCCCTGTTTTTGAATGACAGCAATATTTTGCCTGTGGAAGACACACAATAAAAGCAAAATTACAGCCATCTGTTTTTATCCGATTCCTACTTTATCACTTGGAGTTTAATATATTTTCCTCTGGAATGCTGTCTAATATGCTAGTTGTATCCAGAATACGAAGTAACATTTCTGAATGATGGGATATTGCTTCCCTCTGTGATCTATCTTCAATTAAGGGATGCTCTCAGGAAATGACACTTTGGGATCAGCAAATGCCAATCTTCTACCTGGGCAATTTTCTAGAAGAAATCCTCCGTCCCTCCAAGCCCACATTGACTTTTACAATTAGATTACATTTAATAGAAATATTTTGGCTGCCTAATTTCGTCATTCTGGGGGCTTGGTACATGGAAACATTTACTGGTTAATAATTTCTAATGTAATAGCTGAACAAAAGTTCTTTCAACAATAAATAAAAGGGAATCCAGCTAGAAATTAAAAGGGAGCGTAGAGCTTTCTTCTCTGATAAGAGCTTGTGACCTCCCTTTCCTGCAATAGCAGCTACTAACGGCTTCAGCAAATTCCAAATGCAGAAACTAACTCAAGTCAAAGCTAACTTAGATTAATTAAACAAAATAAGCCATAAAGAGAGTAAGGCACTGCCTGCTCTAATACCTCAGGGAGCTCCCCAGAAGCTGTCTTTATCTTTCAGAAAACACTAAACAGGAAAATACGTTATTTTAAAAGTGGAGATGGAAAAATAACCCTTTGCTTACTCTGAGAACAGTCTGGCCCTATCCAGCCCGGAAAACACTGACATGCTCCATCAATCGGATTGCAGGTCCCGTTCTCGGTGCACTGACAGACCTCAGCACAGTTCTTCCCATATTTTCCACTGGGACAGACTGTGAAAATAAAAAGGCAGTTTACTGAAGGCTCTTCATAATGAAGATGAGGAAGTCACAGGGTTTAACACTAAGCAATCAGAGATAAAAGCAACCACAACATCTTTATTTCCTGAAGCCAAATGAGCAAAGTTGGTCTGAAAAGAAGGAAAAGGCATAAGGTGTTCAAGACCCTTTTGTTCGCTTACATCTCAGGCATAAAAACAAGAGGAAAAAGTAATCTTGAAATCCATTTTTCTGCTGGAAAATTAATCTAATATCGTTAGGAGATTACAATTATTAAAGAGAATTATGGAAGGATGAAAAGAAGAGAGAAAAGAAACAGAGAAAAGGGGGTATTGAGAGAGGAAGAAGACAGTGAAGTTGAGAATTCAAAGTGAGGCAGCAAACACAGGGAATGTGGCTGGAAGGGACTGATGTGGGCACTTGGCCAAAGGATCCCTTGGTGCAACTCCTGAAATTGGGTCCTAGGCTGGCCCAGAGGACTACAACCTCAGCAATAAGAATTACAAAAGTAGGAAAGGAACATTTTAGTCTTGAGAAGAAGTGTCAAGAAGATGAAGACCAATGGGGACTCCTACTTTCAGGTCTGTCACTAGAACCTAACTCCCTTGTATTGTACAACTGATAGTGCCAAGCAATAATGGACCAAAAGCTGCCAATCTTACCACCCAGTATGATGGCCAGTGTCCAAGCCATGAGTATTGTCCTAGGAGGCCAGTGCCCATGAAATGGCTGATGGCAAGAAAAGGCTGAAAGAGCCATAGCGCTGCAATACTGGGCATGCCACAGTGCCTAGCTCATCATGGCCCTGATTCCTTCTGGAACAAACAGTGGTGAGACTCAAAATTGCCTTTGGTAGTAAATACACTAGGCTTTGCTGAAGATCAGCTTTCAGCAGTGTTGGTGGGAGGAAGGCTCCCAGCATCTCACAGATGCAAATCATGCTGCAGAGGGTAAACCAGGACTAAGGCTGCCTCTTCCAGAAGTATTTTTGCCATGTAAGTGTGGTGGAAGACTACTCCCACAAATACAGCACATATCCAGTTGCTGAAATGTCATGCTTGTCTTTTGGCATCTGTTCACCTATTCCTCTCAGCACCCATTGCTGTAATTAGTGTTCAATTAGACTGTAAATGTGGTTTCCAAGGATTGTACGTATTTGACTGACAGCTGTTAAAGAGATGTGCTACATCCTAACGCAATCAGCATCTATTCCGGTTTGTCCACCTAGTTTACTCCTGAAGTTGGAAGAAAAGTTTTTTGAGAGTCATCTTGTAGCAGCCTAAGCACAGTGACGGAAAATTAATAGACATGTAGATCTCCAGCCTCCCACCAACTTACTGGAAATCTTTAACGTTAAAGTTGATGGAAAGCTCTGCTCAGTAATAAATGAAATGTTTAATTTCTGTGCGCTTATTGGCTCTGTTCCCTGACAGAAACAGATGTATTTTCAAAACAAGATAAAACATATAGTCCATCTTTGCAAAGGATGTAACAAATGGAACTGGACTTGTATCCTGGTAAATAATAGTGATGTCAAAAAAGTGATTAAGGCACCTCCCTGAATTATGCAACTGTTTTACCACTTCAGCCCCTCTCACTTCCTCATAAGTAGTCTCTGCAGGTGACCTCAATTTGTCCTGACTATGAATCAGCCATAGATTGAAATCCTGAGCTGTGATTCATTTGCTTCTCTACAACATGCCATCTTCTACTCTTACTATGGCAGAAATCTAAGAATGTGCACGCTGTTGTGTTCTGCATGCATTTCTACGTACTACGGCCTTATCCGTGGGAGTTGATAAAGTTGGTTTGGGCTTTCAAATTGTGCACTAAGCAGAATAGTTTTCTAACTGAAAAGAGATAAAACTGAACACAAAATACAGACACAAAGAGAAGAAAAAAACACAGACACAAGGAGAGAGAAGGAAAGAAAAACCTTCATATCACAGAAAGAGCAAAAACTGAAATGATCTGATAGCCTAGGTTTTTTCACATGTGCTATACCACTATTTACTTCCAAAGCTCTACATAAAGAAGCTCAATGCAATATTTTTATTGCATCTTTAAGATGGAGACAGATAACATCACTTACGTGAAGGCTGGATTTTTTTATATGTATAAAAAAATAGTTCTCAAGAGACTTCCTTAAAATAGGAGCTGATCTGCACTGCCGCATGGAATGCTAACGAATCAGGGAAAGATTTGTGATCCAAACACTGGTGCAACAGGTCATACTTCATAAAAGAAACGCTTTGGTCCTGCACAGTGAGAGCTAGCAGAGGGTTCCTATGTGTGAACACCTCTTGTCTCAGCGATATAGTACGATGCTCTTCAGAATGTCAATGCAGAAGGATTACAAAACCTGTCCTGCCAAAATGGTTGTTCTCATTAATTTAAGTAACCAGGCACGTTGACGCTCTTCTAAGGAGATGAGATCCAACTACAAGCACTTCTTCAAATGTCTCAAACATTTTTAAACAGAGTTGTAAAGCAAGGACTAATACCTCTTTCTTCAGGAGCAATCTGGTTGTACAATGCAGATAGAGATGTTAATTAACTATAAAAGCCCAGAAGTGGGACTCCAAAAGTCCCCATGGGATGTCAGGTGTGTTCTAGCAGCAATAAGAAGTTATTATCAACCCATCTTGCTACCTGATTGTGTAAGATACTCATAAAACAGCTGCTTAGTTGTTTGCTGCTCAGAATCTTTAGCATAACCACCTCAACCTATACAATTTCAGTGGTTACGCAGCCCCTTGCATGCATGTGCTGGTGATGGAAGAACGTCCCTGCTGCCAGAACAGAGATGGCACAAAAGGAGATCAATATTCGAAAGTGAAATCCTCCTTTCACATTTTTCTAACGGAGAACATTAATTAGCATTTTTCTTTCTACAAAATAAAGTTACACGTTAACTCATTCTGACAAACTGCAACACAAATTGATTTTAATTAGGACATGAATATTTTACAATTAATTTGGTGGATGGAGCAACATTTCAAAGGGAAACCAGAAGTGCTGAACATCTGAGCAAAAATAAAATAGTTTTCTTAAGAGGATAATTAGCCCTGGTTACGCTTTGAAATCTGGCTAACTTCTCACAGAAAAGGGACAAATTCACTCAAATATGTTCATTTTAACCAATTAATTGCTATAACGTTTAGTTGACTATGCAGCACGGGAAAATGAAAACATGATTATACCTAATCTATGTTTAATGATTTTGTATAAGTGCTGTCTGCAATTCCTACCTCAGTGAAAAGCAGGTCATTAAAAGGTGTTAGTTCGATTTTTACAGGGATGGTGACTTCACGAGGGCAGGAACCATTACAAATCACCTCCTTTAAATCTGTACATAAGGAAGTCCCACAGCAGTGTGTAATACAGGATACCAAAATGATTTTGGAGGCATTTTTAAGATGAAACTGAAAATAAAGCCTATGGTTAAGAGCAGACTGACTTTCAAAGGTACAGAAAGGTGATGGGCATCAGGGGGACTTGAAGATACTCTTCAGCTGTGAAAATTAACTCACTTTCCCATCCTTATTCCAAATTTTTCTGCCTCCTGCACTTGTGTTTGAATGCATGTGATTTAGCTATTCCCAGGCAGGTCCTAGACAGTGTAAATAAGGTTCCATGCATTAACTGGGTGTTTGGGCTTGTGTATCTGTATTAAGCCTTTACTTTAAGTAGTATCTACACCTCTTACATGAAGATGCCATCAATACTTAGGATGCAGGAGGCTGAGCAGAACCATTGGATGGCTGATGTATTTACAGCAGGTGTCTCATTCCATATTCATTTCAATACAGAGCAGCAGACCTGTTTTATTTATGAAAGCAGGAGCACATCATATTTATGAAAGGATGACTAAGTAGCTATTTGCATTTTCCCTCTAAAGAATTTCTTGTGATCTAAACTTCTGAAACAAGGAAAAAGGCAGGGACCTTGTGGTTGGTCACAGACACAGAAACTTGCGGGGGCTCAGTACCTTGGTTGCAGAGAGCACCAAAGAATCCAGGCAAGCAGTCGCAGTGTCCTGACACGTGGTGACAAGGCCCGCTGCTGTGCACAGCACTGAGGGCAGGGCTGGCTGCAGTGGTGTCCATAAAAGCCAGGGGGACAAACTGGGGACAACACAAAGTGACAAAGTGAGCCATCACAGGTTTGCACATTTCTCATCGCTGAGTGCTTCAGAATTCTCTCTCTTAATCCCAAACCAATGTTTCTTCATTTATAAACCCACAATTTTGTGAACAGCTGAGATTAGGAAGCTTGTTGGAGCATTCCATGTTAATAAAGCGTGAGCTCTGAGTAAAGCTCTCCAGTGGTTCAGACATTCACACCATCCTACCTCATGCAACTCCTTGGCTATTAAATAATACAGCAGAGCTCTCTTAGCAGCTTCTCTCTCTTGACCCTAGTTTGAGTCTTTGCTCCAGCTAAACTCTTCTACAAAACATGGGAGTTTAAGATGTTCAAGACCTCACAGCCTACTGGCAGATAGTGTTAATAACAAATATTCCACCGCTTTTATGACAGGGAGGAAGAGAAACCCTCATACCTGTACAGACAACAGAAACTCAGAATGCCATTTCCTTTGGAAATTAAGCTAAGAAACCAGAGAAGGTGTATAAACCCCTCAATATTTTATGTCTAAACAACTTGTCAAAAGCTGATTTCTAAACATATTAGGTTCAATGGTGTGTTAAACTGGGACAATCAGTTTATGCATGCCATTGCAGAGCAGCATCCACCAGTGATGAACAGACTCTAAAAATGGTAATTACAGTAACAGCATACAAAATCACCTAATTTGCATCAGTAATCACACCAGATAGCTGACTAAACTTGTCATGAACTGTATGTTTAATTTGATTAAAACCTGGATTGAAATTATTATGGAATTTGTACATAAGGTATAGTGCCAAGATTATGGCTCACTCTCTCTTATAAACGCATATTGTTGCTTCTAAGCACATGTAGAATGAAAAACCATTGACTGCCCAAACATTCCCTGCAATACATAAGCTCAAAGGAATGTTAAATTGCTGTAAAGGCACTGTAGAAATGACTTTAAACGTCTTTATTTTTCCTCCTGTGATTCTCTGTTACATAGTTCTGGCTCGGTGGTTACTATGTCACGTCCAGTTCTATTTTGCCACCTAATGAGAGTTTTTCTCTGGGTCCATCTCTTCACAGAGGGTGTCAGGTTCTTACACTACTGCAGATTTCCAGCTGGAGCGTCGCTGAAAGGTTTGTTGATGATGCACAAGCTGTAAAACAACCCGGATCATTCCCGAAGACATTTCTGCAGTCCTAAGCAGAAAACTATCCTGGTGTCTCATGTAATCCTGATTACAGACAGAACAGTAACGTGGATGAGCATCATCTTCAGTACTAAGTTATAGGCTAAATTCTGTTTCTAAAGGAATCTCCAAGAGGAAAATGTGAATGATTCTGAAAGCAAACTTATCAAGCTAAAGCTACCTTCACCTACAGACGTGTCCTCTTCACAAGGTACTCTTGATCCTGTCTCCCCCAGAAGAAGTGAAAGCAAGCTGAGTTCCCTGACTCTATATTCACAGAAAGGCATTTCAGCAACACAAGGCAGTAGCAGAAGATCCACAGGACCTCTCTGTTGTCACTCCACTGGGGAGGAAGATTTCTCCCCATTAGGTTTGCAGCAAATATCCTTAGGGAGCAGCCTGATTACTGGAGTTGCAAACTGGGGACACGCTTTGCCTCTTGTAGCCTACATGCCATCAGCTGATAAAACTAAGCCGCTTTTTTTCCATCTCAGGAAGGTCAGAAACTATTAACTTCTGCAAGTTTTGCACTCTTAAGTTTGGAAATTTGTAAAACAATTTCTTCCCCAATTCCCTGAAGCTCTGAGCACCACATTTTAGCCTTGGAGAGAGGTTTTACAGCTATATAGATATGCTGAAGCACCTGGAAATTGGGGTTTATAATAGAAATGCTTATAGGCCATTAACTACAGCAGTGCTAGAGGTCATCGTTATAATGGCTTTAAATAAAAACTGTCAGCTACAAATTATTTTGAGAGATGAGTGCGTTCTACTGTCAAGTATAAAGGATGAAATCAAAGGGGATATTTGAACTGGGCATACAGAACGCCTGACAGGAAGAAAGACAAACCCATTTCTTATTTACACAGAAAGATGCTTGAGTGTAGTTTGCACCAGTGATTAAGAGTCCCTAAGGGGAAAATACAGCTTCCCACATAGAGCAAACGACAGGACTTTTATCTCCTCGGCACATTTTAATATGTAGCAGCAGAGCATCAGGCAGGAGGTATTTCAGGCTGATGTGTTTCTGGCCTATAAGAAAACACTGTCTTGCTATTTTGTCATTATGTAATGGGTCATAGCTGACTGTGTTTAACAGGTATTCTGTACTTCACCATAACTTAACTCTAAGTCTGGTTTTACCCAGATCCTGCCAAGTTCGGTATGTGAAAGTATTTATCCTTGCTAGCTTTTGCCTTTAGGAAGCCATGAGCTAAAGCAGCTCAGAAACCTGTGGCTCTGTCTGGCATCATAAA
Source organism: Myiopsitta monachus (assembly GCA_017639245.1). NCBI lineage: Eukaryota > Metazoa > Chordata > Aves > Psittaciformes > Psittacidae > Myiopsitta > Myiopsitta monachus. The sequence goes on along the minus strand of CM029921.1, from coordinate 2,602,147 downwards.
TGAGCATTTCTACCTCTGCTTCCGCCACCACATCTGCCATAGCCTACTCAGAGAAGCTGTGGCTGCCCCAGCCGTGGCAGTGCTTAAGGCCAGGTTGGAGGAGGCTTGGAGTAACCTGCTCTAATGAAAGGTGTCCCTGCTCGTGGCAGGGGGCTGGAACTCAGTAGGCTTTAAGGCCCCTTCCAAGCAGAACCATCCTGTGATTCTAAGATCTATGGAAAATCTTACTTCTCTGGCACAAGGGTCCTCTGTATCCTGGCGCACACTCACAAGTGCCATCCTCTGGGGAGCAGGATCCCCCGTTCTCACAGTTACAGGAGATAGAGCAGTTTGGTCCCCAGCGGCCCTGGGTGCAGATATTGTCACAGTGGATGCCTGCAGATGTAAAGGTACACATTAGGTTTCACACAGCTTAATCCTGCTCATTGATCAAAGAAACATTTGGCTGGACTGATACTTCATAGTACATCACAGAGCAAACAAAGAAGCCTGGAAAGGAAATCATTATCCTTTTATCTGCTTAATAAAGTGAAAATTAAGAAAGTGCTAAAGAGGTGAATTCTGTAGGTGTTGCTGGGCTCCTGTTCAGTCCTTAGCACCATTAAAGAAACTCTTCATGCCATCTGAGAGATGAAGGTCAGCAATTGCTTTAAAGTCACAAAATATCTCAAAAACTGGCCTGGAAATATGCAGTTGATTGAAGCCTGGTTACTTAACTGGTGAGTTGGAAGACCTAAAAAGAAAAATCAGGGTTCTGCAAAAACATGTCCAATATTTGGATTCTTGAACATATCCAGTTCTGTGTTGTGTATGGTGCACTTCCCAACATAAAGTGCTGTGGGTTGTTATGCACATACCCCACATCCACCCAGAGTTCTCTGAGTTCTGTTAATGAATGGAGTTCTGATCTAGCATATGGCTTCATATGGGCACAGGCTGATCATCTGCATGTTAAATGGAGACTGATACCTGCCAATCCAGCTCCCAGTGATTCCCAAGGTTGTTGTTTGATATTTATTATTATGAGAAGCAAAGCTTGGAAACACTGAAAGAAGCACACAGCCATAAAGCTTAACATGAGGATTCTGGTATTGTTTCAACTGGTTTTAACTGGTGGCTTTTAAAAACCACCTTGTGCCATGGCTTGTCACATACAGATGTAACCTAAGGATTTGATCTTGTGCACCGTAATTTGCCCAAGAGGCTCTTACTCCACTGGGATAAGACAGTAGCAATACCTGCAATTAGCAGAGCTATTTGCATGATCAAGGGCTCCTTGGATTGAAAAAGCTTTGCAGGATCACGAACTAGGAGAGACTTTAAGCACTGCCAGCTGCAGGCAGTGGCAGCAGCAGCACACGGTAGATACTGATAACAACAGAAAAAGCGAATCACAGGCTGGCTTGAAAATCTTCCTAACAACATTACCACACCAGGTGCCTTACAACTGAAGCGCAGAGATTTGATGGTCTACACACACCCCAGCTAGGCTTTCAACATGAAGATGTTCTTTATCATCCATGCACATGTCCCCACTGCATAATGGGATAAACACAGACAAGGGCTCCGAGAGCCCCAGCCTCAGCCAGAGGTTGGATTAGCGCCTTGCTAAGGAGAAATACAATCCCAAGTAATTTCCTCCACCTCTGATAACTTCATCTGGATGCTACAGGTAATGGACTGTATTTGTGAAGCTGTGATCTGTACAGGCACCAAACTTTGAGGATTATTAAATCAGCTGAAAGTCATTATAAACACACTTACGGTGCAGTTTCAAGTTAGTTTTATAAATCTCTGAAGTTCATACAGTAAGAAATACTGCAGAGCCAAAACTTCCCTTTTCTGAAGATTAATCACACAATTATAATGTCCCTTCCTAGAAAATCTGAACCAAGTCTGGCAAAAGTACAGTTTGAGATGGGGTTTCTGGTAATACACGATCCTAGCTTTATTTATGAAAAGGCACAGTCCATGCTGTAGAGCTTAATAAAACCCACATTAAAATGCAGTAAAAACATAAAACAAGCTCAATCCCTGGATATCTAAGTAAAAAAATATGGGGAAAAAAGTAACGAAGGAAGAGGCAAGGCGCGTTTGTGTTAGTAAAATCAAAAACCCAATCATTGTAACACGGTCTTCCCCTCTCCCTTTGAAATCAAACACATCCTTGGATTACTTAAACAGTAAATGCTTTGCGTGCACATTTATGTAATACATCTACAATACTCTGTAATTAAAAAGTCACACAATAAATCGTAAATAAATAAATGTGTTTGGCATTTATACAGCCATAGATATGACCATTTATAGTTGTGAGAGTCTCAGCGTGAGCTCCCAGCAATGGAAGTGAGACACAAATGGAGAAAAATGTGTATCCTTTCCTCCTGACTGCAGCATTAAAACCACAATTCTCTCATCGTCAATGGGCTATTTACACGTGGAGACAATTAAACAGCATTATTTCTTGTCTCTTCTGGCAAAGTTTGGGGAAGAATGACATTGGCTCCTTTCTCTTGAAAGGTAGCCGCATTAGAATGCCGTGGCTGTTCTGTGCAGCAGCAAAGTCCTTCCTTTAGTAATGAATAATGAGGGATGTCTTCCCGCTCCTAACGAAGGCAATGAGTCATTGTGAAGCCGATTGTTGTAAGGAAATGTAGAGAGGGGGGAAGAGGAAACCTTCCAGAAGACACTGATAGCCATTATAGCAGTTATTTATTTGTACATTTTCAGAAGACAACCAAGAAGATGCTGCAATCAATTTTTATTACTTTATATCACTCTAAGTTAATTCTCGTGGAAGACTTCATTTTTGGAGGCTCCTACACACCATGAGTAGCAAATATAAATGAGAAATTCAAATTGCATCTGGACACGCGTATCTTAGGGAACTGTGCTAAAAAAAAGCACCTTAATTTTACAATCCCCTAATTGAAGCAAATGGGGGGGGTGGGGGGGGCATCCCTCCCAGCTACTTTACAACTGGAGTCAGTGAAGCAGCAAGCAGCTTTAATGGAAAACTTTCATATTTACTTACGGAACTTGCTGATGAACATTTCTGATAAGCAATTAGTTTTCCATTGCCAGAAACGCAAATGAATGCTGAAGTTGCCACATCTCTGCTATCTCATGCTACAACCACAGGTTTCTGACTTACGAACAAAATCCTTGTTTCACAAGCATGCTATAGAATTAGAAAGACAACGACCAGAAGTCCTTGAAGCTGCACGAGGCAGTTCTATACATAAACTCTATTGCCTAGATACCAGGAAATTATCTTACTGCCTCAGGCTGCAGTTCACTATTGTAGATACTAGTATAAAATTACACTTTCAAGACCTTAAACAATGTTCTGGGGGTGAATTGCAAATGAAATTCACATAACTGACATAATTTATAGTTATCCACTGTACGTGGGCAAAGGACATTGACACCCTCATGCAGTAAGCCAGAGCAAAGGTAAGAGCTGAGACTGCTGCGGACTTAAACTCAGCCTGTGAGACAGCAGCCACAAAGCCTGCACATTCATGGTGTGGATTCAGGGGGCTGGATTTCTGCAGACACTGTCTGCTCTCCAGTAGGATTTCCACTGCTGTCCTTAGGACTGCCCTGTACACGAAATGTAGCAGATAGACCCAGGAGTGGCTTCACTCCCCATTCCCTACACCGTCTTCCTTGGCTTGCACATTGGGTAGGAAAAGCAGCACAAAGTGCCTCAATTGCTGTGGTGTACATTGTGAAAAACCCGATCTGGAATGAACTGAAGCCACCAGAACAGTCATGACTCCTTTAAGGGACAACTACACGGAAGAGCTCTTCCAAGATCTTTCTCCTTAAGGGCCTTTCCAGGACAGTTTACTACCAAGTGGCAAAGCAGCTGCTGTCTGGAACACGAGGAATACCTGGAGGAACTCTAGCCCAGACTTACCGAGGGTGAAGCAATCAGGTTATGCAGGTATCTTCCAATGGAGAGCTGAAGATCGTACCTTGAAAAGGAAAGCAGCAGGGATAGAGGTAGAGGAGGAAGTGTGTCTGGCAAGAGCACTGGCTGATGGAGGCTCCTCAAGTCATGTATGCTTTATGGTAATAATATCATATACTGTATTCCAGTTCTGCTGCACAGAGGCTAGAGGTGTGTGTCTGGTCACTCAGTGTGATATCAGGTGGTGTCTGGCTATATAGAACAGTAAATTTTTACTGGATGAAGTTAGTTCTTTGTATTCAAAGCTACAAATGGAGCTGTGAAGGATGTAGCTAACATCCACACAACTGTCATGAACATGAGCAAGGAAAAAGGGAAAACAACAAACCCCAAGCTGTACAACTGGGATAGAAGGTCTCTATTGAAGAGCTACTTCATACGCTGTGTCCATTAATAACCTTCAATGGCTTCAATGCATGTTTGTCAAAGTAATGCAGATTTAGTACTGCCTGGAACTGTACCATGCTGAAGGACTTTGAAGGGTGAAATTCCTGAAAGCCAGACATAAGCAGAATTCCCTTTTTCTCCCCTCTCTAGCTCACTTGTGCAATTGCACTTGTGCTTGGGGATTACGTCTCTAGATCTTAATAAAGCCTGCCACTGTTTCTCTGCCTTGTCTCCAGACAGTTGGAAACTAATACTCCAACCACAACAGAAGAACAAAACTGGATGCAATAATGAGAGCCAGTGGCCTATTTTTGACCACCGCTATCCCCTTGACAGTAGCCTCTGCAGCAGGGCCTGCATGCTGCCCGGCATCTAATTATTTTTCAGGGATGTAGGAATTTGATAAATTATAGGATGTGGCTCCCTTCCCCCTCCATGTACTTTAATTTTACATCTACCACTGTACAACTGTAATTATTTCCCTGAATAAGATCTTCAGCTTTTTTTTTTTTCCAATAGACACAATCTAAAGACAGATGCAACATCAATTAGCAATGACAGGAATGATTCCAGCAGACATTTGAATCCAACACAAACACTGTGCTCTCCTCCACCTGTCTTTCAACATGACAAGAAGTCATAATAATCTCTTATTTCTGGCATTTGAATAGCTTTGGAAAAAAATGCTTTTTATGCATAAATAGGCACTGGATTTATGCAGCAACCCAGGGGAGGCCTGGAGTTTGGTGAGTCACGCTTGGCTTTGATCTGGAATGCCTCGGAGCTTTTGTCTCTGGCACTACTAAGCCCTAATGGTGGTTTGCCTACCTGTTGACACAGTGGCAAAATCACTGGAATAGCAGTGCTGCTTCTATAGCACAAAATAGCTTAATGATTATAGCTGCAAGGCTATTTTAGATAACTAATTGTAGAAAGTGGGCCAGCAAACACTTAATGGTACTGAAATGAGGTATGGGAATGTATCACTGAATGTGATCCCTAGATTTCTATGATCATATGTCTGTATTTCCTTTACCCTTACTCTCTTCTCTTTTCCCAGTATTCTTATTGCTGTTACACTTATGATTTCCCTATTAGTTCTATTTAAATCAGCTTGGTGCTTGAGATGGGATCAGTGCGTGCTTTCCTTAGGGATTATTTTGCTGTTTCAGTCTACAAAGAGTAAAAGAAAATGCAATATGAACAGAAGAAAGAACTGTCCGGTTACCTCTGGATCAGCTGTTCAGCGGTGTTACAACAACAGATGAACAAGAGTTCATAAAGAATACTTGATGCTCTTCTATCACTTTTTGCATCTTCATAGTTATTCCTACCTGAGGCAAACCCTGCAGTGTTTGTCTCAGATCGAGTCAGAAACACCACAGCACAATTTGTGACAGCTCAGCATTTAAGGATGCTGAAGAACAAGAAAATGCTTGGGGAGGGCAGCAGATAGAAGAAAAACATAAAGGGATCTCTCATAAAATTAAATAGAAACATTAAGAATTGATGGCTGCTCATCCAGTCTGCAAATTAGCTGGTTTTGTTTTTACATAGTGAAGCTATTCAACAGAGATAACAGCAGCCACATTTACATTATCTATGAACTTCTGTGGTGTTAAAAGGCTTTTCTAACTCAATTTTTGCCAAATTGGTGCAGCGGAGCCCTCACCTTGCTGGGAGTTGTTCACCTGTGGGCTTCAGATGGGGCAACTCCTGGGTGTAACAACCCATCAGTCTAAATGAAAGCTGCGTGATCTGGTCCTAAATTATGAAGAATAAGCCTTTCCCTGCAGCCAGTGAAAACCTCTAAATTGTCTCTTCTCTCATCATTGCATGGGCGATTTATGCACCCATTAATGTAAGTGTTTTTCTGAAAGTAATATACTTACAGCCTAATGCACCTCTGTGGAGCACTAATCGTACCCCTCTTGTTAATTATCTAGAGAAAACTCCAGATATGAATCATCCAACATGGGGAATTTATGCAATAGAAGCTTTTGAGGCAAGAGACCCACCTCACAAGAAATGGAATAAGTCAAAATGTTTGCTAAAATTAAGGATCATCCTTTTCCCTTTGCTGCAGGATATTCTCCAGGGTGCACTATTGCAGGAAGAAAAGTTGCCACCTAGCAGAAAGGGCAGACTGTGAAGAAAACAGTGCTCGAAGGAATCAAGTCTTGTCCAGTCCTGCTTCACCTTTAGGATGCTTCCTTCCTCCTACCGCTCAAAGTCTGGCCATGGTGTTGGGCCAGGAAAGAAGAGAAAGCTGGGAATATCCAAGCAAACCTTCAGCAGGTAAACAGGAGGGAGGAACATGCAAGTGGGAATAAAACCATGCTGCTTTCCTGACTTCCAAACATTCAAGCCCCCAAGCTAAGCCATGAGCTACAAACACAGCTTAGCAAGAGCTGTTGTACACTTGAACGTGCGCAAACCTATTGCATTTAATAACGGACTGAAATTCAACCTCTTCTCCTTTGTGCTGAGCAGAAAGGAAGACGTTTACAACATTTATCCCTGCAAACACTTTCACCAGTAACACATAAATACATCACTGTAGCTTTCTGGCTGTTTCCTGAATGATCTTTTCTTCTTTCACACGCAGCACGCCAGCATCCAGTATTTAGTCTGCTGAAACGCTCACAAATCATTTTTCACCACTTCTCGCCCACATTTATTTGTAGGTGAAGGCACTGTACACACAGCCTAGCTTATATATAGAATGCCTCCATATTAAAATGGAAAATGCCTGAATAACTCTAGCGTCAGGTTTCATTTTTTTAGAAGCCCATTAAGTTAGCGTTATCCAGGATGCCATCCAAGCTGTATCTTTTCACATGGAGTTAAAAGCTGTCCTTTAATGAGTGAAAATAAATACAAAGATGAATGAATTTGTGTCTCTTCTGTGTTTATACGATTAACACCGCCATCATTTGCGTGCACGCTTAAGGCGAGCTGTAGGCTTACTGCAGATTCTAATTATAGTCTAAGGGTCTCGTCCAACTCCCACTGAATGAGTGGCAAAAATCCAACCCCTTTCAGGGAAGGTGAAATACACACTAAAGCTGGCGCAGGACACACAACTAAACCTCACTCAGATGAGAATCTGGAGCCCCCTAGATATCTGCCAAGGACTGCACAGACATAATTAATGGCAGGACATCAATGAAGTCTTTGATATAACTTCATAATTCATAATTTTTGAAAATTAGCCCTATATCAGCAGGAACCATACTTAAAGGTTCTGTCAAAGAGAGAATTTTTAAGCACAGCCTGACATTAAAATCTTATCAACTCACTTGAAATTAAGTCAATGAAAAATTAAAGCTAATTCCTAATAAGCTTATGTTACATTCATAGACTAAAGGGCACTTGTCGAATCCAGAGAATAAGCACATCTTTTCATATGGAAACGATCTTCACATTTGAAAGACAGAGGCCAGAAGAGAGGCTGAAATGAACCATTTTAGGCTGACTAAAACCTTTTTGTCTGTTTAAAGCTGATCGAAGGATACGGAATAATCACAGAAATAGAATATTAATTTCAAAATCTGGGATAGGACTGCCAGAAGTGATCAGTGCAGAATAGGGTTTAGATAATGGGATCAGACATCTACAAAACGCATGTTTACTGGGAACTTACTATTACTCCATTTGGGTATTTTAGGCTGTGTATTCCAAACCAAGAGAGTACGAATCACAGTCTGATGTGGAAAAAATAAAAAGCCAACCCACAACACTGTGAATTCTAAACCACCGTGGGTCTCCCCAGCAAAAAACCTGTAGGTGCATAAACCAAATCCTAGATCTTTCTGGTTTTAAAGACACATAGAAAAGTCAGCTACCAATTATATCAGTGTGCTCTTAGAGTTGCTCTATTAATGACAATAGAATTATTTCGGCTTCAGCCTAGTACAACTGAGGAGAGGATCTGGCCCTAAGATTATGAAGTGGACAGTGCTGCAGTGTAGGAAATGTCATACTAACATGAGCAAATGCATTTTATGGAAAGCCAGGTGCAAAGTTTTTCTTTTTCTTCATTGATTTACCACGTTCTTGCACAGAACTCAGGGAAAGTGAAGTTAAAAATACCTTGGAGCTCCCTGTCAGAGCGGTCAGTGCTCCTTTAGAATTCAAAAAGTCCTTCCCTTGAGTAACAGCCTTATCACTTTGACTGAATTAATGCATCCACAGGAGGGAAGAAACATGTTTCTGTGTTTGAGTGACAGTGCAGATGTCACCTGTAGCCTGCAAATTCTCACAAACCTGAAGTCTCATTCCTCAGAGCTCACCTTATCTGTGACCAACCGACGCTCTCCAACCCCATTAACTCCCTTATACAATCACAAGTGGAAATCCCGACAACTCAAGGCAACCACAACTGCTGTACAGTATTCCTGGACATGATAAGAGACAATCAGAGTTTATGTTGCTGACAATGTAGGAAAGTTATTGAGATCGGAAAGGACAGTGAAATACGTATTTTGATTTCTGTATGTAACAGCAAAGAGGAAAGCTGCTCCTATGAGACATGAATGAAGCCTGAAGGTGAAAAATACCAACACAATAAGAAGATGTTTCTTCCTTACCGGCATACATAATTTTCATACCTGTACGTGGCATCCTGATTAATTAAGGAAAATCTATGAGGGGCTCTTTTATAATTAACCATGGGATGCACCCTCGTATATTTTCCATTTTAGGTCTCCTGTACTACCCTACTTTCCCCACACATATTTTTGGGGATGTCAAAATCTACTGAATAAACTTCAGCTTTCGCCATTCAGAAAAGCCTTTGAGTAAAGGAGTTCAGTGGGCAATTGAGATAGCATCACGACTACAGTGCTCTACAAAAAATAGAGCACAATACAAAAAAGAGACAGACAGAACCGAGATCCAGATAAGACAGCATTTCAGATTAAAGGCATACAGATAAACAGGATTTTAACTGACCTTCACATTTACAGGAATGGAACATATCCCCCTGCAGATTGCTTCCTATTTAATCCCACTGTAATATCTGAAAGGTTAATAAAATACACACTGCCACAATTAATTTGAAGCACATTGACTCGTTACAGGGAGGAAATGAGCTTGCTGCGAATATCAGCCAGGCCTGTGGCTTCTGTATCTGTAAACTGCTGTCCGACTGCACATGAGGACTGGCTCAGGTTTTCAAGACAGGATGAGCAATGGTTGTGTCTGGCTTGCTCAGAGAGCCCTGCTGACCTGGCTCAGGTCAAACATAAAGGGGGCACCTCCCAAAATTAGAAGGCTAAGCCAGCAGCTATGACCAATTGAATTATTGGTAGAACCAGCTGAAGGCTATGTAGTAATAACTAGTTGGTGTCAGTGAGGAAACATGCTGCCATCAGCCACCTTGAGGAGAGAGGACAGAGCTGATGTGGGCTCTAACCGAGGAACGTTGCTTTCCCATGTCCACCCTAGCTTTTGACCCACCCAGCAAGGCTACCAGGGCAGCTGGTCCTTCTTCATCCTGTTTCAGTTTATTTGTTAAGAATAAGGAACCTAATTGAAAACACTGAATAAACTGATGACCAGTCTCACTGTCGCGGAGCAGCCAGGTGAGGAAGTTGCATTTTAGTCAGCTGAGGCTGATACCCGCTTCTGTAGGATCTATTTGCTTGCAAAGGACTTCCAGGAAATGCTCTACCACACAGCTTTTCAACGCTTCCATTCTCTCTGTGGATTCAGTGTGTGCAAGATCCCTACTTAACCAAATGCAATTAGCATCGAAGCGCACCATTTTCAAGCAGTTTCATTTTAACCTGAATGCACACAAAATTAACACCTCTTCCACAAACGACAAGAGTGTTGGGAGCTTAAAGCTATCTGTGCACATACACACACACAGAGCTGCAAGCACAGAAGACATACATACCTAAAACGCATGGCAGAGCTGGAGTAAAAGACCCTTATTAATCTTTAGACAAGTGCAATCAGTCAAGAGTTGATCCTGCTGCCAGCTACATTTTTTGCTTTTTAATCTAGCAATAGGTATGAACATGTCTTCTTTTGATTTTAAGGGTTATATCTATATTTATATATATATTTGTATATACACACGTGAGGTTATGTGTATGCAGTACTAGTGCAAGCTGGACAACTCCACTCGGTGCAAGGCTGAGCCCTTCTTGTTATTGCAGTTGACATTTGCTTCCCATGGAGGAAAATTCAGCTCTGCATTGAGTCAGCAGGTCACAGATCTGATTTTATCCCACATCTGAACAAATTTCACTTTGCCTGTATTGTGTGAGAGCCTTTTGCCAATGTGGTTTTGGTCTTTTCTGTACAAATGTTATGCTTGCCTTGCTATCTACAAAACCATTCATGATAAAATATGTCTGTCTACCTAGCTGGGTAATTTTTCCACGTGCAATTCCCCACTGAATTGAATGGGACCTGTACATGCATGTGTCCAAGCAGCTTGCTGCCACTGTGCTCATTTATGCATACAGCTGGTTTGCACAGCTCTGTGATCTGGTTGATATGTGGGAATCTCTTCATCATCTTCCCATCTGCCAGGTATGCTCAGCTCCTGAAAATGACTTCCCCCCAGCTGGTACACATAGAAGGGCATTGTCCTGAATAATAGTGTTGACGGGTGGCAGTCATAACATAGTGAAAGGATGGTAGGCTGCTATTAACTTACATTGTATGCGATTTTTTACATGCCTTTTTTTAATTTCTTTTCCCACTCTTCCTCCATGCTCCTACCATCCATCAGTCTCTGCAGGTTTATATCAGTAACATCTCAAAAACCACTTTAAAGAAAATGGGTTCAATCTTCCCCTTGATCTTTGCATAAAACACTGACATCAAGAAGGAGTCCCACGCGTGGGATGAACACACAGAATACGCTGTTACAGATGAAGTTTTGTGGCTATTAGGATCAGAAAGCCATGTGAATTCTCTGTCTGGTGTGAGTGGGCAAGAAAAGCCTCAGATGTTCCATGATCCTGAATTTTTCTGATCTTTTTCAGGCCGTGCCTAGTTAGCACTACATTCAGAAAGCAAAAAAAATTAAGCCTGAATTATTTATCATGTCATGTTTATAAAATGCACTGCAATAAACATCTTGGCCCAGCTCACAACAACTACAGACAAGATCTTGGCTAATACGGAGATTAAAGAAGGACACCACAGACTGCTATTCTTACCTTTACTTGGAGTAATTTGTATCTACATTTGATGTACGTTTCCAGATGTGGATGGGAGTAAACATAAAGTATTTGTTGCAAATACCTTTGAGAAGAAGCCAAACCTTTAGTCCTGCATTTGTCCGCGAAATGCATTCCCTGAAGTTTCCTCTGGAATGCTACATCCAGAAAGATGTGCAATAAACGTCTAGAGGAAGTGTGTATAAATATATTTCTTTAATTTACCGTACTTTTAAAGACCATTTCTCCCTTGAAGAAACTCACAATGGCTACAGGAAAGCCTACCAACTGTTTCTCTGATGACCATCAATAATGCACAGCAGAGTTTTAACGCCTGATAGATGGATATATTGATGGTGAAGAGGCTCAAAGAAAGATAAATGCAGCCCAGGGAATGAAGAATGCAAGCTAGAGGAAAGGATGTTAGTGAGCTTATAAAATGGATTTTGTTGGGGGAAAAATGCTCTTTTCAGGGATGCCTGCCCACTGGCTCTGAAAAGTGCCTTTGTTGTAAGCAGTGTAGAACTTTCTATTTTTGCATTTTATTTAATCCTTCAAAGTTTTTTTCCATTCTACATTCTAGGTTTAATTTCACTTCACGCTTCTAGGAGCTGAGCCGCTGTGGCGATGTTCTCTCCATCGGAAATAGAAGGCATGCGCTGTTTAAGGTGTAAATGAAGAGGTAAGGTGACAGTATCCCACATGCTGACTGCCTGATCACCTGCCTTACTCCATCTATTCTTCCAACTTGTATTTGTTGGGAAAGCAAACTTTCCAAATGAATTGTTGTCAATATAAATGCTTTCTGATTGCCAGTGCCACTGCTGGTTCTGCAGTTATGGGCAGGAATCTAGGTTTAGTTCCCTCTAGGGCCTCTACAGAAAACTGAGGGAGATTGACCGGTATTCTAGGCAGCTAAGTGTGAAATACTGGTTGGGGCAATAACTTGCCCCTGCTGCTGTTCTGCTAGCTGTCAAAAGCTGGCAAAGAGACCTGCTAGTGCAGAGTCAAGTGCAGGCCTGATCGTACCGAGACCTCCAGCCTGCACTCTCTGACTTCTTGGAGTATTCTTCCCTGCCTCTGTGTAATCACAAGAACTCTTTGTCAAACCAGCATTGCCCTGCTCTCCAGAACTACCCTTCTGCGTGACAAGAAGGGGAAACAGGAAAAGCATAAAGACTTTTTGTAATGAAACTGAGCCTTTTGTGATGGAGCAGCTGTAATGATTCATTCAGAAACCACTACCGCATCCGCAGGTATGATGGTCCCAGGATTCACCGAACCACAACTGCACCCCCATGGCAAGGGCTATTCAAGGAGAAAATCTCTGCAGGATTTCCAGATGATCTGCAGCCCTCCTGAGGATTCTCTTTACAGAAGGCTAACATCTGGTTCCAGTTTTGGAGCCATCTTCAACTAATCTGAATACAAATTTAATGAATGCCAGTTATTGTCACCATCACAAGCGATTTAATTATGGTTAAGTTCAGCTGATCTTGTCTCCATCTGTTATTTAAAGGTTTGCAGACACAAGTCCAATGCTATAACTGATGCGATAAGCCAAGTAAAAAAATCCCTCAACCCCCCCACCAAACAGTAAAACCCCCAAGGTTCACAAAGGTAAGGGCTAATTTTACCTGTCCAGCCTGCAAGACAGCAGCAGTAACCGGTGACAGGATCACACCCATCTGCATGGCTACAGTCACAACGTTCACTGCAATTAAGACCATATGTTCCATCCTTCCAAAAATATAAATAAAAAAGTCTCTCAGTAATCAGTTTTTGTTCTAAAATGTGCAAAATCATCCATCATGTCCCTCAATGCTGAGTTGCATTTTTTAAATTAACATACAGGGAGGATAAAAACAACCCAGTGCGTAACATTTCTATAGAGAACCAAATGAGGAATCACTTTAGAAAATGATGTTCAAGCAAATGCAGATAACAGAGCAATAGCTCTGATACAATATAATGCAAAATAGAACACATCTACTTGACTGCCAGAATGCCAATCTGTTATTTACACATGATTTCCTTCAGCTATCCATAGACAAAATGAGATACTGACCTACTGCACATTCAGAAAAGCTATGTGGTGTGTGGCTTTAAAGGGGGTGCAAGACCCCTGCAGTTCTACTTACAGGGCATGGCTGGTCACAGTATTCCCCTTGCCATCCGGGTGAGCACAGACAAAAGCCATCAGGCTGGCCTGCAGGCTGCTCCATTTGTGCAGTAACATGTCTGGTTACAGTTAAGACCCCAACTTCCACTTGAACATGGAATAGAGCAATCCACTCCTTGCCAGCCTAAGGAAACATAAGAAAAGATTCGGGATGTTTGCATGAAAAAAGCCGGGTAGAGACAGCAGTTTGAAAAGTGCAGATCTTTAGTTCTAGGGCCAGTTTCCTCCTGATCTTGGGGCAAATGCCTTTAAACTGACAGAGCGGTAGATTTAGATTAGACATTAGGATGAAATTTTTCCCTGTGAGGGTGCTGAGGCGCTGGCACAGGGTGCCCAGAGAAGCTGTGGCTGCTCCATTCCTGGCAGTGTTCAAGGCTGGGTTGGATGGGGTTTGGAGCAACCTGCTCCAGTGGAAGGTGACCCTGTCCGTGGCAGGGGGTTGGAACTGGGTGAGCTTTAAAGTCCCTTCCAACCCAAACCAGTCTGGGATTCTGTGTTTCTGTGATAAATTCAGATTATCTTGGAGGCAAAGAGTGGCCCATTTCTTATGACCTCCCAGCTTCATCTGCTAGCATCTGTACATACAGGAGGGTGATACAGGTATCACTGTGTTGGATGTTCACCAGATTCAGGTATGCCTCTCTGGGTCCTGCTTGGACAGCACAAGATAGTGCAGTACTGTCTGGCAGGGTAGAGACCTGCTGATCCGTAAGAATGCAAGAAACTTGTCATTTGATGCTGCCTGTTTCTTACCTCGTATTTTTGGGGAATGCTGTTTAATACAAAGAAGCTATCACACCTGAAAAAAGACCAAGGCCATCATTTCTAACCATTAAGGCTCAAATCTTAACTACCAGCAGCACAATGGCTTTCATTACACTGCAGCTGTATGTAATGGAGTTGAGCAGTAACTCATGGTTTATACACCCTCATTAAATGGGGTTCTACAGTGATCCATTAATTCCTGTTCGAAATGCCAGATTTTATCGTTATTTGCCTCACTTTTGTTTTAGGGCTTATGTATGCCACACAGGCATAGCTCATGTTGGGATTCTGGGGGAGGGTACCGCTACACAGGGAACAGAAGAGACACTGTGCTATGGAGCAGTACCAGAGTTCTCAAGTGATTACTGAATACATGGCTTATGCTCACTACCAAGCAGACAAGGGAATTATGGACATGTGTGGGAAGCAAAGATGTTAGTCTGCAAGGATACTCTGGAGCAGGGAAGACTTCCTGTTTCCCTAGATAAAAGACAGTTGCCCCATCCTGCAACCCCATGTCAGCTCAGGAGACAGAAGGTACCTGAACATTTAGATTAGATATTAGGAAGCTCTTCCCTGTGAGGGTGCTGAGGCGCTGGCACAGGGTGCCCAGAGAAGCTGTGGCTGCCCCATCCCTGGCAGTGTTGAAGGCCAGGTTGGACACAGGGGCTTGCCGCAACCTGCTCTAGTGGAAGGTGTCCCTGCCCGTGGCAGGGGCTGGAGCTGGGTGAGCGTAAAGGCCCCTTCCAACCCAAACCAGTTTGTGGTTCTACGGCTTGGGTTTCACTGTGTTCGGGCACAGGGAGGACAGGGAACTGAGGATGGCAGCAAGGGCAGACAGCCAGAGCCCACTCCACAGTACCCAAGTGCAAGGCTGGCAGCTGCGATCAGCTGGAGCCCAGATTACCAGGAAAGCCTGTGGCAATGAGAGCAGCCCAAGCTGGAGGCAAGCAGTCTGCAGGCCAGGGTCAGGCCTGGTGAGGATAGCCATGGCTGGCCACAGCTCAGTGCAATGGGCTAAAGACTAGACAGAGCCCCTGCCCCCGGCCCACTTGTGTCACTCTGGGCGTGGAGGGGAGAACATGGAGGGGCTTTTGATTCTTGGAGAAGTGGGGCTGCGAAATGATAGAGATAAACCCCAGCAGCCTGGGGACTGCTCTGCATTTCCTCTGGAGAGGAGCCACAGATCTGTGAGCACACTGAGTTCTGTGACCTGTTCTTGCAGCAGAGCAGGGAAGTCTGGCCCCTGTTCAGGGCAGAGACAAAACATCCAGTCAAGCCCCTGTTGAGTTTTGATACTTGGGCAGGCTGTTGAATTACCGACAGGCACGATAAAATAGTGGAGTTAGTGACTGCACAGCTGTGCCACTTGAAAAGGGGAGAAGCACTGACGCCAAACTGCAGACAATTGTTAAATCTGACTTTTGTTTACCTTCTTTGCAGTAGCACAGACCATCCACAGGGGAACACGCACCATCATTTTTGCAATTACAGACTGATGAGCAGTTGGTTCCATAGGTTCCTGCCATGCAGGTAATGGTGCAGTCATCTCCCTGCAAACCAAAAACCATCAGAGTCAGCTAACGGAATCGGAATCTCAGGAAATTCCCATCTCTGCACAGGGAGGCTTTCTCTTTCGAAACAGTGAACAGAGTGTTATGAGCTGATTGCTGAATCTTCAGCACTCGAGCAGTTACCGCTGCTTCCCATGATTATGATGCAATTAGTGCTTTGATTGACTTGGAGAAAAGGGACAAGTTTCTGGCATTCATTCAGCGGGAGGTGGGGAAGTTACAAAAACAAACCTCCTAGAACAGATGTCAGATCATTAAGCAAAACATCACTTACAAAACACTAATCACAAAATATACAGTCTGAAACTGCGCAAAGATTGCTCTGCAGTTCTTGGAAAATAGATTCCAAGAATAAGGTTGTTAAAAAGCTAAAGGAGCTCGTCCCTCCTCATCTTCCACAGGCTGGCAGAGAGGAAAAAGACACAGCAGGTGTGTTAGACCTGTTTGATGCATGGCTGGTACCTGCATTTGTTTTCAATTAGTTTGAATGAGGCTGTGGCTTTAGGAAGAATGCTGAACAAGGAGTGATGGGCATGTCAGAGAGAGGGGCACACAGAGCCAGTTTCTCCCTGTTTCTGCTTTTGTGTGGCAAAAGTAAGGGTAAACACTTGTATGCTAGAGAAACAGAATATTTCAACAGCAAACTACGGTACTGTATGCACTGATTAACTTGTGTGGCTGAGAGACAGCTCTTGCTAATGTTGTTCACCTGATGAAACAAGGACATCAAAATGGGAGCACAAGTCCTTTAAACCTCCTTACTGAGTCCCCTAGTCGGTTCTACATACGTTAGCATATACAATTTGTTTCTGCTTCTATGTGTAATCCTGATTTTCCCATCACAAATTAGCTCTGGAATTTACTTTTTCAGTGAGTCAAACTTCAATAATTTAGTTCTATGTCAGAGAAAGCTCTCCTACTCCAAAGTTAAAGAGTAACTACATTGCGCAGTGTGACCTATACCATTGCTCAGGGGAAAAGATATTGGTCCTAATGTATTTTTGGAGGTGAGAGGCTCCACTGTTTGATAGGAGGATCCATTTATCAGGAGATAAATGCACACAGTGTCAACTTCCCTATGCCATGGCAAGTACCTCCAGGAGCCTGTATATCACAGCCTCAGACACTGAGACAGTAAAAGGAAATATGAACAGCTTCTTGAGCACCATAAACCCCATATGCTTGCTGTAGCAGCTCTGCCTAGCACCAGGATGACTCAGCCTATTTTATACTAAAACCTTTGTTTTAGGGGAAGTAAAAGAAATGGATAAAATCCGTGTTGCTCAGAAGTAAATCCTACAAGTCCCTGATTTTTGAGTGAAGGCAGTGTTTGCAGAAGATGCTATCTTTGACCTTGGTGGAGTAAAACAAGTTCCTCTGAAAAGGCCTGGCAGTAAAAGATGCTGCCTTGACAGCCAGAAAATCCAAAGCAGGCTGCCCCTCATTACCCTGCCAGCATGCCTACAGAATGAGCTCGGGAGCCCAGAGCCGAGTGGGATGGCAGAGGGGCATTCAGCCTCCACGCCTAATCAATCCTCTGCCTTTCTCCTGCGTGTAACAATTAGACAGCCAATTAGTGCCACTTAAAAAGCCACATCTTGTGTGAATGAAACTCCCAACTCATTTCATGTACAACACAGAACTGCTGGTACTGGTAATAATTTCTATGACAACTGACCTTATCAGAATTTGAACTTGTGATCTGGAAGTGAAAGAAAATTCCTTTGAAAAGAGAAATAGAACAGAGTGATGTGGAGCTAAAATATCTCCCTTGGGAACTGGAAAAGTGCCTTGAAGATGGAAGTTTGAGAGACCAGAGGAGGTCTGGAAAACTGCAGGTTAAGAGAGGAATGACCCGGTTGTACCAGGCTGTGAACAACCTGGTCTGGTGGAAGGTTCCCTGCCCATGGCAGGGGGTTGGAACTGGATGGGCTTTAAGGCCCCTTCCACACAAACCATTTTGTGTGTTCTATGATTCTATCACTAACTAAACCAGCATCTGGGCCATGGGTTGAAGCAGAAGGTGGGTTTCCAGTTCCTCACTGACTTTCTGTGACTGCACATCAGCTTGTGTTATGCAGTAAGTTCCCACTGGCCATGTTACAGCAGGCTGGTGTGGATTCACTGGTTTTCTATAGGCTCACTCTGTGTGGAGGGCAGTCAGACACAGACACTTTGGCCATCCCAAAGAAAAGGTGTTGTCCACCAGCTAAACATCAGGCTGCTTCATCTTTATTCAGCATGCCTTTGAGTTTTGGCCTTTGCTTTAATGTACTCTACTTTATGCACTAATAGAGGGTGGTCATTCTGGCTGTCCACTCTACACACACTTACTTTGCAAACAAACCTTAGCTGAGAAAATAACTGGCTTAATGAGGTTTCTATCACCGGGTTTGACAAGCAGGACCTTCAGAGCTTGCGAGTGACAACTGCCAAATACACTTCACTTCTTAATTACATAAGAGGAAGATGCACTTGAACTATAGCACTGGCTCTAAGGTTTTATTAATTATAAATGCACACCTCGTTATTAACATTTTGAACTTGATTTGGGAGGGTGACCTATGAAATGAAATGCATTCAGGTATTGCTAAAGATATGGAAATTCCCCTTCCCTCTTGGCACCTGCCCTAGTGAATAAGGCTGCGGTATACGTCCATCCAGTTGTTAATGAGGTATATGTTCTTTCAAACTGATTTCAGCTGTTGTGTATTGAATCTTCACTCTTGCAATCTGGTACTTTATATTTCTATCTATTTAGTAAAATTAATCAACAGCTGTGCTCCTTATGTTGATTATTCTTTCTTCTATTAAGATCGGGAGGTTAATGAGAGTAGTGAAAAGCCTGGATGTGGTGTACGTGATAGGAAGGAGTAGCTAATTCAATCAAATGTATACCCCTGAAAATGTTAAAGCTATATTAAGAAGTCTAGCTATAAATACCTTGGTATTTCACATCTCTGTTTTCCAAGTCAGAATGATCCATATGGACATCACAAACCTTCAGAAGTGCTTCATTTCCTTCATCATTTTCACCCAGAAAGCCTAGTTTATCGACATATAACCCTGAAATCTATCCAGTGGACTAGTTCCTAATGTCAGGGGTCAGATCTGACCCTAACATAATGAAAAAATTCTCTTTATGGGAAGTGGGACTGGGGCCAGCTCCAGTAAATGCCTGGCTCCATGTATGAATGGGATGTTTGTGCCCTCTGCTTTGTATTTCACCTTCCCAGTCTGGGAGGTGGCACTCAGAAGCAGAGTGAGCCTCTTTTTGTTAGAACTCTTGAGTCTGACAGGAGTATCCCAACATGGCAAAGACAAAGGTGGGGGATCAGTGATCCCTGGGACCTTAAAAATCAGCTTTAAATCAAAGTGAATGGTGGCAGTAATGTAACAAATACCACCCATATGACCTTCCATACCTTGAAGTACTTCAGAAATACTAACTAATTGTTGCTAAAACCAGATGACAGACCTTTCTAGCACCACGAGAGGTTTGGGCATACAGTTCTTGATATTGTTAATTCTCCCCTATGTAGGCAGGGTTAGGCCAAAGGATCCAAACTCCATTAATAACTCAGTCTGCCAGCTCACCATCCATCAGCATCAAATATTAATAGACTCGGAGGGCCAGATCATACATCTTTCTGGATGGCAGTCAATAACACGTCTTGTTTCTGTTCAGGGAGAGGGGATGATTTTCTTCCACAGAAATTATTATTGTACAGTATTAGTAGAGCTTAAAGACACACTGCTGCTGCCTTAGGTGTTAGCTGTGTTAACAAGCTCTGGATACTTCACAAAATGTTTTCCCCTGGATTAATGTTGCCCCAACAGATTAGACTGCCTGTTTCTGTTAAACGTACATTCCTGCTGTAAACGATGACTGACTCCCTTTAAAATCCTTTTTCAGGGTTCAATAGAAAGACTTCTATTTATTCCTGTACATTTTGGATCAGGCCTTTAAATCTGGGAAATGCATTTTGATAGAGGGGAAAAAAAGGTATTCCAGAGCATAAGGGGAGTTAATAACCCAGGAATGGTCAACACCACCTGGCAACGTCTGCACCGATACCTGGTCTGTCTCAAAGTGTGATTATTTAAGGATGGGAATTAAGGATTTCAGAAGCTACGATCTACAGGAATAAATTTGCCTTGGGGGGCTAAAGCCTGGTTGCACTGAAGTCAGTGGCAAAACAGAAAATCAATTTTTCGAGGCCTCTGCCACGCAGAAGACTAACAGGATGTTATTGAGCTTGGCCTCAAGTTTGCAGGATAAAGACCTACGTGACAGGTTTGGTCTTGAGGTTTAATCTGTCAAGGTGCTGAAAATCCTCAGCTCCTGTGCAAATTATGAGGGGGACTGACAACATTGGACGGCAGAACATTTGAACCTGTGTGATCTGCAATGGGACTCCAACTAATCTGAGATCTGTAACACGGTACCAGGTTCCTCCTTCTCCCACTCCGCCTTTTTCTGTGCCAGAAGAATTAGAGGCGCAGCACCTGCCACCACCCACAGGGAAGCTCAGTGCTGGGTTCTCAAAGCTCACAGCAACGGGAGTTAAATAGAAAGAAGGGCATGGTGCAGTGCCATATGTATGCAATGATAAACAGATCAGAGAGACAAAATGCAGGTGTGGTTTGTACCTGGTGTCTGCATGACCAGATAAGCTGATTGCTATGGATTTAGTACATAAAAGGATATATTTATGTGTACACACGTTACACGGCACACCAGTGTGCTGGTACACAGCATCTGTGCACTGATGCAGATCACAGATACAGTTCGGTATATTTACTTATTTAATTGTGACATTTACAATTAACCCAAAGTGGTTCTCCACAAACATTCCCTCAAGGTAAACATATGGTATCCAGCAACATAAACTGTCAGAACAAACTTACTTCCTTAATGGTGTTCTAGTGGAAATTAATGTGCTCTTCATAAGCACATTAGCAGCAGTAGGAAACTGTACTTTTACAGGTCTTCTCCTCCACCCCAGACTCAAACAATTAATTCATGACCTTACTACACAGCATCTTTAGTTTTCCAGACATAATGATGTCCTCTGGCAGAATTCCCTTCCCCTCTGGGTGTTACTAATTACTCCCTGCAGATGCTATTATTGGTGCTAATGATAAAATGCAGAAGAAAGGTTGGGGAAGGATCTTGTGCCCCGCACAAGCCAAGCGTTCAGTTTGCAGGTAATCACTTTTGTTAAGAACTGACAAATGTTCCTTTATTCACTTTGCAGCATTATACAAAGTAGCTGTGCGAGAATTTGATATACATCTAAACTGGCACAATGAAACCATTGATGACCTTATTCCATCTCCTTTTCCTTTTGCCCTTTTCATGGGAGAAGATGGGGTAAGGTGGAAAGGATGGGAAAGAGCTACCTTATATTTATGAAGTGACTTTGCAACCCATGACTCACCCAAAGAGAACCAGGCAGTCCTGAATGCTGAAGTCTTTCATTAAATCATAAAGAGCTTGAACAGCCACCTGCAAAGCTTTCCCCAGTCTACACCTCAGGGGCATCACAGTCCTCTGCAAGTGTACAGTCAAACCTGGACATACCATGAGGACTAAGCACAGCTTCCCTTGGGAGTGGGAAGAACTTGCCCCTTTGTCTCCTAAAGTCTTACAAGGATTTATAAACATTTACAAATGGATGTCAGCATTTTATGTCACCTCTGGATTTGTGCTAATATGCTAATTCGTACAGTAAAGCTCACAGTAAGTGCCAGGTTCAAAATTAGCCTGACACTGATTTGCAAATTTGGTGTTTCATCCGAAATATTCAGCAAAAGATGCACACAAACAAAATGGAAACTTTATATAGAGAGTAGGAAGTAAAAATATTATAAATACTGTTAATTTTACTTACAGTACTTTATTCAATACTACTTAATTCCATTTTCCTGGTTATAGCCAGCGCTTTTGTTACACAAAAGCAAAGCTGGGAGCACTGACAGTGAGGGGAGTAAAGGCTACCACAAAAGAACTGGGGTTTGCTGTTTTCCAAATCGTTAGTACAGAATCAAGTTGAACTTGGTAGATTCCTATTATTATAAACCCAAAAATATTTGCTGCTGCTGGCATAACACATGAGTTCTGGAGCACCAACTATATGTCCATCTTCCCAGAGGGGACCTTCCCCTTCACACTGACCTTGGGAAGCCTTTAGCCACAGCTTAGGAGAGCCTCCGATTAGGACTTTGCTACCTAGAACATGATTTGTACCTATCAAATTAGAGAACTTGTGCAGCCTGTCAGTATGGATACCACGTACACATATATAGAGCTGGAATTAACAGCACAGAGCTTGTGGTTTCCAGCACAGTAAATCCCATCTGTAAGGGTTTTACTACGGAGGATGCAAGGATCTGTGTGTCTCAGGAGACAGGCACTGGACATGGCTCAGGGTTCTTTCAGACTGAGAATCCAGGGCATGGGCCCTGAGATCTTGTGTCTGAATATGTCCCTATCCCACCAGCTCATGGGAAAGAGGTAAGGGAGGCAAGGCGCACTACTGGCAGCAGAGCTGCCCTGGCTGCCCTCATGCCAGGAACAGAGGGTTTTTTCCATTGGGTATTCCACAACCCATGTACAGTAAGCCCACTCAGGCAAGCTAAAGGACACTGTGCAGGACAGGTCTCATCTTTGGAAGCACAGGGTGCACAGAATCTCAACACTCTCCCGTCCTCCAGCATCTTGGCTCCAACATGCTTCAGACATCCAAGAGGAATAATGAAACTGATGGCGGAGTGCTGCTGTGTAAGAACAAAGCCAGTAAATTCCAGCTTTGGGAGGCTTTTTTTTGCCTCAATGAAATCAAGTGAAGACAAACACAAATAGAACTTCCATTACAAAAACTGGATTTTGCATACTAACCCTCAGCAAAGCTGCGGTTGGATTTCTGTCAGGGAGTGTTTTAATCCCCCTCGCCACCAGGGAATAGTTGTCAAGTTTCCACTACAAATATGGCCAATATCAGTCAGTTATCTGCAATTAAAAAATCCATTCCTACTGTTCAAGCCACCCAGATATGGGCATTAAAAAACAAGAAAGAGAATTCAATAAAGAGAGCATGGGAGAGATTGCACCCTCCCCTCTGCTTCCCATAAATCAAAGTAGCACTGTTGCTGGCCAGACAATCTAGACTAACTTTACAACACTTGAATACCTGCCTGGTTTAGTATTTGGGCCTTAACTGCAGAGCACTTTAGTGTCAGCAAGGCAATGAATACAGCATCATATAATTAAATGTATTCACCAAGAAAGTAGCGAGGAGAGTAAAAAAGATGATCATCAACCTCTGAACATGATTTTTTTTAATACAGTCAGCACTTTTCACCTAATAAAATATCACAGAACACATTTATCCAGGAGGAAACCTCTCCCAGAATAGGAGATTGGATTTAGACTGGCTAAAACATCTCCTACATCATTTCCTCGGGACATTTCATCAGGTGAGATGGCGCATCATACCCGAGAGGACAACCTCCCACAGGCAGGCTGTAATGGAGTACAAGCAGCACAGCCACGAACAGCTCGGGAAACATGATGGAGGTCAGTGTTCAGCTAAATCAGATGATGTTCAGAGCTTGGCCAGCCCCAGCACTTGGCTACAGAAGGGCAAGATATGAAAATAAACTCCTAATTCTGCAGGAGATTGTTTATGGACCAGGTATTTCAGGTGGAAATGAAAACACCTATAATACACAGGTTTAGATTTAGTTAATGGGAAGATAGATACTCCCACCCGGAGTACTGCATCCAGCTCTGGGGCCCTAACACAAGAGGGACGTGGAGCTGTTGTCTCCACAGACAGAGGAGGCCACAGAGACGCTGCAAGGGCTGGAGCAGCTCTGCTCTGGAGCCAGGCTGAGAGAGCTGGGCTGGGGCAGCCTGGAGAAGAGAAGGCTCCTGAAGGGGAGACCTTAGAGCAGCTCCAGGGCCTAAAGGGGCTGCAGGAAACCAGGAGAGGGGCTTTGGCCAAGGGATGTAGGGACAGGACAAGGGGAATGGCTTTAACCTTCCAGAGGGGAGACTGAGATGAGCTCTTAGGCAGAAGCTCTTCCCTGTGAGGGTGCTGAGGCGCTGGCACAGGGTGCCCAGAGAAGCTGTGGCTGCCCTGTGTCTGGCAGTGTTCAAGGCCAGGTTGGACACAGGAGCTTGGAGCAACCTGCTCCAGTGGAAGGTGTCCCTGCAGGGGTTGGAACTGGATGAGCTTTAAGACCCCTTCTAACCCAAACCAGTCTGGGATTCTATGATAAATCATCAAGTCAGTTCAAACGTGTCTGTATCAGGAGGATTACAAATTCACATTATGGGACCAGCTGGATAACCAAGTCCTCTGTTTAGTTAAAGCAATTTAAATCTGGAATAGGGCCACTTCACATTTATTCAGATGAGGCTGGGAGCAAACTCTCGTGATATTTTAAACTTAAACTCTGGGGAAGCTATAAAGAGTCTAACATCCGTGGGGCTCATTGCTGCTACTATAATCAACTTTGACCAGCTGCTATTCTAAACTGCTCCAAAAACCATGGCCGTATCACAATTAAATGTCCCCAAAGGTAAAATGGCCCAGGCATAATGTGTGTTATTTCAAGTTAGTGGAAAGTATTTACATGCCTGAGAAGTACACATTTGGTACCTGTGCTCTTCATGATGTACTCAACAAGCTACTTATGTCCAAACCACAGAAGTGAGTTAAATATGCCAAAATACTAAACAGCAGCCCTTGAATACTACTGGTAAAGACAAGGAGAACCTATTTCTTCTGCCTTTTTTAAACGGAGAGGCCTGAGCTGGAGTCACCACTATGGTAAAGGAAAGATTTAAACACACTCTGTGAAATTCCATCGTTTTCTTTCCCAGATTTGGGCAGAACAGATCAGTGGCTAACTGAAGCCTAAGCCATTTGGAACTACAGATAAGCATTGCAGTGCAGTGTACCTCAGAGTGGGAATCCAGAGGAGGCCGTGACAATCCTGCACCAGCTATTTTATTGGAGTACCCTTGTCTGGAAATTAGAGATGGTTTCTGCTCTGTCCACGTAGCCTGAGTGGCACAGTACAAGATCTACCTTGTAGAACAATTGTGGCCTCCTGACTTCTTTGCAACAATAAATCTGGGCTCTGGCTGACAAGTCTGAGCAGTTCTGCAAAAAGGACATTAGCAAAACCAGGAAATAAAAGGTATCATTTATCCTTTCAGCCTCTATGACATCCTCTGGCAAGAAGATCCACAGTTTAATTATAAATAGAAAGGAGAAAAATTATCTTTATTTGTTTGCTTCAAATCCACTGCCTGATTTTTAATTGGGAAACTTCTTATACTGTGATAAATGGCAAAGTCACTCCTTCTCCCCCTTCCCCTGTGGTGTAAGAGACCTCTCACATATCTACCCTTGGTGACCCCTTTTCGAAGCAAAATCATCCCACTCTCTTATTCTCATTTTATGGGAGCCATTTCACAATTTAATTACGCATTCTGTGAAAAGCACTATCTTTGTCTTCAAACCTGCTGTGCAATCATTTAATTGGCTGCCCCTTGTTCCTGGGTTATTAGAAATAGTAAATAACTATTCCTTGTTCCTGTTCTATACACCATCCCTACTTCCATAGACCTCTATCATATCCCTCCTCAGCCATCTGTTTTCTGCATTCAGTTCTAGCTTATTGAGTCATTCTTTGTATAGAAGCTATTCCATACAAAAGATGATCTTTGTCACCACTCGCTACTTCCATTATATCCTTTGTAAGCAGGAATCAGCCAAACTGTGTGCAGTAGTTTGAGATATAGATATATTATGGATTCACATAATACCTCAGAAATGGTTTTTTCCAGCCAGTTTTGTTCTCTTCCTGATCATTCTCACTATTCTCTCTGGCGCTCTGGATTCGTTCAGGTTTTGACCTGTGCCGAGCACACATTTGAGCTTTTCACAAAACTATCCACTGTGATTGCCTGAGCTCCTTCCTTAAATGCTAGGAATTAAATTAGAACTCACCTTCTGTGTAGTTACTTCATGTTATTTTCCTGTCGCCTGCTACTCTGCATTTTCGAACACTGAATTTCAACCTACCCAGTCAGGCAGTAACATGAAACCTTTCCCACATTTGATGCTATCTTTACGTTTGATAATCACAATAGTTGTGCCTTATTTGCAAACTTTCTTTTAGAATCATAGAATCACAGAATTCTTCTGTAGCTGTGCTATATAATTAGGGATAATGTCCAGGCACAGACTTAAATCTAAACTTCTCTAACCCGCACACTGTCTGCACTCACCAGTGTGGTCCCTAGCTGAGGCCTGCACCCTTCCGTAACAGAATTCTGCCAAACAAACCCAGTGCATCAGCACATCCCTGAACTCCTGTTCACACGGACAGGAGGGACTGAGCCCAGGAGTGAAATGTGCTGCACACAGCAGGTATCCTCTTGCTAAGAGCGCTGAAGCCACAGAAGCCACAATGTGGATGGAAAATACCCAGGTACAGGGCTGATGATGCTAACATCTGCATTTGACAGTGGTACTGAGCTGCATGATCCACAGGTGAGAGGGTCAAAACAAAAAAGCACCTAGAAAGGCAAAGAGACATCAACTTCAAGCTAATGGGGTTTGCGACGTATCTTCTAAAAGCTGGTCAATAACCCAGCAGTCATACACAGGCAGATCAACAGATATCCCCCCTCAAACTTCCACAGACAGTCCTAAATCCAAAAACCTTCAGCAAAAAGAGTGCAAAATCTGGTACAATTTCAGTTGCTCTTTGGCATAAGGAAACCCAACCAGGATTTTCCATTTATACCCATCCGACTGTAAAGGATAAAGTCTTTTCCTTTGACAGTGTAGTTAGACAGAAAATAACATGAAAAAAACCAACCTGTGTGTTAAATCCTATGCTTAGGTGGTTTTAATGCAGTCAGTTTGCAATTTGAACCACCAGGAGAGTCAGCTATCAGCACTTTTATGCATAGATCCACAGATAGTGTGGATAAAGACATACACATTTCGAAGCGTAATAGATGAAAAGAGACACTGTTATTGGCAAGCAGTTTATTCCCCTGCAAAATTCAGGTCAAATAACTCAGTCTGAACAGAATATTGGGCTCTGCTGATTCTGAATGAGGCGACCGGAACTGAAATGCAATTTGGCACAGCCACAGTGCCAATCAAGGATAAAATATGTCAACTAGCAACAAAGGCAGAGGCACTCAGGCTTTCTGTATGAAGTTGGTTCCTTTGGACCCACTTACGAAAGCTTTGGAGTTATTCAGGTAAACAAAACTGCAGCAGAGCCCAGAAGTAAAAGTACATATAAGAAAAGGAGGAGACCTGGGATTTGCTCACAGTTCTTACCAACTTATAGACACGGTGTGTGACTGAGTAAGCTCTCATTAGTAGAGGCAGTCACTGAGGCAAACTCCGCTCCTGTGTATCTGGGACAATCCTACTGAAGCTAGCAGTTGTGTTCAGGCAAACCTGGGCTGACAAAGTGGAATCTGAGCTGTCACAGACAATTTCTGAAGCTTTTACATTGCTAAGGGAGTGAGCAGACAAAATAAAATAGCAGTAGTTCATAAAAGTGGCTGAAAAATGCCACTGAATTCAAAGAAAGGGATGTATTTTCTGCAACTGAGGGATACCCACCACGTCTTGTGCATCCAGTGACCTTGTTAAATACACCGGTACAAAAGATCACCTGCTCAAAAGCACACAGCAAATGCCCTGATGTGAGAGAAGACCCTTCGTTAGGGCTCATGCAGCCAGGTGCTGCCATGCTTTAGGAAAACACAGGCTCCTAAATGCTGCGGCTGCCGGTGCTCCAGCTGGAATGTCTAATTGGTGAATAGGAGCTCCGGGGGGAGAACACCAACAAGCCTAATAGGCAGCAAGCACCTGGTTAGTTGATATAAAAGTCAATAGTGGAGCAGCTTAGGCTGAAAGCCTGGGAATACACAGGTGGCCTTCCCATAATGATCTTCCCCATTGGGATCTGAATGTAGGGTATTTTCTCCTGTAACATAGCAGAGCTGGAAGAATCCATTTGTGAGTTGTTATTGAAATAATGGTTTTAGACCACATCCAGTTTCTTTGCTTTGAGGTGATGTTCATTGTTTCCTAGTCTAAGTGTGGCAGCGCCACCTCAGAAGTGGATTGACTGCACAGAAAGGTACCTGCCATTTAAGGGAGATGCAGTACAATCTGGGTGACTTGCAATGCTTGTCCTAGAATCACAGAATCATGGAATGGTTTGAGTTGGAAGGGACCTTAAAGCTCACCCAGTTCCAAGGGACACCTTCCACTACAGCAGGCTGCTCCAAGCCCCATCCGACCTGGACTTGAACACTACCAGGGATGGGGCAGCCCCAGCTTCTCCGGGCATCCTGTGCCAGCGCCTCAGCACCCTCACAGGGAAGAATTTCTTATGAAGGGTGCTGTTCCAACAGCTCTGAGTACCTCGGCTGCTTGTCCGCTGAAAAAGACCTGTGGGGACTTTGAAACAGAGAACACAGCCATGCTGCCAAGCTTGACCTGAAGCAATGGTTTGTGAAGGTAAAATGGTACAAGAGCTCAGACTGCCAGCAAATTTGCCAGTCACTGCTGATGGAAATGCGGTTTGTGATGTAAGTACTGATCCACAGTGAGCTGGACTGAGACCAAAGTCATTTCATGCAGGCCACTGCACAGCCAAAAGAAGATGATTTTCAGTCTGCACTGACCTGGCCTGGATCAGCCTGAGCAGCCCTGGGATGCAAACCTTCATGGTCTGTTACTGGTGCCAGTGGCCTACAAACCCCAGCCATTTTGTGTACATAAATATGTACTGTTGTATGCGTGGAGTAGTGGGTAAGAAAGTTCAGAAGTCATCAATAAAAAGGGATATCAAGATGTAACTCAGAGGTAGTTTTCCTCTAGTCTATAAATATGCAATAATCCTGATAGGTACAAATGATCCCTGACCAGCTCTGTTTATGTGAGGAATGTACCAAAACACTGGGCATGAGATGTTTTGAATTCATGTTAATGAACTCAGACCTTCCAACATGCAGCCAGGCTGATAGGAAAACTTCAGTACAACTGGGAAGTGACAGTTCCTTTCAAGAACAGTTTTCCAGTACACCCTTAATTAGGCTGTATGGAACAGTGGTTTTTTGTTGCCTGCTTAAGATCTGCTTCTTGCTTCACATCCACTTGTGAAGTAATTTGTAAGCCTAAGAAAATTGACCAGGTGGGTTTTCAGGTCTATCTTCCTGTAGAAGATACCAAGAAACTGCAAGTTTGAAGGACAGTGCATTCCTCAGAGTCCAGAACTAAGAAAGAGGGATCTAGGACACAGACACAGCATAGAGGACCCGATTGTGTTATTGTGACTGATGGTCTCACTAGTACCCTCAGCTTTATCTGCTTTTGAAGCACCATGCGGATATCATTTGTAACTTTTCCCAACACAGTTTCCCAGGGCACAGTTATATATTCCATTTTTTGAAGTTATTTTAGTTGAATTTCCTATATCCCAGTCTCTCACTTTACTCCCAGACCTGAACTCCCATCAATATCAGTTATCAAAGAGACTGCATTTCCTTCTTGCTGACTTTGGCAAAATGAACCTCTCCAAACTGTTCAGAACACATTGAAACTTCCAGGTCTTTCTGCTGTTCCTTCAGGTGCATCCCACTGTTCTCTCTGTAGCCAAGCTGGGGCTTTCCCTCTTGTGCTGCTTCCTGCATCACCAGTGACAGTACACCTTGGGCTGGTTTCACCTTTCCATTGCCTATGTCTCTATATTTAAAGGGTAGCTGAGGAATTAGTCCTGGCTACAGTAGGATATTCCCAAACATCTTAAAATGAAGTCTACTAAGAACGTCTGAATAATTGAGGGAAAACAGGAGAAAAACAAAAAATAGGGAAGAGCTCCAAATCTAGCAGCACGGGAATCAATTTCTTCTACGTCATGACTTAAAATACAGTCTTCGTTCAGGCAAAATCCTTTCTTTTTAGGGAATGAATGCATGGTACCTTTAACCTGGTTGTACAGGGAGGTGATTATGTGAATTTGAGGTCCATGAGCCTGTCTGAGTGTCTTTTGCTAGGAAAGTGCAACAGGAGACCTGACAGAGAGACAGTGTTCCTGTACTGGGGAAGGAAAGGCCAGGGGACTAAAATATAAATCTGTGGAAAACAAGGCTCTTTCAGTTCCACCACTTACAGGACAACTTGTTTTACTTCATAGAAACATAAGAACACAGAATGGTTTGGACTGGAAGGGACCTTAAAGCTCCTCCAGCTCCAACCCCTGCCACGTGCAGGGACACCTTCCACTGCAGCAGGTTGCTCCAAGCCCCTGTGTCCAACCTGGACTTGAACACTGCCAGGACACAGGGCAGCCACAGCTTCTCTGGGCACCCTGGGCCAGCGCCTCAGCACCCTCACAGGGAAGAGCTTCTGCCTGAGAGCTCATCTCAATCTCCCCTCTAGAAGGTTAAAGCCACTCCTCCTTGTCCTGCTCTTACATGCCCTTATAAAAACCCCTCCAGCTTTCTTGTAGGCCCCTTTAGGTACTGGAAGCTATTGTAAGGTCTCCACAGAGTCTTTTATTATTAATTAATAATTCCCTTACTGCCAGGGATTATTAATTACAATTAATAATTCCCTTACTCCCATGAGCCCATGCTCAAACCCACCTGCATAGTGAGGATGCCCTTTCCATACCCATTGCCACTACTGCCAGCCATTCACAATGGTTTTGAACCACTGGATTATGAATACAAATAGGAAACCAGTGAGAAGAAAGTGCATCTTCCTTGTACATCTAGGTAATTCCTGAAATGAGACTGGGCAAACTATTGCTGTTGCCTGTAATACTCCACTTAATTGGACAGCTGCTGTGCCAGAAAAGCTTTTCCTCACCTCCAGCAAGTAGAATTTATACTGGTGGCTGGTAACAAGAACATCTTGATAAAATGGTTGAATTTATTTTATAACTATAAATGAAAAGAGCTCTTAACAAAGGGGGGTAACTGATATGCTCCATAAATCAAGGATAAAAGGACACAGGCTCTATTGAAGATTTTTTTCCCCTCGTCTTTTCTTTTTCAACCTTTTGATGAGGTGCCCTGTTGCTCTGAAATGAGCTTTCACTGAAGTACTTTTGGAATTATCTCAAAGAGAAAGGGATCATTTAAATGAGTTAAAGCCCCCAGACCAGATTCGCTATCTCCAACCTTCGGTTCATTTGGTAGATGAAGAATTTAGTGGAATTTATAAGTAATTTCACTACTAAAGAAGAGACTTATGAGACAAAGAAGCCTCATTCATTTTTTCCTGCTTCCTTCTGAAGTGGGGAAGGATGATACATCCAGACTAAAGATGAAAGCAAATATGTTGAAGAGAGGGAAGAATCTGATAAATTTGTACCTTCAGTGTTTGGAAACACCTGCAGGCAACGACTCTTGCAATTCCTCCAGAACTAGCTGGGATTTCAGTCCTTCAGGGAAAATTCAACTGAAGATAAGATAAGGTGCTCTTTTCTATTTACTTTTTTTCCTCCCTTCAGACAACAGAGAGAATTTTAAAGGTGTAGGACAGGACAGCAGGCTCCAATTTTCTTTTAATATAGAGGGAAAGATTGTTTTTATTCTCCTCTACTTTTTTCTTCAGGAGCAAGAGATATTGTATGTGCCAGAAGGAAGCCAGCCATGGCTGGAATGCTCAACAGACTGGACCTGTAAGTTCCTTATGACCTCTATAAGTAACACAAAATTACGGTTCTCCTCATTTCTATAGAAGGGGAAATTGGTCATTTTACTCCCTGGGTGGGCATATGGTGGACTAAGGATAGCCTGACACTGTGTGGGGTGTTCGCACTGAGATCATCCATTACCAAGCCTGCCTTACAGTTCCTGTGTATTTGAATAGGTTTATAGCGCTATAGCATACATCCGTTTTACGCAGTACTCGAGCTATTGCTTACTGCGTGTTACACTGGCTGACTTCTACTCCAATGTGCAAGCAGGCTGTAAACTTGTACTCCAGTGTAAACCTTGGAAGCAATTTGCTCCCCTGTGGCAGAGAAAGCGTTATGTTGAGGAACTCTGGCATGCCAGACAAAACTGCGGACTTAGAGACCCAGATTAAGGCTGTGTTTCAGTCCTTAAGTGCACAGATTCCTACTGAGCTCAGCTGGAGGTATATATGCATAAGCACTTGTATAAGCATATACTTGAAAGGCACTGATTATTATGCTTCTAAAATGCAATTTTGATGCAACATCAACAGCAGATGCAAATGGCTACAGATGCACAGGACTGGGATCTACCTTGGAAAGTCTTAGGGAATCCGAGTGACGTTCCAAAAGCTGAAAAACCTTCTGGAAGAGGTAATCACTGCTATAGTTTCCATACTTGCCTGTACTGTGATTGGCTTGCATGGGATCTACCAGTATATTCAAGGAACAGAAGAATGTCAGAATGGATTCTTTCATTTTGGTGATGAAGTGCTCTAGCTTTGCTTGCCAGCATGCAGGGCTCAATAAAAGCAGACAGGCCTTCAAAAAACTGCAGCATAAATAGATGAACTCTTTAAAGTAATACAAGTTCTGTCATCTAGAAGTGATATATAGACCTAAGTGCCCACCAAAGTAAAAGCTGACCGCACATTCTGCAGATAAGTGCTAAAGTTTTCTCAGAGTGTCTTGGCTGAGAAATGTTTTAGCTACACATTTCCTTGCCACGATAGACAGAATGAAAGCATCAGAAGTCAAATCCATTTTTCATAGGAGGAAAACAAAGCATCCATAAGAAAAAAAGGCCTATCACAGGGTGAGGTCTCCAGATAGCCACTCTTTTGAGGGAAACTGCAATTAGCTGTGCAATAGGGAAGGTGAACTTAGTTGCATTGCACCAGCATTTATGATTTTGGTAGCTAGAATGCTGATAGGGACGTGCAGGGGATTGGTTTCAAGATTTCCTTGTGAGACAGAAGGTCAGGATTCCTGTGGTCTCCTGTCATATTTAATTCATATCCTCTAGCCTTCTTCACCATGTTTGTTGAATTACGGGAATAAAATTAAATGAACCAAAAACAAAAGAAGAGACGACCTGGCCAATCTTGATTTCTTTTATGTCCTTATTGCACAGCTGATTTCACTGGGCTTGTAAGAGAGCATCTTAAAGCAGGATATGGAAGGAGGGAAAGGTACAATTTAGTATAACCCCTCTCACTACCCCCATAATTACATCCAAGTAATTTATTGCAAGAAGTGACTATTTGCATGTGGGAAGAAGAATCCATTTTTTACCAGTCAAGAATCTCCCTGCCTAGTTTTTAAGGCTAATCTTTGTGTACTCCCTGTGTGTGTTTATCAGATTCCTTCTTACCACAAATGAGGTGGCAGAAGAATGGCTTTTCAAAACCATTCTTTAGAAAAGCATCGCTGGCAATTCATCACATGAGTACTAAGAGGCAGCCCTCAAATACATTAAAAATAACAATTTCAGGGAAGTACCCTACTGGCATCCTTATAATGATGATTCCCTGCAATCCTCTTAGTTAAATTGATACAACCTTTATCCTCCCTTCCCAAGTGGGATGCAACAAGCACAGGGTTTGCAACAAGTCTGCAGTGTGCAAGACTCCTCTACTGCTGGAGCATGCAGGGAGGAGCTCTAGATATGCTCTGTGATTTTGGGATAAAGATTTTGTTGTGGCCTCTCCACTCCAATTATCCTGGTTTTTATTGTCCTTTATGCTGCCTCCAAGAACCAGGCTGGTTTGGGTACAACTGGAGCACTGATTTCTCAGCTACCTCTTCCATCAAATCTACATGTAGTGTCTGCATTGTGGTTTAGACATCGTACAGTTAAAATACTGCAATCCCCTGGTGCCAGCACAGTCGTATCGGAGCAGTCGTATCAGAACAGTTGTATCAGAACAGTTGTATCAGAGCAGTCATATCAGAACTTCACACAAATCACCTGCACTGATACCCAGAAATATCTTTATAACAGTGCCATTTGGGTTTAGAGCTAGGGATGTGAAAATCTCGTCGGCTGAGTCTGACCCAAAATACTCATCAAAAAGCGAATGTTTTGAAGCTCCATCCAAACCTGCAAGCTCACCAATATTTAGCCTTGGCATTTGAATTTCTGGAAATGTCACAGCTAATAAATAATGTATTATTTTCTCAGCTACAATGTACATTTTTATTTTAAAGCTTGAATCTGCTTAACTTCCAAAAACTCAGTGTTATGCTCACGTACGTGTCAACCTATGGGATGGACGCCTTTCCACTTCATACATTTAATAAAGGTGACCAGATGCTTTGTGTTTTTAATGGCTTGTTCTGCATCCCAACAAAATGTCCCTGTTTTGGCTGCGACTGCAGATGATTCATTCTGAAACCCAGCCCAGCTGCCCTGACACAGCCGAGGCAGGGCACAGTCAGAAACCAAACCATCTGTGCAAAAGAAGTGGGCTGGAGGAGTGCTTTGTCAGGGAAAGGCTGTCAATTCTTTGTCACTATGTTTTCAAGGCATCCAATAACCAAAAAGTGCTATGGATCCAGCCTCTCTGCCTTTGCAGTTAAATTGTGCAGTTATATCCCACGTCCCATCATACTGTCTTCCTTTCCTGCTTACTCAGAAACCCTTCAGCTTGCTCTGCTAGGTAAGCTCATGTGTAGATCAAATATTTCTGTAAAACATAAGATGTTGCTCCCACTTTTGTTCTTTCCAGTCATATGGCAAAATTCCTGACCCTGTAGCTGCATCAGCCAAACCTCATGCTAGAAAAAGCAAGAGGGACTCATTTATGGCTTTTCTAGCTAATTAGCTCAGCCCAGCTCTGTATCAGCATCACTCTGTTGTCAGCACAGCCAAAAGAGACATCCTGCATTCGTGAACACTCGTGCCACTCGCTTGCAGGCTTGCCGAATTCAAGGGCAAAATTCTACCCGCAGGCAAAGCTCCCCATTGCCTCAGCAAGAGGCAGGCATGAATATTTGAAGGTAAAGCCTGGTCTGGAGTGTCTCATTGAGACAAGCCACTTCAAGCCCTGAGAGGGTTCTGGCCCCACAGCATCTTTCTCCTGACCTGCAGGCTGTGTTGAAGCAGCGCTGACACTGCTCCCTGCCCAGACGCTGGAGCACACAGCAAGAGGGTGGTGGGAAGGAAAGGTTCCTGTCAAGTTTTCTTTACAGCCTATGTTCTCTAGCATTTGAAAGAACCATTGCAACTCAAGTATTCTGGCATGCATACGAATGACAAATACGCTTCAGAGGCAATAAATTAGCAATTTCAAGGCTTTACTTCCCCTCATGGACTAATTGCCAGAGATTATAGTATATTATGAGAAAGCAATGATACTAATGCCTAAATATGCTTCAGTGATTATAGAGCTATCCTCAATAACCAAGCTGTTTAAATGTCAATGCAAGAAAGCTCTTTATTATGAGATTAAATATTATTTTGAAGCAATAGGAACTTCCCAGGCTTCATGCCTGCAATAATACTGCCTTGGAGCAATATATATTGGACAAAATATGGGTTTTTTTAAATGTCTACAGTGAAGGGTCCCAAAACATTTTTGTGCTGCAGACTTGAACAGCATTCCTGATAAGAAAGAGGATTTTGATCTCTTTTTATTTTGCATTTGTTACTAGCATGCTGCTGCCTTCATTCCTCCACCTTATGCTAATACCTGCATATCACCGCTGTACAGAGAAGATAAATTCTGTTGTTTGTTAGTGTGAGGGAATCAAAGCTCCAAGCCCTTCTTCTTTTCACATCTCTAAGTACTACTGTCTTGCACAGATGCTTTTGACAGCCCTATCCCTCACACCTAAACAAATCTGTTTTTAGCCAGCACTGACAGAACTCTTGGAAATGAGACAGAAGCTCCAACTTTCAGGTTCTGCTGTTGACATGAAGCAGAGAACAAAAGTGTCTTTAAGCCATAACTCCAATTCCACAGTTCTGGAGATGACAGTTGGTGTGGATTTAAAATGGAGGGAGGCTGAAAAGCCTAAAAGCATTTAGCATCCCACTGATCTCCTATAGGACTCCCACACACTACGAATCTTGTCACACGGCTGCACAGCCTTCTCCTATAGATGACAGCAGCATTATCACCCCTCAGAATAAGACAGTGATTTTTCCTAGAAAACCCTAAACACTGCAGTTGGTATGATGTCCACCACGTCTCACAATTGCAAATCAGAAGAGTTCCAGCATGGAAAAAGATCGTATCTCATGAACCCTAGAATCTGAAGGTACCTATTCATCTCATTTTGAGGTTGTAACTTAAACCAATAGAGGGTAAAGCTCACATAGGAGGCTGCTAAATGTCATTGGAAGTTCTAAAAATATTCTGAAATCATAAAAATACCCTATAAATACAAAAATCTGGGGAATGTCTTTGAATCTGAAGCTTGATTTCTAGTAAACTTAGTAATAATAACTAATAATTACTGTAACAATATAGAAAACATAAAGATAGGCCTGTGGGGACAGAACATGTAAAATTCAGGACACAAATTGCAGAAAGACAACTGCTAATGAAGATGTGCTGGAATTCCCTCTTGAAATAATTTGTTTGTTTAGGAAGTACTGTTTCTTTAGCATAGCCTGCAGATCTCCTCCATGGTGTGCTCCTGAAGTGAAGAGGTACTTCACACTTGGGTGACCAGGGAACTTACCAGCCAGAGTTCCATTATGCCCATCTGTAGCAGGACTGGATACCTGGATCCATGTCCTAATACCTTCTGCTGCAACCTGGCTATCTAAAATTTTGGATTTTTGTTGCTTCATCTTAGCTGATTTCTACAGCCATTTTCTATCTCGTCTATAAAATGCAATGCTTGTTTACCTCAGAATGTCTGAAGCTCTTTCTAAAAGACACAAATTGCTCCATCATTTGTAACATTTTCAAAGATCTATTAAAATCACAGTGTGACTGACAGGGAACATGCTGAAAGGCCATGAGAACTCTTTTACTGCTCTTCCAGGCATACAATAACCTGACATCTTTTTTTGGTTTGTCTTGCTTAGACTATATGACGGGAAACCATGTCTTTATCCTTACAACAGTAATGAACTTACAATACTAACGTAGAGTAAACTAGAAGTAAAACATTGACACTGCTCGAAGGAGAAATATGTGGATTTTTAATAAAATAGGGGAAAAGTACCTGCATTTGGCCACTTTTACGCAAACATTATTTGAAACCAGATTAAACTCCTCTTTTCTGAAATGCCCCATTATTCCCAGCTCTCACTCACCATGTATCCCGGCGCACACATGCACTTCCCCGTGACGCTGTCACAGTCTGCACCGTTCTGGCAGGGGCAGGTCAGCTGGCAGCCTTCACCGTAGTACCCAAGGGGACAGGTTTCATTGCAGTAGAGTCCAGCCCAGCCAGCTTTGCAGCTACATTCTCCAGACAATGGATGGCAACTAGTGGAGAGAGACAGACAGCAATGAGATGAGGACTGAAAGAGAACTACAGTCCGTAACCAACAGTAGGGCTGGAAGGGACCTTAAAGCTCATTCAGTTTCAACCTCCTGTCATGGGCAGGGACACCTTCCAGTAGAGCAGGCTGCTCCAAGCCCCTGTGTCCAACCTGGCCTTGAACACTGCCAGGGATGGGGCAGCCACAGCTTCTCTGGGCACCCTGTGCCAGTAGTGAAGAATTTTTTCCAAATATCTAATCTATTTCTATTCTACTCTAATTTGTGTTTTAAACTGAGTGCCATCTCAGCACAACTTTTCAGCAGGGACAGGTAGAAAGGAAAGTGCTGTGGAAGGGAAAAATCTCCTTGGGAAAAGAGTTTTGCAGGGAATA
Source organism: Myiopsitta monachus (assembly GCA_017639245.1). Classification (NCBI taxonomy): domain Eukaryota; kingdom Metazoa; phylum Chordata; class Aves; order Psittaciformes; family Psittacidae; genus Myiopsitta; species Myiopsitta monachus. Next base: position 2,564,208 of record CM029921.1, on the reverse strand, counting down.
TTTAGCCACAGTGAACAGAACTGATCACTATCTGAAGCCTTGGGATTAATTGGGGCAGGAGTCAATAGGAGCCCTGGGACTAAATCTCAGCTGTGCAGGGGAATGAGTCAAGTTCCATTCTGCTGAATAATGAGCATTGCAGCCCAACATTAATCTTCTGGCTTTCATTTCTATTCAGACAATTCCACACTGCTGTGAAAGCACACAGAGAGAAAAGCAGAACAGAGAATCAAGCCCCAAAAACTGGACAGTGCCTGGTCCTCCTGTATCTGTTGGGTGGAAGACTTGAGTTACTCCTTTGTTCCTCCTGCTATGAAAGAGTTTATTCACCAATTTCTCTTCTACAAACAGAAAGAGCTTATCCCAGGTTTTCTTAAGGCAGTAACTTCCCACAGCAGGAGCCACAGGGAGGCTGCGCCAGGAGGGAAGGGAAGGAAGAGAAGGCTGGAGATGTGATAAGTCTCAGTTTGGTGAGGTTTCCAGGGGATGGGAGGGGACAGTATACGGAGATGTCCAGTTTGGGGAGATGAGGTGGTCAAAAGAGAGAGAAGGGAATGGAGAGGGAGTCTAATCTTTGGAAAAGGACTTCACACTGTGTAAGGCTTCGCCTGAGAGCTCAGCATGGTCTGGGCGCCTCCGCAGCATGAGGTTGGTCCATAACACACTGCCTAGCCCTCAGTGAGAAAGATGAGGAACACTGCTGCTGCAAATCAGATGTTCTTTATTATCCTCAGAATAAGAACAATACAGAAAGAACAGGGTTCTACAGGGTGGCACCTCTCTACGGACCTGTCTCCTGCTTTCTTGCCTCATAGAAACTATTTATTTTCCTTTATGATTATTTATTGCTCTGGTTTAATACTGCAGACACGACTGAATGGGTTCCTTTACACCTATAAAATTAATATTGTATATGTTAATTTTCAAGGTAACCTCATAAAACGTCATTTCCAAGTATGCGTCTGGCAATTACTGGTAGGAGAGGTTAGTCATATACTGTTGTGACTAAGAATGATCAGATTTTGTGAGTGTCATATGTTTCATCATAAATAGTGTTTTAGTGACTAATTAAAACAATTCATCAGCTTAACAAACTACCATCCATGAAATTCTTCTGACAAAGCAGTCCCTGAAATTATGGTTGTTCACAAAGCACCTCTTAACATTCAGAGGAAAATAATAAAAGCTCGTTTTTTCCCCCCTCTGTGTCTATTAATCATTACCTAACAGGAGCAGAAAGCTAAACGTTACAGAAATATTCTAAAGTGGATTTCTTGTTTCTCTGTTTTCACTACTGCTGCTCATATCATACACTTAGAATCATAGAATCATAGAATAGTCAGGGTTGGAAAGGACATTAAGATCATCCAGTTCCAACCCCCTGCCATGGGCAGGGACACCTCCCACTAAACCATGCCACCCAAGGCTCTGTCCAACCCAGCCTTGAACACTGCTAGTGATGGAGCATTCACAACTTCCCTGGGCAACCCATTCCAGTGCCTCACCACCCTTACAGGAAAGAATTTCTTCCATGAGAACTGCATCTGTTGGCTGAATTAAATATTTCAAAGGTAATATATGATCATGGCAGTTTGAATCCCTGTGACAATTCAATTGAAAAGACTATATTCAGGAAGAATTTCGACTCCAAGGTTGTCTCCTTTTTGCACGCATGCAAGCTCACATGCACTAAAATGAGAAGCAAGAAACAAACAGGTTTTGTGGAAGAGTCTGCAGGAGACAGGGGGCTTGGGCTCCAAATCAAAGTCCAGTAGAAGGCTGAGACCATATTCTGCCCTGCTAAAGCCTTGTCCACTCTTTCATGAGGCTATGAGCTAGGAAAAGTCCAGTGCAGATGTTTGGGTCACTGCATCCATATACTCTTCCCACTGAAGCAAGAACAATTTTGTCATCAGCCTGAACATATCACAGTCCTGTTTTTCTCCTAGGCCAAGCACTTGCAGTCTTTTAGTGCTTTGAAATATTTACCTTTTGCTGCCTTACAGAGTGCTGGCATTGTAGGATTAGGAAAAAGCCTCCACATTAAACTCCAGAGTTACAGTACCCATAACGTTAGGTCTGGATAGGTAGCACCAGTTGGTGAATAAACTGTACAGCAAGGGAAGGGAAACTTCTCCTTGACAATAGCAGAATAAATCTTTCCAAAGCATTTGTCAAGGCACACAGTAACACACACTATAGTACTATGGAAGCCCAACAAGCAAAAGGATCTTAACATAGCTGGGTCTGAAATGAAGTTGCAGGCTGAGTCCAGCCAGGAGACACAGGAGACTTTCTTAGATACAGTGAACACAATGCCCTGAATGAAAGCCACTTGTTTGGCAATGAAGGTGCCCTGTGGCAGTGTTAACTTGAAGATGGCTGAGATTTAGATGTCTAACCAGCTGTTCTCGTCCCAACCCTGTCAGTGAATCCCATCCATGTACCTTACTCTTTCTGCCTTCATTTTTCCCACTTGTAAAACGATGATCCAATCATCTATGCATCCAGACTGTCCAGTGAACTAAATGCTAGTTGCATTGAGGCATTAATGGTAAAGGTGTTCAGGCAAAGAATATGAAATACAGCCAGAAATGTGAACTATTTGTATAATTCCTTCCTTCCTGCTTTAGATAACTCTCTAGCTCTTATGAGTCCATGGAACACTTTGCCAGCGCAGGTTGCAGCATATGCAAGGCACTTCCCCATGCCAGGAATAAACCGGAATCAAGAAACACACACAGTTCCTCCAGAGAAGGATCACTGAATGCATGGACAAGAGGCCATCCTCCCTTCAACAGATCCCAGAAAGCAAACCCGCTCTTGAAAGACTTTGGCAGGGTTATACATTAGTATTGTGCATTGAATCTTAACAACTTCTATTTCTTCAAATCTCTTGCGTAACAGGAAGGAATCGTGTCAAAACCCTAGAGTGAACGCAAGCAGCCAAGTGCTTCTCTGGCTCTAGGCCAGGTAGAGGCAGAAACGAAGCGGCCACCACGCACAACATGACAGGAGAAGGAGATTGTTCCATTGCTGTTGCTGCAGTTTGTGACCTAGAATATGGTCCCTGGTTTTTGACCCACATTTACAGCCATAAAAGACCCCTTTTTTTAACTCACTAGCTGAACTGAAACCAGAAAGTCTTTTTTGACCTTTAAATTTTGTAAGCGTCTAATTTTGAGGAAATCTGAGGGAACTGGGTAACTTTCTTCAGGCAAATTGGGAGAAGAAATCCTTTCGACAGCACAGTCTGTTCCAATTGCTGAATTTGTTCTCCACACATCTTTCAGCCAAAACAACTTCTTCCCAGTGAATTTCCTGACTTGCTGTTTATACACTAGCACTCGTCATCTCATCTTAATTAACAACAGCCCTAAACCTTATTTAACAGAATTTTCTCTTTTGGTGCCCATAGTAAGTCAGCCTTGTCCAAGCACGTTGTTGACTTGGGTCAAGGCAAAACTCCATGTAAGGTACGAGGGGTTTGGACCTTCAGACTTTTCAGTGTTGAGGCAATGATTGGATAAATCTCTGGAGATGTATCCATTTCATTTTATTGTCATAGTGTCTTCCTTCCCTTCTCGTGTCTCCGACCTGGGAAAGACCTTACTAAAGGTATATGGCTCTGCATGCTGGCTCCTCACCAGTGTTCAGGACTATTCCAGCTATCCACTTCCCTCTCCACTTTTCAGAAGAGCAAGCCAGGGTTATGCCTTTCTGACTATTGTAGACTGGGCTTTTTGCATAGGGAATTAACATAGGTGTGCCCTTCCCTGTGGAAGGACAGGCCAAGTCACCAACACATTCTAAACTACCTAACTCTGGGGTTGTTCAGAGGTTCCGTACAAAGTGCCTTTCAGCGTGCTTTGATGCAGAAATTATTGGATGATGTTGTTCAGCCATTACTATGCAGGAGGTCAGACAAGATGATCACACTGATCTCTTCAGACATTAAAACAGATCTACGAATATAGAAAAGCTGATTGTGTATTTCTTAATGTTCCTCCCCAACCTGCTCCTCAAAGCCCTCAAAACTTTCTATTCCAGCTCTCCAATAACTAAATCAAATGAATCAAACCCACTGACAGAAACAGACAAGCTTCCATCACCTTCTTTCAGGTGTTTATATATAATTATCCTGCCCACCAAGGTATCGCTACAAGTAGCCAACAGTTTAAACTGCTTCTAGGGAAAATAGATGGCTGTCAGTAAATGAGTCACTTTGGAAGACCAGTTCCAGTCATGATAAAGATTCAGCGGAGGAATGGGAGGAGATGGGTGGGAGGTGCACTGTATGGGACTGGTTAAACAATCAGTGGAAATATTTGTTCAGAATATGGAGTGCCTTTGAAGAAGGTCGTTTTCCATCAACTCTGACACTCCTCAGCTCAGGAATTGACTGGCACTTTAAGGAGCTCATTGAAAAGTGGAAAGCTGAAATACCATGGATGAATGAAAGAACATTTACTGATCTACAGCTGGCTGATACCTCTTTGTTCCATAACAGCAGTGATAAGATGTAGGGAAAAGCAAGATTTTATCAATGGAGAGACTAGACTTATTTATTACGGAAATGGAGATACCATCTGAGCAGAGGAGGCTGCCAGTGAAGCCGATGGAGCAGTGATGGGAGGGAAGGCATTAAAATGCATCTGCCAGGCACATGGAGTGTGAGAATGACCATGTGCCCAGAAAAGAGTTGCAGGAGGATTCGATCCAACTTGAGACCTCATCCTTCTCCACAGCTGGATCATGCCAGTCTGTTCTTTCAGGAAGGATCTTCTGGCAAACCCCCAGAGCACCTCTTTGAGTAACCCAGGACGAATTCTTGCACCCTCAAAACCAAAGCTTTCCCCCACTTAAAAGACTTTTACTGAATTGAGCCTTAGCTGAGAAAGTGCAGCCAAGCTCAGCCCTGCTGAGCAGGAAGGCCTGCAGTCCTTTCGCTCTATGGGCAGCTTTATGGGAACACAAACACACAGGCAGCTTTCTGCAGGCCAGGAGTTGGGGTGAGGACGCACCATGTCAGCTACTGTCCAAGAGTGCATTTTCACACTCCAGGTCACATGAAGAAGAGCTTTCACAGAGGAACAGTTTAGCTTGTATTTACCACAGGTTTTAGCCTTGCACGCCAGTGGGTGCTGCAGAGTGGTGTGACACGCAGGAATTCATACCTTAGCTCACTGCAGTAACTCCTGACACCCCTATCCTTGGTACAACACAACATTAGCTGTCTGCGTATAATGCTCTGCTCATGCCTTATGGGTATTACTCTTTTTGGCCATGATTTCATGATACACAAAATAATCAGGAGTGATAGAAGCCTGTTGCACAGAGCTCCTCTGAGGTGTCAAACACTGGTTCCTTGCAGGCAAACCCAGCAGAGCTGGAGCTCTCTGTCGAGGACTCATATCATCGGAATTACATTGCTTTTAAATAATCCATTGTGAGCTTTGACTTTCAGTTAAGCAAAGCCTCACCATTCACAGCTGAACTTGAATTCACAAGAAAGGTCACCTGTTTATTTCCAAGCCTGAGACAAATGGAGTCTATCTCAGGCACACAAACAGATTTGCCTGAAGTGGAGGGTGTGTGTGAGCGTGTGCGTGCATGCACACAAATTAGGTGGGATTGCTTGCATGCATAATTGAGGAGAGCGTTTATATTTTCACAGGCTGCAAGACTGCAAGGTAGGTTTGCCATCATCAGCAAGGCAGTCAGGTCCCTACCTGTCTGCTTGAAAACTGAAGAATGTCCGTATCAAGGGCAGATTTGCTTGGGCATCAATTATCCCCACCTCCCTCTGAAACCTTCATCATCCTGACTTGGCTATGAATGCTTAACATTAACAGACAGAAAAAGGAGGAAATCAAGTGGGAGCTGAGGGGCTCAGCACCTTGCAGGAATGGCAAGGAATTTTGGGCACTCTAGTCCAGCAGAATAGCTCAGGCCAGGGTGGTTTTGCTGTCCACACTCCCTTTATTGCATGTGAGGAAATGAGGAATCTCCAGATAGCAATTCCAGCAGTCAGTAAACAAGGCAAGAAGTTACAAAAGGCAAATAGGATAATAAACAAGATAATAAGGAAGAGTCTTAAATTCTTCCTTTTTTCAGGGTTTCAAAAACTTATTCAAGCCTACAGTGGGAAAGTAAATTCAACCTATCTTGTGTTAGGTGCTCAAGTCTGTTTGTGGCTCTAGCTCTTAGTAGCGAGAACCTCAAGAATCAGGTCCTAAAAAGAGCACAAGGGAATAAAACACCAAACCCCAACCTTTTAAGTGGGGTTTATTCCATTTTAGGTGTATTTCCCTGATCTTTTTTTTCCTGCATATTTCACACATACACATACTGAATGAAGAGCAAAAATAGGCACACAGGAGAAGTCTACTTTGACAATGTCAGCGTTGTTACAGTTCCATAGGCTGACTTGGGGATATTGATTTCAGTCTATTTATACATCTGCCTCAAGTGTTTTCAACAAGGTAATTTGCCACGAGACATAAACTGAAGCAAATTAGGCTTCATTTTGAAAGTCCCTCGCTGTCTATGGATCTAACAGGAAAACCCATGTCATAAAAAGAGACAAAGCGATGGATTTGAGTAAATATATTCCTATTTTTAAACTTCAGCGGGTCATTTGACTTACATATGGGCATCATATGACAATTCTTATGCCTAGAAGACTACAGCTACAGTATAAGGCCATATACCAGGTCGTTTCAGACTATAGAAGAGCTGTTTTGATGGTTAACAGATACACGCTTAGTAGCTGGCTGAACTGAGGCTCATGGTTCCTAACCTAAGGTCATTTAAATCAAAGGCTGCAAGCCAGATGAAGTGTGCTCTTACTTAAACTAGAGCAGAAAAGGGAGTAGGTGTAGCTAGTTAAATATTTTCCCAATGCTTTTATTTGTCCAGTCCCTGCACTACTGTATGATCCACTATACGTACCTGAGAGTGTTGGTGATATTGCAAGGACATCTCTTGTTGCATTTGAGGCCATAAAACCCTTCTGGACACATTCTTTCTTGGCAATAAATCCCTTTAAATCCAGGATCACATATACACGCTCCATTTACATGGTAACACTTTGCACCATTTTGGCAGTCACATCTTTGTGTGCACTGAAAGCCGTATGTCCCAATAGGACACTCTTCTTGACACCTGCAATGAAATATGTGAGAGAGGATCCAGTCAAATGCTGTAGCTTAGTCTGCTTCTGACTTTTACGCAGGGACGTTGCTGTTGATGAATGAAGTACAAAATTATTGCTCATTTATTTGAGTAATATACTGTGGATGATGATATCAGTGGAGTGGTGCGATATCTTGGGCACACAAAGTGCTGTTAACTGAAAGTGCATTAATCTCTTTCCAATTATATCCTGCAAAATTTGCATTAGTTAATATTACCTTAGTTAACAAAGTGCATTCTTGTTTCCTGGACCTTGACAATCCCATTCATCAACCATAAGAAATTGATAGGGAATAAGATACTTTATAAAAACCCCCTCATCTCTTTGCTTTCTCTTTATTACAGAAGGATCATGCACCTTCTTTAAAAGCATATGGTCCTCTTAGTGGTAATGAGGATTGAAAGGGAATGTGCTCTATTAAGTAATACTGAGTAAGTACTCTCCAGCCATGTGCAGTTTTACTTTCCCTCCATGCTGTCACTGCACCAGATTTATACCAACTAGGAGAAAATAGAGTCCTTTGTCTTTTTTGTGTGTGTTCTGAGTAACTAAAGCACAAATATGCTTTTCATCTCCTACTCCAGGGATGCTCAGTGGTATAAAACCCCAAGACAAATCACTTTCACGCTCCTTAGTGTAGTATGCCCTCCAAAATTGCCCACATTTTTAATATTTGAAACTGCAAACGCTATACACAGATTGCTTTAAATTGCACCTTCCACGCACTGTTTAAAATATGTCCCTACTGGATACATGATGAAATCTGCCAAAAAGTCTCTTTCGTTGTCCTACGCAACCAGTTTCAGCGTTCCTAATATTTCCTACTTTGAAAAGCTCAACTAAGGTCCTACAGAAAGCAGCTGATTCTGTGCTTGACACAATTCAGTGGTTTCAAAATTCTGCAACGAGTCAGCCCTACAGTTTACATGATCCACCATGAAATACAGACAGACCTTTTCAGTTAATAACAAACAGAAAAAGAAGCCCAGAAAAGTGCAATTCCCTTATCGCATGGATGCCAGATATTGGAAATTGCCTATCAGCATTAATTTAATCCTGAGCATTGATTAAAGTGTATACTGTAAACTCAGTGGATAGAGGCAATTGTTAAATGTCTTTCTGCAGGTCATTTCACAGCTGGCAGGTGAGAGTTAATATAATGATCAGTAATAAAAGATTAATGTGTGGTGCAAGCCAGGCAAAACTGCAATGAGCACAGTCAGTATATAGGAGCAGCATTACTTTTGCAGCTTCACATGATCACAGTTTGCTAAACATAAATGAACAAAACAAAAGGTGATTTAACTAGTGATTTAATTGCAGCAAGCATCCACACAGCTACTAGTTGCACAGTCCAAGTTCAGGAGTTCAGATTAGACCCGAAGAGAGAGGGGCCTGTGACAAACAGGAAAGAGCCGAGGGAATCACCAGTGGCACTGGCTGCTCCCCCTGCTGCTCTCGGGGAAGTTCAGCTGCACAGGAAGTAACCTGCAAAGAATGGGTAACATTAAGACTGCAACACTCAGAGCAAATGAAATGCAATGAAGACCATATTAAGACGCCTTATGCCTCTGCTGCTGTACACAGCTCTACCAGTTAGCAGGAGAGCACTGTACTCCCTGAGATGAATACTCACTCAATAGCACACTATATCATTCTATATTTATAGAAGATGAAGCATTACCTAGCAGGGAGAAAAGCATCTGGAAATGAAATATTGACGACCTAATCTATTTACATAATTAGCCTTTTCTACTAACAATTTAACCAACTTACTTATTTGGAGATCAAGCAGCTACCACTAATGAATTTTACACAAAGAATACTAATAATGACTCCTCTGGAACATAAGAATAATCACAGCAGGAATTAGCTTTCTACTTAAACATCTTTCCTTTGCAACATATCAATCTAATGTGTCCATAGCACCATTAACAGCCAGATACATTGTTCAATTAAATTACAAAATGAGCTGCTAAGCCCTAGTTATGTTTCTTGTTTAATTTACATTGCTTTCTGCCTATCTGGGGACATTTGTATTACAATATCCACTGAACTTTAATACGCACTATAATTATTTGGGTTGGGATAGGATAATATGGCTGTCACCTGTAGAATTAATGAAAGCAATTTCAGAAAATATTAAACATAAGACAGCCTGTTTAACAGATGAACTTACCCCACACACCTACATTCTTTCCACATATTTTCTTCTTCACAGAATAATGCTGTAAAGTATTTTAGGCTTTTCTGTTTGTTTATTTTGAAACCATGCTACATTTATGCAGCACACACAAATACTAAAAGCCATCCAAAACACACTAACCTGCAGATTGGCATCCTGTAGAGGGAAAGATGCAGGTGCAAACACAACGACGAGAGAATTAGTCTGCTCACAGAGTTATAACGAGCGTGGTATTTGTTCTGCGAGCTTCAGTTTTAACAGCAATATAGAAAACAAAGTTCAAACAGTATGTTCGCTTTTCCTGTCAGCTGCTGAACTCTCAGAAACCCCATCCTCAGCTTCTAACTGCGCTTCTGCTATTATTCCTTTCCAGTTTGCAAAACATACATTTACGTGACACAGGCAGTCATTTCAGCAGAGCACAAAGCTTCCTCGCGTAATTAATAGCGCTTGCTGATTTCCTAGATACTCAGCGCAGACCTCCTTCCTGGAGAACAGGTAGGGAACAAAGGTGGCAATTACACTTACATGGACCCTTATGACCATTTTATCCCCACAGATACTTACCTAAATATACATTCTTCTGCATGAGACAATGCACTGTAGCATTATTTAGGACTTACTGACTTAGTAGCTAAAGTGTATTTACATTTTTATTGTGGTTATCACAATATCTGTTATTCTGAAGAAAATTCTTTCAGTGCCTTTGAAGATTTAAAAGAGAACACTACCTTGCTGTGCAGCAGCATTCTGCTATACTTGCAATTACGCTGTAACACTGCAACATCTGCATGAGATCCAGAGCGTAAAATAGACTTTAAGCTGCAACAGCGAGGACTACTCTGTCTCATTGTCCATGCTGTATGAACACCTAACTAGGGAAAACAATTTAGGCTTTTAAAGACCTTGTGCCCACTCCTGTCCTCACTGAAATCAAAGGGCAATGTGCCCTCAGCAAGCTGTAGTCAACAGCAGGGTAAGGGTTTGTGTGCCTGTGGAGAACAAACCATCCCAGGCAGCATGCTGTCCCAGCCCAAGTGAGAGGCCAAGCTCCAATTGAACATAATGAGCCGAAGGTTTCACTTCCCTACTTGAAGGCTGATTAAAACCAGATAGATAAATATGTTTTAATCTTCTGAGAGCCATTGTGAAAGGTGGGAATTTCTAGGCAATGCAGCTTCTCCCTGCTGCTAGAAAAGCTTTCCAAACTGGCAGTTCGCTGAACTCATTCATCCCTCCATCCACCTGCACTTCTGCTCTTCAGCCTCTCCTATCAGGGTCTACCTTTTACTTCCCTGCTCCAGGAAGGGGTAGGTGAGTTTGCTACTTGCCACCTCCTTTCCTCATGCCCAACATGAGTTATATTGGCAGTTGAGCAAAGAAGCTGGCTCAGTGCTGGACTGCTGCTGGGAGCTCCCAGCACCTCTCACACTGTTGATTCACCTACAGCCAGAAATCAGCCTAGGTCTGCAATAATCAAATGAGGAGACCTAGAGACAGAGGGCCTGTGTCAGCTTCCTGAGCATGGCCAGCACTTGGGATTGACATGGGGACAACTTGGGATTGACATGTGGTCAACCAGTGTAAGTGTCCAGGCTGCACAGTTGCTTCCTTTAGTGTAATTGTCTCCAAAAGGAGAGAAAGAGAGAGCTTTTGTTACCAACTATAATTATATTGTACCCAGTGGCTGAAATCACTGTCTTCAGAGGGAGGACAGGCAAAGAGAGACACACTGATGTCTTCTCCACTAAATTGACTTGAAATAATTCCTATTTCCACCACAGTCAACCACATGCAAATCCTGATGTCACCTCAAGAGACACCTCCAACTATCACTGTTGATAAATGGAATCGAGGAACTTCCACGTTTAATGGGGAAGAGCACAGCCTTCTGAGCCCTGAAGGTCAGTCTCTTTGTGTGTTATAAAGACCTGATGATTATACAATGAAACAAGAAATGAGAAATTCCAATGAGCAGGGCTAAGCCAACGGGAGCTGCAATCCCACCTTGACTTTGCTGTGTAGTCCTTTTGCTGAATCCACGATGCCTTTGTGAAACAATATTATCACCTCCTCTGATAGATTTATGGGTGAAGGCTCTGGTTTATAAATTCTGAGGATTTATCACCTTTTGTTGGTGCCTGAGACTGATCAGTGCTGCAGCAGCACAGAAGGGGCTGAAGGAAGCATTAAACTGCTGCCTTGCTCACTCTCAAGGATATTAATTTGTATAAATACAGTTCATTTACATATCTTGTAAACATGCAATGCTCTCTATTAAATTTATCACTGTAAATATCTCAATTAAATGTAATCCATTAAATTTTAAGTTATATTAAAAAAAACCCTGCAAGTGAAGAGCAGCGCCAATAAAACGTAGTAACATTACCACATTTATGCTGCTTGAACTGCTTCAGAAGGATGAACCTAACTGGAACAATGGAAACATAACACCATTTTTCAGAGAGTAAGCTTGTTCTAGAAGGGGTAATAAATGTTGCCAATCTGTGGTTAAAACTAAAGGCTTTTGGGGTTGATTTTTACCTGTCTCCTATATAGCCAGCTGTGCAGATGCATTTTCCTGTCACGGGATCACAGTGTCCTCCGTTGTGGCATGGGCAGTCCTGGCTGCAGTTAATTCCATATGTTCCAGGAGGACATGGCTGTGCACACACCAGCCCCTGGTAAGGTTGGAGAAAGAGCAATAGTTCAGTCAACATTCATAATGCAGTAAATGTCTATATGCAGCTTGGATTTTTATTGCCTTTCTTGCTAAAACTAGACCTAAATGTAGTGGCAATATTCTTTCTGTTTAAGATGGGCTAAAGACAATCTCAAAACCTAAGTGAATTCTTAGGAAGAGAGGGATTGTTGGAATAGCTGCACCAGGAGGATAAAGTTCTGCTAGTTGTGATAGCCTACAATGATCGCCCCTGTTCAGACAGCCCTGCTTCAACCAAATAAGAGGAAGACCAAATACAACTGCTGGAGAAGTCCTCTGCTGCTTTTCAGATCCTGCCTACTTCACCCCTTTACCCTTATCCAGCCTCATCTCTTCAAGCAGCACAGAATGGTACCTGCCAGGGCTTTGTCTAGGAGAGGACAGCACAGGAACAGGAGATTGGGATAGCTGCAGAAAGCCGCCAGTGATGACACGAAAGCAATTTGACTGTCCACATCAGCAGCGCAGCAGTCTCGGCCAGAAAAAGTGATTTTGTAGTGGAATATCTGCCTAATCCCCAAACACTGCCTGGATGCATCATCCAACATCCTCCCAGCCCCTAATCCCCAGCTTTGGAGCCACATCTCAGTCCCTGATCTGCTTTGAATCCACTCTTTGCTGGCCAACTCCTTCCACCAAATCCCCATCTCTAAGCTGTTTCCTCCTCCCCTTCCCTGCTTAACCATCCCTGAAAGTCAAGAAAAGACAAACTGTCACTTCTGGTTGTGCTCCCTGGCACTGCTCATAAGGAAAAGCAGTTGCTGGGCAAGACTTATTCCAGCTGTTCGCCCTAAGGTAGAGAGTGCTTACCAAAGGCTGTGTCTTTGGAGCGTGTATCTGCCAAACTCAGGTGGTTTTCCGCCAGGTATCCCATAATGTCCCTACCAAGTATCAAGGCCTTACAGGGATTTCCCTCGCCTTTGTTAGAAGTTGTATGAATGGTTTTTCATGTGAACAAACACAAAATCTGAGGCTGGCATCCAGCTGAGGAACTTCAGCCAAAATAAGTCTGGCAGTGCTGTGATCTGAAGGTGGGGTCCTATAATGGGAAATGTTTGGCAACTGCAGCAAGTGGTGCTGCTGCCAGTGCCATGCACAGTGCACAGTGTCTGAGAGGAACAGCGGGGTTCTGTCCCTGTTATTGCTTTGGTTTAATCTCTCAGAAGTCGTATTTCCCCAACCAAGCCCCAGGGGCTCTGCGTTGTGAACAAGACACGTATTAGACGCAACTTATACAGAACATAAGCCAGGAACATAATAGCTGCTTTCACTCCTTGGGGTTCTTGCCAAAACAGTTTGGGAAGTTTAGCAATACCAACAAGCCCGAAGTGGAGAGGCTGCTCTTCAATGTAATCACAAAGCAGATACTTCAAGGTTTCCCAGCCAGTGATAGGTGGCTTCTTGGCTGTTAAACGGACAGGTTGGCCTCAGATCAAGAACTTTCAGATTACAGTGTTAAAAACCTGGTGTCTCTGGACTTGAGTGATACACAGCACTATAGATCTGGAAATGGAAGTGTCCATTTATCCTGGTAATAAATACTTTCTCTCTGCACGTCTCAAAAGGAACAGGATTTCTATCAACAAATGATGAGAAAGCAATACTCTGTGATGCATCCCCCCCGAGCTGTGAGAATCCCGAGGCATACTTTTTGCATTAATATGTACACTAAAGAATCCAAACCATCCCTCTCTGGAGGATCAAATGTCAGGCCAACATTTCCTGCTGCTTATACGTCTAATCAGTAAAGTTCACCCATCAGCACCTTTTTTAAAGCCCTGATCTCATCACCTTCTGCTTTTGCCATTATTTCCTATATTATTACCATCTTGTAGCATAGAAAAGATTTTTTTCTGCTCCATTTTCTCTCACCCCCATGTTTAAAATCCACAGTAAAAGGAAAAAGAGACAAAAAATACAAATTACAGTTGCTCCATAAAGCCCAGAGGCAACGAGGAAGAAGTGAGTAGCAGAATTTGCTGTATTAACATGGCACCATGATGCAGAGCCTTGGGGATGGGATCTGGAATCCAAACGGGGTGTGTTGCCAGCAACAAATGTTCTGTCATGTAAGGAAAGATCATAGCTTTCCTGAGCGGGGAGAGACTCCTTCGAAAGCGCTTCTGAGAAGCATTGTAAATGCTAAATTTAACTTTCCTCCCTAGTTCCTGAGAGTGCTTGGAGAATTTAATACTGCAAATGAGAAAGACGTATAGAATTAAACCTGTAAATTGTTAATGAGGCCCTAAAGCAACCACCCGCCAACTCCCACAGCCACAAAGACACAGAAGTGGAAAAAGCCCAACACTGTAGTGTGCTGGAAGCCACATTTTGTTGACTCGTTCAGCCACATCTGCTGTGAGCCAAAACCCTCTGGATGGGAAAAACCCTGGGACAGTAAAATCTCACAGGACACAGCTCCTATAACTTGTTGTGCTTCTGGGAGAGGCTGCGCAGGGTGGGAGGAAGCAGGAAGGAAGAAGTATTACAAGTCATAAAAGAACCAGGCTTTGAAGATGACAGATCCAAGGAAGAACCTGAGAACCCAGAACTTCCTCCTAGTCAACTCACTGCCTCCCCTTGCAAGTCCCACAGGCAGCCAAGCCCCTGAGGGAGCTGAACTGCTGTTAATAAGCCTACCCTAGGAAAGGATAAAAGTTGCAGCTCACCCAGCAGCAATAAAACCCAAGTATAAATCCAGGGAGAATTCTTTCCTTCCAACATGATGGTATATTCAATACATCCGTGCAGTCTCAAGCCTCAAAATCAGCAAGTAAAATTCCTGATGTCAAAGCGAGACTATCCATGGTGTGAAATAAAATGAATTCTGTCTAGCAAACCCATCTCGCTTGCTCATTTACAGCCCACTCATGTCTCACTTCCCAAACCATTCCCACCACCAAGAGTTAAAAATATAGCATGGAAAAGTCTTTTCTTTCTCTGTGTGTACTGAATTACCGGCTTTTCATTAAAACCCTAGAGGGACCCTTCATAGTTAAAATCTCAACATTTACAAGCTGAGTGCTTTTACTTATAATTTCAGTTTCTTCCCCTGGAATACTTGATCTCTCTCTTCAATTTTAAGTTATGCTTGTTTCAAACATCAATTGTTAACTCTGGGGTTTCTCTGGGGACAGAGCAGCCAACAACACACTTTTCAGGAATGTCTCTCTGGGCCCCTAAAATGTAGAGAAGGAACTCCAAGCTGTAAGGAACAGGGCAGAAATGTGCCAGAATACACGACCGTAGGTGCTGTGCAGCCCCAGGGCTGCGGTTCTTCTTTAGGGTCTACGGTGCATCCTAAAGGAGCTCTAAAAAGTTCCTGCTCTATTCTGACTCCTCACCTCGTTACTGACTTTTAGCTTTGCAAAAATAGAGAAAACTCCTGTTAAAATACAGATAAGGAAGAGTACAACAAAACAACTCAGATCCTGAGAAATACTGGCATCAGAATCACAGAATCCCAGACTGGTTTGGGTTGGAAGGGACCTTAAAGCTCATCCAGTTCCACCCGCCTGCCACAGGCAGGGACACCTTCCACTAGAGCAGCTTGCGCCAAGCCCCTGTGTCCAACCTGGCCCTAAACACTGCCAGGATGGGGCAGCCACAGCTTCTCTGGGCAGCCTGTGCCAGCACCTCACTCCCAGGAGGTGCTGCTTTTATGTTAATCACTTTACTGATCACTTATAGGAGTAGTGCCAAAATGGACTGACCAGCCCTCAGAAATATCTGAATTGCTTCCTTTGTGCTTTAGCTCCAGTACTCTTTAGGACAGAATCTTTTCTTTGTCTCTGCTGAATGCCAGTGGAGGAGAAAGTGCCACACTCTTACTTAGAAGTTATGCCTACTTTGTCACTTGAAATGGAATAACATCACCACCATCTGTGCCATGACTGGCCAAGTTAGAGACTCCAACTCTCCAGTTAGAAAGAGATTTTCCACACACAGCTTTCATCAGAAATCACAGGCAGCAATCTTCCACTCGCATGCTGCTGCCTGACAGCCACCAGAATCTCATGGTTGGTACTTTTAAGCTGAAAGCAGCTTTGTGATCAAATGGAGGCAGCATTTGCTCTACTAATCTACTAAAAGAACATAAACCTCTCTCACTGCTCTTAAATGTTTCTACAGATGCAAGGCCACAATCAGAAGCCATGGCTGTATGATGATCTTCAGGGTCTTCCACATATTAAAATACAAAGTCGCAGCACTTGTATGCATTAAAATCCAGCAAGATTTCCAAGAGACCAATTGTCAGATACAGGAAAAATGCCAGGAAATTTAGTACAGCTAAATGGTGTGTGTGGGCCTGTGAGACTTGGCAACCCCCAAGAGAGTTAATTATTACATTATTGATAAAGTTGAGGGCTTTTAAAATGTTTGGCCTTGCTTTCTTGACAGAAAGGATTAAAGGTTAGGGCAATTTGCTCTCTCCAGTATAATGCCTGATTCAAGCAAATCTATTGCAATCAATGGGAATTATGCCTGAGTAAGGACAGGACACTGAAGCAGTCTCTGGTGCTGTGCATAGCTGCTGCTTTAACAACTGCCCGAGCCACTGAATTCCCCTTTGCTTTACCCTCTTTCCTGAAGGGGAAACAGGACAGTGCCTTCAACAGTGCCTAAGGCTGCAGGGAATATTCAAGGAACTGTAATTCAGAGACACATTCTCCCACTTAGAAATGTAATGAGTAGAAGCTTCATAGAATCACAGAATGGTTTGTGTTGGCTCATCTAGTTCCAACTGCATGTCGGGGCAAGGACGTTTCCCACTAGACCAGGTTGGTCACTGCTTGGTTTACTGTTTGTTTAACACTGTGAGAGTAGCTGCCAGTCTTAGAGTGGAGGCCCGTCTATGTAAGTGCTGTGCACATGTAACAAAGGTGGTCCCAGCTCCAGAATTATTAGAGCCTTGTAAGAAATATACATCACAAGCACATAGGGAAGGCTTCTCCTGAGACAGTGAACAGCTAACTTCCTATTCCTACCTCTAAATGAGTATGAACAAAGTACACACCGTCCATCCAGGAGGACAGGAGCACTCTCCAGTGATGTGGTGGCAGACTCCTCCATTCTGGCATGGGCAGCGCAACTCACACTGAGCTCCGTGGCTGCCTGGGGGACAGCGTTCTTCACAGCTTTGTGGAGGGAGAAGGAAGAAAGAAGAAAGAGATCACTGAAGAGAACTCACAGAACACAGTCAATGAGGAACGTCCATAACACAGGTCATCATGGGAGTCCTTATGTACGGTATGAAACCTCAGCAAGCCTCAGCTGGCATTACAAATTATCCTAGATTTCTTTTATTTCAGCTGGATTTAGTTGCATGCTGTTGATTCAGGGCACTGTAAGGCTGACACACGTGTGTAATGTTTATGCACATAAGCATTACATAGTCACTACTGTGTTAACATTTAGTAGTGACTAGATGTTAATCATTTAGTCACTACTAAATACATTTAAGTCACTACTAAATACATTTAGTCACTACTAAATACATTTAATCACTACTAAATGTTAACGTTTGCAGTGTAAAATGTACTGGCAAGAACTCAGCATCATTTAAAAGCTATTTAAGCTCATTGGGTCTCTCTCAGTATTCATGGGAGGCCAATGTAAGGTTAACTCCTCCAAAAAACAGTGTCTCCTACATTTGCACATTGGTGCTTTTCAGTATTGCTTCTTCCTATAACCCCAGGTTCTGAAAGTGCAGCAGGTCCTTCCCCTAACTGACTACCCTCTGATGAAGATGTTCATGCATGTCAGGGGTTGGCCCTGCAAGTACTTACTGCTGGGAACTGGCATACTAATGTCAATGGGACCCCTCTAATAGTCAGGCAGAGACTTTAGCAGTGAGAGCTTCCAGGACTGACATCACAAGTCTATGAGGAAATCAGGTACTAAATAAAATATTCAAGAGGTCTATCACTTATTTATGAGGGTTAATATTGTCTTTATTTTTTACCTTCCCCTTTACGCAGGTCAACAAATAATATTAGACAGCACAAGTATGAAGTCACCTGTAATAGATCTCCAACCAAGTTCTAAACTGAATTCTCTTCTCCCCTTAAATACTTTTGAAAAACATAATTACTTGTGAAACAACTGAAAGCTCTCTAATGAGAACTGATGTTACCCTGTGGGCAATGTGAAACAAGGAACCTATTGCTTGCTGTCCTAAAATTAATATGCAGACTTTGTGAGTCCTACTGGTAAACCTTCAGTGAGGTGGATGGGGACTCAGCTACATGATTCTCGTTAAAGTTAATAGGAGTCATACTGCTAAATCCCTGCTCACTATGTTTAAAACTTACCCCTAGATAGTAAGCTGATATAGTTAGCAGCAACACCTCCTCAGTTAGATTGAAAGTCAAATATACTGGGGATGGTAAGTCCCATTTGATACTGCATTGGACTGCTAATGACTAGAATGTCCAATTGCTTATAAAAACATAACTGTAAGTTAGATTGCATTCGCACACTGAAATTACGAGCAGGTACAACTGTTGTACAAGCTGGAAGATATAATGGATTTCTAAATTCACTTTAGCACTACATTCTATTTTATTATGCAGATGGGTATAATAAGCAGCAAAAAAAAAGAGATTCATTTAGTCTCAAATTCTGTTACCCGATTTCTGGGAAAGGAAGTGTACAATATGCAGACAGTGTGAATTTTGCCATTGCATTAGAAGTGGTTAAAGCAGGGTTTAATGATGCAGAGTAAAATCCACCCATCACTGAACTTACAATACCCCGGTGTATCCAGGAGCACAGTGACATTCTCCGGTCCTGTGGTCGCAGGTGGCTCCATTATGGCACTGGCACTCGAGCTGGCAGCCCTTGCCATAGGTGCCGGGGTCACAGAGCTCTTCGCAGCGCCAGCCTCGGTACCCATCCGCACATACACAGGCCCCCGTGATGGGGTTGCACAGGGCCTCGTTCTGACACTGGCAGCGGTTGCTGCAGTGGGGTCCCCAGTGGTCGCTGTCGCAACCTGGAAAACACACAGTCATTTACCAGGGTGATTAGGAAAGTGCATCGCAAGCACCTCATCCCAGCCCCTTGTGCTCGCTCAGCTTGGGAAGCAGGCAGAGGCTCTGCTCATGCCAGGAGCTTTTTCCAGTTACGCCCCTGCACTTGTATTGCATCTAAGTTTGAGGACTTTGTTTAACATCCTTATTGGATCAGGAACTAAATCTTTTAATATCCTGTTTTTTAGTGCTCTTAGATAGCTGGAAGGAATGAATTTAAGTGGAATCAGATGCAGAGGATCACATCCTGACTACAGCATAATTAAGGGCAGGCAGTATGGCCACGCAAATCTTGTCGATTTAATAATGCCATCAAATGCTGTTTCTTTGCACTGTTCCCATAAGATAATAAATACGATAATCAAAAGAAGTATTTCTTTGTTGGCGTTTTTTGGGGTTTTGGGCTTTTTTCTTGTAGTAAAGAGATGGTACGGAAGAAAATAACAATGGAGATGGGATTTCCTGAGCCTATCCGAGCTTAGGGTGAAGGTGTGGGGTGTAGAAGTCAGGTAATTTCTGTGCTGATATAGTTAGCACTATACTAGCATTACACTAGTACATACAACAGTAGTGTGTACATAAAACAGTACGTACCTAGTGATACAGAAGGACCCCAAACCCTACAGCCAATGACATGGGGTAGAGGTTCCCTATGGAAACCATCAAAGCACAGTGAGAAGCCTCCATGTGACAATCCTGCCTGATCCCTCCTCCTCGTGTGCTGTCCACAGGCAGGATGAGAGAGGGAAGTCAGCATTATAGAAGCAGTTTGGTCCTGGCTTGCTATAAAAACAGCAACTGGCACCTGCAAAAACCCACTTCAGATGTACGTATACTGAGCAAACAGCTCAAAGCAAGCACCCAGAGGTTAAGCTTTTGTCAGTAAACTTACGTGGCTTTAAACTGACAGAAGGGAGATTGAGATGAGCTCTTAGGCAGAAGCTCTTCCCTGTGAGGGTGCTGAGGCGCTGGCACAGGGTGCCCAGAGAAGCTGTGGCTGCCCCATCCCTGGCAGTGTTCAAGGCCAGGTTGGACACAGGGGCTTGGAGCAACCTGCTCCAGTGGAAGGTGTCCCGGCCCATGGCAGGGGGTTGCAACTGGATGAGCTTTAAGGAGCCTTCCAACACAAACCATTCTAGGATTCTACGATTTGCCTAAATGGACACCTACCCACCACTCAGTAACCTTTCAATACAGCTATGTCAAGGGTGAAGAAAATCATCATTCTAATCAGAACAGAGTTACAGGCAAAATTCCTGCTGAAGACTCAATTACAGATCATTTTCCAGGTACAGCTGGTTTTGATTATACCAACAATTCTTCTGCTAGCATAAAATCCACAGCCGTGCAGGTCACGAGTGTCTTCACAAACTCTATTTGCCAACAAGCACACTAATCCCCAGGTGACGCTGGCTGCTTCTAGGGCCTGGATCTCTGCTTCCAAACTTAGCAAGGTAAATGTAAAACCGACTTAATGCTGATGCTCTTGTCCTAGAAATTTCATAGCTCTCTCCTACAGTACATGGCTATAAACCCACACAGGGTGACTGTATCAGTTAATTTTGGCTATGTTTTTGTCCTTCTTCTTGAGAAGCAGGTTACTCCTTGGGCGCTGCGAGGACATTCAACAGCAAAAGAAGAGAGATTTCACTCAATTTGCACTGCTGATTGCCAGCTTACAAACTTTTGTTTCTTGAGCAAGTGTTTAAGGCTAAAATAAACCCATAAGAAGACAATTCCAGGGTCTCCGAAAGGATCTGCAGGGTCTTACAGGATGCAGAGAGATGGCTTCACGTCCTGCAGAAAGCACAACACGCAACGTACCCCTGTGCCTAATCCTGGTCCTGCCTCACACAAGATGTTTTATTGCTTTGCCTCCTCTTTCCCACAGCTGCAAACAGTGATGATAGTTGTGCACCGATACCGCTGGGAGCCAAACAAACAAAATCTCGCTCTTTATAAGTCTTAAATTATTACTGAGAATCTGTGGAAAGAGATGATCCATCTTTATTTCATATAGACACTTGCTAAGGCTCTGTAAGCCTTCTGGGGCAGGGAGCGAATCTGCTGGAGCTGATAGAGTTTCCCAGCAATTTCTGTTCCAGAAACACTGATTTGTTTTCTGCAGAACTCAAACACCAAGGGATGCAGTTCTGCACCTCCACAAAGGGTACAAATCTGAACCCCAGCCCTTTGCATGGGGAAGTGGAATGCAGGAATCTAACTTAACCCTGCCTGCTTCCGGGGCTTGGTTCCTACCTCATCACACCTCGCGTAGACACCTGACTGCCAGACTGTGGGCTAAGATAATTCCAAATGCAATTAATTTGGTTAATAGGAACAAATAACACTCATTAGAACATGTGATTAATATCCTTGGTCTTCTATGCCTCAGGTGAGTGCTCCACTCATCAGATTTGTCTGCTCTGTTTGTGGTCTTCACTTTGCAAGAAAGTGAAGGAGCAAGAAAACCTTTTATAGGAAGGGAAAACCATTTCTCATCATCAGCTCAAGCATCTTATTTCACATTTACAGTGTCAGCCCTAAACACAGCTCCTTTTATGTAAGTCAGTCTCATTTGAACACTTATTTACTATATACACATATTTGGTCACACGCTTGTTTTCTCCCTGTACCAAATTTCACTCCACGAGCAAAATGCTGAAGGAAAGAGTAGAAATTCCTCTAACTGGTTTTCAGATCATAAAAACCTGAATCTGGATAATAAAAGAAGCCTGCTGTGACCAGAAAACCAGCTGGCAGTTAGATAGAGTCTTCCAAAGGCTTCTAAGTACAAGACATCAGCGGACATACATTGCAACATTCAGTATGTTTAGACCAAAGTAGCTAGCCAAAATGTTTAAACTATCTATGAAATAAAACAGCTTCACACACCAGATAGCTACTTGGAATGTGAATTTCATGGGGATTTACTAAAGAGAGGACATAAAAATGAGGATTGAAGTACATCTGAATGCTCATGGAAGAAACTGAAAAAATAGAATTACAAAAAGATGGGGCTTGTACCAGGTCCCATTTACAAAGCCCGATGCAGCCTTTGCACTTGTTAGGCCTCTTTTTATGTTCTTAAAGCTAGTAGCAGGTTTTGACTGCACTTCTCTAAATGGTTTGAAACTAGAATCATGGTACGCGTGTCTAACCAAGGTGAATATGGTGTGTGTATCTAACAAAGGCGAACATCCATGTGTAACCAAGGTGAACATCCCGCTGTGCCTCTAGGGACAGGATCCTATATACACAATGACAAGTTGGTCTCTTCTAGACTTAAGTCTTTCCCTCAGATGGTAAAGGTTCTCTGCTTGCAGCTATCAGTTCAAACCCTATTCATTTCATGCACTATTAATTCATCCCGCTGCCGTTTAATTGCAAGGGAAATTGAGTATAATTCATTGGCAACACGTTAGTGTAAAATCTGTGATAGTGAAATATCACCCTCACCTGATTTTACACTGCAGCAATCTCTCACGAAAATAAGATCTTTGTTGCTCAAAGTTTACCGATTCCTGTTGGCTTTCTTTTCCTACTTTCCTTTAAGTCCCATGTTGCAATGACAACCTGTGGAGCTGCAAGTAAATTCTTTACCATTGGGACATTATGAGGTATCTATATTGAGATAACTCATACACCTGCACTGTGGTAGCCTCTGTACCTTTACAGAGGTAGTTGATGATAAGCTAAATCCAAGTACTTCTCAAACAAGTAATTCCACTTGAGCTCAACAGGACCACTCGTGTGTGAGACTACTCAAGTGCGTAACTAGGTGTGGGACGAGGCTCTAGTAGTTCCTGTTAGAAAACTAACAAGCAGAAGAAAACAAAGACATACTTTTTCTATACACATCAGAGGGGTAAATCCTAGCTGGTGTGTTACAGTGATTCCTGTTTCTGAGACACAGGGCAAAGCAGCCTCAGAGCCATGGAAACTGCTGCACTTCAGGATCATTGGAACCACTTCTGTGGCCGCAGAGAGGCTATTTTAAAATAGAACCCAGGCTTAGCACGGTCTCGTCCTGCTCTTTTTCATAGTCCCTGTGTGTTACTATAATGGAGATAAATAATAATAGCAACAATATGTGAACAGAAAGCTGATTAAAGCTTACACAAGCGCTACACTGTAAATGCATATGCCATTAAAAAGTCAAAATGATACAGAGACTTTAACTATACCATCAATAAGAAAGGCAACCTGAAAGTGGTGATGTCAGGGAGGTACAAATGCTCCCTTCAGACTGCATGGATGTCAATACCATGAGAGATGAGTCTGAAACAGCCAGCGCTCCCCTGGGAGATGCTACATTAAAGGGAGCTGCCATATTTCAGGTCACGTGTGAACATTCCCTGGCAAACATGCTAACTTCCTCACTTTTTCTCCTTCAAAAATATGACTGGAGATCAATTGCCACCAATAAAAATGAATGTAACTGTAAAGGACGATGCTGGGTGCCTCAGCATAATTGCAGTTGTCTGCATATGGTAGTATGATGGGTGAAAGATTCATCTCTCATGGAAAGCTTCCTCAAAACAGGAGAAAGTGGTTTTCTTCCTCTCTGCATGCTTACCCCTATTTGGAAGCCTCAGTGAGGGCTAATTGCAGCCGGTTCTGCATATCCACCACTATATTCATGCATGACATCCCATTACCAGTTCTGTCCTATGGAACACCCAAGGAAGACACACTGGAAGTGCTGCTTTACTCCCAAAGGGCTGTTTTCCC
The DNA here is from genome assembly GCA_017639245.1 of Myiopsitta monachus. Taxonomy (NCBI): domain Eukaryota; kingdom Metazoa; phylum Chordata; class Aves; order Psittaciformes; family Psittacidae; genus Myiopsitta; species Myiopsitta monachus. The sequence goes on along the minus strand of CM029921.1, from coordinate 2,540,335 downwards.
CTCTAGGAATGATCAGTGCGCTGCATTCTAGGTCAACAGAGCTGCCCAGTACTGAGTGTCGCAGCACAAGGCGGCCAGCAACAGGGCAAACACACAACCCTGAACATTTAGCAGGTAAATAAAAGCTCTCCCAAGGAAGAGATGACATTTATCAAGTGACTTATCCCAACAAGAGAGAGTCAAAAGTGCTCTTCCAGGGCTTTTCCACCCCTGTGCACATACACTAAATATGAAGAAAGCATCTTCTGTCACAGCAGCACCAGACTCTCTTGTCTTAGGGTCTGGGATTGTTTTCTTCTCACTAGTGTCCCTTTTTAATGCTAGTGACCAGTCCTGTGTTCTGGGTGTGCAAAGTCAGCAGCACATTCATATACAGAAGGCACAGCTGAAAAACACTGAGCGCTTGATTTTCCCAGCCTATGCACTCTGGACCATCTTTGGCTGATGGGGATTTTCAATGAATCCATGATTTAAAGGAACCTTTGGCAAATCTGTTAATAATTTGTCAATAACCAATACTCTGGAATGTTTCCAGATTCAGTTTGAAACGTTTAAATGAGCGACTAGACTTCAAAAATGCAAAGAGATGAAAGAGTGAAGTTACTAAATCTGGGAGGACATAGTGTAAGTGTGATTATTTTGAATTTATTTTGACATTAAGACTATTTGTCCCCCTTAATATAACTGTACTGTAGAATAATTGTATGACTATCAATTGAGGTGAAATGCAGCCCAGACTCTGTGTGGGATTAGTTTTGATCTAATTCAGTTCTGGAATCCAACTGGCTTTTAAATGGTTGGCCCAGCTCATGCAAAGCAGGCAAAGAAACAGCAAAAGCTAAAACACATGCTTGGATGTAGTGAATAAAAAAATGAAGCAATCAATTAGCTTTTTATTCCCTGCACTCAGTCCAATCGGAGAATTATAATCCCTGTATTAAGCTGATGTCTACTCACTGTACAAACACGACTCATTCTGGCACAGCTCAACACGTTTGGAAACAGGAGCCAAGCCTGAAATGGGTGTGAAACAAGGTCCCTGAAGAGGGAATTCCCCTTATGACAACAGTTCACATCACTTGGTGCTTGGCACTGAGCAGTGCTGTGTCCCTCATGTCCCGGCACTGCAGGTAACACCAATACACTTGTAAAAGCATGAGCCAGGATATTGAAAAATCACTCGCTGATCTGCTCAAGTCTAACCCCAAAAAATCCCATTTATCTCACAAGACTGTTTACCCTTGGAATTTCTAACCCATATTTATGGACGATGCTGTCCTCAAAATTGCCTACATTGTCAGAAATACCCTTCAAAGATGTTCTTATAACTGCTCAGAGACCAACATTCTAATTTTGTGATTTCAGAATGAGCTGATTTTCTTCTTCGTAACCCTATCAAGACACTGACAATCTACCATGAGACAGCATGTCTTGCTCAGCTCTTACAAACAAGAGAGGTCCTATAACTGTCAAGGCAACGAATGGGTTGGATTTCTGTAAATAAATACTTTCTTGGGGGCAACCAAGTTAACAATGGATTTTAATAAATAGCCCTGCTCCAAATATAATTTAGATTATCTGAACTGTGTCACAGGCATTTAGTTGGCAGCACTGGAAACATCCAAGGTCAGGCTGGACAGGCCTCTGAGCAGCCTGGTCTGGATGAAGATGTCCCTGCTCATTGCAGGGGGGTTGGACTAGTGACCTTTAAAGGTCCCTTGCAACCCAAACTATTCTATGATTCTATGATTGTTCATTTTCCTCTGTAAGAAGCTTTGTTCAGTCCCTGACAGGTTCTCTGTTATGCAGAATTTACTGTCTCCAGTTTTAGCTTCAGGCTCACTCAGTCTGTTGGTTTGAGGAATAGGAGGTAAGGGAACTTTAGCTTAAATGAGTAACCTGAAGCAGTAGTTTTTGCTTGTTAAAGTACATTTTTATATCCTTTTCACTGACAAGCTGGGACACCTTCCACGTACAGAGTAATAGCTTGAAATCCAGATGAGTACTGTCCCACACCCAGGGGTGTGCTCCAGTATCCCCTGGGAAAACCCACCTGTACTTGACTGAACCATAAAGAATGCAACTTGAAGACACTCAGTGCCACCTCTGGATAATTCATTACCTCCATTCCTCAAAGGTTTCATCTGTATTGAAAGCAATCAGCAATTAAAGGCTTCAGAGGCTTAGCAGGACTTCTCTTACAATTGTTCCTAGTAGATGCCATGGGCCACTGGCTGTTCAATATCCATGTAGCAAGTGGTCCACAGAGATGGTGAAAGCCTTCTGCTCTTAATCCATTACCCTCATGTCAGAGGTTTGCTCTAGTCCATGCTGATGAACTGTGTATCAGCTTGATGACACCCTTGAAGGGATTTTTCATATTCTTTATTTTCTTTTTAAGGAACAACAAACCAACCAGGGACAAACGCATTTAAATACGGCATCTGACTTACGAAGCTGGTGTCACAAAAAGAAGAAAATGACAGATTAAAGGCTGGAAGAGCAGCAGTAATTCAACACTTGAGCCTATGAATTATGCTATTGTCTTTAATTATGTGAGCACAGGTTACCATTTACATGCCCTGGCATTTCCTGTCTTCTGAGCTTGTAGCTTTGTAGCCTTGAGCTTCCTAAACATGGGGTGCTGTGCAACCGTTTATGCACCAGCGTTTTTATCTCCAACGCCAGACTTCCAGTCACAACGCATGCACCTATAACGAAGAAAATGCCAGTCTCGATGTTTGTCTCTAAGACTGCCCAAAGAATACCTTCTGCACATGTAAATATGCAGTTGTAAAACAACCCACCCAAGTGGCAAAAACCTGAGGTTAACCTGAGGCTGGCAGAACCTGCAGTCAATCCTCCTTTTCCAAGTTTATGGATCAGTCCTTAATCAGATAGAAAGGAAAAGAAGGAAGGGAATATCACCCAATTTTTCTGTAAATGGGTAGATTATTGCTCACAGGAGGAATGAATCTAATTTTGTGTTTTGTGTTTCTTTCTTCTTAGAGACCGGAGGAACAGCTTTTCATCCTTCAAGAAAGATTGTACTGATTCTCTCTGAAGTTCATTGTCTGAATCAGATAAGAAATATGTGGCTGATTTAGGCCCTGATTTAATCTCAAATGATGATCTCATTAGTCACTGACTTTCCAACATGTGGCTACCTAACTCAATCACAGCACTTCAGTTTATTTAGTATCCTCTGAGGAAACATTTCTTTCCAAAGTAATCCTTGTTTAAAGAACATTCCTACAGTATTCTGTAGGATGCTTAGAACAGTTACCTATAGCTGTATGTTTCTATATTGGATAAGTGAAAACAAAATCACTGTAAGTCAAAGAAAAATTGGGTATTTGGATGTCAGCTTCGTCAAATCCTGTAATGAACTCAATATATTTTGGAAGCAGCAAAATGGGAGGAACAACTTCTCCTCCTGACAGATATCAAAGTGTTGCATTTTCAGAATTTCCATCATGAGCTATTTTGACAGAGGCTTCAAAAGAAGTGAAAATTAGAACACAAAAAAACCCTGAGAATATTTCCTATTTCTTTTTGTAGAAATTACTCCTCAGTTTAATGAGCCTTTAACTCTACTGACACTCGATGTTACAAGGAGTTTAAAATCATGAAATACTTCATAAGGGAGCGACAACATTCTATGCAACGCCGGCATTGTCTTGCTAGAATCTTTTTAGAGAAGATGCTGCATTCTTTAAAATGTTTTTTTAGTGTCATATTAATGGGAGGCAAAGTCTGTTCTTTAATTAGAGTTTTACTGTGGTGAATTAAAAAACACATGGGCAGAGTATCAAGAGTCTAATAAAACTAAATGAAGATATGATCTTTCCTCTGTATGAAACACAGCAGTCTTTGCTCTGGCAAAACTTGCATCAATACTTCATTATTATTGTCTAGGACAGGACTGCAATAATAAGATCTGCAAGTAACTTAGAAATTCTGTCTTCCAGCTGGGTAAGACATTCTCTCTATCTCAACATCTATAATGGACTTAGATGTTTTCATTGACTACCTCATTAAATCTTCCTGTAGCATGTCTTGTGACAGCACACAAGTCCTGTTGGCTTTGCCTCCAAGAAGGGGTAGAAACACATCTGGATATGCCTAAAACACTGCAGGATGGGTACAGAGGAAGGAATGAAGCACCCTTCAACAAACAAGTGCTGGAGAGGCTGCCAGAGGGGCTCAGGAGTGGCAGCAGCATTGCTCCAAGGTGATTCAAAGAAAAAGATGCAGAACTTGAGGCCTTTTCACAGGGGATTAGGAGCTGTGGATACAACATCTGTGCCTGGTGGGAAAGAGTTCAAAGGCTTATAATAAGCTATGTGCAGTATCTACGTAGAGCTACTTGCTATTATACGCAGTGTATGGTCTTTAGCTGAGTGCTTAGCAAGGCAGAGTTGTGGGACAAGGAACATACCCTCTTTCTCTTCTCAGTTCATTAACACCTGTTGACCTTGATCCAGTTGAGAGCAGACCCACAGGGCCAGACTACAGTAGGTGAGGCCACGCTGGATGACCTTCAGTCACATCCTCAACAAGCTCCCTGCAACAGGGCAGGAGAACATTGCCTGTCATCTGAGGAATCCACCATGCTGAAAGCAATCTGATTCCCCCCACTGAAGTGACCTTTGCACCTTCTGTGACTGCAGAGTGGTGTTAACTGTGTAGAATCAAGTGGGATCAACCCCTTTTGGCAAAGCTCTCCGGGAGATGTGCTCAGCTCTTTATTTTTCACAGCACATAAACCGAGCATCGGAAGGTCACCCTGCTGATGTTTTGCCAGATATGCAATATACCTTTATTTGCAGTTAAAGCAGTGCTTAAAGAACAGCTTCTTGTCACTGAAATAGCGAGTGCTGGAGAGCAGGTTCCTCCTCATTCTCATTCACACGCAGGGATGTGTCCCTTCACCTCTGACTGTAAGTCAGCATGCAAATTGACATGAGGGAAAAGACTGGCTGATCAGTGAGTAAAATGGTACTATGAAGATAAGCCTACGGAAGAAACGCTACAGCTAGCTAGCCAGCTTCCAATTACTCCATAAACATTCACCTTCAAGGGGACATATAAGCACATCTTTCACAAGTAACCTAACACACAGGACTGACTCATCAGTCATTTTTAAGGTGATCAATAAGCAATTTATTTTATTGCATTAATATGGAAACCCAAAGTAAACACTGTGGATTGTGGTACTTCCTTTTATTTCCAACAATGTAGCTGTAGAGTAAAAGGAACTGCTGCTTCCCCCTCACCACAATTGTGTCCTAAATTCAATTACCTGGGCATTGCTTTTCAACCAAATAATATCAACTTAGAGGATGTTCTGCCCCAGTAAATGAATCTAGGAAAAATCTTGCCTTCTCTAGAGTGAATTCTGTTCCCTGAGGTCTTTGAGAGAGAACCAGAGCGCCAGAAGGCCTGGTGGCCTTTGAAATAGGGGAGTTTTTTATACCTAAAATGGTTCAAAGGCTTAAAAAGTTATGCATGGGTATCCACGCAAGCAACTTGCTGCTCTCTTTTCTTCTAGGCATACTTGAATCTTCACATGGCTCTTTAATGTTACCTAATGTCTTAAGATATCTTAAACACACTGCTGTCTTCCTCTTATAAACCATTAATAGTAACGTCCTTTTCAGGTGCATAAAAAGAAACAGGGTTTTTTTCAGCCTTGCCCCGTGTAAGCCAGTAAACCCAAGAATGTTCACTCATCAAAACCACATCATGAGACTCAGCACAGTCTCTGCAAAAGCTTTCTTGTGTTTGCTGACAGAAAATAGGAAGTCCAAAACTACTGGGGAAGAAAAGGTGAAAATACTGAAATACAGGAATATTACATCCTCTTTTCATGTCACTCAGGCACTGAGGTGCTGGATTTTCTGTTAACAAGGAGCTAATCAGAGAGGTAGACAAATACTGCGTAGCTTAAATCGCATGAGTCAAAACAGGGATGGCTCTAAGTGGGTTGGGGATAGCAGAAGACACACACCCCAGAAACAGAAGAGTTTTCTGCAGTCAAATCCCCATGTCCCTAAAGCAGCTTCTTATACTGCAACGCTGCTGCAGTGCTTCTGCACCACTTCTTTAGGATGCTAATGAGAGACAGCAAAGCAGCCACAGGTCTGCTAACCTGATCCAGCAGTTGATACTCACACCACAGCCAGCAGCAAAATGAACAAGCCCTGAGTGCTCTGCGGAAAATGAAGATGCTGCCACTGCCTCCCTATGGCTCCCTCTGTGTAGCAGGAGGGCTCTGGCTTCATTCTGGAGAGCTAGGCAGGAAGATAAAGTCTTGTCTCATAAATTATTGAGATTAGATGTCTAAACCTTGATATTTTATTTTGACTTCTGAACATGTTCAGATGCTGTTCACTGAAGCGCAAATTAATGCCAATTTCTAAAGCAGGAGTTGCTCTGAACAGGGAAATGAAACTTTTTGTTATGATGGTAAAAACAGACAATTCTTCAACTGGTTTACATCTTGAAAAATAGGATGATCAAAACTGTTCACCCTCCCAGGCAGTTATGGGTTTGCTGAACTGAAATGTTTTGACAAAATCCCAACCATATGGAAGCGTGTGCTTTCGGAACAGCTTCACCCAGTGTGGATTGCTGCATCAAGCAGACAAACCTCAGGCAGGCAGAAAACAGTAAATCCTCACTCGGCAGTTTTTTTCCTCATTGTTTACCAACAAAGTGTTAGTGCCTCCAGCGTTATCTGTGGGTCAGCTTCAAAGAAAGCAGGAAAATGTACACAGGAGCTCAAGTTTGGCTCTTGGAGGTTCAGTCTCACTTTGAGCAGTCCGAGGAACTGCCTATGTGAAACAGCTTTCTCTCTGGATTAACTGAATTTCCCTCTTTCTTAGTGACAACTGCCACTGATAGGGAAAGGCAAAACAGACATACGTGAATCCCTGGCTGGCTGGCAGCAGGGAAGAGAGCAGGATTTTGCTGGAAGAGAGCACAGCATCTGTGCATTAAGGGTTTTAAATGCCAGGTTTCCTGTAAGGTTCAGACCCCTACATTCTCCCAGTGGCAGCTGAGCTGGATTTCCAAAAGCCACAAAGAAAAAGAGAAGTTTTCAGACAAGACCATCATCAAAACTGCCCACTGACCACGACAAGCACCTTGGAGTCACTCCAGTGCCCCTTGCAGCCAGGGACTTTCTTTCTGTGGACTATAATGACACAGGCTGGCTGTCCTGGGTTAAGTTAGTGCTGCTTGGAAAATGACATTGATGCCACAACTTTAGGGCTTCATTTGCTAAGCAAGGTTCTCTGCTCACTGCAGAATATCTGAGCAGAGCAAACACTGCAGGCACACACCAAATACTAAATAATCGATGAGAAGCAAGACAGGACCCCAAAGAAGACCACTCTGCTTGCTGATAAACAGGAGCCACCCAGCTGAATACTGCCTTGTAGATGAATACTGCTGGTGTAGATGGGGACTGTGTAGTAGATGGTGATTTAGGAATGCTGCTGACACAAATACACAAATCTGATGACACAGGAAATTAGCATCCGTTCGACTTCCCCCCACCTTTCAGAAGAATTTACTAAATATAGTTCACCCTTTAAATATTGAAGGATATCTGCAGAATGTTGTTGTTTTTGAAAGGGTTCTTTCCTGACTGGATTTTCCTCATCAGGCTTAGTAATCAAGTTGTTTTATTTGAAATAGATAATTATTAGTTGAATAATTAATTATTCAGAGTACATTGCTAACTAAAATTCAAAGTATGCTGCTATAATAAAATGAAATTGACAATATGCAACCATTTGGGTTCTAAATTGTGCAGTTAGATCAAAATGTGTAGGGTTTTTGCACATTTAATAGAATTGCTGCCATCATCAAAGTCCCATACGAACACTGACTAATTCTCATGGTCCACTGATGAGCTAGAAAATACACTGTACCACCATTCTATAGAAGGGAAACTGAAACAGCCAAATTACACTGAACTACAAAGCTCCCCAGAAAATAAGTTGTAGCACTGAGATAGAACAGCTCCAACTTCTAAGGTTTAAATTTATGCTATAAATACTTCATAGTGTATTTCTTCACTACATTTATAATTCTCTGCTGAATTAAATGTATGAAAAATTATTCTTTTATGCGTACAGATATTAATTTAGAACGTATTTTTCTGTTTCTCATCAATAATAGTGTTTAAAAAGTGTAAAACTGGTATAAGCAACATCACTGGTACACAAACTGAAGTGGCTTGGTGCAGGACATGAAACGTGAACATCCTGGGGAAGATACCCGGCCACGAACGCCTCCTAACTCCCCACAAACACCAAGGAATCATGGAATGGCTTAGGTTGGAAAGGACCTCAAAGCTCATCCAGCTCCAACCCCTGCCACAGCCAGGAACACTTTCCACTAGAGCAGGTTGCCCCAAGCCCCTGCGTCCAACCTGGCCTTGAACACTGCCAGGGATGGGGCAGCCACAGCTTCTCTGGGCACCCTGTGCCAGCGCCTCAGCACCCTCACAGGGAAGAGCTTCTGCCTAAGAGCTCATCTCAATCTCCCCTCTGGCAGGGCATTCCCCCTTGGTCTGTCCCTATAAGTCCTTGTCTAAAGCCCCTCTCTAGAGTACGTGAGACCTCCAGCTTTCTCCTGCTTTCATCTGGTTCTAGCTCAGGCAGTGGCACCAAGTGACACTCAGGCCACAGCACTGAGCAATGTGACTGTGGCACACACAGACCTTTTGAGCTGGCTGCAGACCAGCTCAGTCAGGCAGTACAGCGGTGGAGCTTCAGCGAAGTTGTCTTTAGCATGGGCCTGGTAAGACTCACCCAACACCCATGTTGACAACTTCACTTAACAGCCCTTGCTACCTCTGGCTTCACTAGGGCTGGGAATTGGGAAAGCTGGGTCAAAGTAACAGGGCTGTCTGCTGGAATCGTCCCTCTGACTGCAAAGTGGATGCAACCTTAATAAATGCTTATTCAGCATAATAAAATTCTAATTAAAGCTGGCTAAACCGGTAATCACTTCTTCATTTTCTCTAACTGCCATCCCTAAGCTTCCAGAACCAAAACAAGGCACAGGCTGGACTGCACAGAAAAGGGGCACCTCTTGATCAAAGACCTTCCCTGCTGTGTGAATCCCATCAGCTTGCAGCAAAAAAACAGAGAGAAACTGAAGAAAACCCTGAAGTCTTTGATTCACACAAATGATATATAGCAATTCCATAAAAAGGCTCCACTTCACATGATTCTCTCTCCTGATTTTACAGGTCCCAGCTGCACTGTTCTCTCTATAAAGGATTCTTTGGCCGCAGTTTGTTTCTCTGTATTTTCTTCCATCACCACTACCCCTTCTAGTGTCCTCCCTCACTAGGGCTCTAACAAAACAAAACCCAAGGTAAGTCACACAGTATTTGCTGCAAGATTTCCCACAGACTGTGCTGGCACCTGCTAAGTTTTGTTCCCCCCTCGATTGCCTGGGTCACAGACAATTTATATTATAACAATTATAACAATTTCTGCAAGGCAGGAGATCCAAAAGGCAGTAAAGCTGCACACACAAACCTGCACACACACAGACTGCTGGAGCTTCTTCAAGTATTTTGTGATTAAACATTGTTAAATGCAAAAAGAACTATGTTCATAGTGTACCAGAAGGACGTGGCCTTACAGAGACCTCGTAGCTAGCAAGGTTTAAAAGCTTTGTTGTTCCATATCTTGCATATATGCAGACTCCGCTATTTGGCACATCCTTAATTTCTGTCAAACTAAAAGAATTCAAACATTTTCTGTCAGGGAGCTGGTGTAAATCTTGAAGAAAGCTTAAAAAAACCTCTACTGTTGACTCATTTCACTCATTCCTAGGCAGATCTGAAAGAAGGAAGGCTTGAAAGCAACATTATGAGCCCAAGAATTATCAGCTCTTGAAAGGCACACTGAAAATTACACTGGGAGATGGGTATGAAGGTAGTGGAAATTATTGGGTCTGTGCACTTAACAGATTAAGAAGGTGACTTCCCACTGAGACTTGAGAACACAGGTGCACATAATTTTAAAACTCTGCATTTTTAACCTTTTCAATTTGCTAGCAAAGCAAGGAAGTTGTTGAGAAGCTGCAGTAAACACGGCAATTCAATCAGCTTCTGCCAGCCTCTAGCTCCCGACTCTGATTCTTTAACCCAACAGGTCAGTCGATCGTGGAAAGCCTCTTTGGCAATGAGCAATAAGCAGCTAAGCAGAGTTGAAAGTAAGAGGAACACTTTTTTAGCAACTGCCTAATAAAATCTCTTAATTTCCTGCAATGGTGGCTGTGGCCACCAACGCTCATGGTTGTTGTTGAAACCAATGTCCTGTTCTCTGCTCTTCCTCCTAGGAACCTGTGCAGAAGGGCTAAAGCCAACTTCTTAATAGCAGTGCGGTTATCACTTGCTGTACACTTTTAAATACAGGGCCCTACAACCCACGACTGATGGGTGATAACACTATTTTGTGACAGTTTTTAAAGCATGTTAGATGTGAACACAGATTTCAAGGTGTTACTTTTACCTGCTCCTGTCAAGAGACTTCAGTTTACCTCTGAGACCCTATGGAGCGTTAAAACAATTCTAACCTCATAATGCAAATACTCTGAATTCCATTAAAATCAAAACACCACTTGACTGCCAAGCAACAACAAGCACATTTTATGCATAAGCTGCCTAATTCCATCTTCTAAGCTGAAAAAACTAGTAATTGTAGCTCATCATAGCTACACCTAGAAAGATAACCTTGGAATGGATTTTTGCCTGCCCTCCAATTACAGGCAAACCACTGTTTACATCTCACTTACGGCAATAGGACCCAGTTGTGACATGGGGCTACCACGCTGACAGCAATGCCATAGACATAACGAATAGGACAGCAAAGACTTAGAAGGCAGACACACTAATTAAAATCTTGATCCACAGCCCCCTGAAATGACAGCAAAAGACACCACTTGTTTTCCAAATGTAGCCTTATAACCCAAATGATCTTCAGATTTCTTCCAGCAACAGACAGTCTAGCTGCCACTGACAAAATATTGACAGGTTGGGTTTCAGTAAAGAAGATTTGAAACTGTCAATCCAAGTCCTTGGTTTCTTAAGTCTCAATTATCATAGCGTTTTCCTTGTGGGAGATCTTCATTATATCCCAGTTAGAGCACAGCTCAACCTGAGCAGAGCTGCCAGCACCGCTCCTCACAGGCTCTGATTGCTCAACTACATTCGCCTTATTTTACACTGTTTACACATGTCCTGTAAAGTTCTTTATTGAGACTGAGGTTTTAGAGCTTAATTTTAAGGCACTCAATAGTTGTGCTCAAAGAGATCTGAAAGGTCCATGTTCTCCATATGTTCTCAATTGTCAGCAGGTCAAAACCTTGCTCAGCCCGCCTCAGATACAACGGGCAGTCTTTGGAATTAGGGCTTCTGACAACTCGGCTTCTCGTGATTCTTGTGCAAACCACTCAGTCTATCTCGGCATTTAAACTAAAGACATTTTTATTTGCTGTTACTTTTGGCTGGTCTTGGAAATATACTTCAATGAAATATCGTTATTGTAAAACACCTTAAAAAGCAGTTTTAGACCTAGAAAAACTACAGGAATTTGATCACATTAATCTTTTTCACTAGCACATCTGTCAATAATACTTTGATAATTCTCAGTGATGTAAATAATACAGCAGTTCAACCTGCAAAGCAGTTAGTTTTAACTTCAGAACCAAGGAATGCTTAGCACCGTTTTCCTCTCAGCATTTCACCACTCCATTAAAGAAGAAAACACCTCCTGTTTTAATTTATAGCAATCATAATCAAATAGCTGAGGGCTTTTCTCCCACCCTCAATATTATAAGTTAGACATAGTGGAGCAGTTAAGATTTTTATTAGGCTTTGATCTTGTATTTTGTGAAGATTGAGGGAATTATTTTTTACTGAGATGGATTTCCCAGGTTATCAGCTACTCACTGCACACTAACATAGGGAAAGGTATTCCTGAGAAAAATAAGGAGATTAAAACTATAATAACGAAGGTGCCAGAGCTTACACAAATAATGTCCATTACAATTCACAGTGGGCTAATGAAAAGCCATTGTGCAACACTCCGAAAGTATGCTGCGACATTAGGAACTACCGGAGAGCCTGCTGGCAGAAATCAATGGCAAAGCTTCTCTCCAGGGAATACTTGCACATTCTGCTCCTAAATCTCGCTGCTGTGTACAAATTCTTGAGCAGAGCTCAAAGCCATTCATCTGGTATGGCTGGTCCTAAAAGTCTGCCACTCACAAGTCAGCATCTACAGAAACCAAAAAGAAATGCCCAACGTATCCCAGGAATAAGCAGATACATGCTTTATATTAGCATGCACAGACTGGCTAAGGACCACTCAGGGCAGTCGTCTTAGATCACTTCATTCTTATCAAGTTATCTTGTTAAGATTGATTCTTACCACCTAACGCACCAGGAAGTTTTTCCACATTCCAGATTTTATCTTATTAGTGACCAATTCATTTTAGCAATCAAATCGCGACAAGTTTGACAAAACTGTAAACTAGTTTACCACCAATAAGTAGTTAAAGTACATTATATGGTACAGCACCACCAGTCACACATTTTCCCTAACCAGCCATTCTTTTTGCCTTCATGTCTTTCTTAGGTGTGAAAGCTCAGAGAAAATATGTGGCTGCAGGCTGAGCAAACCCCAGGAGTATACAAACCCAAAGTATTCCTGCACTTTGATGCCGCTCTCCTCTACTGACCGTGTGCAAGCAGAACTGAAGGAGAAAGCATGGGACTGAAAGTATTAGAGAAAAGAAAATCACTGAGAGTAGGAGCAAAGAAGAAATGTATGTTAGGAAAGAAACCTAAGGGGAAGAGGTTTAAAGAAAGAAAATAAACCCTACATAAAATCCAGAAAAACCAGGGAGAAAACCAAACAGCTGAAAGAAGACGTGTGCTCCTGCTGTCCTTGCAAAGAGCGCTACCAAGAACTCTCTGCTTCAGTGTCCCACATAGTATGTCCCTGAAAATAATGAAGGTCACCAGCACATTATAGGAAGTAGCAAGCAATGAGTAGCCCATTACAGCCACAACAAAAATGATCAATCTGTTTATCCTTGTTAACTGAACAGTGCTAAGGGGATAGCCACATTGTGCTTCCAAAGACTTCCGTTCCCCAGCTGCTTCCCCTCCCTGATGACACACACAGAACCCTGGCTTTTCATTCCTGGGTAGGCTGGGAATAATGACTAGCTGTAATACAACTAAGAGCTGCTTCTTGCACATCCAACATCTAATGCCTGCTTTCCTGGGAGCTGCATTAGCAGAGGTTTATAAGTCAATTTTTAAAACTCAGGACAGCATTAACAAACTGACAAGTGCCACCCGGTCACGTCCGTGTTGTCACAGTTATTGAGGCCTCTGAAGAGACTGTCAAAGAAATAAAGCCAATTTCTTTTTTTGCTTAATTTGTGTCAATTGATTTCCTATTTTTAATTAATAACTCTAATTATGATGCAGCAAATTTACCCAACAGACACAACTAGTTTAATCAGCATGTATTGATTGTAACAGTAGAATTATCCCAACGTTCCTGACACCATTGATTTTCTGCTGCGTGACTATAAGAAAACAGAAGCTGGACTGACTCTGCTGTCGGTTCACTGTGCTGATGATCCCTGAGCTATGAATTGCTGCTCTTGACCCCACAAATAAAAACACAGACATTATCTACCACTTCAGCACTTCAGAGAGGGAATCTGGTGATTATGACAGATATAAAGGAGTTCAGTCTCAGCAGCAGGAAAATGAAGTTGGTAGGCACCGAATTGAAGAAGAAAGCAAACTGTAAGGCAACAGACAGAAGAGAATTTGTAAAACTGAGCTAAATCATTTAAGTTCCTAATTTGTCCTCATTTTGGACAGCCCCAAAACATCTATTAACTTTAAGCACACGCTTAAATATCATCAACAGCCACTGCTGGCTCCAGAACTAGTGTGTTAGGGGTGAGGAAGAGAAAGGAATTTACAGACAATGCGTAGCGTGGCCCATGCTGTTGTTTAGCACCTTTGCTGGAGGCATTGAGGATTCTTGCAGTGCTCTGCTCATCAAGCTCCAGGTTCTGCAGAAATGATGCAAAAAAAACCATTTCCAGTGGCACAGAGTGTTTTTAACTGTTTGCAATCTGAATGCTCCAACTCTGAAAGTGTAAAAAGCTCTGCAGCAATGAGATCTCCCATGTGCCTCAGGTATAACAGTGTGGCAAGGAATATGTAACGGGATGGTGTGTACCAACTATCAGTTCTTGCCTCTGATTGCCTTACTTAACAACAACCTATTTCACAGAATCATAGAATCACAGACTGGTTTGGGCTGGAAGGGACCTTAAATCTCATCCAGTTCCAACCTGGAACCGGGGGGAAAAACCGCTGCCTAAGATCTTCTCACAGGGAAGAGCTTCTGCCTTAGAGCTCATCTCAGTCTCCCCTCTGGCAGGTTAAAGCCATTCCCCTGTCCTGTCCCTACAGGCCCTTGTCCAAAGCCCCTCTCCAGGTTTCCTGCAGCCCCTTTAGGCCCTGGAGCTGCTCTCAGGTCTCCCCTTCAGGAGCCTTCTCTTCTCCAGGCTGCCCCAGCCCAGCTCTCTCAGCCTGGCCCCAGAGCAGAGCTGCTCCAGCCCTCACAGCATCTCTATGGCCTCCTCCAGACTTGCTCCAACAGCTCCACGTCCTTCTTGTGCTGTTGCCCCAGAGCCGGACACAGAATGCACGGGGGTTCTCCCCAAAGCACAGCAGAGGGGGAGAATCCCCTCCCTCAACCTGCTGCTCACAGTGCTGGGGATACAACCCAGGACGTGGGAATGGGGATGGAAGAACAATGCAGGCATTACTACCCGAAGGCAATGGAAAGGCAGAGACATGTCACATCACCCACCGCTGGCAACACAGGTCAGAGTGGGCTTTTACCTCAGGTGTAGGGAGGAATGGTCTGAGGCTGGAATCAGCGTTAGCAGAGAGGTGTGAAAGGGAAACTATGATTTCTAATCTAATCACAGACTAGTGGAAGATAATTTCCCAAGTTTCCCCTTACTTGGTTTCCACAATAGTTGGCAATGAAAGCAGATTTAGCAGAAAAGCTACTTTGGTAGAAGGGAAATCACCAGTAATAGAAAAAATACAGGGTTTCCTATAGCTGTTAATTCGTATGAAACATTTTCTGTTTCTGCTTACTCAAATGATAATGTGTCCATTATAAACATGTGATTATGCTAGTTAGGTTTTTGGCCAAAATATCTGGAAGAGTAAAATTGATAGATAATTACAGTAACAGTTATTTGTTCCCTGCCAGACCTGCAGCAAGGCATGCCTGCCTGCAGAGTTACGTCTTTTTAAGCCCCAAAAGATAAGCAGTACGCATCATACACTTTGAATAATGAGAAAGATTTCCTATGGCCAGCATTTCAGAGCTGGAAACAGACTGTGGCTTGATACAAACCATATCTATTTATGTAAAATGGGATTTTAATTGGAGCTACTTATTCCCGTGATATAAACGAGGCAATGAGAAATGATTGATGCACTCTGGTAATTGTTGTTACGCCACCTTGCAAACTACAACAAAAAAAATCTTTCATGTACATAATGGCTGTTTAAATTTTAATACAATACAGAACTGCACTTCAGCAGGCAAAATATTAATGCTACATTTGGGGCAATCTTTATGTTCAAATACAAACCATATTTAACTGAAAAATCAGAATGCATGAGGAATGCTGGGTGGATTTGTTGAAGTGATAAATAGATCTATTTTGGAAGCACACAAAAGAAAGTAAAAAACGCATCAGCTAGTTATTTTTTGCAGTGGGAAGGTACAAGCATGACACAGCATAAGCTCATTGTCTCTCAAAGTATAAGAAGTAGCACTAAGTAGGACGGTGTGGATCTATATGGTCTTATAGTAGACACTGTTGATGCTTCTTTATGCCTACCAAACAGCAAAGGTTAAGAGTGCAAACCTGGCTTCTGTTCATTCTTGTACAGAAAGAACAGCCATATAAATTCGTAATAATTGTTATACCTATGGGGGAAGCAAAGCCATTCTGCTCATTTAAATGAAATTAAAATTGGGCACTAAACCCACCCTACTCTTCTCCTGCTGTGGAACAATGCCACACCAGCACACACAAACACATCAGATCTCTCCATCATGGCTGTATCCCACTTCCCGGAAAACTGCACAGCCAGTAAGGCTCAAAGAGGCTACTGCAGAGCACAAGGCTTGAACAGTGCAGAGCCACCAAATGCAATAGTGCAATTAGAGATAAGTCTTCTAAGGACAGAAAAAACTGCAGTCCGTCTGTACCAACTGATGCATCATTTGTCAGAAATGGAGCATCTGGGCTAACCTGGAAAAAAAGCCAAGAAGTTGCCTGCAACAGAGGAGTGTATTGAATAAAAGACCAAAGCGATCAAGACCTTCTGTGGTTATAATCTCGTTTGTGCATTGACAGTATTTCAGTCAATAGACTGTCATGCACTAGCTAAGAGTTGCATTGTAAAAATGTTTGGAGGATCATATCAAATTTCATAGCTGATGCTTTACAAGGTCAGCGAGTGGAATCATTATTCTTAATAGGGTGAGTGATCAAGCCATAAAGGCAGTAAAAATCAAATTTCACTTTGGTGTCTCCTATAAAACAAAATGAAAAAAAAAAATAAATTCAATTCATAAGTCTCATCATTTCCAGTGACCAGATCACATTGTGTCAGGAAAATCAGTGGCCTACTCTGCATGTAAAGCATGATCTTGCTTTCACTGAAATCAATCTCAAGTTCTCAGTCTCTCTTAGAGGAGCAGTGATAATGAAGGGGAACAGTCAGGTTTGGAAGCGGTAGTTCATAATTCTACACAATTATCCTGAATGTTAATATTGAACTAAGCAAATGGGAAAGCAGAAAAGGAAGCTCAGCTCATTCTACTCCATTTTACCAGCAGCAGCTTAAGCTACACAGTGAGAGCTTTCCAATACATATGCTTAAAATGCACCTGCATGGAAGCAGGGTCAGCAGAGTACATGGAACAGGTCAGACTCTGTCTGTCAGGGATGTCAGTACCAAAGATTTCTTTTGTTTATTAAGCCTTTCAGTGAACCTGAATCAAGTATGAGAAATGGAATGAAACCCTCACATCATGTCATTTGCTTTCAAGTTTGTGTTATAAAACAACTGCACTGTGGAACAAAGGAGGGAACAGGGCTCTCGACTAAGAAACAGGAATGTTTGGTCTTAAACCACGGCAGGAACTCATCACACTGCACATTTCTGTATCACATTGGAGGCTTCAGAATACCAGCCAAGTTTTGGCTTTTGAGTCCCTTCCCATTGTAAATGCAATCTCAACAAACCATATTGAGTTTCCCCAAACAATAACATGGAAACAAACAAAAAACCTAACCCCTCTCTCTCCTAATTCCACATGGACTTTCCTAACAAAGCTTTGTTTAGCCGCCAAAAAAGAGGAAAAATACCCAAAGTAGACGGTATTAACAAATTGTGAAACATGGATCAAGAGCATTTTTCTTAAGTCCCTGATTTGACCAGTTCGAGATATGTCCCTCTTGTGTCAGTAAATCACCTGGATAGAAGGCTTAGCAACTAACTCTAATTCTAGAGATGTTGAGCAGTGACTTTTGTAAAGGGAGAGTTACGCTGAGAAGAGCTTCTTGACTAGAAGCCAGCATGCTCTATCAATGAAATCATCATAAGAGAGAAGAATCAGACCAAGGGTGGAATGCATATGAGAATGTGAGGCTGATCATTAGTACAACTGAACTGTCACCTCAGTGTAGGCTGGAATGTGGCCATAGAAGTAGATTGATGGATGAATTGTGCTCAGCAGAGAGCAGCCTTCAGTGAATTGCTGATAAGATCTTAAAATACATCTCACAATATTACAAGCCAAGGTGGAACTGCAGCCCCTGCAGCCTGTAGCTCAAAAGCCATGCAGGTCCTGCTACCTACCTAGCCTCAGGGGGCTTTCCTGGCCTGAAAGAGGCTCTTCTCTTGATGTTCCTGGGATGGCTGTACAGTGTTAGTGAGATGTTACACAGCAGCTCATGAAAACTGGAAGTGGAATGAGCTTAACTGGCTTGGAAAGATTTGGATGAGTCTGTGTGACTCAAAGATGCTGATTTCCCCTGTAACTACTGTTTTTCTAGATGACAACTTAATGTCTGCTAATTAGAGAAAGGAGAGAGTCTGACTGGAGCCGCTGCAATCCAAAGGAAACAGGCACTGGTGGGATGTAAGGGATATAAGGATAAAGCTGTGCGGTAGGCTGATTTCTGGGTTTATAGAGGCTATGATATTGCAGAGCATATATGAAGAGGACATGGATGTCAGAAAGCTCACTAATAAAGGTTTCTTTACTGTGTTTAGCCATTTAAGTCTTCTGTGTACAGGGCCATTTTGGTTTAGGCTCCCTTAGCATTAGAAGAGACAAAGAACTACCAATCTTCGTGGAACATAGAGCCAAACCCTAAGCAGACAGCGGAAAATTCATAGTAAATTCAACAGGTGCCTACTGAGTCCTAAGGAAGAAGAGGCCTGGGCTGCTGTCATGATCCTCTGGCTTCTAAGCTACAGTGGTGTAACTGGAATCAAAAATCAGTGTGTAAGTCAGGAGAAGACATGAGAACTTCCTTCATTCCTCACTTATGAAGTTTGTGCTGTAAAAGACGCAAGGCTCATTTCTGACTATCACGCAACCAAGGGAATGGCTTTACAAGTGATGATAAAAATCAGAATTTTTGGAATAAGTCATCCAAATAGAGCTATTTTTTCCCCAAAACCGTGTCCTGGATGAGACTAACTCCAGGTAATTTCTATCAGGCATGGACCAAGCTCCCATGTCCTCTTGAACAGTACAGTGCACTCTAATTAAGACTTTGGGGAGTGAGTTGGCTTTTTATAGTGTGTAAAGTCCATAAACCAAAGCCATTTGTAGAGCTGCCCACTGAACCTCAGACCCCTTTAAAGGCATGGTGAGATCTTCCCAAAACCATTCTCATATTTCTCTTCCAAGAGATTCTAGCTTTGGTGATAGACAGCCAACCTGAGAGCAGGAAGAAGAGCAGCTCTTAACTTATCCAAGAACTTGAGCTAGCACAAGGAGATATATAAGAGAGTCCTCAGAGCTATGTGTCTCCCTTCAGGATGACAGTCTCCATTCCTTACTGTCCTTAAACTGCAAGGAAAGAGAATGGTTTGCGGCATGCAGACACAAAGGGCTGCAAAGCCCAATGTAAACTTCATTGAATAAATGCAAATCTTTCTGCTGACCTAAGCTGGCTTTGTTAAATCCGAAACACCGAACTGAATTCAGATGCATGGAAATAAGGTGTTGATTTTTTTCTGGAAATTAAGCTGGGCTCAGTTCTGAGATCTTAAAGCATTTGTGTCTCCCCTCATGCTGCCCTCTCGCCTCTGAGAGATACCTCATCAGCAGAAAAGGTACCACATTTGTTCTTCATCACTTCTTTCCTTAGAAATCCTCCTCTGCTGCAGCAGATGAGAAATTTGGCAGCGGGGAGGCAGCAGGTGTGCTGAATGCTGCTCTCATCATCCCTCACACTGACGACTCTGCCTCATTAGTCAGAACTCCATCAGTAAACCAACCAGGGTATGGGGCCAGTATTAGCATGTGGCTGTCCGGGATGTTTGACTGACACCATGCTGTTAGACCAGCATGAAATAGTGTTTCTTCAAACCCTGCCTATGTGCCATGCAGGGCTGTGCAGAGCCCAGGGACTAAATCCTCTGGGCAGGCTGGATGCAGCCCGTTTGTATATGAGAGGATGCTTGGTTGGAGTCTATGGACATGACTGAGTCTGTGCCAGTCAACCTCGGGGTCAGAAAATCACCTGGACCAGTGACGTACCTACTGCTCCCTTGGATTCCTTTGTTTGACAAGCCCCAGCTGTCATCTCCTGCCTTATCCCCAGATCTTCCAGCTCTCCAAGCCTAGGTTGCCTACAAAAAGCAGCACAATTCTTTGCAGATAATATGGAGGTAAATTTCATCCTCCCTCTGGAAATGTTAAACTGATTTGTCAGACAGTTTAGATCCCTGTATGAATGCTGTGTCCTCATCAATACCCACCACTCTGCCAGTTCTTCTGTCATTCACAAATTCTATCTGCAGTCATTTTACATTTACTTCTAGATCTTGAATGTAAATATTGATTATACCACCAGAAGCCCACCAAAAATACATGTGATGATTATTCCACATTGACAGCTGCTTTTTGAGATCTGTCATTTAGTTTGTATTCCACTCTATAATGCACGACACTGCTAATTGTATAGCGCTAATTTTTTAATCCAAATATCCTTCAGAACTGAATCAAACGTTTTAGGAATTGATTATATTTGCACAGCTACCCTAATTAAACTAGCAACTAAACCTGCGATCTCATCAAAGAATGAAACCAGGTTTGGGTGGAACAACCAATTTCTTGTGAAAAGCTAAACCACCTTTTAATTCCTATCTTTTAATTTTTCATTGATCCAATCCAATTAGTACCATAATGTATTGGGTTTCCTCCTGGGGTTAACAACGTCTTGTCCAAAAGCTGCCGAGGACTGTGAAAACATGCAAGGTTTTGCTTATTTTGTATTAAAGACATTTTCTAAAGTTCGAGGATGCTCTCAAGGATAAAGATTGGGAATTTGCAATAGAGGAATCCAGAACAGTGACTTAGCTGCTGGGCTGGCCTACCAAGAAAGCCCAGAGGGAAGAAGGAATATCTGAGTCATCCTCAAACCCTCCTTTTTCCAGGTCTCAAGCACAATTCAAGGAGCAATGGGGAATTGTTCACATGCTGCTTTAGCGCAGGCACAGATTGATTTCAAGCTGCACTGTAACACCAGCCTCTTGCTCCGCAGCAGGACTTGTCGGAAGGCATGAGAGGACCTCACTGCTTGAAGGGCAGGGCAGAGAATAAATAGCACAGGTTACTAATGTGGGTATTAGCAGCAAAGCAGCTACTGCTTTTTATTCCAGCTCACTCTTATCCTGTTTTCACAAAGGACTATGATTCAGATGTAAGTTGTTGAGATCCATTTTTAATATCTCCTGATCAAAAGTGGAAGCTTATGTAAGAAATGACATGTAAGAAATGACTTTGATATTAAAGAGAGAGAAAGAAGAACAAATAGTTTAATTTGCTTCTTGTCTTTCTTGGCTTGGGATTTTGAAGCAGATGTTCATATGCAAACACCAAAAAAACCCATCTTCCCTCCAAGTCTGAGCACATATTGCGTGGTTCAGAGAGATGTATAGTGAGGACTGCAACTGTGTGTATGCTTCCTGCTGATAGCGTCTCAGGAATGTCACAGGCAATGACCTGTGTAAATTCCTTGAATGTGGGACATTAAAAAAGAGAGAAGAAATCTTTAAAAAGGAAGAAAATACTTCAAGTAACCCATACTCATAAAACATGTGTATGGGATTTCAAGCATATCCATAGGTCTGAAAACCAGGAAAAATGCAGATTGAGTATTATGGTAAGATTTTAATGATGGTCTTGGGAGAAAAAAGAAACAAAAGATGTTTAAAAGAAAGGGGCTGATTTCTGGATATTAAACTGCTGAGCTACAGGGTAGTACATGTAAAGCTTCTCATAAAGAGGGGAAAGAGGCTCTTCCTATCGCCCAATTTCTAAAGGGCTGGAATGTCAGATTTTCAGGAGGGCTGGCTTTGATTCTTTTTGGTCTGTGAGGAATGAGAGGGAGCTAAATTGTGGAAACAAAAGCCAGGCACAGGGGAGAAAAACCGCAGTCAGCGCGGAATGAGACAGGAGGATGTGTGATGTTTCACACACCCACATCAATGCCTAACCAATGGCCCACTGTGTTTCACCCCAGCCCTGCTCCCTTCAACCATGGAATCATCACAGATGGACATTACCACTGACCTAGTATTTCCTATGAGTTTATGATTTCTAAAATGCTTTTTATACATTTGATCTCCACTTCTTTCACAAGAACCTCAGGAAGATCCCTAGAAATAGTTGTCAACTGTATGTGATGAAGAGGAAAGAGGAAGGGGAAGCAGACTGAGTACTGACAAGTAAAAAGACTTCAGGTTTGGATATAAGTATTGTGTTTGATGCCACAGCAAGACAGTTCCTGAACTCCCACCATTTAGAAGCCTGTTCATGTAAGCATGGCTATTGATCCAGAACGTACAGGCTTAAGTTATGCATGTACATATACACATCCTAATGGATTTCATGGAGATATTGTCAGCTATCTCTCTGGCTTTATTTCTGTGGAAGCTAAAATGTACCCTGGTGACTTCAGTGTCTCACAGTGTCCAAGCACACCTTGTGCAACTATGTCCTTGGACCTCAGAGAGGTCTAGTCACAGCAAACCCATTCACCTTCACATCGTGTTATAGGCCAAATACCTCTTCTATGTTTCCCTCTAAATATGTCCATGTTTTACATAGAAAACAAAAACATTAAATTGTCTCTGTGCTTGGACTTACATTGCTAGAACAGTATCTGCTATGCATCAGCTGAGCATAAGCTGAGTGCAAAATCTGGCCCTCCATACAATGGGATATAGCTGGTGCTGGGTCCAGATAAGAATAAAAAAGCAATTGTCTGAATTCAATCAGCTGGTGATAGTTGGCAGTGCAAGAAGTCTTTAGGCAGGTCTTTATTTGCCCCGGCAGTAACAAGAATATTGGAATTTATATCCAGGAGATAAGAGAGCACCTTGTCACTCAAGCACAGCTAACAAGGGAAATTCTATTTGGTCCAGACATGTAAATGCCAAATGCTTAGTCTGGTTATTATTGTAAATTCCATTTTTACAATGTCTTGCTTTTAAAATGGTCTCTTAATTGATTTTTAATTATATTTTTCAATGACATTTAACTACAAGTGCTTTGTAAATACAGCCACACACACACAAATACATCGAAGGAGAAAATACCGATATGTTAGAGGTACTATCTTCATGGACTGCACTAAGGAGAAATTCTGGTGCTCTCTTTAGGGGTTTTGCATAATGAAGTGAGATCAGATTTGTTCTCGGTTTAAGTGGGTGAAGTTCTACCTCAGGCAGCTGATGCCAGATGATACACAGCATCAAACCCATCAGCACGGAGGCGCACTGCACCTTCCTGACAGTCAGACTGGGAAGCCTGATGCACTCCATGAAACAACTCAACTCCCTTGACTCTCTGGCTCAGCACCCCTCAGGTTTGGAGTCCAAAGCATTATGTGTCATTCAAGAGAGAAACCATGCACAGGGAAAGGCTGGAACCAGCACCCTCAGCTCCCACCACCCAAGGCACCCTACATTAGCCCGGGATTTGTTGGAGACCATTCACTGTTGTAGCTGCTGTTCCCACTAGGCTCTGCTGATGCGGCGCTGGGCTCCCCTGGCCCGTCAGAAGTGGCCCTTCCTGACATGGGATGGGGAGAAAATGGGAGACGGAACAAAAGGAAAAGATGGACATGGGAGGATAAAAGAAGGGAAAGGGAGCATCTGTAACCGAACTCTTCCAACAGCTTTGTTACGCACACACTGAGCACACTTAGGGCTGTCAGTGATGGCTTTGCGTTGGCCTTAGCTGGCTCCAGGTCAGGCTTGGAGGAGCTGATCCACAGGGATGCAGGTTCACACAAGGGCTGCAGAGCAGGCAGGCACCCAGGTTTGGCTGTGCTGGCTGTCCTCACCCTGCATGCCCAGGCAGCTGGAAATTTCAACACACCTGCACTACAGAAATCATTTTCTTCCTTCCTTTTCCATTGAAAATGCCACTTTTTTGGAAAAAAAAATAATTACGTTTTCTGACTGCAGAACTCTAACATTTTTTTAACAATAATCACTATTTTTCTGCCAAAAGTGCCTTTTTTTTTAATTTTTCATTCAAATTAAATTCCCCATAGAAAGAACATGGTGGCAATTTTTGCAAATGAGTGCTGTTGATATATCTTAGGGAAAATCAAAATGATAATGTGAAAAATACCACTTCCTGGGCATTCTTGAAAACACTGTATAACCTGATTGAAGTCAGCAGCATAACAAGTGAAGGTCCACATACTTTCACCCTAACTTGTATTCGCTGACAATTCACACACACCTTCACACGGCCAGGATGTCACATTGTTATCAGCATGACTGTAATTTCATTAACAGTTACAGAAGCAGTGGAAAATACTATAATCCCCCAGAATTTAGTCTTTATCCAACTCCCAAGCTTAACAACTACAGCAGACGCATAGTGCTTTTGTTGTGGAAGGGCCTGATTTCTTTCTGCTGTGGAACTCATCAAAACCACAGGACTGGGGAATGACTGTATTGATCTTGGATGCGATTCACTCCTGTGCAGAGATCCAGCACAAGCCTGTGTACCACATAAATCTTGTTTAAGTCCCATACTGGGGAATAAAGTGGCACGCAGATCACACATGCTTACAATCACGCTCGGTTCCTAAATATTGCTACTCCTGAGCAGACTAACAGAGGCTGTCCAAATAACCCCATTCTGCAAACAGGGCGACCAAGACAGTGGAAGGAGACAAGGTCGCCCAGCAGGAAGCAGAAGGGCTGGGCTACCTCAAGGTGCCAGAGCAGAAATCTGTCTTCTGTCCAGTGCTCTTAGATGTGGCACAAACGCGTGGTCAACAGCAGCTTCTGCCCCACAAAAGGTCTTACCTAAAATGCCTCTCACAAAGTCTGCTTGCACAATGGGAGCTGGGTGCTCATCACAAAATGCCTTCACTAATTTATGTCATTGATCTTAAGACACCTGATGGAATTAGGTGCTGTATATGTCCTGCATAGGTAACTAACACTGGTTTTCCTTTTTTCCCTGTGGATACATATTTTATACACTCTCTTATCTTTCAGCAGCAGTTTCTGTTCACCCATACTTCCTCCTACGGGATCTGAGGGAAAGGAATGTAACTGGCATCCTTTTCCACCCTTTAATGAAACTAAGGGTCAGATTATGTCACAAAGTGAAGACTGATAAAGTATCTTTGCTGACAGTTTTAAAACTTCAAGAACATAGAAATGAAGCAAAAATGAATTGGAAATCACCGGGGCAGCAGTGCACACTCAATTCATTCACTAAAAATTCATGTGCTACATTTCACATGTGTCACAAACCCTAAAGAACAATGAAAGTGTTTGATAACAGACTTTTTTGGGGGAAAAGCTAAGCCAAGCTGCAGTATATGTTGTACTTCTGCAGCTCAGCAAAAGCTGGCTGTAAAATAAACTGTGGGTATATTTTAGGGAACTACAAGTATAGCTTCAGATCGATCCAATCCTGAAGTTGGGCTGGTACTCACAACAGTTATGGGAAAACAATCCTGCTAAGGTTCCTTGCAGCAAGGATAAAACCCTTCCTTCATTACAAGCTGGCCCTCTCGTTTTCTGGGGAAGCACATACATCACTGCACAGGGGATCCAACAATCCTCTGTGGTTTCAACTAACCATATACGCACCTATACGTATGAAAGGTTCCTTTTTCATTTGGCCATAAAGTACCCAAGTTGCCATTTAAGCACATAGTTCCTCACCTGACAGTACAGCCATGAATATCCGTGTACAAACTGTAACCACAAGTGCATGTTCAGTGTGCTTTACTATTCTTAACTGCCAAAACACAAAAGGTTTCAAAATAGAAGCAAAGTGTTGGGTTTTGGTTTGCAAACTGCCTGCTCAATTACATTCACAATCCCATTCTAGTGTGCACATGACTGCAAGACAAATCTAACAACAAACCTTTGAAAAGATTCTGGGATTCAGGTTGGTCTAACAGCAGGGAACAGCAGGAAATCCACTTCTCCTCAGATGGATGAAGTGACAGAAATGCAAGGTAGAGCAAAAAGAATCAATTTGTCACGACCAGTAAAAGAGCGCTGAAGCTTATGTTTTCATTTCTGATACCTAAAATGGCAAAGCGCTTGAGAAACTGGCATTTATTGATCATGTAGCTTCAAAACAATACCAGTGAAGTTTAGAGCCCACATAGGCAAAAGGCATGCATTAAATACAACAGAAAAGTCCCTAAAACGGCTATTGATAGGAAAAAAAAGAGAAATAAATTCCATTTACAGACTTGGCTTGTGTATGGAAAGCACAGAGTCACTTTTACCAGCATGAAAGTGCTGGGATTTTGCTATTACATAGCATTTTCCTTCCTGTTAGATCACCACTTTAAGATGCAGAGTGGACATTGTGCCTGTTAATGTCACTGGCCTCAATCATGCAATCCTTAATCATGCAGAAATCCCTGCAGCTTTGTCCATGTAAGAATTACAGAGTTAGTGCAGATTGACCCCCGCTGCCTCCCTGCTGCAATAAAACTCCGAGACCCTTTTGGATCATTGCCTTTACAACTTGCCGGAGGACATGGGAGTGCACTTATGGGGTTGCTTTCTGGTTTTAATGAAGAGTTGAGGCTTCATCTGGTGACCGTACAGGCCAACACAGAGCAAGAGAAATAATCTAAACCAGACACATGGCTAGGAAGAATTATTTGTCCCAGAATACATCCCCTTGTCCACCAACTCTGCCCCCATGGACAGCAACTTGTTCAGCCATTGCGAGAATGATCTTTTTTAGAATATAAAAATAGGCTTCCTTAATGGTGTAAAAAGGGTTTAGGTTTGTTTATTCTAAGCTCTGAAATATGTATTCGATGCTCAATTTGCTCATATGTCTTTCAATTAGATCAACATCAGTGTTCTGTCTTTGCAGTGGAAATTGGAAACTGATATAAAATCAAGCCTAGAGAACATTAAGCATCGCAGTGACTGGAGTTGTTTTTCATGGCATTTATCATCTCACTGCTTGTTTTTCACAATGAGATTTCCAACACAATTCTCTTTTTAACATACAATAGTAGGTGAAAATATTAAACATTTTCACTGGCAGAGGATGGCTATTTATCAGGGATGAGCACAATAAAAGCCATAGCTACCAAATTCTGAGCTGCAATTCACTCAACTACACAACTCAGCATTAAAGGGGAAGGAACATCCATCAGGGAGACTTTGGGCAGAAAGAATCTTAAAAAACTTAGCTTGAAAGTGAACATATAGAAGACATTGCAAAGAAAACCACGGTGTGTGCTTGGGTGACAAGAAGATTGTGGTGTCCCGCACAATTAACAAAGAGGTAGGAGACAGGGCACAGTGAAAGAAGAGGATGCCAGTCCTTCTGTTCTGAAACCCAAATCACGTGAGATCTCCAGACAAACACACTAGTTGAATTCGTTTCTTGAAATAAGATTATGTGTAGGCAAGCACATACCCAAATGACATTGTGTGTAAATGGAGAAGGGAAGGAAACCAAAACTCACTTCAAGGTTGGGACAGTCATCATGGCTGAAAACAGGTGATAGGGGAAGGAATGAGGGGGATAGCCAAGACCTTGGCCAAGACAAGAGTACTGTGCCAGACTGAAAAGTCTGTGACTGCACTGCGATTCTTCCCTGTGAGGGTGCTGAGGCGCTGGCACAGGGTGCCCAGAGAAGCTGTGGCTGCCCCATCCCTGGCAGTGTTCAAGGCCAGGTTGGACAGGGCTTGGAGCAACTTGGTCTACGAATCTATGAAAAGAGGGAGCGAATGCTCAAAACCGTAGCAGGAGGCATCAATTACAAACTAATCTAAACACATTATCATCCTGTAATTGTTTGCCCTCAATCCTGAAGTGACAGGTGGTGAAATGTGTTCTTAGGTGCAATCAAAGGCCACTTTAGGTGGGGCTTCGGCCTCCAAGTGATCTTGGAAGCTGCTGCATATCAAAGCCGGCACAAGACAGATGAAATTATTCTCCACTGAAATCCATACAAACATTTTGATAATGACAAATGCCATACAACATTAAAGCTCTTTAATCAGGATGCACTTCATGCTTTATTTCCCCATTTTTATACGCAATAATAATGGAATAATAAATGGGGAAATACAGGGGGTTTGTTGTCTTTGCTCAAATTTCTCAGTGTGAGGGAGCAACATGTGTCTAATTTTTTGTATATCCTTGAACAGCCTGAAATGACAGATTGGCCATAATCTGTTACAAAAGCTCAGTGCCAGAACAGAACAATAGACAGCACCACAGAGTGTCCTGGTTATCTCAAAGGGAATAATTTAACACTAACCAACAGCAAAAGGGTGACCCAGTTCGGAGAGGCCTGGAGAGAGATACATTGCTGGTGGCTCCAACCATGTGTGGCTCCATGCAGGCACAGTTAAAAGGCAGATTAATAGGCAGTCAGGTGTGAGGAAAAAAGCCAAGGAGCCTACTGTGGACCACACGGCATTTATCCTATTTTGTAAAGCACTTTATGAATTAACCTAGCCTGGTCCTTTTTTAAACAGCGAGCATCCAAAGATTCACACCAGCATTTCTCCAGCCTGATCTGTATTCCAGAACAGTACTGCTCACATAAATCTCAGGGCTTTTTTTTACTAGAGTGAAAGGCAAAAAAGAAAAGCTGCTGTTAAATCAATAGGCTGCATTGCACACCACAGTATATGAAAGTAATAGTGCTGTGCTTACCATTTGTGCTGCCACCAACTAATTGCTGTAACTTACACTTCGTTATCCTCTGTAATATGGTTACAATAATAAAGAATGACAAATAAGGACTGTTACCTTTCTGCTGGCCAGTCTTTACTCACAGGGTGAGTTCTCTTTCAAATGCATCTGTCTGGGTGAGTAAGATTTACCAGATTACACAGTGATTTAAAAGGTTTAACACAGGCAGTGATGGAGAGCTGCCTTAGGAAATATCTTCACTGGCACAGTTTTGGGATCTAGCACAAAAAAGTCTTTACTGCTGCTTTTGTACCCACCATGGTCTCCCTCAGCTCTCCCTGCATTTAAGTCAGCAATGCTGGCAGACAGAAAACTTGATTCTTATGAAACACTTAACATGCCTGATGTCCTCCTTGAATCAGGTCTTCCAGTCATTCACACACCAGAGAGGTGGTCTGATTCCTTTGACGTTAAATTAGGTACCATAACTAATAAAACTGCCTGCCTTGATTATCAAGCAGGAACAGGCAAAGAATATTATGGATAGGGCTCTGGCAAGAAGGATAAAAGTTATCAGATCATTAATGTGTGTCCTAGTTAAAGAAAATCCTTTGTTGCAGCAAAAAAGAGGAACTGTAGAAAATCTGAATGAAACATCCAATAGTCACATTTTGACCACCTGGTCTCTGGTGGTATTCAGAAAGGGAACAGGAGCCTCCCCGTTCTCTTCTGTTGCTTCTAAGCTCTCCGCAAGAGACCAGTTTTCCCCACTGGAAGTAAAGGATGTGCACAGTGTCAGAAGGAAGGAGAGAATGGGGAAGCTACCACTCTGAAGCCTTTATTTACACTAATGATCCTCAAACCCATCAGTGTTCCTATGCAAAGACCTACAGGCTTCATGAGACACTGCAATGGAAATGCAGGAGTTCCACTAATCAAATGAATGCACTTATACATTACATTTTTTAACCCCATGGTACCCTCACATGTAAGTGTCTCAAAAGTCAGCATTTACCTTAGCCTACCATTCACAGACATCACTGCTATTTGTCTGCAACAGGCATGAATGCATTAAGGCACACATGTGCATAATTAGACAACCATAGGTGAAGAAGCATAGAAAAAGTGTAACGAAGAAAAATGCTGCCGAACCATTTCTTTTCCAAAGCCTTCCAAACCAAATTTGAGGCAATGAGTTGCCCAGTGTGTACTGTTACAAGAGCCATTCCATAGTAATGGCTGGGAGGTAGTTTCCATCCTATCCTTAACACATGCTGAGCTCTCCTGTAAAATACACTTTTCTAACTCCTTCCAGAGATTTGCTCTCTATTTTTGTTTCAGGGACATAAGATGCTCTTTTTATTTTCTGCTTGTTTATAAACTAGCTATGATCAAGAATCTCCCTTAGGAAACAGCACTAAGTGTCCATAATTATGTGTAAATTAGCTCTAAGTATTTAAGGACCACAGCAGTACACAAAAGTAAACCTAAACATGACCATGAATCAATGTCTCATTTGTATTATTTCAAATACTCTGCTAGTTAACGATGTTTTGAATTGTTTTATGATTATTATAACCTCTCTGATAGTTGAATCAATCAAATAATCACTGCTGTAGTTCATCGAATACACATCTCTAGAAAGATGGTACTTCCTTTGCATACTACTAAGGAAAAAGTGTTTATTGCATACATGATTAGTTAGTCTTAGTAACTGTAGAAATATGGTGAAATAGTGCCTTGGAGGTAGTAGTTAAATATTTTTGCATATGTTTGCAGAGTTTCTATTTTTCTTAGAAAGAAAAAGACAAATTATAGGGCACACTGTTACACAGTCAATGGCATGCATTGACTGCAATAGGTTACTCAACACTGCCTCATACCAGGCATTTACATACACATCCAGAAATTCAGCCAGCATTTTCTTCTTCACATTTACACTGTATCACCCTGATTTTGCTTTTTAATTTTATTAAACCAGCCTTTCAGAAGCTTCCTCACATCTATGTGGATACCGGCTTCTCTGTGAACGGCATTCAAAGGAACTACTTGTCTTAGCACTGTGCTGACATTATCATAGTGAATTGCTTTAAAATATCACTTGCAACTGTAATATTAGCACAATAAAACGGTTTAAATTTGCCTGCTGTGTCTCAGAAATTGCCCTGATGTTGAATTACTTCTCATAGTACATTAACAATCATTCTAATAATTGTCAGGAGCAGGGATGGACATTTTGTTCTCCTAAATGGAGATCACAGCTCCAAGGACATATGCAGTTCATTACATTTCATAACTCTTGGCTCTAAGGTGGGTAATGTGGAAGACTTCTACCTATATATCAATTACAAGTTTATTGTACTAAGAGCTCGTAGGATTAGAGCATCTGCAAGCTGCAGTGTTATGCAAAACTCAAGATCAAGGCTTCCCATGCAGTGATTCCCATTACTGCATAATAAAGATGAATGCAACCCAGTGTTGCTCAGAAAGACTGTTAACTAAATGAAGAAAGCAGTTCAGTGACTGTGGAGTCTGTACAGGAGCCAAATCGAACTCCCTCTTATAACTGCTCAGAGATGCAACACTTGGGCAGTTGCCCAAGGAAGGAAAGAGAAGAAAAACCAAGGCTGCTTGCATTTTTATTTCTCACTAGGAGCCCATGGTTATAAAATCTAACTAAATACTTGATCTCTGTATATGTGCTGCTCCAGACTCTTTAACCCACGTATTTTTCAATACAGGACTGTAATTGAAATGCAGGCCATGTTAAGTGCATTATGATAACTTTGCACTTAGGCATACAACATATTCCTACTAAATTTCAGTATGGTGCAGCCCAAAGTGAAAAGATAAAAGGAATTCAGATGATGAGAACTGGGTGGGGGTCCAGAAACCTCAGCATGATGACCAGTCGAGAGGCAGAGATCCAAATGACCTGGCCAAATCTGCATAAAGCTTTTCTGCAAACATACATCAATTCCTGAGGTAATTACTCCCTCGACACATGGGATTGTATCCCCACCTCTCCCACTCTTCACTTCTGCTTGCAGAAGACTTGCATAATAAGTAGAAACTGCATTTGCAATGTACTATTTTTTGAGCCTTTAGGATGAACACTGTTCAGCCTGACTACCTGGTGGATGTATTTAATAATGCATCAAAAATACATATGTATTTCTGAGAAGAGAAACAAGGAATGACAGTCTCTAAACATTAGTTTGTTACACAGCTTTCAAAATACTAAAGGCTGAACACTACTGTGACCTCTGCATTGCACAAAGTAGAGAATTTGGCTCTCACAATGCATTCCAAACTTGACCCATCACTAAAAGGAAGTTTACCAAGGAATGCTGGCGTGAGTTGTTAAGAAGCCAGTATGGAAAGGAAGGTACATTTGGTAACCAAAAGTGAAATTCTGGTCAAACTGAAGCAATGATACATACATGACATGAGACACTGAACCCTCTGAAGAAAGAGGCTGTGGTTATCACAGCTGAATGTGACTTCAGAAGCTGTTCTGGACTAGATGAACCACATGGCTGGAGAGAATCCTCTGCCACATACCACTCAGGTACTGCTGCCTGTGCTGGACTACACTGCCAGGATCCCGGGCGCACTGATGGGCCTCAATGGCCCTGCCCAGCCACTCTGGGACCACCACTACATTCCCTGCTCTGGACCCAGAGGTTCCATTTCAGCTCAGCCCTGGGCTGTCAGGTCCCTGCCTGAGCTATACTATAAGGGCATTTGTTTCCAGCTCTGTCCCAGACAGGCCTCTGTCTGGCCATGAACCCCACTGATCCCTAATCTATGGACTGATACTGCAGTCTGGACTCAGATCAGCCTTGTCACCATGGACCCGCTCAACAGTTGCTGTACCATGCCTCAGTATCTTGAGCAGATCTCCTAAAACAGACTTAGAAGAGCAAGCATATGTCACTATATATGTGTCTGTAGGAGACTCAATATATTTTCATCAATCACCTTCTGTAAACTCAGAAATTGAAGACTTTCAAGTATTGGTCAGACACGGAAAACCCCATCCTTTACACAGTAGAGATCAAAAAGGTGACAAAACCAGGCCTAGTCAAATATGGCATGGATAAAAGTGCCAACATTTAATGCTAATAGATTCATTACAGAGAACTCTTTCATCAGTAGGGGCACCACCACTCACTTGTTGGAAGACATACAGTATACTGCAGATTTGCCAGTACACTGACAAGCAAAGAAGGCATTAACTGCAAACTCTTAAAAGTCTAGGCATGTTGTAGGCAGCAAATCAGAAAAGCAAAGCTAAGAAATCAGAAAGAAAGCACCCAAGTAGTTCTTCATAGCCCTGTTACTAAACTAGAGATGTATTTCATATAGAATTAGGGTTGGAAAGGACCTTAAGATCACCTAGTTCTAACACCCTGCCATGGGCAGGGACACTTCACACTAAATCATGTCACCCAAGATGCTGCCCAACCTGGCCTCTGCTAGTATGATGATTCCATAATTTAAACTGCTAATAATGATCTTCACTTAAAGCAGGGTTAAACTTGCACATTTCTGAAATAATGTTTTTGAAGCCATAGGTCATTTGTTCATGATAATCAGTGTGTGACATCACTTGTGCTAATGTTAAACATATGGTCAAATCTAATACTACCTTATTTATTGCTGGATTATGTTACATAATCCATGTGCAAAACATACAAGAAGTCAAGAAGCTGAAGCCTGCACTTAGCTATATTAATTCTCTCAAGTGTGATGATATTTCATTGCACCTCTTAATAGCCAAATCTTTTCTGCCTCTCAACTGCTGCTTGGCAGTCTGGATAAGGAAGATGTGGGTGATCCATTCCTGTAGCTGAGATCACACTCTGCCTGCAAGTGCCTCACCAGATGGTCAGCATATTGCATTTTCCCCTTGGTAACATCCTTTTTTCTCCCTGCATCTGGAACTCAAGTAGGAAAATACTTCTGTTGTTTCCTATGGTGCTGAAGGTAAGGACGTATCCTCAGCTACTGCACAGCGCAGCTACCCAAGGCTCTACAGTACTGTGCTTTAAGCTGAGATAAATCTGAACCTCAGCTTCTCGCAGTCTGTTGATTCACCAGTCAGGTAATTACTGTCACTTTGATCAAGAATTTCTGCAAAACAATTGCTTATTTGATCTCAGGTGCTTGAAGTGCTGCTGATTCTTTTCCCAGACTGCTTTGAAATGGGCTTTTAACGTTCTCGACTTCCATCCAAACATGCTTCTATCAGACGATCAAAAGGTTTTCCTGACCCTGTTTAAAACTTCTGGAGCTCTTCCTGCCTCTTGCCCCCTAATCAGGGTCACAGTCCCACCAAAGTCTGGAGCTGATGCTATCTTCCAGAGTTTTTCTTTCTGAACAGAAAACACTGACTCATCCCATAGGTTACTGGTGGCTCTACAGAGAGTCCTGTGGAGTACCAGCACTCCCCACGAGGTCACAAGTGTGAGCCGAGGAGATTGCATTCACTTTATTGTTTCCTTGCTCTGAGCACCAAGGAATGTAATAGCTTTTTAAAAATCCTGTGTTTGCATTAACTGATAATGTGTTCTGGATGGAATGACTTTTTTATTGTAATGTTTTAGCAACGGCTTCAGAGCTTTGAAAAGACATCATTTTAATATGCACAGTGTTCACCTCCTCAAATAGCTGATACTTCTGAACGCTTTACGAAAGAGTTACAAATGGTCCTGGTAGTATTTTAAGAGTTCATTTCCAAGTGTTTCCACTGTCTTTAGAAAACAATGTCTTCATTTCACTGATCATTCTAGAGACTACGTTATGAAGATAGCTTGGCAAATAGCAAATTCCAGTGTGCTACCTTAAAAGTGACTGCGGCGGGTTCACCCTATCTGGATGCCTATCTATCCCCAAAGCTGCTCTCCTGCTCCTCTGCTCAACTGGACAGAGGAGAGGAAATACAGTGAAAGGAGCAGGGGTAGGATAAGGACAGGGAGATCACTCAGCTATCACCATCATGGGCAAAAG
This sequence comes from Myiopsitta monachus, assembly GCA_017639245.1. Classification (NCBI taxonomy): domain Eukaryota; kingdom Metazoa; phylum Chordata; class Aves; order Psittaciformes; family Psittacidae; genus Myiopsitta; species Myiopsitta monachus. Next base: position 2,505,731 of record CM029921.1, on the reverse strand, counting down.
AGATTTGACTTGGGGAAATTTGTTTAATTTATTACCCGTAAAATCAGAGTAGGATAATGAGGAATAAACCCAAATCTCAAAAACGCCTTCTCCCCATCCCTCCCTTCCTCCCAGGCTTAACTTCACTCACAATTTCTCTGCCTCCCTAGCAGTGCTGCAGGGGGACAGGGAATGAAGATCTGATCAGTTCATCACGTGTTAATGAACAATCTGTTGTCTGGAGCACCTCTTCCCCTCCTTCCTCACTGACCTTGGGGTCTGCAGAGCTGTTGCTCTCACATGTTCTCACTCCTCTCTCCAGCTGCAATTGCCATTGTACAGGTTTTTTTCCCCCCCTTTTAAATACATTGTCCCAGAGGCATTGCCACTGTCACTGATGGCTCAGCCTCTACCAGTGGTGAGTCCATCTTGGACCCTGCTGGCCATAGGGACCTCTGTTGGACATAGGGAAAGCTTCTGGCAGCTTCTCACAGAAGCCATCTCTGTAGCTACCCCCCTACCAAAACCAACACAGTGACTGTCACTTTTTAAACCGGTCACAGCAGTCAAAGGGAAGATCCATCCAATCCAGAGAAACAAACTGCTTTCTTGTTTCATTTCTATAATAAAAATTAGTTGCAGAAGAAAATCTTCCAAAGCTCTTCATATCAGGAATCTAAATCTCATTTTCAGAAGCGACAGAAAGCTTAAAAGCTGATGCATCACTGCCTTTAAGTGTCTAAAATGTTTATGCTGCAACACATGAGATATATCTCTGCTGGTCTAAATTAGGCAGCTCTGGCAGTGCTGGCAGCACACATGGGGCACTAGCAAACTGCTGGCTGCCAGGCCACACAGACAGCAACTGGTAGAAAGCTCTTCCCCCTTCATCTGCCTTACTTACAGTGTCTTAACTTAGTAGGTTAGATCTGGTTTGTTTCTGTGTACTCATACCACGACCATGTGCAGAGACAGACAGATCCTACATCAATTTCCAAAGTGCAAAAGAAGGCTTCAGAGAATTTCACCCCAGTTATCCTCTCTTAATGTCTCTCAATGAGGCCGCATTCCTCTTCCCCTTTCACACGTCTGCAATACTTTCTTTTCTCTCTAGACCAATTTTGTTTTGTCTATAAACTATTAGCTTCAAGGAGTTACTCCAGAGTAACACTGATGTGTGATCAGAATATAAACCAGCAGCAACTGCCTCTGTGTGTTCCCATCTATACCACTCTGCCACTCTCTCTTTTCCCCTTTTTTTTCACTCTCTCCTAGTTATCCCTCTCAGACATCTTCCAAATCCCTTTGCTGGGTTTAGTATTTAACACAGAAGCAATGAACCCATGGACTTCTCCTTTCATTACTAGAGTGTTATAACCATAGAATCACAAAATCATAGTATAGTTAGGGCTGGAAAGGACCTTAAGATCATCCAGTTCCAACCCCCCCTGCCATGGGCAGGGACACCTCACACTAAACCATGACACCCAAGGCTCTGTCCAACCTGGCCTTGAACACCGCCAGCGATGGAGCATTCACAGTTTCCCTGGGCAACCCATTCCAGTGCCTCACCACCCTTACAGGAAAGATCTTCTTCCTCATATCCAATCTAAACTTCCCCTGTTTCAGTTTGAACCCATTACCCCTTGTCCTCTCACTACAGTCCCTCATGAAGAGTCCCTCCCCAGCATCCTTATAGGCTCCTTTCAGATACTGGATAATAGCAACTTTCTTTACTCAGAAGTAGTATTTCATTACAGCGTCAAACCTGTTCCTGGGGAGGAGCACAGTGTCTGTATTTTTATTTACAGGTAACAAATAATCATTTATAATGAATTATTTTTAACTCTTGTTTTAACAACATCAACACCAGCACCTCTGTGTAACCAGCACATACGCATACTCTGAGAAAGGGAAGGGGTGCAAATCCGTATATTAAATCAAAGAAAATAAACCCCAAATCCACTCCAGAAGAGGGAAAATGTCCCTTTGAGCCACTCCAGGGTTTCTATATGCACAGAGACTTGGAACTGGGAAATTTCTGCACTGTGGGAAGGGAAACTCCTGGACTGTCAATGGCCTAAACAACATATCAGCTTGGGGACGCAGCAAACTCCCAGCTAAAAGACCTTCCAGTGATGGTAGTTTGCATATGCAAAAGCACAACAATATCTGGAGAGCTCGATTTGCTTGAAGACATTTAAGATTCCTCTGATCTCTATTCAGAAGGACCGCCAGCATACCTAAATAAAATGTACATTTGCATGTGCCAGGCTACGGAAAACTGTCTCGAGAAAATGGATTTAAACTCTGCAAAACTTACGTAAAATATGCTTTTAAAAACCTACCTAAAAGAGACAGTTTGGCAGTACAGGGTGAAGGGTTTCTCTGCATGCGCTTCCCCTGGCCCTCTAATTTGTACCTGACTTTTCTACATTTCTTCTGCATTCATCTCAGAACCACATCACATAAAACCTACAGACCATTTACCTTGCCTCGTAGGGCAGCCAAAGCCTCTTAAGAAACAATGACCAGGGTGCTGTATTCCACTGTCATTCTCTACATGAATTCCCACTGAAGTCAGTGGGAACCTCACATAAAAGATCAATGGTGGGGTATAGTCCCCAAGCAATGTTGTCTTCAGCCATAGGTTACATTTTTGGTGATGGAGATGAGTTCTCATTGCTGTTGACAATTTTTACATACCTAATTAATTCCCTGAGCTCCCCATTAAACCTTCCTGCAGAGTCTGGAGGTGGCATTTCTCGCTGGAGAAAATTCAACCTATTTGATATGTGTTCCTATCACTTTTTAATAAAACAGGTACTAATCTTGACATCTGAGTCAACAGGCATTTCATCCAAGAACAGCAGGATAAAGGTGACAGGGTTTGATGGAAAGTAGTGTTTTTTCTATACAGTACTTGGAGAGCTTGCATGCTAAGGCACTGCATAAAAGCAAAGCAAAACTTGCTTTATGCTAATCTATACAATGAACTGAACAGACTTCCTGAAGGATAAATAAGCAGGTAAGACACAGTGATACGACTGGCTATTACTGATGATGATTTAGGCTATGGGCAAAGCCAGAAAGCCCACAGTCTAGATCCCTAGGATCCTTTCCTCCCAAGGGATTCTCAAGCATCGTGCACACAAGTCAATGGGGTTTCCAAAGGCTGCTCATACTGACAGCACTTCCTCCAGCCAGACACTTACCCATATGCTTGAACATGCTTAATCCCATTGCTATTCAGCAAAGGACGTGATTAATTTTAAACACGTGCTTAAAAGCTTTGTTGAATTAGGTTTAGGGAAGTAGACATTGTGAGCAAGGAGCACAGGCATAAAAGTGACTGCAGGGCTGGTTTGTGTTGGAAAGGACCCTAAAGCTCATTCAGTTCCAACCCCCTGCCACAGGCAGAGACATCTTCCACCAGACCAGGTTGCTCCAAGCCCTGTTCAACCTGAGCTTGTATCATTCCATGATTCTATGCTGATTTTACGGTTCAAAGCATGTTAGTAATAAATCTATTTTGGCAAAGATCCTGCTGGAAAACCCAGGTGACCCTAGGGCTGAGCCAGGCCCGGTGAACATCCCATGGGGTTTGGTCAGTTGGCCTGTCAGCCTGTCCTAGGGACGCTAAAGGGACCAGGGACAGACAGGATGCCCTAGTATCAAAAGCTGCTGCAGTGTGTAAGAGGCTCTGTCTTTTCAATTTTCCCTGCAGGGAACACAGAAGAGGGGCATAAAACCTTCCACTCAGTTGTTCAGTCTTCATTGTTGCAAAGATAAAGTAGCTGGAGAGGAGCTGGAGCCATTTAGCAATTAACTGACATTTTAAAAAACAATTCTTTTGCAACATTCAGGCAATTCTTTTTATTACCTATTTAATGGTAGCACTTACTGAAGCTAATTTTATGTGTAATAAAACTTCATTACTATCCCTTCTTCTGAGAGAAGGGGTGCAGAGGACAATTGGAATGTGAAACATATGGGTCCTTATACTTTATCAGTCATATATGTGTATGGGATGCACCACAGGTACCTGCAACATTCTTCTTTCTTTTTTTCCCCTTTCTTTTTCTGGCTGTGTGACTGCTGTACTCTCATGTCAGAGGTCACCTATTAAATCCCACTCTTGTCTTTTTTCTTCCAATCACAAATCAATGATGAGGACAACAGAAGGTTAGAGCCTTTTTTAGAATAGCACTGATGCTGCTGTTTGCTACTTCAAGGTCTGCTGAGCCCCTCTCACGCAGAGACTCCAAAGCAGCATGTTCTAAATCAGCAAAACTGGGCGCTCGCTGACCTCCCGGTGTGCTGCAGTGCAGGAAAGATGGATGAACTGTGGGCCCAAGCTGCCCCGCTCCAGCCTTCGGGTGAAGGGTGCTGTCAGAGCAGCAATGGGTGTAAAGGGAGAAGGAAAATAGAGGGTGAGCAGGGAGAACTGTGACAGCCGAAGGTGACAAGATGACATGGCTTTTAACGCATTTCCAATCAGAGTTTTTCCTGCCAGCCCAACTCAATTCAAGTGGGTTTCTCTCGGTCATTGCTATTAGCTTGATAATGGATATATTCAGAGAGGAGGAGAAGTGGACAGATTGGTATTTCATATGGTATCAATTTTAAAGCATGAAACTGAGACTGATTTGCAGAGCACACATATTATTTTTTAACACATAAACAGCAGAGAGCAACAAACCTCAACCACTTCTGCATAATCAGCTTTAAAGAAAGCATGGGGACTTCCTCAGTGGGAAAACTTCAGTCTGTATCAGATCACTGCATAATTTAGGTGCATTTCATGGCTGTTCCACCATCCTCAACTCACAGTAAACGATGCTGTTTAATACAGGCGAAGAGCTACAGGCAAACAGCTATGGGTTTAGGCTTTCAAAGGTTGTCCATTGACACTGCTGAGGCTACATCAATTGACACCCACTGAGGAGCTGCTTGTATCACTTCTCTATAGGCTCAAACAAAAGTATCTGGACTGTGTGGAAAAGGCACTTATTAAGATATAAACCCCTCTAGCACAAAGAAAGATCATCTGGAAAGTGCTGGTAAAGTCTATTTCAGTCTTTCCTTTTCCTACTTGTTCTAGCAGGACAAGCCAAACTCAGCTGCCACTTGCAACGCTGCAAAGAAAACAAGCTGGTGTAAATTGCTAAAACTCCATCTGGGGCTGAAGGTGCTAATTTGCACCAAGTGAGGATCTGAGCCGCTGCCTAATTTTGCTGGTGTTGCTCAGCTATAACCCAAAGCAGGATTTTTTTTCTCTGTATCTTTTGTTTCTGTTTAAGTGGAAGCGATTTGATGAATATGTTTAACAATGAGCACCCCAGGGACAGCTTGGTAAACCAAGCAAGAGAGAGAAGAAAGAAACTATAGATCTGTTTTTCAGACGCTCCATTGTATGCTCAAGTCAGTGATCATGTCTTTGTGCATACCACAGCTGCGCTGTGACGGGAACAGACACTTACCTCAGCGCAGAAGTCAAAGGCACTGAATGGAGGAGCAGCAACTCAAAAGAGCTTGTGATTTGGACCCGATTGTTTCCTATCCTTTGTAACTACTTTAACTTTCAACATCAGTTTTTCCTGTGGGCAATTCGGTAGCGGGTCAATTTCTCCTTTTCCTAAGAGAGATCCTGTCTAGCTTTAACTAGAAAAAAATACTATGTGATCAGGTATTTCAGATGTGTGTTCTTCATCTGAAAGCAGCTTCATTAATTATTTCAGCTGCAGGTATAGTCTGTATTTCTATCTCACTTTCCACACACAGGTATATTTACTCTACTATGTATGCGGTAGTATAGGAGGGAACTCAAGAATTCCAGCTTTCACTGTGATATACAGAACTTCCTTCTAATCATGGGATGGCTTAAGCTACAGAATCTTGTTTCCAATGGTAGAAACCATTGTAAAGCAATTGCAAACTATTTTAGGCAGGCATCATTACTATCTCAGCAATGTGCACTGATGGACTCATGACAACATGGTTATCTGTAGTAATTCTAGCAAAATGCTACTGGATGTCTTTGGAATGTCGTTGGGAGAGAAACTTGCTCTGAAAAGCATGTGGCATATAAAGGCTGTAGGGCAGAACAGCAGTGAAGTGTGAAAGCACTCAGCTGGGGCAGCCAGAGGACTGGGTCTGATGCCAAACCCACTGTTGTAGTCTCTTAGTCCATGTCATAGGACTGGATGTTCCTTCATGCTAATTCAGTGCAGCCTTCCAGCATTTGCTTTGCTTTAATCACATGCATATGCATATGTAAACTTGGCCTAGGATGTGCTAAATGCTTTTCTAAATATGGATGAACTTCGGAATTGGAGCTTTATCACAGTCATATTCCCACCTTTGTGAAATGTAAGCAGCAGTGGGAGGTGCTTTTTGCTTTGCAGTATCATAAAAAAACAAGGTTAAAGCTGGCTTCATGCCTATTGTACAGGAGATGATCTGAGAGCCTGGAGTTTAAAGAGAAGTGGCTGACCTACTGTGAAACATGAGTAATGTCCCACATTTCATTGCCTTGGTCTGCCCATCAGAAGGCCTTCTCCGAGATTTAACTGTTGTTTTTCTATTTCTTCAGTATTATCAGATAAAAGGTGCTAATGTCCCAAACATCATTATTAACTGAAACTCACTGCCTAATTGGAATATCTGAGCGCCTGATGTTATCTGAGACACACTGAGAACGGTATTGCTTCACAAAGTAAAAGGAACCATATAACACTTTTCAAAGAATCTCAACGTTTATAGAGCTGAAAGAATGCTTTAAAAAATACATTTTTAATTTGAAATTTGACTTTTTAATCAAAGTGGTAGATTGCAGCAGCTACACCAAACCTAAATGCGTGACTCAGTTCCTAGCGAGGATGTTCTTTAAACAGACGAGTGAAGTTTCAGTCTGAAAGTTGTCCTTACAGTTATAAGTGCTTTCTATAAGTACAAACCAGAAAGGAAACCTTTTAGGAGTGAGGATTTGAAGTACATTCTTTGCATCAAATGGTGCTGATATTTTTTCCCTTCTGTTTTAGTCCTTTGGGTTTGCTGGACATTTAGAACCCCTCTGGTATGTGTGTTCATGAATTTGTTCATCCCTGGTTTGGTTTTCTGACCCTCAAAGGGGTCAGTAAATGCTTGGGTTTTTTTTAAGCAAGTTTACCAGCGATGCATCCTTCATGCGAGAGAAAAGAATTAACTGTTCTACCAACAGTACACATGGACACCCCGATAACGCCTCACATGTATCAGTTTCCAGGGATTTCCAGCACTGGACTGGATGCTCAATCTGCCCTTCTGCTTCTTCCTGTATCCCTTTCTTCTTTCCTTCATCAAGCATTTGTTGCATACACCAAGAAGGAATTATTGAGTCATTATTCTGGAAAGGCAGGGCTAAAGAGCATGAACTCTTTTGTACAGTGTATCTTCTTGGTTTACACGGCTGCTGTGATGATTCATTAGTTAATGCTATGAAATCCTTGGAACACGAAAGTATACAACTATATAAATGTAAGTATCCATTAATTATTACCATGTAAAGTCAAGCAGAGGATGAGTCAGCTAAAAGAACCAAAACTCTAATATGCAATCCCAAACATGAAGCAAATTCATCAGATAAAAACAAATTTTCTATGTAATATCTTCACTAAATCTATTCAAATTTAATCAATGGGAATGTGCACAGAACAGTTTTGCAGCTGGACCACTGTTGAACAGTGTCTTCCACATGCTGGCTTTAAAAGTGCTATTTTGTTCTAAGCAAAACTTAGCTGATCCAGATACTTCAACATGTATTACCCTAGTCATCTCTTCCAAAGTTCTAATTGGTAAAACATATCCTGTGCTAATGGAGAGAAGGTGAACTGGTGCCGGGCAGCTGCTTCTTGATAATAATTATCCCAGTAATTAAGTTTTGCCATAGCTGTTACAAGAAGAATCCAGTTTTGACACTTATAAGAGCAGCATTATGAAAAACTGAACTCAGAATTATCTCTTTATCATAAGCCTAAAACAATTACAGATGTTCTATTGATGTATGCTGTGGTCCTCTTCTCAGCGCAATAATTATCTTTTAATGAGCCCACATTAATGTAAATTGGATTCATCAGGAAATAAATTTCACAATGAATGTGAGGCATTCTACAGGTAACCTTTCATGAAAGCAAAGCTTGATCGTCTGTGGACTAGAGCTTTCCTTTCAGGATTGAGGCAAGTTCAAAAATCCAGGTGGATCACATTGTTCCTTGAAGGTTTCATAGAAAGAAATTTAATATGTCACTTCTGTAAAACTTGCCTTTGGTAAAGGATGGATAATAATGCACATCTTATCTTGGTCCCTACTTCCATCATGCCCTTATTCACCTTAGCGTCGTTTGTGCCATGGTACAAATAGTGGGCGTCTCAGTTACAAAAGCTTCTGCTCTTGGGTTACTCCAGCTCGACTGTTCTAGGAATACCTGCTGCCTTACTGCTCTGCTCTGTACCAGCTCTGCTATGTTCTCAAATGTCTGGAGTTGTCTAAAAATCAAACTTCACTGAATAATAAAGAGCCTGCCTTGTACACCCCCCCCCCCCAAGAACAATTATTTTTAAATCTTAGGAATATATATAACATAGAATATATAATAAATGTAATATACAACATGCCAATTTTAGAAGAGACTGGACAGTTTTCGCTAGAAGTCTTCAAACTAAGACCATAATGAGTAACTAAGCACATGCATAGACAGGAAGGTGCCTACTGGGATTCACTGGGATATCAGGATGCTAGCCAATTTTCTAAAATTTTTCTCTATTCTTTACCCTAACCCAAAAGCTACTGACAGAGAAGGCACAGCTAAAGGTAAAGCTGGGTTTGGAACAGAATATGGGAGGGAAGCAGCTAATGAAGGATTCAGCTTGGGGTAAATCTGCCTTTGCTCTAATGGTGAAATGCTGAGTGTCCTGATTGTTCCCACAGTCCCAAATAAAGGAATGGGTAAGATGGGGGGCAGCTTGTCAGAGGAAATTCATCTCATCAATGGTTGTGTCCTCCTATATCACTGGGCTAAACATGATACACACAGAGCTATATTGCAGAGTCTGCCCAAGAAATGGCTATCAGGAGCCAAGGCTGTGATGCTGAGGTGCAAAGGCAGCCTGCCCTGATGCATACTAGCCGATTCCCAGACATTAGACTCTGCTGCACCCGGTATTTACCTGGAGCCCTGTGTGGACTCAAGCAGCTCATACTAAATCCCCCACATCAACCAAGAAATGTGGAGAGTACATGTACATACCCCACTGCCACAGAGCCTGGCTGCAACACAGGCATACTTCTTGTCTAAGTCAGAAGGCAACAGATGGCTAAGCCGAAAGAGAACAAAAGGGAACAAGGAGACGATCCCAGTTCGTGACAGGCTCACCAGTGCACTGGATACATTACTGTCATCAAGCTTTTTGTGGGCCTTATCTCTATGCCAGAAGAAAACAAAAGGTCTATGCATTGCTTCAGGTCTATTTTGAGCACTGAAATGTGATTTCACAGGTACATAGGCTCATATTGGCCTTCCACAGAGAACGATTTTCTCCCACATTAGAATATTTAAACTAATATTCATTCAATTATGGGGACTACATTGGCTATTTTTCCTCCTGAATAAAACAGACCACTGAAATTCATCAGGATAGATCTAGTGAAATGCATGCAAATTGTGTACATACATTTACACTCTCTCAGAGATAGCAGAAGTCTCCATTAAAAAAACATTCACTTTCTTACTGCAGCATTTGTCTGCAGATTCTAAATGTCAATATTATCCCCAGTGAGAAGCGAAAGGAGGTTGAAAGGTTGGCGGGTTTAGAAAGCTAACTGCCATGCGTGAATTGGAGTTATGAACACTCCATGGCTTTTGCAGCAGCGAGGCCCGGGAATGCTGCAGGCTTAAGTCTAAGTGCATAAACCAGAGTTCAGAGACACCTTTTGCATTACACTGATCATCACAGCAATGAATTCATGTTAATGAGAAGTATATCAGTAAAGGAAAAGAATGTTCTTTAGCATTTATTAATCATAGACCCCTTGAAGTAAAATGGAGAAAAATCACTGTTTAAAGCTGCCTCCTACAGATCAACTCCTGTTTTCATCAAGGACTTGGCCAATAACATGAATGCTCAGCACTAAAAGACATACTTGAAGTGGTTTGTTTAAGATGTCATAAATAAGAAGTAGTACTCTATTTGAAGCAGCAGTGATCACCAATTTGACTCCATTTGTTGCATGTCAATAACGGGTGTTAGTCAGAAACTCTCACCCCCACTTCCTAGGGGAACCTGAACACTGGGTTTTCTTTGGTGCTAAGACAACAGAGTGATGGAGCAGTGCAGAGGTTATGTGTTAGACTGTCACTGAATGGTGTCTGAATGGGCCTCTGTGGACAAAAGAAAAGCACAGAAATGCACTAGTTATTATTCAAAATGGGGACACCATTCCCTTTAAACACAGCCCTTTACCAGAACAGTTTCATGAGGATATTTGATTAATCTTGGATATTTGATACTTTCTAATATGTCACTCTTGCTTTTTAAGCTTGGCTTTCTGAGTAAACTGCCAATAAATAAGTGATTTTTCCCACCAGCAGACTACCACTTGAAGACAGTTTTCTATGGATGAAGGGAGAAGGGATGTGTTGACAGTCACAGATACCAAGACCATATGCTGCCTAATCTCATCCTGAGCACATACTCTGAACCTTATGAAATCTATGTGATATTTAAATGTATCTACACTACACAACTCCAGATCCATCAGATCTCTTGCTCCACACATATATCCACTTTGCTAAGGGTTGTACAAAATTAGACCCTGTGGGGTAGGTGGTTATGACAGTTTGCCTAGTGCTTTCGGTGGATTTGCTGAGGTTTTCCTAACTGCCTGAGACCAGAGTTTTGATCTCCTGCAAACTGTACAAAACAATTCTGACAAGTTTTACCTTGGCTTACCAAAGTCATTGGGTATTCCAACAAGAATCTGAGCTGAAACAATGCCGAATTGAAACACATTGAATTGAAAGTGCAAGATCTGCAGTGGAAAAGATCTCTTAGTTTTCTTACTGGAATAGGGTTTATATTGTCCCCGGGTGTCCGTGCCTGCCTGTCTCCCATCCTCTTGTTTTAACCCACTGGCCAATTTCAACAGCCTTCAGCAGACTGGTAGAATATCCAGAAACACTGCAGTTCTCAGGCTGCAGATAGACAATGAGACAGAAAAGGATGATTTTATTACTGCTCTGAAGAAAATAACTCTCTTTTTAAGCACCAAAGGATGCATATGGGATTAACCACTTGGAGGCAAAGGCTTTAAATTTTGCCTCCTGATAATACAATGCCTATCGCAACAAGTGCCAGCTCCTGACTGGGGCTGCACAGTAAACATTAATATCAACACATCCCTTGTTGTCTATAGACTAAGAATAGCAGAGGTGGGGCATCATTTAATGAAACAGCCTTTCCATAATTACATTACAGAAGGATCACTGCTCCAAGTGCAGCCCAGACACCAAATCTGTCTTTGCCTCTACTGAGATTACAAGTGTGACTAGTGTGATTTGGAGAAACACACCATGATGTTACAATTTCATGCTCAGTTTGCCATGCTTACAATGAGGCAACAGGAAAAAAAGCCTTCAACTGGTAAATGCTGTAAATTTGCTATGGAAGTCACTGAGAGAAGATAAATATAGAGTCCTACAATGTCATTTTTACAGTCAATTTTCTCTCTGCATCTGAAGTTTATATCAAAAGAAGGGAAATTACATAAACATTTCATCTGGACTGTAATAGTACTAAATTAGGTGCTCTGGAGATTATTTATATAATGTAGATAGGCTGTCAGTGGCAAATACGAGAATTACAGTAACACTGAAAGAGAATCCTCCCTAATTCATGTACAGTAGTGAGAGCTTATACAACTTTCAAGTAAACATTTTTTACAGCTATTTAAAGCAGTTTCACTGAGCAGTGTGTTGAAGTGATGGAGTAGTTCTTTCCCCTCACACACAAACTCCTGAAGAAACCTGAGGCACTTGAATGTTAAATCTCAGATGAAGTCTTTATATCTCCATCATCTGACTGAGGATACTGATGCACGATGTAGTAAATGAACCAGCTCCGGTCCCACACGAGGTCCACTGGCAGAACTTGCCACTGGAGTGAAGTAGGTTTGTCAGCCATCTGCTCCAGCTACCAAGAACATTCCCTCACAAGACAATGTACTCGGTAGACATATCCTCAGGATTCACATCTTGACCACCGAACACACAGCAGAGATCAGCCGCTCAGCTCACCCATCACCAAAAACTCATGCTTGCTTCCTTGTTAGGATTCCAAATTAGAAGCAGAGCTAAAAGGTGGATTTTTCTTTTGACTTACTTCTAAATTATAGCTCTGATGAAACAATAGCAATGAAAACCACTCTGAAGATCCTGACCAGCTATGCTCTGCCTGGTGAAAACACCAGCAGATGCAAATGTATTAAAGCCAATGCCTTCTGTCCCTGTAGAGGGACACTTGTGGAGTAGGCTATGAAGAGGGAAGGGAGAGCATCCAAAGTCCACTTCTAAGTAATCTCAAAGGGAATTAAACTCTTGTTTGTGCGCTGTGAATGAAGGTGCCCACCTATCCAGCTCCTCAGAGCAGCCTACAGGAGCAAACTTCCAGTGATGCACTGGCCTGGGGCACACTAACTCATCTAGTGAAAACCAAAGCAGCGGCTAAGCTACACAGTCTCCCTTCAAGTGGACAGCACTGCAATGTACTCAGCCACCATTCAGCAGGGAAATAAGGAGCTCCGTACCTGCAGCCACAGAAGCAGCAGCAGAAACAGCCCTTCCTATAGCCCATGGCTCGCTAAGTCACATTCCTTTACGCTCTTCACCTGAAACAACTTTCCCCTATCAGCTACTATAGCAGCAGGGGCAGATGCACAACAAATAATACATTATATAACTGTACTTCAAAGATCTGATAGTGCAAGTGCAATATTTTCCTTAGATTCATTTTATTTAATGCTTTCCCTAAAAAGGGTGTGTGATGTTTATTTATTTATTCTTCAACTAAGTGCCTTGACTGTGAGACTTTGCAGTTCCCATTCTACTGCTTGGTGACCTTGCTGCTCCAGTGAGTGCAAAGGCCATTTGAGAAATAAAATGGATAGAAATACAGTTATTAATCAGCACAGCTTACTGCAAATGAGCATGCTGCACAGGGCCAAGCCCCTAGGAAAGGAAAAAAGTCATGACATTTCTAGGAATGCCACTGGGAGCTGTCTGGCAAACCTCTGAATAATGAGAAGGTAAAATGAACGTGGTTTGGGTAGCCTGAGGGGTTAAAAAACCCACAAACTCCTATCTGAGAGAAGGAACTTCCACAGAACTTAACTGCGCATTCATGTTATAAAGGAGTTCTTTTTCACAACTCCTGTTTTGTTCTTTACTCAAATCTTTTCTAGAGTAACATCCCAGGACCACACCGTATGGCAGAGAGAAGAGTGGAAGGTAAAACCCCAAAGCCTCACAAGGGAGCTGCAGGGAGGGGCTCAATGTAAAATACTAAGCAGGGACACACTGAAGTCGTCAAAGCGCTGCCCAATGCTCTCACTGAGAGGGCTGCCAAAGAATTACACTTCCCAGAGCAGCAAACTGGATTTGATGGGTTGAACCCCTCTCTAAGGGCTGCAGTGCACATTACACACTAGCCCAAGAAGTGTGATTATCCAGTGACAGGACATTTAATTCCTCAGCAAATAACCTGGGCTATGACCTCCTGATGCCTGACTTTAACTTTAGAACCATGTCATGCCTGGAGCACTACGTGCAGTGTTACTGCCATCAGGGGCACATCCCTGCAGTAATTGTTTCTGCAGCAGCAGTCCCAAGGTGCAATCTGTAACCTGTGTTGGATCGTGGCCCTTGCATCGCCAGCTGTGAGGGAACATTCCTCAACAACCAGCTGCAATTAGAGACGAATAACAATTTCAAGTAACAGCCACCTGATTTTACAAATCTCATCCTTACAAGACCATCACATCTTCAAAAGCTCTTGGAGGTTTCTATATACACGCACATCGAGAAATTGATTCCAGCATCTGAACAAGTTAATTGGTTCACAGCTTTCACGCAGGGTAAATTTTCTTTACTGTATCAACTGTACACTGCAATGGAGATTAAATTAAGAGTGTTGTAGCAAAGTGTAGACCACAGTTTATAGTAGATTTATAAGCAGTGTATGGACATGTTTGTCTTTTCCGTTACTTCCTCATAAGCGATGCCATTACAGCTGCCATAATTCCTATTTACTTGACTTCTAGGCTGCTCGCAATAGCATAAAAATAGATTTTGAGAATTTATGTCACACATGTATCACAAGAAGGCAACAGAAGAGCACAGGTAAGATTGATTTAGGTTTAGAGCCAGTGTTTTCCACATTCATTTTCATGCTAACGCTGTTCCCCAAGCAGAGAAGTTACCCACCTCGCTTCCCAGCCAGCAGGTTCCACCAAGCCAAACACGAATGACACAGTAACTGTCTGTCTAACTTTGGGCTTAGTTTTGATACAGAAATTGGAAGACAGCACAAATAAACTCCTATAGGAATGCTCCTATATCGCCAGTATATTCACTCCCAAAACAGAGGAGCTCTAGTCTAAGTCAAAATGTACTGCATGAAGCAGTACATCTCATTTCAGCTTCATTTTGAGTTCACCTAACAGCACCTACAGAAACCAGCTCTGACTCTGAGAAGGGATCTACTAACGCACTGCTGGAGTCACTGGACCTGCATCAATGTGGGATCTGGACATCAGAGTTGAAAGAACAGTATTTCAAGTGTCATTTCACGAGAATAATATCCCAAGTCACTGTTCTACCTGCGAAGAAGGCTTGCAAGGGTAGAATTCAATTATTACCTCTTATCAAGGGTATCTATTTTCAAAGGCAACTTCTGTTTTCACACTTGGCAGATGCAAAACTGTGCACTCATAGCATGCTAGTGAGTACCGCTGGTAGGCCCTCTGTAGATGGTCCTTTGTGCAAGGTACTAATAGTGCAAACCCTGAACCACCATTCCACCCACTTTTCCTTTCCTGCCCACCTTTCTCTGTTGAGTGACAAATCAGGAAATATTCATTACCTCCATGTTATGGGATGTTTGCTTTAAGAGGACTTTCCCACCACCTGTTATAAATGTTCATAAATCCAGAGTGAAATATTCAATAAAAAAGGGAAGATCTGTAGTTATAGAGAAGAGCTCAAATAAAGTTCATGGTTTCTAAGTAATGCAGCTTTCAATTACCATATCCTTTTTAAACCGTGAAAGATGTAATGTTAATCAAACATGTAATTTGCAAGTGTTTTTCTTTAGTAAATGTCATGTACAAGTAGATATTTAGGATGTAATGCAAAAAGTAATTGCAGTTGGATAACTTTCCATGGTAATATTTATTTACTTTAGAGCAGACATGAGTATTCCTGAAAAAGGAAATGAATATTGTGCATAAAATCATAACCCTACTGAAGTAAGTTCCAAACCTTCCATTGCCATCCAGGACTGGAGTGTCACTCTATTTAATTTAGTGTGTTAACTAATCCCTTTCCTCCTTATCAAATAAGAGTTAAAAATGGAGTTAGCATAATGGAGCTCTGTCGATGAAATGTTCAGGCTCCTTCCAAGGCAAAAATACCAACTGCTCCTGATGAAAAGTGCCTGGAAACCATAACAGTGGTGATGTTAGACATGAACTCTGAGGGCAGAGGTCCCATTCCAGGCTCAGTTTGGTGACTGTAAGTGTATTATGCCACCTTTCATGGTCCCATGAGCCTTATAAATTCCCACGATAAGGTTTTCATGGGAGCTGCTTCCTCTGTTCAGGCACCTACATCAGGATTACAGCGCCCAGAAACTTGTGACGGGTCAGTCCAGCCCAGACATCTAAATCATTGTCACAAGTGAGTCCAGATCTCGCTGGGGTGTTCCTCCTGCTGCTGCTAGGCATAAATAATGATGGATTGTTTTATAAGGCAAACAGCCAAATTCAATCTTATCAAAAAATACATTTCTACTTTAAATACAAGAGTGTTCTTTACATACATCAGCCAGAAACCAACTGCTTTAACTAACATGCAGGGTTCAACAGGAGTGTGTTTTCAGCTGAAACACTGACTGAGACAGCAATGCCTATCAAGGGACTTGGGGAGCCGTCAACAAGATGAGGAATTGGACGCACGCAGTATGAAAACAATCTTTACATTCATGGGAAGAGGCTTCATAATGGAACATCCTGCACTGTGAGCTGCAGACTCTCAACTGCCCATAGAGGTCAACGCTGCGGCTGAGTTAGTAGTTAAAAAGTAGCTGTGAAGTCCTAAATAGGGGCTTTCATCAGAAAACAAATGTTCTTTCAGAAATACTGTGTCAATGGCACATCTCAAACTTCTGCAACATCCTCTTAGGAAGACTAAAGGCTCTGTTCTGCTTTCTACAGTTACACACACATATTCCCCACCATCACCACCTTTGCCCTTGCCATATATTTTCCTACAAGACATGCACAGTGTATTAGCTACTGAGCAGTCCGTAAACAAGAACATCTGAGATGGGAAACTGGATCCTGGACATGGGGGCTGAGGTTCACTTGAGTGCCAGTCCTACAAACTAAGGAACAAGTGTTCCTCTTCTGGCACACAATGCCTATGGTGGGGTGATGTACACCCCACAACCACACAACTCAAACTGTATTTGGCGAGCAGGAGGCAGCTCCAATACTGCGCACACAATGTGGCTGGCTTCCTGGTACATGTTACATGGTTCGTGCTGATATTTTCATATAAATAAACCAAACATTTTTTCTTAACATACGGCAAGCTACAGAATTCAAGGGAAGGCAATGTTCACAGTGAACCTATCAGCCAGCAATTTGCCTCCACTTCTTTATGTTTTCAAAGCATTTTCCACTGTTTTCTTTGCCTGGAAAATTGGCTCTTTTATCAAAGCAAGCTATCAGCTGCCTTTAGTACTATCTATCTTAGATAAATATATGGTGTATTTTAACCCATTTTTCATTTACTTCTAGACCTTTGATTCTCTTATTTCCTTCAAAACATGTTCGATGCTGTTTATATTACTGAGATTGGAAGAACAGGCCTCTAGCTATGTGCATTATATTTCCACCCTTTTGAATGTAGCAGCTATGTTTGATTTCCTTCAAGTACACTGTAGTGTGACCAATCAATCTGCTACAGCAGAAGACTCTAAGGAGAGCAGCAAAGGCTATGTGTCCTTGAGGCCCAGGGATGAACGAGTGACTGACCACAGCGGGTCCAAAGGAAGCTGAACTTTTCTCAACAAGAAGGGAATGGGAGGGTAGGCTATGTTCTAGACCAATGGATCTAGATCTATACCAGCCAAGTGAATCAACCAGCTACGCAACTGTTTGTCCCCGAGTTAACCAAAAGAATGCAAATATGTGTCTTTCTGAGTTCACTAAAGCAGCATGGGGAGTGCACACCTGGCTCAACCCAACATGGAATGCAGAAAGTGAACAATGAGGAAGGTACCTTTGCACAGAGCAATGGGCTGCAGATGGTTTCCACCCACACGCTCCTTCCCAGCAACTGGGGAGGCAGTGACATGAACACACTTAGAGACCAGTAATGAAATTCATGTTTGTGTTGTGATTCAACAGTTTACTGCAATTGCTACACTCTGCTAAGTGTAATTTACACTTGCACTGTGATTTAAGTGCGCTGCTGTATCACCCTGCTACATCAAAGCACCGTGTAACTTCAAATAGGTGAACTCTGCATTAAGCATTAAAGCACCCCACGTGCAATACCTGCAAGAGCCTGGTCAGCATCTCTTGGGCTCTGACCTGCGCCCCCTTGCACCTTAGCGAGGTTTATCAACAAATCCTCGCTATCAGGCCAGATTTCACATGCTGTTGTTTCAGAACACGGCTGGCAGACTGACTTCTGTTACACGAATATACTAACGCTTGCACGCTTTGCTCCTACCCCAGTTGTGGTTATTTCTTTCCCCTTGGCTTGTCTTTGTGATCCCACATTCATCATTCTTGCAGAAAACTGTCTGGTTTGGGTGACACCAGTGTCCTGCTCTGGTTCCACTACAGCAGGACTGCCCCATCCTTTAGTCTTTTGACTTACACAGCTGCTATTTTCTTTATCAGCCCATGCTAGCCATGGCTCAGCCTTTTCTTTATCAGCCCATGCTAGCCAAAGCTCAGCTTGACTTTTGGCAAATCGCACTTTATACGAGATACCCCTAACATACTTTGATTTCTAAGACACAGTTTTGTCCATTTTTCAGTTTCTTTTCTATTTCTTACCATTCTTTTCTTATTTACTATCTTTTCCTTTGATAATTAATATGAAATTGACTTTAGGGTCTCCAGCTACAAATTTCTGCCTCTTAAGCTTAAGTTGGTGATTCCTGGCAGTCTTCTTAGAACCTGGACTTCAGGACAACTACTCTATGAGAATTCCCGAGTGTTCCAGGCCAACAGACAGTGCAGATGAATTTATTTAGTTTTGAATGTTTGTTTTATAAATAAGTATTCTTTTTTCCCTTTTGTTTCCCTTGGATTTAAATGAACCCAACAGTCATTATTCAACCCAATGCTATTTTCCAAGCTTGGGTCGTTTATTCTATCTTCATTATCTACCAATAGTGCATCTGAAATAGTATTTTCCTGGTTCAGTAGTCTGTTGGCAGGAATATCTAGTATTTCAGTAACACTTGTTCTCCAAAATATATCGGAGAAATTAAGGCTTGGAAACGATACAAGTCCTTGACGTATTTCTCTCTGTAGTAACATTCGACAGGCCTCTACACAGAGCCAACTCACGAGCTAAACCTGCAAACCACATTTCCAGCACTACACCACTCAAAGCTCTGAGCAGCCTTTCCCACAGTGCTTTTGACCTAAACAGATGTTGATGTATCTTTACCTTTATTTCTCTGAAGCCAATCATAGCCCTACAGCATAATGCTACCCAGTCAGCTTAACAGTATTTTATCTATAAACTATAATAAAGTGGCTCTGTGCATTTTATAATCATATAATTGCAGAATTCTGTAAGAGAGTCTATTACCTATTTCACAGATAATGTCTCTTTGCACACAGCATGTGGTGAAACCTTTAAAACTACAAACTGTGATAGAACTGAAGAGTCTTGCCTTTGTAAGTGCTTGGGACTCTGAACAGCTCTGTGCAGAGCAAGTGTCTTATAAACAGAAGCAACTGATCAGATCTGTGTGTGCAGTTAAATCACACCAGGTTTTCCAGGCTGGGAAATTTAAATTCCTCAATACAGAATCACAGAATGGTTTGGGTTGGAAAGGACCTTAAAGCTCCTCTAATTCTAACCACCCACCACAGGCAGGGACACCTTCCACTAGAGCAGCTTGCTCCAAGCCCCTGTGTCCCACCTGGCCTTGAACACTGCCAGGGATAGGGAAGCCACAGCTTCTCTGGGCACCCTGTGCCAGCGCCTCAGCACCCTCACAGGGAAGAACTTGTGCCTAAGAGCTCATATCAATCTCCCCTCTGGCAGGTTAAAGCCATTCCCCTTGTCCTATCCACTATTCTCTACATGTCCCTGTAAAAAGTCTAGCTCCATGGTACCAGGGGAGGAGGCATCACTTCATTTACCTGGAAGGTGATCAGCCTCTGCCTTGCAGCACGAGTTTCCATCCTGCATCTCGCTGAGCATCTTTCCCTGGCACTCTCTGAGCAGAATCAATCTGAAGGGAGGTTTTTAACTCTGATCAACCAAGGACAACTTCCACAAGAATGTTTTGATCAAATTATATCCAATTTCTAGGATTGCACAGTGCAACAGTTTGCAAACATGGCAGGAAAGAATATTTTCTTGTTGCAAATGTAAGTAAAACATTTCCATTAAGCCTAGGGGAGATTTGCATGCACATGAAATACAAGATCAATCTACTACAGAGTTTGACATACAAGGACTTTATGTTTATGCTTTGGCTGATGTTTAGCATGCTGCAGTGCAGCAAATAGAAAAGTGTAGTTGAGCTGTCATGTAAGATAATTGATTTTGACAAGACTACAAGTTAATTCATCACTATTTTGCAACTTATTTAGAAATTCTTTGCAGCAATGTCCCAGAGGACAGCATGTAATCGCTTGTAAACTGAAATTAGGTCCAGAGTTAAATATCATTAAATCTCAGCTACAGCCAGAGCTCAGCATGTGACTATTAATGTGTTACCTTCCCTATTATATCAAGGACACAACCATAGCAAAGGTTAGGAAGATTATTGCTCAAAGTTGCAAACTGCTCATAGCTAGAGAATTAAGCTGAGACAGATTTCCAGGCAGCCCACAAATGGGTGTAAGAGAAAAGCTACCGAATGAACACCTAAAAATCATTAATGCAACCATGCACTCACATTTCCATTGAATCCCAGACTGGTTTGGGTCGGAAGGGACCTTAAAGCTTATCAAGTTCCAAGCCCTTGCCGTGGGCAGGGACACCTTTCACTAGAGGAAGTTGCTCAAAGTCCCTTCCAGCCTGGCCTTGAACACTGCCAGGGATGGGGCAGTCACGCTAACCCTGAGTGAAATAAAGAGATTTATGAAACCTCCTCTTTCTCTTAATATAACCAAATTAAATCACCACTCACATTAACCACTCAAGCATTTACTATATGAGAGTATGAAGGACTGGTAGATACTTTAAAACTGTATTGCAAAGACCATATTGTTTTACAATTTAATTTGAGACTGTTAAATATTAATTGCTGAACAAAAGAGTGCATAAAAATTATGTTGGATACAAATAATTCACCTCCCTACAACTAGAAAGAATATTTGCATATTCGCTTCTCTCAAGACACAGCTAAAGACCTTACCTTCAGGGTCTTGTAGTAATATCTACCAGAGTGAGGAGCGGGCCCTCTACACCCTCCAGTGCAATACAAAGTAGGTTGCAGAAGCTATAGCCTCTACTTCCCTGAAGCATAAACTATACATGGCAAACAAAGAGACCTGTCTGTGCATATCTCATATCTAACATAGAATGTAAGCTGATTCGCTAGGAAGTAACTTGAGACTTTTCACTAAAATCCATCTCATTTTTCCAAAAGATAGTGCATTACGTCAGAAAACCTCCTTAATTTCACTAATTACTTTTTAATGACCAGAAGCAAAAGAAAGACACGAGGTAGGTGCCGTGTGCCAGGAGACTCAGTGCCGTGTATGGTCAGAGTCAGAGAACTAATCACCCACCTGTTCTCAAAACCTGCCAGCACCTGAGGTTGGTTTGGGTTTAATTTCTAAAGAAATGGAGACTCTGTTCATTCTAATTACGTTTGTGGAGCAGGGACACCTGTACTGAAAGCCATTCTTCAAGCAGGCTCAGATGGTGACTATGAGGCTTTCCAGCAGCAATGCCTGATTTTGCAGACAGACCTCAGCCCGTTACTACAACTAAAGTCAATCCAAACCCTCTTGTGCCTATAGACCCTTATTTCCCCAATTTTAGAAAATGCCTCATAAACCTAATTTATACATGTCTCTTTTTTTCTTTCCCACTCTTCTCCTCCCCCCACTTAAAATTCAAATATAGAGAGCTACATTGCTCGAGTCCCCTGGAGTGTCAGCCTGGCATCCTTTGCAAATACTGAATTCAAGTAATGCAGATTACCTTAAATAAGTGCTTCTGATTGCCCTCTGTTTTCCACTATTATGTGAGAAGGAGACCACAATGTGACACTGGTGGCACACTTGGCAGTTGCCACTTGAATAGTGACTCAGCTAAGAAAGTAACCACACTGAATCAATGTTATTTGGATGTATGGCCTGAAAAAGCAGCCTGTCATTTTGAAATACATTAAAGGAATCTTTCTGCTATATAAAATGGTGTTGCAGGCTCTTAGCCAGGCTACTTAAGCAGCACCAGGGCAATCGAGGAAAGACAGGGAATAACAGAGAACTCGAGGTACTAAAATCCTGACAGTGCTCTGCTTGAGAGCCATTTCCTTGCTCTGTTGTAACATCTTCCTGTGGGTAAAACAGTAGGCAGCTCCTTGAAACCCACTTTACTCCCTGCCCAGTGGATATGCAATCAGGAAGGCAGCTCACCATGCAGAGCTGCCAGCTTAGGAGGCCAATACTGAAACCAGGCTGTGGCCTCTGTCTGCCTGTAAGGCAGGCTGGGGGTGAGAGCAAAGATGCACCTCCACCCAAGAGAAAGTTGCCATTAAGGGCAATAAGGGAGTAAACTAAAAGAATGGATAAAAGCAGGAGGCAAGAGAAAAATGAGATGCGAGGAGACAATAAGAGAACCAAGAGCGACATGGGAACAAAAGGCCTGGATCCAGCACAAAGGATCTCTTAACTTCAGCCTGCTGCGGTAGCATCATCTCATGACCAGGGTACTTCAGGACCTGGCGATGCCAGCCATGCCTCGACAAAAATCCCAGTTCCCTTCCTAATGAAGAAAAAACAGCCTGCTTTCTGCCCTCTATTTACTTGAGAGACAAAAAAGTTCTAGTAATGCGACATTGATCACTGTGAGTTCGTTTCTCTAATGAGATACAGGGCAGCACACAACTACTAGAACAGAGGAACTGATTCATGTTTACTGTGTCCAGAGAATCAGCGTGTTGAAAGCCTGAAATCAAAGACTGGATGAGTCAAGAGAATCCAGAAAGCCTTATTTAAGGCACCATTCTACATTTACCATTAACTGTCAGATGTCCCTTTGTTAACATCAGGGGCTGCATACAACGTATTCTGGTAAGGGAGGCTCTGCACCTTAAAAAAACTGGCAGAACCATCACCCAGAAGGTAACTTCTGGGATCATATAAGGATGTCGGTGGAAGCACTGGAAGCAGCGAAAAGACAGGGAGGAAGCCGTCTGCATTATGTGTTTGAAATACAGTTTCATTAACTACAGGTTAGGTCAAGGCTAGTTATACACTGATGCTTACATATTTACATCTTACAAGGGCACGTAGCTGTTATATGCAATATTACGTATTACAAGTGCATGCAGGGGTAGGACAAAGGGGAATAGATTTAAATTGGCAGAGGGGAGATTGAGATGAGCTCTTAGGCAGCAAGTTCTTCCCTGTGAGGGTGCTGAGGCGCTGGCACAGGGTGCCCAGAGAAGCTGTGGCTGCCCCATCCCTGGCAGTGTTCAAGGCCAGATTGGACACAGGGGCTTGAAGCAAGCTGCTCCAGTGGAAGGTGTTCCTGCCCATGGCAGGGGGTTGTGACTGGATGAGCTTTAAGGTCCCTTCCAACCCAAACCATTCTGTGATTCCATGAGTCTATTTAGACGCAAGTGTAATAATTAACTCAAACAACCTGTTTCTTTCTCTTACAACCAAAAAATAACCCAAGTGTAACTTTCCCTATACTGTACATTTTCTTTCTGCGGTTTTAAAGCTTTTACACATTTACAGAGCTCTTGTAGCTGTGTAGCACTGACCGGTTGGGGAGGTTTTGGTACTTTAAATCTTATCAAAATAGTGAATATCTGCAGTTCACTTCAGAACAGTGCTGGGCATTAGGAAGTTAATGTACTGATTAATTTACCTAATTACAGTAAAACAAACAATCCTGCAACTGAGGCTGGTCCGTTCACTTACTTAAAGTGGAATTACAGCCAGAACTGCAGACAGGAATCAGCTCATAGATATCTGAGAACTGGCCCACACTAAACCTTTAACCATTTCTTATGGTCATGTTTCTGGTTTTCAAGTCTGTCTCTTCTGAAACATCAGAGACTAGTTTGACATTTAATTTCCATTTCGGTATTGAAACTGGGAAAATACGTGGCTCTAGAGGAAGACACTGAGAGAGAAGTAAACAGAAGCTAATCAGTCATGGTGTGGCTGGATGGTGATGAACATGTTTCCTATGCAGTGTATAGGGAAAGTAAAGTTCATTTTCTGTGCAGAGAGCTTACACCACATCAATTAACTAATGAAATCTCATTTAGGATGGATAGGAGCTGGATCTGAGTCCCATTCTGAGATCTTCAATGAAATGTAAATGGTAGAGGACTATCATATTCTCCTCATGGAGGACTGAGCATAACTGGAAATGCTCAGTGTACAGGCTTCCATTCACAAAGTAATCTTTTCACAAAATTGCTTTACACCAAAGAGAAAACTTCAAAACGAGTCCCTCCTGAATCCCATTGTAATGGAAGTATAAGAAGAAATTCTCAATAATGAAGAAAAATAGGATTTTTAACCTAATTCACTATAATTTTAACTTGCCTTTCTTGAATGTTACGAAACTCTCAATTTCATATGTAAGATGAATGACTCATGTACCTGTGCTGATCATTGCTTATTTTATTAAAGAAAAGATTCAATTTTAGTAAAGAAATGTGGAAATTCTGTGTAGTGCAACAAGCACAGGAAGCATCATAGAAAATGTTACTGACAGAACATTTCCTGCTCTAGACTGGTACCTGCTCTGACAGAACTTTATCATTTCTATTTTACTCTAACATGCTACACTGCTACTCCTATATATTAATGTGTGAAAGACTTGCAGATAAAGTAGAATTTGGACTTTTATCTGCAGCAGAGCACTGTGTGGCAGCTTTTAACTGCAAATGAGGAGTGGAGCCCTTCTGTATCTTAATTTGAGGAACTATGTGGTTAAAAGACAACTGAGAGGAGAGCCTTCTCAAAAGACAGTTTTGTTCCTGGATTAGAAACAATTCATTTTTATGGCTTATCAAAGTAAAAAATACATTAAAAATCAGTCATTTTTCTCCTCTGCTCTTCAACTCGAGAAAAAGACATTTAAACTGAGAAATGGTTTGGTTAGCCTTAATGTCCTGTTTCCACTGAGAGCCCTGTTTACTCCTGAATAAGCCTGACAAAAATATAAGCAGCCAGTGTAACAAATTCCTGGTAGTACTATCTGAATATAAGGCTAGGTTATGCACCAAGAGAGAATCAAAGATCTTGGTATCAGTGGTAAGTAAACGTAACAAGACAATTAAGGAGTTCTCTATGAAAAACTTAAAAGGAAGGAAGAACTGTCCATAAGCTGATACCAAGAGAAGACAATATTTGCTTTACTGGCCCTTTTTTACGTATTTTGAATAATTTCAGGATTTTAAAGCCTGCAGGACTTGCACAGGGGATCGAGCAGGGCACAGAATAATTTAGAAAAAGAATTAATTCCTACTGAAAACACAGAACTAAAATGTTATTTGAGAATGAATTAAATGAAGAAAGAATTAGTATTGAATTTTAAAAGCTGTCCTCAAGAATTACCAAGGCAAAGACAAAAATGATACAATGACAGAAGAACATTTACATGTGTAATGCCATGTGGAAAACTCAGCATATTTAAATGTTCATGCACCAGATATTAATTAAAATTGTCCCAAGTAGCTGCAGAACCAATTCAACACTAAGCATAGAAGACACTTGGATCCATCCATCCATCCATCCACCCAAAGTGTAAATCTCTCTAATTTGACCTTATGGTTCTCGTCTTGACTCTGCCTGCTTCTTCCTTCTTAACTGAGCTAAAGGAAAAAACAAACTGGCCATTGAAAAATAAGGAACTAAAGAAAACCCTGTATCTTTCAAGAGGAAGTGACTTCCTTCCTTGGCAGTGCACTGGCCACATAGTCACATTACTGGGATTTCCAAACCATACCTGAAATAGCATCTGTTAAGATCTTGAGAATCAGTTGAGACTGAATTTTTACATAAAACCCCCTGTTTTCCTGTGTACAGGTCTGTGTGCTGTTTCCCTGCTCTCCCATTATGACAATGCCAGCCTCATCCATCAAATTCCATATAACTTCATGCATCTTTGCAGTATCTGTAGCTCCTCCTCTCCATGTCCCTCCCTTTCCACACCTGCTGAGTATTAATAGACCCTTCCTATGCCATCTAACCCTCTGCTCGATCAAGACAACACTTTGCACACCTGCAGGAAGTTGATGGCTTTGAACTCTACCAATCTAATAGTTGTGGGGGAATTGGTCAGAGCAGGAGACATGAGGCACACATGAGATTACATCAGTCGCCTTCTGTAATCAAACTAGAAGAAATTTCTGATGAGAATAATTGTACCTACTATAAAGAAACAACTCAGAAATGTTAAATATTGAGCTTAAAGATTTGAGTAACACGGCTGAGTTTCTGTTGCCATTGGTATGAATGCAGAATAAGTCCACTTGTTTAGTTCTGTATTAATAAAACTGTGAACAAAATATAATCTCCCAAGATGCAAGATGTCCTCTGCAACAACAAAGCAAATGAAGCAAAAGAGAATGAAAAGTAAATTAAAAAAACATCGGTCTTGCAGATACAAAACCAAGTTGGATAAATATTAGTGCTGATGATTTCCTTTCCATTATCTACAATGTGTTTTTCTTCAAGAAGAGGTTTAATACCATCTATCACTCATGCAATGGATGAAGCGTGAAAGATGCCTTCAAGCAACTTAGCAGCTTGGCTATGCCTCAATTTGTCATAGTCATACACAAAGAAAAAATGCACCTCCTAATACATTCTAACATGTTGCATCCTAGAAGAACACCCCAACATCTGGATATCTATAATACAGTCTGCAACATCATGACTGCATGTCAAAGTAATTAATTAACATCACTTCTTTCTGCCAGATAGGACATATATTCACTACAGAGCACACAACATTTGATCTTTCTAATTTAATGAGAGCACCTATTTCTTCTGCAGCAGTTTTCTTTTAGAAACTCCAGTATCACACACAAAGGAGGTTAGGCTCCCCACTTTATGAAATAGCAAATAGAACACAGAGGGAAAGGGATACATTCCCGAATGATGCAGCAGTCCAGAAACAGAGCTGGGAACAGAGCCTGAATTCTTGAAAATGGGAGAGGAATTCTAGTCCTATACCCAAAATCCATCCTGTCAAGAGAATTTCCATGGCATTTCAAGATTTCAAAATGAGAATAACCACATAATTCTTTGGACAGGCTCCCCATAATTCAGTTCTGCTCTCATATGCAGAAGATTCCCACGGGCTTTTAGAATACTCAGACCTGCTACTTACATATTCTGTTTTCTGTCATATCTAGCAATTCAGTGAGCCCCTTGCTCTGATTCAGAGATCAACAAAGTTATAGGAATAAAAGAATTCATAGAATCAGAGAATTGTATGCTAGTGGAGGTGGAAAGGGGCCCTGGAGATCCTCTAGTTCAAATCCCCTGCTCAAAGCAGGCTAAGTTGGAACAGGTTGCCAAAGGCTGTGTCTGGTTGAATATTGAATATCTCCAAGGACAGAGTCCGCAATCTCTCTGAGCTACTATTCTGGTATTTAATCACCCTTATGGCAAAATAGTCTTTTAATCCTTAAATGGAACTTCTTGTATTTCACTGATCTCAATAAGCCGTGAAGCTAAGCACTCCAAAGAGGCCTGAAACCCAGCTGCTTGTAGTGGTCCCTGGGAGACCCAGAACTGGGCCACCACCATCAGATCCTATGAATAGGCTCAATAACAAGACCCTCCTCACAATACACTTCTGAATAAGCTCTGACAAAAGTAATTCTTCATCTGATGTTGAAAACGAATTGAGCTCTGTCCTCAAACTCGTATTTCAATATGTATCATAACCCCATCAAGTCTGGAAGGAAGAGTTACCACCCTCTACCAGCATCCTCAGACTGGAATCTAGGGAATTCAAGTGGCTTGAATTTATTCTAGAAGGTGGAAATCATATTTGCAGAAATCCATGTATTTTCTAACTACTATCCCATTTGAACTAGATACTATGACATTGGGAAGCACTACAGACGGGGTAAAGCAGATGATGAAACAAAGAGTTATTCTGGATTCCCAGGAATTCAACCACCATACGTCATGTCTCCCTGCCTCCTGCCCCTGCAGCAAACCCTGCATCTCGCAGAAGAATGGACCTTCCATGAAAATCCTCATGTCTTTCTATAAGCCCTCCTCCTCTTGCAGTTTGTTGCTGGGCTTTGATACTTATTTAGGAAACTATCACTGCAATCGAAGTGAGACAGGGGATCAGACTTTGGTCCTTGGCTAAAAACTCTCCTGCAATCCATTCTTATGATTTACTAATACTGCACATAACTGGAACACTGCAACTCTGCAGATAGGGCTCAGGAAGGCAGGCAGTAAGGGTAAGAAGTCCTTACCTCTATTATTACTACAAATGTACATCGTTTCATGTTCCTGTTTCCAGCTATTTCTTTTAAAATTTGAATTTTCCAGGCTAATTTTACCCAATCTACCCTGCATTTGATGCACATATTTGTAAGCATTCCACAGCCCAGCAGTCTCTGGCCTTTACATGAATAGGCACCATATCATGGGCAGAAAGCTGTTGAAAATGATGAACCGCAGAGACTTTTTTCTTGAATGACCACCCTCCAAGATCAAAGAATGACTGTTTTATCTCTCCTTTCTGGTTGATGCCCACAAAGATCTTCCTGATATAAAATACTCTCAGTAACAATACAACACATCATTTTGATCTGGCATTTACTGCTGGTTCCTAATGGGGCCCAAATCCTTCTTGCACAACATACACTAAAGCTACGAAAGTGGATAAAACTTGCTATTGCAAAGTAGCTGTGGATGAGAATCTTTCTCATAAGGTTTCTCTTTTTTACCTTTCTTCAGTGCACTCCTTATAGCTCTTTTAGCATAAATCTATGTGTAACAGTAGGTCCCTTTTTATTTTACTCCACAACCCAGCAACTGAACATACACTGTTATTATCTGATTCTACTCATCCTTTAGGTCACTGATCATATTTCATGAGTTCCTGCCATTACAAAGAGGGTGACACGCATAGCTGTGACACTTGGGTCTCTTCCCAGCTTCCCTGACAAATGGCTTTCACCATCCTTTCTTGAAGATGATTCAGACCTTTGCAACTCCCACTTTCACTCCCAGACTTCCAGGTATTCTGCTGGGTTAACACAAGTATGCTTAATAAAGAAAATCCTGCAGTTTCTCTGCACTCAATCAAGTCTTTCTGAGCTGTAAAGAAATAACTGGAGGATGTGCTACTTATAGACCACACGTTCAAGATGATCAGATGGTATAAGGGAGGGTTAAGACTGAAGGCGTAAAGTATTCTCATGAATACAGCAATGCAAGTGGCCTTTTGACTGTAGAAATTTTCCTTAATGTGCACAATTTGTGGATTTCACTGCACATTTTTGTCAGTAACAATAAAACCTGACTGTTGAAAATTGCACTTTCTTTGCCTGCTCTATACTTCCAGGCCAAGAAAAGGCAGTTTTGGCAGCTGAGTGCACTATAACTTCTAGCATCCCACTTCAGTACATTGTGTTCAAACATTAAACAATGTTTATTGAAGCTATAGTCCTGATGATTACTAGAGAATAGATGTCTACATCCCTTCATAACCACTTTCACAAGTTTCTTTGCCAGCACCAAAACAGACAAATGTCACTTTAACCGGAGCACTTCACCTCTAAATCCCTTTTCTGTCAGGTTAATGCCAGCGGTTTGCAAGCATTAGGTTCTGTCTCTCTTTTACTTACTTGTTTGCATGACAAAAAGCATCTGAGCTTTTCCCATTTGAGGCAATTCCTGACAGGTTGAGTTTTCCCTTCCCGTTACCATTGCCAGTCCCTTTGTCCTCTCAAACTCACTGTTATCTGCAATGATGCCCTGGCTGTGATACCCCCTCCTCTCTTCCCACTTCACTGTCTTATTTGGACAAAATCTGTAACTCCTACTTGGGAGAACCAGCCAGTAACTGTCTACTCATGAAATTCTTGGTGCCTCACATGCAGCATAGCATTAATTTTATAAAACATCTCAATTCAGCTGTTCATTATCTCAAGTCCAGTTATATGTCCACTAAGCTCCTTTCCTATCCTCTGCTGCTTCTGGCTGCAGTCTCACCCTGCCTATTCTTCCCCCCAAAATTCCTTCTTCGTCATGTCTCAGTCTTTCTTTTCCACTGCTTTCTATTCCACGCTCCTATGCACATCACCTTCCCCCGGCTCCTCTTGGATTTGGCCTCGCTTCACAACTACATGCATGGTTACGCTACAAGCAGCCCCTCTGGAGGGTCAGGTGGGATGCTAGCACACCATCTGCTCATTTATTTCCTCTGGTCACAACACCTTGCTTCATTTTGTGTGCTTTTCCTGACAGATAACCATGGCCCCTTTATGCTCCCTGCCAAAGCTAGATTAGCAATGAGAGCAAAACGCTCACCTGTGAGCGGTAGTGGGAAGACTCTGATCTGCCAAAGCCCGGATGACAAAGCTCAGTCAAATACACGCTTGTTACGTTCTCTATTTCATTATTTCTCTTCACATCACTGAGGCAGACAAGCAGTCAACAAACATTCATTTCATTGGGGACACAAGATAACTGCTCCTGTGGCAAACCCTTTTTCAGTGTTTTATAAGGACTACAAATAGGTATTAGAGCACCAATTGTGGGGACGAGGAGGGATTTTCTGAGCGCAATTTAGGAGAACAGGATTTCTCAGAGCAAGTTCTGAACATGATTCACTTCTAAAGGATGCTATCATACTTACAATAGCACAAACAAGGGTGAAACAAAGAAGAAAACTCCCTGAAACTTTCCCATTTTACACATAGTAATTTAAGGTCATCATGGCCTTACCTTGGCACTGAGCAGCTACTAGAAATACAAGTGACTGTAAGGCTATAGCAGAAAGAAACTCCAAAGAAAATGTTTACCTAATTTTTACCCGTACATTGGCACATTTATCTCTAGGTTTTGCTCTTATTCATACACAAGTATGTTATTGACATGGAAATATCTTTTAAAACAGTAAATAACAGAGTGATTCCATTAGGCAATGGAGTAGACTGGCATTATCATTCCCTCATTTTAAACTGTCATGCTGCATCACTTCTGCAGATCTGATCATACATCTCGAAAGTTAGTAAAGCTGCCTCCAGGCTGTGTTTTAAATGCAACCCACCCAAGACCCAAAGGCCAGCAGCACGTTACAGCTACATTCATCTTCAGCAAAGACGTTAATTGATGTCTGACTTCTCACCAACACCACTTGCAGCCTGCCCTCCTTTTGCAGCTCTGGGATGAGCCCATTAAATCCACATGAGACATATATTCAACTCCCATGGGAATCAAAAAGAAATAAGGACTACCCACCTTGTGGAGGCTTATTTAAGATCACACAAAATCACGGTGAGGTCGGAGGAGAAATTTTAGCATGTAACCCTTGCCTTTAGCAAAGACACTGCCTATAATAACCCCCAGGTCATGGAGCAGGCATAGAAAGGGAGGGGACACAAATGATACGGACCTCACTTTCAGAAAGCTGTTCAGTGCAGCAGGCCAAGTGTAGTTAAAACACACCCAGCCGCATCTTTTGAAATCGAGTATTTCAGTATCTTTGCATGTGGGTGCTGGAGGTTACTGCTGAACAATGAGACAATCGCTAACAGGGAAAGCTGTAGATCTATGTGCTTCCTCCCTGCAACCTTCCCTCCCAATGCTTGGCCATACTCACCAATGCTGTTTGAATGAATCTACTGACTCTGCCTCAGCTCTCAGATATCACTACACAAAAAGGTTTGTATGTAACATGGGGTGAGCAATGACTGCTATTTTCTAGCACATTTTACCTGCTGGAGATCTGAAGTAAATTTCAAGTCTTATTTCTGAACAAACCCTTTTGTTTCCCTTTTTGATTTCATCATTTAAAGGCTGCCCATGAAACAGTCTTGCACCTAGGAACAACAGCATCTTCTGAAAAATCTTGAGACCATGGAGTGGGCCCTTCTCAGCTGTAGCACACATCTTTGGAGGTAGTTATTCTCAATCCAGAAGAAGACAGAGCAGGCCTGAGGCTTCCTCCAGGCTCAGAAGCTGTGGCCTCAGCCTGCCGGAGCTCCCAGGGTATTTTCTGATACCTTAGTGCTCGACAGCGAGCACTCTGCCCTCTCCAAGCATTCCTTGAACTACCTCACGACACCTAACACAGAGAGAAGCTGGTTTAGAAGCTTTCCCAAGGACCACTATACCTTTTTTCTGCTTGTTAGTAAGCCAAAACCCCAGGAATACTTTTGAGTGGGCGCCCGCATCTGAGATTTTTGCCTGCACTTTGGGAGAGGGAATTCTGTTCTTTTCTCCGAGTGACAGCTCTTTAGTGACCAGACCATAAAATTATACCAATGGTACTTTTAAATTGATCTAAAGTCTGTTCATTTGTGCAGTGCACATTTAAAGGCACATTATTGTAAGATGCTCCAGCAACGAAATTTAGCATTAGCAATTCAGTTCATTAAAAAGGGTATTTCAGTAGGTTCTTTCTTGTATAGCTATTATCCAGTCTAAAGAGAGAGAAACCTCAGTCAGATTAATAAAACTAACAACTTGCCACACATACACTGCCATTCTATGAAGTCTCCTCTGCTCTCACAGGTGCAGCAGCCAAGGAAGGATGTATGAGAGTCAAACTCCCCCTTGCAGAACCACACAAAACCTGTACAGGAACGCATACAGCCCATTCAGTACTAGTAACCATGGTTTCATTTACTGAAAATTATCCTTAAAGTGTAAAGTTTTAGTCAACCACCAAGCCATTCCGCAGGTAAGAGAACAGCTGCATGGTAAAGTTCGCTTCCAGATGTGGAAGGGGTGCTCAGAGTACACCGGGGCTCTGCTTTGGGAGGGCAGCTACTCTGTTCAGTCACAAACACCTCCTCAACACAATTGTCTTGCTTTGGTAGAGAGCTTCCATGTATATCCCTGTTTGCTCCCAAAGGTTCACACCCACCTGCCTTGTCTTTTCACACTCCCTTTCTCCTTTGGAGAAAGACTCCAAAACGATGTTGCTACCTTAGGCCAATATAGAAGACAAACTCTTAGCATGCAGTAGCCTCATCAGCAACTGCTCTGAGTACAAATGGTTTTAACAAATCACCTGAATTCTATGCAAATATTCACTCCAGTGCATAACTCACTATGGGCTTATCTCTTAAAGCAAAGCAGCCAAACATGCAAAAACCTGGATGCTTTAACAGAGGAGACGATTGTGGCAATATTGTAATAATTACACACAATTGTGCAGACTTATCCTAAGAACATAGCACTTTTTTCTTTTTTTAATCTTCATTAGACAGCTGAATGCCTTTTACACTACAGACCCAAACTATTTTCTTAGCGCATCTCTATCCCTCGGTACTCATCTATGTGGTAGGTCAAAAAGTCATCTCCTTACTCATTTGTAAGGAGTATATTCAGACCTCTGCCCTGTGTATTGTGCTCAGATAAGCAGGAGATCTGGCACGGGGCTGGGGCTTCTCTTTCTTGATGAGCTAACAGTGGGTTTAGTTCACTGAAAGAAAAACCTGCCATTGCTCAGCCTGGATGAGCCTCAGCAACTCTTGGTCCCTAAATGAGATCCTCAGCAGTGTAATTCCCACCCTTTCCCCCCACCCTCCCCCCATCTCTTAAGTTCCGATTTCAATAGTGACTTAAGCATTTATCTAGACTCAGGTTAGTCCGTTATTGACTTTCAAAGGTCTATTTACACACATGAAGTACACTGCTAGATCAAGCCTTATGAGCAATGGAACGCACTGGAAGACAGAACTCCAGGGACTGGAGCAGCTCAAGGGAATCTTCAAAGCCATTCAAAAAAGGAATCTCAAAGGAGGGGCTGAGACTGCTGGGGGGAAATGATCTGTCACTACCTCAGCTTTAGACACAACCCACTGATTTAAGTCCTTTCCCACACTCCAGCAGGGAAGATGAAGGTGACAAGGAAAGGGACACAGGGTGCTGAATTTCTCTTTTCCACTTACTTTGGTACACAGCTTAGAAGAACTGCCACCCGATCTACTGATCAGCAATGAATCACGCAGAAGTAGTATAAAAAGCAATTTGTTCTCAAAGTAAATCTTGGACCTACTTTTTCTCTTCCAGAATCAGCTGTTGCCCTTTGCTCAGCCCTGGTTACTGTGGGACAAGCCAGGACTAATACGACTCTCATCTCCCTCCGTAAGCTTGCAGCACCTCCAAAGCAGTTAACTTACAAAACCTTAGAGGATACAATCATCTCTCTCCCAGAGCAAGGAGAAACCGACCCAAAAAATGGAGTAGATACTAACAGCTTCAGCAACAGACAAAATATTCCCATCAAATGAAAAATGATGGATTAGCCCAGCTTAATGCAGCCAAATTATCTGTGTAAAAATACATACAGGACATGCTGCTGTGCTAGTAACTGCACTGAACAGCAGCTTGTGTTTACATTTCTATTCCCTGGATACAGGCTGTCCTGCGTAGGCTGGGCCCATGAAGATGGGCTGCGCCAGAGACTGCTGAACACATGCAACCTGAGCACGCCAGCCCAGGAGCGTGGGCCCAACATCCAGCAGAGGCAAAAATTAAACACAAGCTGTTTACCTGATTGCACCAGCTCCGCAGTGATTGAAGGGAGATGGGTGTTTGTGAAGTTTAAGGAAGAGCAAATGGTTAGAACTGAAAGACATAGAAATCCATTCTATTCTGTAACCACTACGGAAAGATCTTTGTATGAGCCTCATTGGAACTTGAGTTCATACATTTGCATGTCTTTGCACAATGTTGTTGTCACTGAGTCTGCAAATCACATCAAAATTTAGCGGCAATTTGAGCTTGGCTTAAATGAAAAGTGTATTAAACCTTTAAAGTCCACATGCTATAGATACGGAATTCTGCTTCAGGAAAAGCAACAATTAAGTCTGGATCCCAATGGAAGTTTCAAGACTTTAAACATCTTCAGAAACTGTACCCGAACTCAAGAGCTAGAATGGCAAATGAAATACTTTGGCTTTGATGGAAACAGAAACACTGGACCCAGTTCTGTCACCTCATTTGGCAGCCGCTGTGGTACAAATCCACAGCATAGACAAATTCCCATATAAGAAACAGAGACAGATGCCCTTCAGGGACAGGCTGTGAATCCAACTCATTGTCCACTAACAGTTTAGGACAGCTGAAGTCTCCCGTCTTTGCATCCTTTTTGATGCCTTGGTGGTTTCCCAGTCAGCCCCACCCTAAAAACCTGAGGACAGAAAGTTAATGATTCCAGCAGATCAGTCCCTGACATTAGGCTGACTTTTGTTTGAGCCTGCACCTACAAACCAGGAATCTCTCCTTTGAGCTTCATTTCTCTTTTATTTTAAGAACATGGAAGCCAAAATCAAGCCCCAGACACCACAGACTCACTTTAAAATACTCTGGTTTTCTCCTAAGATATCTGCCATTGCTTTCGTGGCTTGCTGAGCAACCCCGCTTCAAATTTAGCAAAGTATCCGCAGTCCTCATTCATCACAAGTCTCAGAACTGAAGCACTCCAGCTGCTCCAGGGCTATACCCTTAAATGTGATCTTGCTGTGATGTTAGACTTTGCTGTTGTCATGACCTTGGCTATTTTTGACAAAGAGATAAAGATGCAATAGATTCTTGCTCTTAATGACAGGTTTGTACGAAACATCCTTTCTAAAGAAGATTGTTTTATCTGTAGATGTACACCACTGCCCAGCCTATGCCTGGCTGCAACGCTGCAATCAGGGGGCATAGCATGAAGGAAGATGAGCTGGCGTTGTTATGCCAACACCTTCTTAAGTACACTTTGGACAAGGACTCTATTTTCTCCCCAGCCCAACAGCAAAGCAAACATTTTGAAACCCACTTTATTTTTCCATTACAACCTTTGTGTTTGTTTACTCTGAAATTTCTCAAATTGACACACACAATTTTGGAAGGTTCTTGCTTTTAATTCAGGGCTCTTGCTCTGAACTTTCTTTTTCGTGCCTCTTGTCCACTGCTTTGTGAATCCCTTATTAACCAGAAAGATTTCTGTGATCTTCTCTGCGATGACAAATGCTCATGAGAGTCAAAATGGCCTTCAGTGATACTGCCTGATGAGTTCTCACATTTTGAAAGGAAATCACCTTATCCCCTAGGGCCTGATGAAAGAGATGCTTGCTTAGATTTCGCTGAGGTCTTTTTAGCTGTTTCTTCTAAACTGACTCAGCAACCTCCTTAAACACCTGCTTAATTTAAAGCAGATGAAAAGCCCTACTTGTGTGTCAAGTTAAGGATATGCTTAAGTGCTTTGCTGGATTGGGGCCTAACGGCTTGCAGATACAGATGGCTGTTATCAAGACCCAGAAGAGGCCAGGTAACCACCAACAGTCAATTATATCCCTACCAGAACTTCAAGGCAGTACATCATACTGTTTGCAGTTAATTGTTTTGAAATAATTGGACAGGTGAGCAGGTAAGTTCACACAGAGCATTTGCAATTTCCCTTTGTATTTGAAAAAAGCAACAGTGCAGATTGCACGGACAAAATGGGCACGATGTTATCAAAGCAAGTTAAAAGGGAAGGGAAAGGGTATGGGTTTGGGTTTTTTTTCTAAAGACTTCTCCTTTTCATTTCTAGCATCATTAAAACCTTGAAAACATTTTATTTGGAGCTTCTTTAGTTAATATCTCATTACTTCTCTTTTTATTGTTATGGTAATCAAGCCTTAATATATTGCAGCTTTATAGCATGAAATCAAGGCTAGGAAACTGTGGGCATCAACAGATGCACCACAGCATGCAGTAAAACACAGGTACAGAGGCATGCAGAGCTGAATATGGCACAGGGCTTTTTT
This sequence comes from Myiopsitta monachus, assembly GCA_017639245.1. NCBI lineage: Eukaryota > Metazoa > Chordata > Aves > Psittaciformes > Psittacidae > Myiopsitta > Myiopsitta monachus. Next base: position 2,469,020 of record CM029921.1, on the reverse strand, counting down.
TTATAATTGTTTAGTAATTCATCTGAAGTTAGTTTAACCTTGACAACAGCTGAACTCTAACATGTACCACAATCAGTCACTGGAAAGCTGCTCCTAATAGCAAGCCATGTTGTCTTACAAGCTGAGTTTTAGGAAAGCATGAAAGGAAGTCTGAGAATGATGTTTAAGGTGTTTGGATGCCTTACAGGCTGTAGCTGTAACTATTCACAACCTTTAACTGAGTATATTCTAGCCAAGGGAGAATGGTAGCACTGGGAAACTGTGTTTACACCAGAATCTTGCCTCCCATTGGAAATCTGTGCTCAGGGGCACAATTCAGACCCTCTCCTGGCAAATTACGCACCAAAAATACAAACATTTGGATCTGACTTCTGGTTTGGAAGCTGACACATGGACCTGGTGCTGGAGCTCTGCTTGGGGTTGAATTTCACCCATCAAACCAAGTGAAAGTCACATAGGTAACGTTTGGGAAGTTCTAATGGTCTCATCTGCAGGGTGTTGAAATACTACCCCAGAAAGAGTGAGTGTCCCTAGATCTTCCTCAAATGACAGCAGATGACCCCCAGTGTCAGGTCCACTTCTCAACACTGTTTTCAGAAGAGAACATTCAGGAAACAATTACAGCTCCTGAGAGATCTCCTAAATTTAAAGGGAGTGTTTGGGCAAGCAATCCATTTCCCAGAACAAGAGTTTCAAACAGCCAACATTAAAAGCATTATGCCTGAGACTTAATAAAATCACTGACACTGAGGAGCATCTCAGAGAGTTCTGTGGCCTCAGCAGGAGCAGGGTGGCATTTGGACAGCAACAGCTTCAGTTTACCCACAGCACAGCCCAACAGGATCTCTCAGAAACATCCAACAACTGACATTTGTCACTGCAAACATGTAACCTTCATAGCAGGTGCCCAATATTAATGAAGGAATAAGAAGAACATAGGCACAGGTATTACATTATTCCAGAAGTGAAAAACGTTTTCCACATTATTACTGGATAACAGTAAGGCACAACTCAATATGTAGATCATCAACATGTCTAAAAAACCTGGTTAACCTCAGTGAGGCAAAGGCTATCAGCTTCTCTCTCAGAAATACTCAAGAGTAACAACATACTGCATTCAGCTGATATCTGTTTTATACCTTTTAATTTAAACTAAGTCTCCTAACAATAAGGAGGCCAGTCATTCAAATTTCTAGCATCAAGCATAAAGGTGAGCAGCTCTCAGCTGCAGCAGAAGCCAGTTCTGTTAGCCATTCACACTTATGGGCATTCCATCAGACAGCGCTTGTAGAATCAGACCTTAGGACAAGCATGCATGTTGCCCAGCATATAACAAATGGAATGGAGGACAATGGGCACTACAGTCCAGCAAACACACTAATTATATTAATAAAAATGAAAGCTTAAATTTTGAAGCTAATCCTGGGCTATCATTTATAAAAGTTAACAGGGCATATTTAATTTAGGAATTGGCTAACGCTTTTCTTGCCACCACTGAAACCTCATAAATGAAATATACTGGACTGCTGCCCAGCGCGGAAATAAAAGTTATGAATAATGTTTCTATCTCAATCATTGTCAGTGCATTAATATTCCTAATTACTTAAAAAAGCTAAATATTCAATACAGGAAAAACCTTCTTTTTCTTTTTATCTTCACTCGCAAGTTACTGCAATTTAATAAGAGTCACTGGGTAGTTTCAGCCCACAGGACCGTTCTGAGCTTCAATATTGTATCCTTTCCTCTTCGTATTTACCAAGAATGGAGTGCTGTTACACTACGTGTGTATGCAAATGTATGCATCTATATGGTATGTCTGTGTTGCCACAGCCTTTTTTTACTACTAGAATTTGCAACTTCTCTAAGTGCACTGTACAAATACCCACTGGCTCTTAGGTTAAATAAATCCATTACTAAAAATAACCACAGGATAAAATGAGTTCCTGAGATCCCACGCAATATTCTACAAGTTTTCTTTTTAAAAAGATCATTATAGTCAGTGTGTGATGCTGCCCAATTTTTCCCTTGCGTACATGTCAGGTAACCCCAAAGGCTGCTTCAAACCCCAAAGGCTGGCCTTTCTTTCTGCCCTTCTTCCTCCCTACTGCCTTTTCTGCTCTAACTGAGGAGACCTCAACAAAGCTGCAGACAAGCCACCAATGACTTTACCAGAGAAGAGCCTGTCCCGTTGACTTGAGCCTCTGGAGGTGTTTGTTCCCTGTCACATTTAAGTCCTATTCCCTTCTAATGCCTCCTTTTATAGATCCTTTTTGTTACCTTTTTGCCTGGTAATGATGCCTCTTTCTTAAAATCCAAATCAATTTTGGAAAAAGGGAGGAAGTAAAAGCGAAATGAAGTGTTCATTCAGCAAATGACTCACAGCATCTTTCTCGATGCAGTTTTATTTACTTCCCTGACACACAAACAGACTTCATTTAACAAGTTTATTTCTGTTACATCAATAAGGTATTGGGCTTGTGTTGCACAACATCTCTGATGTTTGCACTGGGAAGAGCACTGCCTGCTTCATTCCAGCAGGAACTAACCACAGAGACTTAAACTTATCATTACCAATTAAGAGTTTGACATACACAGCTTCACCAGCTGAAAGAACTGAAAGCCTCAAGTGTGAATTAATTTCCCAGCCAAAGGTGCCAAACTCCTACCTCTACCATTTCCCTAACTTCTGCAGTATGGATAATTTAAGTTATGGGATTCAAGTCAGAAGGGAGAATCTGGGCTGCACAAAAAGTCAACGGCAAAACTCCCACTGGCTTCAACAGGACAAGGACTCTGTCTAGAGACAGTGCCTTCTAAATGACTCCAAGTACTCCACACAGTATTTAATGAAGAATGTGTTGTATTAAAGGTTTAAGAGAGGAAAAAAATCATAATAGAGCTATATTATCTGTACTGGTACCCTAATAACAGGAGAGAAAGCATTAGGAGCATCAACAGACAGCCTTCATTTTTCCACTTAAAGCATCCAAGTTCTAAGGCTGTTGCATTATTTAAGGTCTTTTTCTTGCATAGCAGCATATATCTTCACCACAGGATTGTAAATCTTTACTCACCGCTAGAGCAATCAGTACCGCCCCATCCTGGTTCACAGTGACAAGTGTCAGGAGAGACGCACCTTCCATGCACACACTCCTCTGTGCAGAGTGCTGTTTGGATGAAACAAAGCACAGCATTGTAAACATAGTAAGTGGTTGGTGACCATACACTTAACTATGCCACAGAGAGCAATCTTTTGTTTAAAAATAATAAACAAAGAATTACTTGCAAGATTTAATTAATACAAAGTGACTGAAACAAAATGTAGGTCTCTTGACAGCAATAACTCATCCGTCACTTCAACTCTTTGTAATGAAAACCTCTAATGCCAGAAATTACTTTGGTTGGCAGTTTCGCTTCATAATAAAATTTTTACCAAACTGACACTTATTATTATTATATTACAGAATATCAGCTTCTAGTATAGCACTCAAGTTGCTACTGTTCATAAGATAAAATGGAGCTCAGCTTTGAAAGTGTATTAAGATCCAAAATAGATTTGTAAGAAAATAGCTCAAGGAAAAGAAATAAATTGCACCACACAATGCAGTCGCTGTAAGTGCAGCCTTGTCTTTTCGAGGTCACCAGTTTTCCATAACTACAGTGTTCTGTATCTTATTTGTCCACTTTGGGTTATTGAATGTTCAGTATCCTCAAGGTTCAGACTATGAAAAACTGGTTGGTTTTACTGTCTCCCTTGCCAGTCGCCTAGAGATATACACAGAAGAATCTCCTTTTCCTCTCCCTGAGTAGGAACAGCTCATAGTTCTAAGACTTCGATTCTCCTGTGCTGTTTCAATGTCTGACTCAGTTACCAGTGTATGCCGGTATGCCCATCACGTACAAACAACCCTGGACAATAACTACTTTAAAGGCTGAACTTTATTGCTTAGTACCTTGTTTCCATTTTACCACTTAGGACATTGCCAAAAACTCAGCATGTCAGTGATTCAAATTGGATGGTTAATTGAAACGTAGAATTTCCATCTAGACTAACATGTATGAGTTATTAACAAATATGATGTAGTGGCAATGAGATCACTATACTAAAATATATACACACAAATATAGATATCATGCATATGACTTATTTCATATATAACCTATGTTTTTTATTCTGTGTTTTCATATCCAATGTGAAATGTGGGCATGGGGCTCACTTAACCAGGAACTGGCTGTAGTCAGACTACAAAATACTTACTCCAAGACAAAGATTAATTCATTCCTGTCTAAAATGAGGCCACTAAAGCTGATTTGGGAAGCAGCTTTGTGTTGCTGTACTGAAAACCCAGCTGAACTACCCAGTTCAAACCTCCTAGAAGTTGCACTGGTCCCACATATGAAACACCCTCTCAGATCCAGGTTCCTCATATTCCACAATGCCTTGAACATTTGAACAATACCTGATGTATTTGACATTCTGTTTGGACTACCAGATCAAATCACATCTTGAATCCATGCTTATGCTGGCATCAAAGCTGATGGAAACATTTTGCTGTCTATTCTGGGCTTGGGTCATCACACCAACACACTAAGCTATTCATGATGTATTTAAATCCCACTTTAAATCACAAGTGAACTTTCAATAATCCTATGGGACAAATCTTCCTTCCTTTTTATCCATCAAATCACAGGAGACCAGTGATTAGAATGTTGTCTCATTAGGGCGACTCCAAGATCTTTCTAGATTAGTCATTTCCTTCCTAGGTTTTCTGCATGTCAAAAAGGCAATTTATTCTTATTTCATATCTTGTGTTTAGTTAGTATTGCAAAGGGCATGAAATATTGATAGCTAATTCTCTATTCACTAATTGTTCTCATCTTTTGGGCATTTATTTTACTTGAGTTAGAGTTTCTGAAGATATGAGGCATCCTCATCTACAGCTGTAGGATGAAATTCAAGACAGGATATTCAATAAATAGGACTTCCAAGTAAAGAAATACACATCTTCATGCAATCATTTTAAAATGGCTGGTTATCCAGAACAAGTCCACATAAAGAACAGCCACATACATTAAGGTTGTTATTAAAACTACAGTGCGCTATAAGATGTACAGCATGCTGGGACAGAGATACTTTGAAAACCGTGCCCTCTATAGCTGTGTCTGAGAATACAGCTCTCATTGATGCCGCTTACAGCCTAGTTTTACAAGAGGTATGGAAACCAACACTGAGGTTTTTCTGTTGCCTGTATGGACATTTACAATAATAAGTCTCCCTACATGTAAAATGGGCAATTTGTTATCCTTCTAACCAGGCCAGGTTCTCAGCTCAAGGCGTAGGGCATGATTTGTGAGCAAGAAGGTTGATGGTGACTGTTTCTTCGCTCTTCCAAGTAACAAAACTCCTACTCATTACTGCTCCAGATATAGTTGATTTAGCCATACAAACATATTACACCTTAACTATGTTAACATAAATACGAAATATTAATAACTAATTAAACTAATAAAGTTCTCTTAATCACCTGGCTCTGCACAGAAGTGCTGACGTCTGTAGTAGCGCTCCAACCCCTTGAGACATGTGCTCTGTGAGACTTACGAGCAAGGCTCAAGATAGTATTCCTCATTCTAAAGCAATCATAGAATCACGGAATGGTTTTGGTTGGAAGAGACCTTAAAGCTTATCCAGTTCCAACCCCCTGCCATGAACAGGGACACCTTCCACTAGAGCAGGTTGCTCCAAGACCCATCCAACCTGGCCTTGAACACTATCAGGGATGAGGCAGCCACAGCTTCTCTGCACCCTTCACAGGGAAGAACTTCTGCCTAAGACCTCATCTAAATCCACCCACTTCAGTTTAAAGCCACTCCACCTTGTCCTATCAGTGATACAAAGAACACAAGTCCTGTAGAGGACTGCAACTTTGGGTTTAGGCGCTTTAGGTGTTTTAAGTCCCACACAGCTGCAGATGATAGTGTTTAATGAGCAATCAAAGAGTCAAGTATGGTAAAGGCACTACTTGGAACTGTGAGTTCTCTCATTTCTGTTTATTAACTTGCTAAAAGCAAGGTAAAATAAAGCAGCTATGAACTCACTAGCAAACAGTCATTTAAAGTTGTGAAATTACACAGGACTAATCCTATATGTCTGGTTCACAGAAATCCCCCCTTTTTAAAAGGAGATGCTCTGATATAACCCATTCTATCCAAAGAAGCAAACAATTAGACCCCTGCGCTGTCTGATTCCAGTCAGGCCTGTAAAGGTCCATATAAAGGTCATATTAGGGTAGAACTCTGAAGTTTTACCATAGCAAATAAAAATGTGAATCTCCCCTATTAAAGGGAAGTCTTGCCTTGCTCTAATCTTTAGAGTTTAAATTAATTTTTCATTCTATTAACATTCAACATAATAGGATACAAAGGTCCCTAAGGCATTCTTCATAATACACTTTGTACAGTGGTTTGCAAATGATCTTACTAGTTAATGGAACTATAAAAATTACTTGCACATAAAGGTCAAGAAAAATAAAGATAAGTATATACTTTCTGACACTGTCCTGTCCAACAGTCAGCTAAAGGTCCCTGGAGTAAAGAAAACTTGCACTAATGCAAGGAATATAATTCCTCCCAGTATAATAAGCCCAAGCAATTCAACCTTTGGAATTCCAGACTTTTTATGTCTGCATTTTCCCTTGACCAATTCTCTTGAACAATCCAGCACCTCATTGATCAGTTTATTATCAGCATTCTTGGCATGAGCTGAAGATCAGTTCGTAGTTTGATGCAGGTTGGTAATAAAATGACCTACATCAAAGCCCTGCCAAAATGCCATCTTGGTAAGGATGCCTTCAGCATGAGTTATTTAGCCATACTCAAGGTTACATGCTCCTTAGCATGGAATACTGTCAACAAAAGGGTGCTACAACAATTCTTTTGATGCTTATCAATCCTTTTATAATTACAAACAGTGCTTTCTTTAACATATAAGGTCAATCCTCAGGGAAATAGACCTAAAGATTAAACTCCTTTCACACCTGAAATGACTGCATAGATTTCTCTAACACTAGCACTTCTTTTTTAATTGTTGTCCTGAAGTTGAATTTAGGTGCATTAAATGGGCTGTCTGTTTCTCTTATCTACAAAGGGATGAAATAGCCATGATATTGCTGCTGAGGAGTATACTGCTAAGTGGAGCAGACTCTTCTGGAGAATACTTCCATTGCAGAGTTACTTCAGCTGAGGCGCACCAAAGTTGGATTATCTCTGTTTTCCTTGGTGCTGCATTCCTCTGTATGGACCCAAACTAGAACTTTGCAATGTTTAACCCTGCTCATCCCCATGTTATCAACCCATTGACTCCTTATACTTCGTTACACAATGTAAGTAACACATGCCACAATTACCTTCTCAGCCTCTTTCCTAGAGGTAAAATGCATTTGAAGAAGAGTTTCGTTCTATGGGAATAAGTATGGAGTGACCCCCGTGTGTTGTGCTTGTGATGGAATGTGGTGACATTTGCAGTGGTGAACCTGGAGGAGCTCACAGCCACTGACCCAACATGTGCCATCTCTTTTCCACTTCAGCTGGTGGGACTTCGTGGTGCTAGACAAGGAAAATACCTTGGAAATTAAGAGCAGTACAATTACAAAGTCTAAAGGAAGCCAGCATAGAAAGCAGGACACCAGCTTCATGAACTGCACTTATTCATAGCAGTGTGAGCTGCTGAAGAGACGTGCTGAAGTGTTCCATACTAGCTGGAGTTCCCTGGGTGCTGTGGGCTTTCTGCCCAGGGATTGTAATGCAGCCAGGAGGTGACAGAAAGCATAAATAAATGTAGATACATTATAATAATGGAAAACACTGCTAAATGAAGATATAGAAGCTACTGTGTGAGAGCATCCTACACAGAATGAATGGGTCTGTTGTGACTGCACACGTGGCACAAGGACATTGTCCCCAGACTGCAAGCTCTTCCAAATACTTTTCTTTTTCTGCCCTCCTTTAAGCAGTCTCTGCCTATATTTCTTCACTAGACAGCGATCTCACCCAAACTCTGACCAATACCATTTGTTTCCTGCGAACCAAAGATAGTCCTGTGTCTTTTTCTGTTATATTGCTAGTATCCTAATTTCAGGTCATCTAACCAGTTTGCCCCATGCTTGTGTCATGGTGTAACGGCAATGAGGACAAGCTTGATAATGTTGGACTACACAAAGCAGAAGCTTAATGGAAAAAGAGATGTTTTCCTTCACTATTTCATACGTGTCCCTGGAACAACTCGGGTCATTTTAACACATTCCTCCAATCCCCTGTGCTGCTTTTCGGGGAAAAAAATGCTTTCTCCAGGTGAAGCACCAGTTATCTCAAGGCCAGTGGCTTCAGATAATGCAGAGAGGTCAAAGAAGGTGAAAAATGATGAAAAAGATGCTTGCCCCTTATCCATTAGGAATCTGTTCACTCAGGGTCACTCTGGTGTTTCCATCTTAATGTACTGGCCTAAATCCAGGTTGCACTGAGTCTACAATATTGGCTTCATTAGATAAGCCTGGAGTCAGCTTTTGGCTAGATTTTCTCCGGATGTGCTCAGAAAAGGGGGAGTTGATAGTGGAAGAAAGATGACTACAGCTAATGCATCCAGGTGGGTTTTCCTCATTCTTGGATTATTGCTTATTTGCTGAAAGGAAGATTCCCTCTGTAAATCACTGCCTTTCCATCAGGAATCACACTGATTAGATGGTTTCCTGGATAACTGTTCCAATGAAGTGGCATAATAGTTCTTTGCATTGCTTAACGTCTGTTTCTATGGTCATCACTCAGGATACATCCATTAATTTATCACCTGGGAGAGCACTTAAATGCAGGGTTCAGCAACTTGAATTCATAAAGGTATTAAGAGATCTCAAAGCCTGCTGGCAACCCTTACTTTTCATCTCCTTCTTGGTATCTGACGAAAGTGATAACAAAAAACACAAACCCAAGGAGATCAATGTGAACAAAGGAAAGATGAGACTGATGCAGATCATACAGCAGCCATGGGTTGCAAGATCAGCTCCTTTTCCTGCAGATTTGGAGTAAGAGGCTATGCATCTATGCAATCAGAACACAATCAATGGTCTTTCTTGTTGCCTGGGATATGGGGTGTCTCTGACCACCGCGCCTTGGTGAGATATTGATCTGTGGAAGGTAGCAGCTAGGTTGTGCTATTGTCAGTCTTGACGCCTTGCCGAAGCTTAGGGAGTTGCTATGCTAGAGATGACTTGTGACTATCTGAGATAAAAGAATTGAGGAGACACATTTTGAGGTTTGTCTCCTCCCAGGAGCAGAAACTGACATACATTAGTGTCACCATTGACAAAATATCAGTAAATCCCTATGTGAATCTGCCAGGAGGTGAAGATTTGTTAATAAGCATCAAATCTAAGATAGTTTCAGCTCAGATTTCTAGTACAATGTGGGGACCTGATGAGTAATGTGGAGGTGAACACAGGGTCCCCCACGCTCTTATCATGGCTGAGTATCCCAGGCAGATGACACGGGCTAGATTACAGGTCTTAGAAGAATCCCAGCCAGACCTCAGCATTTCAAACTCTCAGGTCTCTGATAGGAGGGATGCTCAATTTCATGATTACTGGAGAAACTGGCACCGATGAGAATCTAGTTTAGGCTGTGTTGTGATCTATTGCCTGCTGTAGGTCTTACTCTAAGGAGTGGCTTGGGAAACAGCCTGTGCCAGGGCAAGGTCAAGGTAGAGGAGAAGCAGCCACTTTTTCTACATGCCCTCAGAAAAGCAAGACTGGTGAAGCACTTTTTGGAATTGCAGTCTGGTTGGTTCTGAGGAACAGCTGAGCTGGAGCAGCACGTCCCTGAGATAGCAATGGCATCGCATGAGTGACCATGAAATAGCGGCGGTGACTGTAATAGAGGAGAAGGTTAGAGCCCTGCAAACAAAGAGGTCGATGGAGTCACACATTTAGCAGACTCTGTATCATTTTGATGCCCCACTGGCTTCATCTGCTCTTGCAGAGAGAGAGAAGGGGAGATAGTACTTACCATCTAATAATGTTTGAATGAGAGCGGAAAAGCAGCTTCCTAGTAGCAGCAAATGTCAGAAGAGCAGAACTGGGGTCAGGAAGCTGAACCACTCTGTGTTTGGTTGTGTGAGTAACTGAAGAGCTCTGCAGCACTTCAAAAGTACAAAAAAGGAATGTTGGGAAGGCAGGACACTGAGCACTGAAGTGCATCTGTCCTGCAAAGTGGACAGGTTACAAGGTTGGGTAAAAGCAACACTGATCTGTTAGTCTGTAGATAAATTCTACAACGCAGCTCTGGCAAGAGGAATGACTGCAAAAGCATGAGGGAGGTAAGTCTCAGAACTAGGCAAATTCTGCACTGAAGGCAAAGCATCTGTTTCATGCCTGATTCCACCAGATTCATGACCAGTGTCACATAGAAAGGGAAGACCTGAGACCAAGGTCAGAGATGACAAAAAACACAGGGGTGTCTGTTGCTCATCCCCAGTGTTCCATAGGGACCATGAGATCCCTATGAGTACCCGAGCTTGCCCTGAGGGGTGAAGAGAGACATTCCACTTTCAGGTGAAATCCTGATCACTATAAGGTAAAGTCGCACTCCCAAATCACTTACCACAGTTAAGGCTCAGTTTCTCACTGCCACCACAGAAAGTGAATCTGAGCCCACAGAGAACTCTTTGGAGATCAGCTAAATATTGATAATGGTTGGTCATTTAAGGCCTGCAACTGATTTTATACATTTTCTGCCATTGCTTCAACTAGAAATAATCACTTCATTCTACCATGTTGAGAGGAAAGACTTCTGCTGAGATCAATTCTGCTGATCAATGTTCTAATACAATATTATTCTGTGGGATAATTTCAGCATTTAACTTTTTGTGGTAAACGATTTCCCATTGCCTCACTACAGGGTTCAAAACAATCATTATCACTAGTTCAAACTCTTAATGAGGTTAAGAGAGACCCTGAATCAGCAGAGCAGAATCTATGACCCAGGAAAGCTTTTCCCCTCCTGTGCCCTCTGTCTATTCCTTCCACTCTGGTAAATTGACCAACTCTTTGCAGCAATTTGTAGGAAATACATTTTCGCTGGTTAATTTTCTACTGGAACTTGATTCATCCAACCAGCAAACCTAATGATAATTCCTCTGCAAATTGTGCTTTATGTTGCACCTTTAGAACAACATTACTATCTTTTCCTAAGTAATATAGAAATATTAACATTAGGCATTGTCTTTCACTCTATATATGATCTGCAGACCTCACTCCATAAACTAAATGCAGTCAAATAGTGTTTATCAGCAGGAGGGTCCTGGTTTTTTGAGAATAGAAGAGGGAAGAAGCAATTCTCCTGTGCCAAAAGGAGTGGAAGTATTCCCCAATAATTCTGTTCTTAACCTCAGGGGAATTAGGTTTTGTTACCTGAAGGAAATTCTTTACAGGCTGCGGAATAATGGCTTTAATGGCCATTTTAATGGCTTTAAGATGAAAGAGGGGAGACTGAGATGAGCTCTTAGGCAGAAGCTCTTCCCTGGGAGGGTGCTGAGGCGCTGTCACGGGGTGCCCAGAGAAGCTGTGGCTGCCCCATCCCTGGCTGTGCTAAAGGCCAGGTCGGATGAAGCTTGGAAGGTGTCCCTGCCCGTGGCAGGGGGTTGGAATTGGATGAGCTTTAAGGTCCCTTCCAACACAAACCATTCTACGAATAGAGCAGAAGCTCATACCCAAGATCCCTGGGTATTTCTGCCAATATATGGAGAAGCAGTCAAACCTACGAGAAGAAGAGAAAACATAACCTGGTCTACCAAACCACCTCTAATGGCAGTTACTATCAAACTACACTCAACAGACTGCTGAAGCAATGACTGTTCTCCACTCAGGAGTATGGGTACCATCTTATGCAATCTGGCCTCTCCAGCAGTTGTGCTGGAATGGAAAGTAAGCTGCCAGTTTGAAAGTACAAAATTAGAAACTAGCTAAAAAGTGAGAAGTCAGAAATAAGCAAGCATTTCCATCATAGAAAGACTGGAGGAACATACAGTGCCCTACAGCTGAGGAAGGGGAGGAAGGCAAGACTCTTAGAGGCGCTATAGCAGTGAAAGACATGAGCAGGGCTTCGGCCTGAACAGCACTGTAAAATAACCAAGTTACCTTGCCTGGCCCTCCGGAATCACCCCAGAAGTACAGTACTTGCATATTTAGCTACAGGTTACTCCTCCCTCAGGGCATTAAGTGAATTCCTTTGTGTACAAATTCCATATTGCTGTTCCTGAGAAATATTTCTTACTGGATTTGGTAGCATTGCTACATGCCCATAGTTCTCCAATTACTGACTTGCGGGTCTCATGCCAAGAAAGTTCTACTTTCTGTCAGTAAATGACACAGCTCCACTGCTGATTGATTTTCATAGGCAGAAACTATGTGCCATGTATCAGAGTGAGGATGGGTGCGCCTCAAAAATGTTCTTAAAAGATCATAAGTAGATAGACAAAGACATCTGGCCTGCATGATAGTTCTGGCTATCTTTGCTGAGTGATGCAACACCTAATAAAACTAAATTACTCTGATTCTCCCAGATAAATTTTAGTCCTGTAGCACATTGAATAAACTATTGATTTTTTTCAAACAAAATCTTTCTTCATTCTTATTCCAACTTTCATCAAGCCAATCTAACAATAATCCTTTCTTTGTTTCTCCCCAAAATAGGATGAATATGGACACATTTCTAAAGGCAAACCTGTCATCAAGGCCAGGCTATTGGCTGGCATGGGCCCCAGAGGGCCAGTGCTTTTCAGACTGCATTGAAGATCAAGCCACACACTCCAAATGAAGGTCACCTTGATGAAATCAGGGATAGGAGTACAGTCTGTTTGAAGATCATGTTATGAATAAGCTACACTAACCGTACTGGCGATGGAATATTTAAATGCAGACACTTTTGACTTTTCTCACATTTCAAAAGGAACCATAGCGATGTCTATCAGAGCAACTTAGGGAAAAGAACTGCAAAACAGACCCCAGGAAACAAATTGTTGTGTAGTTATAGGTGCTAATTTTCATCCCAGGCCACTAGTCTAAACGTTTCTGTACCCAGCTCTAGATTGCAGATCAGCTGATTTAGGATCAAGTCCAATTTCTTAGTAATATCTAAGTGTCTAGAGAAACTTTCTACTAATGGCACAATGTAAAATGTATTTCCAGATTCCTGTGATTCACACTGTTGCCTGAAAACAGGAAACTGGATCTGGAAATAAAAACCTCTACCTACATTATCAGAAGCTGCTGAAGATGTCTACCCTTGACTAGAAGGGAAACGTTACATAACATTTGCATAAACACAACTATTATACAGTATTTGGTGGGAAAAAAGATCATTTTGGATACCTTTAACAATGCTTTTAAAAGAAATTCTATTTAAACTGTAGATTTTCCTAACACATGGCACCTGTCAATGCAGATGTAGTGATATCAGATCCTAAAATAGCACCAGCGACTTGCTTCAGCAGAGCTTAGATGTGCACTACACTGCTGTAACAAAAAGCCTCCTTGTGTTGCTTGTTATACTGAATACCCAATTTAATTTCTTTACATGTTCGCTTCTAATGTGTTTCACAGACAGTTTCTTATTTTTAATCAGAAAAAGAGCTCTTTATTTGACTCCATTTACATACTTAACTTGAGAGCTTCTTCAAGTAAGGCTATCTTTAGTGGCTTTGCACATGAATTTCTGGGCATGACAGTAATGAAAGTAAATCGTAGTATTCAGCAAGGAGAAAAACTTGATAAAAAGAAGGAAACGTTTGGGATTAAATGCACTGAAAATACCTCTTGACTTCGAGCATCAGAGAAAGTGAGGTTTGCAAAGTGAATGCCTGTGTTAGAAATACTGAGATGAAGACAAATTATTCAGAAATGCGCAATGGACTGGAGTTTCATGAAACATTTCATTGGGGAGCCTTAAAAAACCTTCAGCAAAGTGAAAAACACATTCAACAATACACAAATATGAAGTGAAATGCTATAATCCTGTAACAAAGAGAATGTCTGTGTGAGCAGAGTATCTGGCTCTAAAGGAAGCATCCATGGCTGGTTTTTGCTATCTGATTAATACTTTTACACTGTACTACTAGAGTACTTAGTGTGATCAGATGATTTTCAAGCTGTCAGCCAACATCATCATCATCTTTTTCCGCTGAGAATAATTAGGGTACCAAAAATGAACACTGATTTGCCAACTGACTCTGCTGCAAACCTGAAATTGCCATATCCATACCCTTTGAATTTTTTCTCTCTTCTTCCATTTCTTTTGTCCTTATTAAACATTTTTTAATCTCAATCCACAAGTCCTCTTTCTTTTACTTTTCCTTTCCTATTTCACTTTATTTTCCCACCAGTGGAAGCAAGAGAAGCTGTGTGGCTCAGTGACCAAGCAGGCATTTTTAGACACTGTTAACCAGCGTGGTTAACCAGGCACTGGGCTATTCTATTAGTCTATCATGCGCCCTTCAGACATTCTTGCTGTAGTATTGATTCATGATTCAATCTTATAAGATGCCTAGAAATGAGGAAGAGAGGCAACTGGCACTTCCACTTTATTCCAGTCAACAAGGAATCTGCATAGAATAGTTCCCCCCTATCTGACCGATGGCTTCCAGACACCTGGAGTTAATCTGTGACAAAAACTCTGGAACTGGTCAGGGCAAGGTCACAGCCAGGGGAAGCTACAATAAGAAAGAAGTGGGAAAAGATGCTATCTCAGACTTTTAATGTGCATCAGAAGCTCTTTTTAAAGGCCAGCTAGATTTAGGCAACTTCTTTTCCTCTCTATCTCCCCCTCCTTTCCTATGTCTTCAAAGCACAAGGGAAATATATCTATTAAATGGGAGAAGGATGTAAAGGAGTGGTCAAGAAAACAACTTCAATTTTAAACATGTTTCATTTCACGCATCTATCTTCTTTCTGACCCTATTGATTTCAATATGTTAACCCAGCTCAACACACATCTGGACTACTAATGGATTAAGTCTTTTGGAGGGAAAAAAATATCTCCTGGAATTCTCTGCCTCAATGATTTGACAAATGGCCAATGTCTTGTATGCATATATTCTCAAAACCAGTGCAAATTAGCATTAACAGCACTGAGCTGTATTAAAGCAGAAAGAGGAAGAGAATTTTCAAAGGGTATCAAGACATTAAAGAAGATGTAGAAGTGAGGATGAAGTAACTGGAGATAGCCATTCCAACATGGTGGATCTGCGCTGATTTACACACCTTGGGATCAACCTGCTAAAAAGTGGGCAATTTAATGGACTAAACTGTCCATGGCTCTTGCTCTGAATTCAACAATGAACTCACATCTCTGATTTTTATACGTTTTTCTGATCACCTTTTTTCTGATCCTGCTGAAGCTCCCAGGCATCCTAATCCATTAGCATGAATACCGAGTAGCTCTGGATCCAGTGCCTTCTTCTGTGTCTACCTTCCCAGTATTCTTTTATACTGATCCAACTGAGATTGCCTAAAGCAACCAGAAAAGCTTTTTTTCCGCTACACTTGCAACAGTCTAAATCTTTTTCTAACTATAATGCTTGTGTAATTTTTCCTCTGATATTTATTAAACCCTTTGAGACATTATATAGCTTCAGCAAACCCTCTTTCCAACTTCGTGCTACCTTCATTCCTTTGTATGAACATTTTGTTTCTCCTCCTTCTACTGCATTTCTTACAGAAGTCTTCCCCTTATTTCTACTCCCCACCAGCATCTTTGCAAATCCATCAGCATCCAGAAGCTGACTGCAAATGTAAAATGATGGATGAGACATGAGAACTGACTTTTTCACCTTCCCAGCAAAGAGGTGTCTCCATTATCTTTAGGCTAAATCATAACTCAATGTCTTTATCTATGCTACAAAATGAGCTGACCTAATTGTAAGGCTTTCTCCCTCTTCATATCCTGCCTCCCAAGATGCTCAGAAGGAATAAGCAAAGGATTCTACTGTTTGCAGGCTGTGGCCTGCCTCGCTATGTTCTGTAGAACGGAGCATCAGGCATTGGTACACAGCTCCAAGGTTACACCGTGAGTAGGGTAGCAGACGTTGAATGTGGATAACCAGTTCTGCTGCATACTCCTTCTGTTGCTGTCCTATCAACCCACCTGAATATTCGACAGAAAAGAGGGATTGCTCCCAGTCACCACACATTGGTAATAATGTTGTTGCTAATCTGACTATGACTGCTACTATTAAAAGCAGATTTTCTTAATTCCTGTACAAGATCCCCTCAAATGTGAATGCAGGACTTATATTATTTTCCCCATATTCTTCACTGGAAAAAAATGTATGGAGTCATCTCAAATGCATATAAAAGGAGAAATTTCAAAGAGGCTCCTACTGTCATTTCAACTCTATAATTAATAACCTTATACGTTGAATGGCCTTTCCACACCATTTTCTTGCACTCGTACATCCCAAATCAGAAAGAGAAAAGGAATGTCCCTTGATACAAAGTATCTATGTACTGCTAGATCATTTCCCTTAATTTATGTTGCATTATTGATGTACAGAATCTGTACTTGAATAATGTAACAGTAAGGCTCTTACAGCAAGCACCAGCTTTAATGTGTGTCTATAAAGAGAAGAAAAATGTATTTCCTAAGTCCAGCAGGTTTCAAACAATATATTTCCAAGTTACAGGGATGATCACCATGAGGAATTTAGAACTGAGGTGAGAAGGGAGGGGGACAACATTTCTTCTAAAATGTTAATGAGTTTCTGCATGACAAAGTGAAAACAATCAACAAATCTGACATATGAACAAATGCTATGAATATTCAGGAAGTTTAAGCCGCTGATTCAACAGTCTGTCAGAGTGTGCAACTTCTGCACTGATCACATAAGCTATTATTTTTCTTTTCATCACAAGTGCACTCCACCGCGGTGTTGTTGTAACATACACATTGAATTGCAAGGATTGTAATTCATCCAGATGGCAGGATGCTCTGGCATTGTTGCTCCTATGGTACAGATGTTTAACAATCCAGCCATATGGCTCCAGTGAGATGGCCTTTTCAAAGATCACAAAAACTACGAGACACGCAGCCTTGTATAACGGGAGCGCAGTCCTGAAGTATGAATGTCCTTATTGCTGCAATCAAAGCGCACATCATGCTACGAAGTTGGTGTGTCTGATGGAATTGCAGAATTTATGAAATATTATTTAAAGCCCTCAAAAGAATCAGGTCCTAAATTTGCACAATTTCACCAAGTCGGCTATTCACAGAACATTCCTCATTGGTTTTGAAATTCATTAAAGGTTTCAGACATAGGCTGAAAACATGGGTATATAACTACCTGCAAATATAATAATGTCCAAGTGAACCATCACTCTAGGTGACAAACTGAGATCCAACCAGTGAGACCAAGAATTCCTCTATAAAAAGATCTGTCAAAGTCAAGGAGCCCTGAATGATGGTTGTGGCAATTGTAACGTGGAAAGTTGAATGTTGAGAAACAATCCGAGATCAATAGTATCTTGGCAAAGAAAGGAAAGACCCATGGTCAATCTATAACTCTACTGAATTTTGGCAGGTTTGAATGATAGATAAGTGGCACCAGTAAGATTGTTTAATCACTAATCCTGTCATTATTACATCCTGTCACATTGCACAGATTTAGACAGTAGAAGAGGGTAAGGTAGGAGAGTGAAAAATAAAACTGTTATAAGTTAAAATATCTCAATCTGTGAAGAAAAGGTAAATTCCCAACTTCGTGTTTCATACTGGTTTTTTTTGCCAAGAACAGCAGATGTTACAGTCCTTTTCTCTGATGCTTGAGTTTCTGACCCTTTGTTACCTAGAAGAAACATCTCTTTTATACAAATCTGTTGTGCACGAATAAGATTAAAATGGACAGCCTGAACAAAGCATTGGTCTCCCAGACAAAAGTGTACCCATTTAGTACACAGGGAATCTTTCCACCTGACGTGTTCTTAAAGGGAAGCATTCTATTACCATCTACTCGATGGGTAAAAACTACAGAAGAGCCACATAATATTCCTTTTCTTGTTCTTTTTTTTTGACCAGCAAAGTAGTCAGAGATGCTTCAACTACCACAGATACTAAGCAGACAGTATGATTTTAAAACATCCTTATGCAAACCTTGAAGGGCAGTTGAACCTTGTGGTGGTTTAGGAGAAAGATTTTCTGCAGTTTATGCATTTGCTCTGCCAACAGCTGACCTTAGCATACAAAGTACAGGCAATCACAGTTGCTCTGATTTACTACCCAGCCTGTGCTGTTTGTTTTCAGGGACAGCTCAGTGAAAAGCTATGTCATGTATAAGAACATTCAGAGAAGGGGAATCAATTTGCAAAACTACCAGCATGGAAGCAACCATTTTGAAGACATCAATGGAAAAAATATGCAGATGTGTATGTGCAGCATTTTTCAGGTGGAATTTTTGGAATACCATTACAATCCCAAGATATACCAAGCCTTTTATGGGCACAAAGGCAATTTCATAGCCCAAACCTGCTTAGCCTAAGCGCTAATGAACTGGACAGATGTATAACTTGCCAGTCCACAAACTAATTATTTGACCTTGTGCCTGAATTCCACATTTTCTGAGGCAGCAGCATCTCCAGAACACAGAAAGGCAAAGAAAACACCAGAGAGGCAGAGCAAGAAGTTCTGGGTCATCCTGATTATATAGAACTGAAGATAGATTTTCTTAGACCAAACCCATTTAGTAAGCCCCAACAGGAAGACAAAGATAAAACCGTATATCTGACATTCCTTTAAAAATAATAAATGAGAAGGGAAAAGATCAAAACAGTCACTGAAAGCCTTCACTCCTGCTTTAAAACCCAAGAAACAGTCATTAATAGAGATTTAAACTCAGCCTTCTCTAGTCTAAACATGTCACTGTTAATTACAAAGCTATTTAACTTCTGCAAGAAATAAAGACTGCTATTAATGAAAGAAGAACCAATTAGCCTTTAATCTACACAATGTTTTTTAATCAAACTTTCTTTTGATCATCAGGCTCACTGCGGGATGTATTCTCTCCTCCCCATGTTGTAGTGGCTTCCATGATTGCTAATGGAATAGATTTTAAAGGGCTGGCTGGGTTTGGAGAACCTTCTCTGCAGGGCTGGAGCTTCCTTCCCTTTGTAGCAGCGGGGCTTAGCAGAAGGATGCTCATCTTGAACCGTGCCGCCCTATGGCAGCACAGGCAAGTGGGATCATTTTGATGGTGTCTCCTGACTTCCCTCTTGTAGCTGCTGCCATTAAAGGACTGAACACATCTGGAGGAACATGGAACAGAAGTGCTAAACTAGCTTGGTAGGCAACATAAGACAGCATCAGTTTAAAGAACAGAAACAAACAGGTAAGGGAAGGTAAGGAAAGAGGCAAAAGCAGGGAGGTGCCACCAGGAACAAAAATGGAATTCACTGCTGACTGCAAAGAATAATGAATGGAAGAACTTGCTTGTTGGCACAGGAATATGTTGTGAAAAAACGAAACAAAACTGACAGGACAAAGGGTTGGTGTGTTAGAAACAGGAGGTATGACATGAAAAGTATCACAATAGCAAAACATTGTTGAACCTTCAAACTGCTGGTTGCAGGGTCAGAGAGTTCCAATGAGGCTTTTCAGTTGGTTGACTGGTTTTCCTTTGTGGCTTCTTGGGGTATCAAAGCAGTAAGACCAAGTACCTAGAATCAATCATGATGAAGAGCTTCTTCCTTTACATCATTTCTTTCAGCACCACTTGCTGCTCGGATCTCCCAGGAAGGAGAATAGATAGAAAACGGCCCTTAGGCAAACACTTCACATTTCTGACCATGCAGATCATTCAGTGTAAGAAACTGACTCCTGCACATGCCAATCTAAGTATCACCTACACTGTTTCAAACACACAACTGGTCTGACAAGGTACCTGCTGTCTGTCCTGCATTAGCAGAACTCTGGTTTATGGTTTACGCTGTTCTTTCTCCACAATATTTGTCTGGCAGCATCAGGATTCTTGAGGATTAATATTAACCAAAAAGCATTTCAAAATAAACGTTAATACCCTCATAAAATCAGAAACTCTGCAGAGAGCTCCTGTTGTTGCAACCAGTATGGCAATTAAAAACCCGAAAATGAAAGACATCAGTAGACTGCAGAGAGAAAAGTGAAAGAAAATAAATATGCTCTGTGCCAGACAGGATTTTGAGTCACAAAATCAAGTTGGTAATAAAAGTGTGTGGAGCAACTGCTGAAATGATACTGACCCTAGAGGAGTTTAAAGGTAAGTACATACTTAACATAGGAAGGGCTTCAGCAATAGGTCATGTTCAACGCTTTTCAGAACTTGAGTAACAGCACTTCACACTTCAAAAGATCAAATGATTATTCCCTCGGTAAAATCAGGTTAATTCTACCAGCCTTATCTCAAAGGGTTGGTAATTTTGCAGAGTCCAAAGCCCCTTCAAAGTAACTGTTTGGCATAAAGGTAATATAAAATGAGATTAGGGTCTATTCATGTTTCTGAGGTGCTTCTGTATTACATTTTAAAGACAATATAGTTACTCAGATAAGAACACCAACACAGCTAGATACAAATAGCTTTAAAGCACTGAGTCAAGATATATAAAGTTAGCTGGATAACTGTATTACTTTAGCATTTGAATTATTCTGTGGCATTTTAAACCTGTCTATAAAATTTGGATTCTGATGTTCATCAAAACCTTCTTGTGTTTCTCTTGTGTCATAATCCCATTCTAACAAGAGGTAGACAAGAGATTCCCAGCTCCGCTTCCAGAGCAAAGCTGCAACACTGGTAACGCACATTAATGTACAAGACATTTTTAACTAACGAGGCTTTTAGATGTTGTTGAAAGATCCATTTCACTTCCTGTCCCTCTCAGACTGACCTAACGCACTCCAGAGCTTTTTATTGACTTCTACAGTGCAGATAGGACAAAGTTCTGACATTTGTGAAGCTTTAAAAAGAGCAAAATCGTTGACAGGAACCATGTGAAATAGTGAGATTTTAACTGTTTGTACCTGAACTAAGAACTTTCCAAGAGGCAGAAACTTTATGCTGCTTAATAAACTCTGTGACAGTTTACAAGTAAGTGTGGTTTTGGTTCCCCTAATTCCTTAACATTAGCGCATGCTTGCATAAATTACTCCACAAAGCATGGTCTGATTCAATAAAGCACGCCAGAACTTGATTAACAGCCTCCCCAATGATTTCAGCAAAATTTTGCTTAGGTATTTGGAATGCACATACTGAACTGACCTGAACTGTTCAGTATCTGCAATCCTGACTGAAATCAGTGGGACCCAAAGGTTCCGAGCACCGAAAATCAGCCTTTAATATTACTACTGCCATACATCTTTAATATGTCTACAGCTCCTCCAAAAACTACTTTTAGTTGTCAGATCTGAAGCAAAGCTCTGTACATACGTATACAGTAGTCTCCACTTTCGTAATATCCAGGGCAACACTGCGATCTTCGCCGATACATAGTTCTTAGTCCTCTTCGATAGGCTGTTTTATAACTTATTCTAAATGGCAAGACAGAAAGCCATTTGACAATACAGAAAATCAATGCCTACTGTTGGAATTATATTTGTGTTAAATTATAGTAAGGATAGCATTCGATAATTATTTAAAATGCATGAAAGCTTTTGATATTAAAAGCCACAATAAAAAAATCAATATTTGTTTTGAAATTTGAAATATAACTTGTATTATAAACACAGTACTCATGACAGTCAGTCACTGGAGCTCTTCCTAGGGTTGATATCTTAAACCATTTCCCCAGTCCTAAAGCACGGGCAAGAAGTTTCTTTGAGAGCAGATGATTCATTTCTGCAAATCAGCAATGTCAGCTATCACTGGTGGAATGAGCAGAATCTTCCAATGTGTCAGTGCACTACACAAGCCATTACCACGACAGAAACTGCTCTCACTACACAAAATGGAAAGTTAACCCCAAGTGATTTTTTCCTACTTGCCAACCCTTCCAAGGCACTAATGCCTTGAAAAATGCCATTATAGTCCCAGTGGAGTATTTAAAGTATGTTTTCCCCACTGCAATATGTGGTCTACAGAAATGGTTTTAAGCATTCTGTAGCTTCTCTAGACTTAGTCATAGAGTTAGCAATGATACTACATTAGAAAAGGCATATTAACAGACTATTTAACAGTAAACACTTCAAAACAGCTTTGTTCATGTTAGTTTATTTGAAATTGCCTGAACTGAATGAAATCTGTTGTCCCTTATACTAGATAGATTGATCAAATTTACTCTGCTGCATCCTAGTCTATACAGCAGTGCAGAAAGCACTGCATCCCTGTTCAATTCCATACATTGAAACACAGAAGCTAAAAAAGCAAACCCCACAGTCAGACTGGGATAGTGCTGAACAACCTCTTTGCTACTGGGAGTTAAGGTACAAATTAGCTTGCTAAAACCCCCTTGAAAGATTTTAAATATTAGTGGATGTTTGTAGGATACTTTTCTACTTGGAATCAGAATGAATTCACAGCAACACCTCTGAGCCTGGGAAAAATTAACTCTTGGTATCAGTGCTAGAAATGGATCCATCCTTACTTTACTAGATATTCAATACAGGTTCGGGTGCAGTATTTCAAATATGGATCCATTCATAATTATCACTAACCCTGAAGTACCTGATTCATCAAGATTCAGGAGCTGCAGGGACTTCCTACCATAAACCTGGATGTGTACTGATCACTTGGAAAAGATAGTTGGTCATGCTTGGTCATGGTATAATCACTTCCAGTCCATGGAAGGGCGAATTTGCAAGGAGAGATACTCCTGAATGGCCCGGTTACTGACTGACTACCACTGACCTCACCCAAATTTCATGCAAAAAAATCTCTCTACTTCAATCAATGCCCCTAGAATGCCAAAGACCCTGGCTATTGTGCTGAAATACATCTCTCCATACACATCTATATTACAGTACCACAAAAATTTGCATAAATAAAAGACATGTGAGGAAAGAAAAAGGCAAAACAAAACTAAAATTTCTGGGGATTAGCTCTTACCTGTGTCTGGTGCACTTGAACCAGTTCAGTATGTCAGTACATCTTGTATAATAGATCTGATCAAAAGGATGAGCGTAAGACTCCTGGACTGTCACCGCATAGCTAGGAGTAGACAGAGAAATGAAGTGAAAGGCTGTTTGTTGCATCCTGAAAAGCTTCAGTTCCCTGTATATGTTACTCATCTAACTTCAGTATGAAAAGAATGTAAACAATAATCTCAGAAACTTTGGGCATTATCAAAAATCAAAAACCGGCTTCCTTCAACCAGAGCTCTTCCTGAAAATTCTGGCAATGCTGCTAACTTTGGCTCCATAACCGAATTAGAGATTTCAGTCTGAGTAACAAACCATGCCCTTCTGGAAAAAGGACTAAATTCATGGTAGTTTAGAAGGTGAAAAGGGTATTTGGTTGACTTAACGCTGCACGTTTTAAAAGAGAGGAAAGCACCATGGTTTTAAAACATCCCAGTTGTCTTCCTATCTAGGACTGTCAATTTTTGCTTGTACTCCACAAAATACCAGTTAAAGTCTGTATAAACTTAGCAATGCTGCATGTTGCCATCATGATGGGATGCTCACACATCATTTTAGGATGAAGCAGCACCACTGCTTCAACTATTGGGAGCACCAGTCAAATGAGATCATTTGTAAAAGATGTTGAAGAGTGTTTATTCTTCTGCTGCACAAATTAAATCCTTTTAATCTGTAGCAGAAATAACCTCAAAACTATGTGAAAACTGTGAGTTAACTGGTATCTAGATTTGGAACGTAAGCCTAGAATAGCATTAGCTCTCTCTGTACAAATGAATGGATAGAAACCAAAACTGGGTGAGTTGGTTAGAAATCACAGAGCTCCAACAACACTAAGAATTTATTAATCTCCTTCCCAAAACACCACTTATTCATGTACCAGGTACTATATTAATTGCTATGATTATACTGAAAGTGTCCGAGCTTCTCATGTGATACAGGAACACGGAACTCATGGACTCAGAATCATAGAATAGTTAAGGTTGGAAAGGACCTTAAGCTCATCCAGTTCCAACCCCTGCCACGGGCAGGGACACCTCCCACCAAACCATGCCATCCGAGGCTCTGTCCAACCCAGCCTTGAACACCGACTTGTTAGTGTCAAGTCATTTTGGAACACTCTATTGCCCTATAGTGAGTGTGTGCACTGTCCAAGAGACTCAATCCCAGGTTCTGATCTGGAAACAAGCTCAACTTTATCAGATCTACAATATCTTTGGAGAATGATACCGAAATCATTCCAGGCAGGGTCAAGACTCAGGAATTAGACCCTCCAAATCATTCATTGTATCGATTGTTTTAATCCTCCAAGTGATTTCCTTCTTGTCAGTTGGACTGCTGATGTGATTAAGCCCTGTGAGATTGCACCCGTTAGGTAATACCAAAATATTTGCTTGAAGGGTCTGACTGGCTTGAAATCGAAGGCTGGACTATTACTGCGCTCCTTGTCATGCCCCTTCTAGGCAAGCCAAGATTCTACAAGATGTTGCTTTTGCCCTCTGTCACAGTTTGCTAGGTTTGACAATAATGATTTTACGGTCACCGATGGCAAAATGTAAAATATTTACATTGCTCATTATTAACACAAAGCAGTAACACTCAGAAATCGTGATTATTATTTTATGATCCTGGTTGTTATCCGGCAATTGCCCTAACAATCTTTTCCCTTTGATTTATTAACATCTAAGTAACAAAGTCATCTTGGTCAGTACAACCAATCAATTTTGGTATTTAATTTTTGTTTCTCCTTGATTGGGTCTCTGGGTTGCTGACTATCTTCAGACAAAATCAATATTTTATTCCTGTGCTCTGAATGCACTTCACCTCACAATACAGACTGCAAAATCCTTTCCTCTTTAGTTTTTGCTTTGCAGTTGCAATCAAACCTGCAAACAACTCTCTAAAATCAAACCACAGTGCCATTAAAATATGATTCCATCTCTGCTCTTGTTAAAAGGGTTTATTTTGCTAAAGTGAACAGTAATTCATATTTGTGTGAAACTAAATCACAGAACTGGAAATTTAGTGAGTTAAGCTTAAGAGTACAGGAACTTCAGCCTCTGCAAACAGACTCTGCATGACTGTGAACCCTATCAAAGATGGTGGGTTTCTATGTACTTATAAGAACAGCCCTGTGCAGATCCACTTTTAGGATGAGGACATTTTAACAATAGAGAGAACAAGAATTCCCAGGGCCTTCAGTTCTCTGTGCTTTCATGCAGATGTTCTTTGATGCTGACACAAATTTGGCAGATACAGTCACAAAGTTCAGGACATACAGAATAAACCTGCACAGTGCAGCAGGAAGGGCTTGAAACTTAGTCAAGGTCTCTAATAGTCCTGCTTGACCACAACCAGGAAAAAACAAGACAGAATAAGGCCACCATTTCTCTAGGTCTCTCCATGATAAATGAAAATACCTGTGGAGTGCTCTAGCTGAAACCACGGAGGAGCTCTCCGAAGTACAACTGAGCAGACAAGTAACAGAGGAGTATGTGGTCTATTTACAGCTCAAGCTTTAAAACCAATTCTTTGCAATGACCCAAATTCTCAAAGCTGCTCAGAAGTACTATTTCTGTCATGCAAAACCATCTTCTTCTGTGAGGCAGGGTGGTATTTAGCAAATTATGGCTCTTATTTTGCCTTTTATATTTAAAGATCTGAAACAGCATGCTATACATTACCTTTCCCAATGACTACAAACATTTGGATCATCTGGGTTTAGGGACAGAGCACATTTGAGCAGAAAAGCCAGAATAAGGCCTTTTAGAATCCACTTGACCAGCATATGCGCCACCATTGTTGTACCTGGGTGAAGAAAAGAGAGTACAGCCATTAAAGACAATTTGGAAGAAAACATTCTTCTGGGCCTTTTCACCCTTGCTTTTGTGCAAATCCAAATACTGTGGAGTTATTTACAAATTCAAACACTTCAAAAAGCAATCAGCCAAACAGCCAATGCATTCTGAAAGGAATTTATACATTTAAACCTACTAAACCTGATGAATTTCATGATTAAGCTACCCAAGACATTGATAACCCCAATGATTCTTCCAAAGAACATTGCTGCTACTGATCGTTTTTACAGCTGTCTGTAACAACAAAATACATTACTGAGGTATTAAAACAAACTCTTCTTCCATCAACCTATAGGCAAAAGGAAGAATACCCAAATACCCCCTTTGATTTACTTAAATGGGTTTTACTTGTGTCAATATAGAATGCTAGAGCTCAGACACAGGCTTACTACATGACTGAAGCAAAATCAATTTGCTTTCTAAATCTCAGATGGGCAATCACTTACAGTGACAGAGATCAAAATATTGGGTCATTTTATGCAGAACACCACGGATTAAATAAAAATATTTGCATGGGAGTTGGAAACAGACTGCATAAAATTTATTAGCTGTGGTCACTTCATCATGTAACAGTTCATCTATTGAATGTACTGACTTAAACATACTTATTGCTCACTTGGGGCTTTGAAACCAAAGCCACAGCGTTTGCCTATAGGCCCAATGATGTCAATCAACAATACAAAATAGACAGGAAATATGAAGCTGCTTTTAAATGTGACTTTACAGAGGTGTTAATCTGTTAAACATCAAGTCAGTAAAAAATATTTTAAAATATCCATTTTAGACATTCACATCATCACATAATCCACCACTGAAATCAGAAGTCCCAGAAATTATTCCTGGCAACAAGACTGCCCTAAAAATAGACTGAAGCTTCATCTGATCATCTAAAAAAATGCATGGCTCATTGCCTTATGGTCCAGAACAGCAAAAGGGAAGTTAAGAGGTCTGCTCTGCATGGCACTGATATACAGCCCAGCATAAAGAAGTTGTCACAAAGCAGAATGAACAGCGGACGAGACAGCCAGGAAAGCTGATCTGAAACTACCTCCTGATTCAAAGCCTTCTTAGCTAGTTCAAGGACACCCACTACCTTTAGTGGATTTGAAGTCAAGATCCCAATGGGAGTAATAGCTCATCTTCTGAATTATTCCTAGAGCTCAGCTAAACCCAAAGATAGGTCTTAAGCCATGTAAGTCATATTAATGTTAATTAACATGATGGAATGTTAATGTTCCTCATGAAATGGATTTAAGCCTAAGTACCATTCCCCACCCGCAGGCTGTTTCAAGGTCCCATGGCAACAATGCAAAAGCTTACTCAGGAAATTAAGAGGGTTGATGGCATGAGAGGGAGTCCTGTTTGTTGAAAAGACACTCAACACACTTGTCCTAGACATGGAGGAAAATGTCTTCATGAGGCTGACCTGGAAGTGCTCATGGGACAGAAGTTCAACAGAACTAACGTTCAAGTCCAGAGCTTGAGTGTAAATTGAACTTTCTTTTCATAACAGTATGCACAACGCATGTGAAAGATGAAGTATGAGGCTCAACAAAATGACAGGCTTTTAAACACAAAAATCTTCAAAAGATGCCTTTAACGTACTAAAGCACCTGCCATTTGAATAATGCCAAAGTACAGAGGACAACGTACTGAGTACTATGTTTATAGGCTGCTATTTAGCCCCTTTTGTCATTCTCTACATCTTTGGTACCCAGCAAGACTGATGAAATCGGACCAGAGGAAAGCCTACTTCTGATCAACACAAGCGTCAAAGCAAGGGCAAGGCAAAGCCACTTAAGGAAATACAGACCTAAATAGAGGGGGTTTAAAATCAAAACATGGTTCTGTGCTCAGTTTGTTGACTTCTACAGAACACCAACAGCCTGGATTTATCTCTAAATTAATCAGAGGCAGAAAGACAGCTTGACTTCTACATTAAGAGACTTAGCCTCTCCACATTTAAATAAAGCAGCCCTATATTTGAATTGTGTAGTTCTTAGAGATGGCAGCTTGTTCTTAAGAAAACAAAGTATCAGCTTGGGGTTTAAACCAAACAAACACCAAAGAATTATTTATAAGCCTTAACAGCACACAGACTATTTGTTTGTAATGTATTTGAAAAAGGTTCAAACTTGTTTTCTAAACTTTGAATGCTAATATGAATTTATTATCTGTTTAGAAATGAACTGCTTTGTGCAATTAATTTTCCAACTTTGTAAGTCGGATCATATATCAAGAAACATCCAACTCACCACATAAAGCGGAACCTCATTCATCTCAAGTGTCTCTTTTCCTAACTCGTATGAAATATTTCACTTTGATCACTGTTAATAGAAAAGACCTCATACCAAAATGGAATGGTTGCTATTACAAGATTTGGAATAAAACTCTAAAAATAGGAACACATATATTAAAAACCAACATCAAAAAAGAATCCAGTAATGACATCTAATACATTGGGATTTTTTTCAGCTTTTATTGCTCACCACCATCACAGAATCATGGAATAGGTTGGGACAAAAAGGACCTGAAAGCTCATCCAGTACCAACCCCTGCCATGGATAGGGACACCTCACACTAGACCATGTCACCCAAGGCTCTGTCCAACCTGGCCTTGAACACTGCAAGGGATGGGGCAGCCACAGCTTCTCTGGGCACCCTGTGCCAGTGCCTCAGCACCCTCACAGGCAAAAGCTTCTGCCTAAGAGCTCATCTCAGTCTCCCTTCTGGCAGTTAAAGCCATTCCCCTGTCCTGTCCCTACAGGCCCTTGGCCAAAGCCCTTCTCCAGGTTTCCTGAAGCCCCTTTAGGCACTGGAGCTGCTCTCAGGTCTCCCCTTCAGGAGCCTTTTCCTCTCCAGGCTGCCCCAGCCCAGCTCTCTCAGCCTGGCTCCAGAGCAGAGCTGCCCCAGCCCTCACAGCATCTCCATGGCCTCCTCTGGACTCAATCAACAGCTCCATTTCCTTCTGATGTTGGGAGCCCCAGAGCTGCAGGCTGCATTCCAGCAGGTTCCCTTGAGAGCAGAGAGCAGGAGACAGATCCTACATTCCTGCATTGTGTTTAATGTTTCAAACATATTCTCCAAGGAGGCAGCATCAGCCTTTCAGGAGGATAAAGCCTGTACCTTCATTAAAGATGTAGCCTTTAACAAGAAAACAAATGGCAGAGAGGTCCCCTGTGCAGTCCCTAAATGGACTCTAACTTTTTGTCTTTCCAGGCCTGATTTTTCTTTTCAGGAGTGAAAGAAGTCAATTTAAGTACAATTTGGCATGAGAGAGGGGCTTTCAGTCCAAAATGCAAGCTAGTGATTTTTCAGAAGTGTCTCCCTCTCTGCTGATTACAACTGATCAGGTTAGGTATCTGATACTTGCTGAACCATTTTCACATACCTCACTTCTTTTTGAATGAATTTCAGTATTTCACTTACAATATTGATACAGGTCACTGGTTCCAGTACAACACGCTTTCACTGTTAAGCCCCAAATCTTAGCTATAGAAAAACTGGTAGGTGGCAAGTCATTGATTTATCTGTCTGTGGATTCACCTCACAAAAATCTCTGCTGAGGAAACTGTGCAAGGGTTTGCAAGGAGACCAAGAGATGCAGGCGATAGTTTAAATTGGATGAAGTACATCAGAGTGTGGACAAAAGCATGCTTGTTACTCTCTTCTGCAGTTTATACTGTCAGCCTCAGCTTGTGTTGTACCACACAAGATTAGACCTATGTGCAGAGAAAATAAGACTCCAAAGAATCCTTGCTGGGTGAAGGAAGTATCCCCTTAAGCTTTCCCTAGGTGTTGAGTACCCGGCTTTGGGTAATATTCTTGGGAAAGAGGACTACTGTACACTCTGGTATACTGGGAGTGAAAAGCAAACCAAAACCACAGGTTACATTTCTCCTCTATTTCCATGGCTGACAGACTAGAAAATTCAACTAGAAATGACCATTCCTGTTGAGGGGCAGTAGTAATGCATCTCCTTTTGACATCCCTGTCACAAAAGGTTTCATAACATGACTTCAACATGAAATTCAAACAGAATTTCCAGTCCATGACAAAGTTGTAAGGGGAATGTTTTTCCTTCAGCCTGGGACAGAATGAGCTTGGTGTCCACCTGTAACAAGGGAAAACATTTACAGAAGTCTCTTTCACCAACATGCAATATTCTTAAATCCTTACGTACGTCTGAAGATAGTTCCTTTCAATGTCTAAATGTATATGCAGTTTATCAACTTAACCTGACCTTTCTCCACAGATTTCCATTTAACAAGGAGCCACATTAAAAAAGTCTTACCTCAAAGGCTAAAAATTCCTAATGGGTCCTGGCTTTACAGACTCTCAGCACATGAAGACACAGAGCACATAACAGGATAGCAGACAAAAGCTCCTCAGACATCGCTTGGCCCTGTGAGCAGTCAGTTAGAAAGAGAGAAAACATACTGGGTCAAAGAAAGTGTGTTCAGGGGAGTGGAAACAAATTAAGACAGAAATGAGATAAACCATTCTAAATATAAACCATAAGATAATGGTGTTAACACCAGACCACAGAGCACTATCCTGTTTTGAGCCAATAGCAAGTGTCTAGGATGGAGCGGAAGAAGACGGTCGACAGTAACACGTCCCTTTTCAACCCTTGTAGCTACCAGCAATTCGCAATTTCCTCAACCACAAGTGGCAACAAGTGTTTAATAGACTTGATGGGTTCTAGTCCAATAATTTCTCTAATCACTTCTGATCCATTAAAATGCAAATTTCAGTCCCCTAAATTTAAATTTTAGTGTGAGTAACATCCTGGGATGGGCTCACATCTTAGCCATGGATGGTATCAAATACTTCCTTCAGTTTTACATCTGCATCCTCAATTTCATTTGATACATACTCGCTCCTCTGTTGGAAATCAGTCATTGATTCTCAGACTTTGTTTCCTCTCATCTCCTATCACATAAACAACCTTTTATTTACATATAGATGTTTCCTTCTGCAATATCCCAACAAGAAAGTTGAGTTTCTTTCAGGAAGTTTGAGGATAGATCTTGAAAAAGCCCTTTGGAAATCCAACTGGATCTTTGTGATCCACACGTTTATCTCAAAGAGCTTTAACAATTCATGGTACCTTTGCAAAGCCATGTTGATTCTTCATAAATATATTACATTTATCAAGAGATTCCCTCATTCTGCTCTTAATTATAGTTGCTACCAAATAAGAAAAGTGAGGTGCACCAAAATTCAAATCTATTCTAGTATTTCTGTGTGAGCAATTGAGGAAAATGCCAAAGAGTTAAGCCAGAAAACAAGAAGCTGGATTTCACTGAAGGAGCATTAAAGTGACTGAGTGTTTGCTGATTACACTATTTTAGTCTCAAAGTAGTACCAAGCTTCCAACAAGCTGCCCTCAGTGGCATTCCTTCTTCTCATCCCATCTGAAATTTTCACGATACTTTAGGCAAGGGATCATTTAAACACTCACTTCACTTGGCTCTACATCAGATTTTATTTGAAACAAGCTGTTAGGAAAGCTAAATGAGGCCATCAGTTTCAAAACTGATCAGGATTTTTTGGATGCCTCCACTTATGATTAATAACTCGAGATACCGTGAAAAGGCTGAAGAATATGCAGAGCTCAGAAAACGTGCTACAGAAGAGGCTGGTTTAATGTGGGCAGTCAAGAACTAAGCCATTCAAACTCGCTAGTCACCTCTAAAAATTGGTGCTATGACCAACACTAATATTGCCAGCAGCAGGTTGTGGTTTTGGTTTGTTTCTGATGAAAATTTAAAGCTGTTTTAAACAGATAAACATTTTAGGAAGGACCATGTACTGCATACAAAAGCACTGGCACTTATCATCTGAGCACAGAGAAATTCAAGTGATAGAAGTAGCAGAAACACTAGCCTATGCACTGCATTGCTGGGTTCTCTCTCCTGATACCTTGCACAGTTAAGACAGTAAATACAAAGCTGCCTCTGTTAACAAAAGATGGTACTTCAGTTAACAGGGTCTATTTAAACCTCTAGAAGTCATTGTACTGAGGGCAAATTATTATCCCTTACATGCAGGCAAAACAGCTGGTCTGTAATTTGTGCTAAAAAACCCCATGCTGTCAGTCACATATTCAGCCTTTCCATGTTCCCTCAAGCACTGCTCTCTTTAAGGTCTGTGTTCATCTCTGCCTCTGATGCCAAGAAGACAGTTCAATAGCTAGAAATACTTGAGTACATACAGAAGTCACTGCTATTCACAAACGTCCCCGATATCATATCCAGACGTAAGTCTCCTGTCGCCTGGAGGTGACACAGACAAGGGGAGAAACAGCTGACCAGGACAGCTCAACTGCTTCTGACCTTCAGCAGGTTCCTCTGCAGTCTCCTGGGACAGCTCGTGGGACAGGACCAGTTTGTAGAGTTGAAGAGGCCAATCCCAGCAGCGGCACAAGCTGGGAAAATGCCAACAAGATGCACAAAACTAGGAGCTTTCTTCCCTT
Organism: Myiopsitta monachus; assembly: GCA_017639245.1. NCBI lineage: Eukaryota > Metazoa > Chordata > Aves > Psittaciformes > Psittacidae > Myiopsitta > Myiopsitta monachus. The sequence goes on along the minus strand of CM029921.1, from coordinate 2,436,554 downwards.
ACACTTGAGTTCATACAATGGAGACAAGGTTCTTCCAGCTTTGCCCTCCTAGTCATAGGGGTAACGCCAATAAACCTAAGCAGGAACCTGAACTTCTGAGGATAAAAGTATTCTATGCTCTGTAAGTTAACCTAGATCATGCCAGCCAAAGATCACGGCTGAAGTTACATGGATGTTGCAAGCAAAACAAATCAAACAATTCTGTGGTACTTTCTAGAATCAACGGGACTTGGAAAATAGAAGAACAAAAGCCATATTTAGATATTTTTACAGTTTATGGAGAAGTTATCAAGGAAAACGATGAGTTTGCTCAGTCTTGGCTGGGCCCCTTCTGCTCCATCATCCAGTGAAGCAAGTGCTGTTCAGTGCATATAAAAGAACTAATTCCATTTCCAAAGATGTAATTTTAGAGGCTTTCTGGTGAAGACTGGATAAACACACCAAGGTCCTAACTGTTACAGTCCATCTATTTTCTGTATCCCTCACACTCCTTGAACCACAGATGCTCAGTTTTCCAATAACTAGGTGGAGGACTGATTCTAACCTAGTATCCAAATCTCTTAAATTGCCCTAAATCTCTAAGCTCTAAAATGTGTCAGTGTGAGTTGCAATTGCTACAGTGAATGTTTTCACAGTTCCATGGGTATCTTACGAAGTCTGAAGATGTGCTTCAGTGCTGAGCCCTCTTATAAGCTCACTTCCACTGGAGTCACTGGAAGCTTGGCTAAAGGAAAGAAAGAATAAATAACAAAGTAAACTCTTCTCAGTCTATTAAATGTTATTTTTGAAGCTCTTGATTTTTCCTTCAGTGCTCTCAGAGGAAAACTGGGAAAAAATTCCACAGAGATGTGCCACTAGGCAAGTAATCCAGGCAATCAGATTGGCTGTGGTTAATGAAATATGTTCATCAAGACACATACATATGGTGTATCTGTCTGGGATCCAGAGTACCTGTGTTTAAACCCTACTGTCACGGACTTAAGGCCTGACACTGGGTTAGCAAAGTGAGTGAGACTGAGATAGCTCTAATTCCCAGGTTCTGCATCTTGTATTTTCTGTAGCCTGCTCTGAGCCCTGAGGCACCCATACAGCACTGGGCTCTGAAACATCAGCTGAAATTGAAGTTCAAAAGTCTCAGTGTGTTCCATAGGAATCAGGGGAAGAGGTCTGACCAACCTGCCAGGTGCTTTAGGAATAAGCATACTACAACCTGAAAAGCAATTAGATGCTGAAGCAACAACATCTAAACACGTTTGGCATTATCCATCCACTCTGAGATCAACAAAGAAATGCAGCCAGCCCCTATTTTATCATCACTTACACAAACCCAATATCCCTGCACCCTTGTGCAAAGCACAAACACTATTTCAACAAGCTGTAACTCATTACAATACTAAATTTCTGTCTCTTGGATAATTGAATAGTTAATCAATAGTCCAGCAGAAATATAATGAAAATATGACATTAACAACACCTAAAAACATTGCTGAAGCAGTGCCCAAGTACAGATAATTGCTGGCTCCTTTTCAGAAAGGTCAGCGTGGAAAAATATTATCTCTGATTATTCTGCCCATAATTTTGTACTTGTACTCAACTACCAGTGTGAAGTTGGAAGCCAGCCCTCTGAACATGTGGCCCGTAAAGTTATTAATCCAAACCCAAGTCCACTGAAACGTTAGCATTCCTTGCAGTGCCTAAGCCCGTCAGGACGGGGAGATGGCTGACTTTCCACCAGCACCTTCTGCCAAAAGCAAGTTGGTGTTGGCAGGCTTTGAAGGCAAAATCCTGGTACCCTGCAGAATTTCAACAGAAGACAACCTCCTGCAAGCTTAGAAATCCTCCTGAGGCAGTCATCTCTGAACCCTCTCAGTTAAAACATGGTAAACAAGGAAAGTCACGAAGAGCCTCTCCATGCATTTGCTGGCTCAGCCTGATCTCCCCATCCAACTGCAGCCATAAGGGGATGGCAGAGGAAGGCAGCCAAAGTGCTGCAGTGTCCCCTGCACTGATCCCAGTCTTCTGGCACAGTGGAGTTTTAAAGCTGCTGAAACTGTGCGGGGAGCCACATTCTCTACTGATTTAACAATATATTTATATTCACTATCCCACGCATATTTCAGCTACTCCTTCACAGACATTACTTCAGTTGAGAAAGTAAGCTGACACACATCAAAAAGCTCATCTTCTGAGAACTCAAGTTAGCTTGCTTACATATAGCCACCCACCTAATCCATGTTCAAGATGACAAACAATTACAACATATGCTTCCTTAGACACTTGGAGCAACAAAGACCGTGTATCCCTAGAACACCCAGGATAAATAAAGCATTACAGGATGAGATGAGGAATAATGTGTTTGTAAGTATTTAGCTAACAAACCCCAACCAAATTCCAACAGGATTTCTTTGTAGAGCATTTAAAAAGTAGACATGAAGTTGTCCTGAAACTGGGAGAAACAAGCAATGACATATAAAGATTTCAATATACCTGCAGTGAAATAAATTAGATATGATTTTGTGAACATCAGGCAAAAAAAGAGCTGTTTGAAAATGTGGAATATCCTTGAAGGTTGTAGTTTTAAAGATGACTCTTATTTATCAAGAACAACGGGCCCCTTCTTTTTGTCTTCGTTCATCTTAGAGGAAAATCAAAAGAAACAAACAGCAAAAAAGTCCCAGGTACAGTGAACAGTTGAGCCAGGGACAAATTAAGTAACACAGATTGATGGCTGTTGATCTACAGCAGCATTAGCACATCCCAGTGCTACATCTCATATTTCATTTAAAGACTCGTCTCTTCCAGAAACAGTGCAGTATTTATGGGAGAGGCTGATTTACAAGCCTTGGAGCTGCACTAAGAATCCAGATTCACTTTGTCCAATTCGGCTTCAAAGTCGGTGAACGCCTTGAACTTTCAAGGTAGTAATCCAAATAAAATGAAACCCAGCACTGGGATAAAATGAACATTGAGACTAAACACGTGTTTTCAAACAACGCTGCAGGCAGGACAAAGCTTTTATCTTCAGTTTCTTCATAAGACAGTAAGGAAATACTGTTTGCTGCTTCTGCTTCTACAGCTTTACTAATCCCACTGGTCCAATAGTATCTATCTTCATCTGTTCCCCTCCAAGTTTTCCCAGTGCTTTATCCTTCCTGGCATTGTCTGTTACAGCAGCACTCACATGTTCTCTTCCTCCATTCAATTTCCCTTTCAGCCTCCTGCAATCTTCATTTCAAATTTTTTAACTTCATAGCTATTAAAGCCATTGAGTGGCCCATACAGAATATAACATTTTCTATGAATGTATGCTAAATTTAAGATAAATGGTAAATCAATTTTTAGATTTTTAATGGCTCAAGAATTAGAGTGGCCACTTAAAAACTGCCAATTTCACTTGAAATATGAGAGGTTTCCTCAGAAGCTGCAGTAATTCTTTGTGCCTTCCTGTCCTTCTTACAGGGCATATCTGGAACACGATCAGTACTGGAGGAATGGTATTTGGTTCAATCATGTCAAAGCTAAAAGCCTGAAGTTACGAGTCCACATAATTTATCTGATTTTGAGAGGACACACAAATCTCTGAGAACCAGGCTGGTTTCTCAGGTGCCTACAATGGCTACAGGCTCTTAGGTTTAAGCCTAAATAATAAGCTGAACAGACCTATTATTAGATCTTTAGATCTCTTGATCACCCACCACTGACTGTAGACCTTCAAGCTATAGAACCAAAGACAGGCACCATGAATGGTTTGATTCAGCTACAGAGCAGCACTCAACTACACCTTCACTAAAATGGGCCTCAGCAGGTTGAGATGGACAATTCGCATCTGCAAATGCCTGTTTCCTTCTCTGTGCAGAGCAGTAACGAGAGGAGACTGTGACCAATATTCCCAGCAGATCCAAAGAGCCTCCCAAAATATCCTCACCTTTCCAGGAACCATCATAGACACTGTTAGAGCAATGTCTGGAGAGATAAATGAGAACATGACCTCAGCCTTATTTAATTTTACATCATTATGCAAAGCTCTTGACTCTGCTGTCTCTAAAACCTACTTTATCTATTGTTTATTTCTTCTTCTCTTTTTTTTCCAGGAAATTGGTCATTACGGATAAAAGTACCTGGCTTACAGTAACAAGGCACTGTGCAAAATCTCTGTCATGAACTTGAGAGAGGAACATTCATAAATACATCAGAAAGAGTAAACCCAGAAAGAACTGAGAGGCTGCAGGGCAGTATCCCAGATGGAATGAAGGCAAAGACGATGTAAGGGCCTCCAAAGTCCCTGCTGGCATAGATGGCTGAACTCCACTGAGTTCACTGTGCCAATTTCTATCTGGAAAGGATTTGGATCTACCAGGTCAGCCATCAGACACAGATGGTATTGGGGCTGCTCAGGTTAGAACCAGTGTTTTCTTTCTGGCAGAAAAACAGTAGCTAGAAAAATCACTATGGACAAACCCAGAACTGAATATAACTGGTGCATGCAACTACCTTGGCTTCCTCTTCCTTCTCCTCCTAAATTTGGCACTGAAAACTTAGTTAACTACTTTAAGAAAAAAGGTTAACGAAAGTTGAAAAAGAGAGAAAGTTGGGGATAATTCTAGACCTTAACTTCCACCATTTTACAGATGTGCTAATTAAGCTTTTTTCCACTAGACAAGTAGAGTTTTCTCTCTGTTCTTCCCTGTGCTTACAGGTCTGTGATTGCTATCCTGATCTGAATCCCTTTAGGAGAGTGGGTTGCGAGACAAAGCAGTTCGTGTGTCCGGACTTTTGGCCTTATGCTCTGGCACCTTGGAAATTATTTACCTTGTTCTGTCTTAAGGCATTCTTACTTCACTACTTGTTTCAAAAAGTCTCTGATATGAAGTAGAAAGCCAGTCTTGCAAGCCAGCACAAGAGCAGGGACCAAGCGTTTAGCTCTTAGGGATTACAGTGATGAGAGTGCTAAAGAAACAAGTGGATCAGAATAAAGCACACTGTGTACCAAGCGCAACTGTCAGCCAAAGGCCATGTGTACACTTTTGAGCTGTCTTTGCCTGAGTCTTATCCTGGCAAACTGGAAAAAGTCCTTCTTCCCAACATCCCATTTCTGACTGTCATTCATAGAAGAAAAGCACAGGTAAACGCACAGCACAATGGTTACCTGGATTTTACCTTTTTTCCTAACTTACGCTGCCCCATCTCATCTCCTAAGGATTAAAAGACTCTCATGCTCTGCTAAAGCAGACCACAGATACAAAGGAAGTCTGGGATGTGAGGTGTTTTGCTTGTTTATTTGTTTAAACTTGGAGCCCACCCACCAGCGCAGTCACTCACACTTCAGACAGCTTCAGTTCTTTGATTTGCTAACTAACAAGTCAAACAGCAGGTGGGAGTAGGAACGAGTAGGTGGGAACCAGAGCCCAGAGCAGTCAGAAGCTCTTAGAATGTTATTCAAAGAGTTTGGAAATCTGAACCTTGGAAGTTGATTTCTGAAAATTAGAGTAAACAATTCCCATTTTTTCATGCTTCGTGCTACAACTTCTCGTTTATTTCAGTACTGACTCTGACAGAGTATTTGATGGTTTTAAGTTCTTCCTCGGAAGGATTTGGTCAAAATAACCCCTTCAGACCTTGTAACACCCCAATGAAAACAAGCACAAAAAGGCCAGTTGGAAATCTGGATATCAGTTCAGCTCTAAAAGATGCTTACACTTTGCAATTGAAACAAAATATTTACTAGTAGTGCATCACCCCATTACCATGAATTGAGGGGAAATTGGAATTTCATGCAACTGAATAGGCTAATTACATACACAGGCTTTAAAAACTAGCCTTTTCGTGTTCTTAAGTATAAGCAATCAAGAGTAAGAGTAACATTTCATAATTATGTCATTGATCTAAATTCCTTTTCATTTTCCTATGAAAGCACCAAACTTACATAAGACACATCTGAGGTTGTTGCTGTTTCTCAGATCCACATTTGTTCTAATCAAATATTCACCTCGTGACTTGTTGGCTCTTTTAGTTATTTCCCTTCACATGAAATTAAAATTCTGAAAGTCTGACTCTATCATTAACTTTGAAGAAAGTACTAAAAACTCACTTAAAAAAAAACAGTCATAGGGAGCTATGGGAAATTCGGTATTAGGTTGGCCTACTAATTAAAACCAAGCATGCCACAGTACTGCCCCTGTTCAAAAGTATCCGCCTACAGATCTAAAATCTTTTCATAATGATTAAAATCAGGAGTAAAAAAATCCCAAATCTCTTTCCTCTTTCATGTAGCACCACACAGAATGCACTTTTGCAGATTTCAAAGGCCATTAAAGCATCACCTTTGAAAACAGATGCACAAGCAGGCCCACAAGTGATTTATGCAGGCGAGATGCTCAGAACTGCCAGGGACTACTCATGTTCAAAGCACCCCCAGCAGGCTCAGCCAGGTTCAGTTTGTATCATGTGTAATTAGGATTCTTTAACCATAAAATCAATAATATAATTAGTAAATGGGACATCATTTCTCAGAACCTTGCTACAACTTATCAGTCTTTGATCAGGCAGAGCTGACTGCTAATGATATTTAATGTTAATTAATGAAAAAACATGTGATCAGAAGTTTTTTGGAGAGTTATCTAGTTGTGCACCATAAAAAAATGAAGTATGTAATACCTGAAATTTATGTTTCTATCAGCGACTATTGTTTAGGATACTCTAAGAAGACATTAGGATTACAAGTCATCTTTACCTATGCTTTCTTACATAAAGGCTTTCTCAAGGTGGTGTGTGTACAAGAGGTGACCCAGTTCATTACTGAGTTCTGGCACATCTATAATGCCAAAGTCTGCAGATAAATAAATTCCTCCTCAGCTGCAGGACAGCACCAACAGAATATGTGATGAAATTCACTTCTCTTTTGACACTGGCTGATTGACAGCAAACCATCATGACTGAAGTTGCTGACAAGATAAATAACAGAACCTGTGGAGATGAAGCAGGGATTTCGAAGGAATGACTACAATCCTTAGAGAAGAATGATTAAAGAAGGCCAAAGTATTTCATAATCTCATAGGAGTGCAACATTTCACAACCAATCACTTTGACTGCCCAAGACCCAGCTATAGGAGCAGCATTTATATTTAAAAATATTCCAATTTGATGGAACCTGTCTAAGTAACTTCTAGTGATTGTCAGACACATGGAAAAAGGCAAAAAGAACTTTTCCGTTATTATAAAATGTCCTGGGATTCATCAGAATCATTGTATCAGGTTTAGTATGTCTGTTCCTAAACCAGAAAGGGTAGAATAAATGCATCGTATTAACACCATAGGGCAGCTTCTATAGTTGATATGTTAGTTAACTCCCATTTCCCACGACATTTTGGCTTCGATAATATATATCCTAATGCTCTTTCTTAATATTAGCTACCTACAGTAAATAAACCCCTGGGCTTGGTGAGACTATTCTAATACCTCACTTGCAAAAACTTTTTCTAGTAGAGATGTGTAAGAAGCAGCACTCCTCATATTACCTCACTTTTCTCTCTAATAAATATACAGAATAGCTTAATAATATTGAGAAATATGCTAAATACTCTTATAGCAGCTCTATTAATTCCACCTAGGACATGCCCAGTTGTTCAGTGGCACACTGTTGTCAGTATGAGCAGGGAACACTGAACTTACAAGTCAGGTTTTCAATTACATAAACTCACAGGAAAAACAAGAGACACGGGGGGGGGGGGAGAACCACAATCTTGCTGCATCTCTAGCTGTTTGGTTTAGTTTGCAAGACAAAGTGTGAAATTGCTGAGAGCAGGATGCTGGCTAAATAGGTGCCACTTGTTCTTGCCCCAGATGTGATGGAGCTGGCGTGCTGTTCAATACAAAGTGATTAATGATTGCTTGCAATCAGCCCTGGAAATCAATTGGCATTGAGTGACATAATGATTCTATGACATCACAGAGCCTCCCATCTGATGCTTGTTCCTGGACACGTTTGTCCTCGTGATGCCATTTTTGGCACTGTGAGTGGGCTCAAAAACATCATGGGCTTTATGAGGTTCCTGAATAAACAAGTTCTCACTGGAGAGAAATTTTCTACTTCTTTCTGCCAAACTGTATCTTTCTGTTCAGTCCTACCCCCTCCCATCCCCACTCTTTGCATGTTAAATCCAGCCACGTGAGCAGGGCACAGGAAAAGTTCTGTAGTTAAGGTTGAGCCTTTACTTAGAGTTATGAGAGACTGTAGGAAAATCGTATACATGAGAAAGAAGGTGCTACTGGTAGTAGAGCCACAAGTGTTGTGAGACACATAAATCTCTTCCTCAACTTCAGCTGTACTGTACCATTACTGCATGAGTGGACCATTATTTTCTGCCACTATCAGTAAGTTTTTCCAAAGTGACTGGTCTGAAGCACTTAAAGTTTTTGAATGACCCCCAGTGGCCACTTCCAAATGCATTTTAGGATGCTGTGTATTTTCTTTCTAATGTACATTAAAAAGAGCACCAACAGGAACTGAGGGATAAAGTGCAGCTGCTTTAGTCTCTATGTGACAGGTTTCTCCCAGCTTTAATTACCACAGTGGCCTTCTCTTTAACATATGTTCAAGTTTAATTATTATTACTTTTAATGAGTTGGACAGCAGCAGTACGTAGCATTCTAAATGAAGTCTCACCACTATGTCGTACAATGGTTCTGCCATTTTTCTATCTCTGCACAAAAATACCTTACTGAATCAGTTCTAGAACAGCACTACACTTCAGATTGGCAGCTCACAGACATCCTATAACCCATGACAATAACCAGATCTCTCTCCCTTGTCATATCTGAATGATGAACCTCCACCTCATAGCAAAGATTCATGTTGTTAGTCCCTGACTGTATGTCTTCGCACTTGTTCTATTAAATTTCTTGCAGCTACTCTAGTCCACAACGTCACCCAGTTCCTTCTGTATGACAATCCAGTCCACCTTGGTACCGAGAAACTCTTCAGTCTCCCAGATTAAATACACAGTATCATTCTAGCAAGCAAGGAATCAGTCAAGAAGATCAAGTTGCCTATTATTACCGAAACTTTATATCTAGAAAATAGAAACAGAATCTGCATTCATATTAATCAGAGGCTAAAGAGTGTGCATTTTCCTTCATGAAGAATTAGATGCTCAAAACTGAATATATAAAAGTGAAAGTAAGCTTAATAACTCCGCCCGTTTTGTTATTTGCAGTTTGCTTCAGTGCCAGTTGTACCCATATGAACAACAGAGTAACTCCAGCACGATAAGTACTCTGCGTACATTTTTATAGAAGAAGTTCTTTGGTCCAGTTTGCAGGGTGTTCATTCGGAATGTGCATACAGCCATCACACGGAACATCAGCCACCACACACACAAGCAGCGCAGAACAGGCTGCAGGTGCTGGGAAACAAGGCATCAGCTGATGGATTTGCAGTAAATGATAGCTTAAGTCCTAGTAAAAGATAGAACAACATCAGAACTGTCAGAGCAATTTTCCACATCGGTAGTTTAACACCTGAACTATTGCTTATTTTTGCAACTGAACTATTCCCAGTTTCTCTCTGTTCTACTCTGAATCAACAGCAGTTTGAGATGTGTCATAAACATGTTTGCCTGAAAGAACCAAATGTACCACCCTCGAGGTGGAGACTGAAGGAGGAAACAGTAATTCCTTAACATACAAATAGAAAGATTGGTTCCTTTTGTGTAAACATCTGGGCTCACAGTCAGCATGACATTAGTCTGCCTCTGACTTAGCGTCATAAAGACCGAGTTATTAATTTTCATTTAATGCTCCCATAATTTGCAGCTTTGCGCATGAATACAATGTTTTAATCTGTTACCAGTTCTCTCAGGAATGGAGCAGAAATGACAACATTTTTGTGTCTTCTACTTTGCACAGGAACTACCAGTTAAACATCTTCACTTGTCAGGCATTTGTAAAGGTATTTCATAGTGCACAAAGAAAGGTTGATTTTGAAATGAAAAAACAGACAACTTATTTAATATACTAATCTTCCAAATACAAAACAGTTTAAATCTTTCCATGTTCTAAGAGAAATCAAAACCAAATTGTGAGGTGTAAGAGAATAATTTATTTCCAATGGTTAATCCTTCAAAAACTCACAGAGAAAGAGACTCAGGCTGACACTTAACTGCAAAGCCCACAGGTGTATTGCAGATCCACATCCCACAAGGAGCACACGCAAGAGGGTGCCTCCTAGCCCCGAGCAAAAATACTAGTGGACGCAAGGCAAAGAAAGCACCAGCCGCCTATCCAGCCTCTAGGAATAAAAAATATTCTTACAGAACCCAAAAGCTTCTCACAGCTGTGCTGCTTGGAACCCAGTATCTGGCTGTCCTCTTTACTGGTACAGAAAACATGTTTACTGCATGACCTAGCATCATGTGGATCCTGGTACAGAGCCTTAAGGACGCTTAGGATCTATAGATTTGCTTGCAAAATACTATGCAAAAGAAATAGAGCTATAATGGCTTTAACCTGCCAGATGGGAGATTGAGATGAGCTCTTAGGCAGCAGTTCTTCCCTGTGAGGGTGCTGAGGTGCCTGGCACAGGGTGCCCAGAGAAGCTGCGGCTGCCCCATCCCTGGCAGTGTTCAAGGCCAGGCTGGGCACAGGGGCTTGAAACAACCTGCTCTAAGCGGAAGGTGTCCCTGCCCATGGCAGAGGGTTGGAACTGGACGAGCTTTAAATTCCCTTCCAGCCCAAACCAGTCTGTGGTTGTACGATTCTATGACACTGATAACATTAACTTGTTTTCTTTTACCTTACTAATAAGAAATCCTGTAGAGTATGAAAGGCAGCAAGTCTACATGTATGAACTGTTTCGCTTCCTGATGTGGGTGGTAAGCCAAAAAGTTATTAGGCACCAGGCCAGCAGGAGGAAACAAGGACAAGTAAATGAATGAGAGTAGAGGTAATTGTAGCACTTATTTGGATTAGATGCAGATCACCAATGAACTCTTTGCCACTTGTTTTCTCCACGGGGAAATCTCACCTTCTCAGCTTTAATTTAATCATGGCAAAAATATGTCAAGTATTGATTATAACTACAAACTAAAGTCTTCTACAAGCATGTATACATTAACACTATCACTCAGACATGACCTGGAAGAAATCTTCTGTTTGCCTCTCTTCATCCTGATTTCCACTCCTTCTAACAGACTGCCTTATACAGAACAGCATGTTCAAACTTGTAAGCATCAGTTCTGGTGATGAAAAAGTCCAGGAGGAATTTGTTAAAACCACAAAATCTATGTTGCTTGTGATGCTAAGCATTACTAAAAGACACGTCTTCCACTTATGAAAGCAGCATACAATAAAGCCTCTGAGGAAGTACTGTATATCAGCACTGATTTCAATTTATTGCAGCTTGAAATAATATTCCAGTCAAGTCTAAAAGTAGGAGAACTTGGCAGAAATCCTCACGAAAATCCTAAAGCAGTGCTCTCTGTTCATGACCCTTGAGAAAGGAAAGAAACAAGTGACACACATCTACAGTGCATTAGATTGCAAAGCAAGAACAGGATATTAATGGGTGGAAGATTTCTAAGAATGACCCTCTGCTACCTCCTCTGTACCTGCTTGCCCCAGGCCACACTCTCTGCCCTTCAGTCCTCCTTTTGTCTGCCCCAGATCCCACCGATGGCACTTTGAAGCTCATCAGCACTAGAGAAAGTCAACGTGTAGTTTCACTGCCCTGAGAAAGTTCTCAAGGTTTCAAAAATTTCCTATTCCACTTTGAAATGAATTCAGACCTTTCAGAGGAGAAGCAATAGTGAATGCCTTGGCCACACACCTATAAGGGTTAATATTAAATAAACCCCCATAAACTCTTTTAGAAAGGCAGTTCAAAACCCTGAACTGAATCAAGAACAGGCATTCAAAGCTCAGTTCCCTTCCAAATGCTGGCAGTTTGAGGCATACAGCACTTCTCCTTTTGACCAGAAACCTACCTATGTCAAAAACAGCACACATGCTCTGACACAAACATAGCTTCATGTATTGACATCTTCTGGTGAAGAAAACATCACCAACTGCCTGCACTCATTCCTCATTATGATCAACCATCTGACCCCATCCCTATTCAGACATCTGTTGTTTCCCATGTGACAGACCCAGATGTGCATAATCCCACAGGAGCCAGTGGAGCAGAAAAACACATTGCCCCAAAGATACAAGATAACACGCAGTCCAGTATTCTGATCTTACACAGACATACACTTCCTGGGAACCTTCTGGAATAACAAACGTTTTTCCTCCAACCACTCTATAGTCACCTATAAAAGGAAAAACCTAGAGAAAGTTCCTGAATATTCTGCCCGTTTGTGGTGCGCTGCAAAGTAATGACACTGTTAGAGTTTCACGTTACAGCTTCACTGCTCCTGCAGTACCTGTCCAGTCAACGCCTGACAGAAGAAGATAAATATATTTATAATACACAAAGGGAATAACAAAGAGTTTATAAAGTTATCTCTGACAAAACTGACAAGTCGGAGCTGGCAGCTCTCATCAGCTCCCAGCTGAGCCTGAGAAACTGGAGGGAACAAAGCACTGACCTTTCTGATGAATTGCTGAAAGAAGGGTAAAGATTCCTTTGCTTTTTAATGGGAAGGGGTATCAAGTTCAAAGACCTTGGGATAAAAGGGAGATTCCTGTGCAAGAGCATTGTCCGTCATATGTAACAAACAAATTACTGCTTTATCTAAACCCAATCCTTTCAAAGAAAGGCACATGGCTTAATGTTACACAGATGAAAAATAAGTTTTAATGCTACAAATCCCTGCCAGATGCTGAAAATGTCCTAGACACCTTTCTCCATCTCAAATGTGAAAAATGCAGTAGAACATAGTTTAAAATTAATTTTTACAGGTCAGTGGTTCTGAAAACCATCTTTTTTTTTTGCCACAAGTATTCAGCACCTACTTATTTCTTATGGAAACAGTAGGATTTTGGATGTGCATGTAACTAGCACCAAGAAAACAAATGCAAGTAATGCCTAATGATTTGATCAGATATTCCAAAGGAAGTGACAACTTTGCGGTATGTATAAAATCTCTGGCATTGGTTTTAGAAACTACTGAACATCTGCTCTCTTAAAATGAAGCTCCCTGGAATCACGTCTGAGGACTGAGAGATCCAGCAGCACTTTCCCAAACATTCCACCTTAAGGTTTATAACCACCTGCAGCCACCACCCAAACCAGCCCCACAGGGGACTTGGTTGTTCTAAAAAGCCAAAACTCTTCTCTGTTGAACAACATTGTACCACAGAAGTCTCTCTCTCACTGCCAGCTCAAGTGCCTGCTCCAGTGAATGGCTGCTACAGAGACCTCACAAGAATTTAGGGAGGCTGGGGAGTTCTAAACCAAGACTAATGAGTGGTTTGCAGTAAATAAACTGCAAACCTTTTGCTTTTTTACATCCTAATTTACCCATTGCTTTCTGCCCACTGGCTGTTAAAGGAATGAGCCCACAGCTTTAAATAACCACCACACACATACACACCTCTGAAGCTGCCTGCTGAACTAGTCCCTTTATAAGTCACTGTACAATCTTTCAAACAACACTGAAGGAACTTAAATATTGATTTAGCTTTAACAGTGCAGGATACACCTGAATGTCCATCAAAAACACCTGCACCAGTAAAACAGTTCCATGTCCTAGTTAGTTTTTTACATTCCTTGCAGTTCTACTTTAGCAACTTCTACTAGGTGCTAGTGGCAGACCTTGTATCTCCATGGCCTCCTCTGGATTTGCTCCAGCAGCTCCATGTCCCTCTTGTGTCATTGCCCCAGAGCTGGATCAGGACTGCAGGGGGGCGTCCCCAGAGCGCAGCAGAGGGGCAGGATCCCTTCCCTGACCCGCTGCTCACGCTCTGGGGGTGCAGCCCTACACACGGGGGCATTCTGGGCTCAAGCACACACTGAAGCAGGGGTCACGGGGAGCTTCTCGTCACCCAGCACCTCCAAGTCCTTCTCCTGAGGACTGTTCTTAATCCCTTTGTCCCCTAACCTGTATTGATACCAGCAGCTGCCATTTCACATCTTTCGCTTTCATTCTTGTGTAACTTACATTTCATTGGACCTATGAGACAAACTGATCTGAATGCCTGATCCACATACTCCAGACTGCTCATCATTGATTATACAAATATATTATCCATTTCTCTTCTAAGGCAAACAATTTCTAGTTCTTCAACGTAGTCTAACAAGAGAGTTTTGGTACATTTTAAAGCATTCCTGTCACATCTGTAAAACTCATCAGCTGCTCCAGCAGCAACATTTCATAACCTTCTTTGAAAAACAAATTTCAATTGCTTTTTTTAATAAATAGTGTTGTTTAAAGATCATTCAAATGCAAAGCACTCTGTGATTTTAATTGGACTTTTAAAAGTGTTAGATCTAGTCCTCAATCAGAGCATCACATGACATCCTTCTTATTTGCCTATGGATGTGAGAAGATTTCTTGGATTGTTTCAAAGCTTCAGTAGAATGACACTGATTCAGTCAAGTTAAGGATCTGAATCCAAGTGACTTACATTGCAAGAAATGCACTTGGAAAAGCTCTACTGCTGCAGTCACAGAACCACCTCATGGTTTAGTACATTGCTTTCACCAGCTTCACAGACTGGAATGACTTCACCGACAGGAGAATAGTTCCATCTTTGTTAGAGAAATCAGAATCAGCTTCCCAAATCTGAATGTATGATGTATAGGTCACCTCAGTTTTTGCATGGAGAGCATATTATATATATATATCACTCTAGTGGCAGACTCAAGAAAAAAAAAAGCAGTAAAATATTTCCTCAGGGTAAAATATAGCTCCCAGGAGTCATAAAGCCTGAAGCAAAAGGTTATTTTATCCACCGTATGCTGTATGGTTTATTATTTCTGGGGGGATGCAGTGATGTTCTAATATGCTGGTATTCCGATCCCTGAGACATCATCCTACCTGCCCTTAGCAGACCTTGGAAGCAAAAAAAGTCCTTAATAACACCAATGGGCAGAAAGGGAAGTGAAGACAGAAGTCAAGACACCAGTGCAGAACCATTTCATGTCTAGTGAACACAGTGAAGAATGATGGATGTAGATAATTACCTGCAATTTGTATCCGAGAGAATCTTTCAGACGAAACACCACGTAAGGTTTTAAAGTGCAAGGTGAGATTGCAGGTGTAGTAATTAATGGTAGGCAAAGCAGCCAGCAGCTTAGATCTCTGGGGAGTGAATAGGAAAGTACTGGACAGTATTTCAGGGTTAGCTGTGTCAACATAAGCGGGGACAACTGCATTTTAGTACAGGCTCCAGCCTTCCTCAAGACAGCTAATAAAAACCTCTTTCTGCTTGAAGATGGCAAATAGCAAGGAAAGAGAAGGATCACACAGAACTAAATCAAGAAGAAACTGAAAAATACTAAGAAAGAGAATATTGAAATGGAATAGTAGTGGAAACTTTCTGAAAAAATCTACAAAACATATGGAAAGCTTATATAAAATAAGCAGCACAGTTACCAATACAAAACACTAGGAAACTCAGCAGAGAAGTAGCTCACATTGTCCAAAGACAGTTCAACAGGATGTTTCCCTACTGTCTGAAGTTTGTGTTTGGAAGGGTAAATCCCAGCTGAGCTGATTATCCACAGCACCAGGTACTGCACAGGCATGCATAGAAAGGCTAATATCTATACCTTTTCCAGAAAAAAAAAAATGGAAATATTGCCACATTCCCTCATTATGTCTAAACATCACGAATTTTGATATCTGCATCCCTGCTCCCATACTTTGTAGCAGGTACTGCTTACAGAAAATATGCTAAATACTTTGGAAGAGAAGTCGGAAGAACAGGGTTGAATGGATAGCAAGTCTGGCCTGTTACAGCTCTTCAGCCAGCAGCACAGGGTTTATGGCACCTGTAGCAGAGCATGTTCGAACAGTCCTATTAGCTTCAAGCTTCAGAGCTAAGATGGAAAACATTTATGAGCACAGTTCAGTGCTCATGTACACATACTGTCCATGTGCTATGGCTGTAACAGATCCCAAGGCATGGTGTGGTGCATTTGACTCATCAAAAGTGAAGAGGAAGAATCCAAGCACTAGAATAGCATTTTCCTCTCTGGGGAACTTTACAAAAAAAATCAGTTAGGACAGAGGAGAAAATAACAGCCCAAATATTTCAACCTTGGAAATGTCCTAGCAATGTACTTCCAACTTCTCCTTGTATGAAATGACTTGCATACAAATCCAACAGAACTGAGATTTAGCTGCTTCTGAACACACATACAGAGGTTTAGGGTTTTTCCTCTTTTTGAACAAAAGACATGAAAGGACTAAAATGTGCAAGGTTTCTTTTTTTTCTTTTTAAATAGATCTACTCACAGCTATCTGAAGAGCTTCTGAGAGAGTCACAGAGACCCTTCAATGCAAAGATTACAACCTAGGTAGCAACAGGAAAACAAGGCTTGAGTGCTGAGACGGGAATTCACACAGGTTAACAGAAGATGAAGGAAGGGAGAATTTGATACAAACACTTAAAGAGATGACTTAGGGTATAACCCAGGTGAGGAGGTTTATCCAGGCTGCAACTGCATTCAGATCTTCTCTTGTCTTACACTCTCATATTCCTCATTCCACGGAAGCTGTACATGACAAACAATACCCATGCCCTAGGGGAAGATTCTGAATTGAGAGGCTCAGATCCTGTTTTCCACCAGATCACAAGCAACAGACTTATTTCTTCTTCATTATTATTTATATGGTGCAGTGCACAAGACTGAGGGAGGGATGGAGAACTCCAGTGCTACGCTCTAGGCAAAAGCACAGAAAGTTCTTTGTCCAAATGTTTAAATGACAAACTCTGTGCTTACACCTACATAACAGAGATAAAATAATGAATGCAGACAGACATTTAACAAGATCACTCTGTTCTCCTTTGCCCAGTCCCAAGGAATGCAGACTTTAGTCAGTGGGGAGGAAAAGAAGAAAGAAAAGCAGGACCAGGTTGCACAGCTTAGGTGCTGCTTCAGCTTGTTCCACCCTCTTTCAATAGCCATGAGCAAGTGAGAGCAGCTCAGCTCCAGAGAAGCAAGAGCCCTGGTGCGCTGTGTGTTATTGTGAGTGTGAAGCACTGAAAGCAAGGACATCTTCAGCTCTCAGCGAGAGCACTTTTTGTGTTGAAATATCGTTCCTCACTGTTTGGAATGAAACCCATTATTACCAATTAACCTGCTGTGAACCCATATCACTGGCTGAATTGAGCATAATTATTCATCCATAGTAATAGCTAAAGTAAATTCTGGCAATCTCAGCTAACATTGACTTCTCCTTCGGGAAAATTTTCAAAGATGCCATGTCCTTGGTTATGTTTTTAAAACCTTTATTTGTGTTAAAGCTGCAACTGAAAACGTATCATTATGACTCATTTCTTGTTTTGTAATGTTGTTTGCTTTCTTCTTGCACAAACATCTATAACTAACTCTATCAACTGAAAAATTACCTCCCCGTGTTCAGAAACCTGATTTTTCTTTAAGCAAAGTTTTAGCATTGGTAACCCATGTAGGTTGTCTAAAAATACATTTTTAAATTAGTTGTTACTTTTCATAGCTTTTTAACCACAGTCTGGTGAACCACAGCCCTGTGAGCAAACGCAGGCATAAATCCTGGTTTGAATTTATTTCAGGTTGTCAAATGTAATTTACTAAGAGAACAGCTGCCAAAAAAGAATCCAGAGGCAAACCTAAGTTGTCATCTTAAATTAAGTGTGGCTCCTTTTTGTTAATCTTTCTACATAAAAGGTTGTAAAGTAGTGCATTAAAGATGCAGCAGTCTTCTTCTCTAATAAAAAGGCAGAGGTGGAAAAACAGGATAAAGACAGAATTTGTCTCTGGCTGCAGGAACATGTGCTCAAGACAATGGAGTAAGTGCTCATATGCTCTCAGAAAACTGCAGGCTTCTCTTTATTCTTAGGCCACGTGCAATGTGGGAAATGAGCAACCTGGACACTGAAAAGCAGCAACAGCAAAACATCCGCATAAGCTTAGCATGAGTTTTCTGCAAAGCAGAACTACTCAGAAGGCCAAATAATGCCTGCTGTGATAGCCCAAGTGGCCATTGGATGAATCATGTGCCCTGTACACTGTACTGGGACTACAGAACTGATTTCATTAATGACAGGCTGTATTTTGGCTCTCACTGAAGGATCATTTTACTTTCAGTGTCAAAAAACTCTGCATTATTAAATCATGTCAAAACTGTTGAATCTTTGCACTGGTACCCCTCCTCTCATCACAGTAAGGTTGCTCTGGCCTTCAGGGTCCAAATCAAGCAGTTATTAACATCATCTATTTGCTCACTTTAACCACTGGCACCTTTCGTATTTTTTCCATACCCTTCCCCTATGTAAAACTGTCAAAACTGTTCCACAAAGTCAGTACCTCTCAGATCCTCTAGAAAGTCTTCTACTACAGTTCCTTTACAGTTTTCAGACCAAGGCAACCTGTAGTAACAAAGAAAAGCTCCAGGCATGAACCTGGAGCAAGAAGCCCCATGGCAATTACATGCAAATGTTACAACCAGTACATGAAAAGTGAGAAACAAGCAGCCTGTGCATGGAAATACAAACATTTCAGCCATAGATTTATTTGTCAGTGTAGGGCAGAGCTACAGCATTGCCAAGAGTCTGTGTCAGTTCTTTGGGGATTTTTAAAACAGCACCAGCTTGACTTGCCACCAATTGATCTGTTCATGTGTTCCAAGGCCTAAGTGTTTGTGTGGAGGAAAGTGATGCTTGGCAACTGTTTGGCCACTCCACAAAATTCACATGGATGAACCTTCAAACTTTAGGTAAAACACTCCAGCTGTGACTGATCACAGCTACACAGGTATCCTGCCTCTTTGGTTTGCCATTTCATTTTCTAATACTCAGCTTTCCTCTGCATTTATGGAGTAGTGAGCATTCAACACGGCAACACCAGTTAACACGTGAGGGTCTTTTCTCCCGAGTAAATGTGATTGGACGAACGGAAACAGTCCCAGTTTGTGCCAGGGAGGGTTTGGATTGGACATTAGGAAAAATTTCTTCCCTGAAAGGGTTGTCAAGCATTGGAACAGGCTGCCCAGGGAAGTGGTAAAGGCACCAATCTGGGAGGTATTTAAAATGGTGCTTAGGGACACGGTTTAGTGGTGGACTTGGCAGTGCTGAGTTAATGGTTAGACTTGATGGTCTTACAGGTCTTTTCCAACCTAAATGATTCCATAGTTCTATGCATAGAAACTGAAAAACCACAGACCATCTTGAGAGCCCTGATGGGTCATACATTACTATGTCCCTTTGCATTCAGATGATACAAAGTGAAGTGGAAGTAATTATACTCTAAACTAGGTGACTAAATGTCATTTAATGCAATTCCTACAATAATGCCTCTTGGGTACACATGAGGATTTGTGACTTTTTGTTAGCCCATCAACTAAGCAGTTGTTTTTCACCAAAGAAGTGGGAGAAAAGCAAGGCTTCCTGGATTAACGTGTTCCATATTTTCCTTTGGGCCTATATCCTGCACCTTAGTACATTTAATTATTTCCTGTGAAAGCAAGACCTCCATCTAATCAGAACACCTCCCACTAAAACACAACTCCCCCCAGAAGCTCCCTGCCCTCTAAACTACCCTGAAGGGCTCATTTTTAAATGAAGAATTTAGGACTACGTGCACAACCAGAGTGTGGATGGCCTTCAGCAACACCGTCATTGCCCATGCAAATGGCGTATATGTGCCTGCTTAATTAAAACCTAATTAATCTGCATGCAGGTGTACATCACTTGTGTGTGCCATGCGGGTAAAGCAATACACAGTTAGGCTAGGAAGCTCCCTCAGCAGTTCCTATATGCCTTCGTCTGCCCAGTTCTCAGATCTGAAGCTGACCCATGCATTCCTGGGGGCGGAAGACACTTCTAATGGGCTGCTGAAAGGTAATTAAGAAGAAACAAACCCCTCCATCATTTGACTAAATATTTGCTATACAGAGGTCCATGCCTAAACCTGAAATCCTCCAGGAGCCACAAACTGAGCTCAATAATGCAGACTGGTTCAAGTTTCTACCACAAAGCCCAGCTCTTTTGCTGAGATTCAAGAAGCATGTTTTCAGCCCCACAGGTCACACTTTTGGCCTTTCTGCCATACTCCTTTGCTGACCAAGCATCTCATTTCTCTGACTAGGAGCTACAGCCTCTTTTTTTTGAAGACAGGAGATCTCTATATCCCTTCCATGCACAGAAGTTTCCCCACCAATATCATCAGTCACTGGGGAAAAATGAGTGTCTTATAAAACTCTTCTGTCTCCAGGGGTCTAAATGCAAGTTAGAAGCACAGGCACCCTGGGTTTAGTCAGATTTATATGCACCTCTGCTATACCCTTGGCGCTTTGCATAGATTAAAAGACAATATTCTACACAACCAATTAAGATCTTATCATATTAATTGAACTGCCATTATAACATTACCACAAGCCATCTAAGTAATCACTGGATGATAACTCCTTATAAACCAGTTCATTGACCTACCAGATGCCTGCAGAAAAGGTAGGTTTGGCAGCATGCCTTGAAAGCTCGGAATCTGACAAATAATTCCTACCACAAGTGACATTTTCCACCCAAACAATGCCTCCAACATTTCTATATATATTATATGGGGAGAAAACCATGCAGGCTGGGGTTTTTTGCTTTCTGAAAACATTTTTGAAAGTTAAAATAGTATCTAGGCACTATAGAGGGGAAAACAGAAAAATATGAAGCTGCTATACTTTGTACATACATAATTATCCATCACCTGAGATCAGGAGGAAGACTGCTTTTATTGACCAAAGATCCAGCCTCTTACTTCGGATCGGAAAAAAATCAGGTACAAGCCATTGATCTGAATCAGGGTTTTGACTCTTGATCCATTTGGGCTGGTGCTTTAGTCACTGGGTTAGCCTGCAATACTTATGTTCATGTTTTAACCTTGAAACAGCATTTGCCTAGTTTGTCATTCACTTCCCAAGCAGCTGTCACAAGCTGAAGACGTACCAATATGACGTTCAACCTTCCCCTCTCTTTTCTTCCGTTTATATCCTCCTCTTGTAAGGTACTTCGGGGCAAAAGAATGCATTTGTTCCAGGCTACTTGTGTCGGTGTGTCTGACACCCTGAATGAAAGAGGCCTGTTTATATGCTTTGAAAAATGATAGCTGATATCAGGGGACTAAAAGCTATACAGAATAAAAGCAAAGGAGCCTTTTGAGAGCAAGACAGAACACAGAAACTCAGGAGCAAGCACTGGGAAGGAAAAGATTTCCTTTACTGGTAAAACAGTAAGAGTGGCATCACCCAATCCACTTTATTTTGATATCATGTGAAGTCCTCTTTCAGAAGCAAAGACTTTGGAAAGAATACCCTAGACAGAGCACTACAGCTGTTTCCCTCTGCTCCCCGCAAAGCATTACAGTTCAGCCCAACAGTTTCGAGAACATTTCAGGATGTATCAATGGTTACTACAGAGTATCATGCCATGTTGCAAGGTGGATTGCAGAAGTAGTAAGCAGACAGCTATTTTCTCCTGCTTCCAGAGAGTTAGGCACATTTCCAGCAATCACCACTTGACTTCGACGGTAAAACCAAGCTAAGGATAACTGTGAGAAGCCCAGCATACAAAAGAGCGGTTCTCTGAGAGCATGGATGAACAACAGACATCCTGTTTCTGTGGGATATTCCTCACGGTGTGATGTCAGAACCACACCAGGTGAAATATCCTATTTCCATTCCTGAGTAGTGCACACTCTGTTCATTTCTGGCATCAATAAATATTTTTTAGAGATAGAGGATGGTTTCAAACATACCCCAACTGTTGGCTGGAAGGCTTCTAAAAGCTGTTTACAGTTGTCTTGCAACATACTCAGTTCCTGGGAAAATTCATGGAGCTGAGACCATCTGAGTACTTAACACTTTCCAAGACTGTGAACCTCAAATTTTCTGTCAAAATCCATTGCAGCAAATATGTCAGCAGCTTCCCCCAGTTTTACTTCAACCACGCATACCGAATGCACAGTCTTTTTTACTTCCCCTGCAGAAACACCCATGTTACTAACTCTAATACATCATGTCAACGCCTAATGAAAAGTCTTCAAGAAAGATGCTGACTGGCACCACAACTAAATATCTTTTGAATGCCATTGAGTGATAAGTAAAATGACCACTGTGTTTGTCTCAGTCCCAGCTTGTTTGCTGGCATCTGACTTTTATATTATTCATTGTTTAGGTAATGGTTAGTATCTAAATTTTCACTTGTGCAGTACAGAAACTTAAGCTGCAGTCAAAAGCGTTTGATTTACAATCTCAAGTCTGAGCCATTGATTTCAGATCAAGTACTTCTGCTGAATAAGCCCCTCTATTACAAAAAGTGACACACAGGAGACTTCACCAATAACAGATGGGTAACACTAAGATCTATAAGGTCACATAATAATGCTATACAGTGATGCAAATCTCAAGTTTCTCTGACATAACATAGATCAGGCTATTCAGATAACCTGTTTCTTCCCACCCTCTCCTAACATAACAGCCTCTGCCTGCATTGCTCCTCTTGCTTTCTGCTATTTCCCATATCCTAGCCCTGGCTCTGCTGTTCTGCTCCCTACAGAAGCAGACAGTACTCCTCACAGTACTATCTCCCTGCATGCAAAGGCTCCCGTCCACCAGCCCTGCTGTGCACAAGGACTTCGCACATGTATGGGTAGACTCGATCTTAAAGGTCTTTTCCAACCTAAAGGACTCTTCAATTCTAGGAATGACTTCACATTCCCCCCTGCACGAAGGCAGTAGAAATCACAGCACAGTGAGGCAGGCCTGGCACTTCAGCTTGTTCAGTAGCAAGCACTGGTGTTGACAGAGGAAGTATTAATAACAAACGTAATAAAACACAGTTCTCAGAGTGTATAAATTACACAGAGCTGAACTAAATGTGAGATATTTCCTTTTCTTAACAAAATAACTCTTGGTTTTCTGAGTAATTTCTGGTCAAACTCTACCCCCAGCTTTAAACATACTGGCTGCCGTGCCCTGCAGTGAGACACACGCCTATGCACCTCTTGAATACATATTTGAATGTGAAATAAGTTCTATTAACACCCCCAGTTAATAAACTTGAAAAATACAGGTTTTTCTTAATATGCATATGTGGTAAATCCAGTAGCACTGAGCAGAGCACATCTATCATTCAGCTCAGCAGTTCAGTCTGTCAGATGCCATGATAGATGAGCTCAGGAGGATCTTAAAAGCAGTGAGGAAACCTCGAGACTGAAGGAAAGCCACAGACTTCACAAGGTTGGCCGTGTTTTCCTTGGAGGGAGATATAGTTGTTTCTGGAATAAAACTCTCTCAACCCACACCAGTGATAGGAGACAAGCTTGATGCAACACAAAAAAGGTCGTGTAGCTGAACCAGAAAGACCACTACTACGCTAAGAGGACTTGAAGAAAATGTAAGCTGTGCAGTCCCTAGAAGAGAACATAATACCTGTAAATCCTATAACATACATTCAGATAACTGCTAAATTCCAGCAAGGTTTGCATTTCATTTTGTGCAGGTTCCATTCACATAACACATGTCAGCAATCATTCTCTATTTAACATGCATAGCAATTCCTCTTCCGTGTCACACTATAATTTGTCCCTTTCTACCAAAAAAAAAAGGAATTTGAAGTCCTAATCTTGCCCTGGGACTTGCAGGCAGAGAGGTGGGAAGCCAAGTAAATGTGTCTTCTACTGAGGAAACCCAGGCAAGCAGAACACCCACAGGGAAGGGGAGGTACTCTTGAGACCCTAAGGACCTGTGCTAGCTGCACATGCTGAGTACACATGCAAGGGAATGAGCACATCTAGAGCTGGTCATCACCAGCCTCAGTTAGGACGCATTCATTGCTCTCTGCTTGCCCCAGATTCTGCATGATAGGTGACCACAATTTTCTTCAGCTCCTCAGGGTCTCGGTACAACACCTACCTATGGAGAGACAGGAACTGATGCAGGGAATGCTAGTATTTATTTGTAGCTCCAAAAGCCACTGTAAATACTTCCTGATGACAAACATGAGCTGCGATTCAATCAGATACTAAAGGACATGCCAAAGTACAAGCTCTTTAGTAGAGCCAATTGAACCTGGTGTAAGTCACGCACATAGCACAAGAGCCACGCTGAATCTAGCCAACAAGCAAGAAATTCTCTTTCAGTTCTGAAGGTCATGGCCATTTCCTGCTTTGCTTTCACAGCTCACATTCTTCCTTGTTTTTGTAAAAACCAAAGTTACAGTAACAGGGGACTTGGGAGGTTTTATTTCAAAAGCCAAGGTACCACCCAAAAGAACATGGATTTTTCGGTTTGAGTAATATTTCCTTTAGAAGGAAGAGATTTAACATAAAAAATACCATCTAACTCTTCTATGTGAACATAGCAGATATTAGTAAACATTATTGTGCCAGTGAAACTAATACTTGTGAAGATAACGCATAAAAAGTTTCAAAGCTTTACCTCAGGACTGTAGGAAGTAAGAGATAACTGCAGCACAGAAGAAACAGCTACTGCGCTTCAGCCTTTCCTTGCAGAGAACAGCCATGGAGGAATTTTACCCTTCCCCTTCTTCATTTTTTTCACTCCCATAAATCAAAAATGTTCTTACATTAAAAAAATTGGCAAGCAATCAGTCAGTGCAGACTAATTGCTTTTGCTATTTAAAACAAACCTCATTTTAAATGGCTAAAGTGTTGTGGTTTAAAGTAGCTATTGTATATGTGCATTAATTAATTTCCTAAGGATTTTTATTACATCTCCATGACACACTCTAATTATCTGATAATGCTTTTTCTCCATGTATATGAGAACGACAACGCTCCAGCATGTACTTCAATTGTACTCCAAGTGCCTGCAAAGTGTGAAACCAAAGGACTCAAGGTCTGACTACTCTAAAGAGCACATCAGGAAGCCCTGCTGCAAAATCTTTTCAATTCCAAAGGAATACAAGAGGTAATCTGTCAAACATCATTGTCCAACTTATACATTTTTCACACTCTTTCAAAGACACAGATTTAAAGTGAGAGAAAGCATGTGCACAGGATTTCATTAAACATTTCCCTTCCTTTTGAGTGAAAACTGTAAACACTGCTTTCTTGTACTGGTCAGCATAATAAATGGAAATAGTGCTGGCTGGTAGTCTCTTACCCTCAACTTCCACCTACTTCTAACACTTAAAATGCGTTTTGGGGAAGTCGAACTCCATATCACTGGAGGGATCTTCTGCCAGGTTCTTCTCAAACTCAGGTCTAGCGCTGGCCATGTAACTTGTGACAACCAGGACACAGGGCACACCAACTTTCTGTCCCCAAATCCTGAAGGAGTATTTACAAGCTGAAGAATAAGTCTCACAAAGAGCAGGAGAAACACAGAACATAATGTAGCCTAATACCAGGTAGATTTGACCCACAACATGCCATGGGAGCTGCAGCTCTCCACTGTGCAGCTGCTCCACAATGAAGCAAGATAAGGGTTGGAAACCAGAGCAGTGAAGACCTCGGCTAGGGAGGGGCTCCAGGAGAGCTCTCATTCCTTACAACGCAGTGAGGAGAGTCTATTCACCATCCTACAGAAGAGATGGTCCCCATTTGGAACAAGCAGAAGAGTGTATATACACATATACTACTCCCTGATTCAATTACCATTACCTAGAAGGAAAAGTCAAAGTCTATCAATGACAAACGAGAAATACATAAATATCAGATTAAAAACAAGGACTAGTTAAAACCCCAGGAATCTGCTCACTAAGTCACTGCAGTGGGTAGGTGAAAGAGCCCAGACCTCAACTGCAGCAAAGACAACAGGGAAACTTCTTATTCAATGAATGAATAATATAGGCCTTGGGAGAAAAAGAACTTCTGAATGTTCTTCATTTTCATTCTGTTTAGGAAAAACTCCAGTGAACCCAAGTCTTGGCAGTATTTAGACTAACTTGCAATTAATTTAGACTAAATATACTAGATAACAGTACTGGAAAGCTTCTCTGTTATAGTAACAGTAATTGCTACAGTAGTAGGTATGCATCTGGGCAGGTTTCAGTGGAGAACAGCTATCAAATACTAAGAGTTAGCATTTAGCTTCCCTCATGTTAAATCATTAGCATCTTGTGTATATACTGAGAGACTCAACATTGAGAATATCATCTTCTTACTTTAGATTAGCAACCAAGCCCCAAATGAACATACCACTGTTGGCCTAAGCATTGCAGAGACTGCTTCATCGAGTATGTGTGGGTACAAATCAAACAGAATACCGCGCAGCATATGGAATATAACCTGGGGGAGGGAAAGCTGGAGACACAGCAAACTAATTTGTAAAGTCTAATATCTGTTTGACGCATACAAGTAACTCCCATTAATGTGAAATCAAGTAATATCACACCAAAAAGAGACTACACTCCAAAAGTGGCTAACTGCTGCCCACTACAACCCACTCCTCTGCAGTGTCTGCTGCATGTTCTGCAGTAGCACAACCTTCTGCTAGCTGCTTCTGCTGAATTCAACTAGTTAAGCCTGTGCCAAAGACTGGCTTCAGGGTGAACTTGGCATCGTTACTAGGCAAGAAACACACACAAACATTCAGACACACTTGAAGCTTAGTCGTTGGGCTTCTTGGCCCTAAGTTCCTGCTTAAAGAAAGTTTGAATCCAGCAGACAAGTCAACAAATCATATCCCCAGTTCAGCAATGTAAGGCCATTTCCCATGTACTTGAATTTTATTTTACACCCACCTTCTCCCAGCAACCAGCACAGGAAGATGCCTGGAGATGAGGCTACAGTTATATATCACAGGGATCTGGATGGTATCACTATCACTTGAAAAAGATGCAAAGATATGACTGTACACACTCAAACCCACTCCTGTGGTTCAACAGCACTGGTGAAACAGTACTTGCAAAGTTGAGGTCCAACCCTTCCAAGACACTGAAAACCCTTAGAGAAGTTCTTGCTCCCTGGGGAAAGGATGCAGCTCAATACTTAACCAGGGTGAAATGGAAAACACAGAAAGGAAAAGGAACATGAACTGTGCATCATTCATATATTTTATCTTTCTGCCTCCTTGTACTCTGTGTGCTTGGCATGGACATGTGGCCTCACTGGCAGAGAAAAGGCTATAGAGTGAAAATGCGAGAGCAATAAAACACTGCAGCACTTCAAGGGAAACAGCAATTTCCATTCTATTGATCCACTCTTGGACGTCAATGACACACTGAGTTTATTTGAAAAACTAAATTCTGGAGGATGTTGCACAAAGATGCTTAAGTTAAGCTTGTCTGAATGACTACAAGTTCGTTACATTTATTATTGCACTCTAGGATATAGGTAAGAAATATACATTCACAGTTAAGTAAGCATATAAATCACCATACTTTGTAACTGCAGCATGTAGATATAAAACTTCCTGGGATAAAAAGGTGCATTCTTTTTTAGCAGTTTATAAGATTAAAATGCCATTGGAAATCATTATCAAAATCATAGCACTACAAAATTGAATTTTAGCTAAGTAAGAATTCCCTTAATTTTAAAACCTCCAGGATCTGAGCACTTACCTCACACAGCAGCTCCAAATGCTGTAAAAACATCTGCCAAAAACATCCCCCCAAAGAAACAAATAGAAAAATTGGTACTTAAAAAGAAATAATAATGCAAAAATATATTTTAATACTATGTGTCTGTAATATGAAAACTCCTGACAAAAGTAAAATCCAGATATTAATTTGCTTCGTTTCATAACATACATTGCTGCTCAAGTAACTTTTGCTGACAACAGAGGTGCCAAGAAACTTCCCTGCAAGTTATTTTGTATGAGGACAATTCTTCCCCAGCTCCTTCTCTTGCTTATAAATAAGACAACATTGGCAGATGTACTGGGTATATCAGCAATATTTGACAAAAGTGCCTGGGCTCCCTTGAGTGGAGAAACGTCATTATGGCACCAGAAAAAATCATTACCTGATCCATAAATGACTTTGCAGTGGTGGGATTTCATCACCCGGCTTACCACTGTTTGCAAAATCTGTGTTTTAAAGAGTCCTGAAAATAGCCACTCTGCCCTTGCAAGTATGAGCCAGGAAACTTAATCAGCCTTTCTTGTACATGCACATCTTCATTACATGCCTTCAAAGTGACAAGAGTGTTCAGCTGCATCAAGGATTACAACGCTGGTCCCTCAGTCCCGTAAAACTTGCTTTCCAAATCACTACGTGGCATATCAGCAAGTGCTGACTCATTAACTTCCACTGTAAGACTTTGTTCCTACCCTGCTGTAAACAGTTATCTGACATTCTAATGTTCAATCATACATTTTTAATAATCTCTAGGAGAGTTCCTCTCTTCTGAAGTCTGCTCAAAATATTTCTTTGTTCTTCAGAGTCCTCAATATTAAGAATATTTTTTCTAATATTTTTTTTTTCCTGTGAATGTCTCAGTTACTTCTTTGGCCACTACAGAGATTCACATAAAGTACAGCAGCTCCTTACAGTTCCAGTTCTGCCCAGGGTTACACTGACTATCCAAAACAGCACTAGCTGCTCCTGAAAAGATGAGCACAGCCTTTTTCCTCCTTCTCTGGCACAAACACATGGGCATGTCAGTTCTCTTCTTCTGCTATTATTATAAGTCTCTTCAGCCAACACATTTGTGATCTGGTACAGAGCTAGTGATGATTCCAAGGTACACCTACAAACCTTGCTTAGAGAGCATCTTGAATTCAAATTCTCCATGTCCTGATCTCTCAAAGTATGGCAGAGTTTAGATAAGAACACATTAAAGATGATGTATGAACCAAGGTCTGAATCTTTCTGTAAGCACTGTTCAAGATGAGTGCGCTATGTAAATGGATTACTTTACAGAAGGCTTAATGCTGGGTTATCATAAATCTATAATTCCATTGCAGATGCACTGTAATTTAATAATAATGTTGTTTAGCTTCTACAGGCTTAGGGTGCAGCTCTGTCTCCTGTTAAATCTATACGGACAGACACCTTTGCTACCTCAAGGAACACGCCACAAAATTCAGAGAAGTACTGCAGCAGAAAAGCAGAATACTAAGCAGCAAACTCTGAAGGAAGTGCATTTTACTAAGAAAAGGATCAAAATAAGTGACCAGGAGGCACCTGACAAATAACAGGCACTTACTTCAAGCAAGTGGTATGACTTTTATAATACTATTTGAAGATTAAATTGGTTGGCAAAACAAAATCTTCCTGCCGTAAACAAAAAGACTCTACCCATTTGTTATTATTCATCACTGAAAACTGCCTAGCACATGCTTTAAGTTAACTGTATCAGAATATCCAAATACCTCATGTAGCATGGTGTGGACTCACTAGAGTCTCCACAGTGGGAACGACACATTCTAGTACCACAATTTCACACGGTGGAAAACCAAAGAGGCAGAATTCCACTCAGCAAAGATTGTTTTTGCGACTTCCTCAACTGCCAATTGCTGTCTAGTTGATGGAATATAGGCAGGCAAATGGAACAAGCGTCTTCATCTGCATGACTGCAAAACTAAACCTATCTAAAGCCAGCAGCTAAGTTCCAACTTTCTGCAGAGTTAATAAATTAACACTAAAGAGTATTAATTCATGCAGTTCTGCTCAGTGAAATGGAAGATAACAGAAGCAACAGCCTCAACTACTTTACCGGCATCTAGAAAGAAAGTCTTTCCAAGGCCTGAAAGAAGTGGAAAACATGAGCCTGCTGATGGAAGCTCTACTGAAAACCTTGTTCTTAAGCTCTTTATCCAAATTAAGATTCTACAAATTCCAGCTTCAAGACCATTAGTTTGGAAAGTTCATAAGGACATGGCCCACTGTGAAGAGTGAGACTCGCCTACATCTGATTGCTATGTAGAAGGGATAACAAGGGTACCACATTCATCTCCTGGGACATCACATTTGGATGTTCTCTGTTATAACCCTGGGAAAGAGCATAAAGCTGCAGTCATTGTTAACCTATGCAACCGTATGAACTTTGCTCAACATAAACCTGGGGAAAAAACCCTACATACCAAAAAAACCATAAACTTGCTGTAAAATGCAAGTTTTATTTCCCACAAAAAATGTCACAATCCAAAATTAATCCTTCCTTATTTTATTCTGTTCTCTGAGGTCTTTATCAAGGCATTGGCACGCTTGAATGGCCTGCACAGCATGAGCTCCAGTGCCAGCTTACTGGTGGAATTAGGTCTGGGACTATACACTGCTCACCCATCCCAACTGTGGGAAACATGGAAAACGCTCAGGAAATGTATCATTCTAGTCGTGCGGCCTGTTTTCTTTTCATTACCTTTACTCATCAGCAGAATGAGCTATCACATTTCAAACCTAAATTATTCAAAATGTAGCTTGTGTGGGAACTTACTCATCTTCTAAATCAAACCATTAATTTGATGCCTCATGAAAAATCATTGAATCGAATTTCACACGGGATTTGGAAATAAATTCTGAACATAATGTCTGATTTCACTATTTTCTCGTTGGTTGATTTTCTTTCCTGTTTTCTCCATAACTTCTTCCTTTCCTTTTAGGTAGACTTCCAGCAGGACAGATGGGAGAACTCTAGCCAGCAACTCCATCAGTATAGGACACACTGTACCCAGTTTAGCTCAGAGCAGTAGGAAACCCTACTTTAGTTTGTTCTCCATTCTTAGGAAGAAAAAAAATAGCCCTAAAACCTCGTCTTTCACATGTTTTCACACTGTCTACTTGTGTCAGCAGAATCCACCACTGAGTAACTTACAATCTGTAACTTTTCCTTAGCAAGTCTGGCTAACTGCCATTAGATGAAAGTCACGCGTAGAGGAGACCTAACAGTAAACTGCTGAGAAGACAGTTGAGGAGTAATGCTTGAGAAGACATTGGGCTAATAATGCCCATTTCAAGATTTCATCGAAGATTTCTGCCTAACGTGGTATTAGCCTGGAAAGCCCCTTCCACAGCATCATCCTGTTTCCAGTGCTTAAAAGTGAAAACGACTAGATATGAGGGATTTTATTCAAAACTCAAATCAATGAGAAGTTGCCTATTGATTCCAACTGGCTGGTGAACAAGCGCCTAAGGCAGTTTTTACACATAAGGGAAAAAAAAGCACAAAAGGCAACACACTACCTCTATACTGGGGCTGATCCTCTTAGAGCACGCACTCTCATCCTTCTGCTCAAGACATTCCAGACAAAAAGAAGGAACCTTTTCCGTCCAGTGCTCAATGCTAAAACAGAAATTTCACGTCCACTCCATGTATAGGAAAAGGTCAAAGAATTTGAGAGGAGATAGAGCCCCACTGACTGATTCATTTTGCAGGACAAGATGCAAACAGCAGCTGCAGTAAATCTGCATTTCAGCCGCTGCAGAGACGTGCTCCAGGTAACCCTTCACTGCAGCCAGAGTCCAAAGATAGGTCATGAATTTGTAGCCTCTGCTCCATGAGACCTGTGCAGCAGTTCACATGCTAACACCAAAGCACATCCAAATCAAGGATTTGCTCTAAACCTTAAACTTGGCAATTTGGCTTTTCATACTGTCTTCCTGGATACAATGTGTAAAGGACTTTTTTCGTGGTCCTTTAACATTACACATGTTTGGCTACTACACCATCCTACTCAAAACAATCTTACAGTAGCAAAAGAGCTGGGTCTGAAGAACAAGGCAAGCTAGATCTTGTCTTCACAAAGAAGAAGTTCCTGACACCTCTTATACCTGGCCAGGGCTCTGGCAGGGTCCTCCTGGCTCCCCCTTTGCCATCACAGCCACTATTAAGCGTGTTAAATTTAGAACCTGAAATAACTGGAGAAAGCTTGCCCCAAGATAGATCCCCACACAGAATTAAACCACAGAGATAACATTTCTGCTGCTCAGAGAAACTATTTTTAAGGTACTGGCGTTTAAATAAAACAAAAGCTGTTTGGAATCCATTGTTCTGTCTGCTGAGTAATGAACACCAGCATGATAATTACATCAAAATTGATGTTTAAAAATGTCTACTCTAATTACTTTATTATAATATTTATGGAACAGTTTCAGACAAGGTCTAATGCACCAAGGATTAAATGCCACTCACTGGCAGTGCCTGGAGGATGGACACACCCATTTGCAACCAACATTCCCCATGCTAGTCAATGCCAAATATGCTTGTGAAGGATTCTTCCCCTTGGGCACTGTTGCTGTTTCATGTGCCATGTGTGCTCAGCATTAAAGCTTGACATTAAATCCCCTTATTAAAATACACATATACTATAAGCAATTCTTCCAGACCAGTTGAGATTTTTTACAGCATTTTAGACTCAATGTTGGAAAATCTTGACAGAACCAGCAAACAGTTACAATTCTTTGTCTCCAGCCAGGTTTAAAAGGAAAACAGAAGTACACTTCAATAGGAATAATGGAAAGACCAGGTGACCCGTCAGAGCAACACTTCGTTTTTGCCACCTTGCATTAATATATAGATTGCCACAACCCATACTAGCAAATTACACAGAATTGGAAGGGGTTTTGCAATCCCAGTCATGCTGAACTGGCATACCTGGGGCATAAGAGGAGGTTACTTTCTCCCATTCTTCATGAATACCCAGTGCGTCTGCACATGGGGGAGTCACAAGCAACCATGAACCAAGAACACACTTCTCTGGGAAGGTGACAACAAGTAATCCTGGAAACCACTTCCAAACATAAGGACAAGAAGGTGATTGGGAGTAGTCAGCATGGGTTTATGAAGGGGAAATCATGCTGAATCGACTTCATAAGTCTATGATGAAGTGACTAGCTGAATGGATAATAGCAGAACAGCAACTGGTGTTTATCACAGCTTTAGTAAAGCGTCAGACCCTGTCTCTCTCAGCATCCCAGCAGGAAGATCCCACCTTTTGCAGATATTCAAAACCCAACAAGACAAGCTCCTGAGCAACCTGCTCTAGATAAGCAACCCTAGAAACAGGTTGAACTGGATGATCTCAAGAGGACCTTTCCAACCTCAACTATTCTCCGACTCCATAACATCCATCAGAGATGGCTTACATACATACAGTCAGAATGAAGATGAGCTAACCTTCTGATGTCCTCTCCATCTCTACTGCCTGTATCAGTATTGGATACAAAGCAGTATTCACACAGAATATCACTAACCTTTTTTCCATTCCTTTTTGCCTAGATAAGTACCTATGGGATGACCTGGGCATTAAATAGTTAAAAGAAGCATTATTAGTAATTAAGGCTGCTATCATAGATAAAAGTTTGTTCCTAAGCTAAATCACTTGCTAATCATAGAATAGTTAGGGTTGGAAAGGACCTTAAGATCATCCAGTTCCAACCCCCCTGCCATGGGCAGGGACACCTCCCACTAAACCATGTCACCCAAGGCTCTGTCCATCCCAGCCTTGAACACTGCCAGGGATGGAGCATTCACAACTTCCCTGGGCAACCCATTCCAGTCCCTCACCACCCTTACAGGAAAGAACTTCTTCCTCAAATCCAATCTAAACTTCCCCTGTTTAAGTTTGAACCCAGTTGCCCCTTGTCCTCTCACTACAGTCCCTCATGAAGAGTTCCTCCCCAGCATCCCTATAGCCCCCCTTCAGATATTGGAAGGCTGCTATGAGGTCTCCACTCAGCCTTCTTTTCTCCAGGCTGAACAGCCCCAACTTTCTCATCCTATCTTCATAGGGGATGCCTTCAGAGATGTCCTTCAGTAGTCCTCTCCATTACCCGCAGCCAGCAGGAGTGATTTGTGGACCAGCGTGTCTCATGCATTTTCCAGGCTTCCATCAGTTACTTCGCTTCCAGTTGGGTGTGAAATCCTCTCCATTTCTCTGAGCAGGAATTAGAACTAGCTAGCTATTACAGTGGATCATGGCCTTCACTTGAGGGCTGCTGATGTTGGTATTTTTCAAATCACTCCAAACCACAATTTAAAGCACAATTTGCTGGCTTGATACTTGAAGTGAGAAATAACTTAGTTAGATGTTAAACATTTAGAAACCGCTAAACACCTAGAAATTACAGCAATTTTTCCTGTATGAGCTGTGTTTTGCCAAGCAAAAGATCCCGGCTGAGGAAATCATTAGAACTCTTGCTACTTAGGCCAGGGAAGTCACAAAGGCACAGCTGTCATCCTTTACTAGCCACTGAGATCTCATAGCTGCAGGGAGAAAACTCCCAATCCAAAAACTGAGCCTGGGCTCACTCACCTTCTGCTATGAACTGAGTTCAGCTGACCCTGGCCCCTGGCTTGCACCTTCACGCTCATATTAGCACGCTAGCCCCACTGCAGCCTTTGAATGAACCACTGACGTGAAACCCCCCTAATAGTTTATGTCATGTGCAGATCAGAGAAAGATCTTCAAGATTAAGGTAGTAAGCGGTAGAGAGGAAGGAAGAAGCAGCTTTGAGTTAAGAAACATTTAAAGAAAATAACTGGAAAAAAAAATCAGAAACTAAAAATCAAAGCATTTAGAGACTATACGAAACTTAGAAGGAAAACCTGATGTTTAAAAACAGTCTGGCAGCAGAAGCTGCTGATCCAGGTATCAGAATAGTTGGTTTGAGCTAAAAACTGGAAGAGAAAGATCATTCTCACGTTCCAGTGTTCCAAGTAGATGGAACTTCGGTAAATAAAACAGTGTCCTGTTTGCTCGGTATTTTATTTGAGATGTTCAGAGAAGCTTCTATTCATACATTGTATTCTGTATATACCAGCAGAATGCTGGTTTGTAAAATAAAGTTTGGGTTTTTTTTTTTAACATCTTTTGTATTACTTTCAGAAGTCTCCAAGAGATTTGAGAACACCTGTATTGAAGATTATCACGGGCATTTTCAAAGCTTCTACCTCAAAGCTTAGAAACCTGGAAACCAGGAGGTGTTCTCCTTTACTACAAGCAATGAAGACAATATGTGAAGGAGAAAAGACCTTTTTACAATGCTTTCAATGTGTCCTCTTGCAACAGAAATATTCTTATTTGCAGATTGTCTGTTTCAAGGAAATACATATTGCAACCAATCAATCTGATAGCACTAAAATTCATTGTGCAAGAACACATTAATTTAACTTGTACTTCCTGATCTTATTTTTTTTTTGTTCTTGGTATTATGTGAATATATTTTATATTCAGCTTTCTCCTTTGTTATCTCTTTTAAATAAGAGGAAAGCTGAGATCCCTCTGAAGGTGATAATCTTCTCTTATTTTCTCTTCCTAATCAGAAAACCTGACTAGATCTTTTCCTGCTTATTCAGACTGTGGGCAGGACAGCTCTTCTTCTAGGAGGTGGGACTATAGACACATGCATTGTAACTAAAGAAAGTAAGATTTTTAAAAGAGCAAATACTTGAAGCATGTTGATTTCTTAATGTTCAGATACTTTGCCAAATAATTTAGGCCACAAGAAAAAGTTATCATTTTTGCATTAGTATTTTCATGCTCCAGCTGTGACTTGACAGCATTAAGCGAGGCTCTTCATAAACAAACTCTTCCAGATCTGAGTCATCAGGGCCACCCATTCCCACTGCTGACATCATAAGGTTTCAGCTTACAGGGCATAAATATGCTCTTCTACTCAAACAGAATGGCTCAAAAATATCAGGCGAGTGTTTTAACTATAGATACAAGGTGGGGAAAAAGAAGCATTAATTGGAATTCTCAGAACATTTGATTGTTTTTCAGATTCTTGCATTAAATTGGGTAACCTCTACTCACTCTGGAAAGCTTCACTGCACAACCCACTGTGAGGGCAAGAGTTTTCTTTTTAAAGAAAGTCAGTTTACATTTCATCAACTGAACACAAGCTTTATTTCTTTTTTGTTTAAAAGGAGGAAAGCGTCATGCCACAAAGACCAAAAGCCCTCTGTTAGTACATAAAAAACTGCTGTGCTATTGAGTAAAAGCTTGGCCTGAGTTGGAGTCCATTAATAGCTATCTGTACTCGAAAGACATTCATGTATTTTTGTTTGTTTCTCTTCGCCAATTCCTACCCTTCCAAAGAGAGCCAAAGGCTAGATTGTGCTGCGTCTAGTAAAGATTAAATAGCAAGCAATTCAACTTCTGGCACTACACTTTGAAACACAAAAGGGGTTATGTCATGCAAAAAGAAAAGGGTTTTCTTTGGAATTGTGCATTCTTCTTCTTTCATGACATAATTAAACGGAAGGGTTGCATTTTAAAGCTCTGCAACATTATCGAACTTTGCTAGTGTCACACTGTTTGCAGGGAGCCCACTGCATCACCACAGCTATATAGATACATATAATGACAATGAAAAATTAGCATTAATAGCTCATACAGCCAGCGCATACTACATCTGTGTATACAAACAAGCACATGGATCTGCCTCATTGCTTTATGGTACTGGGGAAAAAGAGTCACTTTCACACACTGGTCATTTACTATGTAGTGTTACTCAGTGAATAGTAAGCAGGATCTGAGACATAGTAAGTAAGTCAGCAAGTAAATCACAATTGGCGGGTTATTTCAGTCACACTACAGTAAATTCAGATAATTCTAATGAAGTCACTTGTGCTGCTCCAGACTGACCCACCTGTAAGCAGAGTGGGACAAACCTGGTGGTCATTTAGTAAACTGGAAAGATATACCAAGATATTTTTGCAGATAGGGTGAAATATAACTTACATCCTTCATTAATAGCTTCTATTCGAGGTATTTAATTAGCATTATGATAAAACTAACCAAACTGCATCTAGCACAACAAAGCATCTAAATTGCCTTTGCAGGCTGAGCAGTTACACCTCTTTGACAGTTATGTGACCACTTGCAATTCTAATGGCTGGTCTAGCAATTAAAGTTCTCTCATTAATCACTGCTAATTAACTCCATTGATCCTTAACACTGGGATTTCCACATTAAAGCATGCTGCAAGAAGCATCACATTTGTTATGATATAATATTCAGAGGAAATGAAATAAGAGAAGTGCTGTGTCAGGGGACTAAAATACGATTTAGGCCAGGATGTGAAGTTACACCTAAAACTGTGCATTGATCTTAGCTTGCTTGTTTTAAATTGAGTCTTCTCTCTTAAAAACGAAGCAGCAACTATTTGTTACATGGACATGAGTTAAGGGGAAAACAAACCCACACAATGTTTAATGAATGGACTGCAAAGATGCTGTGCAGATAGGCTACTCCTGCATAAACTATCACTTTAAATAGTCTGAAATCCCCACAGGTTCTGAGGTGGTTGGCCCTGACTGCTGGCACTGCAAGTCGTGCTGGGCAGGGCTTGGTGCATCACTCCAAGAAGATAGAATAGTCATAAGCAACCACCAACTGCCACAGTCCCAGATGTACCACAGTAAAGACAGATGTTTGACTCCTTTTAACAATGTGAAACTACTCACACACGCTTGGCTACTGTGACAGCTGAAACAAGGACAGACACCCAGCAGGTAGTTGGAAGTACCAACTGAAGGCAACTAATGTATGAAAGTAAGGTTTTAAAAGATTATAAGGCCCTGCATCTGTAACTCTGTAGGAATGGGGTGGGAGGAGGGTGCCAGGGGAGATGAAGATTTCGTTTCTCTAAGAGGTATCTGAATTTTAAATCATAAAATGCACAAGAGAAGATAATACAAGAACTACAATGCTAATCTGGCACAAAGACAGTCTCTGCAGGTAGTATAGCCAGTCAGGAAAGCAAACTACCAAAAGGAATTAAAGTTATCCTTTATTATTAAACTAGCTTGTGCAGTTAGATCAATATAGCTTTGGCAACATACTTCTATGCCAGGAAAGACAACAATAGCACATACTTTCATTGCAACTGGATGTTCTCAAGAAAATAAAAGCAACTGTACTGCAGAGAACTGAAGGAAAAGATATTATTTCTTAAAACACCATTTTAATAAACTAATGACATGAACTGATTCTAGGGGATCAAAATGATCCTGCTTGTCACCTGACACTGATTTACCGTATCTACTTCAACAAATCATATTTCCCACACAGATCTCAGGCTTTCCTCCACTTAGAAATCTGAAAACTGCTCTTAGAGATCTTTCTTTATATGAAGAGCTGGAGAAGGGAGCTCAGGCTGCAAATGAGCACAGTTTGCAGTGTAATAAATCATCAATAAAT
Source organism: Myiopsitta monachus (assembly GCA_017639245.1). Taxonomy (NCBI): domain Eukaryota; kingdom Metazoa; phylum Chordata; class Aves; order Psittaciformes; family Psittacidae; genus Myiopsitta; species Myiopsitta monachus. The sequence goes on along the minus strand of CM029921.1, from coordinate 2,398,368 downwards.
GCACAAATAAATTGGGTGAACAGAAAGTTCTGTATCTGGCAATCTTTTTGATCTTTTTCCACCGGCGACTTACAGATGGTTTGAAGGTGACACCACAAAGCACATCAAAGAACATACTTTCTCCTGAACTTCAGCTTAAAAACATCAGCTGAAAAAGCAGCAAATTCATGGTGTGCAGGAATCAGTGAAGTTCTCCCAGACCATTCATGAAGGCTCTGCTCAGCTTTCTAAACAGGGAACATATACAGAGGATGTACTGCGTACAGAGCAACTCACTTCATGGCGCAGCAGCCAAGAGAGTCCAGTAAGAATGATATGAAAGCAACATATGAAGATTTTCAAGATCAAAAGTTGTTAATTTGTGAAGTAAATGCCCAGTATTGTCTCTTTCCTGCCTTTGGATGACACTATCAACAAGGCTGCCTTTGTGCTTTAAGTTCTGCTTAGTTGTATATTAATGCACTAGATAATACTGAATCATCTGTTCTAGCCTTCAAGAAGCAGGGAGGATTTATAGCTGTACAGCTGAAAGTTAGAGGTGATGTGTATGGGCAAGGCTGGGTGTACAGAGCAATGTAGTGGAGCCCTTCACAGCTCCTTTCAGTGTACAAGGCACAAAGCAGGGAACATGTTGAAATAAAAGGAATGTGAAGTCATAAATTAATGCCCTTTCAACACAGAAAGCCAGATTTTGCAGAAAGCTGCCTTTTATCACATTGTGCTCAAGCACAAGGATAGAGCAGAGGCTGATTACCTGTTGTTTGGATACAGTGGCTGAAGCAAAGGATAAACAAACTTTGGCTTGCAGCTTCAAGGTGCAGCTGCCATCATTCAGTTAAGACTGAGATATTGTGACTGTTAAAGCTATACCTTTTGCAAATCTTTTCTGTAGTCTTGAGATTTCTATATGCACTTCAGCTGGTTCAGCTTGCAAAGGCACAGCTAGATGCTGTATATATCAGAGCTCAGTTCAGGAGTTCACTTACAAAACTCTTTCTCCATTGATATCAATGGGACTTATGGGTCTAATTACAAACCCCCCCATATATTTAAGTGCTTTCCTGTTGACCTACAAATTGCAAAGTATTGCCAAAAATCCACGCCAGGGGAGTCTCCTCATTCAGAGCGCACATTTGTATTGTAGTCACTCAGAGAACCTGTATGGACTAATCTGGGAGTGACCCTGTATTCCCTATTTTGGAACTCAGAATAAAAATTACAGCATCTGCTGAAGAAAAGGCAAAAATAATTACCAACCTCTTCCCCTGAGCTGCTGCCTCAGTGTAAGTTTTACCCCAAAGTGAAGATCCATTAAACCCATTTGTTCTATCCTTGTTTCTTGATAAAAACCCATCACCATAAGTCCTATCTGCAGTCTCATCCCTGTCTCAGAGATTCAGATTATATCCAGCCTGCCATACCATATCTGCATTGCTTTGGCTGTTCTTTTGTTCTCAAAGGCATTTTGAGGCGGCTTCTACTGTAAAAAGAAACAGAACAATGGTATGTCTTTGACAGACTGGAAACCAGCAGAGGGTAGGATGAGCAACGCCTGCTAGCTAGAGAGGTGGACAAAACAGGAGCTTTTGCCAGCTCTACAGAATGTGGTACATTTGCCCCAGGACAAAAAGATGCTTCAAAACAACATAGTGCAATCTTCGTTGTGCAATGAACTGAATAAAGAGCTGATATTAAATGACATTCCATCTAGAGCAGAGGAGGCAAAGAACTGACTTAGCCAGGCAGAGCCTGCTTGGCCTTCTTAGTATGTATCAAACATCTTACAGGGAATAATGTCAGAGGAGGCTCCTTTCTTTAATTCAGAACAACATAAACCCATCAGCTAAACATCAAGTGTTTCAGATAGTGTTATTTTGACCTACATCTGTGTAGCAGGGGGTGTCACCTTCTTCATATAAATGTTTGAAGGCTCCCTCTGCAAAACCTGACCGGGTGTGGTGGTGAAGAGACACAGATAAAGAATGCTTTAGATATTAACATCATACAATTAGCAGCTTCAAAGTAGCTTTAGGTAACAAAATGAGTATTTCCAAGATCAGGGCAAAGCTCTGTGATGGAAATTTCACAAATACTCTCACTTTGATCTGAAACTGCTTAACAAAGTTGTTATGGGCAAATATACCTCTTTAACAACACTGCTGCTCGAGAAAAGCACACTGCAATGGTCATCAATTCCTGACACAGATGATAAAAAGATCTTCAAAACCTACTGTACCCCAGCATGAACCATTCAGTTCCTGGGTTTGCCCCTGATTGCACAATCCAAGTCTGTATTTGATATGCACATTCCAGGATAACTTTGCCTATGTAGAACATGTTTTGATTTCCAAATGCTAGAAACAGAAGCTGAAAAAAGAAATAAAAAAAAAACACTTGCCCAAACTTTATCTCCTCCAATCTGTTCAGATAAAGAGTTTTCTACCTGTTTCTCACCACAAGTAACTACATCACTACATGTTTATCATCCACAATTTAACACAAGAATTAACAATTTGACTCTAAGCTGTCCCCGCCAAGCAGACAATAGCAGCAGATGAGATCTATTAAGCATTGGGGTTTTAACCCATTGCAAATTAAACCAATGGTAGCAGCTGGAATCAGTGCCTTTTCCAACATTTTCTGCAACAGAATCCAGTTTTACTGAGGCAAATGGTCATTAAGCATTTAAAGTAAAATTAAGAAACATTTTCTCATCATGGAATAAATAGAAATATTTTATAAAGTAGAAAACAATTTGTTCCTATTATTATTGTTAAAGTTTTTAGCTTACATTGGTGCCACATAACCCAGGAACAGCATGGAAAAATGGTGAGAGACATTTATGAAATCAAGTAATTGATGTCACATTTAAACCTGTTCTGATTCCAGTTGAGTCAATAGAGTTTTACCACCAGTGATTTTGCCCAGCTCTGCTACACTCAATCAGTAGAGGCTCAGAGCAAATGAGCATGTGAGTTACAAGTGAAATATAAAATAAGGCACAACTATATTTGCATTAACTGTATGTGTGAGGGATGTTAATCGAAAAAGTTATCACACAGCTAGCATCTCTGAAGAGCAAAATATCTCTTCTCTGGAAGATATTATTGCCATTCACAGTCTCATGTCTAAGTCACAAACTGATTTCATTTCTGTCCTTGGAACAACACTGCTGCCATGGGAGGAGGTCACTGGGACTCTTAAAATGGTTAGAGAATATTGATTTCACTAGTTCAGAGCAGAAAGCTCCACGGTTTATGAGAAACATATGAATACAAATAAGTCCTTACCTTTGGTTTACATTTTTGTCTTTTTGGAACTGTGATCAGGATGGGATTGTATCGTGATAGATGGTAAATACGACATACTAATTTCAATACTTATAAAAAGTCTGATATGATGAGCACTAGGTGCCAAGCCCATATGATTTGCTGACAGAACAGAGCTACGCTTGCCTCAGAGTGAACCTGAACACACTCAAATAACATATAAATTGCAAGACAAGTTAACAGACGGAGAGCAGTTGATGTCATCTACCTGGACTTGTGCAAAGCGTTTGACACTGTCTCACATGACATCCCTGTCTCTAAGTTGGAGAGACATCAATTTGACTAGGTGGACCACTCGGTGGATAAAGAATTGGCTGGATGGCCACACGCAAAGAGTAGCGCTCAATGTCCAGCTGGAGACCGGTAACGAGTGGTGTCATCTCAGGGATCGGTGTTGGGACCGGTCTTGTTCTACATCTTTGTAGGTGACATGGACAGCGGGATTGAGTGAGCCCTCAGCAAGTTTGCCAATGACACCAAGCTGTGTGGTTCGGTTGATGCATCGGAGGGAAGGAATGCCATCCAGAGGGACCTTGATACGCTTGTGAGGTGGGCTGATACCAACCTGATGAAGTTTAACCATGCCAAGTGCAAGGTCCTACACCTGGGTTGGGGCAATCCCAGGCACACATACAGGCTGGGGGGAGAAGAGATTCAGAGCAGCCCTGCAGAGAAGGACTTGGGGGTGTTGGTCGATGAGAAAATGAACATGAGCCGGCTGCAGTGTGCACTCACAGCCCAGAAAGCCAACTGTATCCTGGGCTGCATCAAAAGCAGCAGTGATCAGCAGGTCGAGGGAGGTGATCCTGCCCCTCTACTCTGCTCTCAGGAGACCTCACTTGGAGTATTGTGTGCAGTTCTGGTGTCCTCAACATAAAAAGGACATGGAACTGTTGGAACAAGCCCAGAGGAGGCCACGAGGATGATCAGAGGACTGCAGCACCTCCCCTATGAAGAAAGGTTGAGAAAGTTGGGGCTGTTCAGCCTGGAGAAAAGAAGGCTGAGTGGAGACCTCAGAGCAGCCTTCCAGTATCTGAAGGGGACCTACAGGGATGCTGGGGAGGGACTCTTCATTAGGGACTGTAGTGAGAGGACAAGGGGCAACGGGTTCAAACTTAAACAGGGGAAGTTTAGATTGGATATGAGGAAGAAGTTCTTTCCTGTAAGGGTGGTGAGGGACTGGAATGGGTTGCCCAGGGAAGTTGTGAATGCTCCATCCCTGGCAGTGTTCAAGGCTGGGTTGGACAGAGCCTTGGGTGGCATGGTTTAGTGGGAGGTGTCCCTGTCCATGGCAGGGGGGTTGGAACTGGATGAGCTTAAGGTCCTTTCCAACCCTGACTATTTTATGATTCTATGATCTTGCCAGTGAAATAAAGATTCATTGCAAAAGTGACCGTTCAGGTTTCTCAACAGATTTTTCAGCAGCAATACTATTACTGTTTACATTTAATTAATAGTTCTAGTTTTAAATGGCACGGTAGGTTAATGACATTAAACCATACTCTTTTAACTTGCATTCAGGAAATTAAAAATAATTCAATAACACCTACGTTCACTAAAAGCCAACATGTAGGTTTCTATGACACATTATCCCATCAGTTCACAAAATACGGAGGAAATTTTAAGATTTGCAACCATATACTACAAGTGACAAAATGAAGCAGCATCACTGTAGAATATTTAAAGGAGAAATACTGGTAAAAATTAGCCTGAGCTGACCCTATATATAGTTTGCAAGAGATTCACTTTCTATTGCCTGAGCATTTTGTTAACACAGCCAACATATCTGTCTGAAAGCAGTTAGAGGTACAGCACAGACAGCAATGACAACCCAATGCAACCAGATAGCCTTTTTTTCCCCCAAATAAACAAAATGGTCATTCTGGAAACACATATCAAAACGCTTTGGAGTAGAATGACCTACTGCAATTATCCGCTCTAGCGATTTCTTTCATTGTATGATCAGAGCCAGCTCAAGTAATTAATTTATAGTTTGCTTTGCAGCAATGATCAGCTTTCCTGTCAGATTCTTCAGTAGTTTTCTGCCTATGCTCACAACATGTTCAGCTCAATTCAATGGCCTGATCCTCACCTGTAACACACACAAGGACTCGGCATAGAATATAGAACTTATTCCCATAATCATTAAGCAATATGAAGAGAAAAAACTAACAATAAATGCAAATATTCTATATCAGGCAGCCTAACCACATCTAAAACCAATGTTATTTTTGGTTTCTAGATCATGCCCTGCATAAAGCTTCTCATACTTATTAATAATGCATATGATCTATATTCTCTTCATTCCCTGTAGCTCCTATTTTACTGTCCCTTTTCCTACGTCTTTAAAAAATGAGTTGGTACTTACAAATCTTATTATGAGGTCTCATGTGGTAATTATAAGTTTATTTAGGTGGGTACTTTAAGGTATTGGTGTAGGGGTTTTATTCTGCTGTGTGCTTAGAAAAAGACACATGAATTTCTATCAATCCTACAACTCCCATCAACTTTCTTATAAACTCAACACTGACCCAAAGATCTAAGAGAAGCTGCTACTGTTCCAATTGCTCTCATGTATGCTGCCCCACCTGATACACCTAAGTATATGCCTACTATGACCACTTTTTGTCAATAATGCGGGAAAAAAATGGCCTTCCTTTAACCAAAGGAAAGAAATACCCACAGAACCAAACCCCCATAAAATATATCAAATACTCATATTTTATATATATACACACATGCTCACACAAACATAGCTTCTTCTATACACGTGTGTATTTATTCCTATTTTCTCCCTAAACTCCGAGGCTCACAGACCCAAGAACAGTCTAATTACATGAAGAACTATACAAGAGTGTAACTTTCCTAAAGATTTCTTTCACTTAATGGAGAATTTCAATAGGAAATAATTCCTAATGATGACCAGAGAACAGCATCATTCTAAGCACTGCAAGATTTCAGATGATGATTCAAAGATAATTTGCTGTAAATTATGCTACAAATTATGTCTTCATTATCAAAAGAGAATATAAATGATGCAAATCTGATGTGCTTTTCCTGCCAGTCAGTTCTACATTGATATCCAAATACCCAGTTGTTTCCTAAAAACATGAGGGTCAGTGCAGCCAGCAAATACACCCATCTGTGGTTTGACAATTGTATTTTAAATGACTGGAAAATATGCTTTTCCATGTTCTGACATCAGATACATACCTGTACACACCTGCTATAGGAAGGTATCTTCTAATATTCATTTGAGGCTCTGAGAGCACCAAGTGATGTATTTTCTTCTTGATGTACTGATGCATTAAAAGGAATTATGCATGTAAACTTGGCCAGAGCAAGAAGAGACCTTATGTCTTATACTGGCTTAAATTTGATTATTCAGATAAAGTTTGTAATAAAATGAAAGCAGTGTCAGGGATAAAAAAAAAAAACAAAAAACAAAAAAAAAAACAGAAATTGTGACTCCAAGTAAGAAGACGATGTTCAGTAATTAAATGTTTCCACCTGAAATCTTACACCAAAGGCAATTTGAATGGTCAATAAACCACAGTTCTAACTGGTTCATAAATAAAGTGGATGTATTAATGCCTGCCTTTGTTTTCTTCTCCCTGGTACTGGCTTACAGGCATTTCAATCACCCAGGTGACAGAGCAAGGGTACCAGCACTGCGGGCTGTTCTGTTTCATCTCATCATTTTAAATGCTCCATAGGAAAAGGAACCTGGCATTCACATAACATCCAATTGAAATACTGATCCCACAACACTGTTGAAATGCTGCTGAGAGTGGGCTCAAACAGCAAGGAGAAATTTGTGAAGAAAGTCATACTCAAGTTGAAAAAGGAAAAGAGAAGGAATAGACTGACAAGTGAAAAGTGCATAAACAAGGCACATACAACTGTGTGTACCACAGCTTAGCTACAAGGGTTGGTGTCAGATGCACAGAGGACTCACTTAATGCTGGAGTCACATGATCAGATGACTGGAAAGAAAGCTCCTATCTTCTCCAAAATGGTAAAACACATTTAACATGTCTTCATTTCAGTGAAGCCTGTCTGACTTTTCGTCCTCAATGTGCATTTCTGTGCATCACTGAAGAAACAAGTGAAGCAATAAAATCAAAGGACACCAAGACAAACCCTAACTTGTAAAGTGCGGGTGAACACAGGGTGCCATAGCACTAGGAGGAGCAGTACCTGGAGACACAGGCTAAAGGAATACATACAACTTCTTTTGACAAACATCCAGTAATAGACTGGGGATTCATACGAAAAGGAGACTAAAACACAGGTTAAAAATTAGAAATGCTTTGCAAGCTTCTGTAAGGGTGTGAATCGAGGGGGGTATTCTCAGTTTCAGATTTAAATCGGTGTATTTCCTGACACAAAGGCATACTACATTCTTTAACCAGTGACCCAAACCACAGCACTTGTATGTGTCAATAATTTTCCTCCAGGCACAGGACATTCAGGGAAGGATATTTCTGGCTATTTCTAATTTCGAAGTTATTCAGTGGAACAAAGATTTTGCATTTAATTTGAAGCTGACTGAAAAATGTTATTGAGTTATCTCCTAACCAGATTGAGAATACAGCAGCAAAATCAAATCACGGGATGAGTTTCATGCTCTCCTGCAGTAGTGGTTTAAATTTGCTAAAGTTAGTGGTGTCTCTGCTGGATTACATCAGCTGTTTAGCTCTAAAAGAACACGCTAGTATAAACTATTATCAACTTACCAGCAATGTGCCTTTCAGGGGCTGCCAGGCCACAAAGGAAGACTATAGTTTTACACAGTCCAGCAAAACAAGCAGGCTCACACACTCTCAAGAACTCACAGCTCAAAACAATCAAAAGCTCTGAAATCCCACTAGAACCCTTGAGAGTCCTGGATGCAGTAAACAAAAGTCTCGTCAGAAATGATTGCTTCTATCTCCAAGTGTTCTGAAATCTGTGATCATTCTTAAACACTAATCACAGTAATCTAAATCATAAACATTCTATTTTCTGGCTACTGCTCTGATTGATGATGAGCTAACAGATCACCTTAAGCATCTTGTATTGCCTATTTGTACCTGGAGTGGACTGAGAGCAGCACATCTTGTCTTGCCCTTGACTGCCAGTTGCTTTAGTGGGATGGAACTCCAAACGCCAGTTTCCATGTTACAAGCCCCCACCAGTCCCAACTGCACTTCTCTGAAACTCTCTCTTCTGACTCAGTGCCATAAATCACACATAATTAAAGGCTGGGAATCAGAAAATCTCTGCATTTATAACTTCACTTTCTGGAGTTCCAGCCAGCCATAAGCTTGATGAGCTAAGTCTTTACATCTCTGTTTTCCAATATTGGCAAGCACAGACTTTCCCTGGTATTTATCCTTGTGCTAACTATCTTCACAGGATTCCACAAGGAACTGAGTAAGTTATGCAGGGATTTGACACATAAGGATGTGTGTCCCCCAACCTTGGCACTACATGAGTCTTGCCACAAATAGAATGCTGCTGGCAATGCAATTCTTCAAAAAGTAAATTTGGAAGGAATAACAACTGGTAATTAATTGCCTCAAATAAATGGCTCTGGACTGAGTACAAGCCACTTGGATTATATAACAAATAAAAGCACCTACCTAGACAGAAACCCTATCCATAAAGTTGGAAGAAATAAATTGATAAACAAGTTCTTTGCTGTCCTGCACTCTTCTTCTTTGTGAATTGTATGTCACTCAGCCTTTGGCTTCACCTGATTTATATACGCAGATACACAAAAGCCAGCTAAAGAATACCCAACCTTTGCTGCAAGCCAGAGGGGAGCAACACTGGAACCAATTGCCTTGTGCTTTTCAAAGAGCAGACAGAGAGACGCTCTTTCCCTTTGCTTAAACTTCACAATGAAAAAGGATTGTAGGAGTGAACTGACAAAAAGGAGAGAGCCTAATTCCTCCCTGCTAGGTAACTGATTGTTGTTGCAGGTATTTGAAAAGAGGATGAGCAAAAGAGGCAGTGGGAATTGGATTTTGTGCAAATAATCATAGAATCATAGAATAGTCAGGGTTGGAAAGGACCTTAAGATCATCCAGCTCCAACCGCCCTGCCATGGGCAGGAACACCTCACACTAAACCATGTCAACCAAGGCTCTGTCCAACCTGGCCTTGAGCACCGCCAGCAATGGAGCATTCACAACTTCCTTGGGCAACCCATTCCAGTGTCTCACCACCCTTAAGGTAATAAGATGGAAACTGAAAAAGTTCTGTGTACCACCATGGGCATGTTGTTACAAAGATTATTTAAACATAAAGTGCCACATAATTCACATACAGTTTGGCCTTCCTCACTAGCTTCCCTAGGGTACTACTCATCTCTAATCTCCAAAGTACTGTGATGCCCTAACCTGACCATAGGACACAGCACGACACTCAGTTCTGTCAGTCACTGCTGTCCCCAAGTCCAATGACTCCTGACTCCCTGTGGAATTAGCACAGGGTGCCCTAACAGCCACCAAGAGCATCACACGACTCCAGACCTCTTTTCTTGATATTTTCACCCCTACCCTCCCAGGAGCACCACTGAGTCTACTCAAACTTATGTAGAATAGAATTTGGCTCAGTCATTTTCTTTTCTTGTGAACACAGAATCATGGAATGGTTTGGGTTGGAAAGAACGTTAAGATCATTCAGTCCCAATCCCTTGGCATGGGCAGGGACACCTTCCACAAATATGTTTTGTTTGATCATAACAAATCAACAGGGTGATGCAAACTACCTGATCTTCATCAGACATGTACTTAAATATCCATCTGACACCCACATACACTGTAGGTTCCTGCCTGCTCTCTGCGCACAATTTAATTAGATTAATAATAAAAGTGTCAAATTTATCAATGGTGGAAAACATTTGTCTGCAGCGAATTTACATCCTCAACTTGTGCTGTTCACAGACAGCTTATTATGGCTAACAAGTCCTTACCTATTTATCCTAAAAATAACAAGAATCTTCTTTAATTTACATTGATCTGTCCAATTTTCCAGGAGAAAAATACAATTAACCACAAATAAGGAGAAAAAAATTCAAAAGTTGACAGATGAGATGCTGTTTTAAAAACAGTTCAATATGCTTAAAGCATTCTCTCTCTCACAACAGCACTTCCAAAATCAAGCCTGAATTGCAACAGGAGTAATGCAAAAACTTAGCCAAAAGGTTGAGGAAGGATTTTCCACTTATCATAATTCCCTCTATTGAACAGTGATTGAGGATTAAACCAAGCCAACAGAAACTATTTGTTACAATGATTTCCTTGGTACAATAATTAAAAAAGCCCAATAAATTCTCAATAAATATGTCTGTTTGACCTCCACCACTGGAGCAGCCCCTCTTTCCTTGCACCAGCTATAGAAAGAGCCCAGGAAAACTAAACTGGGAGAACACTCTGGGAAGTGTTGCTGTGGGCTTGCCACCACTGCCAGCTACAGCTGAAGATCAAATACTGGACTAGAAGACTTTTTGATCTAACCCAGAACAGCCATTGCAATATCGTTCCATCCCAGTGGAGAGCTCCTTAGTGGGAGATAGTCTCAGCGAATCACTTCTTTCCGGCCACCCCAGGTGTCGAGCTTGATGTTAATATGTTTGAAAGTCTGTGCTTAGGTTTCCTAAAATGTTACCCCCAAATGCACTAACTGAACAATTCCTTTGACTTGAACTGGGCTGGAGTTAGGCCCAATGAACTTCTCTGCTTTCAAAGATCATAATAGAGAATAGAATTGACTAGCACCGGAGTTTATTACACAACCGCTGGACAAAAATGCATTCGCTATAATCAAGTTGCTACTTCTCATATTTTAATTATAGGAAAGGCATTGTAAAAATCACACTTCCATTAAAAACAAGCACCTTCGCAAGGCCCAATAATAAAATTTTTATCAATAGGAATACTCAGAATTAACTTTCTGTGCACAAATTAGATTTTAAATAGCAGGTTCATTTCTCTGGTGATCTCATTTAGATTTTGGTATCAAGCAAATGTCTCAAGTGCATAAAAAACTCCTATGGTAAATTTTTATCCCTAATGTTTTCCAGCTGGTCTCTAATAACTATTCCTAATTGTACTTGTTAAAAGGGGAATTTATGAATCTTAATTAGACTGGTTTTACTTATCCTACAGCAATTTTCTGTACCAACCAAGGCTATTCCAAGATAGAAAAAAAAAAGTTCTGTGGGTGACAAAATAATTATGAAAATAAAAAAGAAAATGCCTCTTATCCAACTTAATTCTCAGTAATTCTATTTCAATAATCCCAAACAGAAAATACAGCATGTAATAACCATTTTGGGAACTCTGCTCATTCCACAAGTGACAAAGTACTTTTATTATTAGGATTTTCAGCTTTGCTTGTGTGCCCTACTATGAACGTAAAGATTTACATCATTCTCGGTGAATCTGTTTTCATTTTCTTTGCTAACTTAATATCCTGATTCAGCAAAGTATGGAGATACAGTTTACTCTGAGCACACACCGAAGACCTCAGACAATGTGCATTTTCCTGCAATTCACGCAGAGCAGCTTCAGCAAAGTTGTTCAGTGTATGCTTACCTTTAAAGTTTAATGTGACTATGTCTTCAGCAGACATCCAGGTCACCATTTAACTCTTTTGCTGATCAGTGTCTAGTGCTGGTAAAGAAAACTTACAGTACATCCCTGAAAAACCATGGCTTCCCTTCCCAAATACATACCGTAACACCAGTTCTCAATCAGCTTCACCATTACAAAATGTTCTGTCATGTCGCTGTGAAATGCACTCTGAGAGACCTTTTACATCATCACAGTCACAGGACTTACGAGAGGGCTGTGCAGTTAGGATTCAGATATTAAACACTATCAGCCGCATCTTTGCATGGGTGTTATCCATCACCCAGAGAAGCTTAAGCAAAATGAGTAAACACAACTATGTGCCTGCCGTGCCATGCTTATGAAAAAGTGAAGCTGCCATAGCTTAATAGGAGAAAAAATTAAAAGAGAGAAACTGGTTTAGACTAAAACATATCCCATGTATGTGAAGGAACTTCTGCTACAAACACATTTTTTTATTAGTCTCCTACAGCTTTCCCAGATGGCCAGGTAATGGCTATTCCTTGGGGGTCACCATCTGCTTTGCAACTAGTGAGTCATGTCTCCGATTAACATTCAGCTCTCTGACAAATCCCCATGAAACCAGAGCTGGAGACCAAGACCCTTATGCATCAGAGAGGCTCCTCCATGGCAAATTCTGAATGTCAAAGTCATTACACCTAACATAACGTGAACATTCCCCTTGACACCACTTTTAGCCTAGGCAACGGACCAGGCTGGCATATTTCTGCAAGCTTCTACCCATTGCTAGGCTGAATATAGACACAAGAATGCTATTTTTACAACATTACATTACAACATTGTCTGTTGCTGCAGCCAAACACTTTGGCTTGAAAATTTGATTTCAGATATGTTAAGTAATGCACAATAAATTCTAATCCAAAGGGGAAAAAAGAAAGCGAAGTGCTGGAGTGCATGCAAAGCTGTGCTCAGGCACAGAGTGGTTAACGCATGCCTGCTGTCCACTCGACATTTGCCTTAAAAGCTGCTGTGAAAAAATCTGATTTCTCCCCAGAAGTATCATGATTGAAAGCAGCAACTTGCAAACAGCAATGTTTTTATGGGCTCCTGTGAAGAGGATTCTCCAGGGCTCAGTAGGGCAAATCCAACCTTCTCAAAAATACTGATCCCATTATTCAGTTTTGGTAATTAAAATGTTTTCTAAATGATTGTTCCTCAGCAGGAAGAAATGGATTCATTTTAATGCATTACTGCGTTTTTGCATGGAATAACTTTCTTCCCCCATCTCAAGAAAAGAGTTATACATATCTTACAATTCAATCACAGCAGCAATGTTTTAAATAAGTAAATTATTTTGTGTTTGTCTTCATCTTTTGCAGCACTTTGAGTAGAATCAATGCTGCCACAGGTGACCCAACATTAAACAGTTTCTTGCACAGGATGCACAAATATGTTAAGATTCAAAACATATCAGGAGCATTAGTATTCCCAGAAAATACAAGGCAGCGATACTAGAGACAGTCTTTGACAAAGCCAAGAACAGGCTTCACCATTCCCGATTCTGTAACATGCCTCTTTTTCTGGCAGTAGATTTATGCAATAAACAACAGTAATCATAACATTTATTACTTAATATCAAACTTACTAAAGTGCTCAGAAGTTCTCAAGCAGGATAAAGGTCTATATATTATATAAAAGATATCCCAAGAAACTGTTCTACAAAACTTACTGTCCTACATATCTCTGATGAAAGCCTCATCTTCAAAAGGGCAGCAGGACTTCAGCGCAGGTAAACCTCCCAACTGTTAGTGCTTTCCATCACTGTGCATTTGGGTGAGTTCAGGTTTGAAATTCAGCTCTGACAGAGGCTAGAACAATAAAAAGGGATGTCCTTCATACGGCAAAGTTATAAATGTGTGCTGCACTCCAGTAGTGAGCAGCACAGGGGCTATATTATATTTTTGGCATACATGGTATAAAGTCTTTAAATCTATTACATATATTACAGTATGAAGGAGGATGGCGGGAAGATCACCTTATCCTATTTCCAAACAGCCTCCTCTCTCAACTCTGTGAATAATTAGTTTTAGCTAGATGAGAAGAACTCTGCCCATTTTGAATTCCTTGCAATGAATAATGAGCTGTTATGCTAATGCAGGAAAATATTTATTTGTATCAAAGTCTTTTATTGTTTGGTGGGTTTTTTGTATGACAGGCAACACATAAGACATTATTTTAATCCATACACAGATGTCCAAGATGTTAGCTGGAAAGAAAGAATCTGACCAGCCTAGAAGAATGCTGGGGAGGATAAGACAAAGAAAGACCTGCAGGAAAACAAAACAGTAGGGAAAAACATCTGCCTCTATTATCTAGAAATCATCACTGTTAAATGTTGGGCATAAATCAGTGCAGCAGCTTCCTAACTCTTTCTCTCTGTCTTCCTGTCAAGCAAAAGGATTTTGCACACCATAGGCAGATGTGAGTCCTTACTTCACCATTCTTATTTAACTCAGTAATTTCTGTTACTGAATTGTATTTAGTTGTCTCTTTGTCCCGCATTATTTACTAATTTTTGTTGCTCTTTTGTCTGCGTGACTTCCTGTATCATTCCTACCCACACACCTCTGCCTGCCAAGCTACTTGCATTGCCTCTCTTGTTCAACACTGTTTGGAGTTCTCACATTTCTTGCATTTTTACAGGCCAGAGCAAGAGGAACAAGCTCAGTTTCCAGCCTGCACACAGATGATTCACAAACAATCTCATGGAACATGTTTTGAGAAATAAATTTCACTTACATCTCTATCCTCCAAAGTGATAGAATATAAATCAAAAAGAAAGATGAAGAAAAATAAAACTTTTGAAAATTCCTGTGGGTTGGAATGGTTGTAGCAGCTGCCTCAACTGCTCAGCGCATCCACTGCACTCACCTGTTTATTAACTGACACTTCTCCATCTTCTGACCACAAGCAGCCAGTGGTATTCTGTCATTGAACAGACCTCATCTGGCACAAATCACAGCTTCTGCCCTCAAGAGTTTCTAATCCAGTGCTAGGTATCAGGTGGATGGATCCCCTTCTGCAACAAGCAGCACGGTGCAAATGAGGCTGCTTCCACTCACAGCATACAAATCTGTGTATTTGACCATCATTGTTTACTACAAGTGACTATTTTGTAAATATTATTTCCCACTATTGCAAGTTCTGTGACTTAGTCCCAGTAGCCCTCACTGCAGAGGCTGCATCTAATCAATCTTCAATTACTGTGCAAATACATCCTACAGGCTACTGATGCCGTTCCTTTCAAACACATAATACATAATTAATGACAGCTATAGCGCCACCAAAGACTCCAAAAGAACTCCCTGCAATTCACACTTACCAGCACCAAAGACTGATTTGATGGAGTACTTTATTTTCAAGGGGTTTTTACTCCTCTGGAAAAGTGATGAGTAGTCCCAGTCAGTGACTGCAGTTACTGTACTTTGCTCCTCAAAGCACAATTCTACATAACTAAATATAATATTTCTTGTTGTAACATTACATGGTAATAGTCAGGGCTACATCCAAAACTCTTCATTCAGGGAAAGCTCACAGTAAAACAGCAAAACATCACTATGAGATACATGCACAGCTCTGTCCTGCTTTAACATTACAGCTATCAAAGCCCATCCTATCTAAACCAAAAGTCAGAGTTATAAATTATCATTTTTGAACTTGTTCATTCATCCCTTTACAATAATGGTTTTAAGGTTTTTCCTCTCTTTACAAATAAAATGGAAACTAGGCATTATTATGAAAGGGTGAGATTCATCTCACAAGTTTTGAGTAAACCGAAAGTTAGAGTCCTGGTCTGGTCTGCTGGTTCATACTGAGGACTAGCAGCATACCAAGAACTACCTTGACTTCCTTGGAGGAAGGGGGCAGAGCCAGAAGGCAATTCATCCTAAAGGTGATATTATCTGCAAAAACAATCCTCCAGAGGTCTAATCCCTTTGCAAATTAACACTGGCATAAGCCCCTTTTTCTGCCTGTGTTTCGATTCATGACTAGTCAAAAAGTGTTTCGTAGAAGACAATGCACAAGAACACCGAGAAGTAAATTTTCCGATGCTTGAAATGCATCTATAAAATAACTGACTGTCCCCATTTGCTTGATAAAATGCCCACCTGAAATATGAGGAAAAAAGGAAATGAAGAGGAGATGAAGAACATGGCTACATTGGACATCAAGTTTGAGCCATGGTATGTGTTGTAGCTTTAATGGGTTTGATTTGCTTTATCCATTTTAACACACAGAAGTTAATACTATTTCAAATTTATCAGCCAGGACTTCTTTAAAGAGATATTTACATCTTTTACATTTAAGTGAAGGCAAACAGCGGTATAATTTATGCTATAATAACGACATCTAAAATATCCTTGTTTTCTTTAAGAGAATTAAGCTAGCAGTGGGAAGAGATAAAACCCCTTTGAATAGAGAAACGTTGTCATAGTTTGACTTGTCAAAGCTCCTGCTTCTAAGAATATTTATGATTTTACTGTTCCTTGAGAACCATAAATGACACAGCATGTCAGAGAGACAGTTTCAATCTCAGTCTGGATATTTCTATCCAGAACTGGGGTATAATTCAGTCTCCATCCCCAGATAACCCCAGCCTTCCTCCTTATTCTTCTAACAAAGAGCTTAATACTGGACTTCCTCCTGAGAAACAAATACTATACCTTGTGCTAACCCCCACGACTTCGCTGAGACTGCCTGGAATGAAAATGAATGCAGAATTTCATTGTAAATTAAGAAAGCATGAATCACACCCCAGTGTACAAAGTGCAACTGCACTTTGCTGGAGAAACTGCCTGTCAAGTAGGTACTAGACTATGATACGCAACTCATTTGACAAACTGAGTGTCAGTGAAGTCACCTACCAGTGTCCTACGCTGCTACCAAAAGCATGTTGGCTGCTAAATGACTTTACATCCTTTCTTCTTTTTCTACCAAGCTTATTTTAGAAAGGTTGTATATCAATCTGGAAAGTGCTGTGAACATGATGTTATCATAATGGTACCATATGCCAGTCGACTACTTACAAATCATCCATGCTTCTCTCACTTGGTAGATTTTATAAGCATGATAAAGAACTTGATTCCCCTCATGCTTACACTGACTTTATATCAGTATACTTCCATGTTTTACACAGGTAAAAGAAGGGAGAAATACTTGGAACAAACCCTCTAAAATACCTTTAAGGATCTTAAAATGGCTGCATCAAGTAACAGGTTTTACTATTCAAGAATTTGTCTCAAAACCAGATGTGAATATTGAGATTCAAACCCTATGAAAGAGTAGAATATGCTCCCAAAACACTTTCCCTAGACGTACAATCTACAGAAATAGGTTATATGCTTTAACTAAAGAGCTTTGGAGCTTTTAATTTACCTCCTTGTTTTGGCTACATAAGGAGGCAACTGTAAATACTCCTTATAGTTTCTCTATAGCTTTTTCCGGTCTTCTTTGTTCTAGAGATAGATTTCCACATGTTCACAATACTGCATCAACCTCACAAGAAATCACGTACCATAAGACTTGTGATAAAAACAGGTCAGCAAAAGTCTAGATCTTAACAAGGAATCCAAGAAAAAAGGTTAAGGAAAACTTCAGCTGCATAGCTGAACTTAAAAGAACCTGGACCCGTTGCCACTCATATGTACCAGTTAAATATAGATACTAAAAAAAAGAAGGAAAAAAGGGATTTGTTCACAAGTTTCACTCTCGGGTAACCTTTAAGCTGTCATATTCCGACAGTTCTCTGGTGCCTTTTTAACCCTTTAAAATATTTTTCAGAGTGACTATTAGTGCTCCTAAAACGTTTTGGGTTGAAAAGTCTAGAAAATTCAGTATATGAAGTTAGAGCACAGAACTATTTTCACTCAGCTACTCTGTCTTACTCCTCTTCCAGGCAGAGCATCTCTCTAGCAATGAATCTGATTTCAGCCTCATGCCTATTCATTCATTAGCCTTTACAGTCGGGCTGTTACTGGGAGAAATTCTCAGTGCCAGTTACTGCAAAGGAAAAAGTTAGGCCTACCAGTTCTAGTCTTGTTTGCAATCTGGTGCAAGTTGGATGTACTCTTCTTTCCTGATGCATTTCTGTGAGCAGGCTAAGCAGTGACCTTCATCTTGCCTCTCTCTTCCTCTCTCAGAAAGCAGCTTTCATACAAATTTCAATACTTCCCTTTAGAGCAGCAGCCAGACAGTAGAAACTGCCTGAAGGGCTCAGCACTACTGTTCATATACAAGTGTTTGTAAAAACATTAATCTTGGAGAATTCTGGACTTCTCTTTGGACATCCTGATTGAATACCTCACATTCTCTGGGCTGTAGCCTGCTGTTTGATAGCTACTGAAGTCTGATCTTCCAAAGGTTGTACTGTATTGTCTCTTCATGAATTTGGTACATAACCTTTAATATTCCTAAGGTAAGGATCATATTTGTGAACTCTTAAGCAAAATTCCTCTTCTCTATACGTATACACCAGTTGTACATCACCCACAGGAACCACACAGGAGTGTCATGTGGCTGAATTCATCTGGCAAACATTAAAACCAATTCTATCTGGGATTTGTCTCCTTTGAGAGTAACTCTTTTAATTTTCTATGGGCTTTTTTATCTCTGCCCTTAACACACAGAACTTCCTCACTGAGGTTTCAATCAGTTTTGTGCAAAGAAAAGTACCAACTGCTGCTGCAGCACGGTCAGGCTGCACAGTGCAGAACAATCAGGTTGATTTTTTCATCTTTTCCATTAACATCTCAACAACCCTTTCCAGGGGTAACTCGTTTACTCTCAGTGGTAACTGGGACCATTCTCTTGATCCCAGGTTTTACCTATTAGTCCCTGTGAGACAGCTGGGGAAAGACTCAGTTGCCTAAACAGGATAATTTGAGACACCTGAGGGAAAAAAAAAAATGATATCTGCATTGGGCACCAGGTATAATGTGTGTCTCACAGGACAACTGAATGCTGGTGGAGCAGCAAGTAGAGACCAGGCAGGGCACCCTGGAGAGCCTGAGATGCCTGCAAGCCCTGAATCCAACCTGCAACTACCCCATAGTCTACAATCCATCACCATCAGTGGAGAAATTCCCAGCTACTTTGGCTTTGATTGGCACTAGACTCTGACCTGCAGTTTCAGAATTTCCTTTACACAGCTATGCAGGGGAGAGAGGAACAGCATAAACAAGCCTGTGCCTCCCAGCCCTCCACTGCAAGATGCAACCAGAATTGATAGTTGCATAAGATGACAATAAGAACAAAGCGCAAACAGGTATTTCAAACCCCCAGTGGTACAGATGGATGTTTTGTAGGAGCCCACCACACACTCTCTATGCACCTGGAAGAACACAAAGCCCAACAGCAAGCACACATGTTGGAATAAACAAATGTAAAACTAGCGCAGGCACCACACTTCCCCACTCCCCAATGCCTACAGCCCCCACACTTGAAGAAAAAGAGTTTATAGCTTTTATATCAAGTAACTGTGAACTGTATAAAGTCTCCATTTAAATTTCCACCCCAGAGATTTGCACAGCAGTACTGCAAAAAAGTAGTAATTATACAGCAGCTTTTCAATATGCAATGGAATGCAGCACTTCTCTTTTTAAGCTGAACAACCAAAGTGGCATTGTAAATATGATATTTAAATAGTAGCTCAAACCACATGGTTTTGAAAACAATAACCAAGCACATGCTTTTCAGAAGCACAGAATCAGAAGTTATTTCACAGACAGGGAGAAAAGGTTTGCAGGAATTGTGATCATGCTACAGAAAAGTGGTTTATAGAGGCTGTACTTCAAGGTACATTCACAGTTCCAATATAATTAACTGTTTTCAGGGATTTATAGTTTTGATGTATGCATTTGCTCAGATATTAATTCTGCTGCCTAGCACAGAAAGCATGATGGGTTATTCAAAGTGAAAATGGCTGAATGCCCCATTCATAGCAAATGTGCCACTTTTTGAAGGAGAGCATTGGCTTCTAGTTGATACTTTGGACTATTAATTTATATTTACTTGTAAAAACAAGAGATCAACTGAGTCCTTTTCAACAAGCAAAAACCAGGAACAATATAAAGCAGCCATAGAGCATATATTTTAACTTGGCCAAGTTTTTTTTAACAAAATCAATTTTGAAGAAGTAGATGACGGGCAACTGGTAAGAAAGACAACCCTGATGTTTCATTTTGAAAACAGGCAGTGACCACACAATCATTTTCAGTGTTTCAGATGTTGGAATACTTTCACTGTAAAACTTCTACAAATTTACTCAGATACTAACAACAAAAATAAAGAAAACTAAGTTCAACAATTTGAACAGTGAGGAAGCCTCCAGAGGCTGTGACCAACAAAGAAGTACTCTTGCACTTGCATTGCAACCAGCTTTGCAAACATACAGAATTACCCTTAAAAACGTATTTATTGCCCTAAGCCACTTCAGGTGCCTCACACTGACTATAACAGACTCCAGAGCAGGTCCCACAAACACAAACTTGTTCATAAGCTTTTGCAAGAGCAGATCCTCAGCCTGTAAAAGATCACATAAAATCCAACCCTATGATGAGACTGTTCAGTTGATTTACTCACCTCCATTTAGCACTACTATAAGCAAGGCAATGCACCTAAAGGAATCCATCCATCAGACATTACTCCAACAAGAAAAATTTATGGGATTTAATAACCAAGTGGACATGTATGGAAGGTCCAAAGAGATAGTGGGACAGCAAAGCTCTGGCTGCACTCTAAGAGGTGTTCAAGTATGGGAAGGATTCAGACTGAGACTTGGCTACCCCAGAAAAACCTCCACAACACTTAGCCTCTTATTGTAAAGTTAAGAGACATAACATCCAATCACCTGACTTGAGATATCCATTACCATAACACAGGACAGAGCATGACTGAGGGCAGTCCCGTGTCCCCATTCCCACCACCCCCAGTCTAACAGGATACTGAGGGCAGACAGGCTGCTATGTTCTAGTTAATGTATTTGTTACGTATTTGTGCTCTAAACCAGGAGGTAATAAAGATATGAACTGCAGGCTTCGTTTTAGTTAACTCTGGACTTTCTTCCAGCTGGGTGGAGGCTAACCCCAGCCTTCACAGGATTTTGGGATGACAGGGTTTATTTAACTCTCCAATTCCTGTGATACTTTGAGAGATGACTGCCTTGGTTTCACAGAACACAGATCCTTTGCCCGCCATTCTGGGCCAAGTGCTTGCAAATGAATATTAACTAACACAAGCATTAGCACTGTTGTGCTATCACCTGAGAATCCCAGCTGAGCACTGAATTAGGGACCTGATGTCCTGATACTCCTAAACTTCCCTCTCTTTGTTAAGAACTATATGGCAGGATGGCCAGAGTCCTTTAAATGATAAAAAAGGGAATGTTTGGCAGCAGCAAGTAGCACCAGCGAGATTCCACCAGCTCCCCAACCTCAAGAAACTAAGGCTACACACTGCCGCTTACAACTTCTCCCTTGTGCCCTTCCCTGCCCCAAAGACCCCCTTCATCGGGAGCACTGCTGAACACACACAGGGGAAGGCTCCACAACCCAGACAGTGAAGCTTCCGCCCGAGAACTCTCGGCCGCGCATGGCAGCAGCTCGAGGTCGGGGACACGCGGGGACCAAACCTGCCTCCTGCAGCCAGAAGAAAGTTCGTGCAGACTACGACACCCCAGTAAGCCATGCGGGAGCAGGGGGCTTGTGAGAGAAGCGCGAGTAGGGGAGAGCCCTAATAAAGCCATAAGATCTTACTACCCACGCACGGATCTCATAAATCAACACTTCCAAAACCACCAACGAGAACCCAAAGAAAGATCGAGGGAACGGACAGAATCGGAAAGCTGGAGAGAGACTGCCTCCGCCCGGCTCGTCCTGGATGCCTGGGCAGTTCCAGGAGGAGCAGGGAAGGGGGCTTCATCCTTTGCAGCCTGAGGGTTCAGGGGGGAGCTCCTTGCCCCACAGCAACAGCGCCGAGAGTAAGCGGGGCGTGAGGAGCCACAGCTGCAGTCACTGGGGCTCCGGCGCCGCGTTACCCGCAACTCCCAGCCCCCGTCCCGACTCGCACCTACCTCGGCGGGACCAGAGCCCCGCCGTCGGGGCCGGATCCGCGGCTCTACGGCGGCGGCAGCGCGACGCTGCGAGAGGCGGCGGCAGGAGACGGCGACCGGCAGCAACGGCAGAGCCGGAGCGCTCGCACGGATGCGCCGCGCCGGGGCCGCTGCCCCGCACGGGGAGATGCTGCTGCTGCTGCGGGGGACTCCGTGAGCCTCTTTGGCTCTGTTAGGAAAGTTACCACGGCCACACGACCCACCTTAAACCCGCCTCTCCGCAGGACCCGGGGGAGGGCGGGGGAAGGAGGGAGGAGACGGGGGTGGGGGCTCGGAAGCCATTCGTTTCCCAGCGCTGAGCCAAGTCCACAGCAGCATCTCCCGGGCTATCGCTCCGGGGTGCAGGGCTGGGTGTGCCGGTGCAGCCCCAATCCCGCAGCAGCTGGGCTGGGGCCGCGCTCCGCTCCCCGCGGCTGGATCTCGCTTTTACGCGCTGTACCCGGGAGCCAGCTTCTGCGCGCAGAAACTTTCCCGTTTCCTGCAGCGCTGACGCTGTTTTTTTGGCTTATTCGTTTGGTGATGGTTGGTTTGGCAGCTCGTTGTTTATTTAACCATTTGTTGTTTGGGAGAAGAGGGATCTAGTCCTAAAGACTTGGGGTTTGTGTATTGGTTTGTTTTCCTAAGCTAGATTCAATTAGAATACCTTAAGCAGACTAAAAGGAAAAAGAATCAGCCCAACACCCCGGCATCCCGAGGTTGCCGCCTGAACAGTGAATGTGGGAAAGAGGAAGGAAACTCTATAGCTGAGGCAGAAACACTCGGCGGCTCAGCAGAGGGTAGGAGATGGGAAAACCCCAGTATTCCTGCCTCCTGCGGCTGAAAGGAGGGGATCTACCGAGAAGAGAGCTACCCAACTCCACGGATGTGCTTAGCGGGAGATCATGCAAACTTCTGGACCCATTTCAAGTTGCAAAGCGAGGGACCTGCACACACACACGCAGTAGTAGCGGCGTGTAGGCATAGGGAAACACACGCAGCTCTCGGACTGCCTGAAGCAGCCCCTGGATGGAGAAGCTGGCTAGAGCTGATAGCACGCAAGGCTGAGGGGATGCTAATAAAGGAAAGCGCCAGGGAAAAATTACCTCTTCTCTAGCATCCTCTACTGTCCAGATCATCTGCCCTTGTGTTGTCAAATCGGCTGCTCCACTGCTGCTTTTTAGGTGGCTCCTTGCAACTGGATGCTCACAGAAGCATCACACAAGGAAGGAATTACACCCCACAGCCGTCGTTTTCTTCCTGAAAGACACACCAGCAGTTACAAATATATCATGATAAAATAATTAGATCAAATGCTTGTGACAGGTGATTTGAGCAGCTGCACTAACTTAGCTCCTGATCAGCTATCTTGTGCTTGCACGGTCTTTTTCAAGATGAAATGCTCTATTTGTGGTATGCACTATTACTTCTTATTTTGTA
This sequence comes from Myiopsitta monachus, assembly GCA_017639245.1. NCBI lineage: Eukaryota > Metazoa > Chordata > Aves > Psittaciformes > Psittacidae > Myiopsitta > Myiopsitta monachus. The sequence goes on along the minus strand of CM029921.1, from coordinate 2,374,870 downwards.
ATGAGAATAGTAACATTGGCTGAGTTCCTCCTTTTTCATCATCTCCGTATGTAAGGAACATAAGACCAAGTCCCGTTTTGATCATGTACCAAGATCGCTAATAGAACTTTTTTGTCATTGCAAGCCACATGATGAATCCCCACATTGTACAATATTTTATGTACATAGGAAGCTGCCAAAATCCTTTGTCCTGCACTGTGTGTTTCTTGGTAACATGCCAGTATATGACTGCAGGTGATGGCAGCGTTTCAAAATGGATAGTTTGGGCCAGATTTCAGATACCAGTTCCATAAAGAACTCTTTGCAATCTCCCAAAAACCCCTCTCTACTCCCACCACTGTCTTTTTCTGTCTCCATATTCCAAACCTGCACCTTACTGCGTTGTCCTGGTTTGCAGCCTTCCCAAAATTTTGCAATCACCTGACCAGGAGAGCAGAACAGTGGAGCACATGATGCTGGAGTGGATGCTGCCTTCCCCACCTGTTCTCTGCAAGCTCAGCTCTCTCCTTAACTCCAGAGGCTACTTTTCCTCGTTAGCTATGGCTAAGGCAGCCTAGCCAGGATCTGCAGCACTACTGGTGTCTGAAATTAATTCATCCCCATCTTTCCTGACCTGCCTTTAATTATTTTTACAAACATCCTAATAATGAATATCAATAATAAATTAGCAATCGTGTTTGTTTATTAAGTTATTTTCAATATTTAATAAAATTTAAAAGACCAAATTTGAACTAGATTTACTGAATAAAGAAAGATAATTAGGTTCTGTTGTTTGTATAAGAATATTACAAACACCAGTTGCTCTATACTGATGGCATTGTTTATAACTCAGGTTTGTCACCAGCTTCCAGTTGGGGAACTATTTAGCCTCCCTGATTTTTCTTTTTAGAATGTAAGACGCTGTCTGAGATGCAGGGAGACAAAACCAGTCTGCTGAAGACAAATTGGGCCATTTTTATGCTACAGTTTGGGGTTTGTCTTTCAGATTTCTCTCTAGAACTTTCCAAAGAAGTGTCCTGTCAAACTAGGGCTGCCCTGGGTATAAAAACCACAAGATATTAAACTGCAGCTGTTTGAGACAAAGCATTCAGCCCTCCTTTCTCATGTCAAATCCCATCCAACTCAGCCATTTTGTTTGGATAGTATAGTCCTGGTATTCTCCGCAGTAAGGTTGTCTACTTGAAGGGTAGTAGATAGACATTAGAAATGTCAATAAATCTGTCTATGGAAGTGTTTTACATTTGGGGGTGACTACTTACATGCTTATTTTTTATTAGCCTCTAAATGCAACTCCCTCTAAAAAGACATTCAGCATAAACAGCATTAGACTGCAGCACACTGATTCTTGCTCAGTGTCCTGTTTTTAAAATGCACTGTTTACGAATAAAAAGATAGTTTGGCTTTTTTCTTCTTATTGTTGACTCAACAAGTCTTGCCCAGAGTTAGAACTCTGTGAACCCAAGCTGAATCTTCAAGCTTAGCTAGATTCTTCCATAAATCAGAATGAGTGGTTGAAATTCTGAAGGACAAAATAACTCTTAGTTATGGATGCACAGCCTTAGTTTGGTGAAATGATATCTTTGATTATCCCCATGCATCCTGAGCACCAACATGGAAGTGAGAAAAGAACTGGGGGAGGGAAGGCAAAAAAACCCAAGACTGCACTGCAAGAGTGACTCTGCAGAGGAAAACTGCTTAATAGTTCTGCTGATAATGTGTGAGCTGGAGAACAATTCATTTCTCTCTACTAGAGCTCAGCTGGGTGACAGGAGTTTAAAGGAGAGCAGCTCTTTCATAAAGGTGAACAGGTCCTTCAGTACAGGCAGACTACACCAGGTTGAAAACACCAAAGTCACCAGTAGCTTTGCCACTGAATTCTGGGGGAGGCAGAGTTTTACCCTGGGAGAAGATCTGCTGAGTAAGAACCAGCCACTTGTACATGCTTGCTCTTCAAAGTCAAACCACCTTCTAGGAGTATTTTTACTGCTTTCATTTGCTTGCTTCTATATAACCAATTCAAACTAGTTCCTTATCCACTTTTTCATTTTCCATACAATCCTTTTTCTTCAAGGGGAGGTTGGGCCTCAGAAAATAGCAGCTCAATGAACCATGTTAGTGTTTGCAAAAGCATCTGTTTTCAACCCTCAAAAATGATTACACATTTAATATTAAAGCTCAAGAAACTAAATATGCATATTTTGTATCTGAATGAAAAAATATCATAGAAAATAATGTTTGGAAAACAAAGCTTTGCAGATATAACATGAACTTTGAGTTATTTTTTATAAAACCAATCAGGGTTTTAGTTTATGCATCATTCTGTTCCCTGCAATAATATGCTGTCTGTGCAATCAGTGATGATAAATGGTACATAATTGTAAACCTGATATTGGTTTTCAATATTGAATTCATCATTCTGTCCTCTTAACACATATTAAATACTTTAAAAAATTTATATATGTGTTTGATTTATCTGTGATTTTTTTCCAATATGTAAAATTTATTAGTTTTCTAGTTTTTGTGAAACTACGAGGAGACAACATCATTAATAACACTGAATAATAGTGTTGGCCTCGGTTATGCACAACTCCCTTCTACCAATACAAAATGTCCAAATCAAACACACACATATTACTTGTAGGCAGTGTAGGAAATGCAGTCTTAACTAGAGCCAGTTGTGCACATATTCTGTTTGACTTCCCTGATCTACCCAAATAGTGATTTGCGAGAATTTATTCTCACTTAGGAAGCAACTCCCGCATTCATAGGACCTGTACTTTGCTTTATTCTCTCTCAGAACTGTTGGCTAAGCTACCAAGGTTGGAAAAGTAATATATCTCAATCCAAAGGCAGAAAAAAAGCTTAGCTATCGTTCAGAGTTTTGAGTCCACTCCAGAGACATTATTTTACCTTTTATCATATGGATATGATATGGATATGGACCTATTCTCTCAAATCCAACACTTCTCTCAAATTACCCCAAAACCTTTAATGAACAGGTAATGGAAAAAAGAAAATAAATTAGAAAACATTAATAGAATCCCAGGTTGGAAGGGGCCTCAAAGATCATCTGATCCAAGCTTCCTAGGCAAGCATGACCAGGGCTAGATGTTCCAGCACTGTGTCCAGCTGAAATCCAGCATTAACCCTCTATAACACTGGCAGAATTATACAGAAACTCTTCATCCAATTCAAATAGACAGTAAACATGTAGGGCCCAATTCAGTGTCAGAGAAGGATATCTAAATAAATTGACAATCACTCTATAACACCTACATTCTTATTCATCTTATTGAGAGTTATGCACATGAAGTGAGAGGTGAAGAGGCCTCTCAATTAAAAAAATATGCAAAGCTGCATATACAATGCATAATTAATAGCAATGTCATATAGGTCAACAGCAACCGTTGCCTTTCTAGTGAAAATTTCATTGTGGATAGTCTCAAAGAGTAGGTATTTTTCTATCAAGAAAACATATACTGCAGCTGAAGCAGGAAACCAATTGCTTCCAAACACTTCTTCACCTTCATGCTTTTGAGAGTTAAAAGACAATTTATCTGTCAGGCTCCTGTGCATCTGCAGGATGTTCCTTTTAGTACTGGCTGAGGTGGAATTAAGGGTATGGGAGGAATTTAACTGATTCTGAACTCTACACCACCAAACAGGCATCTCCAGGTTGAACATTATTAGCTGTATTTGTGAATTAAAAGCTGCACAGACTATTACCAGTCCCTTGAGCTTGTCCAGTCATTCAGTGAGCCATTACTTAAAGGCTGTACATCTATATTTCCTTAAACTTAAGTTCAACCACACTGGAAACATGCTGGTACTGATGTAGTGATACAAAGCACCAGAATTTCTCCTTCACTGAAACCTAAAGGCTGGAACAGCCATGAGCACATGCAGACCAAAAAAGGTGCATAGAATCAGCAGCTGAAGAAGAATGTTTATTCACATCATCTGCCTACACCAATACAGTGAGGTGCCCTGAAGTTCTGCTCCCTCACTGAAACCCAGGAGACTGCATTCCCTCAGGATATTCCCCTCTGGAGAAAGCTGCCCAGAATATCCAGACAGCGACAGCAAACCAAATAAGTTAAAAATGAGGACTGAAGCAGATAGAAATTCTTGCAGTTGGCATTCTGAAACAAGTCTGTGTGATATCTTTGTTTATACCTTATGTACAAGTACTTCTAAATATGCTGGGGCAGGCCTATCATCAAGCTTAGCCCATTTTCTTCAAGCATCTGTCTCCAGATAGACCTAACATTATGGACAGAACTCCAGACAGACAATATTACGGCCAGAACTTAAATCTGTATGAAATGTACTGTTACAGCAATTGGCATTATTTGGACACGCTGTGGAAGGCACATTGCTTTGCTATATTTCTATTAAAAGACATTTTGAGTGCACGGGTCTTGCATTCTGTGAGGAATGGGTTTTGTTACAGAAAGGAGAAGCTGAAAGATGCTGTGAATTCATCTTTATGATAGATTTCTGAATGGATTTTTACCCTGAAGTTTTAGGAACTAGTTGAATGCGAACACTGAATATAAACATTCTCTCAGCTCTCCCCTTTTTCTATGTCCATATTTATCTTTAGCTACTATAATATATTTCCATTAAGGGAACACCCAGAGTTCTTAAGACCAGGACTTCCTTTATGCCATCTATTCACAGCAATATACAATCTCAAGAAAAAAAATAATGCAAGCAAGAGTGAAAGCAAAATAGAAGAAAAGCACCTGCCTACAGTTGCGATGTTAAAACAGGGAATAAAACCTGAGGGTGCAAAATTCTGCCACCTGGACTTGTGTATCAGTGCTGCAGTCTGCTGTCCTCATCATCAGTGGGCTCAGCATGGGACTTTTGGAAAGAAGATAATCTGAACTTTCTTCTGCTCTGGGATTTTTTGTTACTGCTTTTATTCTTCATTGCAGAGATGAGTAGCCTACAAAGGTATTCCGTTCTGCATAAAACATCTCCTGTTACAGTGAAATCTAAAGATACACCCTTACATTGATTGTAATGACTATTGGACTGGACCACAAATTATTTTATGCCTCACGCTTCTACTTGCAAAAAACAGCAATAGCATTCCATGTTCTGGTTAATATTAACTTCTGTACAGAATCTAGGTTTGTACTGCATATGCTACAGATATGATCATTATAATGGCCATATCCAAATTTTCAAATTCCAAGGATTTATACTGACATTTTAAATGTTAAAAAAACCAAGAAAAGCTTAACAAGAAATTCCCACCAGTTTTATTTCAGTTTTCAAAGAAAATTTATGAAGACTTAGCTGCAAATATTTCTTTACATTTTCATCTAGCTCAATAGGCATTCACAGAATCAAAGAAGTCAGGATCTGCCAGTTAATCCACAAAATTACAGCACCCACAATGCATTTGTTTCCCTGTTTTGCCACTTTACAAGGAGAAAAATCTATTTCTAAGCTATTTTTGGTAATGTATGACTAAGTTGCAAAATTAAAACTAGGAAATTAATAACTACATGGCATTTCAATCCCATCAACTCTAATCAACATAAATCCATTCTAATTAAAACCTGCAAATCCTAAGGATACCAAACAGATAGCCCTCTGTTACTGGGAGATGACAACAACAGGCTCATTACATACAAAGGCAGAGTATGGAAACCTCTGAAAGAGGCCATGATGAAACAGTATTAAAAGTATTCCTATATTTTTAGAATACCATTAGCCCCCAGTAATCTCTAATTAGCAAAAACAAACATAATTTTTGTCCTTTAAAACTTAAAGAGAGCTTCCACAAGCTAAATGAAGGATCTGAAAGAAGTGTACAACTTCACAGGCTGACAAAGGCTACTGTTTATCACCACCATGAACCCAGAAATAGCACAGTGATGTAAAGCATGTTCTGATCAGCATGATAAATAACACATGTCAGTTTAAATAATACAAATTATGTCACTGTCTCAGAGCCATTGCTTCAAAGTCAAAACACCTTAAATCTTGACTCTATCTTTAGGACTTGACCAAAAGCATCAAAGAGAATCTTCGCACTGACTCCCTTGGGCCTCACAATTACCTTGCGTCCAGAAGTGGAAAAAGACTGTCTATCAGCTTCACACATCTTAATTCAGGAAGCTACTCATTTCTCCTATATTTGTGCACTTTAAATTGGCATCAGCTTTAAGTACGTAACACTGAACATCAAGTTTACCTGGTTCTGGGTGATGTTACACTAAGATCAATAGTTTCCCTATCACTGCACTGTCAGGTAAAGAACGGAATCCAAACTGAGCTTGGGTGTATATTATTAGTACACATTTACAGCAGGTGATACTGACACTTTGGGGTTTAAGGGGAGACCCCCTCTTCGCCCAGATCTAAATTAGCTCTTTTAAAAAAGGCATCTTGTGTCTATTGGCTGTTTTTCTCTACAACCAACAAAAAATTAAACAAATGCATTTGTTTGGCAGGCAGTGGTTGTCACCCTGCCAATTAGCTGAACAGGAAGCAAACAAGCTGCTGACCTTCCTGGGCAAGCAGTTGCTCCGTGGCAATCAAATGAGATTGTAGGAAGGGCTGTAGCCCAGACAGTTATTATCATAGATCACCACAAACTTACTCTACCAGTGCCCTGGAATTATAGTAACAGCAATGAACCACAGAAGTATGAAGCTGGAGGGAGCCAAAGCCATCATTATGTCTGGTGGTTTCCAAACTGTAATTTATGAAATCATCACAAGCACTGTCTTCATTATGTTTTCATCAACCACTGACACTAAGGGGAGCTGGTGGTCAGCAGAGAAATCTTGAGAGCTGACGGTGGTTTGGCTACGCTGGAGAACCTGGGAATCACAGATGTGGTTACTGAAACAAGGAGCAAGTTACACCTAGACTACTCCTAACATTTAATTAGTTGTTCTTACAGATCTCCAGTGAATGATATTTCACAATCTCTTTATGCAGACTGTGCCAGAATTTAATACAATGATGTTGTTTAAGAATTTTATGGTAGTTGTAGTTTCATTTGCAAAACTGCAAATTTGGGTTTGGGGTGCTTTTTATTCTTTTAATGAAGAAGAAAAATGGAATGTCACATATATAAATGGTTGGACAGCATTATATTTAGAAAAGCAAGAAAAACAAATCATTTTTCATCCTCGCCTACTGTGATGAGCACTGGTACTAGCTTAGTAAAATAACTACTCCCTCTATGTTTTCAGTGTGAAGCGACACAGTTAGCTTTTGCTTTCATATGGCATGCTCTGGAAGCCATATCTGGAAAAGCAAGAGGACTGCAGTGAATAATGAGGAGGGAAGCTTTAGTAAGGTTCCTCAGCTATGAGCATGCAGACTCTTCAGGTGAAACTTTCATCTAAGTCTCCTCTGCATTTCATACCAGTGGATCAAACAAACAGGAGAAGCTGAAAAGTAGACTGAGGTAAAAATATGTTGGGACACAGAAAGATGTCATAATAGATAAAAAGCTACAGTCTCTCTTAAAAAGGATTTTTCTGCTTCATATTCCTATTGTCTGACATCAGGCCTGAATAGAAGAAACCAACTTGATAAAATACAGGCAAAAAAAAAAAAATCATGCAAGAAAGTAATGGAAATGCTATTATAGATGTTTATGAGTATAAATAGTTTTGAAATGAAACTGTCAAGCCCAGCATCAGAAATGCTGTAGAAATAAAGTAATTTTAATGGTCAGCCTGCTGCAACTATATAAATATTCTGTAGCTCCTTTCACAGCCTCACATACCATAATTCATGGGGGTTTTTATCTGACATATGGGGAGACATGAGTTAGAGACTCAAGGGAACAGAATCTAACAGAGAAGCAGAAATGGATCAAGGGAAGATAAGGAACAGAAGTCATCAATGGGAGATATAACATTTCAAAAATGAAACTGAAGGGATGGGACATACCAGAAGGAAAACAAAGAAGGGGTGGTGAGATAAGCTGGAAAATAACACACTGCACTCCATTGTAAGCAGAAAGATTGAAATAACCCAAAATTGCCCCTCCATCTTCCTTAGACGCTTCTAAAAGTGTAGGCTGTCATATCTGAAAGAGCATTCAGATCACCTGACTCTAAGCACAGAATGTTCTGCCACAGAACTGGGTCTGCTCTTTTCCCTTCAGTTTGCACCAGCAGAAAACCTTTCTCTTACCTGCAGCTGCACTCAGTAGTCCAACACGTGGTGCACCTTTTCACAAGTGGTGCTTCGCACATCCTCAGTCGCGCACACTCTATCCTGGAATGTGGAATCAGGATTAGAGAAAGAGCAGAAAATATATCTAAAATAAGCATCAATATGAAAAAAAAATATAAAAAAATCAGGCTGTCTCTTACTAGATTAAATGAACATTATGATATTTGATGGACATTCTCACATCCTTCATGTTCCCAGAAAGTTCTGTATCTTATCAGCTGCCACATAAAGCAGCTCCATTTCTAGAGCTAAACACAAAGTTTTCTGAACAGGATGTGTTGAAATGCTGTCTTCTTACTGATCTATATTTATAATATCTTAGGCAGCCTCTTCACACCTGAAGCATTGACATTAAATGATCCATCTTACAACATACATGACAGATTTTCCCTTTGGAGGTCACAGGAACAGCCAGAGGTGACAAACTGCCTGATGTGCGACCCTCTTCTCCCCAGGGAAACTCTGTATTCTGGTCCAGACTGTTTGACAAAGAGTAAGCCACTGCTCCAAAGTTTAATTTCTTCTTCTGACAATATTTTTCATACCTTATTTTTTCTTGACTTTTTATTAGCCAATTAGACAACTTCCTCATTAACATAGCAGCTCAAGTCTCTTTCAGTAACTTATAAAAGATTATACTACCAGCTTAATATTTTCATAAACCAGAATGAAATCTACTATTTACAGTCAAGGGTAATGAACAAAGAGAGTGGATATTTGGCTCAAATCCTGGCTGGGGTACTCAGCTGGCATGTGACCTCAGACACGTAATTTGGTTTTCTTTGGTTTAGTTCAAGCACTTATAAATTTGTCCAAGAAGCAAGACCCTTCTGAAAAGCTCCAGCCTTTGACCTCATCCTGCATGAAGAAACTCCACTTCAAAGCCTCAGGCTGAATGATGCAGCAAATACTTCTTCAGCTTTCTACCCCTACAGACTATGCAGTTGCTCACATAACTTTAGCTCTCCAACATAATAGTGAATTATGACATGTAAATGTTGCACTATTTAACTACAGTACAAAACTTATAGCCCATATTTTAACACTTTATTCAAAAATTAAAAAGGCTCACATGTGAAGGCTGCTGCTTTATTTAAGACAACGGCAACAAAGAACTACTTATTCTTTACCACTGGACTTTAGATCAATTTCCCTTCTATATTTATACTGATCTGTAAATAAAATAATTCCTAACTGCCCTCTAAGAGAACAAACCCAAAAAAGGTATTTTCTCTATTTCATTTTAAGTCTACCCCTCCAGAAAGTTCTAGGCAGTAGCTTGATGTGTAGTAACAAAGTTGCTTGGGCTGTTTAGTCTTGAGCAAAGAAAACTTGAGGGGAATTTTATCTGTGTGTGTATAGTTCCGTCAGAGGGAGTAAAGAAAACAGACCCAGACTCTTCTCAGTGGTACTCATTGGCAGGATGAAAACTGATGGGCAGAAACTGAAAGCAAGGAAAGTATACCTGAAACTAAGAAAAAACTATTCCATTATGAGGGTGGTCAGGCATGAAGATGAGCTTGTGCAGTTTCTACCCTTGGAAATATTCAAAACCCAACTGAACATGGTCTTAGTCAACCTGCTTAATGAAGAGGGTTGAGACACCTCCTGAGGTTCCTCCTACCCTCAACTTGTCCATGATTCAACACATGGAGTGCCAAGTGACATAGTGAAGGCAACACCGGTATGCATTACCCTGCAGGGTCTGACACCTTAGCTACAACTATTTCCCCATCACACTACTAAGATTCAAATGTGATTAGAGGAGATGCACTATTTTGTCAAGTATTAACAAGTGGCAGTTTGGCAACTATATGAAATATGTGGCACTCAGAGGACAGTTGGTGGTTTTTTTTTTTTACTTTGATAAGACTTTGTGGATGAAAGCAGTGAAGAAAAGAACCTTAAATACATATCCTGCTCCCATGAAAGCATGCAAAGAAAAAAGGTTCTACTTAGCATGCAGAAGCTCGGTCTAAGTGCTAATAAACAGCAGTTACAGAGTTTTGCTCTCATGGTTGATAATCCAGATTCTTCCTATCACTAGATAAGTATTTTTTCCTACATAGGCAGTTACAGAAGGCTAACTGGGGTCCCTGACGCTGATGTAAGCAAGGCCATTGGAAGTAACGTCTCAGCTTTTAGCATGGGGTGATGTCCTGAATTTCTTCAACTTTACCACATTCAAACTCAGTAGTTAGTATCACAACAACAAAGTTTTTAACCAATTTGAAAAAAGAGCAGACAGATGGTGAACACACTCTCACCTAGATCACTCTAATAGAAGCATTTTAGCAATATCAAGAAGAAATTTTGCATAATGACTGCAATATGAAGTCATAACAAAACTATTTAGCATTTGTGATGAAAGCCTTAAGGACAATGACAAAGGCACCCATTAATAAGACATTCAGCAGCAGAGTATCCCCACTAGAGTTGGGCAAATGCTGCAATCCGTGTCCCTTGGATATTCATTTGAATTTTTAAATGGATTTCTTTTGACTGTTCACATCCCTTTTGTGCTCAGTTTCCACTAAGAGCAAATGAGCTTTAATAAGGGGAATAATCATGAAAAACACATTTTAAGCTGGAACATTTGCCAAATGAAAACCTTAAATTGCACAATCAGTGCAGCACATACGCCATTTTATGACTTTTAAACTAAAAACAAAATGTCCATTGTTGGTCAGTTTTCACACACAGTAAGAGCGTGAAACAAATAATATCATTACATACAGAACTGGGCAGCATAAGTTAAAGTATTACGATATAAAATTAGGGGTATACTTGACTATTTGATGGCTAGCACTTGGTACTTGACAATCATTTTTACTTTATTTTTTCATTTGTAAGCAATTAAAACCAAATAGAGTATACTGTTATTTACGCAGCCCAGCCAAGCAGTGTGATTTGTCAGAGGTAGAGAAGTTATAGGCATAAAATCTTTACTCATAGCTTTTAGTGAGAAAAAGATAAAGCCCCTAAGATACACAGCTGCAGGCCAAAAATATTCTACAATATATTTTCCTTTAGGTTCAATATACATCTCTGAGCTCCAAGGAAAACCTTTTGTACCTCATTTGTAGAACAAATCACAACATCAGAGCTCCCCACAGATCAACCCCATTTAATTTCTTATGATAGGAGGCAAAGAGGAAATTAATCAGTTTCACACAGAAATTTCTTGTTATTTTGAAAGCAAGGGTAAAAGAAGTCACCCTTGCAATTCTGTTTCCTATTTACTGTGGCATATAAATAAATAAACCTTGGAGCATTATATTGTACAGGGCTGATTCCAAACTTGAGCTAGATATACTACAGAGAGCAACCCCAATTTGGTAGTGGCTGGAAAAGGTGACCTGTTAGGTCTTTCCATCTCTAACTGTGATTATCCTTTGAACCAGTGCAAGAGCTACTCCAGCAGCCAAGGCATCACATAGCATCATTTCAAGGGAAAGGCTCCAACCAAACCAACCAAATCAAACCAAAGGCATTTTGATGGCAAAAAGAGTGATATGGTGAATTCCTCCTCTGATCTATCTAAATTGTTTTCATAATTTCTAGCATAACAAATTGTTATTGTATGAAAGCAGAAATACTGGAATCCACCAAAATACTTTAATCTACAAATAATCTAAACCTCCTTAATCAGCTAAAGCTTAATATTATAATAATGTTACTGTAAAAGCTCTTTTCCTTTAGATAATGTCTGAAATATTTCATCAGTAAACGCAGTAAAACTCCATGAATAAACAAAGTAAAGGTACAGAAGCAATTGAAACAAAATAGTACATGACTTTGCAATTCAGTGATGTAGTAGCTTTTGAACTGCAGCCAAGGAGGAAAAGGGTAGTGGGAAGAAAATCAAATGCATTCTACAGTAAAATATCAGGTATTGTGATAAATTGCTTTTATGCCTCCAATAATTGTAAACATCATGCAGCTTCATATTCCTGATATGCTTGAAGAGATCTGCAAGACTTTTTCTTGTATTACAGAACAGCATCAATTTCTAGTCTATTTTGAGAAGAAATTCGTCTAGTTATGTTACAAGCAACTTAAAGCAGTTTGTTCACAGGAGCTGAAAGACTGAATATTAGACACGGTAATAGAGGCGCACGCTAGCGTTTCATCCCAAACCCAATTAAATAGTGTCTCCCAGTGGTGGTAACCAGTATTGCAAATTAAAAGGAGTAAGTTTAGGACAAACTGGAGGTCCAAAACCCAGGGAGAAAAAAAGCCGAACAGTTTAGCTACCAAACACAGGGAGTTTTTACGTGCTTTCTCCTAAATTAAGGCAACAAATTGTACTTCAGAAACGCAGCTACATAAAACAAAGCAGTGAATATTGACCTTGATTTTATGTTCTTTTGTTCAGAAAATAGAGGCAGCTCCTCTTCTCAGCTGCTTATCCCTACTGTGTAATAGGAAAGAGGCTAAATTCCTAACAGACACCAAGTATCAGCACCCAGAGTGCAATTGGGCATTATATTTGTCCTTATGACTGCAAGGAATGGCATATTAAGCTCAAGACCATTCTAGATGTAGGTACCATTTTTATAATATTTGACTTTTAGTGAGGCAGCAATCCAGGAGAAGCAATCTCCAAGAGAAAAGACTGCATTTATTCAGTTTTATACGAGTTAGAAGCAGATGCTGAAATGCCAGTTGCTTCAAAATTGCTTTAACAATGGAAGAACCAACTTCAAAGATATGCTGTAAGATAATCAAATCTTGCTATTGTCTGCCTCAGCAATGGAGGTCTTGGAGAAATAAAGAAAAGAAAAAGGCCTTTTTCAAATGGAAACATAAGATCCCTATTGATTCCACAACTGTGTAGATCCCAGACTTTAATACTCTGTCTCTTGTTTGTGCTACTCCATCTCTTTTTCTTTAAACAGCCTGTATTAGACCTCACAACTTATATAACCCCATCTTCAGGCTGTCAACTGCAGAGTTCTTTATAAGCACAGTAGCCAGCCAGAATATAATTTGCTATGTATATTTCTATTTATTCTTCTGTCACCATCTTAAACTTGGCTGATAAAGCCCAATTTACCCATCCAGTCCATCTCACAACAGGAGAGAAGGGGAAGGAGGAAAGAAAGTATAACAACAGGTTTACAATGCTGTGGAAGAAGTCCCTTTGCAAGAAGGAAACCCAGTAGCTGCTTTGCCAGGGCAGAAGTGAGGTCTATCAGAAGATAACAGCTGGCAAATACTGGTAAGCGGGTGAACACTGAATGGTCAACAACATATCATGCCTATATTAGAACACCTGCTCCTGCCATGCGCATGTGTCATTTCCACATGTAGAAGACTAACAACCTACATAATAAACTTCTACTTCTGCATTTGAAATGAGTCTCTTCAGCCATATTGGTTTTAGGTATTTGTCAGATGAGTCAGTCTTCAAGATGGGAAACTTGAGTCAAAAGCAGATATTCTCCGATGCCCTGAAATGGTTCTTAGTCACAATACTGAGCAACTTCTCTCAAAAGGTTCTACATTGGAATTCTGTTCTGCATCACCCAACATGCTTTTCCAAGCAGGGAGACCTCCTTGAGGCTCACACTTCCCAACATGGGCAAGAACATGCCATTGAACTTCAAAAACACCTCTCTCATTCACTTAAAATAAAAGCTTCCCTAGCTCTCACCAGTGTTATCCAAGGCAGCACTGTACAAAGTAAGGAATACCCTGAAAAGAATATTTGTACTGCTTGCTTTCTGTTCTACCATACTTTGTTTCTCAAGCACTTAACTAAGGAAAACTTCATGAAGAAACACATGGCACATTATTCTGCAGCTGCACTGCCCTCCACCTTCATTCTTCAACATTTAATGATCATCCAATACCATTACTCACTTTTGCAGCTTTTATTTTAAAACAATTACAGATGCTATTGTTACCCTGTTACTTTTGGCTCTCGCTGCACAAACTTCTTGCCATGTATGAAGACAACTGATAGATGAGCATTAAAGTTTGTCTCTGATATCACTGGACAAACTCAGTTGTTAAGATAAAGTGTAAGTAGTTCTCTTGGCTTTCATGTCTCAACCTTTGGCTTTTACTCACATGAGGTTGCTCTCCAAAAGAGGAAGAAAAGAGAGTTTTAAACATTTTTATACTAGAATGCTAGAAATAAGCACACAACTACTTAACATCAGCAATGCATGACATGAGCCCAAAGATCTTCTATTTTCCTCTGTGAAAGAGGAAACAAATGAGAGCAGTGATCTCAATTTCATTTAATTAACCTTCATTTTATTGCAGTCACTGAATGACACTGAGCAAGCACACTGATCTGGGTTCTTTGCTGTGTCAGCAATCAGCATCAGTCACATTCCAAAGTGAATTAAATGGCTTTCCTCCCAAATGTTGTGTTTTTCTTTCCCTTTCTCTCACCACTGGTTATTTCATCTTTGTTCCTACTGAACATGGGCTCCAGTATTTTGGTCTCCATTTCTCCTCTCCTCTCACATCCTGCTTACATAATAAGCCTAAAAACATCCTGACTACCAAAACCAGGTCTACACTTTGGTCATCTCTCACTAAGTTCTAACACCTCCTCCTCCTCGTATGCTTGAGAACTTGGCTTCTGAAAATGAGTTTCTTACAGATGGTACTTCCATTTACTGGCACCAATTGGTTACTTGGAAGTATTAGTCATTGGAGATACACATTTTATAAAACATGTGAAAAAATAAGAAGTAGAATAAACAGGAACATACAGTGACACTCTGCCTTGGCGCTTTCCCAGTCTTCTTTTCCTCATAAGGACAAATGCAAGATAGTTTGCACTATGTATTTATGTTCAAGTGAAGTTAAGATGTAGGCAGTTTTTACTAGTAAAGTATGAATGCTTTTCTAATAGCCAAAATAACCATCCCCAAAATGCCATACTTACAGAGCACTGACTCAGACAGAGACAGCGCATCGCGCTCGTGACCTTCCACTTTTACCTCAGCTTGAGATAGACTTAATCTTTCAGTGCTTTTATCTTCCCCTCCGTAAATGCAAAGAACAGATGAGATAAGGAAAAGACCTGGGACTTCTCCTTGGAAGGTACTATGAAAGACCACAGAGATCTACACATATGCATTTATGTGGGACTACAGCTTAGGCACAATGAGACAGCCTTGTTCTGTGCTTGTTCTTCGTAGACCCTTTTCAATCCTCCAGCACCCAAAAACCCCACACCACTGCCTTTGTAAAAAGCAAACTATAATCAAACAGAAAACCCCTGCATGTATCTTCACCACAGCCATCCCTCCCTCACACCTCTGCAGCCTAACAGAGCTTAACAGCCTGTTTTCACTTGCCTTCTGTGGACACCCCAGCCACTTCTTCAGCATTCTCTCCACTGTCCCCCAGATCTTTCGGGTTCTCCCTCACTGAAAGGGAATCTGTCCGTACCGCTCACACAACCATAGAAACCAGAGCTATCCTAGGACTCAGCCCCTGCACAACACCTCAGAGCTGCCTCTCAGCTGCCGCCCTGTTCCCTCAGCTCGCTCCCGCCCTTCAGCTGCGGCCCCTCTTTCCTCAGGTTGCTGCCCCTCACCTCGTACCCACCCTCACGCGCTGCGCCTAAAACAGTGACCCCAGTTCAGTCAGGCAACATCCCTCAAACACCGCCCCTTAGCTCGCGCCCCCCTTCAGGCACTGCCCTTCAGGTACCGCCCCTCAGGCACCGTCCCTCACGTACCGCCCCTCAGGTACCGCCCCTCACGTACCGCCCCTCACGTACCGCCCCTCACGTACCGCCCCTCAGGTACCTCCCCTCAGGTACCGCCCCTCACGTACCGCCCCTCACGTACCGCCCCTCAGGCACCGTCCCTCAGGTACCGCCCTTCAGGTACCGCCCTTCAGGTACCGCCCCTTAGATCACGTCCCTCAGGTACCGCCCTTCAGGTACCGCCCCTCACGTACCCCCCCTCAGGTACCGCCCTTCAGGTACCGCCCTTCAGGTACCGCCCCTCACGTACCGCCCCTCAGGTACCGCCCTTCAGGTACCGCCCCTCAGGTACCGCCCTTCAGGTACCGCCCCTTAGATCACGTCCCTCAGGTACCTCCCCTCAGGTACCGCCCCTCACGTACCGCCCCTCACGTACCGCCCCTCAGGTACCGCCCTTCAGGTACCGCCCCTTAGATCACGTCCCTCAGGTACCTCCCCTCAGGTACCGCCTCTCACGTACCGCCCCTCACGTACCGCCCCTCACGTACCGCCCCTCACGCACCGCCCCTCACGCACAGCCCCTCAGGTCCCACCAATCAGATGCCGCTCAGCCTCCTTCGCCCCGCCCCTCCCCTCTCTTTCCCGCCCCTCCGCCGAGGCTCCTCCTCCTACAGTTGCCCCGCCCCCCCCGCCGTGCGCAGGCGCCCCGCGACCCTCGGGCCTGGCCGCGGGGCGTCCGCCGCGGCGATGCTGCGCACGGAGCGGGTGCTGCAGCTGCGGGGCCAGCAGGGCCGCTCGGTGCGCGTCGTGCGGGAGCACTACCTCCGCCCCGACGTGCCGTGCCGCAGCGCCCTGTGCCGCGCCGCCTGCCCGCGCGGTGAGGGACCTGGCGGCGTGAGGCAGCGGGGTGCGGGCTGGGGGACGTGCGGGGCGAGCAGCGGGCAGCGGGCAGGTTGGCCTGTGGCTGTGTGTCTCATCTGATGTGGGCCAGGCCTAGGGTGGCGGGGTCCGGGTGCTCGGCGCGGAGGCCTGATGGGAGCCGGCGGGGCCGGGTGCAGGCCGCAGTGGGACGGAGAGCGGTACGGGCGGTGGAGAAAAGAGAAATGAGGCCTTGGGGGAGCGGGCGCCGGGGCCGCTGAGGGCTGATCCGGAGCCGGGCCTGGTCGGAACCGAACAACATACACAGTAGTGAAAAGGCCGAACGGTGTCGCAGTAGGAGGGTGCCGCAACAGTCGCTCCTTCAGAGCAGGGTCTGTCAGAGACAAGCGACGCGTTTAGAAAAGGGAATTGAGAAGTTATTTGCCATAGGATTTAGCTGTGCGCTGGTTTGCAGGCAGTGATGAAGGGCTGGAGGGTTGTTCAAGGTTTCTTTAAAGCTCCTTTAAAAGTTTCTTTGAAAGGTAGCTTTGAAGTGCATTACTTTGTGCAGGGTGGTGGGTTATAGCAGTTCACAGTCATAAAAGGCTGAAGGATTATTCACATTTTGCAGTTTGCTTTCTATAAAACACCTTTTAGAAGTCTTTCTTAAAAAAGATCTTTTAAAAGAAGTGCATTGATTTCCACAGGTTGGTGATTTATGGCATGAATTAAGTTCTACACGTACCTGTTAAGTAATTACAGTGGGGTCAAGCCATTAACTGGGGGTGATTGTAATTCTGCATCAGCAGTTATTTCTATTATTAACTAATGGCCTGTGTTGTATCTGCCCGTCTCAGACATGGGAACACCGCTAGCCCCGATGGTGTCTAGGTTTGTTGTTGTTACGCACTGTGGGGTATTCAGTGTACTATAGATCATCGTATGACCTTTGGCTGATATTCCAGGGTGTTTTGCTATCATTAGATAGCACAGTTTAGGGAAATAACTAACACAGTATCCAACCTACTTAAATAAAGCACATTATTTCCTCACCTGAAAGAAAAGGTTGACAATTTTAACTCTTCTTTTTTCTGAGCTGTAGTTGACATAGATGTTGTTACTTCTGGTTTAGGTGCCTTTTGCAGTTGAGGGTGGAAGGCAGTGTAGTATATCACTGCTGTCTAGGATGTCAGAACTAGTGATAGTTACTGCTCCCTAATGTACTGCATTTGGTTATGAATTCCTTAAGGATAAATAACAGGCATATACCAGGAAAAAGAAGTTTTCTCTCCCTTGCCATACCGAACTTCCCCTCTTCTGGACTTCAATGTAAATTGTGCTGTAGATAAGTGTCGGAATATGTCTCTTTGTAATAATGCCAGGTAAATTAATTCTAGGTAACTCTGAGGTGAGGTGAACATTTGTTTTCATTTCAAGTGTTCAGGGCCAAGTTGGACATGGCTTGGAGCAACCTGTCCAACCTAGTGGAAGGTGGCCCTGCTTGTGGCAGGGAGTTGGAACTGGATGAGCTTTAAGGTCCATTCCGACCCAGACTATCCCATGACTGACTCATTCCTGGCTCTACACATGCAGCTGAGCAAACTTATTTCATGCACTGGGAGAGACTGCCTACATAAATCACATCAACAGACACCTGTAATGTTATGCTATGCCTACTTAGAAGTTATTCTGATCTAGATACATGGGTTAGGCAAAGATAGCTTAATGTGGGTAGATTACATAAATCTTTAAGAGACATTTCACTTTTAATGTCCTTCTGAATTCTTAATAAATATTAGCTTTCTTGTGTGCATTCTGCTATCATCCATTATATGCCCTCGGGGTGAGATGGGGCCATGTTACTGTGTGAAGAATTGTGCCTGCTGGATTCACACTTCTAGTGATCATAGATAATAGATTATCCCGTATCAGCTTCTGAGATGTACGTGAAAGTAACCTGACTCATCAAGATCTATGTATTTTTATTATATATATAACTTGCCTGCACTAGTGTAAGTTCAGTATTTATGATACCAGTAAGGGAATAAATAGACACAGAGAGAAAATTCAGTGGCGGTTCCCTTCCGCCCTAAAGTTTATTGGGTAATCTTAGAAGCATCTAAAGCAATTAAGTTCGTTAATTTTGAAGTACATTCTAAGATGGCACCTGTGATGGCTTGACTGTGGTATTTTGGTGGTGTATTCCCAAGGGATGGAGTCTCTTCAGAGAAATTAGCAATGATGGTTAATCATTTAGATTCAAGAACATCATCATCTTGCAGTAGCATTGCTTTTCTCCATGTGCACTCTTATCTGTATTCTTCTATGTAAAGGTACAGGAAAGCAGCCTGCTCTAAATGAATTTTGTTGAGTAGAGAGTGCTATGGAAGCAGTGTAACAGGTTAATTCTACACCCTTTGAAAATTCCATGCAAACATTTTCTGTGGCAGATGCATAGTTTCTTTTTTCACATGAAAGTAGAAAAAAAAGAAGTGGGGACAACTGTATATTCTTTAGGTGGGTATTTTTCACTCATTTGGATAAATTTGCACTAAATCGTGTCATCAGTGGATGCAAACGGGTTCTGTCACAAATTTCAGAGATTGCACTACAGAATTACACCGTAGTAGTGATAATTTTGTTCATTAGAAACTGATATGTGTATACACTTGGGGATGCATAACTCCTAATTTCCAGACATCTGAAAGTATTTTTAAGAACCCCGTATTGCAACTGAAAGTTTAAACCTTTGAACTCCGAATTCTGTTTTAGATGGCAAGTTGTTATCGGATGATGTTACACATTATGTCATCCCTGACTGCAAGGTGGTTCAGGATTACCTTGAGATCCTTGAGTTTCCAGAGCTGAAGGGGATCATCTTCATGCACACAGCGTGTCAAGCTTTGCAGCATCAAAAAGGACGCAGGTACTTACCCTATGATAACTTACTTTTAAGTTAGATGGAAGATACTAACATGGTAGAATGTATACTTAAGCGCAGTAACCCCAAGTCAGCAAATGTACTTAAAACCAGATTAATTTGGTTTTAAGCCTTTCAAAGGTCTTCATGTAATTTCACAGAAGGGAAAGAACTCTGATCCTTTGTGATCCATGGACATCAATGCCTGTCAGAGTTTTCACATGATAGGAGCGATATTAAACCTGTAGTTTTATTAACTGATCAGTTGGCTTTTGATAAGAATTAAGGAGACTTAGCAGTAACGATCAAGTATCGTGCCACAATTAGATTAAGGACATGGTTTTGATTTGCTGTATTAAATACTGAGCACTTGTCTTTGAGGAGCAATTAATACCATTATATGGTACTTAGCTTGCCAGACATTAACCTATATGTTGCTGTAGCATATGAGAGTATAATTTGCCATCAAAGCTTTCCTGTATTCTAAAGCACAAACACATCTGAAGAAACAGCTCTTGTCCCAGAAGTGGCAAAATAAGTTCTTGAATACTTGTGATGTTTTGTGGGGCTCACTTGAAAACAAGTATATTTAAAAGTAAGTATAATAGAAGTAACAAAAGCTTGCTTACAGATTATGCTTTAGCTTTTGTCAGCAATGGTGTAATCTAATTAATGCATTTCTTGGTGCATGGGAGTACTTTTCCTTGAGTTTTTCAGCTGTATTTTCCTCTGGAGTTAAAGTACATCATCAAAACAAAGCACAAGATTATATTTACTTATCCTTTTTCTTATTCCAGACAGTACAACAAGCTACGAAATCTAGCAAAGGATGCCCGTCACGACTGTGTTGTCTTTGCTAATGAATTCCATCAGCATTGTTATTTGCCAAGAGAGAAGGGAGAATCCATGGAGAAATGGCAGACCAGGTTTGTTTTATGCAGTACTGTGCTGGACAACATCCTGGCATTATATTTAGGAATGTTAGCATGCATTTGGTGTGTAAGAGCTCATACTCTTCCTCTGCTTGGCTCTGGAACAGTGGAAGTCTAGATTGTGCTTTTGTGATTAAGGAAGTGTCAATATTATTTTATAAGGAAAACATACACAAATGTACTTAATTAAATGGAGTAATGGTAAAAAAGCTGGATCATTTTAAGGTTCCACAGCCATTTTAAAGAATGCTTTAACACAATGAGTAGGTCGCATATCTTATTGGGCTGCTGGATGTATTGTTTGAGAGCCTGCAAGCACCATAACATTGGAGTCTTGACATCTCCAACTTGCTTTTTCCAAACTTCTACTCAGAGGAACAATATGTCACATTGCAGCAAGGGCGGGAGTGGATGTATTTGGGAGGAAATATTCCTCTGTTCTCTTAGTGCACATAGTTTTTGCAGATAGAAAGTTCATGTAGCTTGGTGTATATCTCTCAAAAGTGTGCATCTTAACCCAAAATCTCCTTTATACAAAGCTGGCAAATGTCTTGCAAGTAACAAATGGGATATGCCAGAAATCTTATTTCAAACTTTGCTTTTCTAGGAGCATTTACAATGCAGCAGTCTGGTACTATAATCACTGCTCGGGTCAGATGCCAATTGTTATGGTAACAGAAGATGAAGATGCTATCAGGCAGTATGGAAATGAAACAGAAGGAGTGTTTGTGATTTCCTTCAAGGTAACATGCTAGAAAAACAGAAGAAGGTTTCTTTTGCGTTGCATCAAAATGATGAATGAAGTACATTAAAGCCCAATGTATGGCGAAAAATCGCTTCAGAGTTTACATTTAAGAAAACTGATGCTAACTCACATCTTCATTTATCAAAAAAAGCTAAGATGTCAGTCATGGGAACATCACTGCAGTGAGCAAACTAGGGAACCGGAAAACAAAACAGCAGCTCCGAAGATAGAGGCCATCTTTCTCTGTAACTGCTCATGGTCTTCCTTATTTTTAAAGAATTTGACACAGAGGAACAATGATCAATGACCTCAGCCAGCTGCCTAAACCTGGAGGGCAAGCAGGCCATGTGCAGTCATAGCCTTAATGTCCATCAGCGTTATTCTGCCGGTTCCCTTGAGCCTTGACTACTGAGGATACAGTGATGCTTGAGAAGGCAATTCATTCCCCATGTTAGTTGTTGATCTCTGATACTGCGTTATTCAGTGGGATATGTGGATGAAATGTTCGTATGTAGCTGTGAAATGAGTTGAGTTTTACTGTTGAGTAAAACCAGGATCAGATAAGTTTACCTTAAAGCTACGTAAAAATGATGATGCGGGTATTTTAATCGCTACGAGGTAATGGGAAGCGGCCCAAATGCAGCATTGTACACAAAGTGTAAAAATAACGATCAGTTGCCAGTTCAATTTTTCTGCTGTGGCACTTGACGAGTAGTACATAGCTTGGGTGGGGTATGTTGGTAGTAAACTTTTGTAAATCTCTAGTTTAGGTTGCCAACGTAACAGTCCTACCTCCTTTGTTGTGCTTAACAAATGAGTTAAGCTGAATCTGGAATAGATCTGGGGTGTTTAGAGCAGACACTTCATCACCGCTTGGAAGTAGTGTTTCAGTGTAGCGTGAGACAGCTCTTATCCATTACGGGCTTTCCAGATTCATGATTAAAAGAGCAGAGACCTCTAAATACTTTGATGTTTATTCATATATGTGCATACAGAATTACTTGGATAACTTTTGGCCTGACTTAAAGGCTGCCCATGAGCTCTTTGACTCTATACTTCAAGCTCGGCGTGAACGGGAGATTGAAAACCAGGAAAACAATGGAAAAGAATATCCTGAGCACTTACCTCTGGAAGTATTGGAGGCTGGGATCAAATCTGGAAGATATATACAGGTAATTTGCTATATAGAGAGCATACACAGCACAGTACAGTCTTATGCTTGGTCCAGTTACTTGCCTGAATTAGACTTATTAGGTAAAGAAACATTGCTGCAGTGGGAAGGGGGAAAGAAAACAAAAAGAACTTCCCACTCTTTTCCAGAAGTGAGGACTTAGTTCTGCGTCGTTTATTCTATAACCCTTAATTACCCCTATAGAGAGAACAGTTGTGTTCAGAATAACCAACATACCAATAAAGCCTACCAGTTTATGTAAAAACAATTTAACACTAAAGATTTTATACTTTAAAGTTGGTTATTTAGAGGTGTGACTGTTTCACTCTCTGTTATTTCAGGGTACACTGAGTGTCAATAAGCACAGAGCTCAGCTGGAAGCTTTTGTTCGACTTCAGGGATTTAGCAGCAAAGAAACAGGTGAAAAGACACAAGGGGATTTACTCAGTGCCTTTTTGAGAGTCTGTGCTGCTTGCGTGATGCCATGGAGCCATCTGTATGTAGCTGTTCACGTATTGAGCAAGATGAAAGCTAAGATACTGCAATGCTTGGGTTATTCATGGGCCAGAAAGGAGGGGGAAGATGAACGCAGAGGGTGGGCCTCAGGAGAAAACAATGCCCTTTATGTCCTCTTTCCTCCATGTTTTGGACTCTTGTCCTACTGACAGGTTTCCTAGACTTTTTCTGAAGTTGAATACTGCTGCAAATTGTTATCCCCGTGCTTTGCTCCTGCTTCAGATGACCACTCATTTAGCTGAAATAAGTGTTTGCGTAGATGGTGGCAGGATTAGAAGCTGGTTATTGTGAACGTAATAGGAACACGACCTTTTGGATTGGATTGGAACACCAATAGTGTCTTTCTGGTATGAGCTAGTAATAAATACTTTGGAGGAACAGCCCATTATCCTTGCACAGATCTCTTGTCCCACTTTCAAATGTTGCTGTGACAGACCCTGCAGGCAAACAAGTGTTCAATATATAAATCATTTTGTTAAATCCTGTTTTATTGCGGACCCTGCCCAGAATCCTGTGGCAGGGATTTCCACAGTGTAACTGTGGGGTGTTTCTAAACTGCTGCCTAAGAACAATGAATGCATCCCAACTAATGCATCTTTTCAGCCAAAAGTGCACTTATAGAATTGCTTAATATTGCCTTATTAGAGAAGGTTTTAGTTTTAATTGCAATGTTAATTACTTGCCAGTAGTCCTTTTTGGAAGAATTCATATTGCAAATGTCGTTTTCTTTCAGCAGAATGCTGCCCAAAGTGAAAGGATTTGATTTTATTTTTTTTTTAGAAGTTTATAGTTCTATTTCTCTTTATTTTAAATGTAGAAATTCAAAGTGACATCCTTATTTACGGGGCCAAAGCTCGAAATCGTGCAATCCATGGTGATGTGGTGGCTGTTGAGTTACTGCCTTTGCATGAGTGGAAAGGAAGGACTGTTGCCCTCTGTGAGAATGAGACTGAGGATAAAGCACCATTGGACACCACTGGTGACCCTATGCCCACAGGTAAAGGTTTTGTTAAGATTAACTCACATCTTTGCTCCGAGCTGTGCTGTGCTCTTCATTAGAGAGTCCCTTCCCTCCATTTCTGTCACTGTCACGTTTTTTGCACCATAGTAAATTTGGAGTGATTATCCTAAATTAAAGATTCTAATGTATCCCAACAAGAAGGCCATGAGATTGTTTCTACATGTGAACCCCTTTCATTTCATTCTCAGAAATAGGTCAATGACTGCATTCACCTTCCTAAAATACTGAGTTAGGAGCACTTTGCTACCCAAGCACACACTGTCACTCTTCACAGCTCTGAGAGATGAACTGCAATTCTAACAGAGACTAATTCACCAGACTCTGCACTCAAGTTCTCCACTGTCACTGTTGGTTAGACAGGAGGATAACTGCATCCTTTTAATTCCTTGGTGATAGCTAACATTTTAAGATGAGAAAGATTTTTGTAAGGTAAGAAGTATCCAGCTCCCATTACAATGTGACCTGCCTGTGTACCATGGAAACTCTTGAGTCTTACTTGAAAATACTACTCTGCATGTATAGCTACAGCTTAGAAGTTTGCTGAGGTCACAGTTAGAAGTTTTAAGAGGTTAAATCTCTTCCTGCAAGAAAATGCTTGATTTTGATCCTTTAAATTTCCTTTTTTACTGGAATTGGCCACATCTCAGTAGGAGTGGGAATCTCTCTGAGTAATGGATGTGCTGTGTCAATTGCAATCTATACAATGAGTTAGTCTCCACATAAACAAAAAAGCTCATTAAAATCTGGCTGTGCCAGTCATAATTTATAACAAGCTTGTATTATCTGCATGCCAAATGTTGTTAGCAATTGCAATACAGATTTGTGGACACATTAGTTTGTATTGCAAAGCATTGACTCTTCTATACCTCCCACACATTTGCTCTCATGTTCCTGTCTAACTCATTAATGTACAGCCAAAAATGTTCCTTCTTAAAAGGTAAAGTTGTTGGAATCATCCAAAAGAACTGGAGGGATTATGTGGTCACTTTCCCCTCTAGAGAAGAGAGCCAGCCCCAGGGCAGAAATGCTCAGAAGGTCCTTGTTACACCTTGGGACTACAGAATTCCCAAAATCCGGATCAGTACCCAGCAAGCTGAAGCACTACAGGTAATTTGACAGCAGTGTTTTGTTATTCCGTGTTCCTACAGAATTGTGTGGGTGATACACGCTGTAATGATGTTTCCCTTGGCAAAAACATGGGTACAAATATGAATAAAATGAAGTCTGGGAGAGTAGTTCAACTCCTGCCTCTAAGGAATGTGTTCAATTCCTGTCAAAACCACATCAGCTTCAGGTAACAAAGCTTATTTGCGCTCTCAATTTGGGCCATAGCCCAACTACCTGAGCATTTATATACTATTTGCTTTGGGGGTTTTCTGATAAATTAAAGGTTGTATCAGAGGTATAAATTGCAATAGCCCTTGTGGTTTTATTGCATCTATGACATATATATAACTCTGGTGAAAGCGAGGAGAGCTTTTCAGCAAATTGATAATGGATTATGGGCACTCGCCTGTTATTGCTGTAGAGAGGAGAAACGTGGGTTTATTAATTCCTGGCTGCTTTTACCCTGTAACATTAAGTACTTCTTCACAGGCAAGAAGCAGTTTCACACAGAATCACAGAATGTGTCTCTTCTTATTCTGTATAAGAATATTTGTTAATTTTTATGGTATAAGAATATTTGTTAGTTTTTATAGTTTAAGATAGAGATTCTCCATATAATGACCCCAAGTGGGTCTTTATACTCTTCCAAGTGGGATCAAGAAAGAAATGTAATTCTCCATAGATGTTTGCCTCTCACTGTGGGTTTCTCTTTCCTTCCTGTCGAATTGTCAGAGTTGTTAGTCTTGGATAGCTCTGTGTGCCCCTGGAGGGGTGTTCGTATTGGCTGCTTGTCAGGAGCAGGTTGCTGCTCTAACAGAATTGTCTTGTGGCAGGACTATAGAGTCGTCGTGCGTATTGATTCTTGGGAGTCAACGTCTGTGTATCCAAATGGACACTTTGTGAGAGTTCTAGGAAGAATTGGAGATCTGGAGGGGGAAATTGCAGCTATTCTGGTGGAGAACAGCATCTGTGTTGCTCCTTTCTCAGAAATCCAGGTTGGTTTGGGGATTAGATAACGTTCTTTTTCTGTGGATTTTCAGGGGACCCTCTTACAGCTGGGTGTCTTGGTTTGCCAACAGGTTTCTGGAAGCTGAAAACCAATTGGAGATGATTTTTCTGGAATTACTTTTGGATCAGTGGTTCTATAGAGACTATGAATTTTCAAGTCAGGAGAGGGATTTTAAGATAATCTGTGTGCTAGGAGAGGATTACAAACTTAATTCAATTTTGAGGTAGACTTCTGGGCTATTACTGTCTTTAATGTGTGTTCATGGTATCGATCCTAAAGACCTGGTCCTACTGAAATCGTTGGTTTAAATCCTTTTGTCTTTAACCAGGGGCGGAAGCAGCTCTCATAGATAAACGCTTTGATGCCTCCAGTTAATTGAAGGAAAGAGAATGTAAAAACCAATATGCAGTGGTTATGTTTGCCAGAGCTGCAATATCACTGCAGTAATATCAGGTGTTAATAAAACGTGTACGTTCTTTTCAGTTCTGTTTCATGCTTTCCGTGTGATAGACTCACCTGGAAAATACAAGGGAAGAAAAATTTGTTTAGGGTGAAGTAGTACACAAAACAATTCATGGTGTAGAAGAGACTAAGTCTGTTTTCTTGGCTTCCTTTTGTAGAAAAGATATACATGTATGTTCATCAATACTGTTTCTGTACAGATGAGTGAAATGCCCGTGAGCTCTTCAAAGAATCCATGGAAAGTGAGTCCAGAGGAGGAAAAACGTCTTGACTTGAGAGCTACACACTTGATATTCAGCATTGATCCAAAAGGCTGTGAGGATGTGGATGATGCTCTCTCCGTTAGAACTCTGCCTAATGGCAATCTGGAATTAGGTGTCCACATTGCAGATGTGACCCACTTTGTGGCAGCAAATTCTTACACTGATGTTGAGGCCAGAGCGAGGTAATTTACTTTCTAAAAATGAGCCGATTTATGGAGCTTAGAACATTGTAACACTGCCTTAGGGGAACATTGAGAAACAGCGGGAGGAAGGAAGCATTCTTTCTTCTTTGTGTCATGGAAACAGCTTATGAAAACTACTGTCTAACTAATGGTGTTCTGCTTTTATTTGGATGAAATAGGCCTGCTGGAGACAGGAGTGCTTCTGACCCACTGCCTCACCCTGTTAGGATGAAATTGCTCTTTTCCACAAAGCTAGGATTTGTCTTTCCTTACTCGCCGCTGTTTGCTTTACAGTCTCCTTTAACATTTGTGATTTGAAGGATTTACAAACCTCTTGTTTGCATTCTAAAGGGGACAGATCTTCACACGGAACACCCACGAAATGGAACTGTTACATGAATTTAATTCAGGAGTTATTTGGCAGGTTTATATTTTAATATCCAATCTTGTGCTGTAAAATGCCAGGTATTCCATTCTTTCTGGTTTCTTTTATTGCCACTGTTTGGAACTTAAACTGCTGAATTACTTCATGAAGTATACTCTTTGTAGCTACAAAGCAATGTAAACTAACCTCTTCTCAGTTAAGCCTATTTTGTACAGCGCTACTTCTGGCCTTAATGGCAGCTGAAGATACAGAGGAAGGCAAAATGAGGCTTGTCCTATACAAACAGTTATTTAAATACTTTGATATTGCATGTCTGTGTGTTCAGCAATAACCTTTTGAAATCATGCTGTGTGTCTTGTTTTGCTGAAGCTGTGCTTCTACCAAAAACTGCTTGGGAGATACACACCATTGAGTCCTCCTGAGAAGAACAGTAAATGTGTTCTATTCCTCAGGGCAACAACTTACTATTTAGCGGATCGTCGTTACGACATGCTGCCCTCTGTCTTGAGTGCTGACGTCTGCTCTCTGCTCAGTGGAGTTGATAGGTAAGATTTTGTAGCGTTTCTGAGGAAGGAGACCTTTCCAAGTAATTTAATTACTGCTGCCAGGCTGTTTGTCAGCTGGTTGAATGTTTTTGCATTGCTGTTAAATCCTCAACTGAAAGAAGAGTGTACATTTCAAACTGCCTTTCAATCCTACCACAGTTAAGTAGGGTCAGTGCTTTGTAATGCTATGCCCTGCCAAAACGCGCACTGAAGCGTTTTGCGTGAGACAGTCCGGGTGAACACAGATGTAATCCATGCGAGATTCAAACCGTAACATGAAATCACCGAGAAGATGCAAGTTGGACTTTTACTTCAGACAAGAAAAAGGCATTCCTGAAGGTGCCAGTTGGGCACGTTGACCCCATCAGAAGAACTCTGCCAGTATTTCTCTTTTAATTGTTGAATCTTTTCTGGATGAAGTTAACTCCTGACAGGATTCTGAAGCAAAAGCAAGGTTTGCTGCCTCCATCAGCCCTGTGGAGGCTTCCAGGGAGCCCCAGGAATGATTTTGCCTGTAGGCTTTACTTTTTTTCAGTGGG
Source organism: Myiopsitta monachus (assembly GCA_017639245.1). NCBI lineage: Eukaryota > Metazoa > Chordata > Aves > Psittaciformes > Psittacidae > Myiopsitta > Myiopsitta monachus. The sequence goes on along the minus strand of CM029921.1, from coordinate 2,346,314 downwards.
AGTTAACACTGACTGTTAAATGTCCAACTCTGTAATTCCAGGATCACTTCTATAGGGCATAACTGTACTGCTGCTGAGAAAGGGAGGAAAAAAAGCCCAGAATGAAACTTGTGAATGTGTAGCAATCGGGTGTGCTTGAAAAGGCCATTTAAGTGAACCAGCATTACTTACAGCATTGTGGTCTCTTCTCTAAGGTACGCGGTGAGCGTCTTGTGGGAACTAGAGAAGGAGTCATACGAAATGCTGAGCGTCTGCTACAACAAAACCATCATCCGATCTGCATACAAGCTCACTTACGAAACAGCACAGGGGTTATTGGATGGAGACACAAGCGTGGTTGGTGATATCCTGGAACTGAAAGACTTGGATGAAAGAACGAGGCAGAAGAAGCTGGCTGAGCTGGTCTGGGCGGTATCAAAACTCACGGATATAGCACGGCACGTTAGAGCCAAGCGGGACAGCTGCGGTGCTCTGGAGCTGGAAGGGGTGGAAATCCGAGTGCAGCTGGATGATAAACACAACATCCACGATTTGATCCCGAAGCAGCCCCTGGAGGTGCACGAGACTGTAGCTGAATGTATGATTCTTGCCAACCACTGGGTGGCAAAAAAGATTTCTGAGCATTTTCCTCACCAAGCCTTGCTGCGGCAGCACCCTCCACCGCGGCAGGAATTCTTCACTGAGCTCCGCGAATGCGCCAGTGCCAAAGGCTTCGCAATGGACACACGGTATCTTTTATTACTTAAGTGCTGTAATTAAAGTTAAGCGATTAAGTATTTGGCTATGTTATTGTCACAAACCACTACAGTTCTGAGTACCAATGTTACAGACTCCGTGTAGCTATTCTTAAACCCAGTTTTCCCAATGCCATTCTGTGAGTGGGAGATGATGTTCTAAACAAGGGCTGATTTTTAACGGCTGGTTTTAACTATAAGCCATTATCAGCAGGGACAGCATAATTTTCTCCAGAATTAACACTTTTTTGACAGGTCCAACAAAGCATTGGCCGAGTCTCTGGATAAAGCACATGACCCACTGGATCCCATTGTAAATCAACTGTTGCGCTCGATGGCCACTCACGCCATGTCCAATGCGATGTACTTCTCAACCGGCTCATGTTCCGAGGAGGAGTTCCATCATTATGGTATCTTGTCACCTTATGTTTTGATGCTGCTCCTGTTCTGATTTCTGAAGTGCTGGGGGGAGGCAGAGGATTGCTTTGGTTGTTTATCACTGCTCCCTCTTTTATCCATAGGACTTGCCCTAGAGAAGTACACTCATTTTACTTCTCCAATTAGAAGATATGCTGATATTGTTGTCCACAGACTCTTGATGGCAGCGACTCTGAAGGAAAAGAAAGGAGATGTTAAGGATAATTTACTCAGTAATAAGGATCTTGAGGAATTGTGCAAACACATTAACAACAGAAACAGGGTAAGGTGGTCACTGTATGCGTCTCCATGTGTGTGTTTCCATGCTACCCAAAGGAATGGGATACCGATCCTGACCTGCGTTTGGGTACTACAACAGAGTATCACTTCATTTTTGTTTGTAATACTATGGGGCTTTCTTACTTAAGTGCCGGTTTTCTTCTGAGAGTGGTAGTAAAAATGACTTCCTACTTCACCTGTACTACATGGAGGGTTTTCTTTTAGATGGAATTTTCTAGGGGTGAGTAAGGGAGAAAGTAAAGGGAAAAAGAAACTATGGAAACCAAAGCCAGTTGAAACACTTATGTAGGCTGTTTTGTCTTCCCTCTTTGGGGGTGCTTGCAGGCAGCCCAGCGTGCTCAGAAGCAGTCTACTGAACTCTTCCAGTGCATGTACTTCAAAGACAAAACCCCAGAAACAGACGAGCGCTGCGTAGCAGATGGTGTTATTTACTCCATACGAACAAATGGAGTGCTTGTTTTTGTGCCGAGGTGAGTTTGAGCACAAGACCTAAGTGTTCCTGGAATGCTGTGAGGACACCTCTGGCCCTTGAGAAAGGAAGTGTTCATAGCCTGGCCTGGTGGTGGCTGATGTCTGCGTTTTAGGTTTCTGTTGTAAAGCATTAGCAGTGCTTTGCTGTGCTCTGACTCTGGGAAGGAGTTCCGAGGAGGAAATGATAAGACGATGCTTTGTGTGGTTAGGATTTTTGCCCAAGCAGCAGCTGGAGCAGAGCAATGACTGGAGCATTCCCCCCTCCCTTTTCATTCTTTTTTGAAATAGTGATTTCTCCAACCACAGAGCTGTGCATTCCTCAGTGCTCTTTCACAACAGCTTGTACTCTGTGCGGGCTGGGAGCACCTTTCAGGCAGCTACTCATAGTAGGCAGCACGAAGCATAGAAGTGTTTAAATGAAGCTGTTTCATGGTAGTTAGGCATTAAGTGCCTGTATCATGCTGCTGATTCATGCTGGTAGAACACAGCTCTTTGTGGGAAGCTAACATTACAGTTCATTTTCCGAGCTTTTAAATCTGTATTTTAAAGTACAGTGAATGTGTTCTGCATATGTTACAGATTGACTGGTGAATGGTGTAAGAAGGCATCCATGACAGAACTAGAGAGTGCTGCCTTCTATAGGACTTGGACAGATCTCCAAGCTATAGGGGAAGAGAACTCCCTTTCCTTTCCCTTACTGGCTCTGGCCATTTTGGGTTACTTAATGATCTTTGTGCAGTTCCAGTAGCAACACTGCCTGGCTAGCTCACAAGTATGTCAAATGTAGGCATAAGAATGCTACTTAATAAGAAACAAAACCCAAACAGCATTCTACAGGGATGATAAAGCAAACCGGTATAGGAGTACCTTGAACTTGCATAAATACAGCTAGGAGCTGGCTTGATCCTAGCCACAGACTGAGCTTGGATATAAACCAGCTCAATGTAGGCATCTGGTCTCCAGATGGCTTGGCGTGGATGCAAGGCTGGAGAGCCAGAACCTACCCAAGCAAGGCAGGCTTCCTTACAGAGAGCCCACTGCAAGTACCTGCTGCTCTTCAGATAACTTGTTTGAAATGGAGAACTGCTACCTCACTGCGCTGTCTGGAATAACCTGTAATGCTGCTGCCCCTCCTTCACTTGGGCCATTTCGGTCTCCACCCAACACTTAAGAGAATGGATCACCCTGTACCTTACTTTTGTTTCTTTCAGATCACATCAGTCACCATCTTTGGGCTGCAGTCATATACTGTAGAGGTTTATTTGACAATGCACACCAGTGTCTCTGAAGCAGGGTTATCAGGTTACACTGACTGCCCCTTTATGTATATAATCCTTGGTAGCTTCAAAATTAAGAGAACTGATGTGAAAATGGTTAGCACAGCCTCTGTCTGCTCATCTGCTCTTTTATAGATATGGAATCAAAGCTGCAGCATACATGAAAAACAAAGAAGGTTTAGTCATCTCTTGTCAAGGTGATGGGAGCTGTGAGTGGAAGCCTGGATCACTGCAGCGCTTCCAGAACAAAATTACTTCCACCACAACTGCTGGAGAGTCAGTTACATTAAGGCTTTTCGATCATATTACGGTGAGTGTTTGGAATCACAGAACAGTTTGTGCTGGAAAGGACCTGAAAGCTCCTCCAGCTCCAACCCCTGCCATTGCAGGGACACCTTCCACTGGAGCAGGGTGCTCCAAGCCCCTGTGTCCAACCTGGCCTTGAGCACTGCCAGACACAGGGCAGCCACAGCTTCTCTGGGCACCCTGTGCCAGCGCCTCAGCACCCTCCCAGGGAAGAGCTTCTGCCTAAGAGCTCATCTCAGTCTCCCCTCTGGCAGGTTAAAGCCATTCCCCTGTCCTGTCCCTACATCCCTTGCCCAAAGCCCCTTTCCAGGTTTCCTGGAGCCCCTTTAGGCACTGGAGCTGCTCTCAGGTCTCCCCTTCAGGAGCCTTCTCTTCTCCAGGCTGCCCGAGCCCAGCTCTCTCAGCCCTCCAGCCCTTGCAGCATCTCCATGGCCTCCTCTGGACTCGCTCCAACAGCTCCACATCCCTCTTGTTTCGGGGGGCCCACACAATTTAATCAGAAGGAAGCAAGAGGAAACAGCACTATCAGAAACAAAGTATTTTCTTGTCTTGCTTTTAAGGTGAAAATGCTGGTGCAGACCTCCCGCTGCCACGCTGACACCATCAAGCTTGAAATAATCAAGAATGCACCGCACCAGACTGCGGACATGGAGGTTTCCCAGAGGAATTTTCAGAGGGTGAAATGTGACTTGGTGAAAGCAGTCAGTCAGTCAGCAGAAGCTGCCCAGCGTGCCCAGGAGAAAACAAGAGTTGAAGTAATTGATGAAGACTTTGAGAAGTACTGCCAGACCAAGGGAGCCAGCTTATACCAACTGCTGGAGGAGATAAGGGATTTGGCACTACTGGATGTCTCGGCTGATGTCAGAACTTGAACTGTAACCCAGCATGGTGATGTTCTGCTCCTGTCCACTCTGTACTGCTGTTGGGGTTTTTAAAAGCACTCTATTTAAGTATTCAGGAATCCTTTTAATAAGAAACTAAATATCTATTTTCAAGAATTACTTGTGTTCATGACCATGTATGAATTTGCAAAAGATTTTACATATGATAAAACTCATCTTCCAGCCTCAAGCCAGTGTGGCGAGTTCTTTTAGCATGATAGTTAAAAGTTTCTTTCCCCTGTTCTTCCTACTATTGGCTCTATTCCAGTGAGTTTAACTCCTAGCTACAAGAATATAAAGGCAAACAGCTTCACATTATGCTAGAATTACTGAAATCCCCCAGCTGCACATCTGGCATAAAGTAACACCTGATGACATGAACTTATTTCATCTTATTTCAGCCTCCGTAAGCTCTGTTACTTATGAACAACAGTTGTTCCTGTGCTGCTGGTGAGGGAAGGATCAGGGATTCACCTGCTCCTCTCATTCCACAGAAAGGAGAGGCTGTTGTGCAAGGAAAGAAACAAGACCGTGAGAGAAGGATGAAAGCCTCAAGGCAGAGAGCATAATCAGCTGAACATAAATACCTAATCGGGTCAAAACCAAAGCATGTTCCCCTGAGGGACGGACTTGCCTGTAAAGAGACATCCTGAGCACAAGGGATGGGGAAAGGTGGAGGGCCTGTACTTGTGATAGCCTCATCCAACTCCCGAAATGTAATAGCTTCCATTTTATAAGACAAAGACGCACATACTTGAAAAGTTGAAAAAAATCGAGGACCCCGGGTCCGACACAGCACTACCTCCTACTGTAGACACACTGTTACAATAACCACAGCTTTAATAGAAACTTCACCTCTCAATATTCCCAGTTAGTTCAGTTTGATATCGAGTGTAAGCAAAATGCAAAATAGGCCAAAGCCCCTCATTAATGTTCCCAAAATGCTGCTGGGGGACATGGGAAAGATGTCCCAAATGCAGATGAAGAATGTCTTCTGTTTTCTGGCGTTCATCTGCAGCTGCAAAGAGTCCAACTTTACAAAAGTCATAGTAAAAAGAGCCAGCACCTATAATGACAGTACTTAAAATACGGTGTTTTTTCCCATCAAGAAAGTTGTTTAGGGGGAATGGTTACTGCTTTTCACTGGCACATTCCAAATCTGTGTCTCCATCTTCAGCTTCTGTATCTCCATCCACAGCAACCTTGATTCCAGTAACTGGAGTGTCTTCAATACGGTCAGCAGGCTCCTGAGCAACAGGGATGTTAAACTCCTCTTCTGAGTAACCAGTGCAGAGCTCTGCTGGGAAAAACAAAAATCAAAACCCAAACCCAATTCCCTACCATGGAACCCACCACTGCTCTGTGTTTAACTGCAGCTCCTAGCACCGGAATCGTGTCTGCAGGAAAGCCAGCCCCAAGGATGACCAGCAAGTTGGGTTTCACTTCATCAAAGACAAAGCCATCACAACTTGGCTTGGCGACTAGGGAGCATAGTTCTGAATTAGCGTTGGAAGAGTGTAACTGCAGGAACGCAGTTCAGATTTGAGAGTTTCACGTTTTACTATTGACTAGAAGAGCAACCCATACCCTCTCCTTTAAACTCACTCAGCAATCAGCTGCATGAGCTTCTAAGGCTATAGACCTCAACATCAACACTTAAGCTCCAAGCTGGTTACCACTTGTGTTGTGACTGGCTGTGGCACTGCATCTTGGCCTGCCTGCGCTCCAAGGCCAGCTGCCTGTTCTTCTTGATTCGCTCCTGCTGCTCCTCTGTGAGAGTCGTAGCAGACACAGAATTGAACTGTTCTGCATTTCCAGAGCTGGAACCTACATCTTCAGCTGCTGTATCCAGTCCATTGCTTTTCCCTTCGTCATCTGGTTAAAAATGAGGGAGAAGTAGCAGAATTAACACTTTCACCCTAGAGATCTACTGCTCAGCGTTTGTCAAGAGAACATTTTTAAAGCATTTTTATGTTCTACGTTTAAAGTTGCACTGACAACTGAAGATCATTCCGTAGTTTACTTTTAATGGGCAATTTCCTGCCTAGGTCCACATACCTGATATTCAAAGTACAGGACAAATGCTTATCAGATATCCTGAAGCACACAACAATAAATGCCTGAGTTTAGAGAGGCAGAGCTCTGAGTTAGCAGTCATGAGTTGTGCCTGAAGGTTAAAAAGAGACAGTAAATGCAAGCAATCCCTACGGAAAGGCCACATGATTTTACTCCTATCCCTACTACTAATAGGACACCATCCTTCAGGAAATTGCAGGACTAGTTATGGGAATCACACAGAGATTCAAACACTGACATGGAACAATCAGTTCTGAATTTTGTGTGCTACTATTATGGAACATTGCCAACATTAAAACATGCAAAAGGGAGGCAGTCCAACTCCTTCAGACAAACTTCACCACCAACATGAAGCAGAGCATTCTCAAGAGCACCTAAGGCCCAGAATGTCTGTGCCTCTGCACCACTTTAAGCCTGTGAATAGAGAAGTTGGCTGACAACAAGCTTTCGGTTATTAATACCCTAGCTTGAGTTTCTATTTCAAGACTGTAAGATACCTACTCAAGCTTTCCAACTGGACTGAGCAGCTGTAGCAGTACACTCACTGACATGGTTAAGAACAGATCAGCACCACATTTAAGTACAAATGTATGGAACCATCGCACAGAAAATCTGATGACTCTACAGACTCTGTCGGCAGGAACCACTGGCTTTACTGTCTGTGGCTGCTCACGGCTGCATTCATTCCTAGTGAATGCAGCCAGCAGTGAAGCCAGCCACAGGTCCCCAACTCCCCAGAGGCTGTCCCTGCAGGTGAGAACACCTTTCCCAAGAACGGGCTGGTCTGGGAGCTGAGGTTCACCTGAAGATGTACTGGACAACGGTAGGTAATTGTTTCAGCATCAAAGTGCGAACTCCTCCAAAGGACCTTAGGAACAACTACTAAACTCTCTCATTTCTGCTTATGAAGTTACTTTCAAGCTACCAGACTAACCCTGCTCCCTCTATTTATTAAAAAGTCATTGTTTATTTCTACTCTTCAACCGTCATCTGATTGGAAGAGACTGGCATTATCTACTTGCTAAGTGGGCTTTGATACTGGAAGAAGACAGACATTACACTGCCCACAATCGTAAGTACTTTCCCTATAAAGGACACTACACCCTAACCTCACTGCAACAGTGTGTAGTATAAACAGTATAACGAGCCTTGATTTCTGCAGTAATAAGACCCAGGAGCTCTTCAGACTGCACACTCCTAAAAGTACAATACAGTGTGTTCACTTAGTAATTTCAGTTTGAGGATTTTTTGGAAGAGTATTCCTAACAATGTTGGTAATAATACCCATTTTCCATTTCCTTTCAGTACGCACACTATTTATTGTTACACATATGTATGTATGTATGTAGCATTTTAGTCCAAGCACCAGTTCAGGTTTGCAATTTTAAGTCTCACAGAAGCTTGGTTATAAAATAGGGGACCACTCAACAGTTTCTTCTACACTGAAAACTTATCATGATCATTAATTTCTTGTCAATAGGAGGGGAAGTAAATTTTAAGCACAATAGGCATACCTTTGTTATCTGCAAAGTCTTCATGTACAATAGGAAGATCAAGTCTAATCCGCTTTAGGCAGGTCTGCAAAAGCAAGATATTACATCTGTAACAAAATCTTTTATGCAACATTGCTTTGGTTTTAACACTACTCCCCATTTCTTTTTATCTCTGCAAAAAAATTCTCCTTTCATTGCACCTCTTTTGACCCACAGCTTTCAATGCTGTGGATCATTTTCTCAGTCCTTCATTTCCCACCAGCCAGATGAAGCAGCATACTTCAGAAACCTCCTTTTGCAGGTTCACCAATCAGTTCCAGCACTCTTAAGCAAATTATTTGGCTAAAGATGTCCTGAAAAAGTCACAGCCAATTCCCCAGAATTCAACTGAAGAAAGTTTATCTCTAAATGTAAAATTGAACACTGAAAAGAGCTATTTTTACAAAGAGAGACATTAATTTCAATAACATTATACTCCTTAGCAGTATGTACAACTTAAGTTTTCCCAGTATTGCTTAATTGCTCTCCTAAACCTGCTTCTTAGGCTATGCAGTACTGCATGACGAGAAACAAACAGGAGCAACACGTACCTGAACTTCCTTTTTGTTTCCCAAAGACTCGACTCTGTCAATAAAATCCTCAAACTGCAGTTTTGGAAATAGCCTATGAGCCCAGTGCTCCATGTGTCGCATGAGAGTCTTCAGATCCTCTGCCTGCAGCATAGGAGATAACATCCAGCTAGTAAAAACTAAGTCAGAAGAGTGCAGAGCAAGACGGGACAGTAATGTTTCTGAAAGCATTAAGCATCTGCAGCTTGAAAGTCTCTTGAAAGCTGAAGTGATACAAACACGTGGGTAACCCCTCCTCCTACAGCCAAGTCTGAAGTGCAACTTCAAGCTATGAGAAGAACAGCAGCAATCGAAGTTCAGGAAGAGCATTTACCTACTGCAAAACATCTGATCGCGTCTAAGAAGTTGGCCCTAAGACAACCTAGGTCTGAACCCAAACTGAAAAGAATCCAGAGGGATGCATTTATTCCGATGCTTAGAAGGCACATAAGATGTACATCTACATCACTTCATCTGGTAAAGATTTCTGCTCAGAGCAGTGGTATCACCTTGCTTCTTTCTGTCTTTCATTGATACCATGAATGTTGCCTGTAAAGCAGAGCTGCACAGGCATCCTTGAAAGTATGCTGATCATCTAATAATACTTAGAAGAAAAATGAGCTTTTCTGTTTAAGTGTATCCAAGCCAATGAGACAGTCTGTAGAGAAAGTACTGCTTTCACTTTGCTTAAGTGGTATGTCACATTGTGGGATGTCACATTTTTTCAACATTAAAACCTTTGTGATAGAGGTGTCACACCACCACCAGGATAGTTTCACTAACAGAAGAAACTGATCATGAAATGAGATGCGTCCTGGGTTTGCCTGATATAATTGTCTTCCTAGTTGTAAAGGTATTCCAGACATAGTAGGCAGTCTTGTTAGCCTGCTGCAATTTCAAAACCCTTCTGTGGACAACAGTCACAGACATGATATTCTAGTTTTAGAGGAAAACAGTTTTACGATCAAAATATGGATTTTATTAAAATATGAATGAGTGTTTGTGTCTCATTACATTTGCAATTACAAACCCCATCAGGGTACATTCAACTACTGCTAAAAGCTGGCTAACCAGAACGTAATATCAATTTTCTCCTGTCAGTTCGTCAGCAATCTATCAAATCCCAGGAACAAAACAAAAGCTTGCTAAGTCTTACCTCGTGCCCTTTACCCTTGAACTTTACATTGTCAAACACGTGTCTTAGGGCTGGAAGTCCTCTTTCTGAGATTAGCCTGGTAATAGGACATGGTGAAGTTACTTGAAACCCATACTACTTCTAATTAACAAAAACAATAACAAAGAAACAAAACCCCCTCCAATTCCTTTAAACAGCCTGAAGCTGCAGAGCTCTATTTGAAAGATACATAGAATATTTAATAGATATATAGAAAGATAATGGAATTAGCAGTCATGAAGAAAACACACAAAATGGGATAAAGACTACTGCAAGGACTCAAGACTATCATTATTTAATTCACCATTCGTGTATGTACATATATGTACATACTTTGACTTCATAGTCCAAGAAGCTTTTTGCTTTTGATGACATGGAAACAAAATTGAATGGTCAGGTCTAATAACTGCACTGGCCAAGTGAAACTACTTCAATGTGTGACCATCACCTTGTGGTATCACTGACTTCATCAGTGTATATAAAATAGATGAAATGTAAAGTTCAGATTCTTCCAATTGCTTATAAAGAACTTAGACCAGTTTTAATAGTAATAGCAAAGAAAACATGAAAATCCTTTATACAGAGCTTAACCACCCTGTACGTAAGTCAGGTGTAAGTGTACTTTAGGTACCATCTTACAGTCATCATCATGTTGAGGTTTGTTTTCATGCAGAGTTTAATTAAATAAAGAAATCTATAATACTATGTCTGAAGGAAAATAAAGAAGATCCAGCTGGAAGAGTCCTATGTATAAACAATAAATTATCTCTTAACAAAGTATTCATCATGTACTAAGCACTAAGAAAACTTCAAGAAAGACTATTAACAGCATTACACAGGCAAGGAATAAAAAGGTTGAGATACAGTGTACAAGAGGCATTTCCATCTCTGAAACTCTTTATTTGGCTGCGACCAAGCAGGGAACACAGTAATCTTAATCATTTCCCCACAGCCATGTCCCAAATTCATCACAGAAAGGAGTATTTTGTAAAAACTATTACCTCTGGGCATCTAGTTTAGGCATTGGCCTCTTAAGTGCTTTCCGTACAGCTGCAGCAGACTCCTTTGTTTGCGATTGCTGGTTCCCATCTGATTCTAACTGAAGAAAACAACAAACTTTAAATATATCATGCAGTTGGCATCAACTAGAATTGCATCATTTATATTTTAAGTTTCTACCCTATCAAAAAGGCAGGTCACAAGTATCCCACTGCAAGTACAGGACTCCAAAAGGCCATCTGCATATTTCACAGTGCTTCTCCCACAAAACAGACCTGGAAATAAATCAGTCTCTTAAAATATACTGAGGAATCCCATTTTCTAGCAAAGTAAGCTCCTTAAAAGGGAAATTTCCTAATTTTAGAACATTTAGATTGTATTTCTGACAAGAATGTACTAACAGTAAATGTTGTTTCTAAGTGTTAAGAAATGGAGAGTATCTAGAAACATAAATTGATAGGTATTGTCTCAAGATTTCCACTGATAATTCTGAAAGCCAGACCTAAACCACCAGCAACACAGACAGAGCAGGGATTAAGGCATAAACATGTTTATCACTACTCCTTAAATCCAAGTAATAAAAAAGAGGAGCAACAGGTCACACCTGTATAATTATCTACAAATATTTTGTCAGAAGAGCTTGAATTCTATAAGGATTCAATTGTGAACATATTTTCATGGAATCTACAAGAAGAAACTTTTTCCACAAGTTTGACAGCATAACAATATAAAGTTGTGAATTTCTCTCTTATCTGCGCAAGACTATTTTTATGCAGTAAAGATAGTGAAGGACACCATCAGGAATACTGATTTCGCAGCATTTCATTGCCTATACTGCAAAAAAGGATCTTTAGGGGTCTGGAATGTTCACCTCCATTAGCTTGAGCCCATTCAGCATCATCCCTTCCTGGAGAGGCAGGAGGTGGGAGAGGTGGGAACCTTTCATCTTCTGTGTTTTCATAATCAGGAAGATCAAACAAGTTGTTCTCCAAAGGCTCCATCACTGCTACAGGTAAGCTTTTCTTCCCTCCTACAGGAAATACCAAAAGCATTTAAAGAGAGAAAAAAAAGGCTGCCACGGAAGCAGATAGATACGGATAAATAAAAAAATAATGCAGATAAATAAATCAGTTACATATAGCTTTTATAGAAAATAAATGCCAGCTAATAAAAAGTGACATACAAATTAAGCAGCAGATACCATGAAGATGGGTGGTACAATCCAGCCTCACTGGGCTGAATAAAATAAGGATTTCTGTTTCAATTCCTCAAAGTGACTTGGGAGTGGTAGGTAGAGGCCTCAGGAATAAAATGCATGGATTTCCAGCCAAAGCACTTCTCAAGACAACTTTTTGCCACTCACATCCCCAACAATCAAAGGCTACCGGAGGTGCGTAGAGGAGCTAATTCCTCTAATTCACAGTTCACCCACTCAGAAACGCAGCCTAGAGGCGGGTTCCCTTTTCAGGGCTCCTCCAGCGAAAGTAACACCAAAAACTTTTAGCACATGGGGCTTAGCATGACCCGGACTCACCACGGCTTCAGGAATGGCTCTTTCTTTAAGGGAAGGTTGCTTCTGAGGCAGCTTAATAACGAAGGGGCACCCCAAGCAGCTCCGACTGCACTGACCTTCGGCTATCAGCTCCCTCCCTCCGGGCTGCGAGGCTCTCAAGGAGGCTGAGGGAGTCAACAGAGAGCAGCACAGAAGGCCGCTGGGGTCTGCAGGGCCGGACTTCCACAGGCACAGCCCACCTGGCGCCAAGGAGGCCGCGCTCCCCTCACACCGCTAGAGCCATCTTGAGGCGCGCGGACTTGAGGTGAGGGCTCTCCGGCTCCCACCGGTGGGAAGCGAGATGAAGAGGGAAGACAGGCCCGTGCGCACCGGGCCGAGCGACGCTCCCACCCCGGGGAGAGCCGGCTCCAGGCGGGCAGCGCGCCCGGGACGTGCCGCGATACCCGCGGCTCTCGCGAGTGCCCAAACGGCCCGGCTGAGGGGAGCGGACACCCGGCGGCGGGACAGGGCGCATGCGCGGCAGGAGATGATGGCTGTTTTGGCGCCAAAAGCCACCGAGTGGGCGGAGGCACGGTGCGGCTGAGGCGGTCGGTGGGGCGGTCGGTGGGGCGGTCGGTGGGGCGGTCGGTGGGCGGGCCGTGGGGCGGGCCGTGGGGCGGGCCGTGGGGCGGGCCGTGGGGCGGGCCGTGGGGCGGGCCGGGTGGTGGCATCTCCTTGGGTGAGAGCTCCGGGGATGGGAGTTGGATTGCGAGGCTGCGAGGCCCCGCGAGCGATCCGGGCCAGCAATGTTACTTAAAACAGTGGAGGTTGAGTCCTTTTTCCTTTCCGTACCTCTGAGGGAAGGGCTTCAGGACAAGTAGCCAATCCCAAGCTCTTCTCCATACAGATACTAGCTAAATCCTTCTGGTGGTTTGAAACTAAGCGGTTTGCGATTGTGTGTAATAAATATACCAAGCCCACTTGCTATTTGACAGCTGTGCACATAAAATGTCATTTATGGAGTTAGACTGCAGAAATGAGGAGAGTCTCCCAAGTTCCATCTCCAGTGCTGATACACCTGTAAAGTTCAGAGTAGTTACACAGGTCAGTCCATAGAAGTGTATCTGACTTAAATAATAGGTTCTTCCTTTAGGCAAAGTGAGAGAAATAAATACCACATTATTACACTGAAGGAATTGGCTTTTCCTTATTTCTCTGTAAATTCATATTTGACATATGCTGTTTCTGGTAATATAACATATTCTTTTCAATTTGACAAATCAATTGCAGTTACTTTCCAGTTAAAAAAAAATATATCTTTTAGTCAGCATTATATTAGCACTTAAAGTTTAAAATGTGCATTCCCAAATGCAGCAGCACCTTTTTTAGCCAAGGATACATTAAATATAGGGAGAACATGCTAATGGATTTGTTAGTACTGAACCATTTATCTTTTTAGATATGGCCAATTTCTTCAACTGACTGAGGCACATGAAGTATTAAAGAAACACAAATGTATAGTAATAATAATAGTTCTAATACTGGTAATTTCCATCTTAAAACACTAAAGATTTTTCATATAAAATTACTGAAAATCAAATGTCTATATGATGAGCTCTTTGCTTTGGAAATAACTTATTTTTTATATTAAATAAACCCCTTACAAACAAATTAATTAGGTGTTTGGTGTAGCCTAAATATCTGATTCATAACTATTAGTGTGATACATCTTTTCATGTCAATGTTTTCCTTAATATTTAATGGGGAGAGGGGGGTTATATGTGAAGTAATTGGATTTTAAATACTTGGCTAATGTCAGATTAACTGATTAGAGGCTCAACACTTCAAAATCCCCTTGAGTCCCTGCATATTTTCTGCTAAATCAGCTGGTAAATGAACAGAGGTAGCATAGTAGGGATCTGTGAGAGCAAAAGCAGGGAGAAGGGAGTATGAATCTGTGTGGCTGGACAGTCTCCATATACTCAGGTCCACATTAGCAGACTTATCGTAGAATCATAGAATAGTCAGGGTTGGAAAGGACCTTAAGATCATCCAGTTCCAACCCCCCTGCCATGGGCAGGGACACCTCACACTAAACCATGCCACCCAAGGCTCTGTCCAACCTGGCCTTGAACACTGCCAGAGGTGGAGCATTCACAACTTCCCTGGACAACCCATTCCAGTGCCTCACCACCCTTACAGGAAAGAATTTCTTCCTCATCTCCAATCTAAACTTCCCCTCTTTAAGTTTGAACCCATTACCCCTTGTCCTCTCACTACAGTCCCTAATGAAGAGTCCCTCCCCAGCATCCCTATAGGCCCCCTTCAGATACTGGAAGGCTGCTAGGAGGTCTCCATGCAACCTTCTCCTGGATGAACAGCCCCAACTTTCTCATCCTATCTTCATACGGGAGGTGCTCCAGTCCTCTGATCATCCCTGTGGCCTCCTCTGGCCTTGTTCCAACAGTTCCATGTCTTTTTTATGTTGAGGACACCAGAACTGCACACAATACTCCAAGTGAGGTCTCCTGAGAGCAGAGTAGAGGGGCAGGATCACCTCCTTCAACCTGCTGGTCACGCTCCTTTTGATGCAGCCCAGGATACAGTTGGCTTTCTGGGCTGTGAGTGCACACTGCAGCCGGCTCATGTTCATTTTCTCATCGACCAGCACCCCCAAGTCCTTCTCTGCAGGGCTGCTCTGAATCTCTTCTCCCCTCAACCTGTATGTGTGCCTGGGATTGCCCCGACCCAGGTGTAGGACCTTGCACTTGTCATGGTTAAACTTCATCAGGTTGGCATCAGCCCACCTCTCAAGTGTGTCAAGGTCCCTCTGGATGGCATTCCTTCCCTCCTTCTGTTGTGTTTTGCCTTTGCCAGAATAAGGAGATAACAGACAGGAAAAAAGTGCTGGAAAGGTATAAAAACTACTATACAAGTGTTAAAGCAGCCACTTGCAATCACTGCAGAGGAGCGCAGTGTTATAAAACCTACCATATTTATGCAGCTTTGATTAATCAATATTTTTGCAGAGTGTTTAATTAGAGACCAGACTTGGTGACCTGGGGGGTTCTTTGCAGTCCTCTGTTCCTAATTAAATGAAAAGCATAATGCTGGCAGGCATTGATTATTGGTTTTTTCCTCAGGAAATGAATAACCAGCCACATGCTGATAAAATAATAAGTCAGGGGAAAATCAAACCCAAACATAGCTGGCCTCTATTCTAGAAAATGCTTCTGGCTTCTAGTTTCGATGACATGGAAGTATTACTTGTTTCTCTGTTGAATAGTGTCACTTCATTAGAAAAACTGCAGAAAATTAGCACCTTATTTTATATTTCAGTCTCATTTCCTGTCTTATGTTAAATATGTGGCAAAGAAAATCTGTGAAGTGAATAACTGGCTACTTCTACATTTGAAGGGGTTTACTCCTATGGCAGCAGCACTCATTCTGCAAAAAACACTCTAAATATTGTGCTGGCAGATCTGTTCTTGCAACGAACCCTCTGCAAAACCGGTACCATGGTAGCTGTGTTAGTGGGAGATCACATCTCATGGCTTCAGCAAACTTCAGCTATTTGTGATTTATACCTTGCTAACCTAATCTAAGTTTTATATTCTACAGTCATCTTCAGCTTTAATTTCTAAGCTTTTTAGTATATTACTAAACATTTAAGATTGTGTTCTTATCCTCAGTGTTCTTTTCAATCCCAGGTTCGTGAGGAAGACAGGGTTTGCAAGACAGGTTGTGATCTTTGGTTGTTTGAAAGTCAGTCTGTCAGCCCTCTTCTAATAATTTTTGATCCTGTTGGCCAATTTCGATCAAATTCGAATCAGGCTCCTTAAATTCCATTGCTTATGGGACTAATTATTTCCTTCAATTGCTTTGTTAACCAGTAAATAGATTATGAAACATTAAATCTCACAACCAAAGCATAAGTTTTGGCAGTAAATAAGCAGCTTTATGTGGCAATCGAGTTTTAAAAGTTGGGTTGATTTAGTGGTGCATTAGTCTATACAATACTTAGATTGTAATTATGTTTCTTGTATATGTTTCCTGTTTCTTGCATGTTTTCTTTTCATGCAAGAAACTAGACGAAATTCAAGTTTCCATGAGGGAAAGAAGCGGTATTGACAACATGCTTCTTTGCTGCATTTCTATTTACAGAGATGTATTTTAGTTGTATTTTTCCAAGCAGTGTTAGAATCAATAAGTCTCCCTGCTCACAAGTCTTTCACAGATATTACACTACCTTCTATTTTTTACCTTCACCTTTTTCTCTGTAATTGACCCTCAGAAACAACTCTTTGTAGAACAAAACGCAGTTCCTTCCACAGAGAATATTCAAATTCCCAAAACATATATTTTATTTTTTGTGGATTCAGAAAGTCAAGTAATATTTTAAATCAAAGGAGTCATTAATCATAGAATTCCAGACTGGTTTGGGTTGGAAGGGACCTTAAAGCTCATCCAGTTCCAGCCCCCTGCCGTGACCTTCTATCTATATTCCGCCAATTCAAACTACCTTTGTTTTCGTGCTGCAGGAAAAAGGAGTTCTAAAAGCGATGGGTGAATTCAGCAATTGTCCAAGGTTCCCCAGTACTGAGTTTGCAGTGCAAGCATGAAGTGCTCCAGAGGAGGGAGCTCTCTCTTAATCCTGGAATTGGAAGGAGGGAGTGTGTCTTTGACGGGAGAACTGGGAAACCAGTAATTCAATCTTTTCCACTTTAGAAATAGGTAAATATTAGGAAAGATACAGTATTTTCGTGTAACATAAAGGGGACTTTGTTCATAATTTCAGTTGCTATAAAAAGCATTAATTGAATTAAAAAGGGTAGATTTAGATCAGATATTAGGAAGAAGTTGTTCCCTGTAAGCATGGTGATAATAAAAAAAATTGTAAATACTTTGTATAAAAACCCACTCTGAATTCCATGGTGGGGTTTTTCTGTGGTTTGCAAAAGTCATGTAATATTTTTAATCAAAGTAGTTATTAATCATAGAATCCCAGACTGGTTTGTGTTGGGAGGGACATTAAAGCTCATGCACTTCCAAACAGGCTGCTGCAAGCCCCGTCCAACCTGGCCTTGGACACTGCCAGGGAGAGGGCAGCCACAGCTTCTCTGGGCACCCTGTGCCAGCACCTCAGCACCCTCACAGAGAAGAGCTTCTGCCTAAGAACTCATGTCAATCTCCTCCCTGTCAGTTAATTAATGCACTATGCAGCAGATTTCCTGTCTGAAAAATGAGTGCTTTATAGCTGGGTGGGAGCAAGTTGGTGTTTAAGCCTCAACATAGAAGCTCTTATCAGCAGCAAAAGGTGGCTTTTG
Organism: Myiopsitta monachus; assembly: GCA_017639245.1. NCBI lineage: Eukaryota > Metazoa > Chordata > Aves > Psittaciformes > Psittacidae > Myiopsitta > Myiopsitta monachus. Next base: position 2,328,759 of record CM029921.1, on the reverse strand, counting down.
TTGTCTGAAAGCTTAACCTCATGTTTATGTCGGTGGTTTTCTCCCCAGAATTAACCTGTTTAAACGAGGTGCTGCTCTTCCTGTGTTGTGGGCTCACAGCAGCATTTGCTAATTGTTCAGGTCTTCTACGTCTATCCTTAAAACTGTTAAAGAAGCATCAAGAACAATCCCCACAGACAGCACTGTTCTTTGTTTTATAAATCATACTTCCTCGCTCCACTCATACATTCCTGCTTTTGTATTGCAGAACATGAGAGAGAGCTCCTGGAAAAGAAAACCTTCTTGGTTAGATTTTCAGGTTCACTGCAACAATTACAAAAACCTGGAAAGCTCCCCAAACCGTCATGACTGAAGTCGTAACTTCTCAGAAACGTACCCACAGAAAACCATCACCGCGTTAACGTGTTGATGTGACGCGAAGCGGCCCTTCCCGGCAGTGTGGTATCACCAGCAGCTGGTTTAATTTTCATACCCATTTTCACTGTTTATTCTATAACTGCAATCGTCAAGTTTCCGTGTTTCAATCAAGCATTTGCTTCGGGAAGGATTTAGCAGCCGTCAGTCCCCCAGCTGAGGCTGTTTTGATTGTAACCGCAGCACTTCCCACGCCGGGCTGCGTTGATGGTGGCACACGGGGGAGATCAACAAACGCTCCACAACCCCGGTGTCGGAGCCAAACAACTTTACAATGAAGCCATAAACCGGAGGGCGCCGGTACCGACCCCACCGGCGCGGGCTCCGCGCAGCGCGAACACGGCTCCAGCGCGGCTTCCTCCGCCTCAAGGCGCATGCGCCTGGTCCCCACGGCTGCGCGCCGGGAGGGCCGAGTGGTGCGCGCAGGCGTAGTGCCGCAGTAGGGCGCATCTCGAGCCCGGGCAGCGCTCCCGTCGGGAGGTGCCGGAGGGAGCTCGGTGCTGCTCGACTCCGTGGGGGGAGGCCGGCGTTGGGCGGGCGGAGAGCCGGGGGCTGACGGCGGCACCACCGCAGGCACCTGCTTGCTGAGGAGACTGCCCGCTCGCGGGGGCACCGGCGAGGAGGGGACCCCCCAACTTTGCTCCGCCGCAGGAAGTCTCTCGGACCTGGCCGAAGTGGGGCCAGGGCTGCTCCGTCCGTTACCCTCCGCGCCGTCTGGGGGCGAAAATGCCGAAGAAGAAGCCCGGGCCGATTCAGCTCAACCCCGCTCCAGATGGATCCGCCGTCAACGGGACCAGCTCTGCAGAGTGAGTGAAGCGGGTGGCCGGGGCTCCGGCGGGGCTGAGGTGACGGGCGCGGCCGGGCCGGCGGCTCCCATCCCACTGCCCGCAGTGGGGCGGTGGTCTCCGCTGGTGCGGCACCGGCCCTACTGTGTCGGCTTTTCCTTCACCCTCTCTGCTTTAAGCCGGCATGGCCTTGGCTGCCAGGAGAGTGAGAGCTATCGGTGCCGGGGGGGTGCATGGTCCCTGCCGTGGTAGCTACTGGGGGATCTCCTCACCGTGATCGGTGGGTGGTGTCTTCGGCAATAGACAGATTTCTGTTAGTTGTACAAGATAAATAACATGGAGAAAAAATAGAGGAAAACTTGTTTAACTCTCTTCTCGTAGTCCATAATGGTATCTCCTGATTTCTTAGGTTATATAATTATCTACTAAGTGCCAAATTATGCATTTCCGATAGCATGTTTCATAAATGTGTGTGTGGGAGAAGTTCTGTTGTAAAGCACAGGTCTGTAGAGAAGGTGTTCTGCTTTTGTTTAGGCTTTTTTTTTGCTTGTTTGCTTTCTTCCTCTCATCCTTGGACTAAAACAAGCTGCTGCTAGTTTCATTAAATCTGTTTTTCAGTAATTAGGAATGTTATGGCAGGTACCTCCGTGAGCGTGTTTGGAGAAGATGCTCTGAGCTTTCCTGCGTGTGATACAAACATTACACCGTGTACATGTGTGTAAGGCTAATTGTGGGTACACTTACGGAAGAAGAAGAAGAAGGCTGAACGCTGGGTAGTTATGTGTTGTTACGAAGCCTATGTTGAGCTTTTGGATGTGGGTGAGCATCGTGGCTTCAGTTATGCAGATGTAGTGCCAGCACCCTGAAGTAATGAAGTGTTATAAAAGATTCTCTTTGAGGGTAACAGGTCTGTGTTCACCACTTAATATTTAGATTAAGCTGATGGGCTAGCTCTTAACTGAACCCTGAAATAAAACTGTGTCCTAGAAGAATGGATTTCTGTCCCTGTATGGTCAGTCTGGTCTTCTCTTGGATATGTGAACTGAGCTCTGATATGCTTGTGTGCCACCCTGACAGAGTAGGTCAGACAATTGCAGGGAGACATGTGAGTCTTGGGCTTTAAAGTGCTCTGCATGGATCATTGTTGCCACGTTTTCAGACAGGCTCAGACCTCATTTATCCACCCCAGCATCTTATAAAAGAAATCAGCATCCAGCAGCTCCAGCTGTGACACTTCTAGCAAACTCTTTTGATGATTAACTGGGAGATGAGCTGTTTGAAAACTGTTCTTTGGCAGGAGTTACTGATTGTATCTAAGCATTGTGATCTGATTATTGTGCAGTTTTTGTTCTAGATTGGTAGGGCAGAAATATTATTTCTATATTTGCCTGTAAAGCACTCTTCAGTTAATTTTGTTCAAGATAGTTGGCAATACATTGAGTTACTCCTTGGGGATCCCTATTGCATGTTAGTCTTATTTTATAGAATAAATCTGATTCCTATCACTTGCTGGTTTTAGTACCAAAAGTTAATCACCAAACATGTAATATGTTAAATATTGTATTACCTCACTCAAAAGATATTAATTTTGAATTACTTCTGCATGTGTGGCACTCATTTACTTGTTGGAAACCTTTGGAGACTCATGGGAGTGTTGAATCTTTTTTACACTGGGGAGCTATCTTGCTTACTTTTCTGGTTTGTGTGTTGATTTATTTGGTATGTGACTTCTGCTTTTTGTCATATATAAAATCATAGAATACTTAGGGTTGTAAAGATCCCTAAGATCATCTAGTTCCACCCCCCATATATATAGAAGACCTTACAACCAGCTTTTGCCAGGCTTAGAGATGTGTCAAGTATTTTTAAAAGCAGTAGCTTAGTGAAAGTAAATCCAGCAACCTGTTGTCCTGTAAACAGCCAGAATTAATTAATCATGGAAATATCCTCTCATCCTGCTAATATTAAATCCTCATTGTGAAAGATTTCAAATAGCAAAGAATAGTTGCATCAGAATTTGGAAATGTTTTGGGGATTAAATTGAAAACTTGTGTTTTTTTCCTTCATCTGTAAGATTGTGTCTTTTTTTTCCTGTCCTGCTCTGTGCTTCCCCCCCCCACCTTTGGTTACTGCTTGAGATCAATGGTAGAGGTGATTGTCAGCCTGTGTGCATTGTCAGGCATTTCAAGTATGCTGTACATCTGTGAGCTACCATATTAATGCTTTCTGAAGCTCAGCTCCTGGTTTAATGGAATTTTGGCTATGTAAGTCTCCAGTTACTCATTCGCTTCCACCGTATACAAATCTCTCACTTTGCAAGTAATCTCAAATGCTCCCCTGTTCTTTTTCAGAGAAGAGAACCTCTTGCGAGAGAATAAAAAGAGCTCAAATTACTTAGCTAAAGTGAAATGAAGATTCAGAGCAAGGTGATATGGTTGCTGTCTGTCGATGCATGGAGGACCTAAATATCCAGAATGAAGGAAGTTATTTAGCCCTAAAGGCAATGCTGGCACAAAATCAAACAGATATATATTTGCCATCAGTAATTGGATGTTGAAATCTAGAAAATGTCAGAGGTGGAAGGTTCTGTAACGTATTATGATGGGTATTTGACTCCCAGAATCTCCTGCTGATTTTAAAATATTGAAGCTTAATAGTTCTAGGAATGAGTACATGTGATACTTGGACTTCCTGGCAGAAAGGAAGGGGAAAGAAAGGAAATGAAAGAAGGGGCTGGATGATTCAGGATGTCCTGGTTTCCGTTTTATCTTGTCCTCTGTCTTCATCCTTATTTGGTGATGGGAACTCATTGACTAGAGTAAGAAAAGCTTATAGCATGAGGTGTATGGCTTGAAGTATGCAGATGAGGCCTGGTGCTCACTTGCATGACTTCCCTTTTTTTTTTCTCTTTTGTTTTTTACCTTCCCTCTTTTTTCCTTTCCCCTGGCCAGGTAGTGTGAAAGAGAGTTAGGGTACTTGCAATTTAAATGTATTTATCCTGGGTGTTTTAATGACAGTTTCACAATGTTTTTCTCTGACAGCAGTTTTGATTTGTACTGATTACTTTAATTACTTGTACAAGATGCTGTGGTTCTCTCTAGGGCCTTCCAAATTCCCAGCTACCCTGCTGGACAATAGACAGACTTACTGAAAGATTTTTCCTGAGCTTCACTTCTGCTTTTGACACTTCCTGCTGAGGAGCGGTTGTGCAGGGAGAGTAAAACCTGTGCTGCTGTTCTTGAGCTTTGTGTTGCTGCAGATCCTCACAATGAAACCAAGAGGCCATTGGCCAGGTGCAGGTTTAATTTATTTAATTAATATTTAGTATTTAATTAATAAATTATTTAATTTATTTAATTCTGGTCCTTTTGGATCTGCACAGTTACACTTGTGCAAAAGTTTTGCAGAAGAAACGGAGTGAAAACCAAACCAACCAAGAAACCTGGGAGCAAATGTTAAAGCAATACTTCTCTTCTGACTGACCATGCTGGGGTAGTTAACTGTCTTAGGACTGAAAAGAAACAAGAACAAAATTTCTACTTTCTGTTCCTTTCAGCCTTTTGACTCCCTATCCCTTTGAATGTCTTACAGTCATTACTGTCTAAAGCCAAGCTACGCCCAGAACATGAAGTAGAAGCTCTGCGAAGAAGCAGGAGGGTGGGTTTCAAGATAATGCCACTTTCTGTATTACAGTTAGGGGTTTGTTCACATGAAAAGAAGGCTACTTCATATAATTTTCTAGTTGCATCTTTACAGAAAAGCAGAGGGAAGGTTTGTATTTAGGAGAAAATTACTTTGATATAAAATGCTGGTGAAGAAATAGGATAACTAGTTTTATAGCTTGCTGTACATAGCAATTACATATACATGGATATTAAATGAGATGCCAATTCCTGTTATTTTAAATTCAAAACAAATACTGAATATACTTATGTAAAGATCTTTTGAGATGACACAAAATACACCTATACTTACATATTTCTGTGGTACAGCCCCATATTTAAAGGAAAAATCAGTACTCGTATTCCTCTAAACCTATTATCTATAGGCGGCATTATATAGTGAGCTTTGAAGTGTACTGGTCTCAGGGAAGTGCATTAGAATGTATTAGTTACAGTGCCCATGTCCAAGAGTATATGTACAGGAAAACTTGATTAAACCTATGCTTTGAGATCCTACATTATGTTTAATGAAATAGAATGTCTTGGCATATAATGTAGCCTGTATTCACATCCTATTTTAAAAGTGCTTCCTAGAAAAAATGAAATAAATAGTCAATACATTTTGTCACAGAGCCCAACAATCCAATGAGCATTATAATTATTTTTTTAGTTAACTTGGCTCTTGTGGAAGGATTACTGCTGCAGTTACCAATATGTGTTAATGTTTGTCACTGCTTCAAACTTCTGATTACAGAGGAGACTTTCTGATTACCTTTTCTGTGCATCAGTTACATTTGGGTATTTCTACAAACTAACTTCTCTAAAGGCTTACTCTTTACTTTCGCCCGCTAAAGGCAGCTTCCCTGTCTCTGGTATTGGAACTTGAACCTTCCAGAAGAACTTGGGACCTTGATTAAATACAAAAATGGAAACAATGATTTTAAATTAAGTGCCACTGACTGTGTGTTGTGTAAGTGTTGACATTGCAGAGGTGGTTGGGACTCAAATGTCTTACAATCATCTGCTTAAAGAATTCCAAAATATACAGACTGTGTATGTGTTTAGCAACAACTGGTATCTCCCAATTAAGCCTCAGCCGTGATCTCTGTACTGGGAAGACAGGGCCAAGGTCATCTCAGATGTGATATAGCTGTAATGCAATGTAAAATGAGCAAAGTAGGATTATTCTCTTGGTCGGAGGACTAAGGACAGTATGACAGATGAATTCTGGCTTCTGTTAAGCCAGATGGAAATGTAAACACAAAAGTAGACAATGGAATTTCCATCTTCCTTTAATATGCTGTAAACAGCCAGGTCTTGGAGAGGAATTTAAGGTGGTAAAGACCCATGGCCATGATCTTCTTAGGAAATGTATTGTTTTCTTAAGGACATGGTATGAAAGGAACTTGAGACATGATGGTGAATGGAAACAGGTCATCAGGCACGATGCTGTCACTGGTGGTGCTTTGGCCCATGCTGAGCAGTTCTGGGTTCTTTCTTTCTTTAAACTATCTTAATTATAGTGCATGTGTGCCTTGGAACCGTTCAGACCAGAGGGTAATATTGTAGAAATGGGTGACTGACAAGTTCCAGTCATAGGTTAAGAGCTGCAGTATTAATTCGTCAGCTTTTTCTTATTGCGTCTGCTTGCACTGATTGTTATTCTGTTTAAATTGCATTTAAAGAAGCCCCTGAAGAGCTGGATGTATTTGATAGTCAAAGAAGGACTTGGAAATTATGCAAAACTGGTTTCAACTCCACCTTGTATTACAATTTGGAAAATAAATAGTTGTTTATTTTCTCTGCATCTTGCAGTTTTAATGTTTTCAGTATCTTTCTCAAGGAAACTTCGGGGTCTGTAGGAGTAAAAAGGCAGATTATCTCCCATCATCTGTAGTGTGGGTTGTGTTGTGGGGTTATTTTTCCTTGTTTTTGAGTTTGTACTGTAAAATGGAGTGGAGGGAACAGCATAACCAGTGGGCTGTTTCCCAGTAGTCCTTCCAAGAGGATTTGTCCTTCGTGGAATAATTTCTTTTGGTTAGTTTTCTTGGATGCGAGTTTAGGAGAAGGAAGATTTTCAGAGTTGCTCGCTTTGATGCGTGCTGGGTCACTTCTGAATTTGTTTCGGAGGGTTTTTCCATTGTTTTTAAACCCACAAAGTCTCTGAGGAGGGCCGAGCCCCTCTGTGGAATTCCTTTGACTTCAGGGGAGCTTTACGCCCATGTGTAGTGTTCTGGAAGATTAGGTCCTGGAATTTTCTGACTGCCCTGGCCAGATTGCAGTTGCATTGAGTACGAATGTTTAATTACTGCAAGCTTGTAAATAGTTTTAAGAAAAGAAATTCAGAAACAGAATTTTCCAGTTTTGCATTAAAACATACTCAGAGCATTCCCTTAAATGTGCATGGGTCTGGCGTAGTCTTCCATTGAATTACAAATAGCGTTTTAATAATTCTTAGGAGCTAATAGAACATGTGATCTGTAATAATGGTGGAAAATAACTTCTTACTTAGTACTTATATTGTTTCTGGATGTTTGTGCTGAAAAGATTTACAATTAAGTGTACGCAAGTGATACAGAAATTAACACAAGTGGCAAAGTGACCTGTGCTGTTGTTTCTTCATAGGCAGCTTTTACTTTACAATTATGGGTGTAGGAGAGATTTAAAGACGCTTAATACCAAGATGACAGTAAATACCAAGTCTTGTGATGTTTTTACATGTCTAAGTGTAATGACAGCAATGCAGGCATATGTATTGCAAAAAGCCTCTATCAGTTTTGGAGAGTTAAATAAAAACTGGGTGTAAAAAATAAGTGTGTTTGTGTTCCAGTGAGATGGAAGCTGTGGGAAGTGCAGGCTGTCATATGGATACAGCCCCTTCACCTTTTTTGTCCTTTACAGCACCGGTGCTGCAGGTAGAGTTACAAAGGTGTGCTTTCATGCTTAAGCATGTGCAAGATCCTGCTTCTTCTGAAGTCTTTTCCTTTCCTTGCTGTGCCCATGTCTCCCTGATGCTTTTCTTATATCTGCTCTTTCAGAGGGTCAGATGTGTGTGCTGATCTGACTGAGAATTTGCTCACCAAGGAAGCCCAGGTTCTGTCGTCTTGTGCTCACAGTAGCATTCATGGAGCCAAATGATGAGCTGAATCAAGAAAATAATCTGGCTGAAAACTTGCAGTATTTAGGTTAATTTTAAACGGATCTGTTACCTGAATTGGTTACTTAGGAATGAATAGCTAGGGACAGAATGGGGCAGAGCTACCTGCTTTGGCAAGAACCCAATGACAGCGCACTTGGAGTCCGAGAGATGCCACTGAGATGTCGAAATTCAGTAATTATTACAACTTGAGCAGCACATCTTTTAATCAAGTGGTCTCAGGTCTCTCTCTCAAGAGGAACGCATTACAGTGTTAACTAGAATACCTTCCGGTGTTATCTAGACCAAATAAGGCTTAAAAAAAGAGTGAAAGCGACTAGGTAAACCACATATGTAGTGTAATTATTTATTTGGTAGAATGGTGCTACTGGGTCTTTGCTTTACCAGTAGCTTAAAAACACCCAACATGGAAGTTGTGGGGAATTTACACGAGACAGAAGATACATCAGCCCATCATTTGAGTGGATACTGATGAAATGTTTTAATGTATGCAGGAAAAATGTTCTGGAATGAACTGAGGAAGGAATTTTGTTTCATGTGTGGAACCCCGATATTCCCTTTAAATGATTCAGTTCAAAATGTTCCAGTAAGAAGGCTTTTTCCCCACATTGTCTGTTACCCATTTTACAGCTGCATTTGTTCTCCCATCATTGCCCTGGGGATTGACTGTGCTTTATGAAGTGTACAGATTCTACTGCCAGAACACACTAATGTCTCTTTGAGGTAGCAGCATCAGTTTCCAGCTTGCTGAATTTTTGGGGAGCAGGTTCTTTCTTTCAAAGGCTTTTAAATTTATGTTTTTTAAAGGAAGCAATGCGTTTATTTATTTTGGTTTTTTTTGTGAAGACTTAGAATGTGTTGCTACTAATTAGGAATTGGTTGGTTTCTGATTTGCTCTATGTTCTATGTTACTTAAGCAAAATCTTGGTTATGCTTCGGAAGGAATGAACACAGCATCGTGCCAGTTAGTGCCCAGAGGAGTTGAATCGCTAGGAAAAGACTAAATCACTGCTTGGTGGCTCTTTGCAAACATCTGTTGAGAAGCTGTTGTCATCCTGAGTCTTGTCTGAGGAAGAGGGGAGTGAATTCCAGCACAACTTCTGCTTACTGACAGCTGGGGATGTGGTTTTCTTCAGGATTCAGTCACCCCAGCAGAAGGAAGTAGTGAGTGGTGTCTGTTACGGGGTGGCACGTGCTAAAGGAGCAAGAAGAGAAGTTGCCCAGGGAAGCTGTGGCTGCCCCATCCCTGGCAGTGTTCAAGGCCAGGTTGGATGGGGCTTGGAGCAAGCTGCTCTAGTGGAAGGTATCCCTGCCCATGGCATGGTGTTGGGACTGGATGAGCTTTAAGGTCCCTTCAACCCAAACCATTCTGTGATTGTCTGATAAAAATTAGAATCAGATGATTTTACAGCCTGAGAACTAGGACAGAGATGGTCCAGCAGTGTGCATGTGATGCTTTGGATGAACAAGTGTCTTCTTAAAGTCCACTTACGGGGTTTTAAAAGGAACTGTTGAAACTTCCTGGCAGCTCTTCTTTCTTGGGATGTTCTGTACAGCTCAGCATTGTCCTGTGCTTTTCTAGAGCCTTTTCTCCGATGTGGTGGGAAGATGAGTCAGCAGATTTAATGTAGCAAATACAACAGTCACGGAATGCATGTTTTTTAACATTCAATCTGGATATAGATGTATGTAGATGTGTGAATATTTCTATATGTATTGGTACAGCCTATGCATATATAAAGTAAAAATTACTCATTTATTCCACTAAGTGGCTATGCTGACAAGTGCTGTGTTACACAATCCATCCATTTAAAGTACAGGCAAGGAGCTGAACCTTCCATCCACTGAATCCTGGTTATGTTTGGGGATTTTGGTAATTTGTTTGTTTTCGTCTCCACATTGTGGCAATTTTTTGTGCTTCTGGCTCCTTGCTCTGCTGCTGCACAGAGTTGTTTCAATTCTAATCCTGGCTTTTCCGTAAGCCTTGTAAACCGATACTGTAACGTCATCTTTTGTATTATTGTAGTGTCTCGCAGAGGCTGTGTTGGTACCTACCACATAAGGGAGTCGTGAGGATAATGTTACCATTGCTACTGCACGTCTTTATCCCTTGTTTTTGTCATTGCATTAGCTCTTAGTTCAGAGACATAAAGCAGTGGAAAAGCAGGACTTGTGTAAGTACACGTGTCAGTTCATAATCAGAATTTTATAACTTGTATCTATCCTCTGGGTTTGTGTTTTAAATATCCAATAACCAAGTTATTTTTTCTGTCTGTAAGAAAGTGTTAAGTGCCCTGTGGTTAGTTTGTTCTGGTTGCGTGTAGTGCTGGCTAGGAAAAATCAGTGATAGGTGCGCAGATATGAAAGGAGACCAAGAACTTGGATTTCTGGTTCTGGAGGTTTAGTTCTTGAATTTCTCAATTTGAAACAGCAAAGTCTGTGGAAGACTTTGAATTCAATGCTACGGTAAGTCCTGAGGAAGCCTTTTAACTGATCACAGAACCCCCAAACCACCAGTTGCATTGTTTAGCCGCAGAGCTAACCATGTGAAAGGGTGGCTGAGCCTTGCTGGCAGCTCCTGCCACCATCCAGGATAAAGGGTTGTGAGGCTGAGTGCTGGCTGGGAACAGCTGCAAGACATCTGACAGGCAGAGGCATCCAGGGCATGAATCCAACATCTGTCCAATTGTGCTGCTGCTCACTTCTGTGGTTTTGCTCTCTTCAGTCAACTCTGTCTTCAATTCGGATGATATTTTGCATGCTTTGGGTTATTTAACAAAAATTAGTCAAGATGTTTAATGGGATTTTTAATGCTTTTTTGCTAAAGCAAAAGAGGAGGGCAGCTTTAAGCAGAGATTCCTGCCCAGCAGCTCAGCTGATGGGGAATTGTTCGTATTAAGTTGTCCTGTTGGTTGGAGGCTCAGCAGGAGACTCGAAGTCCTAGCTTAGATTTGCTTCTTTCAAATGCATGACACTGAGCTTTAGAAAAATCAGAATTCTTACATGGAATTAGTTTAGCAGGATAATTCCTTTGACAGAACGGTATCTTTCTAATAGTTTTGGTTTACATACCTTTAACTAAGAAATAGATTTTAATCAAATTGCCTCTTACTGGGTAATTTTTTTCCTTGGCTGAATTAAACCTCAGAATACCCCCTGCTATGTCTGTTGTGTTGTGGAAGTGGAACAGCATCTTCAGATGTTAAATCATGCTAGAAATGAGCAAGTGGATTGGGCAATCATATACCCACCTAAAGGCAGAGACAGCTAATGAAGGACCTCTAACATGTTGCAAGGATTGAAAATAAGCAGGAACTGGGGAATAATGTATTTCTCCAAAGCAAGACTCCTTTGCACTTATAATGAGTTTGGATCTTGTTGCGTTGTTGTTTTAACTGCGGGTTTTATGAGTCTACTGGAGTTAGCCCAGACATAGACACCTGTGCAGTAAGCTATGAGCCTACTGTAATTGCTTCTATCTTCCATGTTACTCTGTGAACTCTTCTTTGCTAAAGGAAAGCTAAATAGAAAATAGCCTTATTGGGTTTGGCACAGTCACATGAAATAGTAGTCTGTCCTTTCAAAACCACAGAATGTCTTTATGTTCCTAATGCTTTATTTCAGCTCCCTGATTGAGGTTGTTCATGGAAATTATGTAGTGAACTGCCTACTTTCTTCTCTAAACTGACAGCTGTGTAGGCTTGGGGAAAGCATTACTGTCACTGTTCTGGAAAACAACCCCCAAGCCTGTATCCTCATGTGACAGGAGATCTGAAACTGAATGTGCTTCTTGATGCTTTCACTCATGCTAATTGTTCAGCTTGCAAAACTGATAGTAATAACTTTGAACAACTATTTGACAAATTACTGCTAAAGACTCTGTCAGACTTTCTTCCTCTACCACCTTTTTTCTTCCCTCTAAAGTGGGCTTCAGGGTTGAGTACAGCTTTAATGTAGCTTTTAGGGTTGAGCATATGATTAACTTATCACTCGTGTGAATTAAAGTCTCAAGCATTTGGAGTATTATTAATACGAGTTAAGAATAAGGATTTATTTTTCTGGTTTTGCTCTAACATGAAGTATTAGCAGACTAACAGCAGCATTTGTCTCCTTGTTGCTGGTTCAAAGACAGCAAGTGTGCTCTGAGAAGTTAACATATCTCTTCCAGGAGTGCTTTCTTCAAGTGCTGGGGTGGCTGCCCCCAAAATCAGGAGCTGAGAGGTCTCTTCTTGCCTTCTGCCCATCTTTGTGTGCAGGCTGAAAGTCCTCTGCAGGCTCTGCTGCTCTTCCCCACCCAAACTGTGTGTAGGAAATAAAGGTTTGCTCAGTAACTAACACACGAGTATCTCCCTGTGTTTCTCACCCATGGATAATATGCACGTTTACAGCGGATATAAGTCGTGGGGAGGGGTTTGGTCTTGAATAGGAAAGTCTGAAAATACCTTCAACCAGCCATTAAGGGAACAGTATGACAGGCTCAAAAAGTGACCTGGGAACCTGGTGAAGTGATTGCATTTGTGACACATCTTGCTCTTATCTGCAGACTCCTGAATGGACATGTGCATCTCTGGGAAGCAGAGGACAGAACATTTCATCTAGCAGCAGCTAGAGGTGTTGCTGTGCCTTTTCTTTGGTTGTCGTCATCCAGTTTTCTTTTTTTCTAAGCATCTGATTTTGGCCACTCTCAGGATGTGAGATACTGGGATGGGTGAGCCCATTCTGAAGGTCTTAGGTGAGGTGGCACTGAGTCTGAAAAGCTCCCAGTATCCCATGCTGTGATTCTCTTCAGAAAACCTTTCTTACCTCTGGGGCATAACACAAGTTGGCTGTGGAAGGGGTGGATGGTGGTCCCCTCAGGATGTCAGGTTGAAGTTGTCTTCTGGCCTCTAAAATGGGGGTTTTTGTAAAGCCTGAATTGATAATAACAGAGGTGAAGTTTCTTTACACACATGGAAGGGTGGTTGTTGTGTGGGAAGGTGGAGTGTGCTTGTGTGCGTCTTGTAGGAAGCTGCTCTCTTAAGTTCTGTTCTGCATTTGTTTTAAACTTCTGAGGTTATATGGAAGTGCCACGTAACTGGCAGGAGGACACTGCGCTGTCAGCAAAGTTTGAGTACAAAAAGGAAGAAGTAATGTTGACTCAACAGGAAGGATCATACCTGATCAGGAGTGGGTGGAGAGCCTCTGGAGCACCTGGGGCTGCACTTGGAAACAAACGGCCAACTCCCCAAAAGTCTTCCCCTGGGTTTATGTTCTAACTCCCAATCTAGTCTAGAAGAGGGAGATCTTATAATAGTATCTGAAGTCCAACACTTGAGACACTATGCTTTGTGCAGTGGTGGTGTCTGTTGGCTCTAGAGCGTATTTACCCATTTCTGCTACCTGAATAAGAACATATTTGTAGGTAGTGCTCAGTGAAATTACAGTTTCTCTAATGAATGGAGAAACCAGCACTGACCTCCCTGTGGCTTCATTCAGATGAACATATTATGAAAGCTGAATTCTTTCCCTAGTGCAGTATGTTTAGTATGTGCTTGGCTTTAAAACAGAGAGCAATAAATTAAATGATAACCTATTGGTTTAGAGTAGTGCTTGGAGCAGTGAAGCACTGAGGTGATTTGATGGAACTCTGGCAGAGGCAGAGTGCTCTGACAGTGAAAAAAAAAAACAACTCCAAGACTGCGGCAGGTAATGGTGATGAATTTTAATAGGAATCTTTTTGTCTCCGAATAAAAGTTTTATATAAGATTAAGTACCTACTAGTGCTCCTTCTGGAGGCGGACATTAGCGCACCAGCCTGCTGCTACTTTGAGCTAGCAAAGCTTCCTTAATGTTTTCATGGTGTCCTAGTGATCATAAAATCGTAAGCGGTTTGGGTTGGAAAAGATCGTAAAGATCAATGATGAACTGACTTGAGCATTCCCTCTTAATTTTGTATGGATCAGTTTAGTTTCATTTATAATACTTCATATGCAGTGATTTAAATACTCACCTGTTCCTCTGTGTGCTTTGCACTGCGCCTTGGCTGTGGTGTTTTTATGTGGCAAGGGTCCTCATAGTTACCTGTCAAGAGATAGTGTTCTTACAGTAGTTCAAGTTAAGAACTGAAGCTGCTGGAGTCCTGCCTTCTAAAACACCGAGTGTAGGTTGCCACTACCACTTCTGATGACACACATACTCTTTAATTATTTATCTGTTTACATTTTAAATAGATTAATATTTAGTGCTTCAAGCAAAGGACCAGAATGAAAAAGACCTCAATTCTGTCCTGATGTGTCATTCAATTATCATAAAACTAACTGGAGATGTTACTTCTAGTTAAATTCTGATTAGTAATTCTTACAATGCATTTGTTGGGTTAGTATCTTTAGATTTATTTGCTTTACGGGTAGAGAATTGGTCCTGAAAAATCCAAGTGACATCTGAAAGCTTAATTGCTCTCATTTTCTTACTCATCACTGCATGTAAAGAAGGTTTTGCCATTAGAGCTTGGAATTCTGGCGTTTTTGCTTTCTGATTTGCATTTTAGAAACTGGATTTCAAAACCATCTCTTTCCTAATGGTTAATCTTCAAACAGGGTCTGTAAGTCAGAGTGATTTTAATGTTCCTGTAAGCCAGGCTTATCTATGCATGGAGATTTCTCTTGGTGAATATTCTAGGGTGCTAGTTGTATGATTATATTCCGGTATGATTATACTGGTGTAAAACAAGAGTGTGTTTCTCTTTGTAGCATAGCCTGAAAATGAAGTATCTGCACCAGAATGATATTATTTTTATGCCAAGATAGATGGTTAATCTAGTGTGACTACAGTAGAGTAGGTACATGCACATTTACTGTGTGAGACTGTTTCATGGTCTTGAGCAGCAGTGCCCGGGGTGAGTGTTTTGTGAAACCTGCTGCAAGTGTTGCTTGATAATCTTACGCTTGGACAGCTAAAATGTCAAACAGAATTCCCCTTAACATCAAAGGTCTCTTTCCATTTCCTCCGCTTAACTCTTCTAAGCGTTATCACCCTAAGTTAGGTTGACAATTGCATCCTGTCTGCCATACTTAAGCTGATAAATGAAGTAGGACTGCGTCACCACTTAAACTTTCAGAGTGATTGTTTGGTAAGGAAGAGCTGTGAATATTTATATCATTTTTATTTGCCTTGATTAAACCTTCCTACAGTCAAACCAAGACTGTTTTCCTGCCTGGAAGTGCAGGCTCTCCAATGAACAAGTTGAGGGTTTCATCCTGTCATTCCCTTTTTCTATTGAGTCTCAGGCTTATTTGTTCTTCCTTCTTGGAGACTCAATGTTACCTTCTCAAGTGACTAGCACCTTACTAGGCACACACAGAATGATCTTTGTACAGTGTGATTTGAAACTGGATGTTTTATGCAGTGGTGAATAGAAATAGGTTTCTTGATTGTTAGTGGAATTTATATCTTTAATGGAAAATAGTTTTAGGCTCCGAACAAGTAGATTCTGTTCCTCAAGTCTTTCATCCTAGCAACACTGTATTCCGTAGGAGCACTGCATTAAATTTAGCTGAGCAAAACAGATATTTGCTGGTAAATATGTATTCTTGCAGCACGTTATTATTGCAGTTGGAAGCAGGGAACTTTTAAGTGAGCTTTTAAGGTGCCATGTTACTGGAATGAAGGTGTCCAAAAGATCTGAAGTGAAGCTATTAAATAAAGAATCTTCCCGAGAAACTGAACTGGTTTCTGTAGTACCAAATTTAGCTACTCTTTAAAGTTTTGTATTTCTGGTTTGTATTGCCTATGATGTTAAACCTAGATTTCTGGTAGATGTGCCCTTCAACAAAAGAAAAAGTGAGCTTAAAACCTTTGGGCTGTTTCCTTTCGCCAGTTAAACCAACTTCTGTTTCCAGTGGCTGTGGTTTTAATGCATGTTTGTCTGATTCTGCTTGATAAATGATACCTAAATAAGAAGCTTCAGAATGGATTATTAGTAGTATAGTTGTGTGAAAATCACTAGATAAAACATGCAGACAAACCCTGTAGGAAATTACAACACAATCCTTGAAAATGTGAAACCAAAAATAGTGTGGAGTGATGTGCTGTGATTCATGAGAGCTCAGGTCATCAATGCTGAGTCATGAAGCCACTCCTGTAGGTAGTGAAACTTAACGTGCATGGATCTGAACAGAACCTCAAAGATGGGGAAACTGGATATTATCCGTTCATGCTTATGTCATTGTTTTATCTGGAATGGAATACTGTTTACTTAAATCAGAGTTCCAATAATGTATGTCTGATGTGGATGACTATACAAGTCCGGTCTTTTGAGATAATGTATACAGGTGCAAAACCGTACTGGATTTAATCTGACCTCAGTGCTCTACTGCTCTTCCTCTTGCAACACTGCTGGGTGAGCTCAAACAGCTTAATTATGGAGCTGCTCTTTTTTTCTGTTGATACAGGACAAATTTGGAAGCACTTCAGAAGAAGCTGGAAGAACTAGAGTTGGATGAGCAGCAACGAAAGCGCCTTGAAGCTTTCCTTACCCAGAAACAAAAGGTCGGAGAGCTGAAAGATGATGACTTTGAGAAGATCAGTGAGCTGGGAGCAGGAAATGGTGGTGTGGTCTTCAAAGTATCTCACAAACCTTCTGGTCTCATAATGGCAAGAAAGGTGAGTGCCTCAGAAAGCAGGAACTTGGGGATGATTTTCATGAAGGAGGTTGTCCTTGATCAAACACGGTGACTTGACTTAGAGAAATAAGTGGTGGTGACACACAAAAATAATGTCAACTTCATGAAACATACCAACTTCTCTGAAAATGTCCCATGTGTTCATAAAGAAAGGCTAGGCATTCATTCCCTCTCTTTTCCTTTTTTTCCCCACTTAGACAAATACAGTCTTTTCAGCTGGGTAGGTACTTTCAGATAAAATGTGGTTGACTCGATAATGAGTAGAAGGCCTAAAAGAAGTTACTGAAAGGTATGAATGAGGGAAAAGTGACAATATCCTGATATGTGTGTATATAGGTATGTGTGTGTGTATATATATGTATCCTGCCATGAGTGTACAGGAAGGGCAAGGATATTGCCTAAGATGTTCCTTCACAGCTGCAGACCAGAAAAGGACTCTGGATGATACAAGAAGAAATGAACTCAAAAAACAAGAGTGAGGGAATGCATTGGGTACAGTGACATCTCCTGGTTTATAGTTTCATCATGGGGTGCAGGTGGCATCTGTGCAGAAAGGTACTTGTCCTGGCAAGAGTATTGTTCCATGGTGCAGCTTTATGCTTTGCAACCAGTAGCTGCTGTGACCTAGTTTGTAAGAGAACAGGGATTATTTTTCTAGCTGCAATAGCTTGATGTTTTAATCCTCACTTAGTTTATGTGAGGAGCTTTCACTTTCTCCCAGTATCTCTGGGAACCAAGTGCAGTAAGGGAAATGCATCCCTGATACTTTCTTTGGGTACGTTGTGCTTTATCCTTCCAGGAGTAAAGTTTGTCGCACTGGGTAGCACTTGTTGGGAGGCAACCTGTTGAGGCACAGGCTGGTGTACTGCAGTGGGTGAGGTGGCAGGCAGGCTGCTGTGCTTTATCAGAAACATAACCTTGCCTTTGAGAAGGATAAAACACAGGTCACCCTCACATGCCGCATCCCATTGTTATATTACTGAAAACTTCATTTTTATTTTCTTTTTTAGCTGAGAAGTCAAAAGACTTGAGGTATTTATTTTCTTAAGAGCAGTGCACTGTCATCTTCAGCAAAACTAAAGGAAAATGTGCATGTACTGACTTTAAAAATAAAAACCTAACGGTTTGGAGAGAAGCGAATAAAACCACCCACTTTTAAGGTGTGAGAATTGGAGAACATACAAATCATTGAGGTTTTCTTGAACTAAATCAATTGAATTGATTTTTGGGTTTTTTCTTTCCCCCACACACTGTGGGTTTAACAGGAAATTCAGTAATATTCGGTGCAACTGAGATGTTTGCTGAACTGCAATCTTCCTTTTCGTATGTTGACTAAAATTTGACTTCCATGATGTCTCTTAATCTTCCCTTTCACAGAAGAAATACACCTCTTGGATTGAATGAGAGAAACCATCCAGTGAGGCAAAGTATCGTTTGTGATCTTCTTTTTAGGTTTAGATTCAGTTTGGGGAGCCTTTAATTTGAGATTCTGCTCATTCCTTTCACTAATGCTTTACAAACACCTGTGCGGTTATTTTTCAGCAGCTGCTTCTGAGTCAGTGTCTCTTTGACACATTTCCTTTAGACATTTGTTCATGGCTTTTCCACAGAACAAAACCCAAGTGAAGAAAACATGCTGGAACAAAAAGTTTGTGATAGAGAAGTCTTTTGTGAAAAGAAGAGATGGAAATCCCACTTTTCATGGGTGCCAACGTTTCACGTTTCTCGTGCTGTATTGTAGTATTTTCTTTTCCCTTCGCCACTAAGAGAATATGATGAGTTATTTTTAAGTTAAGTCATGGAATAGTTCTTGTTGGAGGTGGCTTCAGAAGTTCCAATCTCCTGCTTAAATTAGTCACCTGGGGGATCAAAGCAGCTTGCTCAGGGCCTTGTCCAGCTAAGTATTGAAAACTCTCTCTGAACAACCTGTTCCTTCTGAATCGCGCTGTACCACTAAGAAAATAATGTAGAGTGGATTGTTTTACAGCTAATTCATCTAGAGATCAAGCCAGCTATTCGAAACCAGATCATCCGGGAGCTGCAAGTCCTCCACGAGTGCAACTCTCCGTACATAGTGGGCTTTTATGGAGCTTTCTACAGTGATGGAGAAATCAGCATTTGCATGGAACACATGGTAAGTACGTATGAATCTGTCTTAGCTTGAAGCTGTTAGCAGACCATTAATGCAAAACCTGAGTGTCAAAAGGATTTAAGTTAACAAAGTATATGATCCATCCCTGGTAGTGTTGGATGGGGCTTGGGGCAATCTGGTCTTGTTTATTCTTATTTAGATGAGGCGATATTTTGTCTCCTTTTCCTCAAATGTTACAGGAAATGCAGACAAAGCTTAGTGCCCAGAAGGATCTTACACAACTGTTTTTAATGCCAAAATTAATTTTGACTGGTTTAATTTTAATAGAAAAGTACAGCTTCTTCTCGACAGCAGTTTGCCTTTCTCCAACCATATGGAGCCAAACACTAAAAGGGAATTTTCTGTAATTAAAGGTCAGGCAAATTTTGTGCCTCACTTGCTCAGTAGAGGGTTGTTTTTAACAATATGAAATACAATAAATCTGAAGGCTTTTTTTATTTCCCTGGAAAAAAACCCTGCTGCTTTGGAGAGAAAGCTTCTTTTTTTCTGGAAAGTGCATGTGGTTGTTTTAATGCTTCTCTGGCCTTCTCTGACTGAAATGTTTAGAAGGAATCGATGGTTGCTTAGGAACAAGTGCTCATGCTCCAGTTTTTAAGCATGTGCTCACCCAATAGAAGGTGTGCATACCCCGAAATACAAGTGACTGTTGGGAACTATAAAGAAGTTAATTTCTCAGAATGGAAAAGAATAATGAAAACCAGGAAAATTGATGTTAAAAATGACTGGGCATTGTTTCAGAAGACATGTAATGCGTGTCATAAATGTGTGCATCTGCAGTAGTTAGAAGAGCAGTATGTATGTTAATAAGTGCCAAGAGAGATGGTGGTGGTATGTAATTACGTGTAGAAATAAAAGGCATAATGAGTCTCAATTAATTTGTCAATGAGAAAATTAACAGCAGCAGTGAGGGTTTGCAAGTTCTTAAGCAGGGTATGATATATCTGACATGTTTTTTCTGTTGAGGTGAAGGCAGGATGAGATTTGGTGTTAATAGTGCTGAATCTGGTCGAAGTCAGGCTGCATATAAGATTTTACACATAGACCAACTGATCAATAAACTCTGCAATAGAACGAAAAGGTGGATTATTTAAATTGGAGTCTTAAGGCATTAAGCTGATGGCTTAATGTGGATCATTAGGTGGAAGCTTTTGGTCTCCTTTTGGATGAACAATGAGCTGAGAATCTCCATTGCCTTTCTTGTGTATACCTTTCAGTTACTGCCAGTCAAAATCCTTATTTTTAGCAGTGAGCTACAAAACAGAAGTATGAATATGAACAAGAAGTTGGAGGCGGGAAAGGCATGGAACTTGAAGATTTGAGTGTTTGATATTTTTAGGTACATAAATTCAAAGTCGGTGCGTAACTTTCCTTAGCAGCAGGTATTTAACAGGCTAAAGTGTTGGAGTCTGCTCCTGGAAGACACTGAAGGCTGCAGCCAACACTAGGCAATTGAACTAGGTTCAGCCTCTTCCAGGAGCGGAGCTAGTCCTTGGGGAGGGGAAAAAAGAAATGGGGTTTTACCTGTGTGAATTACAGCTGTCCGGAAATGCACACTGGTTATACAAGAAATGTATACAGATATTTTTCCTGTTGACATATTTTTACCAAGTGTAGCGTATGTGGGTGTATGTTTTCACAAAAATACATAATCAAACAAGTATTTCTCTCCTCTCCTCAAGAGTTATGGACTTCAGTCCTCAAATAACAAAACTTGAGCTTTTTTCTTTACTCCTATAAATGGATAGGTTAAGGCAGAAAGAGAATTACTTTCTCAAGGTGGATTTTTGCCTTGAGTACTGGGAGATATCAAATGCTGATCTGGACAACAGGATGATGTTTTGCAATTAGAGAAATAGCTTTCTATTTCCTTCTTTGATGATATATTCTCTGTTCTAGAGAATCCAAAACTTATGCACAAGCCTATTGTTGAATCAGTTGCTAAAAATAAATAGCTTTTTTCTTTTACATTTTTCCTTCTCCAGAGCTCTTAGCAACAGTGGAATATATTTGACTTTGCTGGGGGTGTGTGTGCATGCAGTCAGTTTATTTAACCTAATACGATTACTGAGGCTGTTACTTACCATGAAACTTCAAAATCATCTCTTCCTATTTTGGTTCTTTGAGAGCCAAATCAGCTCCTCATCCTTGGAAGCTGACAGGGTCACCCTGGATGTGCAGAACTAAGAGGCCAACCTTCTCTATGTAGGATCTTCTCTGGGAGATGAGAACAGGGATCTGGGCTTAATTATGAGAGTTAGGTGCCACTAGCACACTTTCTATTCAGGAAGAGAACGCTGTCTTTTCCAGCGTCACTCTTTTTCATCCCTGTAATCAGGATCATAAGATCTCCTGTGGTGCTTCAATCTTCATCTGCCTTCGGATGGGGATAGAGTACCAGGGAATGACTGTGACAAGAAAAAAAATGCATGTTATTGATTTGGAATGGAAGGGGACAGAATCTGTGAGACTTCAAACACTTGGTTGACAGCTATTTGTGGACTGTACTTCCTTAACAAGATCCAAACCATGGAAATGCTGGTATGGAAGATCATTGTGTGGAGTGTTTGTTTGAGTGGATGTTGTTACTGGCCAAATGTTTGTTTAAAATAAACACGAAACTGACTAATGCCCATGGAGTAATTTATGATTTTCAGATATGCACCATAATAATGTTAAGTCAAACATGAAAAGCAGCACTTTCTTACTTCCCGTACTTAGGTTTCAGTCCTGTTTTGGAGTAATTTGATCAAATCCTGACTCTTCAAACATTTATTGTTAGGATGGTGGCTCCTTGGATCAAGTACTGAAAAAGGCTGGAAGAATTCCGGAGCAGATACTGGGCAAAGTTAGCATTGCGGTGAGTGTTTGTTGCTCTTAAAGGCTGGAAGTGGGTACATCCGTGCCTCGGCAGCTTCCTGGATTTGGCATTCCCACGCCACTTCAGGGCTGGGCGATGTGGGAGGGGGAGATACTGCCAGATTTTTACCTGTTTCTTTGAAAACACAGTTTTTGTGCGTGTCACCATTTGCTGTCTCAGGGCATCGGATTGAGCAACACGTTGTATTTGCTTTGATTTTCTGCTTTTGTATCAGTTGATGCTTCTGAATATGAACAAAATCAACACTCGATTAGAGAATTTTGGACTTGACCTTCTCGTATCTATTGTGCTACAAGTTCTGTATGCAGAACTAATAGTGAGGGGCTGGTTCACTGTTCTGTAGTCAGAGCTGGGGGTACAAATTAAATCAGCATATTGATTTGCAGTGATTACACGTTGGCATTTCTGTTACCTTGCATTCAGTTGGAGTTCTTGTACGAAGCATTCACTTATCTCTTCTGCTTTGTAAACTAATTTTTTCCTTTGTCTTTAGGTAATAAAAGGACTCACATACCTGAGAGAAAAGCATAAAATAATGCACAGAGGTGAGACTGTTACATTGTCCCATTTCTTGAATATGATTTTTATTCAGGTTAATATGTGCTTCTTGTATGATTGGTTCTTTGTAGTTCAATGTGAGTTTGGTTCAGAGGGCTTTTCTTGGGAGGTGTATCCAGATATCCTTACTATCATGTACTTTCAACTTCTGATGTCTTACTGCAATTTGTCTGCATTTGTAAGAGGATTTGTCAGTGTGTGAAACTGTTTGCTGCCAGCGATTTGGCCAGTGGGAGTATGTGCTAGAGCTGGGAATCGAACTTGAGACCAGAAGTACTCCCTTTGCAGCAAAGATGAGAATGTTTTGAAGGACCTGAGTGGTTGTATTTCCCTTAAATACCAGGTAAGTCTTCCTTCACCTCCTTGGAATAGACTTTTTCAACACAAAGTACATTATAAACTTGCAGGTAAGCGCAGAGAGGTACAGAAGCAAAGAATGTAGTCCTACACTGTGCTGTGCACTGTGGAAGCCCTCAAACATTTCTTCCTCCAGCTGTGGCACTTGGGCCAAGTTGCCGGTTGCACAGTGTAGTTGCAATGAAGAAACACTCTGGCTAATGTAGCTGTGAGCAGTAGCTTTTTTAACAGCGTCAGCACTTGAGCTGAGGCAGTATATATGGAGGTAATGTCTTTATGTAGTTTCCATTCCTGTACTCACTTAAAGAGAAGCAGAAGACAGTCAAGATACCTATGAATGGGGTTTCTAGTGGCATAACTAACTCTTTATGAAGAAAACTATTATTAAAAAGCATTGTCCCAATGTATCCATTTCCTCATTGCAACTTGTAGTCTTTTGATAGTAACAGATCTATTAACCATGATGACAAAATCTTTGAGGATTCAAGCCTCTGACCTAAAATGAATTTGACAGTTCAATACTCATTATTGCCATTCAAAGTTTTAAAGGAAAGTCCCTATTCCCAGCAGCTGCCTTCCATTTACATGCTGTTTACAGACATCTGCCATGCAGAATTGCGTATGTTTTTATACTTCAATGAGTTTAAAGCCACAGTGAAGCTATGTAAAGTGAGTGTTGCTTCTGCACTCCTGGGGTCCTTAGTTACTTTACTGAAAAATAAATGCACTGCCTTATTTTCACCTTATAGTTGCCCTTTTTAAAATCCAGCTCCTTAAGCTGCTGTGCTTTTCCATTAAACAAAACCAACGCTTGAAATGGTAAAGTATTAAGTTCCATTATTCCTAATGTGAGTGTAAAGTGACAACTGGAGATGGAACATTTCATGTTCCTGTTTGAACGGCTCTACTCGCTGCAATGATCAGGCAATGTGTATAAACCATGCCAACTGCTCGGGGAGTCCTGTACCAGATGAGATCAATCTTGAGATTATAAAAATATCTTCATCAGATGCTAATACATGTCTGAGTTTACATTTGTTGGCCAGGCAGAGAAGAATAATTGGCAGTCCCAGCTTATACAGTCTGTCGTAGGATCACCTTACACATGATTAGATGGTGTTTCTTTTAGCAATCAGATATAGCTCTTCCGGGGAAAGGAGGCTGGAGGTAGACTCTGTAGAGATTTCTGATGACAGTTACAAAGTCATTTATCTATTTAGAGCATAAGGGAGACTCCTGGAAAAGAGATCATATTTTGGGGCGTACTGGAACAGCCTTGTAGCTCTCAGTTGAGCCACAGCAGTGGTTGGTTATGTTGGTTGCTGGGGGGCGGGAGTTAAGTTTGGGTTAGCTCTTGCTAACCTGGGTGCTGCCACAGCAATTGTTTTAATTTAATTTCCGGTTTTACAATCTGATACATCCAAAATAACCTCCTCCTGATCTTGTTCAAGCGCAGTTTAACCTCACAGGCTGCATCGGAATACCTTAAATGCACAGACCAGCAAAAGTTCCTTTTCTCCATTGGTTCCAATGGACTGAAGGTGCCCTGCAGTGTAAAATTCCATGTACAGACTGCAGTTGTTATTTTCACAGCTCAGTTTCCATGCTGAGTGTTCTGACAGCATCAGCAATATGTGACCTTGTATACTTCATGCAGAAGCTCTCATTGAAATGTGTGATGTCTGATAAAGTGGGATCTAAAATGGCATTTTGGAAGTTGGTTGTGGCTAGTGCTAGCAGAGAAAAGCTAGAACAGTGTTTCTGTGTCCTGACATATGGAGCCAGATTTGCTCATCTCTTGACATACGGACCTAAATCTGCTGGTGTTTGTCTTTGATACTGTCCACCAATCGCCCCCATATGTAAGCTGGGCCTCATGTGTAAGCTGGCACACTCAACTGAGCTGTTAGAACTTGTCCTCCTTGAGGAGGGCCCTGGTTCAGCTTCCTGCTGACAGGTTTCTGAGCAAGATGCTGTCCTGCAGCGTGAAGCTATCTTCTGGAGGTTGGCTGATGCTCAGTTGTGTGCTGGCTGTTCTGCTGTGCGGTCCTCTGGGATTAAGGAGTTCTAGCAAGTGGAGAAAACATAATCCATGAAAAGTGTGTAGAGGGAACTGGTGTCAGTGGTGTTTAATGTTGTCAGAACTTGCTTAGGTAATTCGCGTCAATGTTAAATGTGGCTTCAGAATGCAAGAATACCATTGTAAGTAAATGAAACCCCAACAACCAAAGCTTCTTACATTATAATCTTACATTCTTAGACTTTCAAAGTTTCTTCTGGGTCAAGAACATGAAATGCTAATTCTGTGGGCCCATTTACCTTTGTGGTTAATTACAAAAGGCACTAAATGACAAAGGAATGTTCTGTAACTAAAGACAAAGTATATTGCCACAGGTTAAGACACTAATGTGTTTTTGCTGTGTTTTGTCTCTGGAGGAATAAAAATCCTGTAAGTTAAGAAGAGCATCATTTAGTTGTTTCTGAGCTCAGTTTGGAGTGTGATTCTCTCTGGAAACTCTCCTCTTGCACAGAAAATGCTTTGTAAGATTTCTGAACTCGGTTGCAGGCAGCACACAGCAGGGATGCTGTCAGTGGTCCTTCCTAGTGTGTTAGCTTTAGAGCTTTCTCCTGAGATCCTGCCTTGGGAGATTGGAATTGATTGGAAGATATCGGTAATGTGCTGCAAAGCAAATCCGTGGTCAGGTATCTGGCTGCTGGGCCGCTTCTGTGCAAGAGGAAGTTCTTGTCTGATGGTGTTATGATAATGCCCAGGGCCACCTTTCTTCAGAGCTAGATTTGTACCTGAGGGGGGAGAGCTGTGCTCAGGCAGAGGAGGCAGATGTGCCTCTTACCGAGATTACAAGATGTTCTGTAACTCCTGGAAGCTTCGTCGTATTAACTAGCTGCCTTTTCAGTGTCACGTATCCATCCCTCTGGGCTGGCGAAGGACGTCTTTAGAATTGCACAGCTGTCTGGGATGCTCTGTGAAATGTCCTTTCATTTTCTTGTCTTCCTTTCTAGATTTGTCCATATCTTGCCAGTTGCAGCAGGCATTTTGAAGGATGCTTTGGCATTCCTGTTGCATTTGGCAATACAAATCTCTGGTTTCCAGAGAAACTGCTGAAGTGCTCAGGCACTCTGGAGTTAAAATAGCTTGGTGTGCTGCCGTGAGAGGGATGGGAAGACAGCAGCCTTCCAGACATCACACCGATAGCAGTGGGGGCCCTTGTGAGGAAAATGAAAATGCTCAGAGAGAAAGATAAGCTTTGTGTGGAACTCCAGTGAGGGTTCAGGGTTTGCTGTGCTATTGTAAGGAAGGGACAGTGTGGGCTTACCAGCTAGAAGAACACTGAAGGTATAAGTTAAGTCTTCAAAAGCCCAGGTGGATTCTAGAGCATTGAAGATGAATATAAACAGAGTGGTGTTTGGTTCACTGACAGAGGAATGCTAGTGTTATTTTTTGCCAGTTAATTAGGAACATGAAGTATGCATGAGCTCTAGAGATAAGTGAGGATTTAAGTCTTTATTTGGAAATGAACAAGTAGATGTGCACAGATAAGCAGTACAAATCTAGAGGCCATGTCTCTCACTTTGTTCAGGCTCTGCAGTGCTTCCAGTGTTTCACAGACATTGTTTTTCCACTTTGCTTTTACACAGAGCTCTAGGTGCAGGTTCCTGTGAAGCCGGAACCTCTGCTGCCTGCTTCACTCCACCATCTGCTTGGGTTTTGTGGGTTGGTTTGTGTTTTATTCCTGCTGGAATTTCAAACCGATAGGTCAAGCTGCTGGACTGGATTCTTCCTTTTCACCACCCAATGTGCTGAGGTCTCTGCAAGCAGTCAAAACTTGCAGAAGGTTCAGCTCTCTGCCCTGGTAGCCTCTAAAAGCCTCTCTTTACTGAAGCACTGCTCAGAGTTACAGTTGGTACCATTCTGTTTTCTGCCTGGTCAACAGCTCCACAAACTGCCCAGTACCTCTCCTCCTCTGACAGGAGGAAAATCTATTAAGGAGAGCAATGTTTATTATAGGTCAGTTGCTTTCCTAGGGGTAGGGAATTAAAAGTACACACGAAATATGTGCCCATGTTTTTCCCCCTCCATAAGGGGGAAGACTGTACCTGGCCAAAGCAGCTGGCATTTCCTTTCTGGTAGAAAGAAGTGCACAGGCATGACTTTGTGTTAACACAAAGAGCAGGGAATAGTTTGTGTTAGATCAGTCTGGATTTTCTACAGGCTGATGGTTACTCCAGTCAAAGCGGACAAGCTGCAGGCTTGCTGTCCTGTAGCTGAGCGTAGAAGAACTTGTATACACAGAAGTAATCCTGAAACACTTTCCAGGGTGCCTGGACAGTTGCAGTTACCTGGAAGGGTGATGCTACGAACCAGAAAATACGGCCACAATTTCCATATGTAGATAACTTTATTTAAGCTTGGTTTCAGGCTCTTTGAAAGGCGGCTGAGATGGGGAACAGCTAAGGCATAGCTTTGTCTTCATCTGCAATCTCCATGGGTGTTGTTCATAACCTTCTGCATGGGGATCTTTTTCTAGCGATGAGGAGTAATGTTAGTACCATCTTTCCAGTGCCATCCTGTTATCACTAACTAAGGTCAGTTCCTCAGTTGCTGAAATAAAAGCAACCTGGAATATATTTGTGTTCAAAAGGGAAAAGCAAATGAAAATACGCTACAGACTATCTAGACCTCTGGGTCTGCTCTTGAATAGCAGGGTCTAAAGTGAAATTCTAATAGGCTGAGCTGATCTCTTTCTTCAAACCCCATTTATAGTACCCTTATTTCTGTAGCACTGCTTGCAAATGTGAACTGTTGCTTACTTATCTTGATAATGCATTGGTAAGGATCAGCTAAGCAGTAAAAAAACCTTACAGCTCCCAAAGAAACAGTAAATAATTGTTCTCTGTACCTCTGTGTTCAAATAGCTGTTATTAGTTGCTTGGTTACCAGTGACCCTTATTACATTTCTATTTAAAAACAGTGATGGAGTCAAAATCCTGCCTGGTTCTGTCACAGTTAAACACAATCTCAGAGCATTTCAAATGCAGAATTTCACTAGTGAGATGATGACTTTTTCAGAGCTTTTCAAACAACCTCACTCCAACACGACAGACAAAACCAAGAGCATCCACCCCCAAAGACCCCCCAAACAAACCCCAGAACAGCAAGAACACGCTCCAAGAACTGTTTTGCTAAAGGATGGTTTATGTTACGTAGCTACGAATGCTAACTTAAGGATGATGAAGTGGCTGCTGTAGTTCATTTACCTTTGTAAAATAAATATAGGGCCTCTTTAGCGATTCTTTCTGGGCAAAAGCAGCTGTGCTGGCTTACACTTTAATGTTTATCTTGCATCTTAGTCATTGCAAGGAGGATGTAGATGCCCAAACTTAGTATTTGCAGGACAAGGAACAGGGTGAAATGAAACCTGCAAACTAACAGCCTTTTTGCATCTGTCTGCAGATAAATAGCTAGTGAAGTGTGCCTAGGGAACCGAATCTCTTCCCTGAGTATTCCCAGAGAAGGGGTAGAGTTGTGTCATAGTTAGAAGGGAAACAAAGGGAGATGCATGGCAACTCTCGCCTTTCGTGTTACTTTCATTGTCAGATTTCCCAGATTATCTGTTAGATGTAATTTATCCGTTGGTAATTTTCTTTTTGCAGATGTTAAACCGTCAAACATCCTGGTGAACTCTAGAGGGGAAATCAAGCTTTGTGATTTTGGTGTCAGTGGACAGCTGATAGATTCTATGGCAAACTCGTTTGTTGGCACCCGCTCCTACATGTCTGTGAGTACTGATTTTGTAGCTTTGAGTTTATGTTCTGGTAGCGATGCCATGATTCCAGTAATCAAACAAGAAACCAACTATTGCCATTACTACTGCTGGTCATAGTTCAGCGCTTCCTGCATTCCAGGAATATTCCAGTATCAGATTGTATGTGGGGGGGAAGGAACTGTTGCGAGGAAAACCAAGCAACTTGGTATGTTTTGTAACCCTATAACAGATGTAGTTGTGTCCATGTTGCAGAATCCAGTCGGTTAACTGCATTTGGGGTTTGTATACATGTCTCCAAAAAAGCCTGGTATTTGTAGTTTGCTTTCCTTAAGTGTTATTCTCTTCCCACTCCATCATTTTGCTGTGGTTATTTATGCAGGCAAGTCTACACTGCTGCCTCGCTAGTGATCCTGTTGTGCCTGCTCTTGGGAGCTCAGTGCACTGCAGCAACAAGAGAAAGCATGGGAGTGGCTGCTGTGGACAAGGCCGTGGCAGCCATCTGAGCCTGTTTACAGGGTATTCTTTGTTCCTCTGTATGAGGAATACCTTGAAGCTTGCTCTTCCCATGAACTCTTTGCATTATGTGAAAGTCACAGTTAATGGAAATAACAAGTCTCATTCTAATGTACACACCTGGTGCAGCAGACAACCAGTTAGCTCCTACAATAGCATGTTCAGAGGTTCTGCTCTAAGATTGAAACTGTGTGGGCTTAAACTACTTTTTCTGCTTAAAGCATAATAGCTTTGTATGGGTCCTGCACTTCAACGGCAAAGCCAGTGTTCTCTTTTTTGTCATATAATATTGGTAATGTGCTTGAAATAAAACTGGCTTATGTTCCCACATACATTCAGGGTCTGTTGCTACTTAACAAAAGAAATTCACAGCCCCATCCCTTCTGGGCCCTTGACATACTGCTGGCTCTCCCCCTTTCTTTCAGTAGGAGGACGTGAGAGCGAAAGTGCTGTCTGCTTTTGGTGTTTTATTGTTTTTACAGACTGAGATTTAGCTTTGCTCTCTGTTGTCAGATGGCCCAGACCAAGCCATGATGGTGATTCTGTTATTTTTGATAGTGTCTGAAGTATCTTTTCTGGCAGCAGCTTCCTTAGCAT
The DNA here is from genome assembly GCA_017639245.1 of Myiopsitta monachus. Lineage (NCBI taxonomy): Eukaryota > Metazoa > Chordata > Aves > Psittaciformes > Psittacidae > Myiopsitta > Myiopsitta monachus. The sequence continues at coordinate 2,299,240 of CM029921.1, read as the reverse complement.
GTTTTTAGCTGAGTCTGTTGTCGTACCTGCATACGTATTTATAATACCAGTAATTAAATTTAAGCCTATTTCGCTTTAGTTTGTCAGGCCGTAATGTGCAGGTGGCTCAGCCTGTGCACCACACGCCCATCCTCCTATCCTGTATATGTTTTTCAGACGTTATACTTCCAGGAAAGGTCTGTGCCCTGTATAATACTGTATCATTCAATTTGTGTGCTTTATTTTATTAGCATATTGATGAATTATAAAGCTCGGCAGCTTCTTTGAAAGTTCTTTGAATATGGATCTGAAACTGCCGCATGCACGTATAGAATAGCTCTTGCATAAACGCATTTCTGCTGTAGGGAGCTGTCAGAGTGGCATCAGCTGAAAAGTGTCACAAACCACAGCACTGTTGCTAGAGCACCAGGTCACTTTCGGACACAATTAGTAAAGTTCCCTCTCCTTCCCAAAGCAGAAAGCCAAGAGCAGCTTCTCAGGAAAGCCAGAGGAATCTTTAGTTGCCTGTACTAGTTCTGTTTTCTTGCTCTTTAGTTATCCCATCATTAATTCCCATCATTATATCTGCAACATTTAGATATAAGGCTAAAGAAATAAACCAGTGACATAACCGCATCATTTTAAAGTATTCTCAGAGCTATTTGCAGTGGTGTATGCAATGTTTGTGGGGCATCTGGAACTCCAGATGAGAGAGTGAAAGAAAAAGATCAGCAAGTAGCTCACTGGAACATGTCATTCTAACAGGTTGAGGTTTCGTCTTTCAGTTTATCCAGGTTATTGCAGAATGTAGGGGTTTTTTTTCTTGTTATTATATTCTCTCCTCCCTTTTCATCTGTTGTAGCCGGAAAGACTACAGGGAACTCACTACTCTGTGCAGTCTGATATCTGGAGCATGGGGCTGTCACTGGTGGAAATGGCTATTGGCAGATACCCGATTCCTCCTCCTGACTCTAAGGAGCTTGAATTAATGTTTGGCTGCCCTGTAGAGGGAGATTCACCAGTCACAGAGACCTCACCCAGGCAAAGAACACCTGGTCGACCAATGAGCTGTAAGTTACAACCGCTTGTACATTCTTTCCTAATACCCTTTTCTGTCAGCTTCAAGGTCTTAGTATCTTCAAACACCCCTGCTACAGAAGGAGAGTAACACTGTGCTTTTCTACTACAATTTCTCCTTAGCCTATGGACCAGACAGCAGACCCCCAATGGCAATCTTTGAGCTTCTTGATTACATTGTCAACGAGGTAATGGACTCTATTTGTACAAATATATTTGTACTAATACAGTTACTGAGATACAGGCTGTGTAACTGGTAGATCTCTAGGTAGGTTGTGCATCGCTGTGTATTAGTTGTGCTGAATGACTGATTTATTTCTTTTTAGCCACCTCCAAAACTGCCCAACGGTGTTTTTGGCTCTGAATTTCAAGATTTTGTTAACAAATGGTGAGTATCTTTTCTGTGGTGAAGTTGGGAAGGTACACACTCGGGATCAGCCCTGCTGACTTAATGTATCGATAACTTGGCAGAGTCCTGTGGTAGTTTAAGCCCAGCTGGTAATTAAGTACCCCTGCAGTGTACCTCACAAAGTACCTTACAGTGGAAGGGGGAGGAGAATTAGAAAAAGGGTAAACACCCATGTGTTGAGATAAGAACAGTTTAATAGTTGAAATAAAATGTAATAGTAACAGGAAATAAAGGAAGGAATAAGCACTGACCAAACAAGCGATGCACAATACAACTGCTCACCACCCTGCTGCTTGTCCCCGAGCAGTAAGCAGCCCCTTCTGGCCAACTTCTCCCAGTTCATACACTGGGATGATGGTCTGTGGTATGGAATAAGGCTTCAGCTAGTTCAGGGCAGCTCTCCTGGTTTTGCTCCCTCCTGGCTTCTTGTGCCCCTCCTCACTGGCAGAGCATGAGACTGAGAAGTCCTTGATCAGGGTAAGCGCTATGTAGCAGAAACTAAGCCATGGTGTGTTATCAGCGTCGTTCTCGGGCTACAGCCAACACTGCACCAGATACTGGGAAGAAAATTAACTCTATCCCAGCCAAAACCAGGACAGTTTCTTCTTGTGGCTATGGTAAATGTAATTTCAGTTGGTGTAATCCTCTTTCTCTGACTGCTGATGTGCCCAAAGCTCATCTTACAGGCACCAGCTTAACAGCATATGTATCCAAAGAGACCCCCAAAGCTGAGAGATGTTCCCCTCCTTAAGATATGATTTTGGCTGCTCTGTGCAACGTAGATTTCTCAGCATCAACAACACCATACCACTTATGACTGATCATACGCCACGGTTCTAAAGGAGCATCTTTACTTTCAAGAGCAACCTTCACAGTGTTCTGCAGTGACTGTTCCATGTGATGCACAAGTCTTGCAGGCTCCAGATAGTTTGTCTTTTACTTTCCCAGTGTTTCACTGAACTAACATCTTTATCAAGGCAGCCATTTACCCACTGATTTGCTTTTCCAGTTGCATTTAAGTGATACCAGCACCGAACCAGTATATTCAGTGCTGAGGGAGGCAGTTGGTTACAGTTTGAAAAGTTAATTTATTAAAAGCTACATATATGTATTTACTGCTCCCAAATGGAAGAAGAGTAATGCAACAGCCATACTTGATACAGAGCTTGGAAGACTTGAGTAAAAGAAACCTGGGGGATAAAGCAGTTCCTAGCGTTGAGGTTTTGTTTAAATGGGAGTTTGATCTCTCCAGCTTGGTTACAGACACTCACTCCTGCCACCATGGCGAGTTATCAGGCAATTCAGGATTTCATACCTAAAACTGTGCCTGTGACAGCTACAGAAGGGACTCGCGTACAGACCCTGATTTGTTTGAGGCACTGCATTACCTAATGCTTGTATCTAGAGTGGGATCTTCTTAGACCAGAGCAGCACACCGGCATGATGTAACCTGATCTTATAAGATAATACATGTAACTTGTGTAACGCTTTCTGTTTTCCTAGTTTAATTAAAAATCCTGCTGAGAGAGCCGACTTGAAGCAGCTGATGGTAAGTGACAGCTCTGAACTTGAACTGAGCGCTCTTGTCCATGCAGGTTGGAGTCCTCAGCTGCCCTGAGATCAGGATTGGAGCTGTGAGGCCTAAAGTGTAGTTTGTGGCCCTTGACATGAGCAGCTCAAACAGTTCTAGCAGCGGCTGCTTTTCTGGGGCTTCTTTTCAAGGGGTTACAGGTTTCACAAGCTCCCAGGACAGGGGCTGTCAAGGAGACCAAAACGAGTGGGTTTGGGAGTCTGATAATGACAAGAAGTAGATGACCTAATGCTACGAATGAGCACAAGAATTCCCTTTCTTGGGTTTATCAGTCAGTAATGAAGTATATAGATCATTACTTTCAGGAGGACGAGAGAACAAAATACCACTTGCTTATGGACTGGCTAAATGCATTTTAATCATCTGCTTGAAAGAGAGGCAAATCTTATCCTTCGTGTCAGCTTTATTCAGCAAAACCCATGAACTACTGCACACAAACATGCTGCAGTTCTTCTGCATGAAGTGGCCTTACCAGTTTCATTGGGTCTTTCCGTGGCCTTAACTGTGACTCTAAGCACTTAAGTCCGGCTGCAGAAAATCACGTTTTCCCTGCTGTGAACCTGTTATACAGTAAGGGTACAAAATGCAGTTGGACTCTTTCGGTTACAAAAAGCCTCTCTATGCACAAGCAGACATTTTCCAGAGTATTATCTCAAGTGGCTGAGTCACGTCCTTATTGCGTACTTTGGTGTAAGTATTGTGCAGTAGGCACCGTGTGGGCAGCATTCCTCTGGAATACTGTGCCATGTGTACATTTCGTACGCTGGCTATTCCCAGAACCCTGCAGAAAAGCTCTCCTGGTTGCTTCGTGTGGCTTGCCAGATCTTATAGCTAGCTTGAAAACTGAAAGTAAACTGGATTGATGCTATTGCAGGCTATTCAGAACTATTACTTAACAGATTTGGGTGCTTGAATACTGATGATGTTCTCCTCTGCCCAGATTCATGCTTTCATTAAGAGATCTGAAGCGGAGGAGGTGGATTTTGCAGGGTGGCTCTGTTCAACCATAGGCCTTAACCAACCGAGCACCCCCACACATGCTGCTGGCGTCTGAGTGCGGAAGAGCTGCTCCTGTACTGCACATCTGTTAACAACGATGCTATTTTGGTCTTCTTTCCTCAGCTTCTACCTGTTCAAACATGTATTTCACCTCTTAAGGAAGAATGTCTTTATAGCATGTGCCAAATGGTTTTAAACTTTGTCATAAACTAATTGGTATTGTATTGGATGACATTCGTTCACTGACCAAACTGTAAGATGTCTAAGTTCCAGTGCTTGCTGATTTTAAGTGGTTATGGATATTCTTTCTTAATGAAGAGATCACTGAGGGTGTTTCCTCCCAGCCTGTTTGAACTGTATCAAGATCCTTTGTAAATCGTTGGTACTTCAATCATGCTTACCTAATCTCCCACGCAGAAAGGGTTAGGGATGCCTTGAACCTGTATCTGTCGAGCATGCTTCTGCTGCTGTCAAACTGTACCTGAAAGTTAGGCCGGATGGTTCCAATGTTTGCTCCAAGATCTCTCTTCACAGGTCTGGATGGGAAGAGCTCTGCATTTCTTGGAACGTCCAGGGCACTATTCTAATTGTAGACTTGTTCATATTTCTATATTTATTTTTAAAACATATCATCCTACTTGGGTTTAGTGATGTCTTTCTAATTGAGTTTTAAAAGGTAGTTCTTGGCCGTGTCCGACAGAATCAAGACAAAGATCCAGGCAGTTTTGCTTTCTTTTAACCTGAAGTTTCATGACAACCGTGTTTAGTGTCTGAAGTGTATGAAGATCCTCTATTGTTTTATTCTCTCAGATGTTTAGCAATGGGTTCTCTTAATAAATATATTATCAAATAACTTCTTGAAGCTTTTTTAGAGACTTGAGAACTTAACCAAAGCCTTAATCTGAAGGTGCGTGTGCATGACATGTCCTTTTTCTGTGCCTACCCCGTTCCCTGCGGTTCTGAGGGCTGCTGGAGAGAAGCCCGACTCCAGAGCTTGCGTGTGTCGCTCGCACAGCTTTGCGCAGCACTCATAGCTTCAGGTACTACACTGTATAATGCTCATTTCTGCAGGTGTTCTCCTTCTCAAGCTCAGCTTCCACCAGCCGCTGCTGTTCCTGTCTAACAGGATGTAACCACAGCATGTTACAGCATGTGGCGAGCAGCACTACCCAGAGTTCAGCTCCTTGATGGTTCAGAGAAGGAAATGCCTGAAGTTCTTTCCCCAAAGGAATCCCCATCTGTCTGGATGTAAACTTCCACTTGGCCAACAGTATCGAGTATCACAGAGGGACAGAATAGCCCTTCAGCTACTGACAGTAGGAAATGACTCACTGACACATCTGAGGCTTCTTTCAGCTGCTCCTCCCTTGAATGTGACTTTTTAGTGGTGCCAAGGCTGGGCAGTGTTTAATTAACGATGTCCTGAGCTTTACGTGTGAATTACCCCCACAGACACACAGGAATGCTGCAGTGGTGCTTCTTTACTGCTTGGCAATAGAAATGTGCAGTATGTGACCAGCCAGTCTGAGACCGAAACTCCCATTTCACGTTTGCTCCCCAGACAGCAATAAGGAGCACTGCAAGCCCAGGTACATGTAGTAGGACACCCCAGGAAGCTACAAACCTGATACCCCATCTCTCCTCGGACAGTGGCAACAGCTCCCTGGAGGTGGAATTCTGTGTTCTGACCACACCTGGGATAATCAATTCCTGCTCTTGAACGCCAACTTCACAAGGGTGTTGATTCCGTTTCCTCTGAGTGATACCAGAGCCAGCAGCAGCACCTACTGTTGTGCAGTCACAACCAGGGTGTGAGTGACAATGACAGCTACAGAGTGGCTGAGTTAGGATCTTACTTTTATTGTTTGTTCTTAAACTGGTTAACAGAGTTTGGGTTTCTGTGTTTTAAATGAGAATGGATAAAATAGCATGAGGAGAAGCATCTTGGCTGTCAAAGAGCAGCAGTTACAGTGCTTTTTGTACCATTAAAGAAATGAGAGGGCGCTCACTTTCCATTTTATAACCAAGATCTTAAACTGCTCCTTGAAGATCACTTGAAAGCAGAAGGTGGAATTGCCTTATTTAGGAGTTGTTAAGGGGAAAAAGTAAGTAACAGGGCTCGAAAAGCACTGGTTCCTTATTACAAGCAGCGTGTTCAATTTGTGGATGAATACAAGGCTATTGGCTGCTACTGTGAAAGAGCACCAAGTAGGCAGCACTTCACTGTGTTGGTACAACTTGACAATATGCCAGAGCACCAGGAGGTACGGAAAGAGGAAGGAATAAACCTTGTGCTGAGAACACGGCTGAGGGTGAGAACATGCAGCCAAGAGCCCAGAGCTGGGCCTGGACATGGCTTGTCCCAGCTCACCATTCCCAGTTGAGGCAGATGAGGTCAGAACACAATCCCTGTGTCAGCACCAGCCTCCGTGGCCTGGTTTCACTTCTCAGCATCAGGAACCAAGAACAAACTATTGCTGGTAGCAATGCACGTTCAATCAGTCTGACTTCATGACTTCCAAGCCACAGCCAGGGATGCAGTAAGCTACTTTAGGTTTTACGTATGGAAGGGGTTATGCTACATGTTTGTACAGCAAATGTTCATTCTTTCAACGCCGAAGACATGCTACGTGTTCAAGTGTAACTTCCCCAGACCCCTGTGTCCTGCATGTCCTGTAGTTCACACCCATGCAGGGGACAAAAGGGTGAGTCTGAATGAGGAAGAAACTCCTGAATCTGTTTTAAAACCATCTCAGGTTTTCTTCTGTCAAGAATCAGACTCCTCCTCTTCCTCTTCCTCCTCTCTGTGATCCTGAAGACTTAAGTGTAACTCGGTTTGGTTGATGGCAGCCTCGTTGTCCATCTGCCCCAGAGTCTGTCATGGTGAAAGTGTCACAATCGGTTTATAATTACCAAGCAGTGTGAACGAGGCCAACGGGAAGAACTTGAACCGAACCCCCCCCCCCAACCGCTCACACAGGCACGGCCGTCACCTCGGGGTCACCCCTGGAACTCCTCCCCCCCCCCCCCCCGTTCTCACCCTGCAAAGCCTTCCCTCACCTTCTGAACCTCCTCTGCTGCTGCCGAGGAAGGCACGGCCCCATTCTCCTCCCTGGACCTGATCATGGACTGCAGGGCCATCTCCTCCACCTGCAGCGCGGAACACAGACACCTCTGCAGCAATACCCCCACGGCATGGTCTGCGCTGGAAGGGACCCTGAAGCTCACCCGTTCCCGACCAGGCTGCCCCGAGCCCGCGTCCAGCCCGGCCCTGAGCACCGCCAGGGATGGGGCGGCCGCAGCGCCCCCGGGCCCCCCGCGCAGCGCCTCAGCACCCGCACAGGACAGGGCTCCTTCCTCACACGTGACCCCGGCTCCGCTCTGCCCGGGCCGCAGTTACGCTCCATCACACGATCTGCACCCCCCCCCCCCCCCCGGCAGCTCGGACGCTCTCGGTGCCGCGGGGTCCGCCCCGTCCCACTCCGTGCCCCCCCCCCACCCCCGCGCACCCTGAGCCGCGTGAGCTGCTCGCGCAGCGCCGCCTTCACGCGCAGCAGCGTCTCCTCCTCCCTGCGCAGCTCCTGCAGCCGGCTCAGCATCCTCCGCAGCGCGCCAGACCGCCACGCCCGCCTCACCGCGCCACGCCGCAGCGCCCCCTAGCGCGCCGGAGGACCCGCCGCCACATCCTCCGCACGTTTTCCAGGCAGCGGCTGCCACCGTGCGGACGGTTCCGGTCACAGCCCCGCGGTTAAAACGGGAAACGGACCCACCCCCGCCCCCCCATCCCTGCCCCTCCGAGCACACGACAAACACGATGCCAGCGCTCTGCTCCAAGAGGATTTATTGCCGGCGATCCCGGACACAGCCGGGCACGCTCCCGCGGGAAGCCGCCCGCATCATGCTTCAGCCTTGGCCTTCGAGGGGGCCTTGGCTGCAGGGGCCTTGGCTGTAGGGGCCTTGGCTGCAGGGGCCTTGGCTGTAGGGGCCTTGGCTGCGGGGGCCTTGGCTGCGGGGGCCTTGGCTGCGGGCTCTGCCGGGGCCTTGGCTGCCAGCTTGGCCTTGGCTTTCTTCTCCTCCTTAAGTTTATGCTGCAAAAAGAAAGACAAAACGAGATGATGAGGCCATCCCCCAGGTACCGACCCCCGCCCCGTGCCCGGCCCCGGGGCACTCACGTTCCGCGCGTGGCGCAGGATGGTGTTGCGCCGCATAGTCTTGGCGTATGGGTTCAACTTGATCATGATTCTCAGGTTCTTCAGCGGGTTCTTCTTCAGGACCCTGCGGCGGATCTTCTTCCTGCAGAGAACAGACTCACGTTGTAGCACCAGCTCAGGCCACAGTCCGCATCCTACTCAGTTTTCCTGAGGTTTGAGGCACTGTAAATCCTTGTATTTGTACCCAGAATGTAACACAAGCCCAGCACCACCCCCTGGCCTGAGGGATTTAGGCAACTGGGGAAATTCCCCATTCACAGATAAACCCTTACTTTGGAGCACGCAGGGCCTTCTGGATTTCCTGGCTTCTCATGATTCTTCCAATGTCCGTGTTGGTCATCTTGTGCATTGGCAGGCTGTGAAACAAACATTCATCCTTTCAGTCACATCTTGGAATGGTTTATGTTGGAAGGGACCTCAAAGCTCCTCCAGCTCCAACCCCTGCCACGGGCAGGGACACCTTCCCCTAGAGCAGGGTGCTCCAAGCCCCTGTGTCCAACCTGGCCTTGAGCACTGCCAGGGATGGGGCAGCCACAGCTTCTCTGGGCACTCTGTGCCAGCGCCTCAGCACCCTCACAGGGAAGAGCTTCTGCCTGAGGTCTAACCTGGACCTGGAACTCTCCCATCCCACCTGTCCACACTCACTTGTAGTCGCTCTTGAGCGTGGCAGCTTTGCGCCAGGTGCCGTACAGATCATCCAGCTTGCGGAAGGCGCTTTCTGTCCAAATGCAGAAACGCCCAACGTGGCCCCCGGGAGCGAGTCTGAGCAGGTTCAGCTTGTTCACATCGAGGAGAGTAATTCCTACAGGAAAACAGACAAACCCATCCCGTCAGCTTGCGAGTAAAACCAAGGAACGGAGGACTGCACTCTGAACAGACACGGAAGTCCACAGAAACAGAGAGAGGCTTCTTCAGCAAGTCAGGACTTCCACAAAATCATGTGTTTCAGAAACACGGACCAGTGAAGTGGAATCTCATCATTCCAGGCAGTCTCCCAACAAAGAGTCAGCACATCCGAAGTTAAAAGTTACCTGGGATATTCCGGAAAGCTCTGATGATCCCATTGTCCTCGTTGTAGATGATGCAGGGTCCCCTGCGCTGGATGCGGCGGCGGTTCCTCATCTTACCCTTCCCGGCCCGCATCCGCTGGGAGGCATAAACCTATGGAAAAGCAACATGGTGAATATTCAATGGAGTCTCAGCCCCACCAGTCAGGCGCAATCGATGGCTTCAGTCAGAACTTCACAATCATCACTGTGGATCTGCAACACGGACCAGTGAGAAGTTCATCATTCTTCAGAGATGAAAACGGATTCCTGCCGCAGGGTCTAATCACCTGGGTCTCCCTCCAAAACAACACCTTATGAACTCACCTTTTTGATGTCATTCCAAGCTTTAAGCTTCTTCAGAAGGAGAACAGCTTCCTTGGTTTTCTTGTAACTCTCAACTTTATCTTCAACCACCAGAGGAAGTTCTGGAATCTCCTCAATCCGGTGGCCTAGTGAGGAATTTACAAGACAGGGAGTTACCCAGCGACTCTGGCCACAAGCATTTCTCAAGGTTATTGACTTGTGTGTGCAGAGAGGTACAAAATGAGCAGAAGTGGAAACTAAATTCATGATCTGATATTCGGGCATGGTAACTACAGCAGTGAAGTCTCACATGCCTGCCTTGGGCAGTACCTGCTGTACCTGAGTAACTGCTAAGCAAATCTTTGGCTTCCATGAGCAGTAATCAAACTAAACTGCCATGTGATTCCCAGTTCAGTTTTTATAAACACAAGATTTGTGTCAGCAACACAAAGAAAAGCACTGACTTCCAACACCGCATAGCCACAGTGTCTTCCCACTTTGTATATAACCTAACCACTCGGCACTGAAGAATGGGCTGCCTCTCAACTCTTTAGAAGAGAATTTAGTTACCCAGGAGAAACATTTTGAGTCATCACATAGTAAGTGATGCTGCTCAGGCAAGGTAAAACATTTCCAGAGACAGTATTCCTACCTTTGGACATGACCAGAGCTGGAAGAGCAGATGCTGCCAGAGCAGAGCAGATGGCATAACGCTTTTGAGTTGTGTTCACCCTCCGGTGCCAGCGCCGCCATGTCTTGGTGGGGGCAAACATGCGGCCTCCACGACACATCTAGGCATGGACTGTTAAGAACCACCTTGTTGAAGCTTCTCTCTCTAGTGTGGCACTTGAATCCTTGCTCAGCGTCAAGTGTTCGTCACCCACCTGCACCAGGACACCTGACAGCAGGCAACTGTCACCCAGCACAGAGTAGGACGCAAATTACAACATCATGGCAGGATGGGGCATCATGCGATGCACGACGTCCCCTTCTGCAGTGCGGATCAGTGGGGGCTGCTGCTCACTAAAGCCCGTCTGGATTTGCATGCAGAAGGTGCTAATCGCATCACAAATTGCCTAAACCCGGTCATCCACTGTAGATTACCACTGCCTCAAGCAGAAGGTTCTGGTTTGCATTTAGATACTTAATTGTTCTGCTTGACAGACGCAGCTGTGAAAGGATACATTTCCAAAGGCACCCTGGCCAGAGCGGTGAGTTCCACCTCCTCGCACTCGAGGAATACGAGCAACAGCTCTCCCAGTGCCCCAGGATTCGGCACTGGTCTGATGACCTGGAACAGAGAGATTTTAATTCAGAACAGTGACAACAGAGGAGTTTTCCCAAACACGGATAAGCTGAATCCAGGAGCAGCCATCAGAACTTCCACCGTTATCATGTGTTTCAGAAACACGGACCAATGAAGTGGAATCTCATCATTTCAGCAAAATAAATCCCGATCAGGGCAGGGTAATTAATTGTTACCATACTAAAGATCTGCTTATTACAATCAAGTACATTAACATGCTGATCAATAAGCCTGGCCCTCAGTTTGGCGACCTGAACGGGCACTGCTGTTCCTAGCAGGCTGAAGTGTTTATGTGAAACACTTTCATCAATAAGTGCATGTTCCTAGTACAGGTTTCTTGGAAAGCAGAGGGTGTCTGCACCTACAAGCTGCTGAAGCAATGCTAACAAATGCCATCTGCACAGGTTTCTTCTTGGCAAATGCCTCAGGCAAGTCTCAACACAGAGCAGGGATTATTAAACGTGGGTTTTCATCACACCCTCTATAGAGAACCCCACTGACAGCACTTCTCAGTTCCATTCTAGATCTGTTCCAATTTTAGCCTACCACCAGTGTTTCCATCCATCCATACCTGCAAGCTCACTGACAGCGTAGGGCTGCCGGTTGTTCTTGCGCAGGTTGGTGTGAACGAAGTTCACCACGTCGGGGCGGATGGGAGCCTTGAACACAGCAGGCAGGGTGACATTTTTGCCCAATGCTTCCCCCTTCTCAGAGTACACAGAGATCAGTGGCCGAGCGCAAGCCTGGGAAAGGAAAAGGAGAAACAATTAAGCACAAGGAAAGTAAGGTTCTTGCATTCACTATTCACATCCATCCACTATTGCTCAGAATGAAGGGGTCTTCAGCTCAGCAGTGCCAGCACGCTGACAGCAGGCAACTGTCGCTGAGCACTGGATAAGACGCAAATTACATCATCATAGCAATAATTTTCATGCTACACGGCGCTCCTCAGCACAATCCATGGCCAGAAAACTATACCTGAGGTTTTAAGTTCAATGGATCTCCAAGTCATTTGGGTGACATTAATCTAGAACTGAATCTCTGGGTAACAATTCAGTAATCTTTGTTAATCCCTGCCTGTGGCAGGGGGTTAGAACTAGATGATCTTTAAGGTATCTTCCAACCCAAACCGTTCTGGAGTAACAAATAAAGTAAAAACAAGGGCTATGTATAAAAACCATTATGTTGACTCAATGTGGGTGCCAAGGCTTCCGTGTGGCTTCGTTCTCCTTTAGAGATAAGTGAGGAAACCAGAAAAGCCCTGCTAGGCGGCGATGCAGGCCCCATGTGCCACACGGACCGCGGAAAGAGTGACTTTCAGCGGACCAAGCCAAGCCCTCGGCCGCGACCCCCTCTGCCGCCCGCCCCGGGCGCCCTTCACCCGGCCAGGCCTCCCCGCACGGGCTCCACGCGGCAGGCCGAGCGCTGACGGCCCCAAAATGGCGGCCGGCATGCCGGCCCACGCCTCCAGCCCTAGGGCTGCCCGCGGCCCGGCCCAGCACAGCTCTGCCCGCCGGGCCTGGCTCCCATCAGCCGGCTCCCCCCAGCCCGAACACACCGCCCGCCCCGACCCCAACCGCGCTCGGCTGCCGCGGCCCGCGCCTCACCATGGTGGCGGCGCGGAGCGTAGCGTGCTCCCGCCCGACCCGCAGCGGCCACAACCGGAAAAGGAAGTACACTTTCCTCTCCCTTCGGTATGAGCGATGTTCTTCCGCACCCTACCCCCCCACGGCCATCCGCCGTTCCGCCAGTCTGTCCCCTACCCCAACCTCAGCCTGAGCCTCTTCGGCTATGTCTCGACATGCGATGCCGAGCTCTGTCCCTCCAGAGCCCTCTGTCGCTCTCAGTTCCCTCCCAGACAGGGGGACTATTTTTCTGGCGGAAGGATCCGGCTTGACGAGTCACCCCGCCTCAAGGAAATGTAGTGCCGGGCGGGGCGGGTGAGGCGCGCAGTTCGGTTGTGGCGGGCGACTGTCATGGCTGCGGAGCGGCGGTGGCGGGACGCGGTCGCGTTGTACTGTGCCCTTCGTCGGTAAGGTTCTACCAACAGCAGCGGCAGCTGCCTGGAGGGGCCTCTGCTTATGGGGGAGGCTCGGGCGGGGAGGCTGTCTGAGGAGGGGGTGGCGCAGGTGGGGGTATCAAGTGGGTCTTATGTGAGAGGCTGCAGGGGCTCTGTACGGTCGTGTTGTTTTTATGCAGTTAAGTTTCTTGTTTATATGAGGAACGCTGAGGAAAATAAAGCTGTATGTATATTAAGTGTTAATGTACTTTTAACATTTTCTTTCAGAATATATGAAAAAGGAAAGGAAAGTATCCCTGAATATCCGTATCTCTTTGAGGTAAACATATATATGAAAATACAGTCGCATAACCCGAGTGTGTATGTTTAAAATGCGCAGCTGTTCATCAGCGGCTGAGGTATGTTTGAGAATATCGTGTGAAAACAAAAATTTTCCTCAGCAACGCCTCTTAAATCCATCTCTCTTACGGCTAAATCCGCCTGCCTCAGGGCGGAGAGACGCGGATCTCGGTGCCGCCCTCCGGGTCGCCGCCAGCCCTCTCTGTCCTGCTCGTTTCCGTGTTCCACCTGCTGCTTGGCACTTGGTAGGAGTAAAGTTGTTAAAAATGCCTGTATGGGTCAGGTACACGTGAGAGCCTTACTGGGTGGCTGCCCAGTGGAGTGCGGAAGGTGTGCAGTGGAGCTGTGTGCGGAGGAAACAGCTGCTGCAGCGGTGGCTGCCCTCAGGTGGTGGTTTCTTGCCTGAAACTCGCAGCTTCTGATGGCATGCTTTTTATTTAAGTACTTTTAGGGAGGATGGGATATCTGTATGAAAATGGCTATTTCTTCTAATAGCTTTTGGAGCATAGGAACGGCTGGAGAGCGTCAGTGCTATTTAGTTGTATTAGTCTTGGAGTTACGTGAGTTTGGTGATAGTTTGAAAATAAAACCAGGTGCTGTTGAAGCATACAGTAATATGAAAACCAAACTAGTTGCAAAGAATCAAGCAATACTTCTCTGTGCATGGAAAAGCCCAAATACAGATTGGTATTCCTTCGTTCTTGAGTTATTTAATGTCTCCAGACATTGTTTAGAGTTCTCACGAGACATTAAGAGAAGTGACTGATAGTTAATATCACTTTAAATGAGTGTTCTCCATCTCAGGATGTCTGGTGACTGCAGTTGCGACAGCAAGGATCCCTCATCTCTCAAGGTATCTGAAGTTTTGTTCATCAAATCAAGCTTCAGCTTCTCATAGAATCAACCTGTTAGAGATTAAATTTTCCACGTTGGTGAGCGAAAAGTTGTTGCATTTCCACAGCTGATTCGAGTCCACCTGCAGCACATAGTAACTGTCTTCCTGAAGTCAGACAGCCTTAGATAAGTGGATGTTTGTAATAAGGTTGTGAAAGAGTTTGTAGAATTAGTTAACTTTGCCATTTCTGGTTTAAAAAAGGTGCTGGAATGCAGCATTTATATGCAGTGTAGTAAAAAGTTTAACTTTTTTTTTTTTTTTCAGAGTGATGTAGAGATCTGTTTGATTCATGATAGCAGCAAAAGTCCCATTGAAAGACTTTGGAATGGAAACACTATGATTTATATTTTGCAGAAAGCAGCAAAGGTATGTGCTAGTTGTTGGTTACTCCACGCTTTTGAATTCCCATCAAGTATTTTCACACACCTTCCCTTTTTTGACGTAACTATGTATTTCTCTTAAAGAGACCCAGTGAAGAAAGTGACTCAATTGAAGAATCAAAAGCAGATGCCTCTGAGCTTTTACCAAAGGAGAATCCTGAACCAGTGCCTCTTTCTGTCAGAAGAGCAAAGTAAGTGTCATTGGATGTCATTTTTTCTTTGTCTCTCTTCTGAATATTCAGAACCTGTATTATTTTGAATCCCCCCAAAGTTAAATTACGCATTAGTTGAGGAGATATGAGCATTTTTTATCTTGTAAACTGGCCTCTCCTGGCTAATAGTGTTCTCGCAAAGTAGCTGAAGTCCAGGTATTGGGAAAGCACTTGTGAGTTGTCCTGTGAGGTTAGTGGGACTGGCTGGGGGTAGATGAGCAATGAAAGCTGTAGCAGGAGGATTGAGACTGTATTCTTTTTGCAGAATGATTTCATGTCTGCTAACAAAGCATGATAGACACGAGTTCAGTTTTACATAGGATTAGATTTAGCTGTATTTGCTGGCATCTTATTTTTTTTTCCGCATTTGTATTTCCAGACAGTTGATTTCCTTGTTTACTATGATTCAAAATCCAAACATGACCCACTTGAAGCTAGGTGAAGTGATTGTGTTTCCTCCTCTCTGGATAAGGTGTGACGGTTCTGATCCTGAACATACCTATTGGCTTGGAGCTGAGCCTCTCAAAGCTGAAAACAAAATCATGGGGATAAATTTGTACATGGTTACATGTGATGGTAAGGTTATAATGACACATAATGAAATATGAAAGGCTTAAAAATGTGGGAATACCGATGTAACAATGCCAAATTTGTCTATCGTGGGGTGTTGACTTGGTACTGTCTTGCTTTCAAAATAAGGGAGGGTGGGCAGTGGAAGGAGGAAGAAGTTCACAATTTGAATTGTGTGAAAAGTTTGGGGGGTTTTATTCGTTTTTTCCTTTCCTAGGTCCTACAGCTCATGAAACCCGTTTTGCAAGCCTGGAAGAGCTCAAAATGCAACATAAAATAATGCATCGTTCATCTGTTGTAAGTTTTTTATGGTCTGTCATATGTCCAGTCTAAGTTTTAAAACTCTAGTTTTGGGTTTATGATGCTGGTTTTGGGAAGCTTTATAGATTCTATTTAGAAACTCACCTTAGTATGAGTCCATAATACATCTCTTCTGAAGTAACATTTGAGCTCCCTATGTTGTGATGAATTTGTCTGATATTGACCCTTTCTGTGCGTGTGTGAAATGCTTTTAAAATGATTTTGTATGCATACAAAACAACCAATATTGTGGTTTTTTGATTTTAAACCTGTTCATCCTAGGTGACAACAAAAGGATTTGCTCAGTATGAACTCCTCAGAGCTGCTGCAATAGAGGACACAATTGTAGAAAGCAATATCTATGTTGATATTACATGGAATACTGTTGATAAGATTCTGGAGACACCCCCAGTAATTTCTGCCTCCACACTGGTAAGTCAAGAAGGAAGAAGCAAACAAATGCAAGCTCTTTACGCTGATCATGACATATAAGCCATGTAGAGGATAGAAGATAAGCCTAACTCTTAACATTTGTGTGACTATCTAAGCAACACAAATGTTTAAAGTCTAAATTAATGATGATGCTAAAATGTATTTCACAGATGACAATTTTAGGACATCTGATTTCTAAAGCTTGGCACTGACATAAACTTCCTGGAACTTTCAGAATATTGCCCTGGAGTCTGGGGACCCCAGAAGTCCTGTGTATCAGCTATACAGAGAACTGCAGTTTCTCCTTGTAAGTATAAGTGAGAAGTTCCAGTTTTAGATTTATGTGGAATGGTGATTTTATGCGTTAATAATTTATTTAAAACTTCACCAGGTGTTTCAAAGGTAATGTTTATTTTCAAATAAACTTTGGGTTCAGTTTTGGGAACCTTGATTACAAAGAGGGCTCATGAACACCCAAGCCAGGAATTTCAAGTTCATGGTTGGCTGTACAGAGATATGTGTGATTCTTGGGGAAGATGTCATACTTCAAAAGTAGTTATGTGCAGAACCTCACACAAGAACTGATTTGTGTTGTTTCAATGTTCATGCTGGCTTTAGGCTTTGGCTGAAGGTTTGAAGACCGGTGTGACCAAGTGGCCTGAGCCATTGGAGCCTGAATCTGCTGTTGAACTAGTCCAGGAATTTCTGGCTGGTAATTGCTGCTTGTTGCATGGGAAGATGGGGAGGGAGGGATGGCACCTTTCACAGAAATAAAAGGGAATTCCACATGAGCTTCTAAATGTGCCAAATGTCCCTTTGGTGGTTGAAAACTATTTTGATGATGTCTTAAAGCATCCAACATGACTGATTCCTTCTGAAAACTGGTGAATGCTGTGTGTCTTGTCAGAAGTTTAAGGTAGTAGAAACCAGATCTAAGAAGGCAATCAGATGTAGGGATGCAATAACTTTTCAAATGCAACTGTAGGACTTTTGGTATGTAGTTTAAGCTTGGACAAAAGATAAACCAGACAAAACATAAACTGGACAAAAGATAAACTAGATAAAAACTCTGAGAAATCATGTAGAAAAAGGCCAGACACTTGCCAGACCACTTGCTGCCCCTTACTGCTTCCACACTGACATTTCACAAGGTAATACTCAGATAACAGTATGTAGTAAAGGTATACAGGGAAAATGCGGCGCTTATAATAAATACTAAGAAATTCTATTTTCAGACTATGTCCTTGCGCAGTAAAACTAGTTTCTAAATGGATACATTTGGTCTGTTAGCCATCTGGTCAGGGTATTTGTTTGTGATGATGTCTCTGGGGATATATGTGATTGGTTTGGTGATTCTTTTTTATTTCATAGTGGTGAAATTTATTTTTCTCCTCTACTAGATTTAAAGAGGAAGCTGGAAGGATCTTGTGTGTCTGGAAATGGAAATGGAATGGAGGTATATCTGATTTCCTGCCAATTACCTTGTCAGCTTGTTACCCTTATAAGAACTGTAGTTATTGCAGATTTTTACTTACATAATATCTTCTATAATATATAGTATTTATGTTCTATCATTCATTTGCTTTTCTTGACTAATGTTAGGCTTTTGGGCCAATTTAATGGTATCAGTTGGGTATCTGTCCTGTTATCTAGAGGCTTATGATATTCTAAAGCAATGGAGGAATTCAAATTCAGATTTCCTTTTCAGTCTACAAGAAAAGATTTGGGTCTTTTCCCTATTGAGAGGGAACTTCTGTTTCACTGATAAGCTAAAAATGGGAAGTGTTTTGTATCAGCTAAACCAGAAATAATCGGGATGGGGATGACAGGAAGAGTTTTCTGTTCCAAGAACCTATTTATGTATTCATTTTGGTCTCCAAGGGCACTTCTGGGTGTACATACAGTTACTTAATCATCCAAGTTCAGTGTAGCATAGGTTGTTCCGAGCTAGTGCTTGCTGGGCTCTGTTCTTGCTATTTACCAGTGCTCTGTGCATCATGTCATTGTAAGGAGAAAAGGATCATCTCAATGATAGGTTTTTTTTAGACAGCTTGATTGAGCTTTACTTGGCTGATTAAAAGCCTTTCTGATAGTAGGCTTCACTTCCTGGTCCAAAGGTAGCAATTATCTTATGTGATAATTCTGAATGGAATTATCTCAGTTTTAAATAAAAATACGCTTCCAAACTACTATGCAGAGTAGTTTCTAGGTTGTAGTTTTCCCTGGAAAAGCAGAAAAATTAGTGATGCACCCAATTTTGATCTCTGGAGAAAGGTTTAATTCCAAAGGCCTTTGAACCTTAGGCATCCTGTCTTACTTAAGACAAACTACCTCTTTCAGAAAATCAAATGTGACACAGAGGCAGTGGACAGTTCAATAAAATCAATCTTCAGTGAGCGAGGAGACCTGGATTTTGCTGAACAATTATGGTGCAAAATGAAATGTAAGTGTATTATGGGGTTTTGCCTTATCTGGTTTCCGTTAATTCTTCTGTTCTTTGTCTGCTAGTCTGTTTTCTGAGTGAAATGAATATGAATTTCTCTCAGTTTTAAGGACTAAGGTTTTCGGAAAATTATCAACAGTTTTGGTTTTTCCTCAAGGAGCTAATTTGAGGTATGTGAGTTGATTTACTTTCTTGCAAGATAAAAAGGTAGAGCAACATCTAGCAGCAGATATATTTCATTTTATTTGTTTGTCAAAGGTACTAAGCAATTACTAATGCTCATCTGCTCTAAAGCAGAAAGCTATAGAAATTGTCCTTCTAGATCTGAAGGACATCTTAAGTTGATAAAACTGCATATAAATGTCATCATTCTTTTAATAGCATTCATGGTCCTTCAGTAAAATATTTTTATTTACTACTGGTTTTTCAGATCACTTAACAAAACTAATTTCTGTTAAGCCATTCCAGAGATTATAACAACTCCTTTCTGTTTGAGGGAGTGACTTATGTATCTTTTAAATCGCATTCATTCTTACTGAGTGCAACAGCTGTTCAGTGAAGTTTGTAAAAGTGTGTTGATCTTCAATGTCTATAGAGAATGTAGCTAAAATGTGTTGTATGCCAATCTGCCTCTGCTGTGTGCTGTTCTCCAGCAGTCATATGCAGTTCAGTGGTCTCTTTTGGTCATCGTTTCTTTAGAGTAACCCTTTTTAAAATCATGATATGGATTGATAAAATATTGCGCCTTTTTTTTCTTTAAGGTGTCAGTTCCTATCAGGAGTTGATAGCGTGTTTCACACTGGTCCTGGAATCCCTGGAACGTGGTGAGATACAGCCCTGGGTATGTATTTGTATTTCACAATGAATTTGTACTTGTATTTTTGCAATAAATGTTAACTTTTTGAGTTGTTTGAAGTACAATATAGTTTTTGTCTCAACTGCTCCTCATTTCTGTTGTGTCATTTTCAGATGACTTCGAGCTGTCACAGGTTGCCTCTGTGTCCATGGTGGTGTACTTCTGACTGATGGTTATGGTGTTTTGTACACAGTTACGTCACAAGAAAACCTTTCTAATTTTCAGATTCATCACGGGAGTAGCAGTTTGCTGAGCAAATTGATTCAGCAGTCTTACCATGGAAAGATGGAGGCTGTTTCCTCACTGGCATCACTCCAATTCAAATGCTCTTGGAGATTGGTTTGGATAAGATGAAGAAGGATTATGTCAATTTTTTCATAGGTAAGCCTGCTACCTGTTATCATAGTTAGAAATTCAAGAGGAGAGGTATTCCATGCAGGAAACAATGATGGTTTGGATAACCTTGATCTTGCTTTTGCTCCCATCTGCTGAAGGGCTGTTTCCAGCCTCCTTTAGTCATTGTACTTTTTGGTTGCATATGGCTGCAAAATTAAAAAATTAATTTGTTTTTAAATAACTATAACTTGTATAATTGTGTGCTGCTTTCTCAAATTGAAATCTGCGTATTTCAGTCTTACAGTTTGGTTTGGGGTTGTCCTGGGTTCAGCTGTAACAGTTAATTTTCTTCTTCCAGCAGCTGGTGCAGCTGCTGAACCCAGGCCAGGGGTGTTTTTCTGAATGTGGGAGGGGTTTGTGTGTTAACATTGTTGTTGCTTGCTTGCTTGCTTTTCCTTTATCGCTTCACTTCTTCATTTCTTTTCTGTTTTGTCATCCTGTTTTCATTCTTTGTTTCATTTGCTTTTGTATTTTCACTATTTGTAAACCTGTATGTCCCAAGAAGAGGGGTTGTCTTGAAATATGTGGTTTCTTCACTGTGCAGGATTGGTTGCAAATAGAGGAACACCACTACTGTGCTGCTTTACAGGCTTTTTTCCTTGTCCTTAATGAGTAATCATGTCAATAAGTAATGTTGCAGACCTAGTGACTCTTCTTTGGTAAAATTTCCTGTTTTATTACCTGAACGGTATTTCTGTTTCTTCTGACACTATGTAGTAAGTTTTAATTCTATTTGTTTTTTCTTTCCCCTGCTTATCTCATAGGCCAGGAACTTGCAACATTGACCTCCTTGGTAAGGTACTTTATTTTTTAAGCTCTGAAAGCAGTGTAAAGTAGAGTACACTTAGGTGATGGGGGGATGTAATCATTCCTGTAAGCTGAGAAATTGAACTGCAAGTCATGAGGATGTAACGGTGTACTGCAGAAATGTCAATGTTGTTTCGTTGTTCATATATGATTTCCTAGGTATCTGATATGGGTTGCTGTCAGGCAGGACAGAGAACTTCTGCTCATACTTTGATAGCATGGAGCATAGCTCTGAGTCTGCTGGGCTGTTAAACTTTTGCCTTCTCAAAAGAAGCAGGAAAATGATTTTAGTGTCTGGATGCTATGTTGTGTGATTGTAGACATCGAGTGTCCAGTTAAGAGCAGAAGCTTTTTTGCTGTTCCAGGATTACTTCATTTCCACATCAGTAGATTTACAAGAACAAGTTCATCGTGTTCAAAAGCTTCACCATATGTTGGAAATAATGGTCAGCTGTACAGTCCTACTTCAGTTCAAACACGAGAGCCTCTTCCCTTGGACACAGTAATTATTGCATTTTACTTCTTGCTCTTGAAATGACTATAAGAAATAGTTTCTTTTCAACTGTTGTAAAGACACTGTCTTTAAAAAGCGGCTCTCAATGTTGATGATAATGAGACTGCCGAAGGAGCAGCTGGATCTTCCTGCTAAATTTTGCTTTGTGACTAAAACTGAAAATAAAAGGAAATAATAAAATCTGAGAGTATAGTTCATGTTACACAAGGTTTATGCAGTGTTGCACAAGCATTTCTCCAAGGAAAGTAACAAGTTGTTGTCTGTTGTAGAATCTGCATAAAGTATTATAGAGAGAACCCTCTAGATGAGAAGCACGTGTTTCAACTGCCTGTCAGCTCAGCTGTTGTCAAGAAGTTCTATCAAGAGTAAGAGAACCTTCAGTGTTTGCAGCATTAAAATTGAGATGTGACTGAATACCTGACTGAATTGGAACTTCTTTTGGTATTCTCTCAGCAGTCACCCAGAAGTATGGAGGGTGGACTTAAGTAGTGGGCATGGACCGAAGGAGGTTAAAACTATGTGGCAAGTTAGTACTGATCCTCCAGTTGAACATATGATGTCAAACAATACAGGTAAGGAGTGTTTATGGCAAAATAATATGAGCAGACACTTGAATCAAATTTGGTTTTTATACTGGGCTCACTGGGTCTGAACTTCTAAAGCTTTTCAGCAAAAGCAAAATGATGTTTTGCCTTCTACTGAAAGGATGCAATGGTATTTACAGAACGTAAGAGTTTCAGAAAGCGGTGACTTTTCTGCCTCTCACCTTTGCTGGGTTAGGTTTTTGGAATTAAATGACAGAAGTGTGAGAATGGGGAAGAACTAAGCATGTAGATGGGTACAGAAATAATTTGCCTTTGGGTGAGGCTTGCTTACCCTTGCTTTGAGGGTACTGCTTTGATAAAGCTTTCCTGTCAGTTTTTGTCACGAAGTGCTTTCAGTAAAAGTTCCCAAACCAGTTCTTGAAGCTGCTGCATGACCCAATCTCTGCAATTTCTCTTTCCAAGGACAGTGGCTAATCACATTTTTATTCTTTCATTTATGCAGGTCTCTTATCTGATTCCACGGTTAATGCAACCATTGAAGAAAAAATGTATTTTATTACAGTGGTCAAGTACAGTCAGGTGCATTTCAGATAAATGCATGTTTCTCTGCAGGCAGGCTCTTGAAAAAGGTACAGTAAAGGGGAAAGCTCAGTATTATCTGTGTGCCAACAGTATGTTTAGAAACACACTGTGATTTGAAGAACAATACATCTTACTGACTCATTTG
This sequence comes from Myiopsitta monachus, assembly GCA_017639245.1. Classification (NCBI taxonomy): domain Eukaryota; kingdom Metazoa; phylum Chordata; class Aves; order Psittaciformes; family Psittacidae; genus Myiopsitta; species Myiopsitta monachus. The sequence continues at coordinate 2,276,880 of CM029921.1, read as the reverse complement.
CCTTAGTGTGCTCCAAGTTTGACTGACATACATGTCCATAATTCCTCTGTCTGCATCCAGTTGGTTGTAAATGTTGTGCAATAATGACTACAGTATAATTCTTTTGAAAATATAGTAGATATTTTTGTTCACATATTTACAAGCATTCAATAAAGTGTTGCACTTCAGAGGTTTAAATCTTATTTTTATTTAAGAATGCAGTCAGATACTGTTTGAAGGGTGAATTAAACCAACAGAACAAGCAGTACTGTCATGGTTTCCTGGTGTCAAGTGACATTTCATCCTCCAGGTATATCTGGAAAGCTGTTCATCCAGGGCAGTATGGACTTTTGACAGTTAGGTTTCCTTTGTCCCTGTATTTATACAGTGGAGTATTCTTGGATTTACTTCTGTCCTTTTCAGATTATTTTTTCCCTCAATACAAACTGAATTATTTTAACTGTTTTCTTGCATACTTTTACATATTTTCTGCAGTATAATTGGCTGGGCATAAGCATTGAAATATGTTGGGATCACAGTTGCATGTGTTATGTTGATAGTTTGGGATGGTTTGGTAGTGTAACTTCAATCAATTACGTAGTCTGGCATATGCTGATTCCATAATAAGAGACAAATGTTTTGTACAAAATTTATTGATAAGAGTAAGGAAACCCCAATATTCATGTTTCTTTAAAAACTACACATCTCTATAATTTCTGGTTTCTGTTCAGTAAATCTTATTTCTTATCCCTTTCCTAATATTCCATTCTGCAGTGGTAGAAAGGAGGCACCTGTGGTAAACTTTAACCAATATAATAGCCCAGTTGCACTTTTATTTATTAGGCAAAATGAAGGTTTGTGTAAGCACGTAACTTTAACTGCGATTTCGAAGGTAGAGTATTAGTAGGAAAATACTGATGAGTATGCAGAGTGTGAAAACCGTGGGAAGAACAATCTCTGTCACAATTTCCATGTGAGCCATCAGGGAATCTAAAATTTGAATGAATAATCATAGAACAGTTAGGGTTGGAAAGGACCTTAAGATCATCCAGTTCCAACCCCCCTGCCATGGGCAGGGACACCTCACACTAAACCATGCCACCCAAGGCTCTGTCCAACCTGGCCTTGAACACTGCCAGCGATGGAGCATTCACAATTTCCCTGGGCAACCCATTCCAGTGCCTCACCACCCTTACAGTAAAGAACTTCTTCCTCATATCCAATCTAAACTTCCCCTGTTTAAGTTTGAACCTGTTACCCCTTGTCCTCTCACTACAGTCCCTAATGAAGAGTCCCTCCCCAGCATCCCTGTAGGACCCCCTTCAGGTACTGGAAGGCTGCTCTGAGGTCTCCACTCAGCCTTCTCTTCTCCAGGCTGAACAGCCCCAACTTTCTCAACCTTTCTTCATAGGGGAGGTGCTTCAGTCCCCTGATCATCCTCAAACTTGCTGAGGACGCATTCAATCCCATTGCCCATGTCACTGACAAAGATGTCGAACAAGACCGGTCCCACCACCGATCCGTGAGGGACACCACTTGTTACTGGTCTCCAGCTGAACACTGAGCCATTGAGCACTACTCTTTGCGTGTGGCCAGCCAGCCAGTTCTTTGTCCACTGAGTGGTCCACCTATCAAATTGATGTCTCTCCAACTTAGAGACAAGGATGTCGTGTGGGACAGTGTCAAACGCTTTGCACAAGTCCAGGTAGATGACATCAACTGCTCTACCCCTGTCCGTCAGTTCTGTAGCCCCATCACAGAAGGCCACCAGATTGGTGAGGCAGGATTTCCCCTTAGTGAAGCCATGCTGGCTGTCACCAAGCACCTTGCTGTTTTTCATGTGCCTCAGCATGCCTTCCAGGAGAATCTGCTCCAAGATTTTGCCAGGCACAAAGGTGAGGCTGACTGCTTTGTAGTTCCCCAGCTCATCCATTTTCCCCTTCTTGAAAATGGGGGTTATATTTCCCTTTTTCCAGTCGTTGGGAACTTCACCTGACTGCCATGATCTTTCAAATATGATGGGTAGTGGCTTAGCAACTTCATTTGCCAGCTCCTTCAGGACCCGTGGATGGATTTCATCAGGTCCCATGGACTTGTGTACTAATTCTTAACCGGGAGTTAACAGATTAAGAATATTTTTTTAACATTTATTGTTAAAATTACTTTGTTAAATGTTGACATTGACATGAACAGAAAACAAAGCAGAAAAATCCATAAGTCTGCCAAAGCTGGAGCAGATCCATGACAGTTTTCCCTCTCTTTTTATTTCAAAGATAATTTCTTGAAGCCATGGCAGTACTCAAAGGGCTGCAAATACTGTACTTGCCATGAGTTAGCTTCAGTGCATTAGCAGTATTCCACTGTTCATTTGATTTTTGTTCTCCCCACCCCAAGGGAAAGGTAGAAAAAAAGTTGTCAAAGAGCCTCAGAAGTACTGCAGCCTTTTCATGGTTTTTCTTTGAAAAATTAAATGTGTTTTATTTTGTAGTATTTTATTCCACAAATAAGCTTCAAGGAGTTCAGTAAGCAATTAATTCACACAGAATGTTTAACTCAGCAGCTGAGGCTAAGTAGGATACATTCAGGATGACTGCTTTGACCTTTTCTAGTGTGTGGAATTTATCTCATTCTCCTTTTGAGACTTTATAATACTTATTTTGTCTGTCCTAAAAGTTTTAGAAACTCACTGTGGTAGACTAATTCTAGTTCAGGAGTTGTGAAAGGTCCTGAATTGTTACTGGGAAGGTCTTGAGTGAGATGCATTAGCACCGTGGGAACTGCAGGTGAAGTCTGCTGCATTAAGCAGTCTTAAGCAGCTGCTGGAAGTTGTGGTGTTGTCAGCTTTGTGACCAGGAATATGAAAGAGCAGAAATACGGCTTGATATTACCTCAGGCAAGTCCGGAGCCCATTTTTTATAGTTCCATTTTATAGGGTAATCAGATGTGGCAGGTTTCTGTAGTGTAGTGGTTATCACGTTCGCCTCACACGCGAAAGGTCCCCGGTTCGAAACCGGGCAGAAACAGCCCTTTAGTACTCTTATTTTCCCCATGCAATGCTTCAGGCTTGGGGAAGGGTGACTGGAAAAGCTGCTCAGCAGAAAGTGACCTGGGGGTGCTGACTGATGGAGCTGAACATGAGCCACCATGTGTCCAGGCAGCACCCAGGCCTGTGTCAGAAATAGTGTGGCAGCAGGAGTAGGGAAGTGAGGGCAACAGAGCTGGTGAAAGGTCTGGAGCCACAAATCTGATGAAGAACAGCTGAAGGAACTGGGGGGAGAAGAGAAGACTCAGGATGGACCTTATCGCTCTCTGCAACTACGTAACTCCTAAGTAACAAGCAGTAGGACTAGAGGCAACAGCCTCAAGCTGCACCAGGGGAGGTTTAGACTCGATATTAGGAAGAATTTCTTTATCCAGGAGGGGGATCAGGTATTAGAACAGCCTGTCCAATCACTATACCTGGAAGTGTTCAAAAACCATGTAGATGTAGGCCCTTAGTGACCTGGTTTAGTGGTGATCTTGGCAGTCTTAGGGTAACGGTTGGACTTTATGATCTTAAAGGTCTTTTCCAAACTGGGTGATTCGATGATTTAGGAATCTTTCTGTCTGCAAGGTTGTCTTGATTTGTCTGGGTTTGGTTTGTTTGAAAGAGCGTTTAGCACTTGTAGTGTCTTAAGGAGAATACTGTCAGTGCCCAGCCTTAATTTTAAATAGTAACTCCTTCATTTTGTGTATTCCATTAACATCCAAAGTCAATCCGTTCAGCTATGGTGATTTTAGTGGGAGAGAGTAAAGACAGACTTTTTTGAGATGCTTGTTGTATTTGAAAGCTGTTGTGCTTTCAGGGAGAAAATATCTTTCAGGATCTGATAATTAGAAGCATTCTATTACTCTTCCGAGAAATTTAAAATGAGAAAATCATATGATACGCTTTTCTTAAACAGAACAGAAAGCACAATTACCTATAGCAAGGTGCTGGTGTGTGGTGGAGCAAGAGTCCATGGCTTCCCCATACCAGTTGTCCACCTGAGAATGTTGACATATAGCAGTTTGATTAGACTATAATACCCTGTCTCATTCTCTGCAGCTTTTCCTTTGTCCCTGAGCATTTGCTCACTACAACTGCCCTGAAACTATTTTGTTCTGTCAGCGCACAATTTTCTGAAGGTTTATGTTTGTGATTTTTATTGCAATGTTTTTTATAGTTAACTGTTTAATAAAATTTTTAGAAGCACATGATGTATCCATATTTTGATAAGGCAGCAGATATGTAATTTTCTGCCTAGAAATCTGATAGTAACGTGATTCCAAATCTCAATGCACAGCAGTAAGTCCAATTAGAGTTTGTGAAATGCTTTAGAAACAGTATTTGAGGCTGTTTCCACTTTGTCTCTGGAGGTCTGTGTATTTAACACATCCCTAATTTACAGAACCAAAGCGTTGTTTCTTGCACCATGTTCATGCAAGTTATTTCCCAAAATTTAAAGTGATATTTGCCCATATATCAAAGAGAAAGAGAAAAGAATAAAACTAGCAATTGACATCACCTCTCTTGGGTTTGGGAATCCATTTGCACTGATAATCTTTTTATAACAGTCAGCAGATGCTTTTGGGTGTCGTGGTTTGTTCTCGTTTTTGAAATCAATGTGATAAAATCCAAATCTCTCAGAGAAGCCTTTGTTCCATTCAAACATATCCAGCAGTGACCAGGCTGTATAACCTTTGGCATTAACACCATAATTCAGAGCTGTAAACAGAATGGAAATGATTCTGTCAAACTTGTTGCCTATATTTGTCATCCCTAAAATCTGGTTCTGTAGGTAGTTTGTTTTATACCAGAAAGAGATGGGGAGGAGGACAGGAAAATGGTTAATGTGAAGTAATTTAGATTCTTTGAAAATGCTTCCTTTAGCTTAGAGGTACCAGAGCACGTAGATGCAGGTTCTCCTTTCTAAAAGTAGAAACTGATGATCTGTTATAGTATTAAATCTCATGTAGGTTATTATATTTATCAGCATCACTACATTTGGCTGGGTTGTCATTTCTGTGGGAATTTATTAGTCTACTTTGTCCACTTAGATCTGTAAGTATTTATTTCTCTATGATGTAAAAAGTAAGCAGAAGGTGAAAACACTCAAAAAGCTCACGCACTAAAAAGATGTTTTTAAAGTTACCTTTGAGTATTTCATTAATATATCCTGTCAGATACTCTATCCTCCATTCATCACACAGCTGAGTACACTGTACCTTTTCAGCAACTCCATTCTCTGTCACATAAACTAGGGGGTTCCCATACTGTGTCTGCAAACAAAGATGGTTTTAGACTGGTTCATATAAATAAAATCATCTTATACAGAACACAAGACTTAGAAAATTGCTTCTTATGCATTTTGCTAGATTTTTCTTCCTAAAGGTAATGGTAAGTAAATGTGTAAGTAGGAATTTAAGTTAACTGTAGTTTTATTTTGGAGTTACTCAGTTCTGTCATTTTCTGAACTGAAATCAAGGTGGCAAAGAAACTTTCCAGTATGACCAGACACATGTAGGTGAAAAAGTTGACAGTCTAAACCAGTGTAAGAGTAGTTTCTGCACGTAACCAGGCGTTCTGTTCAAATTTTAAAGATTTACTCTATAATCACCTTAATGAAGTTGAGTAATCTTCTGAATCCCCAGGGTACAGAATATAACCATTTAGGTCCTGGAGCTGGCTGTTTTGGGTCCACCAGTTCAGCCAGGTCATAGTCAGTGTTGTAACTGCGCACCTGTAGAAAAGGAAAGCTCTTCTGTAGAACATAACAAGTAGTAAAATGGCCTATTCCCAGGAAATCCAATGTGCCCTTAATGTAGGTTTTTTCTTGCACTGAGAAGGTTGGTAGTCTTGAGGTCCCCAGGCCCTGCTGGGTACTCTTCTTACCTATTAAAGTAATTATGGGAAACATCTGAGAAGCACAGAGATTTGGTTTCTTTACCTCACCAACAATAAATGCTGCTTTTCTGAACTTGGTGTTTAGTAGAGGGCAGTTTGGTTTGATTGCTTTTCTAAGATGAAATAATCTTTCACACTTCTGGTTTGGAGAAGTAAGTTGGGTACCACACATGAAGAAAGTGAATTAAAGTGATCAGGGTATTTTTTTGTCCAAAGAGCATTGATAAATGTCAACAGAATGCTTGGAAAGGAAACATGACAAGAAGTGCTTTGCTGCTGGGTACATCGCCTATTTTCTTCATCCTGTCTAACAAAGATAGTGGAACCCTGTAGAAATGCAAGCTGTAGTGATGGAAAACTGCTGGTTCTTTGGTTTTAGGTTAAAGAAAGATATTTGACAAGTCCCTATCTCAGTCAGGGCACTAAAGTGGACTGTGACTTGAAAAGTGAAGTATTTGCTTCCTTTCCAGTTTGGAGCACTGAGATAAGCAACTGCTGGGCTCAAGAGCAGCTCGACTTCGTAGTTCTAGTGTGTCCCCCAGACTGCTGAGGAGCTGTGTTTGGCCTGTGGGCTGGTTGTTGCTCACTCTTGCCCTTCCTGTGTCCTCATGCTGGACTAAACTACATGTTGGTCATTGTAATATGCTCTAAGTGTAGAGTTTCTTCATGTTATCGTTGGTTACTGGGACTTACCTATGTAATTCTTCATAACTTCTGGACAGTCTCCTTCATAAATCGGATTTGCGAACCATCCCAAATGGAACTGTATATATGTTTCAGCAGCAGCTTTGTCTGTTTGGCTGTGTGGATCAATAGGCTCAGCCCAGCCACTCGTTAGGGAAATTCCAACCATACCTTAAACCACAAAGCAACAATTCTGCAGTTTATTTAATAATCTTTAATCCACTGACATAAATGCAGCATAATCACAGACAGAATTGTAATTGCCTTGCTGCTTGCTACACCATGTGTCATTGTAGGAGTGCCATACCTTTGCATGAGCCTGGAAGTTAAAAACATAGATCATGTATGCATTTTAATCTTATGCCATAGTCAGTATTGGAAGATCAAGAGCAGTTTTTGCACTGTGTTTAAAATAACACATAATTTTTATGTATAAAGTGGAAGCTTTCATTTCATATAAAATGTCAAAAAAGCATTTGTGCATGATTTCTTCCCTAAATTCCAGGAGGTCCCTATGAAGGTAATAAACATGCAGTGTAGTATATGTCTTTGCCTCATTTATTCAGGCAAGTCAAAGTTCATTTTTAGGTTAGTTATAGGTGAGCTCAGGAGAGCTAACCTTACTCAAGTTCTTTGCAAAATTCAAGTTCATTTCAGAATTCAAGTTCAAACCTGTTGGTTAGGATTTTTTATTGCTTGGTTCTGGAGTAACCCTGGGTCTTCTGTTACTCAACCAGTTTGAAACAAACTGTAAAAGCGATACTTAAATTATAAAGAAAATGTAAGTTGTTGCAAGCGTCACATCAAGCACCTAGTACGTCATGCTACACCTCAGTGCAGGTGGTTTAAATCAGGTGGTAATTTCAATGGACTAGTTGGAAATTGCCGTGTCTGTAAAGAAAGAGGCTAAACACACAGACACAAACTGCTTCCACAACTAGTTCCAGCCCAGTTCTTTATTTGCTATAGCATACAGATGCGGGTCTGAGCTATGAAGCTAAACAGAACCACATCAATCACAGTCACTGTCTTCAGTCACTATAAATTCCATTATATAAACAATCACTCCCCAGGCTGTTTCCCAGTCCGACCTTGCACCCATGCGCACAAACACTCCCTGGCTTGCTCTAGACCCAGGTGCACTATCAGCAATTCTTCTTTAATTATCCACATAGTGGGAACAGGATGGCTTACAGTTCCCACAAATGTACTAGTTGGAAATTACATCAGTGCGAAAGTGTGTTTCTATTTAAAGAGCAGAATCTAAAAACATAAACAATCTGCTAAAACCTCTTAATTCACATGTAATTTAAAGCATGATTTTAATTTTACTTTAATTATATGGTGTGCTGCTTTGTATGCACCGCATCCACCAAGCTTCAGTCCGGGTGCATGTTCTTCTCTGTCATAACCCTTTACAGCAGCTGCCTGCAAATACATAGAGTATTTAGAGTGAGTTAGTCTCTAGACAGCAGAGCTAAAGATTTTGCTACTGCGCTATGGACTCGGATCCTGTGCTCTCCTGTATGGGCTGTTTCTCTGTCCTTTCCAGTCCCCTTTTTCTTTCATCTCCCCTCAACTTCAATGTACAACCCCATTGCTTGCTTGATAATATACTGTGGCTTATTGGAAGCAACGTGTTGGTGACTGTAATTTCAGTATCTTAAAACTCTGTCCTTGTGCAGAATCTGGCCACTGAGATTTTGGGGCAAATTGCCTCCCTTTCCCTTTCCTTCTCTGATTTTTAGCCTACTTTCCTGTAGTGTCGTTTCCACAGAATTTTGGGAACAGAACTGTGTAATGGGAGTGATTGAAGGAAAGCATTGATCGCTTACCCATGGGTCACTAAAAGTAATCCAGTGTTTCACACGATGACCAAACTTCTCAAAACACAGATTTGCATAATCATTGAAATAATTTATCATGCTTATGTTTTGCCAGCCACCCTACTTTTCTTGGAGAACCTTTGTAAATAAGAATGTCAAGAATCAATAATGCTATGTAGAGTTTCACCCTGCCTGTTAACAAAGACTTACTTATATTTCAGTAGCTCAGAAGATTTTTTGATCTTCAGTGTATATAAAATGTAGATTAATAGAAAATAAGCATACATAAGAGCATGCAGCCGTCTTTAGACATTTTTCTAACTACATATAAATTTCCTATCAGAAGCATTTATATTGACATTTCACTAACTTAAATGTCTAACCTGTGGAAGATCCCAGTGGTAGAGGCTCACGATAGGGATAATGTTGTTTTCCAGAAGACTATTAATTGTATCATTGTAGAACTGTATTCCCTTCTCATTCACTTGCTCTGCTAATGAAACACACAGACAAGAATTTACCTAGCTTAGTTTTCAAATAGCTGGAAGAATAGAAATCTAAACATTTTAACTGAGGCATTTTACATTTCAGTGATGTGTGGGCTTTAACAGACGTGTAATGGTTAAATTCTGTTCTGCAGACAAAGAAACGAATCTGCTTAAAGGCAATGTTAAACAACTATGGAATGTCCACTAATGCTGGTAAGAATGTGGTGGAAGTCTTTTGCTTACTTTTAATTCCAGTGGGCATAATCCAAGGCTATGAGATAAGAGATAGGGATTCCCTTTCAGCTCCTTTAGTTACTGAATGTCATCCTGTGAAAAGAAAGCCCAATTAACATATCTCACGTCTGGGCAGAGTGACTCTGCAGTTTCTTATCTGTCTTAAAGAGTACTGAATGCAGAAAATCTAGTGAAGAGCTGCCTAAGAAAGAGGATTCTGTCAGTTTTCTGCATTTGCTTTGAGATGATGGCTCTTCCTACTTGTGTGCTTCCTTTTTAACTATTTTTTCCTTGACTCTAAAGAAGTCTTGTAATGTTTTGCGTTAACAACTGTGGAAGCATGTTTTCACCATCAAATAGGGGACAGAAAAATGTGCTGAGGAGTTCTGCAACACGATTATGTTTGTCAGAATTTGCAATGAGAATGTTTTAACAGATATAAACCTTGTAAATCTTGACTTCAGACATTTCAGCTTAGGCACAAACACACAAATCCAGGCTTCCATTTACTGTCTTGTCCTGGAGTTAGCACAAAGAACAAATTCAGTAATAAATATCATTAAATGGCTTCAGAACGTTTCTAAAGGTGCAGTTCCTCTTTAACGATACCTTAACTTTGTAATAGCCATCACATGCTGAATCTCCTGTCTCGTTTCTGAACACTTTCCCTTTCTTGTGAGTAAAAGCATCCCAGATACTTGGTCCTTTCCCATCCTTGTCCCAGGCCCCTTCAGTCTGGTACGCAGAACTTCCAACACCCCGTAAAAATCCTGAAGGTAAAAAGTGAGTCATGATCTCAACATTTCCTTGCAAAACTGGTCTTCATACTAACTTTTCATATGAGAAAGTAATTGATACACCTTCAGAGCTGTGTGTGAACTGAACATGACTCTGTGCCTAGTGAAGAGGCCAATGTTTTCTATATGAAACTTTAACAGTGCGTTAAAAGTGGTTGAAAATGTGGTATAGACCAAAGGGGTCCTTTTCTTATGCACTGAAAAGGGAATCTAATTCTTTCCCATATTTAAATCTTGTTCCTGTTATTTTGCATTATTGAGGTAGTGTATTGATAGTGTGGCAGAAATGTCTTGCTGTCAGAAAAAAATCAGTTTCCCACATTTCTGCTAGTTTTCATGGGGATTTACGGTGATTACAAGTGTAGCTGTTGTTATATAAAACACATACAGAGATTCTGGTTTATTTTCCCAGTATTATACAGAAAGACAAGATTAATCCATTTTATAAGCCACTTAAAAACTTGAAAACAAATCAGTGCCTGTATATTTTAACTTCTGGTTTTAGTTGAATGAAATGTGTGTGTATAAATGCATGTTGAAGAAAGAACAAGGTTTCATAAAGCAGTACTCAGGGGTGGATTAGATAATACTAAACAGGTTGGAACAAATGCAGTACAGCTAGTTCACTCATGTTAGTTTCTTAAGTTAGCTGCATAACAGGATATGTTTAGTTGATAGTTCTTCATTGTTTGTAGGTAATTAGTGAAAAAAGAGGAGTTCTCAGGTGTGATTTGTCACTGTGCATCGTGATCACAGACTGGAAAGGGAGAGCTGGATATAAAATATTGATCTACTAGCTTTACTCAGACTTTACTGGTTTAAGTGACTATATGAAGAGCAGAGTTAGGTGAATCCCTGTATCACCAGAGCTAGATGCACATGATGTTAAGTATGCACTCTGCAAGAGCCTGAATGTTTGTTTCTGCCATTTCCGTGGAAGGACAAGGAAACCCTTTTGGTAGTTTCCTTGTGCAAACACACAAGTCAATCTAGAGCATTATAAACCCCACAACCAACTGTAGTTCAAAAGTACCATTTGGAAAAGTGCCATAATAGAAAGAGCCTGATTTATTCTTTGTCCACTGGAAATTCTCAGCTGTATCCAGCCATGTTATCAGTGCAAGCATATACCATAGTCTTAGAATATAAGTCTTCATCACTCTTACTTTCCTCTCTGCCAAATGTCTTCTGCCAGTTCCCACCTGGTAAAACAGGAGAGCATTGTCAAGTGTTGCCGCCCTACAAAGTAGGCTTAGGGTAATCTAAAGGGAAGAGCTTATTTTTTCTGCTGAATGGCTGCAAAAGCAGTGCTTGGGTGAAGTGGAAGATGCAGTTAAGCTTCTGGCAGAGTGATGAAATGAGGGAAGAATGAAGTGCAAAATTATAACTATTAGAAGCATTCCCTGCAAGTTTGCTATAACATTACTCATCTCTCCTATACTCTAAAGTCTCCCTGTTGAAGCTGTTTTGTTCTGGGTGCCACTGTCCCACTAGTGTCAGTAACTAAACCCCTGCAAACAGTGATTGTGAGAAGCAAGAAATAAAAGTGATTATTCCTCTAGCATCTTGCCAGCTTCTTATGTGATAGAAGCAAACCTTGTGGAAGTTGAAAAGGAAAATTAACACTTGTAGATGTTGCAGTTTTAATAATTGCAGCTTTTACCTTGATGATGTCCCTTTTATGCAGCTCCAGCATCAACTTACACTTTTAACTGGTGGGATGACCAATTCTATCCATTTTAAATGAAGTTACAGAAGGGCTTTGTAGAACAGTATCACTTTCCCCAGGTGTATACAGTTCCCGAAAGGTGTGGTTTACTTTCCTGAGCCTCTGTTGGTGGATTTGAAGATGGGGTTAGAAAGTGAGGAAAAGTAGAAAAAATATTAAAAATAATCATATTTTGCATTGCAGTGTTGTATAAAAAGTAAATACATCTGGAGCTTTGGGAAGCAAACTGGGATTACAGGATTGGACATGTACACTGAGACAAGCAGTTGGACTGCTTCTGAGACAGAGCAGTTAACAGCCTTGGGCATCCCAAGACCAGGTAAAAGGTCTGAAATACCACATCCTATAATTCCAATAGAAATAATTGCAGTACTTTAACAATCGCCAAGCAAGAGAAACACATTTTTAAGCAAACATGATTTTACAACACCCCCTATTGAAGTAAATAAGCTAATTTTATGCACAGTTCATTGTTGAATATTCTATTAATCTTCTTTTCAAATAAATACTTGCTTTTTGGAACTCTTCATTGCTCTGGTTTTCTGCAAAATACAAATACAGTAGAAGCAGCAGCTACTTGAATAGCATAGAAAGGTTCATCAATAGTGCAAAGGTTCAAATAGTACAGAAGTTTAAGCTTAAGGCTGGTGTTGTAAAACATCCTTTTGACTCTTGTTCTAGAGTAACTGTATTACCTCCTACCTTGATTATCGATTGAGTTATTTGAATTTCCCCCCCATTCCTGGCTTACCTGGTGTTCTTCCCAATAGATGTGGCCCAGCCAGGAGATTCCTCTGAACTGCCAGAAATTTACCAGGGAATTCAGAATAAATTTACTTTCACAGGATAATTGTGTGGAATTAATCCGACTGTCACAAAAACTTGGGAGAAACATCTCGCTGAAAACAGCATTTTGTTCACTTACAGCTTAAACAAAAAGGAACAATCCTTTTGTATTCCACAGGGAACGCTGCAGGAAAAGGTTTAGCTTAACCATACGAACCTTTAGCAATGATTTTCCTTTGTAAGCAAAATTAGCTTTGCAAGTGATCTATACATTCATACATAATTGTACTTGCTCTTGAATGAGGTGTTCATAGACATTTTTCTCTTGCCTGATGTCTCATTCCTAGATGGGTTTTGGCAGAGAGATGTCACTGGGAGATTTTGTGGGGTCAGGGGTTTTGTTTTTATATGGCTTAATATGGAATCAGATATTCAGAATCCAGGCTTGAAAATGAATATGCTTTTTATTTGCTTTTGTTTCTAGAGAAAGTCCTTACGGTGGTATCTTTGTGGAAAAAACAGCTCTTCGCGTCTTAGAGGTCAGCTGTTCAGCTTCAGCTAGGACTGTTCATTCTAGTTCTGTGAGTTATCACTCAGTCCTCCCTTATAGGTAGTATTCATTGAAAGGACTATGAAACAAGCAAACCCATTGCTAAGGGCTGCTGGGCTGAAAACTTGTGGGTTTGGACATTGCTCACCTGGCTTCCAGGAATGAAAAGCCTTTCTCTGCTGAGAGAGAAGAGTCTGAGCCTCCCGAGAGATAAGTACTGCTTCTGTGCAGGAGAGCTAAGGTAGGACAGAGATGCTGCAGAGGGAGGCTCTGGACAACACTGATGCAAAAAGATGTGTGAACCTGTCACCAATCCACCCTAAGCAAAAAGGTCTGGAAGCGAAGGGAGGCTTGCAGGGGAGACGGGAAAAGCAGCAGTTCTGTTGGCTCTAGGGAGCTGGGGATTCTCTTTCTCCCTGCTGCAGTGCACCCATGTAGCTGCCTGACACTTGGGCTTTCTGTGAGTGAGTGAGTCCTGACCGTAGAACCTGCTATCTTAGGCCTTCGTTGCTGTACAGTTTGTAAACAAATTCCCTTCTATTTATTCAGCCACTCAGGTTTGTCTGTTTTCTGGAGCTGTACTGGTGCCCTCTCGTGGTCAGTGTCATGAAAGAGCATTAACATTGAAAGTGTTCTTGGGTAGTGTAAGACAAGTAATGGCGCGTTAGTTTATACACTGCCTCTGATCTCAGAAGTGACAAAGTGCACTGAAACTCTAGAGGGAATATCCTCAGGAGCTCCTTGCTCATCCATGCCGATCTGTTGGTACACGTGCTTGGCTTCCTGCTCATTAGGATGGACCTTTTTCAAGCATAGGGGAGGTGATCCTTGAAAACCAAGCAGCTCATGTGATTTGTGATGCACATAAAGGGCAGCATTTATACACAGGTGAGCCTACTGTTGGTGAGTTTGGTGCTTACAGCACATTTTAAAGTACTTGCTGTACATTTGGCATGCTTCATCTCCCACAGAGCTGGGTAGGGCAGGGTAGAGGAGTCAGCAGTGCTGGATGATGCTAGAGTTGTTGGGATGATTAAGGGTATGCATTAGTCATTCAGTGTTAAATCACAACTGCATCTCAAAAACAAAGGCTTTGGTGTGTAGGAGAGAGACTTCAGAGAACTGACAGTGGAAGCAGACACAGCTCACCCCTCTTTACGGATGAGGAGCACAGGGAGTTTGTGTCAAGCCACGATCTGAACTCAGATCTCTTGGCTCTCTGCCCCATGCCATAGGTACAAGCCAGTCTGCTGCTTTAGGGACTAGGTTATGCATCAGTGAGGTCCTTTGATGAATTGTCACTGACTTCAGTGATCAGCAGGAGCAAGCCCTTGGTGTGCATGAAAACAGGATTCTTTCAAACTCCTTTTAACGGGGCTGCTAGAAACGTGATACTGTTCCACTCTAAGCTGTGCTTGCATGGGTTCTCTTCTCTTAACACAATCTTGTTCTGTGATGTTGGTTCCCAGTTTCCTGCAGAAAAGCCCAACTTTACAAAGGAAAGAAAAAGTAATGAGATATTTACATTGCTACAACTTGGTCTTTTTTTCCTCATTTTCGTCTTGGAAAAGTTTTATTAGCAGCAGCTTTTAAAACATGCCAGAAACACATCAAGGCTATAAAATCTCTTACTTTGTTTTACTGGTAAAAAGAATGCTAAAAAAATGTACTCAGTGGAGTCCATCCAGAATTGCCAAATGACTCCAGTAAAGTAACCTGGAAAGTGGGTTGTACAACCGGCTTCCTACAGTGAGTTGTGAAGTCAGGGCAAAGTCACGACTGACTCAGGTCACAGTTTATCTGCTGTTCACTTGTCTGCAGCCTGGGGTGGATCTTCATCCATAAACGATGTAGTTATTTCTGTATTGTCTTGCTGTGGAATCCTGTGTGATCGTATCACAAAGACTTTGGCACAAACCCCACTATATTAAAGGAACTGATACGTCTCTTCCTGCTTTATTTTCTCTCTATCCTACACTTCATGTTCCAAAACCTCTTATCTGCAGATAGACAACCAGAGATGGAGTTACCCCAGTAACAGATACCATAAAACTGGTATTGATTTGAGTTTTGCTTTTAGCCCTTATGTTTTGCCTAGGCTGATGAAAAAGTAGAAGCTGTCCTTCCTAATTCCCTGGCAGCAGTTCAGACAACTAGACCTAATTATCCTCATACAATTATGACCTATCTCCCCAGCTTCCTGATTCCAGCACTCCTTTTCCAACCTTGAATAGGCCTTTTCTGTCTCAGAGAGAAAAATCCTTTCTTATTATACAGCGACCAAAAAACCACGTAATTTTCCAGTGTGTGGTCTACTGCAGCTACCCTGAGATACTGGAGATTTTTCAAAATCAAAACAAAACCCACTTACAATTGTTCTTGGAACAAGAACACTTGTGTAACTGTACTTCTGTTTTTCTGTGTTACAAAATGACTTTCGTGGCATTATGTTAGCTGGTTTTGGAAACTTTTTGTCTAATGTTCAACTGTACTAATGGCCTGGCCTTGCTTCTCAGAGAAAAAAAACAGATTGGAAGTAATTGAAATGAGGAGGCCTTGCTTTACAGTCAGTCATGTTGCTTTGACTTGAAGCAGTTGGGGGAATATGGTTGTTAATAGAGATGTTCAGAACTGTTTCTTCTGACCCAGTGAATTCAAAAGGCAAAAGGAAGTGTTGGAAATGTGGGGGATACATTCCATTGCCTTTCAAAAGAGATCAAGGACACTGACGACTCATTCTGCTCTAAAAAGCCTGGGTTTGAACTTGCATACATATACCAGGGTTGCCCAGTAAATTTAGAATAAAAATTGGCAACATCTACATGCTTAAAGCCATTTTATTTCTTACATCAGTGCTGTTTTCCAGACTGTGTGGTCATGTGTGCATAGCTCTGCCCTGCACCAAATAAACTCCGGTGGACCTGACCTTGTAATATACCTTTTCCCCAGCTTTCTGTGCTCTGGACTGACCTGGCCTGCTGACAAGACAAGCCTGCTTTCCTCTGGATTACCAGGAGGCTCAAACCCCTTCCAGGATGCAATGCACCAAAACGTTGGCTGGCACCATCAGCAGGATGTTACCATGCAACTCTTTGGTGCCCAGCTTGACAAAGTACCTCTGCTGGCCTCCCACTGATGGGGATACCAATCCTCTTGTAGCCTGGGAAATCTGTGGGCAGCTTCTGAAAACTCCATCTTAAGATCCCCCCCAGAAGTCTGGAAGATCTTGTGTTTGAACTGTGATCCCCGATATGAGAGCAAGGTAGGTAACTCTGAAACTTACACCATATTTACTTAGCAGCTCCTACACTGTCATGAAAGCTAGCGCTGTCATAGTTTATGCCCACTGAGAGCACTGAGTAGTTGTTACCACTGACAACTGGCTTTAGTGATCATTTTTGGAAAAACTAAACTATTTGAGAATCTGCCATCTCTGCTTTGCAAAGAAAGATTGTAAAGATTGACAAAGGGTGGGGAAAACCTGCACAATCTATTCTATTTGTACTAGAAGCTCAAGTTTTAAAGATGTCATTTTCAAATAAGTTCCTAAATTGTATATTAATACTATTTCATGGTGCAGACAAGTGGAACACTGTTCTCCCAAGCCCCAAACTAGTGAGACTTTGCGCTCATATAGTCAAAGGTACTTATTGGATTTTGGATGCCCAAACTCAGGGGATGGTTGAAAATCCCAACCCATAATATCTAATAAATGACAGATGCTACACACACTCCTGGGTGCAATGAAGAAAGTCACAGAAGTTTGCTTCTAAAAATCACTTTTAATTTATTTTTTCCTGCTGACAGCTTCATGCTAAAGGTTGGCCTCCATTTGATGTGAACACTGAGAAGCTGCTGCAGGCTACCGCTGATTGGAATTTACTTGTATTAGTCTAATTGCGTGCTCTGCCATCATCTGTTTGCAATCACAAAGAGGAAGCTTCTGAAGCTTGGGAATGAGGGAAAATGAACTGTCTTGACAACTACAAAACATTGAGAATGCTTTTGGAGGCTTTCCCATCAGTTTGTGAGTATGAACAAAAAGGCAGAGTTTTATTTTTATTGAATGTTCATCTTTACACTGCAGCATAACAAAAATGCATATAACAACTAGGAATATTTGTAATTAATAAAGGTCCCTAAGCACTTTAATTGATCATAGTAAGAGTTCACAAATTGATTTGGAAGGGGTTGAATTAGTTCATTATTTAATTAATTGAATTAGCTCATTACTAAAGTCACACAATTGTTCTTTCTATGGATCTTTAATCTACCTTATTAAACATTTAAACTCAGTGCTTCTGGCTGCCCAGTTTAACGGCCAGTTTTAAAACACGCCCCTTGGGCATTTTATCTTTAATGCTACCCTAAAAGGTATGACCTTAGACCTTTCTCATGCAGCAGGAGACAGAAGCTGTAAGGAAGTGGACAGATAAAGCACCTTAATAACTCAAGATTAGTTTTGCTTCTGTCAGGTCTAGAGGGTTAGGCTGGGGAGGAAAGCTGAGAGCTACTTTGCAGAGCGTTTAGTCGAGCTCCACCAAGAGGCAGCATTGCACAGCGCTGGAGGAGCTGGGGGCCAGCCAGGGGAGTGCCGGGCTGACCCTGTAATTGTTTCCTCAGTCCCTTCACCTGAGAGGTATTTGCAGTGCTGATCACGCCCCCACCCTGCAGATCAGTTTGAAAAGTCCTGGTGAAAAGTGCTGTACAAGGTGCCAATGAGTTGGAAATCTGTTATTGATGAACTACTAATGCTGGTTTGGTGGTGGGGGGTTGTTTCTTTCTGTTTTGTCAGTACAGATGGAGAAGAGCAGCAAAGAAATAGAAAAGTACTCTGCAGCCTTAGATGAGACTGGACTGTCAGGTCTGCAAGGGAAAGGAAGTGCTTACTCACATGAGCACAAGCTGAGAGAGCTGTTTTCTAAACTGCCAGGTCCTCATTTTGGAGGAAAACTTTTAAACTTGATGGGGAAAGTATGAAGATGAGCCAGGATAATCCCAATTCTTGCACAGGTGGGGTGAGCTCTTACAGTGACAGTTGTTTGGTGGCAGGGCCTGGTTCTTCTTGTGGCTTGCTTATTAAAACAAACCAGCAAGAAAAAAAAGCAGTGGCTTTTACTTTTAACTTGTCAGGGATAAATTTCAGAGATGGGTCCTTACTAGGACCCATTAGCAATCTTCAGTGGAGATTTATTGTGTTATTCAAGTGAAATGCCTGTTTCAATGCTTTGCTGTAGCACAGCCCCCTTGTTTTGGGAGCTGCCTAAGCACTAGAAAGCCTGGCTAATTACCACGTGGCTTAGATGAGGTTCTGAGAGCCTTTGTCACTTTGTGATGTGAAAGGTTAAAATTTCAGGAGTCTTTTTTTTTTTTCCATTTTAGGCAGTAAAGAAGTGAATAATGGAAATAATTTATTGAAACATTGTAATGAATCAAAGAATGTATTTACTGAACTTAAAAACCCCTGAGCTGAGATTGACTCCAAGCTCAGAAAAGCACGAGGAGCTGTAAGCAGAAGCTTTATAAGATTCTCATCTTAAACTTGACCAGATGTTGGCAATAAGGTGATTATAATTTGTACCTTGTATAGGATCTGTGGCAGCTGTTACATCACCATAGCTTCCTCAGGCATGTGGATGAAGCAACATTGCTTATGTTTCCCAGTGTATTAGTGAGCTTGTGTGTATTCTTTTGACAGGCATTTTTGCACTGAGAGCGATTCAGTGAGGTCGCTTGAGAGCATCAGGTGGAGGGTGGGTAGTCCCAGTCAGGCTGAGGAGGTGGGTGCTTCTAAACCAGGTTAAATACCAGTATCAGGTCTGTGAGTTCAATGGATTCTGAGCTTTAGTGCCAATTTCTGCAAAAATGAACCAGTGAACTTCTGGTCCAGCGCTCTGAGCATGTCCCCTTTCAGAGAGAAAGCACAGCTCATTGTGTCTTGCTACTGAACTTATTCCTCCTTGAGTTCCCCATGTGTAAAACAGGTCTGAAATGCAGTCTTCCTTCCAGAGAGATTGAACTGCAAAGTGCTTTGTGATTCTCTTGCTAGAACAGAATAATTGCATCAGTGTCTTTGAGGAAGAGACCGTTTCTTTTCCCTGCTGTGTTTACATAGCTCTTATTTAATTAAGTGAAGTCCATGTCTGCAGTGGAAGATCCCTGGTGCTGTTACAACTGATTTGTACCGACCTGTAGTACTAATAGTACTAAAGAATAATGGTGGTTTGGAGGATGGACTTACAATCTAGACAGCAGCATCAACTTGTGTCTGCATAAATTAAAGGTCTTGCCTTAAACTATGAGGGGTAACTTACATTGTGAATTAACTATGTCTTTGTAAATCCAGAGTAGAAGATAGGCTGACAGTGGTAGTTCCAGTTAGGGATGGTTGGTTTGGTTTTCTTAAAGTTTTTAAACTTTAAAATAGTTTTGCATTAAAGAAAAAGAAAACCATTCTGACAAGGAAAACTGTCTTGATCCAGTGAGGTTGTAGCAGCACCAGTGTTTCAGGCAGCTGCAGCCTAGGGTAGTAATGGTGCTAAGTAATACTTGGGATCATGTTTGTTAGCTTTCTTCTTGCTACCTCGAATCAAATAAGAATGTTAGTTACAGTCATTGCTGGGGTACTTGAATTTGAAATAACCCCGGCTGATTTAACACATTTTTAAAAAGAAGAGCTACATTCTTTACAGTGAATCATCCAGTTATGCCATAAATATGAATTCCAAATTATATTTGTAATAATAATAATGCCAAAGCCTCCAGACGTGCCAAATTCCCAGTGTTGTGGATAGAAACCGTAGCATTGTGCATTTTCCTTTTAGCCATCAGATCCTCTGCTCTGAAGAGAATATCATTGAGGAGCAGTTTGGGATAAGCACAGGGACCAGAAGAGTATAAAGAGCTCCTGATGGCTGTCAGAACAGTAAGTAATTGCTATGTTTTCATATTTCTAACATAAGCATTTTTCTCGAAGGCTGTAATGTAAAACAAGCAGCATGACATAGGGAATCATGAATTGATTTCTTGGAGAGCTTGTGCAAATAAACTTGAAAATTGTATTTCTCAGGTGGATTTCATACTGGTGGAGGAACTTGAGGGAAATGGTTTTTTTCCTACAGAGATGATATCTTAAAAGAAGAGTTACTTTATTCAACTCAAAAGGGTGGATGTCGGTTGTCTTGCTGTAGAATGATTGTGTAGTCCCTGAATTCAAGTTATTTAAAACATTGCCTATGGTTGATAACTGCTGAAAAAGGACATTGACACTGTTGTGTTGCAACAAAAACCCTACAGACAGATGTCTCAGGTTTTTTGCAGTCAGACATGACTGCTTTTTTGGGTTTGGGTGTATGTACATCAATGCGTGGGCACTTCTAAATAAGGGCAAGCAGAGGTAGGGAGTAATTTTTATTCTTTTTCCTTTTAAATGACAAATTTCAGTGGGAATCTTCTCAAATCAAGTGAACTGGGAATAATTACATCCTAGCCTTACTCTGCTCCATTGCTTTGCTCCAAACGAGGCCTTGCTTTTCATTTGCCCAGTGGTCTTAGAAGGAGGTGCTTTAAACCACAGAAACCAAGGTTTGCAAATGCTGTGGATGATCCTGAAAGGAAACAGTTGGCTCCTTAAATATAGATCTCACAACAGTGGAAGTTTTGGATCTCTCTCTCGGAGAAATGGGGTTTTCTTGCCATTGGTTTGCTAAAGACAAGAATATATTATACGCTGTATTACATTCAGATGATCTCATACTAATCAAAACAATCTTGTGGGACTTCTGATTCTGATTAAGCATTTGAGCTGAAGGGACCATGCTACCATCCTACCTCATTGGCAGGGGTTTTGTCAGGAGACATTTGTTATGTTTTTGAAGCAAATATTTCTGTGATAAGTGTTATATTATAACCCACAAGGATATGAATAATCCTGTTTTCAGTGAAGAGTTTAAACTGCATGCTATAAATAAAACCAAGGCCACACATTGACTCAAAAAGAAATACTGAATAGCTCTGTTCATCCTGCCCACTAGCTGGGGTGAGGCCATGGGGAAAAATAGCTTTTAATTGTATCTCACAGGAGAAGTGAATTAGGACTACACAAAGCAACCTTGATTCTGGTGTTGCCCGCTCTTGAATACTTGACTTTTCCACCTCAACGTAGGTGGGTGGAGAGGTTGTCATTGTTTTGTTTGTCATTGTGCAGCTATATTCCACTTGAAAGTACTTTGTGTTTTAAAATCTCTTCTGCTGGTACATTCCATTTCCTTAGTTTCAACTGCTGGTTTTTAAACTGAGCTAGGAACGATGAATTCTCCCTTAAAAGGATGGTTTTTACTCATTGTAAAGTGAAGCTCTTAGCTGCCATCTTCATTTCTTTCTGGTCATAAAACTCCAGCCATCATACAAAGATCAGCATGTCTCTGAAAATGAATAGGCGCCCCAAGAACAACTGAGTAACCTCCACAGCAATTGTATCGAGGTGACATCAGCACTCAGATATTTTCATCTTGGCTCTTCCAGCAATATCCAGTCAATAATGGGCAGTAGAGCCAGCACACACTGACTGGCTTTATTGCTCACCCACTGGGAGCTTGTCTCTTTGTAAGAGACACGCAGAAAGTGGTAGGTCCAAAAACTAAACAACTGTGTTCCATTTTGAAGGAGTTGCCTTTGAAATCCATGCAGTGCACTGCTGTCCTTCAGCAGAGCTTGCTTAGTGAGCGGTGCCAGGCTGGAAGTCAGCCTCGTGATCCCACAAGTTCTCTCAGCGTTAAGTTCTCTGACTCCTGGGAGTCAGCATGGACATCAGTGTTGATGGATCTCAGGTAGCCGTTAAGTGTTGTAAGGCCAACTACCACCTGAAAATCACTCCTGAAGTTGCTGCTGACCCATTCTGAAAAGCTAAAAATTCATTATATCTGTTGTATTCATTTCCCCAGAGTGGGATATCATGGTGATAATGCCAGTCTCCACTTTATAAAGTGCTGTAGGGCTAGAGAGGAAAAATGACCTTTAGCATCTTTGTATTTTTGCTCATAAGTTGTACTGATAATTAATTCTCTAAGACCACCCGTTCCTTTAACACCACCTAAAGGAATTCTAGCGCTATAATCCCTACTTTACAAATGGGAAGGGGATGTACTGGGCAGGATAAAAACTCGTTTTGTGCTTTCTTAGTGTAGCAGAGCTGGGACAGGAACAGAGGAATACATTGATGTTCTTGACCTGGGATGTTGTAGCTCTCCTCTCCTGGACTGTACCTTCTGGGGGGAAAGTATTTTTCCTCAACCTCCTCCCCATCTCCTTACTAATGTCTTTCCCTGTAGAAATAATATTTGGAATCTGAGATTGTTCCTTCTGAAGTGGTTTCAATCTTGCCGTCCTCCTAAGAGAACTTTAACCTTTTTTGAATGATCATGTTCAGCTACATATAATTTCAAATCCATTAAAACCAAAGTCCCAGTGTATTTATATACACTGCAGCAAAATGTACCTTTAAGGAGAAAACATTGCTTCACTGTGACTATCTGAATTTATTGGCTATTAGAAGCCTTATAGTGTGTGGCTCACATTTTAGAACTCTGATTTCAAGCTTAATGTGGTCAGGAAATATAAAAATACATTTATTTATGTCATCTACTAAAAATCTCAACCTATGTTGCTGCTAGTCTAACCAGATCTGTGTTTATGTTGGAGATGAATGATGGGTTTGTAGCTGCCTGTGTTTCTAGCCAGGCTGAATGGAATGATTCTGCAGCAGAACTGCGTGTGTATTTCTTGTTTTTAACTTCTTTTTATTTACTGCATGTGGCAGCTATTTCCTTCCTCCCAGAAGTCACTGCCCAGCTCTCAAGGGCAGCGCAGCCCTCTGACTCCTATCAAGCTGTGTACGTGGAGTGATGTGATTTATTGAGTTGTTCAAGGTCATCAAAATTCAGGCAAATAGTTCATTCCTACCTGTTCACTGGTGCAAGCTTGCATTGGATTTGCTTTTCCAAGTCTTTGGAGCCTGCCCATCAGTAGCTACTTAGGCTGATACTTGCACAAGCTTTCCTTGGTATTAATCTTTAGGAAAAGATCTTTGAGTATCATTTTTCCTCGAACAATCTCCAGAGGTCCCTTCTAAACTTTACTGTTCTCTAAGCTCCCAGTTTTACTGATCATGCTTAACAGATTTACATGCAAGGATAAGAGGGTGCTATTCATCATCGCAGGTCCATCCAAAGAAAGAAAGGACTGGAAACAGATGAGCTTTGCACTTTCAGGTTGTGCTCTAAACTGAAAGATGAAGGGAAAAATGATTTAGTGAATATAAATGAAGCAGTAAAAAGATAGCAGGACAGGACTGAGAGGAGCTCTGGAAGCCTCTTGGAAAGAAAATTAAGGGTTTGAGTGTTTATCAGTAGAGCTAATATCTAATATCAAAGAAGTGATCTTGTATAAAATCCCTAAACAAGTGACTTGTGATCTTTTTTTGAACTGCAGGTGCCTAAAACTCTTCCAGTGGAGAAGGCTGCATCTCTGTAGCAAACTGCAGCCTTCTGACCAGGCTTTTCTGTCTCAGCCCTGTTTCACAGTCTTCAGAAGTAGCCCCTGCCTCCAGCTGACTGTAAACCGCAGGCTGGGGGGAACTGTCCTGCATAGTGAAGACCACATATGCTTTTTAGCAACAAGCACAAAGAACTCTTGTATCATTTTTCCAGTCAAGGGTCCCTTGATAAACACGTTGCAGGAGGACATTTCTCTGTTGATCTAAAGTGACATATTGGAGTAAACCACGTCAGATGGGCTGCAGCAGCTTCCCTTCTGTTACCTTTTTCACTTAAGCTTTTATTTTTGGTTTTGGTACACTTGGCCTGTTCCTGGGATGAAATAATACACACAGTGATCACAGCTGACCTTTTATGTACCGTTAGAAACATGTCTTGACTCCCTTGAGCCATGAATGCAGAGGGTTTGGGATGTAATTTCCTGGAACAGGTACAACTGAGATGCTTTCATTGCTGAGATCCGCTCTGCAATGGGCAAGCCCTCTTGGCATCAGCACACTTAACCTTTTTGTTCAACACATTTCCCATCCTGTGTAGGTGGACAATGAATACTAATATGATGCAAATGATTTCCTTTTTAAATGTGAGAGCTCCCTGATTAAAAACACACTGTCCAGGAACTCTGGGTCTATCCTATTCCCATTGAACAGAACTGCCCTTGTTGCCTTTGACTTTAGTGACTGTGGGATCAAACCCTTAGTTTCAAATAGGTTGCAAGTAAGTGGTTTTTTCCTCAAGCTGAGGGTGAGTTACCAGCTCAGTACAGAAGATGTAAAGAATATGGAGGAAAAGCCAGGAGGATCTGGGGAAAAAAATCAGTGAAGGAAAAAAAAGTGTTTGAAGTCTTGCTTGAGAGTCCAGAAGCTCGTCAGAAAATCAGGAGCTGAGGTTGGTGGAAGGTGTCATGGGATTTCTTTTGGTATAAGCAGGAGGAGAGGTGATGAAAGCTAAACTACTGTGTTGGGGAGAGTGCTGGAACTTCCATGATGTCTTGGGTTTGATATACTCTGAAATGTGGTGTGGATCATGCAGCTACCTTCCTAGCTACTGGGGAAGTTATACCTTGGGGTTATTCACCCAGTGAGGAAATCATGTTTGAAGTCGTGTATATTCTCAGCTCCTTGTGCCAGCCCTTAAATGCATGTAGTGGAAAAAAAAAACCCCAACCAAAATCAATTTGGATAGGCCTTGTTTATGGGTGTGCTTGAAAGAAAACCAGCTACCAGTAATGCCCACCAAGCAATCCCATGTGGAAAAACATGACAGTGCTGTAATACAAGGCTTTAATACCAACAGAAATGGCGAGTCTGTTCTGAATGGGCTGTCTCTGGAGTATTCACTTTAGGAAAGTTCTTTGACTTCTATGAGGGTTTCTATAGAGGTTAGTTATAAAGTAGCCCGGGTCTCCTGGGTTCCTTTGCCTTGTCCTGCCGCAGAGATCTCATCTAACAGCACTGGTTTGGGAAAGGAGCCATAAAGGGAAAAAAAGAACAGGCTCCTTTTGTAGCTAATAACTTCCTTTAATTGGTAATGAAGCTGCTGCTACTTAGAAATGTCAATAAAGGTCAAAATATTTAGAAGCAGATTCATTTTAGTGGCTTCCCATTTCTCATTGCATGAGCTGCCTGCTCAGACCACACACATGCACATTTGAAGATGGTTAAGAATTCAGACCTACTTTTCCCACCAAATTCTTATATAAAGCGGCCCAGAAGGGGCCAGAGCAGCTTTAGTCAATAGGAGGGAGGATGTGAACGGAGTCTACTGGGTGAGCATTCCTCACATTTTGGAATACCACCGCAGGCGCTGGGGCTGAATCAGACAAGGGGCTGGCCAGATGGTGCACTCATTTACTCTTAAATTCAGGGAAGGAGGGTTGCATCTGATCCCTGTGCAAAATGACTCAAGAAAAAGCTGCCTGGTAACAGATTAAATACCAATTGCAGCTTGAAAATGAGAATCAGTATAAATCCTGTTGTTCCTATTGAGCAGAGAAAAACGCAGAGGGTTCTCTTGCAGTCCCTAAGTTAATATATACAAGTACTTGCTTTCACTGCATGAATTTGCTGATTTTGTGAGCAGATTGTTCCCACTGAAATTAATCAGTTTACAAGGGGGCAAGCGAGGGGACACTTGGCTTTGAAGAGTGCAGAGAATGTATTCCCGGGGGGATCTTTGATCTTTTTATGGTGTTTTGTTTTTCAAAGTGCGTGTGTGTCTTGCAGGGGCTTGGCAGTTTGGACAACAGAGCAATAGAGACTAGGCTTTGACATTACACTTTTAGAATACAGCCTCCTTTTAATGCTTTCCCAAACCATCTTCAGGAAACTCCAAGTCTAATTTGCCGTTCCATGAGCTTGCCACATAGGGTGGGTAGTTTTGTGTCTGCAATATGAATACATGTATGTTATGTGTGAAATAAACCTTATATTGCACGAGGCACATCTAATTCTTGCCTCTCACTATGATGCATTTAGAAGCATAGATAAGTGCCTCCTCATTCTCCATGATTTTGAGTTCCAGTTGGGAAGAGACCTGTGTTCAGACAACCCCTATCAGAAAACATTCCTAAGCAGTTGTAAATTTAGTTGTCCCTTTCATGACCGATGTCTCAGTCTGGTCCCTTGCCCTCTTATGTGATTCTGTGTGCCAAATGTGTTGCATGTGGCATGATCATCACCAGAGGAGAAGTGGCACTAGGAGTGGCTTGGTGAAAGAGTTGTCATAGCCCCTACAAAGATGTCAGCCTATTACAGATCTTTTAGAATAAAGCAAGAGATTTGAATTCCTCTTCCATATTTCATAGCATCCCAGACTGGCTTGGTTTAGAAGGGACCTTAAAGCTCACCTAGTTCCAATCCCCTGCCATGGGCAGGGTCACCTTCCACTAGAGCAGGTTGCTCCAAGCCCTGTCCAACCTGGCCTTTTCTGTTTCAGTCCTTAGTGGCCGAGGACTCCATAAGGATTATCCTTTTGACTTCCTCTGGCTAGCAAGAAGACAGTTCAGTGGTGCTTTGTTGAATCTGGAGGTGGAGATGAGATAACGGCATAGTTTATCAGGTATATCTGGGAATAGGAAACCAATGATCCTCTGGTCTTTCCTTCTTGCCAGCCTGAACTAGGGATAATGGTGAGGGTGCAACATGCACCCATCTCAAGTTTACTCTTGGTAGCATCAGAGCAGTGCTGGTTTTGCATGTAAATGTGCTTATGCCATAAAAACATCAAAGCAGGGGAGCACGAGGCAGTCATGCTGGATGTGATCCTTGCTTCTTCGTCTGCTCTTTGTCAGGCGCAGATGCTGTCTGCAAAGATTTTAAAGAAGTGGCTGTGAAGAGCAGTATCACATCTCCAAGTGCCAACTTTCAGAAGTCAAAAAGCTCTCTGAAGTCATGAGATTTTCTTAAAGACCGTAAGCCTAAAGCTTCAAAACTTAATGTTTCTCTCATGTTTGAGCCATTAGACAGTTTTAAACTATTCCAAACTTTTCTTTAGTAATTGTAATGGTGAGAAGCTTCTTATTAAAAAAGCCCAAGAACAGAGTACTTCCAAAATCAATTTCCTGACTTCAGAAGCTGCTCATTTGCTAATAATAACATATGATTATCCCAGAAGATCAGTATAACTGACCATCCTACCAGAAAAATAATATATATTTTGATATTAAAGTCAGAAGTATGAACTAAATAGTACTTTGAGACTTTTATTTGACTGATGCTTCATGTATCATGTATATAGCTGTTCTGCAGTAGGTCTGCATTCCAGGATCTCAGCAGCATAGGGAGTCCTCCAAATATATTTTTTCTTGAATGTCCTTCCACCCCTTTCCAGAGGTCTGGTCCCACCGTCTTTTGCATCAGCGCAGATAAAGGGGTGCTGAGCTTCAGCAGTGGAGTTAATGTTGCTTCCATTAACCCCCAAAATGCCTTCTGTAACTGCTGACAGATCTTGGAGGTCTCAACTGGCTGTTCTTCAGTTTCAGCTCATATTACTTCATCTGCCGTGGGGGTGGTTTTGTGTATGCATCCATGTCATTAACAGCCAGAGAGATACAAATGAAGATAAACCCTCAAGTAATTTAAACTTTGATTTTCGTCTTACAATTTCTATAACACAATTACAGTTTGTACTGAGGCTTCTGATGAACCTCTCCCACAGTGACAGCGCCGGCAGCCGGGCAGTGCCGGGCTGCCAGACGCTGCCCGGCAGCATTTCTGTCTGCGCCTCTCTGTCTGCCCCCATCCATCCCAGTGTCCCACATTGTTTCAGCTAATAGGATTTGCAGATTATTGGAGGAGGAATAGAGGAATGGGAATGGTGACTTATTTCTTACCTTATGATCCTGTATCTTCAGTGGGACTGAAGGAAAAAGGCAAAAAGAGGGAAAGAAAAGGAAGGCAGGCAAGACTAAAAAACAAAATAGAAAGAGGACATGTGAGGATTGCTGCCTAGTGAAATGCCGAGATCACAGTGGCTGTTGTAGTGCTCGCAACTGTGCATTCAAAGTGACTCTTTGTTTCCACTCAGTGCATCTACTCAATGCCTGCGCATCTTCTACCTAGAACAGGAGAGTGGAGGACAGCAAAAAGGAAGTTAGAAGAGGTGGGCGTGGGGATTTCCTTCAGATCTCATCAGTGCCAGTAAGGATCATACTTGTTATGTGTCTTTATTATATGGTTTAGGTGGACACTCCCAAAAGAGCAGGGCTCCTCCAGGCTGCCCCGCTCTGAACCTCAGTCCTGGTAGCCTGAGTTATCCTCTCTTTTTCCTGAGCCCATCTCCCTGTCTTGCTCCAAGTTTTGTCTGGCCTAGGCTGTGGCGAGCGGTGTGGAAACACTTGTGATCACTCATTAGGAATTCTTTCCACAGCTCCTTTCTCTTCAAATTCACATGAATAGTAAATCACTGCTGTCAATTGTGTAACCCTGCACATCAGCAGTGCAGCTCAGCCCTCTCCTAACGCTGAACAGTGACAGCTACAGTCAAACAACAAATGGTGCCGCACATTTTCCTATATGGTTTCCCAGCACTGAGTGTATGATTTAGATTCCTCAGCCTCTAAAGTACTCCACTGGGTGTCCTTTAATATTGCATTATATTACTCATGATGCATAGTCGATTCTGTTGCTTCCATTTACTTTAGCAATGATAAATGTCAGAAACTGTATGAGAAGTTTATGAATTGTAAGTGCTTTGCAGGCAACTGTTACCCAGTGAAATTTTCAAACTGTTTGTTACTGGTGAAGTGTAAGGGTCATGGAAAAATTGCTTCCAGAAGCTTGGATAATGAGTTTCAAAATAGGGTAAGATGCATGAATTCTTTATGACTAAGAAGTATTTTAGTGTCAGGATTTTCTCTTCTATGGCAGTAATCAATTCTGCACAGTTAATATTTAAAAAGGGTTATAAGAACTTCACAAAAAACCCCCGAACCCAAGAAGCTTACAACTCAGCTTTTCTCTCTGTAATGTTCTCATGATGAAGTGTAAAGTGCCTGAAAGCTTTGGTCAGGCTGGTGTTAATACAAGCCTGCTTCATCCCTGTTACTTGTATTCACAGCATCTCAGCGTGGAGCTATTTGGAGGCCACACGTTGTGGTCTGGCAGCACCTTCTTCACCGGCAATGATCTGGCCAGCCTGTAGATTACTGGTCCCTCTGGCTATGTGCTGGCCATGGATTAGCCACACTGCAGGATGTAAATAGGTCTCCTGGCCTGCTGACTCTGCTGCTGAAAGTGGTAAACAACAGCTAGTGAAGCAGGAGGACAAAGAAAACTGGGAAGTTGCTAAGGAAGCTTTACAGGATACTGTTCTCTCCATTTCCCACAAACAATGAGGTAAAGCGTTCAGTGAGAGGAATATGAGATGCTGGCTTTACTACACAGAAGTGCTAAACCTTTGGGGATGGAATATACTCTGCCCAGAGATGTTCATTCTTATTTAATCATCACAGGAGGGCCCACTCGTGTCCTGCCTGCCTCAGAGAGCTTGCAGTCTCTGCAATTAGGGCTGAGGAAGTAGGGTTTGCCCAAAGACACACAGTGCTTGTTGGAGGGGTTCAACATCTACACTTTGGCATGAAATTTAGCTAGTTGTGCTCATCTTTCACAGTGGCTTTGTTGCCTTTGAACTGAACTACCAGTGTGGGGTTAATTTATCAGTTGCTCTGAAGTGCCTGAAACAATTCCAACTTCTCTAGAAACTGTGGAGAGCTTCTGCATATTGCTTTTGGAGGATCAGATAGCTCCATCTTCTTCACAGATGTAATTTAGGCTGTGTACCCCTCTGTTCAGGTAGCCTGGCTTGAAGCTGCAGCAGCACAGGCTGAGTGAAGTCATGTCAGAGGAGCTTTGTGAGCCAGTTCTCCTGACCCTTCTTGTTCCCAAGAGCCAGCCACTTTAAGGTACCAGAGGCACTGCGAAGGACCCCCGAGGCACAGAAACAGGCAGCATGAATTCCAACCCAGTTACTGCTGGAGTGACAGTGATTTCTGTGAGGTCCAAAAGTTGATCTCCAGAAACACTGGCGCATAAATGGATAATGAGTGGCTCAGAGGAATGAGGCAGGCAACAGGGTCCCTCCAACCTTCCTCTGGAGAAAAGCCCTGCCCTTAGCCAAGGCTGTGGGCTGGCACTTGCCTGTGGTCACTGTGTGGCTGGGATCCGCTGCCCAGCTTCCTGGGAAGGGCCCCAGCACTGCCGGATGCTCTTGGTGCAAGGAGCCTCCCTAGGCTGCTGGGGAAGGGATGGCAGCCACAGCAGAATGCAGAACACCACTCTCTGAGATAATCTTTAGCCTTGTGTTCCTCTGCTGCAGGCAGTCGCTGCAATGGGTCAGGGTTATGTTAAATGAGACTTGGACATTTTACTTTCCTGTGTTTTGTGGTTTCTTGTTTCCCTTCCCTCATAGCCTTTGTGGGGGTGGTGGAGGAGGTGGAAGCCCAACTGGTAACAACCTAACAAGAAAATAACAGTTGGCAGAGACTCGTATACTGCAAGACCCCATTTACTGCAGTGACTTCAGATAGTGCAAGACTCCTTGTTTGCTGCAATGCCTCATCCCTGGCAGTGTTCAAGGCCGGGTTGGATGGGGCTTGGAGCAACCTGCTCTAGTGGAAGGTGTCCCTGCCTGTGGCAGGGGGTTGGAACTGGATGAGCTTTAAAGGGACCTGAGAGTCCCTTTCAACCCAAACCACTCTGGGATACTAAAACATATTCAAACTGATGGCAGGCTGGTAGGAATCCAAGCAGAGACTCAAAAGCAAACATACAATGAAATTAAGGGCTGCGTTTCTCCCAGCTGTCAAATCGGTGTCAATGAAGTGTGTGAATGATAGGCAGCAGGGAAGATCTTTGAAAGTCCATAGCAAAAATAATGCATAACTGCTAATATCACATCCCTGTGGCATCTAATATAGCTGCACAAAAATATTTACCTATTCATTCTATTCTATTCCTTGCAAACTATGCTGAGTTTACATACATTGTCCCTATTGTCCATTGTAGGGGATGGCCTCTTTCATATGCCAGCATCTTATGGCTTTCATTTGTTCCCAGACCTCCCACTAAGTGAGTGCTGATTGCAAACCTTTTTACTTTCTTGCCAGGTTTTGCAGAAAGGGCTTGGTGTACTTAGAGCCTTTGATCTATCTAGGATGAACATTTTCATTGAAAGAGGTGGATGAGTCATTCTCTATTTGACATGGAGCTATCCTGGAATACCTCTGGCTTTGCCTTTTCAAGCTCTTTTATATTTTTTTGCATGTGGCTATAAATATTTTGCTCAGTGAGGAGCATGAACCTCTTTTATGGAAATGAAAGAGCCCTATTCCAAATAGGAAAAACACACTTAGCTAAGGTTTGTGCAGTGCATATTTAGTGGTAGAAGGTGCTGTGTTGGCCCTGCGTTGCTTTTCAATACAATATCCTGCAGTGTGAAATGAATGGCTGTATTTAGAGGTATCTGGAAGTGATGACTGATGTTTGGAGAAGTTACAAGGCTTTTCCTTTTCCACATGAACTCTCCAATCTGGCATTTCCACAGCACTGAAATACTTCTGGGGCTGAGATCATTTGATTATTATTTCCTGTGTCATGTGCTGAATTTATTATTTTGTTGAATATTACAAATATATTCTTCAGTTTGCCTGAGTTTTGGATTCTTCAGTGAAGTTCACTGCCATAATGAGGATCTTGGGCTTGCAAAGATAACTCCTACTCCTTGGGGATTATTTAGTTGGGATTAGTGAATGAAAGTCCCAAATGAAAAGGAAGAAAAGGAGGAGGGGGAAATCCAGTTAAAAACACTATTCCGATGCTCTGCCAGCATATTATAGAGTTAGTTCCGGAAAAGTTGAACTTTGTATTTTTGTACTGAAGACTGTTAAAAGGCAGGAATGTGGACATTTGATTTGCTTCAGTGTCCAGTTATTTTTCTCTTCTGCTCTTTGGAAAAAGTGAACACGTTTCTGCTAATCTGGGATTCTTTCTGGTCACAGCAGAATCACAGTGTTGTTTCTGGGAGTTGCACTGGCCAATAATGGGTTTGTTGCCTCAGAAATATTTTCATGGAGATTTCTTTTACCTCTAAAAATCAAAATAGAACAGAGCCTAAAATCCAGTCCAAGCTTTTCATCTAAGCATCCATATCCCTGCAAGAGCAGTAAGGATAAAGTAAGGATATCAGAAATAGTGGGAGTCTTTCCATCTGTAAATGACATTGTTTAAAACTGGGTTTAACGCTCTACAGAAGTGACTCAGGTTCCTTGTATGGGACATACCTTGTAGGTCTCTTGAATTCTTGAGCTGTTCTGTACGTTGCTCATAGCAAGTCCTGCTCAGGGCTCTTCTTTAGCTTACAAATGAGGGGTGGGAGAAGAATGTTTTAAAACGATCATATCTTGGCACCTGGATTCCTATGATTTGTCTGTTTGTAACATTGGCCATATTTCTTCCTCACTAACTTTGGAATATTGCATGGAATGCAGGTCTTCATTAAGGGATATTTTGTCCTTTGGCTTTTCCTACGCATGATTACACAGTAGCCATCCGTTCCCAGCATCTGTGTTTATTAAAACCCTTCCAATAAATGTGTGCAGAAAGCAACTGTGCACGTTTCCTCCACGTTCTGCAGAAGACACTGTTTTCCTTTGTGGTGAATTGCTTAACGATTATCCAGCTGAGATGTTTGTGTTGTAGCTACATCTTCAACATTGCTACTCACTGCCCCAGAAGGTCACTAAAGATGGTGACTGGGTGGGCAGGCAGTGCCTGTCTGGGCAGTGACTGTACCCTTCTGACTGAAACCCCATTAACCAGGGAAGAGCTGTACTAAGCCCTTATGTTGAGGGTGGTTTTAAGCACAGTTTCACCACTGGGCAATCAAATCCTCACGGGTGATGCTGATCTGGGCAGGATTGTATTCTATAGGTACATGCATGTATATAGATACAACCTGAACCTGGTAGAAGAGCTGATGAGCTTTTTTATCAGGGGGCTTCTGTAGGGCAGATGTGTCTTGGAACCCCTTATGTGGATTACTTGAATTTTGGGTAGCTCACCCTATTCTGGATACTTGTAAGGTTCAGCTATTATAAAGACAACCTGAATAAGTACACGGATTTTGGAACACTTCAGAAGATCAGCTTTTGATCAGTAAAATAACACCAGCTCTAGCTCTTGTAGTGCTTCTGCAATATAGGCTGTGGCACATTTATGATGGACTTAAATTCTCAACCTGATAGGTCACACCTATCTTCAAAACAAGATGTCTTCTATGTCAGATTCGCAGCAACAGAGGTTGGTGCCCTCCAGACTTCCAGATTTGGGACTTGTCTACTGTTTCATTCTGAAAGCTTCTGGTAACACTGGCAACAGGGCCATCATTAATTTTTGTCGCAATGGGCAGTGCTGAAGAGGTATGAAAACATGGGGTTGCTGAAGTGGCTTTTCTTTTTCTTTCCTTGTCTGTGCTGTGTCTTGGCCAGATGCGAGGATGTGACTCTCAGTACCAAGGAACTGGACTGGTTTGGGAAATGATAGTTACTTAACCTGGAAAATTACCCAAAGACTTGTGAATCAGGAACTGGTTGCCATGCAATTAAGCTTAGTCAGATGGTGTTAGGTCATAAGCCATGATTCTTCAGGGCTGAAAGCGCTGTACCTCCAGTGTTTCCAGCTCACATTCACCAAGGAAAGAAAGAGACAAAATCAAAACTGCAGCCCTAAACACGTTCATAGATATTGTCCATAAATCTATTACATGGTATCATGACCCCAAAAGGTCTGCCCCTGCATAGCCTTAAAAGATCGTCTCATTTGTATTCAGCAGTGGCCGCTGAAAAGTGGCAATTGACTGCCAGGCAGAGCAGCCAATGCTATTATTTGTGAGGGCAGCAGGCTGCACTGGTCAAGCACTACAACAGCAGTTGTATTTGTAACTTCTTATCATTCAACCAGTGTGGCAAAGACTCCAGTAAAACTTCAGTTCAGATGTTCAAAGGGCAAAAGGGCTGAGAGGCTTTTTAGTGGAGTCAGTAGAGAGTGGACTTTGATACATGACTGTGAGTCAAAGAACAGTCTTGGGGTTGAGGTGCTGACCTATACCTTGAGAGATCAAGATTCACTTTCTGGTTCTTGGGCAAAGGATTTATTCTCTCTGGCAGTCACTTCCTCATCAATAAAGCTGTCATGTTTTGTTTCTAATACCAGGGAGAGACAGTTTTTATGAAAATAAGGAAATGTCTTGCTCTTCTCCATGATGTGGAAGTCAGACTATTGAGGGCAGTAGATCATAATCTTTAAGTTCCTAATGATCTCATTTTCCTGAAATAATTACTATTGAATTGAACATTTCCTGGGTATTGACAAGCAAGTGTTTTGTTCAGTTTCCCTTCCAAAGTCTAAGGAAGTCAGTGAAAAAAGGCTCTGGCCTGTTTCGAGGGGACAGGCTAGAGATGTTATCTTTCATCTCTCCTTTAGCTCCATTGCTGGCGTTGTTTTTCCTTTCTTCTCGTTTGTGTTTTACATACAAGTCCTGGTATTTTGGTTTAGCCCACAAACAACATGAAGCTCCTTTGAATGCCTTAATTTTTCCTGCCCACAGCAAACCAGACTTTTCCCCAGCACCAGTTATGCTGCAGGGAACTGCGTATGTATAACCACACCAAAAAGTTGGAAGCACATAGAAATGTATTTTCATTTCTTATAAAGGCCTGTGCTCTTCTCTGTGTGTTGTCTGTGGGTCACCTTGTTTTTCATCATTGCTGATGGCTACCCTGAGGCAGAGGTCCTGTCCATTATACCATATTCTTCCTCTGGCAAACAGTAGGAAGTGAGTGGTGGCCACTGAGAAGATTGGGCTAGAGCTTGTGTAGAGCTCCTTGTTTCTGTTCACATATGGATCCCCAGTCTAGAACTGAGGTTAGGGCAAACTATTTGCATGCAGCCCTCTCTTCCAGTGACCAGTGCACCAATGCTGGGTTTCTAGGGATAAAATTTTTCCAACAACAGGCTTGGTTTAGAGTGATAAGTGTGTTTGTCTGATGTGCCTGGGTGGGTTTAGCTGGGATGGCTGATGGGGACTTCCCTACCTGTGGAAGGCCCCACTTCGCAGCCCAATGTTTGAACCCAAACTGCTGCTGATTTCAAGTTGTTATTGCACAAGTTTGTAAAATGGGATGCGTACAACCCATCAGCTTCTGGCGCCTCAGGTGATGGTATCTGCAGTGATGAGTTAATGCTTTGCAGGACAACCTTTCCCTGCTTTGCCAAAGCTCCCTCTGAAAGAAGCAACCACAACAGTGTGGCACCTCAGCATTAGGGACCAAGACACTACATTAGATGTCTCTGTTGTGCCATAATGCCAGTTTTTACTTCTTATTCTTCATTTCTTACTAAGCTACTGGCTGCAGGAGGCAGGGAGAAATATAGTCAGGAAGAAGTTCAGTCCACACATGCTCTGATGTTTGCATTTTCTCCCCCAAAAGCATTTGCTACTGGGAGTCACTGGAGACAGGATGCTGTTCTATATGGACTTCTGAGCTGATGCAGGTTGACTGTTTTCCTGGTTTTAAATACTGTAGTGCTGGAATCTGGCCAGATGTTCTAGGGCCTATATGAAGATAACAAATCAAAATGCCTTCCCCAAAGAGCAAACAATTAAAGTTTAAGACAAGAAAGACATGGGAACAGAGACAGTCTGGGGAGTATTAAGAACAAGTTTAAGATTTCCAGCTATTAATGAGAAAAGGTCTTTCATTTTTCATCCAGCTCTGGGGAGGACATCTGAAGAGTTTGGATTTCAGTTTCCCGGGCTGGGAAGCCATGCTGGCAAGGTTCTTGTTTATCTCTCCTGAGAAACAGCATGTTTCAAGTTGAGTCTCTATCAAATAAAGGTTTTAAAAAAACATTTAGTTTGCTGCTTTCTCAGCTGTGCACGGCATTTGTCTGCATCCTTTCTGCTAGAATATTATAATAGTTTCTTGTAAGTGCTGAGCCTTTACTGCTGACAGCTGCTGAGAAATGATGTTGTCATGAATCATGCTTGCAAACACAGTCCTGTGATGTGACCAGTTCTCAGCCCCCATAATTAACAGCCAATTACTTCCTCTCAGTGAAGCCAAAACTCAAGCAGATGAAAGAAATAGTGCTGTGGGAGCAGATGTGTTGTATCAGTTTCTGTGTTCTTTACAAACATACACAACACTGCAGACCAAACTCAACGTCCATTTACATCCATACACAGCTCGGAAGAGTGGAAGTGCCTAATACCCAGCCTGGGTTTGGCCATCTGTGCTCAAAGTGCATGAGGGAAGTGGAAGGGAGGAAGGGTTCATTACAACTTCAAGCTGATATGCTTGTAATAACAGTAGGTCACCACTTTAGAGCTTTTTGGCTATTCCCTCAAGGTAACAATCTGTCTTTATTAATGGGTGTGTGTCCACATGCATAAGCACATGTAGGAGAGAGCTGTATACTACAGATGCCAAAAACCCAAACCAGGATATTTACAGTCCCATGGCTGCAGCCCTGCCTGCTCTTTTGTTTAACCAGGAGACCCAAAGCTGAGCCTTTTCCATCTGGAGTTTGTGTGGCAGAAACCAATGTGGTTTAGGAGACAGAACTGGCTAATGGGAGCCAGGAACTCCTGACCAGAGCCTGCAGCTAGTAATTTACTGAGTTTTTCTCTTCTTTATGGATTGTTTTTTAACAGAATTTCATTTTTGTTGGTTCACTCATATATATTATGCAGTAATCATTTCCTGGGAACAGATTACAGCCCATAAGATGTTCTTAAACTTTTTGCTTCCTATTTCTTTCATCATTTGGTATGTGCAGTATTTGACTGCATAAGTAAACTGCACAATGATGATCCTGTTTCCTGAATAGCTGACTGGGAATTTTTAAGTAGGAAGAGTTAAATAAGGATTTCAAAAGTACTCTGGTTTTGGATGTTTCATTATCAATCCTACATAGTTGCTGGGATTGTGAACATAACATTCATTGTCAAAATTCATTAAAATCAGAAGATGTAAGTGGAAATCATAGAATCCTAGACTGTTTGAGTTGAAAAGGACCTTAAAGCTTGTTCAGCTCCAGCCCCTGCCATGGGCAGGGACACCTTCCACTAGAGCAGCTCGCTGCAAGCACCGTCCAACCTGGGCTTGAGCACTGCCAGGGATGGGGCAGCCACAGCTTCTCTGTGCCAGCACCTCAGCACCCTCACAGGGAAGAGCTTCTGCCTAAGAGCTCATCTCAGTCTCCCCTCTGGCAGGTTAAAGCCATTCCCCTGTCCT
Organism: Myiopsitta monachus; assembly: GCA_017639245.1. Classification (NCBI taxonomy): domain Eukaryota; kingdom Metazoa; phylum Chordata; class Aves; order Psittaciformes; family Psittacidae; genus Myiopsitta; species Myiopsitta monachus. The sequence continues at coordinate 2,239,533 of CM029921.1, read as the reverse complement.
GTCCCTACAGCCCTTGGCCAAAGCCCCTCTCCAGGTTTCTGTAGCCCCTTTAGGCACTGGAGCTGCTCTCAGGTCTCCCCTTCAGGAGCCTTCTCTTCTCCAGGCTGCTCCAGCCCAGCTCTCTCAGCCTGGCTCCAGAGCAGAGCTGCTCCAGCCCTCGCAGCATCTCCGTGGCCATGTCCCTCTTCGTGTTGGGTGCCCCAGAAATAATGGCTATCTAAAAATAACTAAAGGTTTCTCTTCTATTTGCTTTATCATCACTGGTGTAAAGGTGGTGGTTGTGGCACCGATGTCTTTTCCACAAATATGTGATAAATTTTAACTAAAACCCCATAATAATTCCCAAACCATAAGAATAAAAGTGGAGGTTTGATTCCACAAGCTGAGGTTTTAAAGGGATGTATAAAAACGTGAGTGTTTGAGGCTTCTCTCTATTGATCAAAAATAATGTCTGGAATGGCAACCTGCTCATCCAGGTCAAAAAGCAAAGTGAATACTGTGGAAGTAAAGCTGAATGTGCTATGAAAAGAGCATTCTTCATCTTCTGCAATATTCTTTAACTCTGGATCTCTTCAAACCTGCTACTGACTGTCTGGCTTTGGAACAAGCTACTTTGCTGCCTCTGCTGCTTCTATAAAATGTGTTGAGAACGTTTACGGGGAGGCTGCAGGAATTAGTATTTCTATAATTCTCTAAACATTTGAAAATGTAAAATATTTGCAGATGTAGGGCCATATGGAACTACAGAGCACATTTTTGTCCCTCATATACTACATTTCTGACCAGTAAGAGTCTCTTGGCTGGCTGCTTCTCAGCTGTGAGCCTTTTGGAGATCTCTTTTTGGAGAATGAGTCACACAGACTGTGCTCCCCAGTCACAGCATTTCCCACCTTCCGCCCTGTTGTGTTGTTGCTTTCAGATCACTAGTGGCGCAAAGTGAGAATCTGCTCCTGTCTACATGAGCAAGTATCCTGTGTTCAGCTGGTCCTGGGATTCATGCTCTGGGAGATCAACAGCAGTTCAAATCAGACCAAGGAACAGGCTCTCAGCGTTTTGTAATGTTTTGCCAATGCTTTCCTCTGCAGTTGCACAATATCCGTGTGTATCTGAAAGGCATGTGAAAGCATTGCCCACCTGCTAACCCTGCCAGCCCTACCAGAACTGGGTTTCATAATGTGTCGTTTGTGTTATTTTCCTCAATACTTTCCTGAGGCTGCTCCCTTCCCTCCTTCTCTCCCCACCACTCCTCCTCCACAGGACTCTAAAAGTTTTATGGAGTTTAACATGGCCTCTCACCCTTTGTAGTTGCATAATGCTAATGAAATAGCTAACAGATCATCAAAATTATCAGCATGGATTTATGGAACATATGGAATTCAACTTCAGTCTTTCTGGTCAGCAGAAATCCCCCATGTCTAATGAAAAGCCAGACTGTTTTTCAAAGAGAGAATGTGAGAGCTGGAGAAAACCTGAACATTCACTTCTGTTAATGTGCCTGTAAGGAGCAGAATTGCCTTAACTTCCCATCCCCGTGCTCTAGAGAAACACACTTCCAAGTGCCATCCCAAACCACTTCCTTTCTCTTTTATATTTTGCTAGTGTGCTGCCTTCCCATTTATCTTCATCTTCTCTGCCACTGGCAGCCCAGAAGAGAAAGCAGCTTATGCTATTAACAGTGACTGGGATGTGACATTGGGTGGGAGGGCTGTGTCTGTGATCTGCTGTGGGGTGGATGTGATCAAGAGTGGTCATTTCTCACCATCACCAGCGTGCCTGTTCCAGGAGAAGACGTTATCAGCCCTTGATGTTCCTGTCCATCTCCCACCCTTGAAGTCTGCCTCAGTATCTCCCAATCTCTCAGGAGGACAAACCTTGAAGTGCATTTCTGATTTTGGAGATGGCTTTGGTGTTGTGTTTCGATTAATTCTTGGTGTAACACCAACAGCTTTGTCAAGTCTTCAGTGAAAACTGGCTCTTTAAAGCCCATTTCTAAGAATCTTGTACCTGCCAAAGTGCCAGTGATTGCCCTGGAGCTTCACTCACAGCACTGCTGGAAAAGGGGCTCATGAAGCAGAATTGCTGCTTTAAACTTCTCTACAGCCTTGGCCTTTTGAAAATGATTGCAATGAGTCTATTTTAGGACAAACTGTCCAATGACATCCTGGTCATTTAAAAAACTCCACAGGAAATTCTGAATGTGAGTCATGCTTTTGTCTTGGTGTTTTTCAAGGATTTTTGGAATTGATTAAAAAAGAAAAGGCAGCAATCCATGATGTTGATAGAAAGAACCACAGAAAGCCCATGTATTGAGAAATCACTCAACAAAGAAAGAGCCTCTCTAAGCTCCAAATATTTACTTGATATTAAGTCTTTCTAATTACCAAATCCCCACAACTCCTCCAAACCCAAGGCTGGGAGTGACCTTGTGCCCTGCTATTTTCTCCTACCTGAGTGATCCGAGTTTTACTGCTTGGTGGTACATAAGGTCTGCGCTGTGGGACACCACAAAGATCCCAGATGTTCCCGAGTATCAGATGCTTTAGGAACCACGTAGAGGGATTAATCCCGTGCTCCCATCTGGAGTTTACAGATTCCTGATGAATGCATTAACGGGAGCTGCCAGCTCGCTGCGTTCCAAGCACAGGAGTAAACTGCTGTAGAGCTGTATAGAAAACAGAAGCACTTCAAGAGGAACTGGGACTCTGCAGAGGCTGGAGCCTTCAAGAAAAATCCATTATGTGAGTTCACAATGTTTTCACCTTTAAACTGAACACTGTCTTTATTACAGATAGGTGAAACCTATATTGGAGCTTGTGATCACAGGTCTTTTATCTTCATGGCTTAACACAGGGAATCATTCTGAATCCCACAAGCAATGCCCATGGTCCTTAATAAAAAACACTTGTATCAAAGAGTATTTAAAATTTATTGTAGTAAACCTTATCATTTGCCTTGGCCTCTCATGCCTTCCATCAACAAGCAGCAGCAACTCGACACTAGGATGAAGGTGAAATCATGCAACCTATAAGCAGTTTGTCCTGAAGGACTTGAAGTCCTTTCCCAAGACTTTTGGGGATAGTCCTTGTTCTCAGGAGGGGCACCATCCATTTTCTGTGTGAGACTGGACTGCAAAATGTTCATCCTCAAGTTATGGCCTTTTAAATAACAGTGAAGCTGAATTCAGACTGTTGTTGAACTATGCAGAAGCACCGTTAGCGACAGCACCAGCCCTCAAAAACTATGTCAGACCCTGACATTACAGTACTGGTTTATGAATGATATAGACTTAAAAGCAAAAATAACCCTGGGTTTGTCAGTTTTGATTTCTGCATCCTGGTCAGACTTGTAAATTTTTCTTTCTGACTTTGAGAACTAGATTTTTTTCCTCACCTCCTCTCTTCTCTTCTCTTGAGCTCTTAGGAGCCTAAGAAGAAGGCAGAAGCTTCACCCTGTGGGGGTGCTGAGGCGCTGGCACAGAGTGCCCAGGGAAGCTGTGGCTGCCCCATCCCTGGCAGTGTTCAAGCCTGGGTTGGACAGGGCTTGGAGTAGCCTGCTCTAGTGGAAGGTGTCCCTACCCATGGAAGGGGCTTGGAACTGGACGAGCTTTAAGGTGCCTTCCAACCCAAACCATTCTAGGATTCTGTGGTTTCATGACTGCAGTTCAGGGCTGTCCAAAGAGCACTAGAACACGGGGGGCGGGGGGGACACGACTGGGCAATTCACAAAACCACACCTATAATCTGAATTATCTGAATTGAAATGCTGTTAGAGGTACACTTAGTTACCTTATTATGGATGCTACCCCTGAGGTAAAGATCTGACTACACCCAGGACAATCAGTTTGCTGTTCTCGTTCATTAAGTGTTACCTGATTGCTGTGAAGAGGTATTACATATCAGTTAATAGTTCAGCAGTTCTTGGATAGAAGGTAGCTCTTGTCCTCCCTGCAGAGGAGCCCTGATGTGCAGGTGAGGGTGGATGTGCTTGTGTCAGTGGACAAGGCACCAGCAGATGGTGCTCAAGAACATGAAATGTTCTCCCTGGGTTTTGGGGGCTGTTGAGTTTCTGAGGTTTTGCTCTCCAAATGGCTGCTGTCACTCATCAGTTTTGTCATCCTCCCTCTGCAGGCATGCAGATGCAGGCTCGGCTATTCGGGAAGCATTCTGTGTTATTTTGCATAAGGAAAAGTCCCCATGTGGCTTGGGCAAAGGTCCAAGTCAGAGTACTGAGACAGGACAGCAGCACGCAGCCAGGGCTTGCACGGAATATGAGAAACTGGCTGTTCAGGGATCGCTTTCCTGGTTGCCACCATAAGTGGCCGTAGACATGCAGAGCAGTGGGGAATGCAGCAGAGCCTTTGTGTTGTGCTGCTGGCACATTGCTTCCCTAACTCATGTATTATATTCGCTTTTGCATCATTCCTACCACTTCATTTACAGTGCAAATCACTCTGATGTGCAGTGAGGGACTCTGTTCAATGTAATAGTGGGAAAATAAGTTTGATCAGGTCTTGCTGCAGAGGTTTTACAAATGAGTGTGTTTTTCCTTTAAACCCTCCTGTATACGTGAAAAAAGGAATCCTATGCCCCAAGTCAGTGAATTAATGTTTTGTAAAAGGAGGGTGTAATCATTTATTAGCATTGTGGTGGACAAAGTTCTTTGTCTTTGGAGATTTGGCCCAGGGCCCAGATTCAGGCAGCCTCTGACTTTTGCTTTAGTCTCTGAGATAAACTCTCAATGAAACAACGCTGGAGTTGCACCAACTGACACGGATCCAGGGAGCAAACCTTGTCAGGAGGAACAGCTCGGAGCAATGCCAAGCCCAGGAGAGGTGGCAGAACCTTTCATAGATGTTTGGGGTGTTTGTGGGATGAGGGGAAGAAGGGATCTGTGTGCAAGGCATGTCCACATTCAGCTTTTACTTAACTGAAGCTGATTTGCTCATCCCTGCGTCCAGATCATGTTAGAAGAAGGGCCAGTTTCACTCTTCTCTTTTTCCTATGGAGTATTGAATTTACTACTGTCTAAATATCAAACCTTTCCTGGCTTGTTTTCAGCTTTTGGTTGTGTATTCAGTTTCCTGTGGACACACACTTCAGATCTGAGTTGGGCTTTGTTTGAAAAACACCTCCAACTTCAAGGGTAAACCCTTTGCAGTATGAATGCACTTAATATACTATGAATGTCACTTGGAGCGTTTTCCCAACGTAATCTCTTTAAAGGTTAATCATAAAGTGAAAGAATGTGCTCTGGATTCTGACACAATGCCTGACAAATATTTTCAGCAGGCCACCACTAAAGAAACACAGGTGTGGTCTCGCTCTTAATGTCTCTGAACTGGTGGTGTATCTTTGGAGAAACAAAGATAAATTGAGAGCTTAACCCATTGGCTTCTTGGCATTTAAAGGGGAAAAAAATGAAACTTCCACTTGTTCTGGTTTTGCTCATCCATAATTCCCGGGGGGAGATTGTGTTTCAGAGGGATGAAGTCCTCTTGATGTCTTTATGAAAAATGCAAACAATGTGTTATTTTTAATGGTGCCTCTTGAATTCAGCAGGATGCTCAGCAGCCCTAGGATTTACAGAGTGAGCTTTAGACTGTTTTGGACTTGAATACAAACAGTTTAAAAGAGATTCAGCAATCTTGTTGAGATATATTAATTATTTCTGGGATTAATCCTGATTGGTTTATTCAAACAAATCTATCATGCACTGTTCTTGTGTAAGCTGAAGAAAAAGGAGTAGTTTTAGGCTTGTTTCAGTTTTGCTTCAGTGCCAAAGGGAACACACATATCTGCTCCTAGTAACTGGGGACATCTTGGCTTTTTCTCTTTTAAAGTGTCACCCTCCTTTTCCTAATATAACTTGTCATTTCCTTCTTTAGTCTTAGACCCTTGAATTAATGGAATTTGTTTTGTTTTGCTTTGTTTGTTTCCTGAGACAGGATTGTATAGAGGGAAATGGGATGTTTGATGGAAATGTAGGAAATCTTTCCAGCTCTTGTCCTGGTCATGAACACAGCTTCTACTAAGCTATGTAATGTTACTGTCTATGTTAGTGGTTTTTCTTGCATTCTGAGAGTAACTGCATTTGAGGAGTTGATATTCTAGTGTGGCAGAGGTGCCAGGGGAGGGAGTCTGCCTGTCTCTGCTAATGGTTCTTGCATTATCATTAGAGAGATAAAAGAAAGCTTGATGCAAGGTGCAAATAGGTGTCTCATACAGCAGCTGCTTTACTTGTGCCCATTTTGGTTTCTCCTTTTAATACCGCTCTAGGATGCTCTCAACCCAGCTATGTTCCCACCCTTCCCCTGAATCCTCAAGTGGGGAGGGGGAAGGAGGAGCAGAAGGCACCAGAGTCCGCTCCCTCTGACAGCCAATTGCTTTTCTGAAAGCAAGTGTGTCAGACAACACAGCCTGCACGAGGGTAGAGACGTCCAACCCTATGGTCAATCCCTCTTCTATTACAGGCCTCATTTTCCTAAGCTCTTCACTTTTTATCCTTCCCTGAGGATCCTGTTACTCCCATTTCCCAAGTGTGACAGAAAGCCACAAAAGATGGAGACTTGCCCTGTGTCTTCCAGAAAGCTTGTGGCAGGGCAAGAAATGCAGTCATGTTGCTAACATCCTAGGTTACAGCACTGAACTCTAGCCTTCCTTCCCCTGATTGCAATGGGAGGTCTGTGGCTCAGGGAACCTCCACACAAACCCCACATGGGAATGCAGGTTTAATGCCATCCCTTAGTCCATTGACTTTCACCAAGGAATTCCTTCACTGAGGCACGCAGTCCAGGCTTGACATGAAGAACTGATTAAAGTGTTTGAAAAAACCAGAGCAGTACTTTCCAGTTCCCTCACATATCATTTCCATTTTCCAATGTTTGAAATCTTGTCGAATTAGAATTTAGCCTTTTGGAAGTCGGGGGGGGAGCCCTCCTGCTAATAGATATTCATTCAAGTCGTGCTGTAAACTGACCATTATGGTATTTCATTTGTCAGCATGTGCTACAATCACTTGTTCTGGATCCCTTAGGCAGACTGCCTTTCAAATCAATATTAATTATGTACCACGAGACAGTAGCTAATCTGAAAGGAAGAACAGGTTTCATTTAACAGATGACTGATGCTTCCCCAGGAGCGTTTTGGGTTTGTTTTTCCCTTTTGAGAAATCTCACTACATGCCGTATACTATAATCACATGTCGTGGAGCACTGATAGTGTTTTGCTTTGTCTAATAAAACAACAAAAAATACATCTCCTTGTTTTCCATAAACCTAACATCGAATTCCCGATTACCGATGTCTCATAGCTGAGGTCCTGTAAGCTCCATCAACGCAGAAGTTCAGCTCCAGCACCTAATGCCTTCAGAGAGCTCACCCCTGGGTAACATTTTTATTTTTCCTGGCAACTCTCCAGTGCACAACAGAGGAACCTGAGGAAAGTGGCTTTGAAATGTGTGTTTATTGCATTGTCATCATGCCAGGACTAGCCGCTCATCTGGAATCTGTAAAACCTGCTCCTCATAAGGCCCTGAGTTTCTGGAGAGTGATCTGTAATAACCATGAGCTCAATGCTCTGCTGGGATAGCTGAGCCTGTCAGGTAATTTCTGGTAGGGTTAGATGTGTGTCCGCTTTCTTTCTTCCCTGGGAGTGTAAACTGAAGGATGTCTGTGTTCTAGATGATGTATAATCTTGTATAGCAAGAGGGTTAGTAATTACTGAAATTGAGGATGTTGGACATATATTTGTTATTATAAAATTAGATAGGAGTAAGAATCAAATTAATATAGCTGTTATTTTGAAGGTGCTCATTGAACTGGGAGAGAGGGCTGGGAAGTTTCTCAGAAGATCTGAACTGACAGTGGGGAGATTAAGATTGGATAGAAGAAAGAAGTTCTTCCCTGTGAGGGTGCTGAGGTGCTGGCACAGGGTGCCCAGAGAAGCTCTGGCTGCCCCATCCCTGGCAGTGTTCAAGGCCAGGTTGGATGGGGCTTGGAGCACTGCTCCAGTGGAAGGTGTCCCTGCCTGTGGCAGGGGCTGGAACTGGATGAGCTTTAAGGTCCCTTCCAACCCAAACCATTCCATGATTCTATACCTCATTGCTCCTTACTTTTTCTTGACCCCATTTGCAGATGCTTCCCAGTTTTTTGGTTCTACAGTTTCTGGTGGGTACCTCAAATCTATCACATGCCCTGTGGTGGTGCAGTGTTCTCACAGTCTTATCTCCGTGTAGTTGGAGGTGCTGGTGTTTAGCATTTTTCTAGCATGAGCTGTTCATGGATTTGCAAAGAACAAAGCGTGACTTGAGCTGGGCAGAGTGTCACTGATACTTCACATTGCTGCATCTCTGGTTCCTGCTTCAGCCCTGCCCTCTTGCTGTTCCCAACGGCTGGAATGGATGTGAATTTAGGCCTCCTTTTTGTAGGTTACAATATCTATTAATCAACATTCTTGGGTCTTCCTTCATCGCCGTAACTCACTTGAGCCCCGTAGCTAGAAGAAAACTCTGTCAACTCTCCATGTAAACTGAGACATCACTGCTGTGAATAGTGCTGGAATTTTATTTATTAAGTAAAGACTCTTGGATTTCTAGCTCTTGCTTTGGAATGGCAGCCGCGAAACACTACCCTCCCCTGCCTGTCCCTAGAGAAAGGAAGCCTGTAGTAGAGCAGGCAGTGCAGGGTCAGGGGTCAATCTCATGATATAGGTGGCCCAACCACAGCTGCATCTCGAAGGCATGCTTTGAAAAGGAAGGAGTATCTTCATGGGGCTTAGCTCAAAGTGCTCCATGCCAGGGCAGAAACATGTGCTGAAGGAATCATTAGGGAGAGACAATCCTTGCTGCGTTCCTCCTGTCATCACTGTCCCATGTACCTTTATTCCATAGTTGTGGATTTGCATCTCTTACCTCTGAATCCTAAAGAAAAACCTTTAAACAATAATTTCAGTGTTAGGAGAAGGTATGGCAGAAACCCCCTTTAATTTGGGGGGTCTTTTTAAGTAGCAAATACTTTGAAAGTTATAGTTTTAGGACTGCATCATGAGCAACGTGTCAGAGCACTGTGGTTGGGGATTTTGCCTCTCTTGTTTTGCCATCTCTGTCGATGGGAACAAGTGTTCTCACTGAGAAAGTGGCCTTTTCATTATCTTCTATATTTCTTTGAAAACTGGGGGAAAACCAAAACAATGCAGCCCACAGTGTGAACACCGTCAGGGAACTCTTATCTTTTCATTCTCAGTGCATTAGGAAATATCCCTGGGGAAGCTGTGGGAGGGGGACTTGAAAGTCTCCAGGCACTTAGATTAGGGAATGTAAGAATTTAGGGAAGTCTGAACTGAAAAAGAAAAAAATTGGAATGGGCATCATGTGCTGCTTGTAAGGAGGTGTATCTTAACAGAGGTGCAAGTTACTCACTGTATATACTCAGACTCATATCTAAATACCCCTTTAAAATGAACCATTTTTGTCATTTTGTGGTCCACTTTCTCATGTCTTTAGTTGAAAACCACACAATTAGGAGCATGAGTGACTTCCTCTTTTGAAACGGGTGTTGTACAAATACAGTTGTGTGCTTCCACTTGTACCAGCACAGAAGTAAGTACAATTGAAACATAAAAGCAATAAAAAACCATTCTCAGTTTGGGCTTCTCCTGTTTGTTGTTGTTGTTAAAAAGAGTTTAAAACAAACCAGGCAACACTCCAGGAAATGGTTCTTAATGTTTAAATATATTGTTTTAAGTTTAGGTGATCCTTCACTTTACTGAGCGGGTGGGGGGAATAAGGAACATTGTTGTAGGTTCCCTGTTTACAAACTCTGCCTGCTGTTATTCCAGAAATAACCAAAGAGGACAATTCACATAAGCACTATCAGAAAGCAGATCGTCTGAATCAAAGCTTCAAGCTGAAATTCTTGTTTACCAGTTTAACTTAACCTCATTTACTGGATTTCTATTCAGATAAAGATGTAAATAAGATACAAAAATGAAATTGTTAGAGGCCGGATGTGAACCGAGATGCACAGGCTCTTTCCAATACAATCCTTTGTGTCCTGGCTTTGACCTTTGCTTGTGCAAATGACTGCCTGGCTTTGCAGGCCCAGTTACCTAGAACTCCCTTGGCGTGTTGGGTATCATTTAGACCTTGCTTTTGATAGTGGTTGGGTCTCTTTGCATGCAGTGTCTGAAGGTGAGCCACCTACGCGATGGAGGGTTGCTATACGGTAACCTTAGAGCCAATGGCTTTGAGGTGCCTGGCTCAGCCTCCTGCTGAGCTGTGGATTTGGTTGGCTTGGGTTGCCAATATTTCCTGTCCTCCTGAGCCGGAAGCATTTCCTTGTGTTCTCCTGCCTGTTTATATCCATCTCTTTTCCCGTTCCAAATGCAGGCTCGGTAGCCAGAACTGTCATTTTGTAAAGCACATTTTCAATGCCTGGTTTATGACCAGAGTATAGTAATAATGAGTCCCAGGCCTTACAGATTTGAATATGTCTGAGGATCTGGGTCTGTGAGAACCCAAACAGTGAGACATTATAGTCATTGAGGGAGTCAGTTAGTAACATACAAGTAAAAATGGTTCCTACACAGCCTTCTGCACGCCCATTTGATTTGTCCACTTGCTCATAGCCAGGTATCTGCAGACTTTGCGGGTATGTGCATTTGTTACATGTTAAAACTCTGGCTTTTCCCTTGAATTCTTCCATTAGAAAAGCACTTTACATTCCTCCAATGTCTGCAGTCTAATATATATAAATCTGGATTTATTGGAAATGTTTTTCCTTACTTTTCAACTTCTTTCAGAACATTTATTGGAGAAGATACATTTGGTGCGATGGGCTGTGATGCAGCAGGACTGTGTTTCACCTTGCACTGACGTTTCTCTAGAAAAGCACAGTTCTCTCCAGCTAAGATTTAATCTGCTTGGCAGAGCTCAGTACAAGCCTGCAAACCCTCCGGGATGGAGGCACTGGGAGTCCATGACACAGAAGGCCACAGTTTTCTTCCTCTCTGGGAGAATTCTTAACCCGGGCCAGCACTTCATTGTGGGGTTTGGCTCAGTAGTGGAAGTGGAGCTGCTCTCTAATTTCTCAATGTTAGATGGTGACACAGTTATTGGGTGCTTACTGTGTGGACATGTTGCTTTAGTTTAATAGCAGGATGTCAGGAGAAACAAGCAGTGAGAGAGCAATGTCTCAGGGTGAACCACCCAAATGCCGGATGCTCATATGGGACAGTGGCAGGACCAGTGGCTTGGAGGAGTCCGGCTCAGCCTCACATTGCATTTGTAGAGCTGGTCTGGGTGAGCAGGAATTCCAAGAACAGAGGCAGGCTGGGTAGATTATAAGGGACTCCCATTCTCCAGGAATTGGGAACTCCTTGAGAGGGCTACAGGTGTCAATTTGAATGTTCTGAAGAAACAAATACTGCTGAGTCTATGGTAAAGCTGTGGTAGGACGCACAAGTAGACTGCTGTTTAATTTGTTTGGGGTTCTTTGCTCTTTAAAGCAAACCTTTCTCATCACCTTGTTATATTTGATTGAAATCCAAAGGCTATGTCTTAGAATGAAGGATTGTTCTTGTCACCCTGGGAAAATGGGAAAAGATTGTAGGTGCTCCTTTTGGGGGAACTCACGTTTACACAGAGAGTCCAGGACTTCAGAATATGGTGTGATGCTAGGAAAAATCACATAATTTCCAAAGAAAAGACTCCAGGAAAACTTCTGAGAGGGAATGTGAATGGAATAATTATGCAGCCAGTACAAAAGTGAACTGAAATCAATCAAAGAGTAACTGAGGCCTGATAGAAAGAGGAATGATTTTTTCTGAAACTCACACTTCACTCTGTTACAAGGAACTTCCTGACTCTCCCAATACTGACTCTGTAATTTGGAGCTACTTTTAACCACTTTGGAAGTCCCACTGACTTCAGTGGAATTTCTTCAGGTGTTTCTTGAGCATATACTTACATTTTCGGCTGTGGCCCATGATGCTCAGCTTATGACTGTTCACAAGGTTAACTTAGAACCTCTAAATGAATTTTCTTTTAGTTATGTCAAGGCTTTGTTGTAGCAAAGGATTTTAACAGAATGAGACACATTGGGAGATATGTGTAGAGTAAAGTCTCTCCAGAGAGGTTCATGCTTCGTCCTACAGCTTTACTACCCTGTTGTGGCGTGATGTGTTGCTGTGTGACAGATCGTAATAGTAAGGAGGTTGTGTAAGGAGTTCATTGTACAAACCAGCATCTTACCAATAAATCTTGTATACCAGTTTCTTAAACCCTTCATTTAACACAGCACAGAATCCAGGCTCTGAGAGCAGCATGAAGATGCTTCTAGTACCTGATGAGATCTTAGTCAAGAAGCTCTTTCCAGACGTTATTAGCTGCTTTTTTCATCACCATGTGCCTCTGGAACCCTTTAACTTGTTCCAGAGAATGCAAATTAAATTCAGTTCTTTATCGGCCTCTGAATGCTGCTGGATTTTTTTGTTTTACAAATTAATTCCTAACAGTTCCAAACTGCCTCCTCATACTGAGCCTGCAGGACTGAGATAGTTGATGTAACCTCATGTGAGAGAGGAAACATCTTGTTCATGTCCATCCCACCTTCAGGTATCTTTTTCCTTCATGAGTCACCACCATCTAAGTGTGTAAGTTAACAGAAGTGCTGCAGAGCCAAGGAAGCCTTCTGCTATGAGTATATGGTATCTGAGTGACATAGGAGCCCCAAAGACATTGATGTATGGTTTCCCTAAAGCTGCCCAACAGAGCTGAAAAGGTTGGTACAACGCCCTTTGGCAACTCTTTAGGCAGGAGCATTATTTACCCCCTTGCAGTGATACTCAAACTGTAACCTATATCTACAAACCCTTTGGCAACTGATTAGGTGGGAGCGTGATTTACCCCCTTGCAGTGATACTCAAGCTGTAACCTATATCTACAAATTAAAGTCAAGGATTTATGAACCTTGGAATATTTTACCCGTGCCTCTGAGCTGCCAAGTGTAACTATTCTGGGCTGGAACCCAAAACATAGTTTACTGAAATTCCACTGCTTTAATGATGACTTTTTTTTTCCCCCTATAGAAAACAATATGAAACATTCTGCCATCCAAACATAATTACATTCTGCATCTGGAATTTGTCGAAGTTTCCTTTTGCTGCTCAGATACATTCAGTTCAATGAAATGGGTACTGAATGCCATCGTATCCTAAATCTTGTTCCTGTCAGTTGTTGTATCTCTTCCATGACAGAAGGGAACTGTTGGATGGTGAATTCTGGCAGTCACTGTCCTGTCCTTTCTCTCAAGAAGATTTAAAGAAGTAGATTGCTCAAGCTGAATATACCTTGGGAATGAAGATGAAACCATTTGGGCGTACATTGCTCAAGACAGTCCATGTCTTCTGTGCAGAGGCAGGGAGCTTCCTGTGGCTCTCAGTCAACAGGGATGCTGGAATCAGAATGGAAAAGGTCCCTAGAGCTGCACTTGAGAGAGGGAGGCGTGTGGATCTCTTACGAGATGTTTGGTGGTGCTGTGGTTACTGAAAGAGCAGGATGATGGTACAGACCCCTGCTTGCCAGTGCCTTAAGGAGAACCCCAGGCCTTCCCTGCTCCCTCTTCTGCCCACTATGAAAATGGGCTTTGACCCAGGTCTAGGTAAAGAGCTTGTTCTGCGTAAGAATTAGTGTTCAGTCATCAAAGGGGAGCTGCTGCTTGTTCTTTGTTTAATGATTTAAGCATAGAATATGAATTCCTTCATCCCAGGATGGTCTGTGTCAACTGGGAAGGATTAAAAGGAGCCATGGCTGTCGGGGACAGAGGCACCAAGGGGTTCAACACATCAGGAGCTGTGTTGTGACAAGCTCTCAGGAGGCAGTGGCAGGCTTTCAGGTAACCACAGAATGAGCTCTGAAGCCAGCCTTTGGAGGAGGGCACAGGTAATCCACAAACGTGGCCCTGGCAGTACACAGACAATCTGATTTTCTCTGGTTCCTGCTCTGGTGGGCAGAGCAAGTGGATGTTTTCCAGATGTTTGGAGAGATGTATTTCTGAAATCGTTTTGTAGGAAAACAAACTACCACATGAAAGGATGCCACTGCCAGGAGAGCGAAGGAGAATGGCATGCGTTAACAGTGTTGAATCCTTGTTCTGTTCTTGTATTCTGAGAAGTGGAAGCTTGAGCTGATCAAGAAAGCTCCTCTGTACCAAACCTTTACCTGTCATCTTCCAGATGGAATATGGACTTAAGCAGGTTGTGCACAAGCAGTCCTAATACAGCCCTTAGGCATCTCCAGTGTTAGGGATGCCACAGAAATAGCTGGATAGGGAATATGTATGTGTTCTATTTCTTTATTTTTGTTAGCCTCATCCTCAGAGCATCTCCAGCAAAAGTCTCCCGTGATGAGGATGTATGAAGGAGCGTAGGAAATGGAAGATCATTAGACAGGCAGAGTTGCATCAACTCTGATGACTGATTCTTTGAGCAGCAGTTGTGTTTAGACAGGAGAAAAAAATAGGGAACAAAAGTGGTTTGATGTAATTCCATGGAAAGAGACGTTTTCACTGCCTGTATAAATTTCAGCAGACCTGAGCTTCCTTCAGCTCTAAAGGACTCTGCAGTCCATCCAGCCACAGTGCAAATGAGGCTGGCCTTTGGGTAGGACTGTGTGTGGATCCTGTGTGAAGGGCATTTGCTCTGGAACACATTAAACTGATGTGGTCATCAGCTGAAAATGAGCAGTTCTGTGAGAGTCAGGCTGTTTCCTGCCTCTTGCCTGTGCCATTCCATGGGTTCAGGGGTTTCTCTGTCTTTCAGCATTTTACAATGAAGATCCCTTTCAATCAGGGCTTTTCTGAAAGTAATTTGGCAAAGTTTAGCTACGTGCTTCTGGCCTGAGAGCTCAGGTTCTGAGCGCGCGTGCTTAGCCCTGTCTGTCATCAGCAACCACTTTAACCTGAGGTGAAGATACAGGCTCTGAAATCCCCCCAGGCTGTATTTGTTAAAGCAAGATGGTGAAAGGTGAGGGAGGCAGATTACAATGCGTGGAATGAAACCCAAAGGAATAAATGCACCTTCAGCTTCTACTGTGCTTTTATGAAACCTGGAGAGTCGACTTTGTGATTACCTGCTCAGCAATACATGCTGATGTGCTGGCCTTTGCTTCAGTCACTGGAAGGTTAACCAGAACTACCTAGCCAGGAGCAATCTCTTTAAGGGAGCACAGCAGGACTCAGAGAAGCAGCTCTGGGAGTTGGACTAGACGATCTGTAGAGGTCTCTTCCAACCCAAACCATTCTGTGACTCTGTGAACTCCCTATGCAATCGTATCTTTTGCTCTCTGAGAATACTCCTACATCTGTTTGCTGATACTCTTGTAGTTCATGAGCATTAACCATGCCAGAACACTGCGCTGGCTGGAAAGGAAGGGTTTGGGGGATCATGGAGCGCAAGTCTGGGGTAAGAGCTGAACTAGTCCAGTTCCTGCAGTTGTGGGTCGCTACTTCCTCTCATCTTCTCTGTGATTTATAAACAACCGTTTTAAAGCACAGTAACATTGTTGTGTGGTTTGTGCTTCTCCCATCCTTTTGGAAGGTTGTGCCAGAATCTTTCTGCACCGTTTTCTTATTTCTAGAAGAAGTTCATTAACGGCTGGCTTATATCCACTGCTTGTTGTGTAAATGTTTTCCTTTGGATTATATGGCTCTTCTTCCTGCTCTTTGCCCTTGGGATTTATCTACAGTGAGCTTTGTGTACCCCCTCTCAACCTCATTTTTGTTGCATCTTAAAAGGTGCATCTTCACTGTGCCTGAGGGAGCAGTGCAGGGACTTCTGAGTGACTGATTGCAGGTGATATGCAATGGGCTTTGTGTGGGCTTTGCAGCCAGATCCAAAAACCTGTTCATGCAACAGGGTGCTTCGGTGCTTCGTAGCCTGGGTTTGCATCCAAATGGGTTACAAGTGTGTCCCCATCCACTTCAGACACAGTCAGCTTGAGTGAATGGAAGGCCATAAAATCATCGTAGAATCCTAGACTGGTTTGGGTTGAAGTGACTTTAAAGCTCATCCAGTTCCAAGTCCCTGCCACGGGCAGGGACACCTTCCACTGGAGCAAGTTCCTCCAAGCCCCTGTGTCCAACCTGGCCTTGAGCACTGCCAGGGATGGGGCAGCCACAGCTTCTCTGGGCACCCTGGGCCAGCGCCTCAGCACCCTCCCAGGGAAGAGCTTCTGCCTAAGAGCTCATCTCAATCTCCCCTCTGGCAGTTAAAGCCATTCCCCTGTCCTGTCCCTACAGCCCTTGGCCAAAGCCCCTCTCCAGGTTTCCTGAAGCCCCTTTAGGCACTGGAGCTGCTCTCAGGTCTCCCCTTCAGGAGCCTTCTCTTCTCCAGGCTGCCCCAGCCCAGCTCTCTCAGCCTGTCAGTGTTGAAGATGAACTGTTGAAGTTCTATCCTGAACGTCCTCCTGCCATATCACCTGTTTGATTTGGCCAGGGTGTCTCAAAGCTTTGAAGCAAACAATCCCTGACCCCCTGCTACCTTTCTGAGACTTGTAGGCTGTTCAGTGACTTGAAGCAGTCATATAAGATCATATTGAAATTGCTCATTCATCTCTTAGACCGCAGCAAACTAGCTTCTACTTGGTGTGATGTAAAACATGGAAGTTATTAAAGTGAAATAACCTATCTTTCCATTCTGAAATTTACTAACCATATGGGAAGTTTCCAGGAGTAACTCCTACATATCAATTTAGGGCTTACCAGGAAGACTGTCTCAGAAATGTATAGGACAGTGCAGCGGTTACCCTGTCCTGTCTCACATGGAAAGATTTTCCTTGTGTCCTTTACAAGCACTTGACTCTGAGAACAACGTGCTCACAGCAACAATTACATGTTAATGCAGGTTAATAGCAGTTCATGTGTCTGAGTCTTGAAATGCTTAGCTCTCCTTTTCTGGGTTACTTGACAGCTTTATTGCTCCAAATACTGGGAGAAGCCAGTTCAATATGCTGAGCACTATCAAAAGATTTCTCTTTATAGTCTTAAAAGGGCTTATCTGTAATTCCTGGCTGCGCAATCTTTGAAAACTATAATGTTACAGACAGTGATTTTTTTTCTTTCTTATTTTTTTAACACATGGTTTACTTTTAAATAAAGGCATTCTGAGGCAGAGCAGGGTTACTGTTAACTCTTTTTTCACCCTTTAGCTCTCTTAGGGAAACTGCAGATTTGACACAGTCGCTTTGTTTTGTCAGTCTATGGCAATGCAGTTGAATTATTCAATTTGAAGAGGACCTGCGTCAGCTATGAGCTAGGGAAGAGCTAAAGACACCACTGAGACTTCACTGCTCCCTTTGGAGGGCTCAGGGAGAACTCAAGAAGTTCTACTGTCAGTCTCTCTGCCAAGCTGCTTGGAGCAACCTGGTCTAGTGGTAGGTGTCCCTGCCCATGGCAGGGGGTTGGAACTGGATGAGCTTTAAGGTCGCTTCCAATGTGACCACGCACCTCAGTGCTCCACGGGAATGCACATTTGAATTGCCATTTTGAGAGCAAACTGTCTGCGGCCTTGCTGACAAACAAAGGGGTGCCTGATGCAGCATCAAGCTGCAAATGATGAGTCAGGCTGCATCTGTGAGCAATAAAACACCCTCCCCTGGTCCACAGGAGTTTGCAAGAATTCCCAGTAGCAAAGAGGAGGGAAGTCTGGCATGCCATGTCTGGCTTTGATCTGGCCTGAGCTATAGGAAGGACTGGACATGGGTGTTATTTGTCTAATACTTTTGCCTTCATCTGCAAAGCTTGAAACCTGAGTTTGACAATGGTGCTGTCACTACAAAAAGTGATCGTGTGTTGCAAAGGGGATTTTTATCTCTGAATTTTTTTGTAGCTTCCCCCTTATTTTTTTTTCCTTTGAGGAATTTAAAGTTCTCTGCTTTTCACTTGAATCTCTTTTTTTTTTCCCTGTCCCTCTTTTTGCCCTCTCCAATTTTGCCCCTCAATCTCCAGCACGTATGAGTAGTGCACGGTGCAGCCCTGTGCCATGTGTCCCCCACCTCAGGGTCCTACCACTGCTGCTCAGCAGGTCCTGGTGGGGATCATTGAATGAGTCGCATCAACAGGTCATGCCGAGACATTTCTCCATCCCAGCAATGTTTTCACTCACAAGACAACTCAGCTGCTAGAGGGATCAATCCATGTTAGATGTAACAACTCACTGTGTGCACACAGGCTTTTTAAATGTAAGTTTTATATTTGCCCTTGCTGCAATATTATTACTACTCATCCTTATTCTATGGCCACAGCTATATCTGTATCGAAGCATAGATATTTTCTATATGTTATCAATTACCTGCTGCACTATTCTGCTCTTGAACTGTATCATGAATCTGGGCATTGGTTTTTTATGCTTTTACAGCTCTGCTCAAATTTCAACCCTGGAAGAAGAACAAAGAGTGTATATTATGTGTAACTGCAAAAATATCTAAGTAGAATAGGAAAAGCATTTAATTGAATACTGATACAACTGGGATGTATAAAGAGTCTGTAGCTGTAAATGTATTTATAGGTAACCAAGTTTCTGTTAACAGGCACTGGAAATGTTTGGATATTGCTGTGGGCAGCTTGGTCCGGAGCTGTCTGGAAAAAGGTGACTTGAAAGTTCTGAAAACCTTTGAATTCTTCAGGCTGAGCTCCTGGTAGCTGAAACATCTGAAATCAAGCAGGTTTTGTAAAAGTGTAGAGGTTGGGTTTACAAAATGGCTGTGCTGATCTCAGAGGGGCTGCTCCACAGCACGGGATAACAGGAGAAATGAAAGGTTGCAAAACTGACTGTAAATTGTTACACTTAATCTAGTTTCAGGGAGTATTTTAGGTTTTTGTCGTGTCAGTGGGGAAAACCACATTTCTGCTTTACACAAAGTACAGATGGAGCCCAGCTTCCTAAGCAGAGAGAAGGAGGAACTGCTTGAGCCAGGAATTATATAGCAACTTGTAGTGAATTTCTGTTCACACACAGTTAAACCCCTCTGAAAGGCAGTGAGTGGCTCCCACTGGGAGCTTCCCGCTGTGGAGAGGGGGCAGTGGGAGGAAGGTGGTGGGGAGAACATAGTGTTCTGCTACTGCTTTGTTTCTGTAGACCCAAAAAGTGCAACATGACCTTAAGTACACGAGCTGGGCAGTTTCTGCTTCTTTTGCAAATTACAGAACTGAAAGTATCAACCCCTTTGTGTATTCACCTCATTTTAGATCTGTGACCTGAAGAGCTCTTTACAGAGAGGCGCTGAGTGCGTTGCCTCCCTCCAAACCCAGGGTCTTCGTGGGTCTCAGCTGTATTCCAAATCCATCAGAGCCTTAGAATGCATGTAAATCTTTTAAAAAGAACTCTCTGAACTTCTTGTGTTCTTCCTCTTCCAAAAGCACAGGCATCAGTACTGAGGTCAGGGTTGTAGCCATATAAATAGGGTCTTTCTATACCGTGAGCAAGCCATGCTTTTGAGAGATGAAGTTCCCAGAAATGGTAGCAGACTTCAAAATTTGAAACCTCTGGTCATTTTCATCTTATTTATGCTCTTCTGTTAACAAATGCCTAGTTTGATTACTTTTAAATGTTGTGTTTCTGGAACGAAAATAGAATACTGGCTTTTAACTCTGGCTTTTAATTCTCTCTGCCTTATTATTTCAGCTTATGAGAAGGCTGAGAGAGGTTTTTTTGTACAAAGACTGGATTGTTTTAAGATCATTGTAAAGCCAAATGTTTAAATACTGACCTTTTTAACTTACTTCCAATGCTCTGCAGTAATTGGAAGAAAGCTCGAATCTTTTTCTAGGACTTCTTAAAAAGCCCTTAGTTGATGGAAAAGTTTTATGTCAAAATCTTGGCTAACTATTAGAACAGTCTACAAGACCCTGGTGGAAACCTCTTGTGTTCTGGGATTTCTCTGACTTGTGATATTGCTTTTTAGCTAGACTGACTTTTCTGATAATGAAATGAAAAAGAGAGCTGTAAACATTGTACTTGCCATGAAGCCATGCAGAATGGGGAGTTCAGGATTGGGGTGTATTTTGGTTAAGAGCTGTTTTACACAGCTAATGCAAAGGATATGAGGAAGGGGAATAGATGTCAAGCATTTGTATAGAATAGTCTGAAAAGTGCCTTAGAACTGAATATTTATCTCAATTTGGGGAAAATATAAATCTCCACCTGAAGTTCATGGCTGCATTTTCTTTAAATGCAGCAGGTTCTGTCCATGCTTTGCAGCTGAGCAATTGTAATGATGTTGCTTAACCAGAACCCTTTAATCTGGCACCAGAATTCTCTCTTGACCATCAAGGAATGAATTAGAAGTAACACCGGATGGGATAAGACTGGTAATCTTTTTGTGTGTTGAAAACAGCTAGAAACCTTTGAAAAATGTTATCCAAAGCTTTTAATTGGTATTAAAAATGTTTATCATTAATTCACTGATAATTAGTGTCTAAATCTGTCAGCTCACAGGGCAGAGCTGCAGCTTCTTAGATCAGAAATAGGTTCTGTTTTCTCTCCAGCTGGTTTCCTGTAAAGCACTGAATTATTCTAGCTTTTATGGGTCATTGTTAAACATGGCAGGAAGGGTCATTGTTAAAAATGTTTTCAGAACTTTGATAACCAGTTTATCGACTGATTCACATGTTTAATCAGTTAATAGGTTTTCCTTTTCAGTGCCTGGGAATTTCTTTGTTTATCTTAAGTGAGTAACTGTTTCTACAGTAGAAAGCACTGCACTGGACTGATAATCTTTTCAAATACGTGGAGTTTGCTCTTGTGAGGCAAGTTCTATGGCCAGATCCTGCACTTTTACTCTGAATAAGCCTGTATTCGTAGAGAATAGTCCACTGGGATAAAGTGCAAGGGTTTGCATGTGAATGAAACCCTCAAATGGTTCTGTATTCTGGGGGTACAGAGCATGGAGCTGCAGTTATTAGGCAGTTTATGATAAGACTTTTAAAGGTATTCAGTGTTCAAGACCAGGTTGGACAGAGCCTTGGGGGGCATGGTTTAGTGGGAGGTGTCCCTGCCCATGGCAGGAGGGTTGGAACTGGGCGATCTTAAGGTCCTTTCCAACCCTAACTATTCTATGATTCTATGATTCTATTTAAAGAACAAGGACAGGTCCTTCTGTGAATTTTACTGGGTAGTTGAGTGCCAAACATCCGTGGTTCCTCCAATACCTGGTCAAGAATTTCTTAACAGGATACTTTGTCACTGAAAATGGGAATGTCAAAAGGTACATGTCTAGCATGAAACACCTTGAAGAACTTAGACCCTCTGCTTCTCTGGTGACCTGTTCTAGGGCTGCACCACCTTTCTTCTGAAAATGTTTTTCCTAATCTCCAATCTGAACTTGCCAAGACACCATTTTTGATACTGTGCCTGTTCTGTCATCTGTCGCAAGTGAGAAGTTTGGCTCTGTTGTCATTATAATTTCACTTCAAGTAAGGGGATTCAGTGTTGGCTACTTCCTTGCAGGCTACTATTAGTAAATCACCATCTCCTCATCAGACCAAGGAGGCCAGGGCCATGCTTCAGATGAAGCCCACTTTTCCCTACTTGCTGAAAGCTCACTGGCTCATATTCAGCTTGAAGATAGGGTTTTTTTCTGCCATTCCCATTGTAATAAGGCCGGACTGCTCCTGTGTTTATTACATAAGCCTTAGGCCAAGCAGAACTGTAAACTTGATTTTGCTTTTTTGGAAATAGACACCATGATGTTTGCTTTCTATGTAAGGAGCCACTTGGCATGAAAGATACACAATGATAAAGCTGCAAAATTTGAGTTTACATAACATCGATCTGCCTTGAAATTGCAGCTGCTTACAGAGCCCTGCCACACTCCGCTGGGTTCGTAAGAGAACCATATCCAGACAAGCACAGCAGCTTCTGGGAACTGGCATTGTATGTGCATGTGAGAAAGAGTTAGCGGCTTGGTTTATGTGGTCTGGTTTCTTTCTAGATTTGTTCATTCCAGTTGCTGCATGAAGGAAATGTGTTTAGATGAACACAAATCATAAGGAAAAACGCAGGTTATGCTGGAAACATGGACCTGGGAGATTTATTGGTATCCTTGCCCTGAGGAAGGCACAGACATTGGGTGAAGCCACATCCAAAACTTGTGTTGAGTCAGCCACTGTTCATATGGAGCATGAATTCAATGTTTTATTTGGTATATCAAAACTTCCTGAGGCTTGAGCAGGTTCTAGCCTTTGATAAGCAGCACTCCATATCCGCTGTGAGGTATTAACTGTGGATGCTGGAAAACAACAATGCCGGTCTTGCTTATATGATGTTTGAATACTTACCTCTTTTAAAACACCTTTTATCCAAAAATATGCTTATGTTAAAAATACTGCTGTGAAATACAGTGAAGATGAATGGAGTGTGGTGATTGAAAGCTGAGGGGGGTTTTGCTGTCAGTTTTCTGTTCTATTCTGTTGAAAACCTGCTCTTTGTTGGAAAGTCAGAAGTAAATAAGATCTTCGATTGAAGCTTTCTGAAATTTAAACCCGATTCATTAGGTACAACACAAGTGCAGAGTGTAGGCAGTTATTAGGATTTCAACAGCAAATACTGCAGCCCATGAAACTTCAGACTTATTTCCTTCTTGTTTAAAACATCGCCATGCGTTTTGTCCCAGTTAAATGTGCTCTTGAGCTTTTATGTCAAAGTGAATCATGATCTAATGCTCACCAGATTAAATCTAAACGTTGCAGTATTTCCTTTCTAATTTTGGCTCTTCCCACTATGATAATATTATTTGTCTAGTCAGTTATGTGCAAGTGTGAATGAGAAGATGTAATTTTTATGGGGATGCAAACACCCATGGAATTATCGCCCAAGGAAACCACGCTCCGCTTGCCTTCAGTTGATAATTGGGTAAAATGCATAATAAGATCCATGTCTCTGAGGCCAGCGTGGCCCAAAAGACTTCCATGTGTGTGAATTTCTGGTACAAATGTTAAAGATCCCGGCTACTTAATCGGTTGCTAGGCGACCCGCCGAGAGCATTGGGGTTAATGGCCACTGAGCCTAGGGCAGCCTGCTCAGCCGAGCGGGCGCTGAGGGGAAGGGACAGGCAGGGCTGACACCAGCGGCCACCTGCGCTGTGGGTTATTAGAACATTGCATGTCAAAGCGGTGGTGGCGGGGGAGCAAACAGGCCCAATTACCAGGGCTGAAAGCCCTTCTCCAGCCGGCCGTCACTAACACGCCAGATAAAATTTGACATCTCCCCCCTTCCCCCTGCTCCAAACCCCAATTAATTTAAATGGTTTTACTGAGGGACCGCGGCACTGCTGAAAAGGCAGAGGACTCTGCTTGGGTAATCAGCTTAAATACCGTTTCCTGCCCTCGCTGCTCCAAACTTCCCATTTGGGAGACATAAATACTGGGTTTATTTTAAAATCTTTTCTATCTCCAATTTCCTTCAGTTTCTTTTCTGATGTGCCTTGTCCAAGGCACCAGTTTCAAAGGGCAGCATGGTAGAGCCTGTAAACTGGATGCAGACTGGACCTTCTAAGTTCAATGTTGATTGCCTTTATTGGAAGGATGGGGTAATGAGAGGTTTCACATGGAACAGGCACATCTTCTCTGACAGTCAGAAACTGGTGATAATTAGGAAGAAATTCACAGCTTCTTTTATTTTATACTTCCTAAACATTCTTGCCTATGTAAGTGTTCTGCATCTCCTGCTGCAGCAGCAGATCAATGATTTTTTGAAGTTAAAATAAGGTAACAGCTCTATGCATGCATTTATAAGTATATTTATATAGTATTTTATAATTTATAGTATATAAGATATGCCAACGTCTGTGTCAGTTGTATAATAAGCTTTGAAATGTCAGTACTACAAGACCATGTATGAATAGAAGTTGTTTCAGAAGCACCTTCAAATTTAGTATGAATACATAGTTCGGCTTCTGCCAGTACTGAATTCTTCTCTGCCATTACTCAAGGGAACTGCCATCAAGTGGAAGAGTGCTTCGCAGGGTCAGGGTCTTTACTCAGGTGAAAGACTTGAGTGTGTTTAATTTTAGGAGGGTGAGTAATCTGTGGAAACATTCCTGTGCTTCAAATTAGCCGTGCGCAGAATTTTATTCCTCTATTCACCAAGAACGTTTTGTCCATCACACCCCCCTTCTTAAACTGATGGGGGAATTCTGTCTTCCAGCAGGAGAGCTTGGGGTCAAAGAAATATCCCGCTTTTGAGAGTGTTTGTTTCTGTTAAATGACAGTATTTCTCTAACTTCACATTCTCTCCTTTTCTTAACAAGCAGTAGCACTTGGCCTGGAAGACAAGCTGCCTTCCAGCCGCAATCCCTCACCATGGCTGATGCAGAGGTGACCTCCATAGATGGCAGCCAGCAGCAGAACCACAGCGGGACCTGCAGCAATACAGTGAGTCCATCTTCCTTTTCCTACCTGTCATACCATTCTTAGAAATTCCCACCCAACCACTTTAGGGATCTATCTGAAACTGTTGCATGATTTTAGACTAGAGGCTGTAAGTAACACTACGCAGGTTTCTGGAGGCAGGTACGTGTTGCACGTTAGGAGAAGTTCATCCACTCCTTAAAGCCCAAGTTAAGAACTGTGTGGCTGTTCTAAGCTTTCTATGCTTACATGAGGTGTACATGTCCACCTGCACACAGTGTGTGTTTGACAGTCTGTGTTCAGAATCTAACTGAAATCTCCTAAGAAGTGTTCAGAAGCTACTCTGATGTTAAGGAAAATTGGTCCACAGGAAAATCCAGGTCTTTATCCCACCATTGTAATGGATCAATCTTTGTTTCAGGAGGAAGAGACTGGGTGGTGGTGCTATTAATCATGTTAGTTGATTGGAAATGGCATTGGGTTCCACACCTAGAGTTTTCCCTGGTGCTTTGTAATCAAGCAGCTGGACTCAGCTCAGCTCCTGCAGGGGCACTAAAATAAATTGACAAACATTTGCAAATCTGTTGCAAACATCCCTTCCAAAGCTAAGCTTAGGTAGCTAAATGCAGTCAAGCCTTCTTAATCATTAACAACCTAGCAGTCATGCTTAAAGTGTGATTTTCTCTGGAGAGAAAGATACTTAATTCTTCATGTCCTGTCAGAAAAACAAGTATTCACTTCCATCCATCCCAACCAGAAATGGATAATACCTTTTCCTGACTGGATTTAATAGGAAAGACAGTCTGTGTTCCAATTGCTTGTTTTTAACGTTTTAGTGATGTCAGTTTATGCATTTGCTAACATTTCTTGTTTTAAATGTTATCCTCCATGCTGCTATTTCTCCAGCGCCGTTTTTCTAGCGTTGTTTAATGATGAGTCATGAACATTATATATGTGTAATGCTTTATATATACACACATATATATTTATATAAAAATCTGGGTGGTGGCAGGGAGAGACTTATTCTGTCTGCTCCATCTTTTGTTTTGATCTAGTTGCTATAGAAATACTAAGATCAATTTTGACAGAATAAAACACTACAAATTACATTGTCGGATGACCTCATTACAGAGGGCTGGCACTTTGGATTGCAACATGACTGAAAGGAAAAGCGTGAAGGCTACAGGAATTTCTGCTCTATGGAAAAATGTTATTTTTGGAGTCTTTGGGAAGGCGTGCATATAAACCCCCGGTTCCCTGGTGAGTGACTGGTCCCTGAGACCAGCAGAGCTTTCATCTTAATTTTTGGTTGTGGTAGGTGACATCATATTTGGCCATCCATTTACTTTAAGCTGCAACTGGCATCTCCCTGACAAAGGCCTCCATGTTTTCCCTGTCAAACACTTAGGTAACTGTTTTCTTACAGCAAGACTGATGGAATGCGTCATTTTTATTTCCTTTTTTGGTGTCATCTAATACCTGTGTGCCTTTGTATTGATACTACTGACATTGGTTTAGTGTTATTTTCCCTCCCTGACTGAGTAGAAAGTACCACACTGTGCCTTATGGTCTCAAAACTGGCTAACAGAAACAACTGCCCTTTAGTTCCTTAGCAGTGAAGGGCATGCTTTTAGAACAAGGAACTTTGAGGTGTAGTCTGACTTGCAATTGGAGGTCTCTGTGCTCTGTGGAGACAACTCTGAAATCTCACGTTGCTGTAGGTTTTTTTTCATGCTGGTGTAACTTAGACATGTCTACATGCAGATATGGGCCTTGCTTGGAAAAGGTTTGCGGTTTGAGTCAGGAAAGTGCCTTGTGTCTTGCTCTAACTACTTTAGTAGAACTTTATTGCTGTGTTAGTAAAAGACATGTTTAGTACCAGGTTTTATTTAAGAAACCATTTATACATTGTCATTATTTGTATACAGGGACACAATCTGTGTGATTTGGCAAATGGTTTAGTCACTCTGTTTTTCTTCTAGTCAAGAATATTACTCTTGCTATATCTAATCTTGAGCTGTAAATTGCAGCAGAGGTACAAATCCAAAACAAACATTTTGAAGAATTTGAATGGAGTAGAGCCCCAATTTCCATTTCAGTACTCTCTCTGTTGTCCAATTTGTTAAACTCAAGTGGTCCCATGTGTGAGTAGCATGACTGCCAGAAGTGCTCTCCAGCCATCTGCTTTTTTGGTAAGTCTTTGATTATTGCTTTGTCCATTTTTCTATCCAAAATTAGAACTGGCAACTCAATTGGTTGATTAATATTGTATTTTTAATAATTTAACATTTCCAGCTTATGGCTAGGGAATGGCAGCAAGGTAATAAAAAGCACAAGAAATAAACTTTCCTACTGGCATCCAAATGCACTATGGTGGGGCTTTTTTACCACCTTATTTCAGTCTTTGAAGAGTAGCAAGAGAATTGAATAGGAGAAGTTTTACTGTTTGTGGGTAATGTCAAACTGGAAGGAAGAGACATAGGAGCCTGCATTAACTTGATGAGCTGTCTTGGAAATGTGAAGAACTGCCAGGCACTGATAGAAGCATTCGCAGTAGAGCTGAACTTAGAAGCTAGCACAGCACTTGAATCTGAACCAAACTGTACAGTAGAGGAACAGAAGTTAACCCGAAAGCTGGTTCAGAAACCTGTGGGAGAGGCTCTGATCTGTGTCCTGCAGCTGAATGGGGCATGTGATCTGATTGTCTCCCTGAAACTTAACTAGAGGTTCTGGGATTCTTCACCAAGAAGGGCTGAAGCCTGATCCTGTGCTGGTATCCAGAGGCACAAGAAGGAGTCAGGGTGGGAGCGGATGCTGTGAGGTGTGATGGTACACCGAAGGGCACCAGCCTCTTGCTGGCTGTGCCTCCTGCTTCAGTTTATCAGAAGGAGCTACTAGATCTTTCAGAGGCTGTGGTTCATTTGGGCTGACTTGCAGAGCTTAATGCATTGGTGATGAAGGGAAAGTTGGCTTCAAAGGAGGCAGCCTAGAGGGCTCCTGAATTTCAGCCAATCCCCTCACGCAACCTCTCAGTCCATACATTCATCCTCATAATTTCGCTTACTGTGTTGACAGAGAGAAAACATTTCTTTCAGATCATAAAGGACTCTGGAAACTCAGCTCCCTTTGCTTATCAAGAATTACCCTCTGATTGTGTAGGGGACGTTGGTTTTCATCAGCAAGAAAATCAGAAGTTCACAGAACTGGTGGTTTCAGGGGCGCTCTCAAGGGTGGGCTGCTCTGGCCTGGTGGATCTGGCTGGTCTGGTGGATCTGGCTGGTCTGCATCTCTTGACTTGCAGGCTGCTAATGGCCAGTAGTGCTCAGAGCTGTCAGGATGGAGAAAAGGCAGGCACTGATTCCAAATATACAAATGCTCAATACATTAAAAATATTTTTGTTTTAAATTATAATGAGGGAGGAGGGAAGAGGAAAAGGGAGTAATTTAGCAAGTGGGGACGTGGTGGGAGCCAGCCAGGCTGGGGCTTGCTAATATCTGCACTAGGCTGCTGAAAAATGTTCTAAATCCATCAGAAGGTCCTGAGAGCTCAGCGCTGCTCAGTTAGTGGTGACAGGATCGGGCCCTCTATTACTTTTTATGTGCTGTTATAAATTACTTTCCCATATTTCCAAAGCCATTAATGAATCTTTTCAAAGCACATTGTGAAATCATTGTATGTGTTACTTCAACTACTTATCCATATGCACAATAGGTGAATATGATACATGGGCTTTTTCCTTTTGTTTTGCTTTTGCAAAAACTAAGGGCAAACTAAAAATCTTTCCTCCTTTCCCCACTTTGATTTTTCCCAGGTAAAATGATGGCAGATTTACTCAGCTCAGTTCCATGGGACGTATTTCTTACTGGAAGGGTGAATTTGGCTCTCTGCCCTTTTACTGTAAACTTGGTTTTGGTTTTTGGATGTATTTCTAATTTCCTTTAAACCATTTATGAGCAGGTTAGAAACACTGTTTCATGCTGACTCTATTAATAATCAGAGCTCTTGATAGGGGTTCTTTAGGAATCTGTCAAGTAGGAACAAGCTGTATGGTAAACAAGCATCTCCAAACTCTTCCTGCTGCAGAAATATGCATTGTTTTGTTATTCCTTAGAGCATTCTGCCTTTGCCTAGTGTTACAGTCAGGGATTTAACTGGTAATTGTTATTTCCAGGAAGAATGTTTGATTTTAATCCTCTAGCGTACAAAAAGAAGTCATTTTTGCAACAACATTCATGTTCCATTAAAAATATCATTGGAAAATTGTGGGAGCTGGGATTTTGGTGACAGAGCCAGAAGGCTGCTGGCTGCTTTGCCTGCTCACTTCAATGACATTGCAGAGCCAAGACAGTGATTCACTGTCACTGGACATGATGACCTCCAGAGGTCCCTTTACACCTAAATTACTTTATGATCCCATGAAAACAGAGGGTTACCTGTGCTTTCCAATGGACTCTGCCACTGAAGTGATCCGCTCTGCCTCTGCATTTGCTGGTGATAATGCTGCTTTCTGTAGCTGTAAGAATACAAGAGAGGATTTTTCTAAACCATTGCCTATGGGCTTGACCATCCTCCAGTGGCTAAAAATGAAAAATGACTCACAGCATGGAGAAGATGACAACTTGATCAATGCTGAAAACAGCCCTGTAATGTCCTCTTTCTAGAGATGGAATGGCTCTTGTAATGTAAGCTGATAGAATAACCCTGAGAGGTTTTTGCTGCGTGGCTGGTAAGAAAGGGCAGGTAAAGATATAATGAAAACCATGACTTTTCAATGTGGATGGGCAGACCTTGGGAGGATTTGTCAGTACAAGCTACACACCTTTAGCTCAGAGTGTGAATTACTTTTCATTTTGATGAGCAGTTGCTCACATGAGCACTCAATTCCAGTGGGATCTGTCATGAGCCACTTACCGCTAAAACTTCATTGCTCGCTGCGTAGAGTGAATGTTTTCTGCTTTGGTTTTGAGTATGGCAACTTGCAAAGTAGACTTCTCTTGTAAGGGTGGAGCAGCGTTTACTTTCACAAATGTTCCACAGAAATTCTGGTTTCTGATAGTTTCTGATACTTTCTGCATGTATATAACAATTCCAAAATTAAATGTGAATCAGGAGGCCCCTAACATCTTTTCCAATGTCTGTTTTCTGGATTCTAGCTTTGTCTGTTGAGAGGAAAGGTGGATTTCGGGCAGGCAGTTGGCTGTTCCCTTTGCATTCTGATGCCAGATCTCCACCTCAGGAAAGCTGCAGTTGCTACTTGTATGTGAGGTGGCAGAAAACAATTTGGGCTTCAGGAGGATGAGAGCTGTAGAAAGAAAGAAGCGTCATTGATAAACTTATTTCTGTGAACTGACAAACTTTGTCATTCACTCTGCAGGAGAAATACATCGGGTTAAAGGTTTAAAATGTGCAGTTAATAGCTGACTGAGAGCAAAGGGTGATGATGGTCTTTAAGACCTTTATGTTTTTATTATCTCTGTTTTGGGCCCATAAGCAACAGATATCGTTAAAAAGCGATTAAAGAAGAGCTAATGTCTTCATTTATACATTAGTTCCTTGGACAGAGAGATGGAAAGTTCCTGAATACCGTTGTAACATAACCTTGGGGCAACGCTGCAGTGCAGGTTGGTGTCGCCAAAGCAATGGTCTCCATGAAAGCGTAGCAGTGAACTTGTTTTTAATGCTTTCCTCCTTCCAAATGTCAAATTCAGGCACCCACTTCTTTACTCAGTTATGTTGGCCATATCCTTTCCATGAACTGTCCTGGCTCTTCTGCTTTCACCTGTTAAAATAAATGGCATTCATTAAAAAAAACTCAGTAACAGTAACACCAAACCCACATTGTTGTAGGGCATAAGTCCACTACTTCAATCGCATGAGCCCGTCAGTGAATTTCTGACACCAAGTTATGTTGTTTAATGAGTGCTATTAGGTAGTTCTGTCACTTAATAGGATTGAGGGGTGGAAATGCCATGTAATATCACTTCACTGGGGAAAAAATCAACAAACAGCGCTCACGAAAAACCTCACGTCCCCTTTGATGTCGGTAAGACCTGCTGTCACTTCAGAAAGGAACCCGCCGCGGCTGTTTCCACAGGGCTGCAGCTGCCATTTCAGGACAGGCAACAGTTATTCTTGGCAATTCTACATCGGGGGTACCCCAAGAACAAATATTCTCCTACCATCTGATCGAGAGTGAAGAAATATGGAAGGGTCATGGCAAAGGCCCTTTGCAGGCTCCTGTCCATGAGACATCGTCTAGTTCGAGGGGACAGGGATATAGACTCTGTGCATTGGAAAAATGCTGATGGTCATTATTGTCATGTGCTGTTGTTTATGGTTGGGTTTTCAAGGCCAGCCTGGATGTGGTTCTGAGCAACCTGATCTAGAAGATGACCCTGCTATTTGCAGGGTGGTTGGAGTAGGTGATCTTTGATGGTCCCTTCCAATGCAAACTATTCTGTGATTGCCTAAATTCCTGGGCAAGTTCAGGGCTATGTTATGTGCCATACAATTAGTGAGAGTCAGGTTATGTCCTGAAGAATTGATGCTGATAAAAACCTAGGGAGAATTTAAGTCCTCTATGTAACTTCATGAAATACTGATGACAATGCTTAAAAGGTGAATTAGGCTGAAATAGCCTTATTTTGTCCCCTGATGGCAACTGTTTCCCAAAGCCTGTGGTCGATTCTGGCAATGAAATGGGAGCAGAACCTGGCTGGTCTTCATGCTGCAGACCAGCAGATAGCCAGCACATGTTGTGCAATGGGGGGGGGTGCGCTCTGCTCAGGTAGATGCATTCAAAAGCCATTTTAAAGCTGTATGGGAGGTCTTTCTCAGATACAATGAAACTGGAAATACAGACACAATGAAACAGTCAATGGAATAGATGCAGTTTGTGGTGGTGTGTCCAGGCAGCGCTCGCAAAGCAAGCGAGGGAGCTGCTGTAAGGTCATGTCTGCTGTCAGCAAAGGGAAATCCTATCCCACTCTCTTCTAGCCCCAGGTGTTTGTTCTGCTGCCTCCCTCGCTCCAGCATTAGCCTTCAGGACGATGACCTGGATCAGAAAAGTGACCCAGCTAAAAATGAGCTGGATTATTCAAAAAGAAAGAAAGAAGAAATCACCCCCTTGGGCTGAGGCCAGGATGAAGTGCCTCTGCAGCTTGTAGGAGTACCAGGCAGGCCCAAACTGTTAAAATCTGCCCAGCAAGGTCTGTGAGGGAGCCATGCTAAGAAATGAATCACAGCAAGTTCAAAAGCCGACTTCTTTCCTGCAAGAATCTACTCCCTGCACTGGTAACTCTGCCAGGAGGAGTGTCTGAGGCCTGCATGTGCTGCCATTCACTGGTGCAGTTTCTTCTCTGTGAGCTCCCTGCTTCAGTGCATTAGCATTTTTTTCCATGGGCACGGACTAGGAGAGACAGGTTTCTTCACATTCTGTATCTGCATGAGAACAGCCTTCAGGAAGAACGCCGAGACACCACAGACTTCATATGTAACAGCTTCGGTGTGGGAACTGTGATCAAGTGCTCTTTAAGGTTCTGGCTGACTTCCCGGTTTTCTGGTGTTGCAGTTCTTGGGATGTCCTTGCGCAGAAGTGGAGGCGATTTATAGGTGGTGTGTTGGGAAACAGCATTTGTGTAAGTGGGGTTTCCTAGATAACCAGGAAATTTGGAGTCCTCTGCGTCTTTTGGGTGGAAAGAGTTTGGATATGTGATTTTTCATCCTTTTGAAGCGGCAAGGCAGCGCTCCTGCCACTTGTATCCTAAGTAGGAAGCACTTATATTTTGGAAGACTGTTGTGTCATATAGTCTGTATGAAAGAAACAAAGAAATTAATCTGCACCTCCATCTGCTCCCAAACACCCCTGACCGAGTGTATTAACAGACTGCTTTTCACTGTCAAAGACACAAGACTGGTCTTCTTAGTTGTGCTCTGAGAATGAGAGGTTCAGGCTACTAGAAATGCAGTGCTGCTTCCAGGTGCTGACGTGGGGTATTGACGGTAGTGAGAGACCTTGAGTGGAGAACTTTTCCTAAGTCCAGAGCTGTTGGTGTGAGACTCCTGGCTTCATTCCAGCCAGGCTGCGTGATATTTCCTCTGGAGTTTCAATCGGATTAGATATTCATCTTCTCTTCCTGTTCCAAACCGTTGTTTAGTGTTGATGTGTCCTCTTAAACCGTTGCCAAGTTCCAGCACAGTGGTGGTGAAGCCAGTTCTATGTTTACATGGGGATTTTTAAGCTATTGGAGAAGTTTAACCCTCTGTCTCCATTGAAATCAGTGGCACATATGCACCTTAATCTCTGCTTTCCAAACTGCACTGCGCCCTTCACCTTTCTCCATCATTGGCTGACCTTTACACTGAAATAGCTGGTCCAGCTCTTCTTTTGGCTCCCTTTTGAAGGGAGCATAACTTAAGCATGATGACTGGCACACTGGTGAATGAGTGCAGAGTGCTGTGGAGAAACAGTATTTGAAGATAAGTGAGCAAAAGAATGTGCCTGTCCTGGGTTGGACCAGAGGTCTGTCTGGTCCAGTAGTTTGTGTCTGGAAGGAGCTGAAGACAGGCACAGACTTGCTGCTTCTGCAGTGTACATAAATTCTCTGTTCTCAGACACAACCTATGGCAAACATTCCGAATATTTAGCAAATCCTGGATAGCGTTCAGCTATTCTTGAGAAGGTCAGTGCTACCAGCTAGGCTGGGGCTCTGCAAGCCAAACAGCCTTTATGCTGATAGGGCCAGGAAGGGGTCAGGCACGTGACGCAGCCAGCCAAAGGCCTTCACAGGCAGTCTTTGTGAGTGCCGCGAGGTATTTCACTGAGACTTTGTGCCCATCCAAACAGGTTAGGGAGAAATATAGGAAGTGCTGAGAGAGGCAGAAACCTAAATCCTGATTAACAAAAGTTCATAATAAACGGCATAATAATATAATATATAATATGTATTCAGCATATACGCTTTTGATAGGTCACCGTGTACATGATTGGGTATATAATAACTCATTAAAAACCTGAAGCATTTGGTCAGGGGTTAATTTTTCTTTGGGAAAGTCAGTAGCAAAAAAAACGTTTTATAAATGGCTATTGTTTTCTAAAAGGACCAGATTTCTTGCGCTGTTTCATTGTTTTTCTTTTGAAATCCTTGGAGATACAATATATACATACACCACACTTGGTTATCCATGTAGATTTCATTTATTTGTGTTTGCCTGCTTAGTGCAAACTCATTACTTGCCACTAAAGTCCTCTGTTGACACAAAAAGACACTGGGGAAATATAAAGCTTTTTACAGTAAAGTTTTGTATTCGTATAAAATGTTTCTCATTGGTAAAACTAAATAAAGAACCCAGAAACATGAGCATGCAGAAGTTCACAGCTTCTTCTCTGGTACATGTGCCATAGCACAGGGGATCATGTAGCCACATAATGAGGAAATTAATACATTTTAAGCATCCAATGACAGGACCAATGGCTCAATGGCTTTGAAGAACTTTTATAACTCATTGTCTGAGAGTATGAGGATGAAGATCTCTAATAGGCTGTGAAATGAATTAACCTTTAGGACAATATGGTTTGTTCCTTTCAGTTCAAGCCTTTGATTTGTCGAAAGGGCTCTGCCGATTTAAGGCAGGGATTTAGGAGTCAAAATGGAATTCAAACTTTAAACTTGGCAAAGGACCTGTATCTACAAAAGCATTTTGCAATTAAACCCCCCTGAAAACGCAAACAGATATGCAGACCCTTCCCCCAGATCCTCAGCCCTTCGCAAGGATGATATGGCAGCTTTTGCTGTAGTTGTTATCATGACATTTGAATTCCAAATAGGACTGCAGCTTTCTGTTACTGCTGTTAGAAAGCACCAATGTGGATGTATTCTGTAGGGAAAGAAAAAGAATTCTGTGCTAATGGACCTCTGGTGTCAGTGTGTAAAATGCTGGTTGAGGATAAAGCTGCTTTACTCCCTTTATTCCTGGCCGCAGAAGGACTAGACTCTTCCATATGTCTAGGCAGGATTTCCCAAGTTGATCTGTTGCCTCCTGTCCTTTCAGCGAGCACCTCTGAGAACCATCTGGTTCTCAACCTTCTCAACCTCTGAGGCAGGCAAAGTGCAGTGTGGTGTCACCTCATCCTTCTCTTCCTCAAGCTGAGTAAGTCCTCAGGCTGAGAAATAACTTCTCCTTTTCAGCCCCAACCATCTTAGCGTCCCTCTGCTAGAGTCTTTCCAGGTTGTTGATGTGCAAATATATCCATATCGTATGCTGGAGGGCACAAATCTGACCACAGTGTTGGAGTTTCAGCCTCATGAATGCTGAGCATGAGGAATAATGGCAATTCCTTCTGCATGTTATCACCCTCTCAGTGTCTATGTACTTTTGAGCTGTAGATTGAATTGCTCCTTTAATGTCACATGCATGGAGTAAGTCAGGGGACTTCTGTGTGCGCAGAGAGCTCAGGGTCATGATGGCTTGTGGGGAGTCCCTTAACTTTGGTGGGAGTTAAGTAACCACACCATGGTGAGAGCAGCCCTGTTGCAGGCAGAGCTGGGCTGCTTTGGGTGTTCCCACTTGCAGGCTGTGAATGAGGCCTGAGTATAATGTCATTCACAAGGAAGTCCTGTCTCAGAGAATTTGTCTGACTGTTGGACTATTGTCACTTGTATATGGGTTGTTATTAGCCTCAAGATTCAGCATTAATTCAGCTGCTGCTGCTCAAAAGCTTTGAATCACTCAGGAGAATTAAAAAGTAGAAAAGATTGGTCTTCTCCTCCCTCTTCGTCTCCCTTGAGCCTGTGGCTGATAGTTTAAATGATTCTTCTTATCTTTAAACATCCTTTTCCAACTCTCCTCAAATCCAGGATAAATGCTGAACTTTCACCATCACTTGGGAAATGTGCCATTAAGACAGAATTTAGATTCTGGCAGCAAACAAACATTGTTTCAGTTCAAATCCATGTGTTGAATGTGAACCAGGTATTCCAATGGGAGTACTGGCGGGCTGAGGAGTGTGTGGTGACCCATGTCCAGGTTCACAGCCCCTTCCCCCTGACTAAGGCAGTGAGCTGGGTTAGAAAGATCTGCATGTAATATAGTGCACACACTGTTCTGGAGCTGAGCATGCCCCTCAGTGCTGAATTTACAGAGAATATAGGCTCTGCACTCCAAACTTACATAAATTCCGCTGGTTTCCGATAGACTAAACCTCATATTCACTAGGTGCGATTACCTCATGCTCACCTCTGCACCTGGGGAGTCTGTAAGGCCAACAAACAGAGAGGCCAAGCCAGATGAAAGCTTCCTGGTTCTTGAAATCACTTTGCTTATTCAGCAAAGCAGTGCGTGACTGGTGCACAAGTTCAGGGTGGGGGCACAGTGGAGATCTGGACATCTGTATTTACTGTGCCTGTCAGCCTCCGTAGCACTGACCAAGATGAGGGCTGCCTGCTGAAATGGACCAAGTTGTTCTGCACCTTCTGAGTGAAGGGGCAAAAGCTGTTGCGTGTGTCCCAGCTTCTCTGGGACAAACACATGCGGCAGAAACCTCCTGTTTTGCTAACAACCCATTATACACTGCTGAGGTGGTGCACGAGCTCCATTTCCTGCTCACATCTTCATCTGCACATGGCGAGTCCCATTAACAGGGGGAGACCAGACATGAGGTTTTCTTCCTCCACTGTCCTGAGTGCTTAAAATCAAACACATGACTAGTCTTCATATGGAACAGAAAGATGATCTGTAATAAGGACCACTGTGTTTTCAGTTAGTTTCTGCTCCATTTCTCAAGGTGTTTTGAGCTGATGGATGCCAGAGACAGGAGGAAGTCAGGTCAGGCTACAGAGCTTGCTGTCTTTAGAGGAAGTGCTGCAGGGCTGTCTCTGGAAACAGCAAAATACCCTCCCTGTGGAGTGTATCCGTAGGGCCCTAAATCTGGGTGGCACATGTCCCCAGAGCCTTGCAGCTTGCCCAGCCATTCTCTGCTGGTAACTGGAGAATGTGTGGTCTCTTCACACTCATGACACCCATTCTCTAACTCTGCATGTTTGCACATTGGTTTCCCAAGGAAAAGTTGTTTTTCATGGTCTTATTTGTTTGCCTCTGTATCTGCCTCCCTCCCTTTTAAATGCTGAAGCTGAGAATTTAACTCCCTCCCAGTTCTGTGATACAAAGAAGCTGCACTGATGTGGGAGATATCATGCATGTTTTGGGTGTGACGTGGTCTCACACCTTGCTAGACACCCAAGAATCCACGTGTACGTGAGGCATTGTAATGTCTTGACCACAGGCTGTGTCATAAAGCAAAATCCATCCAAGTTTCCTTAATTCCAGTGTTCAGGAACTACTGGGTTCACTTTCACCCATCTGCCTTCCCAGTTATTGCTCCTAAACACTCCTGCCCCACCCTCTTCTCTGCCTTTTCAGTCCTTCCTGGAAATGTATCTAAGTCATTAATTACATCACTTAATGGGAGCATCAAGATAGTTGCAGGATATAAGGAGTGATCCTATTCCTGTGACCGTTGTCCTGGCTCCCCCAATCCCCACCCACCTCTTTCATTTTTGTTCCTCTGGCCTGTTGTATCATGTCTCCATGGAACATTACCATTTCAAGGCAAAGACTGTGCCATTGTTTTCAGAGAACCACCCAGGATAGCTAGGGGAGCTCAAGTAATAATAACTGTTATTAACAGCGTGGTAGAGGGTGGAATTTGGCTGCTGGATCCTTTCTGTGTGGAGGGCCTTTATGCTGAGATACGTTGCTATGCTTCAGCATGTATTTGCCCTTGGAAAACACAGACCAGATGGATTTATCCTGGTTTTAATGTTCCTTATCCTGAAAATATTTTTGAGTCAATGTAGCTTGAAAATCTCATTTGAAATGAACTCCTTGTATCTCTGTGGCAGGATCTGCATTAGGATCTGTACCAGGGAACTCAGGCCATGGTCTGGATGAGCAGCAACGTCCTGACCCAAGAACTGCAAAGTGATGATCATTCAGAGCAAGTGTATTTTCTTGCTCATAAACTGCTTGAGGATTGAGAGTGAGAGAGACAGTGGCTTGACACAGAGAAGTACAGAGGTGTGTGTGTGGATGTACTCCCACAATGCTCCTCAAGCATTGCCTACCCTGGCCAGCCAGAATCTTTTTCCCTAACTGACTGAATTAGCCCTATCGAGCCGGTGATTGCGCAATGAACTCCATATCCAGGCTTTCTTCTAGCAGAATGAAGCTGTTTACCTGAACTTGGTTCATAGCTTTAGTCACCTGCCAAACACTTGACTTGCTTTATATTGTGACTTGATAAAGAGATGACATCATTAATGCAATAACAACAAATCATTCCTATGTAAATCAGTGAACCTTCTCCCCGGATCATTTTGATGATTGCTCTGGCTGACTTTATCTTTCAAACAGCGTCTTCACATCCAGTAATAACCATTCATTCATTTATTTCTGATTGTTTTGGACTTGATGAAGGAAACAAAAAGGGCAGAACCCTCCAGAGGTTTTGGGATCCAAAACAATTATTATGTTGCCTTTTAACAGGTTCTTGCAGTTTCGTTCCATGTGGTTTGGGTTTTTTCCCTGAGTTTTTCAGGTTTGGAATACAAAATATTCTTTTATCATTGTTACCATTTCACAACACCCCCAATATTTTATGCTTTCTATAGAAAAGCAACATCTCTCACAGCTCAATTCATCTCTTCATTAAAATATGAGGTTTGCAGTAGCATCTGAAGCCAGATGAAATCTGACTTGAGCTACAACATCTAGTGGGGGGAGTTTCCTGTCAGCGGGGACTGGAATGGAGTCTTTCAGCCTCTTTTCCTGACTATGTCTTTAAGTCACTGTCTGGTTCTTCTAATTTAATTAACTTTTTAGCACTTGCCTGCAAAACAGGAGTGATTATTTCATCCTCACAAAGGAGTGTTAAGGAGTGTAATTAAACTGTGCCTTTAAAGTACTTTCCTTAATGCACTACAAAAGATTAGTGTTAATGTATATCACATGCATTACATATAAGTAGCTTTACACCAAGAACATGAAGTGAATGTGTACTTTGGAAAAGGCCTTTGTGTGCATCTCCACTCATGGCAGTATTTCATGTCAGCTCACTTCTTTGAGTCAGAAACTTAAATGTAGTCATTAATATCACTTGCCTGAAAGCCAAAGCTCCACAAGTAACAGCAATGTGCAGGTGCTAATGAAGTGCCTTGTACATCCTGTGGGTAGCAGCTGATGCTATGGACACTCTGAGCTGCTCCGAGCTGATATTTTAGGGAAGGGCAGTGATTGTTTAAAAAATAAAGATGATGTAGTCGTGCAGGAATGCAGTCATCTGAAAAGTACCTATGATAGATGGGGAAAAAATGCTTCATTCTTCCATAACTGGGTCCCTCTGATGGTTCTCTATGATCAACATAACACATGTCAAAAACTGAGTTTACATGGACCGGGACTTGGCAGGTTTTACTGCCAAAGCATCAGCCATCTAGTGATGTGAAGAGCTGGCACGGTGTTCAGCGGAGCAAGGCAGCCCACACTCAGGTGACAATTTATGGCTACCTGTAATCTCCTCTAAATAGAAGCCATTCATATTCTCACTAAGGAAGCTAGAAATGACCAGACAATGTGAGTTCAGCCAAACCAAGGCCTCATATAACTTCACAGAAGGCAAACGCTCTCTGGTACTGACATTAACATTGGTATGGGCTCTTAGAAAGTGTTCACTTTTAGGCTTTATTTATTTTAATATTGTTCTCTTGTGTAATTTCAGAAACTGGCAGTTTATAAGAGTTGAAATCGAGTTTTAACTCTTGGACTTTGACTCTGTTTATTTAAAGCATAAAAAAAGACTGAGGAGCAGCCCAAGTCAGCGCAATGCCATGCAGTGTTGTTTGTGCACTCCCAACCAGTGACTTGCTGATAATTCCAAATGTGTGTGATACTGAAGTTCTTAGTCACTGATTCTATCTATGGTGGTGCTGCAGAATTCCTGCAGACACTCTCCTTGCCCCACCCTGTGGTTTGGCATCGCTCTGCCCTTCCCTGCTATGCCTCTTCCTCCGCTCTGGGAGGTAAAGTGGGTGTTGGCAGGGGAGGCATAGGCCACATCAACTGAGCTGGGGATGCTTTTCCCTCTCCTCAGCACAGCTGATTAGAGCTGGTGCGTGCAGGAGGCAGGGAATCTTGGGAAGATCTTGTGCTTTGGGAAAAGAAATGGTAATCTTAAGCAAGAGCAGGGGTTGTTCCAAGTCCTTCTGATATTGAGGCTGCGCCACCTTCCTCGTAGGACGTCTTCCAGGAACAGGTCTGAGGCCTTCTGTGTGATCAGATAAGATCACCGGGAACAGGCTGTTAGAGAGGAGTAGCAGAGTTCTCCATTCACAGGTCCTCAGTCTCCTTCAAAGATTTGGTATTCCCATAGCTGGTGGTGTAAAGAATTCAAATGGTATTGCCGGCCTGTGGTCGCACACTGAATCCAGGTTGAGAATCTCAGGTTAGATCCACCTTTGCCTCAAATCTTATTTAATCATGTACTGAGATCAAGGATTCCACATGAAATTCTCCTAATCCTGTGGGTGCTGATGTCTAATTTCAGGCTGAGCCCCTCTCTGCTCTGCCTTTGGTCTGTATGGGCTGTTTAGCTTTGCACTTATGCATAGTTATACATCATTACTTATGAATGTTCTTCCTTACCCTCCTGAAGAGAGGGCAATGCTGCAAGGGGACAGGGAATTTTTGTTCTATATAATACAATACAGCCTTCAGGTATCACTGAAACTTAGGTCATTAATTCCATGAAGTTTAACCAGTAGGGAAAACTGTACTTGTTGGAGAATTCTTCCTATTTTATTAACTCCTCTTCTGTGGACCAGCAGGTTCAAGGTTTCTCTTTTTCTTTCTTTTTTAAGCCTTCTTTTTTTGTAACTGCTAAGCAATTCCACCTGGAGATGTGAAAACTTCACAGGCTATAAAGCTTACATCCTGCAAATCTCCCTATCCAATATTAAAAACATCTAAAGGAGGGGAGGCACCGCTGAAATATATTATGAGTTATGTTTAGGAATGAACACAGGGATTGGATTTGTTCAACAAAATAGTCTTTGTGGTTCTAGGCATGAATCTCACTGCAATGGAAGTATGGAAAATACCTTTTAGTAGATAGTGGGTTGAAAAAGCTTCTTTAAAACTCTCAATAGAGTTAAAACCATGTGAAAAAGATCTTAAAAGCAGAAGGGACCTGTGGCAGCTGCCACTGCCTTTTGTTAGCTGTGGAAGTCCTTCTCTCCCACTGATGACCTTTGAAAAGATGCTTTTCCTTGCAAAGGGGAAACATCTGTTTCTCATGTAAGTTAATGCTTAACCTAAGATGCAGAGTTAGAAATACCTTATCAAAAATAGGATAGAGGCAAAGACTGGAAGAATTGGTTTATGCATCCATTGTGGAAGCAAGGTGATCTTCCAAATCAAGTAACATATTGATCTCGGGTTGAAAAGTATAATAAGCATGGGATCATTCGTGTGTGTATTTATATATATGCCTATATATCTGATTAGTAACTGTTCCTAATAGGTTATGGGTTTGGAAATGCTACCTTCTGCATTATTCGTGTCATCTTCATATTTATTTAAGATGCTGGAGAATGTAGCCGTGTTAGACTGAATTTAGTGCTTGCTTCTTGTTAACTTGTGGAAATATGTTCTAGTTACACTTCCAAACCATTTCCTACTGTGTCTGCCATCATCCCACCTGAACAGCGTGGGGCTCCTGTGGTTCTTGTTTAAAATAGAGATGGAATGCTGGAGAAAATAACTATCTGAAGCAAAGCTACAGAATATCCTAGTCCCTATAGCAGACATATATCTGCTTGATGAGCAATGAAAACTGAAGTCTGTTATATGAGCATTGTCAGAGGAGTGAAAAAGAGCATGTGAGAGCATTGATATATTACTGAAATGTCACCCTGTTTTTGCTTAAATGTAAGCAGCAGCATGCAGAGTCTTGTGGTTCTTTATGCCTTAAAGGAAAACCTTATAACTTGTTTTCCTTCATGTTGCCATAACACTTTGTATCTTAGCAATAAATATTGGATAAATTCAGTGTTATCACAAGAAATTTGTGCTCCAGAGATTTACTGTTCCATTCCCCCAGTACCTTTAAACCCCACATCAGTAGTAGGACAGCGATTACTGGCCCGTGTTAGGACCAATTTATCTCATTTCCTCTGCTTCAGCAAAGTGAGATTGAAGAGGTTAGAAAAATAACAAACATAAAAACAGGAGGAAAGCTATTGCCAGCCTCTGTGTGTAATACTCCCCGAGTCACCTGCAGAACAAGCCCAGAGGGTTCTGCTCAGCACAGAGGAGGGGAAATCCTCCTTCTGTAGTGCTAAGCAGGCCCCTGTTTAAATCTGTTCCTGTCACTGTTGTCACGTCTCATCTGCATGTCTTTAACGTGAAATGAAATACCGCTGTGTTAAGGACCCAAAAAGAAGTAGAAAATGCACTCATCTGTGCCCTTCAGTTGTGCCAAAGAATTTTTCATTCCCACCTCAGCTCTAATTTGAAATGTGTTAAATAAAAATCTCCAGGAGAGTATCCAGAATAGATAGGCATGTTTAGGTCAGCAAACTACTTGGCATCGTCATGGACCTCATCTCTAATTACTAAAGAAATAGTGAGTTAAGGAGTCAAAATACACAGTGACTGTGACCTAAATCATTTCCATTCTGGATACTGGCCTGAAATAAAGAGGGCTTTTCATTAGCATGGCACAGATTTAGTGTCGTGGGACATGGAGTTTGTGCTTTGGAGGAAGTGCGATCAATGGGCCATTAAGTTTTGAAACAGGAGGCAAGCATCTTC
Source organism: Myiopsitta monachus (assembly GCA_017639245.1). Classification (NCBI taxonomy): domain Eukaryota; kingdom Metazoa; phylum Chordata; class Aves; order Psittaciformes; family Psittacidae; genus Myiopsitta; species Myiopsitta monachus. The sequence continues at coordinate 2,197,270 of CM029921.1, read as the reverse complement.
TAATCTCAGTGCTGTTGACAATAAATATTGGGGAATAGCTTAATATAGATTCATGATAGCCATGCCAAAGTCAGTTCAAGTAAACTCAGATTTGTAATCCTATGAATGTGCATGCACTGCATTCACATAATGGAGGGATCGTTTGCAGGCCCCAAAGGAAGTCTTTTCTTTCAGCCCTGGAAGATGAGAAACCGACTGGGAAATCTAACCCAGTGTATAGATTGAATGGCAATTATTTGTATTGTAGGCATTTGCTTTTCCCATGTTGGAAATAAAATGTTAAAATTAGAAAACACTTCCTGAATTTTGGTGATTTCCCATTTAAAAAACAAGTAAACAACCCCCAAACCCAGATTTACACCTTCTGAAACCCCTCAGGGTATGCATGGATGGGGAAGCCTCAAAAGCTGTGGGAAAGCAGCAAGCCCAGGCAGTATCACTGGAAGCAGGGCTGCATCGTATCAGGAAGGGACGGGAGCTGGCTCAGTTTAATGTAGTATGTGTCCAGGTGTGCCCACCCAACATGTGCTTGTCAGCTCTTCAGCTGCCACGTCTCTAAAGCCTGCAAGGCTGGCAGAGATACCGTCCTGCTGGTCTGTGCTTCGTGAACAGCCACTGCAGTGCAAGGTACAGACACTCCCTACAGCAACACTGCACTGTTACTGGTACTACTAGTTACTCTTTAGCAGCTATTCAGTGTATTATTTCTTCTTTTTTATTCTCCATGTGGCCAAGGTCATACTTGCAGCAAACCGTGAATACTCTAATTGGAGATGGAATGATTAATTTTCCAAGAGTTTTGTGATTTTCATCATTTTTTTACCTGAATGCTTCACTAAGGTGTTTTTTCCCCCCAATATCTCCAATCAATAGGGATGATTTTTTACTGTCATTTAAAGGTGCAAGTTGGTAGCTTGGGATATTGTGTAGAGTAAATGTATTGAAAAAGGCAATAAATGAATAAGGGTACTTATTGCTTTGTTCACTGTGCATTTTACCACTTCTTCAACAAAAAAGCCTCTGTGGACAACAGTTTGCTTCACTGAGCTCCTGGAGCCAGACCATCCTATGGAGCGATAGCATGTTATCTTGTAATTAGACTGTGTCGTAATGTGCACACTCAGAGAGGTCAAACAGAGGTTTTGCAGGCAAAGGCAACCTTATTTCCGTCATTTCCTTGGGTTTGACTTTGCAGCCTTCATAAATCCTCTTTTCTCAGTTTCTATGTGCAGCTGCATCAGACGGGTCTCTCCTTTCCCGTGCTCTGGTCTTAGCGAGGACAGTGGTGTGACTTGCACAAGCACTGCCGTCCAGGGTGGCTGGTAATTCCCGTCTGTGTTCCCCAGCTTTGGACTGGAAAGGCCATACACATGAGCTTTATATACATACATACATACAGAGACATATATATATTCACACACGGGCATTTATGGATATATGTGGTCATCAAAATTAAAAGGAAAGCTACAGCTTGATCAATTTATGATTATTTCTACAGGTTATTTAACTCTCAAAGAATGCAAACCTGCTACTCTGTTAAATTACATCCAAGTCTGGTTTTCTTCAGGCCTGGTTTTGCCTGGCAGCCGTCCCTCACGCAGGTAGGCCCCATGAGAGGAATGTGCTCACTAGGTGTGCATCTGGGAGAAGCAGCCAGCCACGCTGCCCCAGTGTGGAATCTTTGCGTTTCATTTTAAACCCTCTTAAGTGGATGAAATTTTCTGTCAAACTTAGCCAAATGAGAAAAGAGAGGGGTGTCTACAGGCTGAGCTTATCTGTGATCCAGTGGGCTTGCAGCAACTCTGTGTGTAACTCAGGAGCTTGGGGCACAGCTTGGACTCTGCATCCCTCCAGCTGCTCTTCATTCGGGAGCCTGGATGCCTCCAGTTCATCCAACAGTTCAAGAAGCTCCTGATTTACTATGAGTAGTAACAAATGAAGGCAGTAAATAGCTGTTATCTGGACCTGATTCATGCAGCATGCTCAGAAATAGGATGGCTTGGGGGAGGTTGGCGCATCTGATTTGAGGTATTTACTGCTTTAATCCACACCTTGTACATGTGTGGCTGCTCTAGGCCTGGCATGGTGGAGTTGCTCACTGCTTCCAGTGCAGGGGTTCAAGGCCGATGTTTACCAGATGCTGGGTGAGCAGAAGTTACCGTAAAAGTTAAGTTCTACAGCGTTGGAGGATTACTTTATGGGGCTGGAGAAATACCATGGCTACCTCAGCATGCTGCTAGCAGGAGCTTTTATTTCTAGCCAGTAAGTAAACCTTAAGACAGAGAGCCAGCATCGCTCTCCGTTTCTGGGATGAGTTTACTGAGAGGAATTAGGAGACTGCAACAGCCCATCTGCCTCCAAACTACCAAAGCATATGCTCAGATAAAGTGACAGACAAGCAGCTGTGGGAGTGTTCCACCTCTTTGGTGCCCATCCTTGCTGTCACAGTTACAACCAACCTGGCCTCTGAAGCAATGGTACTTTCTAGTACCTTCATGCTGCAAAGTATCTCAAGGTTAGCTTTTATGTATGTGAGCTCCTCAGATTGTGCCACACCATTGAAATATGTTTGAAAATGGAGCTGTAAGGCATTAGCTGTGCAGCTGTTCTAACAAAGTCTCCTGGACTTTGCCCATCTCAAGACGTTTTTACTCAGGAAAACACTTGATGCTAATGGGATTTAAAAAGCTGAAGTCAGGAGAGTTTGTCTAAGTCAGGGCTGAGTTATAGGGAAGAGCCAAAATTTAAAGCAAAAATTTTGCTTGGCTACAGCAGCATGTAATGGCATCATGTGGGGATGTGGCATCTGGAAGAGAAAAATACATAACGTTGACTCTCCCAGCCAGGCCTGCAGAAGTACTTCGGTAGTGGAAGGCACCACACAGCACATGGAGCATGGGAGAGCTGCTGCTCAGCTCCAGCTTTGAGTTTTGGAAGTGCATTCACCTTAAGAATGTTTCCATGCTCAGGAGTCAATCACAGGATTTTGGTTTGGTACCAGCTGAACGATGAGGTAAATGTTTTTGAGGCAGCTCTGGAACTAGGAAACGAGACAAGGACTAAACTTGTACTTCAGAATTGAAGGTTAATGGCTGTTTAAAGCGAAAATGTGCTCACTTCCAGTCTTGTGACTGTGAGCAAAGACTGTTGGTGCTGAAGGCTGTGTCTAGGGCAGGGTAGGAGCTCCTCTGGCTCTGTGTGCTGCATGAAATCACTTAGAGGGATTTTGCAGATGAGGCTTTGCGCAAGCAGCCTTGATGGGGCAGCTGTAAATCTGCACCCTTCTTATATGCTAGCAGGCAAACTGATGCTACCCTCTGTGGGACACTGCAGGTTACTTGATGCAGACCTGATACCTCCATGGACAATGGGCTGGGGGTGATCAAGGAGAGACATCCACTTCATGGTAGGCAGGGAGCTGTAGTCTCTTTCCCCTTCCAAAAACTCATGGGCCACTTGCATCTGCCTGACCAGAGGCTGAGCCCTATCTGGTGCCCTTGTCCAAAACCTGGAGAGAAGAGGGATGTGGGTGCCATGATGAGGAGCCTCGGAGAGGCTGGAGCCGCTTCTCAATCTCCTCCCTTCCAGGGTATCCGTGCCTGGCACATCACCTGGGAAAAGATAAACTTGGGGAACATCCTTGGCAGAACTGGCCAGGGAGAAAACCTGTAGGGCCTGGCTGAGAGCTGCCTGAGGGCTGCCTGCTGATCCTTCAGCTTTTGGAACAACAAACTCACCTTCAAACTTTGAATACTGAGAGTGTGGTTCAACCCCGGGTGTTTCAGTGCTTCTATGGAAAATAATGTTATGCTCACAGTATTGATATGTTTGGAGCCCTGTGCAAAGAGTTAAGTTATTGTATATTTTCATTTTTTAATTGAGTCCATATCTGCTGGCAGCAGAATAGACATCGATCTGGTTTTTTCCTTTGCTTTATTTAGGAAAATACAGCACATAGTGTTTACTCTGCCTCCATACAGCATTACTTTGTAGGGTGAAAGTGAGGGCGAGACCACAGTGAAGAATTCCCTCATTGTCAATTTTAAAGGCTTCATAATAAATGGTAGGCTTTTTTGGATGGGAATCAGAAATGTTTTCATGACAGTGTTTTGCTTAACTTTTTGTATTCAGATGGGATTTTATAAACTCTTCTATATTTACTGGTTTAATTGTTTAAGCATCTCCTTGTGGACACCGACTACTTGATCAAATTATTGGAGTAAGGCATCGAGTAAGAAAGGGTCTGAAAGATCACATTGGTGAGTCTAAATGGAAATTTTCAGTGGCAATAGGCATCATTCCCCCCACCGACAGCATCCAACTGCCTTTCAGTGGGAGAGGATGGGGAACTGGACCCATAATTCTGCACAGTGAGAGGCAGAACTGCCTCTACGCTGGAGTTCTGACTGAGCAAGAACTACAGAAGGAAATGAAAAGGAATGGATGTCCGGAATGGATGTATCCTGTATGTACCAGCTGGACTGTCTACTGAAGCTGATTTGCACTGGGCACATTAATAAATGGCACTTGGCTCCTTGTGACTTTCCCTTTTGAGTTCCATTTCTGTAATTGTGAAGCTCCAGGATCCTTAGCAAGAGCTAGCTGGGTTCTGCAAAGCAGTAATGCTTTATGCTGCGTATGGCCTGATGGCACAACAGTATTACGCTGATTGATTTTCTTCCATATGCGCTTAGGCTTGAGCCAGTCTCAATCAGTTTACTGGTCAATTCACAGCTACAGCTTCGCCAGCAGTTATGCAGTCCTTGCAAGGGTTACTCTTGCTTTCCTCTGAAAACTATCCAGGCCCTTTGTTTGTTTTTCCTCTGGCTTTTTCTCTGGTAGTGCTTTGTTCTTGGAGGTCTCCATGCCTGTTGCAGCTTCGCTGTGAACATTGCATTCAAACAACTTGCTCATAAACTGACTTGGCGCAGGTCTGCCTCGCTCCACGCGGAGCCACTGCTCAGTACTTGCCCGCTGAAGAATGTCCTGAGGAGTGAAAAGCTTTGAGTAGAGGAACCGCTTTGGAAGGAGTTTGTGTTTTCCTCCACTGTAACAGCACAAAGCAGGAGCGTGTGATCCCTGTGATTGATGAACCGCTGAGGCATTGATGCCTTTTTCCATAAAGTCCGAACCGAGTTCGTGCATCTCCGGGAATGGCCACTTGTTGTAATGCATCGTTTCTTTTACTTCTTTTTAAATGGCAAAACTTCCTTTGAGAAAGAAACCTTGTTACCCTTAATGCTGTGCAAACCACCCACAGAGCCTCTTGGTACTATCAGAGGGTTGCTGGGGTCCATTTGTTTATTTTCCCCAGGATCACAAAACAGTCGCAGTACTATTTGGCTTGCACTGCTGAAAGATGTCCTGGAGATCTGTTTTATCATCTTAGCACCATAAACTGCTTTCATTCTTTCAGTCTTCTTGCAGAGTATCACATGAGTGGCAGGATGTGTCCTGCATAGGGGAATTTATATTAGGCAGAACTTGACTGGGGAGGTTTAATGTACTCCCAGTGTTACTGATTGAGTAACACTGTTGTGCTCCCAGTTCAGTGGTGGACTGAACTTATCCCTCATTTATTGCATTTAATCATTAGCTTGGACTATATGTTTGTAAAGACCATTTTTGGTATTTCTCCATGTGCTAATGGTTTGGAAGTTCTTCAGTGTTGCATTGTCCGTTTGAACTGTGTGGGCTGGTGCAGGTTCATCTTCAGTTGTCGTAAAGCTTATTAGGTCCACCTCAGGACACTTCCCCCAACGCAGTGTGTTTGTGTCAACCTGCTGATCATCATCTCCAAATTCCTATGATTTTGTGGCAGAAGCATCCTGTGGGGTTATCCAGCTACTTCAGAACCTGAAGTTTCGGTTTCATAATGCGAATACTTAAGGCTCTTTCAAATCTCTTCCCCTTCTTCATGTCTGAGTTTGGCGCTTTGTTTTCTGCTTAAGAAGCTGTGGGGAAGAGGGTGGTGAGTAGTAATGCAAGTCACTAAAGTCTGTATTATTTACGCTTCCTTTGCTATTAGACAGGATTCTTTGCTTTGTATCTTTTCCTCACCCCGGGAGATACATTTTTCTCTTCTCAGTGAATGTGTTTTCCCTTCCCTGGCATAGAAATAACATACTCAAACATGCTTCAGGACAGGAAATCCTATATCCAGCGTGGGGAGGAAAGGCCTTAATCAGTAAAAATTCCATTGTGTTTATATCAAGCCTGACCCTGGGTGTTGTTTGGATAAAGCTTTTTTGCGTGGGCCCCAGGCACTGGTTGGTGCTGCTGGCTCACAGCTCTGTCACTGCACGTCCACAAGGCCCTTCCACGCCAGATATGTGCTCTGGAAGTTTTTCTGGATGGAGATTGCCTGGCCTTTCCATGGGAGGGACTGAGATAAGGGGCAAGGACGCAGAGAGCTCCTCTTAATTGCAAGCTTTTCACTTCTTTGGAGAATAGGTTAATCCCACAGCATTTCCTGAGTAGGAAGTCTTTCATAAGAGAAAAGAGAATGATTTAGGAGAGCGTGCTATCTATTTCACAATCCCTATCCCTGTTTTCTAGCCCATTCTACAAGCCGACTGCATCATGATCTTACAGTGACAGTCTGATGTAGGGAGAAAGAGCCTGGTGAGATCCTGGTCCCCTCTGAGGTCTCCAAGGGGTGACAAGGTTCTGCTGCAAGCCAAGAGCAAAGGTCTGTGGGGTGGCCCAGAGTGTTCAGTTCAGAAGGAAAACTTCCAACCTGCCTGGCCCATTAGTGAAAGCTTTAAATAGAGGATTAACTCTCCGTAGAAAGAGCCCTGCACAAATAAACATTCCAGCAGCACCCTTCCTTCAGCTTTCAATGTGTTTTATATCAGGCTTTCAATTAAACCACTGTCCAATTATTTGAAGGCATGATTTTCAGGAGTCATCCAAAATATAATTAATGGCAACTCAACACATTCTCTGGGAGTAGAAGGAGAGAATTTTGCTGCTTTATCTTAAAGAGGCAGCTCTGTGTGACTCACTTGTGGATGTCTAAGCAGCATAAGCAGCTAAGCGGAACATCCTGGCTAGGCAGGGGCCTGGGTCCAATGTGTGGGACCCCTGGCTCTCTGTGGGACGGGAAAGGTGACTGAGGGACACATGAGTGCTGGCTGTACACTGCCTCCTAGCCTGATGCTGGGATTCGGGTTGGAGCAAATCCCTGTCGGGTCTGTGGGCAGTGAGCAGTGAGCAGAGGCCTCTGCTTTATTTCCCCCTCCTTTCTCCCTCCAGCACTCTTTCTTCAGAGCAGCAGCTCCCCAGAGCTCCTCTCTGGCTGCCAGGAAAGCCTGCTCAGCCCAGCCCAGCACTGCTCTTCTCTGGGTTCCCTCTTCGCTCGCCCTGCCATGGCTCTGGCTGAAATGGTTTCTGCAAGCTCCTTGTATTGCTGCTTTTCACTAGAGAGAAGCCTGGGGTGGTCCTGTTGGGATTGTCCCATCACTCACCCCAGCATTTGCTGATCGCTTTTATTTGGGAGGCAGCTGTGTCCCTTTCCTGTGCTTTCGAGGCATTCCCACACATGGCATCTGAGGACACTCCTTCTTCGTTTAACATTTTCATTCTGAAGGTAACAGATGAAAATAACTCATCTCCCCAGCGCTTCTCTGACTGTTTAATTAAAGCTGTGCATTTATGACAGGAACTGAGAGCCAATATTTGACCTCTGAAATGTTTATACAATTGATATATTGCTTTTTCTTACCTCATCGCATGTTTGTGTGTAAGATACTGTCAGTACATTCCTAACACGATGCAATGCTTGGTTATACAATAGCCACTTAAAATAACAAACTAGTTTTTAATAGTCAGGGGTATCTGCTGTAATTCTTGGACTGGGAAATGGGCTGGCCAGAGTTTTAGATGCAGATGGCAGTAGTTCAGGTACTAGTATTATTGTTATTTTTTGCCAAATAACCAAATTAACATTGAGGAGTTTGGCCTGATGCTGAAATATTCGCTTTTGGAAGTGAATTAGTGGTGTTTTTTTTCCCCTTCCAAGTCTTGGCACTAGTTGCAAGGGCCTCAACATTGGAAGAAATAGATTTGGATGCTCTTCAAAGAACACTGCTGTGGTTCTGCCGTTTTTAACTTTTTACCTTGCTGTTCTTTCTCCCCACCTCTTCCCTGGGGAATTGAAGGTAAATGATTGATACTCTGTCTCTCCTGCTCGGTTTCTTTTTTTGCAATCTCTTTTGGCCACATTTCTCCCATGGAGAAATATTTACCAAAAGGAAAATCGCGAGGGCGAGGGAACGAGGAGAAAAAGGGGAATTGAGAAATAAAATATAAACATTGAGCAGTGCGGGATGGTGACTTTGTTGGGGAAAGAGGCCGAATTGTTTGTAGAACCTAATGAGATTTAGGATTAGATTTCCTGTATCAGTGGGCAGCCGCTGGGGAAAAGTAAATTTACTGCACTTAATACACTTTGCAAGAGAGGCATTTATCTTACGTTGTTTGCACATGGCTCTACCTAAGGGGTCCCAGCCTTGGTAGGTGCCTGCCCCCAAAGAAATTCCAGTCGAAAACAGACAAAGAAAAAAATAGACTGGTAAAGGAAATAGGAGCATGGAGAAAGGTGGGCTCTTGCCCAGACCTGCTCATGGGATAGTGAGAACAAGGGTGGGATGGCCAGTTCCCAAAGTGTGGTGAGCCCGGCACTTGCCATGCTGCTTCTGAAAGGAAATGATGACCAGGCCATTGAAGTGATGCAAAGTGTAGCTAAAGGTATTTGCTGGAAGGCACTTGTAGGTAGGGTGACGTTTCTCTCTGTTTTGTGCTAATATTTCCATCAGCCTAAAAGCCAAGTATTTAGTCTGGTTTGCACTCTATGGGTCTGAATGTAAGGGGAATCTTTCAGTGCCCAGAAGGTGACTTTGCAGGTACACAATCAGAGTTTGCATTTTTCTGGTTTGCTTGACAAGGTGTCCATTTTTCAGCTCAGATAAATTATGCAATGCTTTCATACAAGGACCAAAGCATTTGGCTCCAGGAACTCAGAGGGCATCTCGCCGAATAGTTTTCCCTTGGAATTGTCTTGTACCACATCTTAACGCTGGGTAGATTCAGTCCCCACTAAGAAGTCATTTTCTAGCAAAAAAAACCTCAATGCTGGCATTAAGTGTGAGCTTTGGGTGAAGAGTTTTGCACTGTTCCTTGTTTTCATGGTTTGTATTGGTTGTTGGGTTGAAAGAATCTTCTAGAAACGCATTCATAGGATGGAAGTTGGGTGTGTAGAAGGATATGCATCCCCAAGCAGTGGTATTGTTAATTCTTCAGAGACTGCAGATCTGGGAGCCACTGAAGCTGTGACCCACAGTCTGGCCTCTCCCCCTCTGAAATCCAGCCAAGACACCTCTGCATGATGCTGCTGCAGGGACCCTGCCTTAGGGGAGCTCTCCCACTATGTGTGCGGCTGTTTCCACTTCCACATCAGGCCCAGCTGAGCTTCTCCGGAGCTCCCCTGGAAGGTTGAGCGAGGGTAATATCCCACAGGGTGTAAGTTTTGATTCTCAAAACTAGGCTGCTTTTTTCTTCCCATCCAGGCACATGGCTTTGGTGGCTCGCTTGAGGCAGCCTGACCTTGCAGGCTGAGCACTGCTGTGGAAACCAGGTAGCGGTGAATTCTGATTCCCTGACTGGCTTCTTGAAAGACTGCAGACGAATCACGGCTTGGGTTTTATAGTGCTACCACTATGCATATTTTTTCCTTTTCTCCTTCTAAGCCACATATCACACTCTTTGAGTCTTGGCATCAGCGAAGGTTCTGTTTTTCACATCAGCCTATGAAGGAAATCTTGCCAGATCAAGTCTGGCAGCTGTCAGCAGCCTAAGGTGCAGGAAATTCTTCCTTTCAGGAGCCCTGGCTCAATGAAATATCATCTCTGACGTTAAGGTAGATACGCAGAAGATCCAGTATAAGGGGGGCAGAACCTGTAAAACTTGTGCTTATTCTTCATTGCCAGCTGAAGGTGCAACCTCTTGCTAAGTGCTTAGTTCAAGTGTTTAGACCTCTAGGGAAGGAGGATGGGAGCGTGAGTGATGTTTGATTCCTGGGGTGAAAGTTTCTTCCTCTCTGCCTGGGTCTTTGTCCAGCTTCTATCAGAGGAAGCTCACATGCTTTCATTTGGAAGAGTAAGTGGAGTCATGCCTCTTCTTTCCATATGCAACAACTTGAGTCATCTGGTTTGAAAATGCATGTACCTTGCGTTAGCCAGCGGGCTAAGGAGGCACATATTCATCCTCCATCCCTGAGGTAAAAGGAGCTCTGAGAGCAGCGTTGCATCTAAGGCACAGCTTCTTCTGGGCTAACGAAACGACACACATGAGAACATGCACATATTTCCATCCTCAACAAAGTTGTACCAGGCCACTGTAATTCCATTGTACTAAAAATGCCCTCAATGCCTTGTTTGCCTTTTTTCCCTCTGTGATCCAGATCCCTTTCCAAACATCCCCCCCAAATAAAATTCTTCCTGAGACTTAATAACATTTATTAGTATAGACACAGAAACCAAGTTTCCTTCCCCAACCATTTGTGTGGGTTTTCAAATCATTAAGGGAGTTTCCTCATTCTGTGATGTCAGGAGTCACCCAGATCAAAGCCTTCACTGATATTACAATTAAGCACTCTGCACCATTAAATTCACTTTCCACACTGTAATTTTTATAATAGGTCAGGAAGGAGCTTCATGGTTTGATTTCGTTCCAGCCATGGCGCCAGATTCTGATTTCTCATTAGCTCTTACACCAGGGTTTGTGAAACACTGAAGTTAACAAGAGTCTGGATTAATACTGGGCTGGCGTCTGTCCAGCTGAATTGTGTTCAGTGGGCTGGCGTGGTGACAGGGAAATGATATGTTATGGGCAGGAGAAAGGAGCAGCTTCAAGATAAGAACGAGGTAGTCCCTTGTCCCCAAATACATTCCTGGATAAACCAAGGTTGTTCATAGCAGTTGCTTCAATTCTTCGGCTTTGCACTTAATGTATAACATAAGGAAACTCAACCTGAGGAAAGAGAAAGGCCAAACTGAAAATGGGTCTTGCAGCAGAAGCAGGGAGGAAAAGGAAAGATGGACATCTTTCTTCAGCGAGTGGTAATGGGATAGTTTTCCATTGCTTCCTTGTAGGTGTCTGGAGGGGGTGACAAGAGCTCTCAGAATGGAAGGGTCACCTTAGATGAAAGAGGAAGTGTAGGTGTTTGCTCTTCTTTCTGTGTGGGGAGGAATGGAAGGGAAGAGCACACATGTACGTGCTCACTGCTGTCGTGGCCTGTTAATGGGAATTGCATGAGTGGAGGCATCTGGATTCTGAGTTTATTGATGCTGTTGTGAACCTGCGAGGACCAGCAGTTTTGCAGACCGTTGATACCAGCCTCACTGAGAAGCTGTGTCCAGCCCTCCAAGAGGACAACACGTTGCTGGAGAGTTCGTCATCTGGAATGTTAGCCTGCACGACTTTCTCTGCATCGCACAGTAACACTGGGTGGGTGTTTCTTGACAACTGTTCAAGCAAACGTCAAAAAACTGATCCAAAGAGAGCGTTTTCAGGCAAATATTTGGAGATACATAAGCTACACTTCTGCCTCGAGCCATAGCGACGGCGCGCTGCAGCCCTGCCAGCTCTGAGGCGCTGGGGTGGGATCATGCTGTGTAATTTGGAACAGATGACGTTTATTACCTGAGTTTTGTGGAGAGTCAGATTTGGAAGGAAAGAGGGGAAATATCTGACCAAGTTGGGAGCCAGTGATAAATTTGCACAAACTCATCCTAAACCTCCAGCACATGCCACCACCTCATCGAATGCATCCTGCTGAGCCAGGACAAGGACTTGGTTCTGCACCAACAAGATTTACTGTCTGAGCATTTTGGGTTATAGCTGCAAACTCTGAGCTATGAATCCTGCATGTATTTAAAAAGAGAAAAAAAGCATTGTCTAATGTGTTTTTCCTGGAAGATCCCTCCAGGAGCATCCCCATTCCAGATGCATTTACAAACCACAGCCAGACAGCTTTAAGGTCAGCTACTGAGTTGGGGTCGTGACAGATGATGGCTGTGACAGAGCATCACTGCAGTACATGTCATGTCTTTCCCCACCCTGGTTCTGACAGACCTGTCTCTGAGCAGCCAGGGGATAAAAGTGCTCTGCTGGGATGCAGATGACCGGAATTCTTCATACCTCCTAATGGACAATGGGGACAGAAGAGTCAGCTGTGCAGATTTTTTTGGACAAGGATGTAGATTCAGGAGCTTTCATAATGAAAGCACAGTGACATAATACCACCTGAAGACACAGACTTTGGGGAACCATCTATCTCCCTCCTGAGCTAGGTCTGTTCTCTGCACATCTGGTCTATGAGGCAAGGATAAGAGTTGAGATCCATTTCCATGGCAGGGCAGAAGCAGGCCCCAGGTCTGTACGCATCTACTTTGGCATTGAAATCTGATCCCTGCTTTGAAGGAGTTTGGAGTCACCTCTGCTGCCAGGAGGTCCAGGGACTCCATGACACTGCAAATAAAATGAGGTTTCTTTCTCCACATCTTGAGTTCAGAAACCGAAAAAGGAAATGGAGCCATACCTTAGATGAGTTACCTTTGGCAGACATAACATGGATAATAGTCATAATTCAGTTTTGGTGATACTCTTGAAGACTTAATAATCCAAGCCTAATTTAGTGTGAGCAGCTGCTGAGCACAAGACACAGCTTGTCGGTGGATCCAAGTCATGCTGACCGGCTGCATCGGGTGCGGAGGATCCGGGTGTGAGTAACAACTGCTGCTCTGTCCCGGGAGCACTCAGCCTCCAGGTGCTGCAGTGGGACAATGCGAGGCAGGGGGCACGAGAACGCGTCTGCTGCAGGACACACAGGCCTGTACATGTGGCCACAGCTACTGCTTTCCTTTCCAGCCCTCTCTCTCTGCAGGTAAACCTCATTGCAGAGGAGAAACTGTGGAGTGTTTTTATGGAGTTGTGAACTCCACAGTAAACCCTCTGAAACACATCACTTTGTGCAGCACTTTCTTAGGGGTTGCTCGAAAAGGGCTTTCTGCCTCTTCCCTCATTTACCTTGTCCCTGAAGTGTGGGATTCCTCCAAGGACGTGCTGGGGCTCTCCCCTGTTGCTTAGCAAAGAGCAAGTCTTCAAAGCAATGTATTTCCCTTCTAGTATCCAAGTGCCTGTTTGGCCAAAGACCAGATGCCAAGGTGGGCATTGTTAGTTTTGCTCTTCAGCAGCAGTAATTTGTTATCAAATGATAGTGATAAACCTCAGCAGGTTCATTCTGAGATAATAATGTTCCTGGGGCAGCAAGCAGGAGTGTTGCTTCCTTGGAAAGGAAGAAGAGGTTTCGGCTGGAATACTGGTGCCACTCTTTGCTTTTTTTGGGGGTTCCCCCCAGGATCACTCCTCATTGTGTTTTGACATGGGGGTGATGTTGAAGGGAACATGTCCCTGTTCCTCCTGCTGAGTTTCAGGTTAAAGTCCAAGAGTTTTGGAGCGTGGTGCTGGTTCCCAGGGATGAGCTTTGGAAGATGAAGCAAGGGCAGTTCAGGCTGTTATACTTGTGTTATACTTGTGTATACTGTATATACAGTTCCTAGGAGGAAGTGTAATACCCAGCAGGCTTGATAGCAACACACTAACACTTTGAAACAAAGAAACCTTTTTTCCCCTATCCTTTAACCAGAATCCCCTGGAAGCTGCAGCGCTGTCTTCTATCTTTTTTCTCTCCCCCCCACCCCCCTCCTTGCACATTCCTACAAAAAGTAGGATGAAACTCCCTCTGTTTTAGGCAAAATATTTTGCAATTTTCCAATGACCTTGCCAATAAGAAAATGATTCCCCATATATCATGGGAAATGCCTGCTTTCTCACAGGGCTGTAATGTTAAACTATCACCAGGAAAAGACTCTGCTGGCTGCAAGTTTGGCAGGAACACGAAGATCCTCTGGTATGGTAACATTACATGAACTAGTGACTTGAGAATGCCAAAAACTTCACCCCATTTTAAATGAGCTCCATTTTTTAAAATAAATCAGCATATGAATCAAATGTGTTTATTCCAGAAAACAGGAGGCTCAGCCTCTGCACCGAGTTTACATCATTGCCGGTTTTACAAGAGGAATCAAGCTTGACTTAACAGTTAAGTTGCTTCATCATCTCATCAGTTCCGTTGGATCCTGCAGTCCAAGGGATGGTCCAGTGACCGTTTTGCAATGAAGTGTTAATATTGTCTTGACTAGCAGTGTCCCTTCCCCTGGCCAGTTACTGGTATGTGTGTGCCAGGAGCTAGTCATTATGGATGAAGAATGGTTTTGTGGTTGAAGTACTGGACTGTGTTGTGGGAGATCTGAGTTCAATCCCAGATTCTTCTTCATTTCCCCTGTGTGACTGTGAGCAAGATATTTAATCTTTCAGTGCTTCAATTCTCTTTCGGTAAAATGGGAATAATCCTATTTCCTTTCTTCCACCCTTCACTTTTGCAGTATTTGTTTTCGCTGTTGCCTCTTCGTCACGTCTGTAGGACACAGAAAACAGGCCAGTAACAGGAGTATTAAAACACTATCAAACCAGGAATAATAACTTAGCGTTTCACTTGACTTTTCATATTCCTATTTTCAATTGAGGAAGATAACGAAGGCTTCGTGGCAGTGCTCTCTTTATGTGCAATGACCTACTTGTCCCAGAAAGCAGCATGGCCAAGAAATTGAAACAAGATCTTGTGAAGTGCCATTGCAAATAAATCTGCTCAACTTCCCTTCTGTCAAAGCATCTCACGCTAGGGAAGGCCACTGGGAGTCATTAATTGTATAATGGATATACTTGGTTCTTTAAAAGGGCTGTTTTCCCAAAGATTAAAGCAATTACAAGCAAAGTGGGTTGAAAAGGGAAAAAAAACAACACCCTAAACCAAACACTGGGAATGATAATTGGGAATGGTTTAAGAAAACTGCAGCAGATGCTGTAAAAGTCACAGTTCTGCAACCGTGGGACTTTGTCAGTGTGAACAAACCCCCTCTCTCCTCCTCCAAGCCAGTGTAAAAGGGAAATGAGAACTGCCATACCAATATACCAATATACACATGAAAACACGCCTTTGCATACGTATAAATGAAAATAAAGGAAAATAAGGGGACTGAGAATAAGGCTAGAAATTATTGGTATTAATGAAATAAAGATTGCTAATGAAAGTAAATAAGGAAAATCATTAGATGGGGGCAGTAGAACTGGCCACAGCAGCACAGAAAAGACAGAAGATTTCCCTAAGTAACTGTTTCTGTGTTAAGAGAAACCCAAACATGATATTTTTAGAAGCTACAGGACGATTGGAGTGGTTTATATTCATACACCCAAGGTGCTGAACAACAAGTGCTGCAGCTCAAGTACCTACGTCAGGAAGCAGGAGGTAACACAAATGTTGGGTCAGCATTTACAAAGGGTGAGTAGGGGGAGTTCAGCAGCAGTGCTGTGTCTACCTGGATATGAATTCAATATAAAATCACTTCATAGGATCATAGAATGGTTTGGGTTGAAAGAGACCTTCAAAGCTCAGTTAGCCCAAGCCCCATGCAATGAGCAGGGGCATCTTGAACTAGGTCTTATAAGTGATGTGTTCAGTGAATGTTACAGGACAGGAGCAGAATTAATGTTGATTGACAGGACTCTTAAGCAAGTAGATATTGTCAAAGAAACCTGATAATGGTGTTCAATAGTTCATGGGAAGTAATTTTCCCTAAATGTGAATTCTGCATGGTCTAGGATTTCATATAAAGCTATGTTTTGTTTATGAAATCTAAATTATATGAAATCAAGGTAATTCTTACTGAATATGATAACATCTGGTTACCTGATATTTCTTAAACAAGCCCTTGAATATAGAGAAACATTATCCAGTGCTAAGGGTTTCTGGGAGAATGTCTCAAAAAGCAGAGCTGTTACTGCTGCTGTTCCCTACCTGCTTCTATTCAGTATCTTGATTTTGTCATGCAGTAAAATACTGATAGCATCTGCAAGTGCTAACTGCAGGAGTCAGTGGTTTATAGAACTATAGGGAACAGTCCCCCAGGATGGTAAATTTTAATGTCAATGAATTAAGTAATGTAGGTCACATGTAGTGGGCCTTTATTTAGGTAAACAGATCCAAGTGATAAACCAGCCTTGTCAGTAATTGCATTCTGCACAGTTATTCTGGGGAGTTGGTGTAATTTTTGTGTATAACCAGTGGCTGTATAGAAATAGGGGTTTTACCATCAATGTCATACAACCCACGATGAAATATTGGTTTCATTTTTGAGCAGTGATTACAGAAGGATTCACAAACTGAAGCGAGCTCAGGAATGCGGCATAAGGTGATTTTTTGGTCTGGAAAACATGGAGTGAGGAAGCAAGAATGTTGAGGCTATTTAACTTCTCAGATTGTGTGAGAGGGACCCTAATGGGTGGATGTTGGCACATTGTTTACTGGGAAGAGGAGAAAACAATCTGGAGACTAGAAACTGATTTTATTGGGTGTTTCTTAATCCCTGAAAACAGTCAGCCATTGAGATGTCTTGCACAGATAGGTGATTGGTTCTCTGCTGTTCAAATGCACTGCTTGAGGTTCAAAGTTGGACAGAAATTCCTGTGCAGTTACAGAGCTGCAGGTTGTGGTCTTAATTGACCAATAGCTTGAGGAAACTGATTTTGGTGCACGTGGGAGGTCACAGGAGATGATCACAGGGATTCCTTTGAACTTAAAATCTATCAGTCAGTGTGGTGGCCTGTGTGCTGTGTCAAGAGACATTGTATTTGTTGACAGCAAATTCTGTGTAAGTACAACAGAAATCCCCTGTGAACTTCCTCTGTGAACACCGTTGCGCACCAGCCTCTCTAGACTTGACCCATAGAGTTAACTCAGTAGGAGACTGCCCTTCCCCAAGTGCAAACTTTCTCCTGCTGCTCAGGTTGGGTGTCGCAGTCAAAACATGCTGATGCATCTTTGATTTCACCAGGAAACTTCAGAGGCGACAGCACTAAGCTGGTTACATTACACAGTATAGCATATTTCCCTGCCCAGCATGGTTAGGAAGGTTTAACCACAGTATCATCTCTGCCATGATGTCCATGCTGGGAGTGCTTCTTCCTTCCATGCCCAGTGCCTGGATTTGTAACTTAGGTAGAGTCTAAATAAGCAAGACTGTTAATCCCCTTGTCATCATAGAAGAAGTCACACCTGGGCTGTAGTGACTGACTGTGGAGTGCAAACAAGGCTTCCTCCTCAGGCCTGTAGTCCTTTAGGTGTCAGCCCTGCATCACTCACCCATCACCTTTCCTATCCCTCGGGGACTGAAGTAGCCATTGGGCTCAGTGTGTTATTTCTTACTTTCTCCCTTTTTCTCTCCACATCTGAAAGCTGACGGAGGTGTGGGGGTCATACCGTCAGCTAAGGGGTGCAGCGACTGCTCAAATGCCCCTCTGCTCAGTGAGTCCCTTCAGGCATCCAACGGCATTGATCTTCCCAGGGCTGAGTGGCTGAGGCTGTCCTTCCCTCATCACCTGAGCAGCAGATTCTCTTCTATTTGGGTGGCTCAACGCTGGCTGCTATTTAGAAGCTTGTAAGTAGAAGGATTACTCTGCAACAGTTCTTCCAAGTGAAGAGTGACACAGACAAGCAATTTTCAAGCAGTTTTCAAGCAAGGAGCTTGACTTTTCACGACCAGTTCTTTGCCCCCTTCCAGTCTTCAGAAATATCAGCAAATGAGGGAATTGGAACTCGTGAGCTTGCGTGCACCCCTTCCAAGCATAATTGGCATTTTTATGGAGGTACTGACGCTTGAAAGATGGTATTAACCAATCTAAAGTTGTAACTTGACAGACAGCACAGATTCACAAGAAGTACCAGGTAAACTTCAGTTAATATTAAAGAAGATGTACCTCTTGTCTGGAAAATGGATTAAAATCATAATAGCATCATCATGCTCTCAGTTCAAGGAATAACTTTAGCTTGGAAGCACAGACTGATATTACTTATGGTCACCTGGACATCAGTTGCATTTGATAGCTTGACTTGCATGAATGATTTCTTTATGTTCATTCATCTTCGTTTCTTTTACTGAAGGATGTGGCTTCAGAATCCCATATTTGTGAATGGCAGAGCCTGAAATTCCTGCCATAAACAAGCAGATCCTCCCTTTAGAAGTGCATGAGCATGAAATGCATTTTCTTGAGAGGAAGATCCAGTCCCCTGATAGTGTGGGGATATCAAACCACTCTTAACCTGAAGAACCTGTGCCTCTGCACGTCATCTTGTTGGCTGTTTTTTGTGAGACAGCACAGAAGTTATAATTAGCTTTTGCAAAATGTTTTGCACACGTGAAGTCTTTCGGCCCTTCTGAATGCCTTTACAGGCACGGCAGCAAAGCGAAGGGACTCATGTGATGGACCTGCAAAGCAAATCGGGGTGTACATTTATAAAAGAACTCATTACAGCAGCTTGGAGTGATTTAACAACTCTTAAGTCGTATTTATATGGTTACTTTAATCTGGCCTATGGCTGCTGCATTGCTGGAAAGGGTGGTTCCATCCTCTGAACCGCTGCTGCTGTTGCTGTTCATCCCTGTTCTCTCTCTTGTGCTGACATTACCATTTTATCGGTTCAGTTAGTTTTCAGCTGGATCAGTTCCCTGATCTGGATCACAGCTCAGCCACAGAACTTACTGCTGGCACGGGGCAGAGAGCAAGAGCAAGCAGTCATGGAGCAGGACACAGTGCCAGCAGTGACTTAATGACCCTCTAATTGCATCATGGTGTTTTCTACAGCACTTCTCCACCCCTTTGGAAAAGTTGAAAATAGGATGGAAGACAGAAGTTGGAGGGCAGAAAGGTTGTCTACAGAATGTAGTCTGGGTTCTAGGTTTACAAGACCCAGTGGTAAATATGTGATGCACAGAGATAAGGACAGGGTGCTATGGGCAGGTGAGGGCTGGGCACTCAAATTGTGCTCGAAGAGTTTTGCTTTCTTTTGTTCCTGTCTGTTAAATTTAAAAAAGCAATAATTGACTTATTGTATCTTGAGGTGTTTTCATACCCCTCCACAGCCTGTTCTCACAACCCTCCACAGCCAAGCTGCAGCCAGCCTTCCAGAGGTGGTGAACTTCCTTGTCTCACCAGGGCTGCTGTGGCCTTCCTGTGGCAGGATCAGTCTCTAGTTACCCTCTGCCATCTGAGGAGTCCCAGAACAGAAGGCAGTTACCTTCAAAAGCCACCAAGAAAGGAAAATAGTTTAAGGTTTAAATTGTACAACTGATAATTCATCAACCTCAGCTGGCTGCTTCTTTCTATCTTGCTTCATTATGCAAAGCATCCACATGTCAAAGATGTTCTGGGCTTCTGTGTACAAAAGTTGTATTTGGCATTTTGGTGGGTTTCATTTATTTGTCACTTACAGCTGGGTGTGAATGTGTGCAAATGAATGCTCAGCACCAGGCACAGGCTTAGTTTTTGTTACATACCAACATGAGCTGCCTTAAAAGCTGGGGGGGGGGGGGGTATTTTTCTGCAAAGTCAAGTGCTTGGATGGTCAGAAATGTCACCGTTAACCTACAGCTGACCCCTTGGCACATGTATTGTGTTATCTGTCTTCAATGACAGGCTGCTAGGGGGGTTTATACCTTTGTTTTAATCCTTTTCCTCTGAAGTTGCTGAACCATTTGGTTAGGAAAAAACCAATCAGTGCATAGCATGGAAAGCTTCATCTGAAATGGTTGAGTTTGGCAGCGTTACAGGCAATAGTAGAAAGGGTTTCTGTTTGGCAAACTTGGGCAATCTTGATCAAAAGAAGGGTTGCAACCTGTGTGTGAGCTAATAGCTCCTACCCAGTTGTTCATACCCAAACAAAAGCAAGGTTGAGACCACTATTTATTCAATAAACAGGATACATTTGATTAACCAGAGAAACAATTTGGCAGGACCGTGATTTATGTAAAAAGTTATTGAAAGTACAACTAGATTTAAATTAAAAAGAACACATCATCACCACGTTTAATATTTTTTCTGTAGCCTAGTTTTGAAAACCATTAGTAGTAATAAACTTTCCTCCCATAAAAGTTCTGCCATTTTAATTTCCAATTAGAACTTGCAAAAGATATATACGTGGCAGTAAAAGTAAAGAAATTAAGTCTCCGACCATGCTGCAGCCTGACACAATGATGCCCCAATGCTCATAAATCAGTTTCTGTTTGTTGTGAGCCTCTTAATTCCACACTGGTAAGAGGTGTAGAGGTATTTGTCTCCCATGAAAACATTCTCCCACACCCTTTGTAATTAAAAGTAATCTTAAATTTCATCTAGTTCCATGAGAAAGAGCTTTCATAGAGTAATTTGAGTTGGACTCCAGAACGATGGAATGCGAGTTGAAAGCTTAATGAATTTACTCTATAAATCTTTTTCTCTGTTTTTCTTGTCAGTTGTATCAGGGCATTACACATATTTTTCCTTACATTGCTAGCTGGGGAATTTTTTAAAGAGAACCTCAGTGCATGTTTTTCTGTGGAACTGCGTCTGCTGAAGTTCAGTTTATGAATACTGGAGCATGATTGCTGCTTTTTGGGATCAGAGCTGAATGCCATTCTTCTAATGAAACACGACTGGGAAAGCTCCTCTTGGTTAAGTGATTTCATGAGTGTAGTTTTAGTTCATTGGCTCTGTAGCATGATAGCACAGCAGAGCTTTGGTTCTGCCTTCAGCAGTGTTATTTATGCTTTGGGATCTGCTGAACGCAGGCTTTGAGCTGCTCTTTCAGCTTCCACAAAATGCTGAAGAATGGAAACCTGCTAAAAGGAGTTGCTGGATAATCTTATTTTCTATAGTTTTTGCTCCTGGAAGTCATGGTGTGAACTCTGTTGTGCTAATAGGTGAGAAAAGATCTTCTGTTCAGGACAAAATGCTCACCAAGCTCCAATCAGTGCTCCTTTAGTGCTCATCTTGCCACGTGCTTTTCCTTAAGGTCTTCAGTATTGCTATTTCACGTTGCCATCACGTGTGTTTCCTTCCAGCTGCACTGGAATTAGCATGAAAATGAGTAAAGGAACAAGGGGAATGATGACAGAACGGAGTGGGGAAGGGGAGCAGAGGGGCGAGGACAAGGAGAAGGTGGGAAAGATTGCCAAAGGAGTTTGGCAATGAGGGCTTTGGAGTGACCTCACCGTTCTCCCACGCAGAGCAATCTTCTGAAACTAGACAGATTTATAAGGATTATGGGAAAGTTTATTTTGTGCTACCTACTGCATTTTATGTGCACAGATCTAAACAGAGCGGAGGTTTCCTTAAACAGTTCTACAAAACATCATTCAGCAGTGGCCAGAAAGATTAAACCAGAAAAGATCATGAGGAATTTGTTTAATACAAGCAAATGTTGAAAGGAAAGGGGGGTTATAGCAGGGGGAGCTGAGGTAGTTACTGGTTTGGAGGGGGAAGGAGGGAGCGCACTTGCCTGCTACCCAGCGGTGTCACAGGGAGTGCCTCTAAGTTCAGGGAGAACAGGAAAGTGAATGAAGGACAGATCGGACATTTCCTGTTACCAAAGCCTCTCTCTTTTCTGGTAGTACCTGCAGGTGTGTGAGGCGAGGGTAAAAATCCATTGCCTTGATCTGGCAGCAGCAGGAACCGTTTGTACCAGTGCAGGTGCGTAATAGTGAGTTAAAGACTGATGCTGAGGTTGAGCTTCCATAAACTCAGATGCTCCCACCTATAGTTCTGCATTCAACTCTGGGGCCCACAACGAAGGAGGAACGTGGAGCTGTTGGAGTGAGTCCAGAGGAGGCCACGGAGATGCTGCGAGGGCTGGAGCAGCTCTGCTCTGGAGCCAGGCTGAGAGAGCTGGGCTGGGGCAGCCTGGAGAGGAGAAGGCTCCTGAAGGGGAGACCTGAGAGCAGCTCCAGTGCCTGAAGGGGCTGCAGGAAACCTGGAGAGGGGCTTTGGACAAGGGGTGTAGGGACAGGCCAAGGGGAATGGCTTTAACTGCCAGAGGGGAGACTGAGATGAGCTCTTAGGCAGAAGCTCTTCCCTGTGAGGGTGCTGAGGCGCTGGCACAGGGTGCCCAGAGAAGCTGTGGCTGCCCCATCCCTGGCAGTGCTCAAGGCCAGGTTGGACACAGGAGCTTGGAGCAAGCTGCTCCAGTGGAAGGTGTCCCTGCCTGTGGCAGGGGTTGGAGCTGGAGGAGCTTTAAGGTCCCTTCCAACACAAACTATTCTTTGTTTCTTGGGGTTTTAGAATTAAAATATGAAGCACTAACTGATAATACATTAAATTCCTGTGTGCCGCTGGCTAAAGCAAATAGAGATGCTTCTTTTATGTTGACAGCTTATGGGGCTAACGCTGAGCTTTGCATTTTTTAATAACACAAAGTGATCATAAATGTTCAAAAAGAAACGTCAAACCCCACAATCATAAAGGGCAATTGTGTGTTTAAACAGAGAGAGCCCCTGTTTTGTGTTGGCCTTTTGTGCCAGTGTTCCTGCTCCTTCAGCTCCGTCGCTCTGAAGGAGATGCAGCATGGATTGCCATCATTATTTCCTTCGTTCATCTTTCAGTGTGGAAGATGTGGTCTGTCACCTGTCATCGCTGGCTTTATTGATTTGGAGAAGCCCAGGGCAAAAAGAAGTGCCTTGGGATTGTGTTCATATCGGTAGGATGCTGCAGTAAGGTCTCTGTAGCCAAAAAACTGTTGAAATAGCACAGGTTTTCCTTACTGCCAGTTCCATATTTCATCCTCAGGAACCTGCTGTTCAGATGGTGAGCAACACAACAGAGATTTACTTTCTTAGCAGACACTGGCCAGGATAAGCTCCCCGTGCTGCACATCTCAGCCATGGCTCTGCCTGGTTCTGCAGGCTCAGCCTAGGACTTGTGACAGGACTGTTGCATCGGTGATGGCTTTTCTTCAGGGGTAGACTTCTCCTGAGTTGCCCCACACAAATGCAAATGTAGAAACCCAACACCTTTGCTGGCTAGTACTAGAAAATGGGCACTTGGGTGCTTTGGCACAAAGTTCTTGCCACATCTAGTCTACCAGTGTTAGCTGAATGTGGTTATGTAGTGGCCAGATCGCTATCACTGGGAAAATTAGGATGTACTTTTGGTTTGTAGACAGGAACTTTACCAAGTAGAGGGTTCTTTAGAACCTTAAACCCCCCCCCCCGCCCCATCCCAAATATATAAGGATGGAATTAAGACAAAACACAGATACTGAGACCAGCAGCCTGGAGAGCTGCTTCTCCATGCAGAGGTGACTGTCACAAATACTCCATTGCTTTTCCCAGGTGTTTTGCCCTGTCAAGCTAAATTCCCTTCCATTTCCACCCAAAAAGGCTGGCCAACCGCATTAAGTTACTGGTTGAACTGAGCAATCCATTTCACAGTAAAGTCCACTCAGATGACCAGCAGCTCAGGGAACCCATAAATAACTTCAGCATCACTCATTCCAAACCCCACATTTAGATTTCTTTCTGGAAAATAAAGCAAGGCAAATTTTGATGATGAATGTAGACATCACATGGAAAGCAATGGGTATAAAGGCTTCTTCATTTTTGACAGGTGCATTGTGCATTCTGGGCTCTCAGCCAAGGCCCATTGTCATCAAATGTTAATAAAATCTGCAAATAATATACAAAGTATTAAATTGTGCTTATTCTTAGAGTAATTTGAGACATAAATGTCTCAAACCCTGCTATATGTTAAGGGTCCTTAAAATGAGGAAAATCAGAACTATGGAGCAGATTAAAAGGCTGTGACAACAAAGGGCATTCAGTGAGGCATCCCCCTGCTTTAGGAGAATTAAGCATTTAATATGTCTTAGCAGTTTTGTTCAGAAGTTGTTCTAATGTAAATAGTTAAATCCACAAGTAAAGGGAAGCAGGCTGGGATGAGAGCATGAGGAATTTCGGGATAGCTGCACACAGAAAGCTACTGCATCTTTTTGACTTTTGGTGCGCTCAGTAACAGGAGACTCTGCTTTAGTAAGTATTCAAAATTAAATAGAGTGGGAAAACAAAATGCAAAGTGTGAAGATACTGTAGAAGCAGCCTTCCTCCCTTTATACCTGATTCTCCTCTATGGTTACTGTGCTAGGAAAACAGTTTGAATCCTGAATAGCAGCATCAGCATAAAGAGAGCACCTCCGAGCTGCTCCGAGCTGTTCAGCCTTCCATTCCCGCTTTATGCAGCCTAAGAGAGGTGGCTGGTCTCTGTTGTGGATGGAGCTAATTCAGAGCTGTTGCCAGCACAGGTCCCATCTTACATCTTTGTCTAGTGCAGGATATCTTTGCTGAGTGGGTGGATTCACAGAATGCAAAGAACTGTCAAATGCAAATGGGGCAGTTCTGGGTTATCCATGTTAGCACAAGAAAGATGATGGTGCATTGCACCCATCCTGTGATGCTGATATGCCCCAGTACCCAGGCTAACAGGCTTCATAGATCTACCAACATGAGAGGCAGGGAAATAAAGAGGGGCTGGCAATGACCTGAGCCTGGATCCTTCCTCTGCTGGGCTGCAGCCATTGTCCCCTCTCCTGCTGTTCCCGCTCTGCTGGCATCTGCTGCCCCTTTAAACACAGGCCTTCCTTAAGAATGTAATTGTTTTACTGTCTATCCCCTTTGCAAAGCAGAAATATAGCAACCAAAACTCTTCCTCCTCAAGAATGTGCCTTGCCAATGGCCTTTGTCAGGGCCAGGTTGTTATCAGTATAATGCTTGATGTTTACTTTTCAGTGCCAGTAAATAAATCTCTGTCCCGCTTGACCCTTCGCTCTCCAGCCTCCCCCGAGCTGAAAACAAGAATGCTGTTCTGGATACAATCAACCCTTTTGGTTCAAGTCCTGCTTTTCAGGATCCGAGTCTGAAACTGGTGGTCTCTGAGTCTCTTAATGCCATTAAAGCTCAGATTTCAAAGATGTGTGCCTTGGAGCTTTTGGGTTTGATTTAAAGATAAGCCACTCAGGCTATGTTGATCAAGGGAGTGTCTTTATGTGAATTTTCCTTTTCAAATAAATCCAGGCCAAGATTTATCGGATCCTTCTAAAGGCATTTGTTACTGGGAGACATTCCTGCCTGCTTCCAGCTCTTCTTTTTAATTCCTTTAAGGGAAGATCCTGAACTGGCCCTTTTCTTTCTCACAGTGTCAGAAGCTCTCACTGGATTGCAGGCAGTTCATAAAATGATGACATGCCCTTGTATGCTGAGGGCTTTGTGTGATTTGTGAACCCTCCGTGACCATTCCTCATTTTCGTTCTTCTTTTTTTTCCTTCCTTATTATTTATGGGAGTCTTTCTACATCCAGCAAAGCAGGGAAAACAGACAGGGAAGTGGGAAGTAGTGGTGATGAAGGGCTTCTCACCTACTGGCATCATGAAATCCATGGAGGTGGCTCACCAAAACGCCACTAGCAATGCTCCTCCTCCCCCTGCAGATATAAAGGTGTCACCTTTGAGCAGCTGTAAGCAACTTCTGAACTGGTTTCAGCAGCACTGGGATTGGGAAATTTTGTGTTAAACGTTTCAGACATTTATTGTCAGGGGTTTGTGCCGTGCACTGTTCACAGTTACTGGTTACTGGTACTCTTCCTCATAAATCTGCACAAAATCAAAGTCAGGCCTTTCAGAACAGCAGCAAATTCTGCTATTTTGGTAGAAATGGGGCTTCAGTGCTCCGGAGATTGTCTGCATGTTTGGCTGTAAAAACAATTCCAGGTGTAGGTGATAGCAAGGGGCAGCGAAAGGAGCTCTGAGTACCTTAGATCTCAAGGCAAAGATGTTGCTCCTGGGCTGTTGTCGCATGGACGGGCCTGAATTCATTTTCTTTTCTCATTATTCGCCCTAGGCTTCTTTTTTCTATTCCCTTGGTTTTGCACTCAGTTGGGTTTATGCTGCTGGTTTGCATTCTTTCATATTTAAAACACTTCATAAATCCACGTAAGGGCCATTTCCTTTGCAGAGAGTTCCGAGTGTTTTATGTATTTTGTATGTATTTAATAGTGACAAAGTGGAAAAACAAAACACAACCTTATGCTTTTTTTTCTTTTCACTTTGCATATGGGCTGAAAGGACTGGTCCAAACCGCAGGCACGGGCAGTTTGGGGTACATTGTGGGGATTTGTGGGAGGGCAGCTGGTGCCCACACTGATGTACCACAGCTCCTCTGCAGGGAGGGACTTCTGGAAGTGGTATAACCATGAGGTCCTGGTCTTCCCAGGTGGAATCACCAGCTCTCCATTGCCCCTTTCGCAGCTGCATTGAATCACAGCATCCTCATCCTGACAGCTGTCCAGGCATCCTTGATGTTCCATCTTCTGAAGCTCCATCCCTGCTTGAGCAGAGCACAGCTTTTCTCTCCCAGGCATCTTGCACTGGTAACTGCTGACTGGTTACCTAGCAGTGCTCCTGAACCCGGAGAGTAGGAGGGCGCAGGTCTGACAATGCTCCTGTTGTAGTCCCTGATGCTTCCAGTTCCACTGGGAATACCTGAGGAGGCTTTCCCTGCAAACACAGAGCAGGTGCATTGACAGAACAGCTAAAGAGAGACACAAAAGGATTTCTGTCTTTGGGAGTCTACAGAGATTACAGCCAGGCAACACGGAACACTTGGGCTAGATGTTCCTGGAAGGAATCCCCTCCCTGAGTCTCCCATCAGAGGAAATGCTGCTTTCCACCTCTTTTTTTAACATCTCTTGCTGAAGCTGCTGGAGCAGGGGATGAGGTTGCAGAGCACTGAGAGCAATGTGGGCAGTCATCTTCTCCTCGGGGCCAGGGAAGGACAGCGATACAATGGGCGATAGAGACTTTCCCATCCCTAAACCCCAGATAAACATCCAGCTTGATCTCATCCCCTTTCCCTTCTGTCTGCTTCCAGCCCCAAGACCTTCACCCAGACCCAAATTAGATACTGTTTTCTAGAACAATGTCTGATTTCAGGATAACATTTCTGAGCAATACTGAGGTTACCTTTCATGAGAAACTCTTCCAGTATGTCATTACCCTCACAGCTACAAGATTACATCTTAATTTAAGGTCGAATACGTCTAGTTGCAAGTTCCAGTCATTAGATCTCATTAAGCAAGGTTGAAAAGTCCCCCACTATCAGATCCCTTTTTGAAGTTCCTCTGTGGAGTAATAAAATCATCTCTTCATTTTTGGGAGCCAGTCTTTGGAGAGAGGCTTAAACGTAGCACTGAGCAGAATAAAGAGAAGTTTAAATTGGCAGAGAAACCAAGCAAAAAAAACCCAGCCCCAAAGCCCATCCCTTCCCTTCCCTCCAAGAACTTTAAGGAACTGAATTAAAAATGAAAGCTGGGAAATTTCAGGTTTGTGGTTGCATCCACCCACCTCACTGTCTGCGCTGCAGCTGCAGGAGATACCGAGAGGTCGCCCAAGCGGTGGGGTTTACATCTACCACCTAAAACCTGCAGTAGTCTTATCTCACATGCAATGCGCACTGACTTCTGGTGGGGAGAGCAGCTCAGGAGCATTTCCTCGGGTTTGT
This sequence comes from Myiopsitta monachus, assembly GCA_017639245.1. Taxonomy (NCBI): domain Eukaryota; kingdom Metazoa; phylum Chordata; class Aves; order Psittaciformes; family Psittacidae; genus Myiopsitta; species Myiopsitta monachus. Next base: position 2,169,737 of record CM029921.1, on the reverse strand, counting down.
GGGTTGAAGCTGGATGGCTGATGTTAATTTCAAATAGATCTTTGTGGTTTAATAGGTCTCCATTTGCGGTGTGCTTATCTGAAGAACACAATTCTGTCTCTTCAGGAAGACAGAGAATGGGAAAACAAAGCCTCTTCCGAAAGTGCTGTACTGAAAAAGCTCTCAGCCAGCACACCAGCTTCAGACCCCTCTGCCATGGGTTAACCTGTGATCCTTCACAGCCAGAGCAGGGGTTCTTCACTCCGGTCCCTTGGTTGGATTCCAGCTTGGATAATTACCCTCGGCCCACTTAAGTTTCTTCCTGCAGTTTCAACTGAGTGTTATTTTTTGCTTCCTCCTTTGAAAAGCAACCCATAGTTAACATAATTGGCACAGGGGTGGCAGCAGTGGTGGAGAAAGCGATCCGTGTATCTACTAGAAGGTATTATTTAATATAATTAACTGGAGCGTGGATCTGCTGCCTCCCTCTATGGATTCAGCTCCCAGCTCAGATCCAAGCTCTCTCCTCCTCATTTTAAAGTTGGTTCTTCAGGCACTGGAGCAGTTTTTGACTGTACAGGTCTGATCCTGTGTTCTGCTCAGCAGCCTCAGCTCCCATTGAAATGAATGAGAACTGAGAGAGTTCAGCATCTCCCAGAAGTACGGATTAGAATGGGAAATGAGTTGAGGATATGGTTTTTGGATCAGCATTTGGTTCATGACTCTGGGGTTAAGGGCTTAAAATAATTTTGGTATGAGCAGGCTTAGAGTTTAGCTACCTTTGAGCTAAATATCTGCAAACATGCCTTACAGCAGGAATGAAAGCCTCCATCCAAGTCGGCCTGTCTCAGGGCTTGACCACAAGTGGAAGTTGTCTGAAATAACCTCTCAGTAGTGGTTCTCACACGGACGGTCACTCCGAAGTGAGTCACGGTGGTCCAGCAGCAGCATTTGTGCTCACACCAAGTTCATTTCCAGAATAAGGCCCCATGTGTCCAATTACTCCATTTGGTTTTCATTTCTCTTTCCATCTGGCCTGATGTGCCAGTGCCACTGTGGCAGCCTGGTCTAGTGGGAGGTATCCCTGCCTGTAGCAGGCATTTGGAACTAGATGAGCTTTAAGGGCCCTTCCAACCCAAACCATTCCATGATTCTGTGATTTCACCTGTAGGTAGCAACAGAATGACCAGAGTGAAAAAGTCCTGCTGGTACTGATACAAATGGTGCTTAATCTTAATTTCCATCATTTCCTCTTAATAACTTACACGGAATTCGTTAAAGCCCCTGGTACGTCCGAGGCTGAGAGTGGCAGCTTCTATATTCATTTGTCTGTCTGGAGTAACATTATTGCTAACCAGTGGAATGTTCCTCCTAATAACCAGGCTCACAGAAGAGTCAAGGAGAGTGATAACAATGATAACATTAATACTCTGACTCGATCAGTGAGCTAAAAATACGCAGCTCAGCATGAGCAGTGCAGGACCTGAGGAGAGCGATCATCAGGAGATGCCACCCACAGATCTGCATGGAGTGAGCAAGCCCCAGAGGGGGAGGAGGTTCTGTTTTGATATACATCCAAGAGTTGCTCTAGAAACAAGGCTAATAACAGTCTTCTGGGGATGGGCTTTTACTTGTGATGTCTTTGGTTCTCGCTGGCATTTCACACAGAACCAGGAAATGGAGAGAGGTGCACCCAACATCAAAAAGCTTTCAACTAGGCATTTTTGCCTAATATCCTAAGGAAATGAGTCTTGTATGATCACACTGCCTCTGGGGGTGTATGTGTGTGTCTAATAGCTTTTGAATTCGCTGGCCAATTCCAACCAGATTGAGCAAAAGGGTGAAGATCTCAAAGAGAGATGTGTTCCTACAAGCTTGGGGAAAACAGGTGGCAGGGAATGAATGGGAGAGCCTCTGTTAGCACCATACTGAGGGAGGAGGCCAAGCAGCTCGCTTTTTATTAAACATCAGAGATTCACATGGGGAGAAGGGGGTGGAGAAAGATTGGGAGTCAGACAAGTGGAAAATGAGCCTTTGTTAGTTTGTTTATCATGGATGCGCTTTGTGAAACCCCAGAAATGATGACTTATTCATACTTGCTGCACCATGTGCTTTCCAGGGAATAGGAGCTCTGTGAAGTCGGGTCGTAGGACTTCCCTTTTGGTCAACATCTCTGTGGGAAGAGGTAGCTGCTTTGAGGGAGCCACACTCCCTGTGGGGAGCCAACCAGCACCCTCACACCTGCCCCAGGCCCTCCCTACACTGATTGTACAGGATGATGTCCTTGCATAAGGACCGCAGGGAACTGTCTTGCCTTTCTGGAGAAGAAGCAGAGGAGAACATCATGATGGTAGAAGTACTTGCGGTCATTAGGGGTATTGGATCTAACTGCGCCCTCACAGATATCAATGCCCAGAGTTCCACTCTTTTCTTCTTCTGTTTCAAGCAGCCGTTGTATCCTTCCTCACATCCCAGCCTAAAAACCTGTATTTATTGTTGTAAGCTACTAAAGAACTGGGCTCACCTGGAGACTTGGCACCTATCCTTGGCAGTGTTCAAAGCCAGGCTGGATGGGGCATGGAGCAGCCTGCTCTAGTGGAAGGTGTCCCTATCCGTGTCAGCAGGTTGGAACTGGATGAGCTTTAAGGTCCTTTCCAACCCAAACCAGTCTGTGATTCTATGATTCTATTCAGTAGTACCTACTCCTTTATAACTTCACAAAAGCATGGCAAGGGTTAAATAATGGTTGAAAATGCACTGCTGATCAGTCCATTCTGTTGCTGTTCTTGTTTAAAGCAGTCTCCTTCACCACTAAGCTGTGCACGAATGAATGTCATGTGAGATTCCCCAAATAACCTTCTGGGACAGCAAAGTTGGTTGTCAAAGGCTTTAAGTAGTAAGATCAATTTTTAGTCCTTGCTATGCTGCCTCTGGGGGGATGGAGCCCTTTAATGGTAGAAGAACATATGGAATTTTAAAGGGCCCAAAGGCTTTTTGAATTATATTTATAGAGACTGAGCTGGTTTGAGCACAAATGTTTGATTCTAATGATCTGTCTGGCTGTGTTACTAATAAAGCTTTATATGCAGAATTTAGCAAGGACCCCTAAGCTAACACTCTTCCTGCTGGGAAAGTCCTCTGGAACATTTACAGACCCTCACAAGTTTGCTTAGTCTCCCAGCCTCAGTAAATCTTGTTGGACTAAAACTGATGGGGACTTGCTGAAGGGATTTACCATTCGACAGAAGAAGGTCATGGAAACTCTTTATTACTGTCTGGGTGACTGCCTGTTCCCCAGCTTCCTCTGCTAAGTCTAGAGAGCAATTTATTTAGTAGATGGAGCCCACCACCCTGTTCAAGGATGTCCCTTGCTGTTCATGGAAGGAAGGAAGGCAGGCTACAGCAGCAGCACTCTGGCCACTGAAGTGTTTTATTTCATGCTGAGCCTGTGGAAGGACTGCATGAGCCTGTTCCTGGGGGCACTTTCCTCCTCTTCGTATGTGGTTCAGCAGTCTGGGAGTGCTCTGCTTTCAAACCCCCTCTTGCCTATTGGGATGTTGGGGTGCTGCTTGCTGTGGACTTCCCAGCAGCTCCATAGCAGTGATCCAGATAGGGAGGCTGTTCAGCCATCTCTGGTGTGGGGTGTAAGAACCACATCAGAACCTGCACGCAGACAAGAACCTACCCAGCGTGGAGCTACAAAACGACTTGGTTTGAGTGGCTATTTTTGTTTTTAACTTTGGGTCTTTGGAAGATTGGGTGGCTTGGTTGGTTTTACATACCCAGGTTGCTTCACAGGCCCAAGTAGCGTGAGGCCACATGGAGCCATCACCCAGCTGAGGCAGCCCATACCTCCCATGGCAGGAAAGGAGAGTTGAAATAAGAGGAAGAGCTGTGGAGGGCAGAGGGGTCACTCAAGCCAGCTTGGCCATAGTACACACAGCTGAGTACTCAGCAGACCACTGGGACTGCCTTGGGGGATGTGCTTGAAATGGTGAGGAATGGGTAGGAAATCCTGCTTTTATCCATACCTGGTTTTGGAAGTACTGAAATATTTCCTGGTTGGCTCTGCATCTTCTTAGAGCAAAGATCTTTCACACCGGCCCAACATGAAATAAAACCATATAATTATAACATATATATATATAACCCATTGCCAGTGTGCTTGGTCATGCTGGGAAGAGCAGTTTCATTCAGAAGCATAGCGGTGCAGTGCTTTGGACACCAAAGTGTAAAGCCCTAGGTTAAAAAATAATAGTGCTGGCAAAGTGACTGTCAAATGTAGTTTGCATTTTACTGGCTTGACTAATCCAGCTGCTCTCCTGAGAACTGCTTTAATGAGCTTCCCTGGCTTAGTGCTACAATGGGGAGATTTCAGAGCCTGCCTTTTCCTTAGAGGAAAAATATTTGTCGCGGAATATTAGATGGGCCCATTCGGATTCAACTTGCACTGAGCCCTGTGCTAAAATCACAGGCGTGCTTCAGCCACAGAGCTGACTTCCGTGTATGTGCATACACACGGGGACACATTGGACTCCATTCACTTCTGGGGCAGCCCCCTTTTTTTTCCTCTTTAATAAATGAGAAGTTAAACACTGAAAATGATGGTTATGACAGAGTGGGTGGGATTCCCTGAGGGAAAATGGAGCAGGAAGGTTGGATTTCTCCTCTGAGTCTTAACAGATATGGCATTCACACTTGTTAGTGTTTGAAAATTAGTAATGAACAATGTTAATGTGGCTGAACAATCCACTGTCAGTGCTGTTGGCCACATGCAAGGAAGGAGTTCTGAAAAGCACAGGTGGGTCAGAGCCTGTGGTCTCAACCCTTCAAGCTGCAAAACAATTCAGCCTTGATATGCAAAGCACTTAGGTGCATAATTAATGCTGATTATCTTGTATAATCACATCTATATCAATGAAACTACTCGCTAGCCTGAAGTTAAGTGTAGACTTCAATTCTTCCCTGGATTAAGCAGTGATGTGCAAGACCCTGGAGCTGATGCCTCAGTGCCTGTAGTAGCTCATGCTGTCAGACTCGTCACATGTTCTAATTGTGGAGCCTCAGTAGTGTTAATCACACAGGTGGGGTGACGTGCTTGTTCCATTGAAGTCAAAATCCAGGGTTTTCTTCCCTCTAAAAGAGATCACAAGGAATAGCTGTTGACAGGATATGTTCTTCTCCAGGATACCTGCACTGAGAAATCAACCAGTGAGCCTTAAAGGGAAAACAAAATGCAGCGTTGTTTCTATTCTGCTCTCTGTGTTTGTCACAAAAGATCACGACTGTTTTCCGCTTGAAGTAGTGAACAAGTGTGGAAAGGACCGTGGCAATTGCCATCTGCTGCCTCTTTTCTCTATTTCAAATCAAATAATTCTAACAAGGTATTTATTAGGGAAAAAAAAGGCAAGAATAAAAAGGAAGAGCCCTAGGAAGTGCTGAAGGTGGCAGTGAGGTGTAATAGGAACAATGTCACCTGTTTCTATTAAATGCCTTTTCGATAAGAGAACTCTTTTTGGGGGTGTTTCAGCTGTCTGTAATAGGCCAGAGTAATCTCTCCACACAGACTCATCTGAGAAAATTCATACCTCTGTGTAAAACAGTTTATTCCCTCTCATCCAGGAAACAAGGGTGGAGCGTACAGAAAAAGCACATCTATAAATCATGGCTTTGATGCCAGTTTAATGAGATCTGAGTTATGAATCATGTGTTAGCATGAGAAGGCTGTGACTTCCATTATCACAACTGACCAATATCTGGGTTTGCATTACCCAGTCTCATCCCATTAGCACGTTTTAAATTAAAACGTTGTGCATCTGAAAACATCACACGTTGAGGTTCCTTTGAAATACCTGTTACAACAGGCATTTGAGGAGGAACCAAAAGGCTTAACGTGCGTTGCCTTTTGTGTTAAGGCATTGATGGTAGTAGGAGATTTAGTCTCTGGGGGTCTAGAGTGCTTCTTGGTTGCAAATGAGTGGTTGAGGGAAGGGTAAAGTAAGTAAATATTTCATCTCTTACATTTCTCATACAGGCATGCTTGGAATCCTTCCTCATCAATAGAGGTTTTGCTGCATGTTGGCAGTGTCCCTCAGGCAATGCACAAGATTAATACTACTCCCTATCTAATTACAGGTTTACTGACGGATATTACTAAGGCCCCAGCAATGCAAGTTCCTTACGTTGCACTTTTCCCCCTGTCTAGAGCTTACAGAAAGAAAAAGAGGGAAAATAGTGAGGTATAAAGGCATTGAGTCAAATTCTATTGCTGCACTAATACATTGGAGCAAATACCTTGCTCCTCAAGCAGCATAAGTTTAGAGGTAGCTTGTTTCTAAGCAAAACAACGGTGTTTATGTGATAACTAGATGTTTTGTAGTCCGGAGGTAATGTTAGGGAGAAGCAAAAGGAGTTTTCCTCAGCAGCCCATGCTCAGTGGCAAATGGCTTTTATCAGATCATGTCTAATCAGGAATTCTTATGGGCAGAATTTTATCCCATGCTGTAGCTGGACCTTTTCTTATTTTGCTTAAGAACTGGGAAAACAATTCGGGAATGAAACAAACAGCCCTTTCCCCATTTAGATATCAAAACTGGGGATAGGAAAACACCATCTCTGTTCAGATTCTAGTGATTAAAGCAGGAGCTGTAATGTGATTTTGAGCCATGGGATGCTCTCAATTCCAAGTGTTAGATCCCAGGGAATGACCAGGGGAGAACAGAATACACAGCTTTAGTGTGATTTGACTTTTCCATCCTGAAGCATTGTGATCACGCTGTCTTTATGATCCATTATCTGCTTTATTTCAAGAGTCTCTACAGCCCTGTGTACAGGCAGCTTTGTTCCAGCCGTTGTTGTGATGGTGTGTGAGTATTCCCTTCTGGGTGCATGTTGGTTGGGAATTTAAACACTACCAAGTCTCAGGAGGTGGTTTTCTTTCTAGGAAGTAGCTTTTTTCTGACAACGTGTCATGAAACAGTGACTCAAGAGTCCTTCCCACATGAAAAGGGTCCCAGAGGAACTCCTAATTGTTGCGGAAGTGCTGATTTCAGGTTCCAGGGTAATTTCCATGGGCTGGTTTCATGGAATTAATTTTCATTTTATGTATTTTCTTGCATAATTAATTGGCTTGAGGCAATTAGTGGAATATAGCGCTCCCTTTATAAGAACTAGGATGGTAACAGAAGTTTCAGCTTAGAACGGTGTTTTATTGGACATGATTGTGATTTGGAGCAGGGTGCTCCAAGCCCCTGTGTCCAACCTGGCCTTGAACACTGCCAGGGATGGGGCAGCCGCAGTTTCTCTGGGCACCCTGTGCCAGCACCTCAGCACCCTCATAGTAAATGGTGTGAAATGGTGTTTGTACATCAGGACAGCTGTGCCCGGGTGTTAGGTTAGAGGATTCTCTGTCCTCACGCCATAGCTTGTCTGTAAGGCTGCCTGGTGCAGGCAAGGGAAGGAGGCTCTGTGCAGGCTGTTACTAGGCAGAAAAAATCTGTACCTCCATGTGCACCAGGGCAAAGAAAGCAGTTGCCTTGGACCCTTATTCTGAGAGTTTGAAGCAGGTTTCTAATCATATTCCTCCTAATCATCAGCGTGTCTTCTGCTGGGAAGGGTCCCCACGAGGTACAAAGACCCATGCTTCTTGCTGTGACAGGGACCCTGCCCAAGGACCCTTCCAGCTCTCCCAGCTCTGCTGCTCCAGTCACCATCTCAGAAGAGCTGGGAGCCTTGCTCCGCTGGGCTTCTCACTTACTTTGTGCCTCTCCTTTATGCGTGTTGTCTTCTAATAATCCCTTCCCTATGAATTCATTGCCTACAGCACAGACATTAGATAAATAAAGCTAACGTGGGCCCAGAGCCAGACTGGATTGCATAAATATACTGAAATCTTGAGTAGTTAGGCTTTACTTGCTGAGACAGTTTAAGTACTGCCTGTTACTGGTGCAGGGTTTCCTGACAACCGGAGGAGACTGAAGCAGGAGGGGCAGGAGGAGGGAGGGGTATGATGGATGGTGCGGTGCTGCTCAGGGGTGTTCCTGTTTGACTCCATGTCAGTCTTTTCAACAGCTAAGCAGAGCGTTTCCTTCTCCCCAGTTACATCTGTGGATGCAGAGTGACACTGAGTTTTTTGGTTTCTAAAGAAATAGAGATGGAAGGTAGCAGGAGGGAATCACAGCAAGGTAACGCTGCCTTTTCCATGGGTACTCATGCCACTTATTTTGGAGGCACCTCAGTTTAGGATTTAAACAAGGGACAGGGATGAAAGAGTGTGAAGGGAAGAATTAAACTGCCTGACACCACAGCCCGCAGCTGTCTGGGCTGAAGATGGGGAAACCTGTTTGTCTGGCTTTGGCTGCGTGAGGAGGAAGGTAAAGAGGTTCAGAGGTGCCTCTTTTAGTAAAACCCTCACACATGTCACAGGTCATGTGTGAGGGGAGAGCACCACTTGCTGCAGTGTGTGATGCCTTCTTCCCCTCCCGCCAAGGACTGCAGGTGGATTCTCTTCCCAGTTTTTCTCAGTCACTTCACCAACACATGAATGATTGGGAAATATGGAAGACATGGCTCCAGATTTTCCTGGCTTTCCAGAGTTAGCACCATGGGTATTCTTTTCATTTCAGATGTCTGCCATCATTAAAGTTACTGTGTTCTCAGATGTTATTACATTAATACATCATCCAGGCTCCAAGGCTTTTGGTGATATATGTGATACATTTGTGTCTGACTCCAGAAACCCTGCTGCTCCAGCGACACATCACTCAGCATCACACCACCACTTCAGATCAGAGGCTGGTGGGCTCAGTTGCTGGGGGCCAGCCCTTCTGTTGGTGGAAGCTGGCAAAGCCCCTTTGTGAGGGGATGCAGCCATTTACACCAGGTGAGGATGAAGCCCTCGGAGTCCTTCGTGTTCGGTAACATGAGAACCTGCTTCAAAAGAAAACAAACCAACCTGGCTATCTTGCAGCACTGGGCAGCCTGAACCCATTAGCCCAGCGGGCAGGGTTTGCTGGGACAAGTGCTATTCTGGGCAGCTCACTCGCGTGCCTTGAAACTCCCAGCTGAAACTCACATCAAGGAATTCAGATCTGACCAGGCTCATTTGGCGTCGGGCTCCTTTCCAGCCTGTTTTCAGCTCCTATATGTTTAGGCAGAGTTGTTTGGAAACATTTGAATGGTGCTGAACCTAAATGTCCTCCCCAGAAAGGATATTGATGACCTGGCACCTTTTTAAAGAGCTTTGTGCTGTGTTACTTTGCTGATCCCTGCGTTTCTGTAACAAGGCTCTCTGTTGCCAGTGGACCGTGGTTCTGTAAAACATTCTGAAATGCCAATAAATTCAGAGACACGATTTGGGAGCTGTCAGCTGGAATTTGCTAGTTGAGGTTGAACGAGCTGGGCATATCTGCTTACTCCTGTTCTGTTTGCCTAGGTGTAGCAAGAGTGATGCAGTTAGCATGGCTGGGGGTTTTCCTGCAAAACTTCGGGAAGGTGAATCCATGAGAAACCATGCCAAGTTTGTCTCCCCATCCTGACACATGGGGGTCATTTTATGTCATGTTGTAGGAAGATTGTAGGTGGCCCTAAGGACTCTTCCGTGGAGCTGGTTGGAAATAGCATTCTTCAGATGCACACAAAAGTGGCTGTTTCACTCTTTTTACTTGTTGATTGGCTTCCAGCTGAAACATAAACCTGAGCTTGTGAGCTCTGGAGGGCATTAAGGATCTCTGACAGCTTCTTGCAAATGGAGGGGTATTAAACCCAAAAGCTTGGCTAAATTCCAGATGAAGGAATCTTATGCTGAAACTTTAAGTTTCTCTTATACTTAAGGGAGTTTAAGATATTTTGCACTTCTTAGATCTCACATGATTGTAAGTGACTTGCCCAGGTCACACAGGAAATCTGCTGGGGAAAAGACATCTCAGCTTTCCTGACTTCCCGGAGAGCTTCTGGCCAGATGAAGGGATGTGCTGCATGAGGATGGGATGAGGTTTGTAGCAAGTAATTCCCAGAACAGCCCTGAGCTCCAGGGTCCTCAGGGGAACCTGTGGGAGTCTCCAGAGGTGGAAGAGGTGTGAGCCTCCCCATCTTCCAAAGAGGAAACAGAACACCCCATCCTCTTTTATCAGGCTGCCTGTTGTCATGGAACTTGAAGAATTTCGGATTTCTGAGGCTGAGGTTGGCCATTATGGAACGTAAACCTGGGAATGGAACCAGGTTAAATAGGAAACCATGGTGCAGTGGCACAGGGGCAGAGGTGACCTGCTGCTGCATCCACCAAGTTGAGCAGGAGTTGGAGCAGGGACAAGGAGGATTCCCAGCAATGTTTGTGGTCAGCCACTCCTGAAGAGCGGATATAGCTTTGTCCATGGGGATATAGGATGAGAGCAGCGTGTCTTTTCCTAAGGGAATGTCACCCATTCTCGGATATTGGCAGACACTGGTGGGACCTTCTTGAAAGTCCTGATGGTACTTGGGAAAAGAGCCTCTGGTTGTAGTGCTGTGATGTGCCGTGGATTTTCACCCTGGCATCTAGCTCATCTCGTGTAAGGAAATGCATGGTTTGGCTAAGGACAAAATCCCCAGAGCCCTAAAATCCAGCAGTGCTGCCTATGACACATCTGCTTGACTGATCCAAGTCACACTGCTGCTGTGTTTGGATCTGCAAGCTTTAATAAGCAGGCATCTTGTGCATGTCTTGGCCTTGGAGCAGGGGAGCAGACGCAGCTAGGAAAGATGGGCCAGAAAGCTCCCTGTGGTGTGGGAGTTTGTGCAGCTCTGAGAGCATCCATGGGCACGATGGTGTCTATAAGCTTCATACCTCTGCAAGCTTTGTTAGCAGCTCTGTGAATTGCTTTGATTTGTAAAGTGAGGGGCTCAGTAAAGCACTTTGCAGGAGAAGAAACGTAGATGAAAACCAGACCTTGATGAAGTGTCTCATTAACTAAAAAGGCAGCAATTTCTGGCATTAACCAACTCCCCCCACCTATATAAGGCTGGTTATAATGTCTTGGCAAATACACAATAAACATGATCAGAGCACACCTTGGAGCAGATTCAGGATTCAGGTTTGTGCTGCATGGGCTTTAGAGGGGTGTAATTCCACTGATACCAAGCTGGGACGGTGCAGAAGGGGATCAGGGCTCCGGCTCTTCTCCCCTGCCTTGCTCAACATTGCCCTTTTTTCTTCTCATGCGCTGAGCTCACCCTGAAGAAAATAGAAACAGGATCAACTTGAACCTGTGCAAGAAAATAGCCCCTTCCAAGGGTAGTAGAGCTCAGGGCGGCAGGATCCATCAGCAAAGAGCATCAGTCTTCACTTCCAACTTGACTTCAGTCACTTGGTAGAACAAATTCAGTGTGATCAAAACTGACCTGTTTGAGTTTTGCAGTGGCAAAGGTGGCTGGAGCTGACGTCTAATGAAAGACACTGGCATTCTCTTTGTTTTCTGCTAACAGAAAGGAAAACAGAAGAGCCCCATATCATCCATCTGACCAAGACTGTAATTACCACACCCAGAAATTATTTCTTATTTAATGAAATGTCTCTTTAGGCTGAACAAAGGAATTTTCAGAGAGGAGAGCACTGAAGGGTGGGACGGAGAACACAGGCAAGAACAGTTCAATTACAGGGAATAAAATCCTCTTGACATCATGACGCAGTTTGTGGGAGATCTCATTAGAAACCTTGCCAGGCCAGAGCAATGTCTGCTTTTCTATACACATCTTCTGTGTCTATTTATACTGAGAACCACTATCTATAGTTCTCAAGAGGCATGAGGGACATGCAGCTCATTCCTCCATGCAAGTTTCTAAAGGGATCTGCTTTCTTTTCTACCACCAAATTGCCAGATGAATTCTCCATGCAGGGGTGCTGCCAAGCCTGGGAACACCCTCCTGCATCCAAAGGGAAAATGTCTGTGGATGAGTCGCTCTGGTGGCTCCCTCCTTCTGGTGGAAAGGAGGGCTGGAAATAAGGAGCAGTCAGTCCTTTAGAGGTGTTTTCCTCCCCCTGTGACTACATGGATGGATTGATGTCAGCCAAGAGGAGACACCCCAGGGATGGATGGATGGATGGATGGAAGGAAGATCTGCCGCCTCTTTGGCAGTGGCTGAAGGAGGTAGGCAGGAGCCACAGGGTTCCTGTAGGAGGTGCTAGCCGTGGTTGGGACCACTGGCCTTGGTGTGTGATGGAGGTTGATTGCCCCTCATTATGGTGGTGGAGAAGCTTTACCCAACTTGAAGTGTATCTCCTCATCTTCCAAGCCTCTTGGCTGCACTGCCTTTGAGAAGTGAGGCAAATGCTGTGGTTTTCCTTCCAGGGACACACTTACTGCATTAAAAAAAATATTTCTTTTCTTTTTTCCTTTTTCTTTCTTTGCTTTTTTATTTAAATTCCTTGTTTTTATTTCAGTTCCTCTTTTGGAGAACAGTGCTGCTGGTGTATCCTTTTATTGCTTGGATTAGATGACTACTGTGCACTGTAGCATACAGTAAAGGCAGGCTGTGTAGGAAATAACAGTGGATTTAACCTCTAGCACTGCTATAAAAGCAGCCTCAGTAAAATGTGAGGTAAATAATGCAGCTGTGGAAGTTACCATTCTGCAGCTTATGCTGGTGGGGAAAAAAATCCCTATGTAAGACTCTTAGTCTTTGGTGTTACATTTCATGGGCAGGTTCAGGGGTAGGGATCATTCTAAATGCCTAACGAAAGGGGCACCAAAACCAGAGATTATCAGATCAGGTCATAACCAGTTGAGTGAGCAAAGAGCAAGAAAAGGGACAAGTCCAGAGCCCAACTACGAGCAACAGCAGAGACCTAAGTCCTGGTGACCTGGAGCCAGGCAAAACTGCGCATCCTTTGAGGAGGTGAATGCTGTAGAAGTGTGGTTTGGTGGAGACAGAACAACTCCTGGTGTTCCTGAAGGCCCAGGTGGCCCATCAGGCACTCCCTTTCCAGTTGATTTGGTCTTCACAAAGTCTTGGCTTCACATCTCATTGAAGTGGGACAGTTTGGTGGCTTGGGCCGGTATTCTGTGGTGCTTTGGGGATTGTTGCTAATACCAAAAGGCAGGTTGTGACAAAAAAGCGACACTGCTAACTCCAGCAGTCAAAAGGCAAGAGCCCTTTAGAGCTGCCACAGCTGAAATGGCAGCTCTGGGCCTGTGTCATCAAAGCTCATCAATATAGGCAGGAAAACGGGCAATCCTGGAATACCACCATATTCCTGATGAGGTTCAGGAAACTGCTGCAATGTATGGGTAAAGCAGCAGATGCTGAACTGCCGCTGCCCTCAGGCCAGTTTGAGAAGCTCTTTGCTCTCGTTGCATGCTGGCAATCACCCCAACATAATTAAGTAGTTTATTCTGTCATGTTTTGATAAATTCCAACCTTCCCCCGCTGGCTCACCTTGTGAAGGCTTGGTCCATAGGCTGCCTAATGTTTGTGGGATACGGGGATTTGTTTCTGCTGTTCATTCATTCTTTCAAATGGAGTGCACTTAGGAAGGAAAAATATTGATGGAAAACTAAATAGCGACTTTCTCACAGAGGGCTGCAGTGCGTCCTGCCTGGAATCCCGAGGCACTCTCAGCCAAGTGTTTCTAGGCTTGTGAAATCAGTTTTCCTGCTCCGCACTGATGAACCAAACCTGTTTGCAGTTTCAAGCTGATACCCAGGTGCAGCACACTGCTGTGAAAAAAGCATAACATGACCTTAGCACAATTCTGCTTTGGTTTTGGTAATGGCTCTTTGGCATTTGTTAGCCAAAGCAAATGCAAATAACATGCTGGAATGATTAAAGTATTCAGCCTTTGCCTTAGCTAATGTTTTGACTCTGCAAAGTTGGTATAACTTGCACTTGATTCTCAATCAGAAACAGTTTCTAGCAGCAATTCTGGCCTGAAGAGCACCAAAAATGAGTGGGAACTGAATGTCCCATTGCTTCCAGGCTGCAGTTAGTGGGAGCCAGGCCTTGGGGTGCAGTCCTGGAGGTGACCAAGGGGGATATTTACTCAACTGTAATTAACTTAATCAGCCACTGGGTATCAGTATTGTCTCACATCAATATATAAAAAAGGGTATTTTTATGGGGCTGAACAACTTGACTGTTAAAGAGGCATTGGTGAGGACTGAAGCCAGAGCTGCTCCACAGGTCTGTGAGTGTGATGGTCAGAGGAGGAATTGCCTTCAGCTTCTACATACCTGTATAGTAAACCTGCTCCCAAAGCACCACTCCGCAAAGCCTTGTGTCCATGCGACCAAGAGAGAGGTGAGTGGCAGCACATGATATTTGCCACCCAGGGCAATGCTCTGCTAATGCTCCTGTCCAACAGCAGACCCCGGCAAGCTGGGCATGCTGCAGGGTGGGATGAGTTCTGCCTCTCGGGAAAAGAGCTGGGAAGGGTTTGTGCACATGAGCTCTGTGATGGGTGTCAGGTGGGATATGGAGATGTTAAGCCAAGCTATGGCCTGTGTCAGGGGTGCAAGGAAGCATCCCTGTTTATGTAGATGCTGTATGATGTTGCAGTGATCTTAGTGCTACCTCCTGCCATGAGCAGATGGAGGGAAAGAGAGATGATGACCTTTGAAGGTCCCTTCCAACCCAAACTATTCCATGATTCTGTGGTTCTGTACGACTATGTACCCAGCTGAATTTCTTCCATGTGACGACACTCTTCCTGTCTGCCTGCCAAAACAGGGTCTCAGATTTGTCTTCAATGGGGTGCTCCAACCAGGATGCACTAAAGGCAAAAGGTGCTGCCCAGTTGCTCCATGAGCATACCTGGGACCAGCCTGTTTATATTAGTGCCTACTATGGGGTGGGCTTGGAGACTTGCTATGTGGTGGACACATGAAACAAGAGCTGCTGCCCTGCACAGGAGAAGCCCACCTAAGCAAGGCTTATTGGCAGAGCACTGTGTGCAAGGACAGTCCCACCACGTGTACTTCATCACCAACGGGACACTGCAAAGGCTCGTGCAGGCCTTTCTCTTGGACCCCTCACCTTCTTCACTAGGGATGGGACTCCAGCACTGGTGGTATTTCTGCCTGAGTTTCCATTCGGTTTTGGCTCCAGGTAAGAGTTGCTTCCCTTTCTGCTGCCTTTCAGGCTCCCTCCCCTTGCCAAAATGCTAATTTAGCCCTTCAGCTATGTTTAAAAATAAAAAGTCCTCCACTTCTCAGGGTAATAAAAGGCCAAAGGAATATAAAAAGTTCACCAGACTGGGCAGTTCACTCCCACTGCGTCTTCCCGGGGCGGTGCAGCAAAAACACAGGCACGGCATCCAAAGCAAACAGCTTCCTCCTCAGCCTCCCCTGGAGCCGCTGGCTCCCAACTGTATCCCACACCAAGGTGCCCAGCTCCCTCTTCCACCCCCTGCTTCCCCTTGGGCAGCACCAGCACCTTTCCAGGCTGTAGTGGCATCCTCTGGACCAGTTCAACCAGAGTTAGACGCTGCTTTTCCAACACCTGGATCATTCCTGTTCTTACTGTCTCCTGTCCTGAAATTTCCCCACTAAATTCCAGGCTGTTTGGGCACAAACGCAGCAAGGAGTCCCAGCAGCAAAGAATTCCCCTCTAGTCCCTTCTGGGCTGGGGACTCTCCATATCCTCCCTGCTGTTCCCACCATTCCTGGGCTATCCCACAAAGAATCCCTGCAAGACAGCAAGATTGAAGTCCTCTGTTTGACTGTATTTCTGGTTTAGTACCAGATGTGGCATCACTGGGAACTGTAGAGGGGTTTATTTAAAAACACAGGCAGGGCATGAAGAAAGGATGAGAAAGTTGGGGCTGTTCAGCCTGGAGAAGAGAAGGCTGTGTGGAGACCTCAGAGCAGCCTTCCAGTATCTGAAGGGGGCCTATAGGGATGCTGAGGAGGGACTCTTCATTAGGGACTGTAGTGATAGTACAAGGGGTAACGGGTTCAAACTTAAACAGGGGAAGTTTAGATTGGATATGAGGAAGAAATTCTTTACTGTAAGGGTGGTGAGACACTGGGATGGGTTGCCCAGGGAAGTTGTGAATGCTCCATCGCTGGCGGTGTTCAAGGCCAGGTTGGACAGAGCCTTGGGTGTCATGGTTTAGTGTGAGGTGTCCCTGGCCATGGCAGGGGGGTTGGAACTGGATGATCTTAAGGTCCTTTCCAACCCTAACTGTTCTATGATTCTATGATTATGGCAATGCATGGGATTTTGTAGGAGCTCTGTGAGATTGGTAAAACCTGTAGGATCCCAAGGCTTGTATTTATTCCTACTTAGTTAGGGTCTTCTGTTGTAATACAGGAAACTCAGACAACCAGAGCAGAAAAAAGGTTATTCGAGTGGTTGAAAGTTCTAGTGTTTACTGATCTAGAGTGAGGTGAAGGTCTCGTTTCAAGCCTGTCTAAGGAAAATAAGAAGTGCTTCCCACATTACTTCCCTGTTCTGATTTCTTTCAATCTGTGTTGACAATAGCTGGCAAGGGATCCAGAGCTCCCCTCCACACTGCTCTATTTTTTGTTGTGCCTTATGAGAATAGGGAAAAACACCTCCTTACGTATTAGGAATGAAAGAGTCCTGAGTGATTATCCTGCAGTCTGAGAAACCCCCTGGGAACACATCACTTGAGGCCTCTGAAACATTAACCAAGAGCAGGTGAGCTCTGGCAACCAGAGCTATGCAGTCACTGAGGTCGGCAAGGCAAAACACAACTGTTGGAGATGGCACAGCTCTGCTCGTGGCTTCCCAGCACTCCGTGCTGGCTCCGTGAGTGACTCCCGTCTCCAAGGCTTGGCAGTGTGGCAGCCTATGGGAATGTGCTGTTTCGAAATGTGTTCAATGCACAGGGCATTTTGAGAGGTACATTGCAGAAAAGCTGTACTTCTTTTACTGCGGTAATGTCCGTGGGCTGTTTCCTGACTTCAGTACTGGTCATGACCTGGAGTACAGGGGATGCTCTGCTTGCAATTGTGCCGTGGATAGGGCTTGGAGCTCCCGCATGAGATCCTTTTCCTCCTCAGGTGGACATTTTTCACTGAGTGAAAAGTGCAGCTATCTCTCTCTCCACAAGGTAAAGAGTTGCCACTTTGAAGCACCTATGGAGAAAGGCATTGTTTGGATAACTTTCTGTGTTTGGAGAAGTGCCTATTTAAGACCTGTTCGGTGCGTGGGGATTGAGGTAATCTGTCTCCTTCAACATGAAGTGTTATGAACTGCTCAATTACTAAGAGATTTAAGCTAGGCTTGTATCAATGCACAGCTCCAGAAGGCTGAGTCAGCAAAACACAGTGCATGGCCACCATCCCGACCTGGGATTAACCCGTGTCTCAGGTTGAAGCAGATGCTGCAGTTCCTTACTGTCAGCCTGCTACAGTCTGTAGGAACTTAGCAAAAGCCGTTTTATGGAATGAGGACCAGGCAGGATGGGAAGCAGAGCACCACACATGTCAAGGAGGTGCCAGCTGGCGCTCAGAGTTTCGGCTGCATGAAGCCAATAACATGATAGGAAGTAAAACTGGAATGGAGTAAAATACAGATGGGACATGGCACCAAGAAAGGGGTAATGTGACTCCAACGCTTGAGCAAACAGTGTGCAACTACATTAAGTAAAACCCTGACATAACATGCCCAGTGACCACCATGCTGAGGCATTGCGTTCAACCATTTGTCACATGCCTTTTCTCTCTTAATGCTTATCCTGTTCGCATCAGTTTTCCCCTTTTTTCCATCAAATATCTTCTTTTCCTGAACAAGAAAGACCCTAATCATTTCAGGGTGCTCGCCACCTACTATCAGTGGTTATTTTGGGGATAGCTCAGCAAAGCTTTAAGATGTCTGAACTGCATTAAAATGAATTGTTGGCATTCCAGCCCAAACCTCAGGAGGCAGGAATCTGCCATGAGAGCAAGGAGGGAAGCACTGTTATAATAAAGCGTACATGTAATGAGGTTTGATGTGCTTGAAAGTCAAAGTCTGGTCCACATTATGAAACATTCACTGGTTTAAACTAAATCAGTTTCCAATTGATCTAATTAAACTCCTAGACAACCTCAGTGTAGACATCTTTGTATCAGTTTTATCCATTCTTAAAGCAGTTTAGCTAAGATGTGTTAGGAAAAAGATGTCCAGGAAATCCTCAGAGGGGGTTGCCATTTACACATCTGAACCAGGTTGCATTTCGGCTCCATTCTCACGTATCTTGCTTCTTTAGCCTCTTGCAAATCTCATGTTAGCTCTTCTCTAACTCTGAACTCTCATTGACTTTAGACACCATTAACTGGCCATGAATCAGAGCACACTGCTCTGTGGAGGAAGAGGAATGTCGCCATCCTGATAATGTCACGTATAATAAGCAGCAAACCAGGAGTGCAAGTGGCATGTTGTGAAATCTGCATAGATCTTGATCTCCTTTTATAAACAGGGGACTTAAAATTGCCCTCAAGGCTGGACATTCAGAGTCCTGAGTTCAAGCACGTGGCTCTGGTGAGGTTTCCAGGCTGGGATTCATAACAGAGTCAGATCCATGACAGATTGACAACATGTGAAGAACTGCAGATTCACAAGCAGCACAGGACTGGTAAAATGTCAATGTAAAATGTCCCTATGTTATCTTCTGTGCTGCTCTGCAGGGAATATCCGTATCTCAGCAGTCTATCAAAGGAGGCTGTGTGCTCCCGAGTGCAGCGGTTCATGTCTGGGTCCCAGGAGTCACTGGTGGCCTTCAGAGGAGCGGCCCTCCAATTGGCATCCTGTGGTGGCAGCCTTCAAATTGCCACTGTGTTGCAGGCCTGTACCAAGGGATGCGACTGAAAGAATCCCTTCTAGTGGGAAAGGGCAGCTCAGTGTTGAGCTTGTTGGATTTTGCTTTGCAGGAGAAGGAATGATGATGCCAATTCTGAACTCAAGCATGGACTTTGCAGAGGTTAATGTACCCCTGGAGACCGGGGAACAAAACTGTCTGTCAAACAAAACTGGTTTTTAGGGCAGGGAGGTGGAGTGCATAGAAGTGCATTATATTCTGTTGACCGTTAATCGTATAAATAAAACACCACTAAGACTGGTTTTCTGTGCCACTCTGTTTTCTTATAAAATACAGGGATTCCCGAAGCTGTGTAGAAATTCCATAGTAAACACAAAATCTGGCAAATCATATCCATCCAGTAGAGCATGGTCAGATATTCGCAACTCTCTGGAGTAACAGCATCACGAGAGCAGGAGAGGCTGCAGGTCTTCCCACAAAAGACAGGGGCGGAACAGCAGAATAGAAAATTCCTGCAA
Source organism: Myiopsitta monachus (assembly GCA_017639245.1). Taxonomy (NCBI): domain Eukaryota; kingdom Metazoa; phylum Chordata; class Aves; order Psittaciformes; family Psittacidae; genus Myiopsitta; species Myiopsitta monachus. The sequence continues at coordinate 2,150,501 of CM029921.1, read as the reverse complement.
CTCCAACCCCACATGTCCTTCCTGGGAAAAGGAGCTGTCATTCCCTGGAGGCTAGGGAATCCCTCCTCCCTTTCTGAGGCAGCACACGGTGATACTTTGCGAGGATTAGTGATTTGAACATGATGTTCTGGTCTTAAAACCCTTCCAGAGGGCAGGAGCAGTTGCAATTGTTGCTGCATATTTAGTGTGTAGAAATCAGTGCTTTGTTCACATTCATGGTCTCCAGTGGCGCACAGCAACTAGGAGGCATCAATATGTTCTTTGGAAAAGTTTTAGGGCACGTCTGAGTGATTCTGACGTGCCCTACATTTCATTTTACAGGCTGCCTGCCTGTGGCTAATGAAAGGTTTTCACATTCCTTTCCATATGCTTTGAAATGCCAGAGGAAATGTCCCAGTGACTCAAATTATAGGTGTTACTTGGGAGTAACTGCTGCATTATTGTTGAACACCTGGAATTGGCAGCAGGCAGGCTGCATGCTGGAAAAAGGAGGAATTGGACACGCTTAGCCACCCCTTCCTACCTCCAATAGGTCTTTAGGCAGCCCTGCCCCTGGGCTTTGTTCAGCTGAAATAGGTACAAAGGGGCTGCAAATGCTCCTTCAGATGAACCTAGTTCCATTCCCACCTTCTGGTCTGGTCCTGTCTCTCAAATCTTCCTGTTCCCTGATAAAGCCCAAGAGAATTTTGTTTCAGGGTCAAAGCATTCATTCCATGAAGTTGAGCCATGGGTGGATTTTAATAGGTATCTTCATGGATATTACTGGATGTTCACAGGAGATAAAGCTTATCAGTGTTCCATGGAGACAGACACTGGGGATGTTCTCAGCCCCCCTGCTGTTTATATACTTTCTTTAACATCTTTACAGTAAACCCATTGGAACCAGGTTTGCCAAAGAGACTTCTTTTTCTTCTGACTTATCATCTCCTCTCAACCTGTGTGAGACAAACATTCTTGGCAAGGCGGAGGCAGCCCTTTATCCCACTGCGTTGCCTTTGAAGTTGGGTGCTCCAACAGCATTGGTACATGGCCAGGAAAGGAAAAACAAAGTCTGGAACTGCCAGTTGGCTTCACATTCATTGCACAAAGGTATTGAAGGAAAAACTCCCATTTCACAGCAGAAATAGTGGGAGGAGGGTATTGTTATTTCTCTTTACGCTACCTGATGCAACACGGAAGCTGCATTCAAGATGAAGGCCCAGGTGTGCTCCGTGCAAACTCATATTGGCAGCCAGCTCCTGCACTGAGGGATTTAATACAACAAACAAGTCCATACCACAGTCAGGGCTCTGCATTTCATACCACAAAGTGAGCTCTACCCGGAGCGTACCCTGGCAGTGTTGGCTTCATCAGAGGAGCTACCTGCATCTTGTTCCCTGTCTCAGTCAACCTGCTGAAAAAAAATCCCCTGACAGTGATAACATAGTTTGTACATGTCAGCTTGCAAAGTACGTGTAGTTTGGAGCTGTTTGCTAGTATTGATATACCTACAATTGCCTTGTCTGCATTGGTTTACTGTGGGTGAATTAATGCCTGGTAAAAATAGCGATTGAAATGGGACTTTAGCAAGTATCAGTGGTCATTCAGAAGTAGAATCCTAGAATGGTTTGGGTTGGAAGGGACCTTAAAGCTCATCCAGTTCCAACCCCCTGCCATGGGCAGGGGCACCTCTGCATTTGGTCTAAGGCAAATTTTGTTGGTTTCAGCTACAGGGCTCAAACACTAACAAGATCAAATGGCATCTCTTTTGTAATGGTGGCTGCCTTTTTGTTCCTACTCCTGATTTTGACAAGGATTCCTTTGGGCTTCCTTAGTTTGATCCACTAAAGTCTGTAGTGTGTTAGTTGGCATGTAGTTAAGCTTTGCTCCGTTCTTGACTGGAATCATCAGAGTTCTACTTAAGCTTTGCTTTCTAAACTTTACCTTAGCTAACTGCTGAGCCAAAGTGGTTTGGTTGCAGTGTTAACAGGCTGTGAATCCTTGCTGTCCCAAAGCGACCATTGAAAATTTGTCTTTTGGAGCTTATGATAAAGTCCCTGGAAGTGTCTGGGATTTTCTTTGGTCCTGAGGGCTTTGTTTGGTTCTCTCCAGCTGGAGTAGTAAGTTCCTACTCAAGAGATGAACCCAGGAGTACGTTTATTAAGGTATCTCTGCTATGTGAGATGTTGTAGCTGTTTATTTAATGCAAAGACACTATGTAAGTCAGCTGCAGTATTATATCTAAAACACAGGCCTTGAGGTCCTGTATATGGTCCTCATTCTTTAAGGAATGTTTTGTATTAGTGATGAGCTGAACATCAAGCTGGTCCTTCAAGTTTGGAGGAACAACTTCCTGCGGTCTGTGCCCTGAGCTTGTGATGTATACAAGTCTTTTTCTATGGGTTTGAAAGTGAATGCTCAAAAACCAGGGAAAAACTCATCAGTAGTAGTTACTTGAGTTTGCTGGCCATAGGAATCTGGAGCTAAGATGGACTCCAGCCTGGCAGAGCTAAGGAGCTAAAAGATGGGATACATGGAGACATTCGCCCATTTGCTTCAGCCTTGGTTGTCGAGTTTGGCTGCTGCCAGCGAGGATTTGTCATCAGGCTCCTGAGACCAGGGAGCCCAAACAATGTTGTCCTCAAACATTTTGCAATCCCCTCATTGTCCAGTGTCGCAACCCACCATCAGGAAGCCGGTAACCCCTGCTGCTGGGGTCTGTTCTCATCTCCTGGCATGGAGGCTTGTTCCTGTGGTGGTGGAGCCCTGCAAAAGCATCTGCCCTGCTTTCAGGAGGAGGAGGGCTGGCTCTGTATGAGGTGTGTGCTGCCAGTGCCTTGAGTTTCAACCTTTTTTGGTGCCTTGCTGCACCGTTTCCATGTGCTTCATGGAAATCAGAGATCCATGATGGAAAGAAATAGGTCTGCCCTTGTGTCATGTTATTTAGTGTTCTGAGGACTGCATGATAAAGGAAGTGCGGAGGCACTGCAGGGATGTGGTGCTTGAAACCCCATCTGGGATAAATGCTGCTTTGGATCTGTTGTGAATTCAGACTTCGAGCCCAAAATGAAAAATAAGGCCATGGGGAGAAGTGTCTGGGTGACATTTTGGATTGTGCTTATGAGCTAGCAGGGGTAGGAAATCTATTAAAGACCCCAGAGGCTTTAATGGTTTGGATGATGATTTACAGCTGTTTTATTCAGTGATTTATAAACTGTTCCTTATCATAGAGGCAGGATACAAATACTGAGTTTCGTAAAGACACACAGTTCTCCTTTCTTTCTCAGAAACTTAGGGATGGAAAGGACATTCCACAATAAGCAGCAGTCTCTTCCCATCATCTAACCACCCCCTCACACAATGATTTGAGACTACAGAACACAGCCAGCACTGCCTGGGCATATCTCTTCTCATATAATTTCCATAATACAGCCCTTTCCTCTGACTGCAATGCAGACTCCCTAAATATACAGCCTGTTACCATAATGCTACATTCCTCTCCTCCTGTCTGCGATAGGCATCTCAAAATGGCATACAAAGCTTTAGCTCTCAAGTGTCCCCAAGGAAAGGGTCAGGGTTTTTCTGGCAGTGGGTGCTCCAGATCTTCATGCACATTCCAGCTGGCTGGAGCAGATCAAGATGGGGTCATCCTCATGTGGGCTTCAAGAGCACTGAGGAACTGATGTCTAACCAGAGCTGCCTGGGTGTTGTAATGATCCCAAACATATCTGAGATAGGAGTCCACATCCCAAACAATTGCCTCAATAAACCTATAAATGTGTGAGGAAAGTGAGTTCTGGATGAGGGGAAGGACACAACTGAGGTCACCCTGACCTCATGCTCTGCCTATTAGGCCATGCTGTTTCCTCAGAGCTGGCCAAAACCTTCCTTAGAAACCTTCCTCCCTACCCTGGGAGCCATAAGGGAAACTCTGAAGTCTCCAGTTGTGACTGATGCCACCTGCAAGCACGAGCTTGGCTTCTGTGTGCAGGTCTCTCGCCATGTCTCTATTGGTGTTAGTGATCAGCTCAAGCCGAGCATCAGCACCATCTGCTAACAGATATAAAATCATGTTTCCACGTGGTATCTCTCTGCTGGGAAGCTTAAACCAGCGAGTAAACAGGAATTAAGCTTGGATCATCCCAGTGTAATGAGTCATTTTTATTAACCCTGTTTGCAGACTGACACAATTAGCAGCAGAGATCTTGGCTTGCTTTGACTTCTTTTGACTTCTCTAAACAAGATGTAAGACTTTGACTTAGATCTTTGCCTTCTCCAAACAAAGCCATGAGAGGGCCCGGAAGAGACAGACCCCAGGATCCTGGTGCTCCCATCCCTGTTAGAAGGTATCACTGCTTTGGCCCCTGCTCCTGCTCTGATACAAGAGCCCTGCTGGGGCGGCCAAGAGGAGGAGGAGGGGTAATGCTCTTCCTTTCCTTTCATTGCTGCTAAGTATTTCCCAAGTGCTCTAATCTTTCCAGCTATATTGTGATGCTTTGATTTCTCCTCCTGTCCTCAGTAATTGTTTTTTCTGCAAGTAGAAATAGCCCGGGGCAGAACTGGAAAGCAAACAGGATCACACTGAATAAATCCATCTTCACAGTTCTTCCTTTGTATACGCCTTTCTATCAATTAGGTTCAAAGAAAGTATCTCCTTACCCCGCCTGGGCTGTTTAGCATTTTTTATGAACAAAGTCCTCTTTTAGGCTGCAGCCCATTGAGGTTCATTAATCAACAATTGCCATGAAGTGAAAAATTCTCAAACTTCCAAAAATCTTTTTCTTGGAGTGAGTTAATACTAACAATGAAGTTTTCCTTGGCTAACTGTCCCCTGCTTTGATGTGTCTGGGTGAGAAAATAAAGCCACAAAGGTGTTATGAACTGGGCACCGGTCACAGATTTAGACAGGCTGGTATGTGCTTTTTAACCAACAAATATGTATATAGGCTCACAAGAACTAGTATTTGTTTAGTGTGAGAGAGAATTTTTGGCATTTCAGTGATTTTCTTATCATTAGTTGAACTGGTTTATTTTAAGAACAGCAAGTTCCCCTCTGTGTCCTGAGCATGGCACTGGAGCCGGTCACCCACCCCCCATTCCTGGAGTAACATTGGTTTACGTTATTTCTGGCAGGAGGGATAATACGGCTCTTCTGAATTGTGGGAGCAGGCTGTTATTCAAACATCCCTCTGCAGTCTTGAAAGCTTTGGAGTACCTCGGGAAGCCCTGGCACTGTGAGCTGCGTTGGCAACCGGGGGTTGTGACCTGTGCAAAGGGCCATGCCTGGGGCCAGACCTAGAAGAGAAGGTGCTGCTGCTCTTTCAGCTGGTGCGGAGCTGATGTGCAGGGCTTTGTCACTGCTGTTACTTGGAGTATGGCAGAGAAGAAGCTTGGGGATTACTTTTGAGAGTGTAAAGTCCCTAAACCTGCTCCAGGTTCCCTCCCCAAACAAAGCCTTACTCCTGAGGCCAGTAAAATAAATAGGAAGACTCCCATGGCTTTCTCTGAGCCAGTGAACAGGGGGAAGGACGAAATAGCTCCTAAGAGCAGTCAAGCCACTTAAGTGCTGCTTCAGGCTGGCCAGATCCATGCTCCGAAGGTCAGGAGGAGGCAGAGCATTCCACAAAACCAAGATTGCAGAAGTATGAGCGCTGCCCCTCCAGTGCCTGCAAACCACAGACTCCAGCCGTCCTCTGCCTTCCAACCGAAGAGAGTGAGAGGTTCTGTACTTCCCCGACACGTTCCCGGGCTTTGCCTTGACTGCTGCGATTGTTCTGACAGCGCGAACTTAGAGCCTGCGTCATCCCGCCATGGCAATATTGTTATTTTTTAACCTACTATAAAAAGCGAGCAGCAAGAAGAGGCACTGCTCTGTCCTGCACAGCTAAAAGGTAGTGTTTAGCATTGATCATAGTTACCAGGGTGCTTCTTCCTCCAGCGAGTCTGAAGTGGATAAAATCATCCATCTTTGTTCCTGTTTTCGTGTGCGTCTATTTTTGCTGCTTACATTTCAAATTACTGTATTTTGCGAACAGTTAAGGGCTGCCTTTTGCACGCATTGCACATTCTATAAAACCTTTGGAAAAAAAAAATTGGCAGTGTGGATTCTCTCTGCAGTGGGGTTGGAAGGGTTTTAAAGTCTCAGGAAGGAAAGACCATGCCAGCTTTCTGCGTACAAACTCTGAGCTACATAGCGATGGTTAAATAGCCAATGCACAATCTTCATATGAGAAAAGTGAGGCTTAGTGATAGAATCGTAGAGTCACAGACAGGTTCAGGTTGGAAGGAACCTTAAAGCCACAGGTGGGGACACCTTCCACTAGAGCAGGTTGCTCCAAGCCCCTGTGTCCAACCTGGCCTTGAACACTGCCAGAGATGGGGCAGCCACAGCTTCTCTGGGCACCCTGTGCCAGCGCCTCAGCACCCTCACAGGGAACAGCTTCTGCCTAAGAGCTCATCTGAATCTCCCCTCTGGCAGGTTAATGCCATTGCCCTTGGCCCTGTCCCTACATCTCTTTGTCCAAAGCCCCTCTCCAGGTTTCTTGTAGCCCCTTCAGGCACTGGAAGCTGCTCTAAGGTCTCCCCTTCAGGAGCCTTCTCTTCTCCAGGCTTATGAACAAGAGCTTGTTCCTTATCTCACATCAGCTCATATTCAAGCACAGTAAATATTTCAGTGCAGTAATGGAGGTCTAAAACTTGAGGGGTTACATGGATGAGGTAGGGAGGTGAGTAGGGTTCATCAGTGGGATGCAGGTTCTCCCTCCAGCTCTGCTGATTCTTTGTTGCATGGGGATGGGTGAATCTCCATAGGCCTGTTCATGTCCCATTAGAGATATATGGGAATCTTTTGTGCAAACATATAATGCTCATTCCTTTTACTGTCACGTGCTTTGGTAGGGCCAGTTTGGGGAAAAACAAGTAAAAATGACAGGGAGTGCCGCCAACCAGTGCCCTGCCACTTAAAAGCTTACTGCTGAGATGTAAGCAGTCATTGGTTAGTGATTTGTACTGATTTAATCATTTCAATTTAGTAATATTTAAAGTAAACCTAATAGAAAATAGAGAACTGGTCATTCTTCCACAGCTGGCAGGGTAGCTCCAGCATTGTCCTTATTTTTATATCATTTTAATGAGGCTGTTTTTCCACCCTGGTTCCACTCTGTGGGTTTGCTTTCCCCGAAGAGCATCAACAACCCTACACAGGAAGGTGATCCGATTTCCACTGCTAATAATTTGGGGCTTGAAGAAGTGAGGAAGTGCTGTTTACAAAGACAGAAAATAAATAACTATAAAAATCAGAAGCTCTGTTTGGCTTTGCAAACAAAAGTAGCCCAAAAATAAACAGGCCTACCCTAGCCTGAAAAGAAACTTAAGGGAAGTGGATGCCAACTGAAGAGGAGATGTAAAGAGCATTTCCTATTTGGTTTAGCAACTGCAGACTTTTGTCTCCAGTCTGCATGCATTTCCTCCAGTGATTCATCATAAATGTGCATTTATAAATAAACTCCACCTTGGCCTGGCACATCAATTGCAGGCTGGTTACTTACGGGGGGGAAGGAAGAATACTGCTCGTTTTTGAGTGATACCTGTGTGACAGTATGTTTTTATAGCACTGTTTCCAGGCTGTTTATTTTATTCATGTTGAGGGATTGTGACTCTCAGAGATGGGACCTGTGGTTTTCTCATTTCAGCTGAGTAACAATTCATTAAAGAGCTTATTTAAGCCAGGGCCTTGCTGCACTGTCTGTGTTGTACATGTCCAGGGACACGGGTTTGGAAGCTGCTCCCAAGCCCTGGGCTGCGATGGCAGGAGGCTGAGAGCATCAAGCTGAGTGTCTTTGGGGCTGGAGAAAGGAATCCTTTAGAAGACTTGTCTCTTTAGTGGCATCCCCAGGGACATGGGGTGTGATGGTGGCTGTCAGGAGAGCAGAGTGTGAGAGGCTGAGCAAACCCCGTGTTTATCCCTATGCATTCTTTATGTTTGGTCAGAACAACAGGCCAGGAAGATTCCCATAGTGATGTCCAAGAGAGACCGCAGTGCAGGCAGCTTGTAGCAAAGCCAAGCTGTGAGTTATTTCTCTCTTCTTTGAACTCCAGCCTTGAACATAGCCTTGCAGTTTTAGTCACATGGGAAACTGACACAGAATCGCCTAGAAAAGCTGCAACAGCCATGCTTGTTTGTGGGGGCCATCAGCACTCTGGAAAGCCAGAAGCTGCACTTGGCTGTGCTCATGATGGTGAGGGACAGGATCCCTGCCCCCCCCCGCCTACACCATGAACCCTCAGACTTGGTTCCTTACCACCCTCAGAGCCCTGCACAGCTCCTGCATTGGAGGCTCTTCCCATCTCTGCAGCCTTCCCAGCGACACACTGTGCTGGAGGGCTACCAGCAACCCCACCGTTCTCCTTCCCTGCGTGGCTCCACTAGTACCTGTAGTACTCCTATAGTACTCATCCTATGGGCAAGTTCTGCAGACTGAAGGGGTCAGTTTGCACATAACTGTAGCTGGATTGTCGTTGCGGACAGAAGCAAGTTGCAATACAGCTGGGAGGACATCAGGTGGCTTAGGCTGAGCAAGCCAGTCTTATGGTCAGGTCTTCGTATGGCCACATGCCCTCATGCTCTGTTTTCATGTGAATGGAGTAAAGTATAGTTTTTCCCAAAGAATATGCCATTCTTTTACACCAGGTGCTATATGGAATGCTTCTACATTGAAGTGCATCTGCCAAATGTGTGAGTGGCACTCAGGAAACAGGGATCCCTAGAATTCTGCTGGTGGTGATGCCAGGATGGACATCGTTCTCACAGAGCTACAGCTTTGCATTTTGCTGCTGGAAGGAGGGTAGAGGAGCCGGTAAAGAAATTCAAATGTTTTTAAGAACAAGAGCTGGTCAATGGTGAATGTTCCTGACCTTTTGCAACAGGTCGAATCCTGAGCCCTCCTGAACTCTTACTGACTCGAGGAGCCGTGGCAAAGTCTGCAAACCAAAGGGCTGCTCTCTCTGCAGAGCGTAAAGGTACAACACAGAGAAAACAAAGGCAAGGCAGCCTCAGCCTCTGCACAGCACATGATTCTCTAATAAAAAATGTTTGGCCTCTTCTCAGGAATAACATGGCCATGCTTGTAGCTCCAAAAGAAGCCCTGAATGATATTAATACATTCATTAGAACAAGTTCAAAGAAAATCATCTTAATTAGCTTGCCTGGCTGAAACTGAGGTTCATTAATCTAAAGTAGATTAACCTGATGGTAACGCCATTAAAGCTGGCTGGGATATTAATGAAATATATGCAGTTGCAGAGAGCCCAAATGTCCTCCTGCCAGTCGGGGACTGATAAACCTGCCGGTGTCTGCTGCACTTCAGGCTGGTTTAAGGAAGATCTGCCTCTTTTACAGCCACCACGCTAGTTCTGCAACCCGGCCTTGGCATTGCTTTTGAGACACGTTAAAAGGGGGAGAGCATCACACAGAGAAACTCGGGAAAGCAACTCACTTTAGCCTTTGTGTGAAAAACTTGCTAGAGCAGAGCGTGCACGTGCACGTTTGGAGCAGGCAGGGATTTGCCCATGCAGGGAGCACGCAGGCTTTTTACAAGGCAAACCATGGTGCACGACTTCGAAAATCTGACCTGCTTTGCAGATATATGTTGGTGCACAGTATGCTGTGAGGATCTAAAAGCTTCCAGAAACCCAGCGAAGACCCAGAGGGCTTAAAATGGCCTTCTCCTTCTCCCCAGGCTCCAGTATTCTTAATCTCAACTCTTTTTAGTCTTTGACACATCATTAAAGTGACAGTTCAAGAACAGCTCCGAGATCAAAGGCCTGCAGAGCTTCTATCGTGTTGCAACGCTTTCGGCAAGTCTTTCTCCAGGCCTGCTCCTTAACTCCCTCCCTCCAGCCAGGAGGGTCGATCTCTCTTGCTGAAGGCCAGCAGGAGCTGGCAGCATCCCTCCCCTGCCCCTTGGTCTCCTTGGGGTTCTGCTGGGTCACTGTGGGTGTCACTGGACCGAGGCTGAGCTCAGCCACTAAATACAGTGTGTTCACTAGTCCAGGTGTATGTGCACTACCGAAACAACTTCAGGTTTGGGCATGGCCATATACAAATATATACAAATCCAAGATGCAAATAGGGAGGATTTGCAAAATCAGCTCTGATCTGGAGTGCCAAGAGAAGACATGGGATGGAGCATGAGATGGGGAAGCGGGGAGATCAGGGTTCCTCTCCCAACTCTCCCCTTGGCGTGGAGTGCTGCTGCAGGGAAGCCTGCTGATCTTCTGGAAAGGCTCCTAGGTTTTGCCATGTGTACCTTTGTGATGCCTGGGAAGTGCATGGGAACCGATGATTTCGTCCTGTGCCCAGTGTCCAGCATGGGCTAGAATCATAGAGCAGTTTGGGTTAGAAGGGACCTTCACTGAGTCCAGCCCCCCGTGATGAGCAGGGTACCGCTGGTTCTGAGCAAAGGGCGCTTGGGCATCACTAAGTTTCTATTTGTACCTCCTCCCCGCCTACGAAACTGTTGAACAGATTTTGCATCCTCATTGATGTATATGTGCAGAAATCTTTGTAATCCAAAAGAGAAAGGAAATATATATGCACATACACTGTTCTTAGGACAAGGTCTAAGGACCTTACTTCCTCCGCAGCAACTCAGACGTGGGTTTTCAGATGCAGGGGGGTGACCTCTACCGCCCTCACTGTACTGCCTCTCCCTAATGCTGAGTATTGGGTGAGTCAGTGTCTTTCTCTGGTTGCACTGTAAAATGCTGGGTCGGTGCACAGCTCATTTACAAGGTAACACGGCGTGATGCATCATAAAGACACTTTTGAAGAATTTCTCTTATTAAAAACTGCCCATGGAAAGAATTAGGTCAGGTGTTTACAAGTCAAAGCTTTGGGGGTAATTAGGTGGAAGGCAGCAACTTTAGAAAAGAGGGTTATTTTCCAGCCCTCCAAGAAGCATGCAGTAATGTGTATGTGTGCAGTAACCTCTCCTCAGTGTGTTTCCCACCTCCTTACTGCAGGATCTGTTACAGCCATTGCTTTGGGGATGGGGAAGAAAGCAGGGCTTAGAAAAACCTCCACAGCTCCAGAACCCCCCTGAGCAAACCTGTTGCTGTCCAGGCTTTCTATAAACAGCCGTCAAAGTCCTCCTAAGGGGGCTTCTTGTCAATACAAGCTGTAGCTCGCTGCCGCGGTGCAGCCAGGGTGAATTCTACACCACCTTCGAGGGGAAAAGAGTTGTTTTCTTTTGCATGTAAAAAAAAAGGGCACTTGTTCCCGGTGGCAGAGCCTGTGTGTGGAGAGGAGGGACGGGACAGGGCGCTGGCTGTTTGTGCACTTCAAGCAGAGCGACCTCCTTGAACCCCAGCGTGCACAATGATGCTTTCCATGGAAAGTCTGGCTCTATTACCTTTGGCAAGGGCTGAGGGAATATTTTTGGAAGCTTTAAAATCCTCTGTGGAGCGTGCTTCATTTTTGTTCATGTACAGTATCTTTGGAGTTATTCAGCTAAAAAAAAAGGTTTCTGTTTGGCTGCAGTTGGTTCCTGACCCTTCCCCTTCAGCTCTTCCCAGTGGTGCCCAGGGTGTCGGAAAGGAAGGGCTGGTCCTCCTGGGATGAGGAAAAGATCAGGCCTAAAACATCAGCCCCTGCCATATTGTACTGGTTAAACCTCAGTTGCCCCCCTCTCCCAAAGGTTTGTTTAAAGTGGTAAGAATATAACCTGTTCAAAGTGAGACCTCCAAGGGCCTGGTTCCCATTTGCATTGCAGCCTTTATGCAGTGCTGGAGCAGGGTAAAGGGGCCCTCTGACCTAAATGGGAATCAGACTCCACATCTGCAGTTCGCAAAGTGTCCTTCCTTTCGGCAAGCCAAGCCAGGAAACGACTCTGGAATGGGAAGGGGACAATTGGAAAAGTAAAAATTGCGAATCAAGGTTCACAGGGGCAGATGGGATGGGATGTGCAATGTTACCTGGACATGGATCGCTGTCCGGCCTGGCTCCTGGGATCTCAGCATGGACCAACTCTCAGAGAATAAAACACAAGAGGTGTTAGTCCGGTTTTAGCTTTGGGGTTGTGTTTGGAGCTGGAAGGAACAGGGTATAAGCAGGAATGTGGGGAGGTGAGTGAGTGTAACAGCATCCTAAGGGGAGTTTTTGTAACTATTTTATTAGATTTAGGAAAATAAATGCAATCTGCCGGCTCTTCCTCTCTTGGATCAGCTACAATGACTAAACCAGTGGTGCCCGGAGATGGTACCCAGGTCCCAACCGCCCTGAGCATCCCAAAGCAGGTTGGGAATGGAGTGGGACATGCCGAGAGGCCATCTGCCATCCGGGCTCAGACCTGGCCCACAGTGCTCCGCACTGGGGAATTCTTTCCATGTTTCATGACAGCAGATACAGACAAAGACAGGACTCCTAGCAGCTGCTTTAGAACTGTCCATTCTTTAATGTTCTAAGTATATTTGGCTGTGCTTTAGGAAACAAGGGAAGCATTTTGTATCCCTGTGATACAGCTAGCAACAGTGGCTGCATTACTGTTAGGTCCAGACACAGAACCCAGTGCTCCTGGGCTGGCTGGTGCGTGTACCTGTGGGCTTCCCTTTTCCCATAGGGTGGGAATAGAGCAAATTACACCCTGCGTGACAGTCACCAACCCCCTGAGCCCCCTGAAGAGGCTCCTGCTTGCTGAGCCTGTGACCCAAGTGCTTTCCAGCCATGCTCCTGCCGCTCCCCAGGCTGCAACCCACTTTGCTCCACTCTGCCTGGTTCGTCTAGACTGAATGAGAACTTGGCCCCGTGCAGAGAGTTTACAACCTGGATGATGGGCAAGTCTGGTCTTGACTGTGGCTTGTAGCCTACGAGCCAAGGAGACTGGATGTCTCTTCTGTAGAGGCCTGTAATCTTCAGCAGGCTGGTAATCGCCCTTTGCAGATGATGGCATGAACTGATCTGAGATGGGTGATCGCTGGCATACAGGCGCTGTGGCTCTGCTGCTGTCCTCAGGGCAGCATCACAGAGTAAGGCTAAAAGGCACCTTGAAAAAATCAACTCATCCATCCCCATCAGAGGGCAGAGTCGTTGTTCAGCAGATGTGGGTTATATTCTTGCAAACATCCCTCAATGGTATTTCTACCTAATCCTTATAATCCTTTTCCTCTATCCTGAATCTTTCTGGCTGTAGGTTTCTTTGTCCTGCCTATCCTGGACACAAGGAAGGAGTACCCAAATATGACCCAAGCATCTACTCTGTTGCTATGCCCGTTTTGAGTTCGCAGGTTAAAGTCCCCAGGGCGATGCCTCCCATCAAATTTGGTTCTAATGGCAGAAACCTCTTCTGCTTCACCAAGTTTCAGCCCCAAAAGAATGTGTGAGGTTGAGTTAAACCCAAGAGAATTGGGATCTCTAGTAAAAACAAACACGAGCAGCCTCTTAGCTATTGCAACTCCACTATCAAAACCCCTTTTCAGAAAATGTTTAGTTAAAGATTTAGTTTGGAACAAACATTGTTAAAGCATGACCATCGGGCTGCTTATTGGAGCCAGATGTTGATTCTAAAGACATTTGGGTCCATTCAGGGCTTTTGCATGCCCTGATAGGCTGGGGTGAGCGGAAGGAGTTGGAAAGCTCTGACTCAGATCCTCAACTTGCCCAAAAATGCACAACCCCACTGAAGGAGCCTCACCCTGTGCCATTACAGGGAGATATTCCGTAATGGCCAGCATCCTTTTTGCCTTTTTTTCCCCCTTTTTCAAGAGTTTTTAGTTTATTTTTGGCAATGACTGGCCTCCCTTGAGTTGTCCTTGAGTTTTCTGCTAATCCTGCACACTTCTTGAGCAGTCTTTCAGGAATACATCTCCCCAAGGGCTGACTTTCTTGACAATTAAAGAAAAGAGTATCTGCTGACCTAATCCTGCAAGCTGTCTGGGTGTGACCATCCCGCATTAGCGAGTGGAATGGTGCCCTCGGAAGACGTGCACGAGTCTGACCCCGGTTCCAAACCAAAGGCCAGCTGAGCCTTGTGAGTTGCGTGCGGATTTGGCCAAAACCATGTGCTGAAAACCATCACAAACCAACAAAAGGATGATTTTATTCCTTTTAGAACTGCTTCTTCTTCGATTTTTTCCTGCTTGACTGCTGATTTCTGGCTGGTTTGTGAATGGGAAGCTGGATGGAGAAGCTTAGAGGGAGACAAAAGTGTGCTTTATTTCCTCCAGAGCAGGCTCACCTCTGCTTTTGGGGCCTGATCATTGATGGAAATGGGGTTTGGAGCAGGTCAGGGTGCTGTGGGCTAGGCTGAGCTGTAGAAAGTAGCCACTAGATGGCCATGTGTCTTGTTCCCTCCCTGACCCCCTGCTCCTGTGCAGGGATGTGCCAGGCTCCAGTTCCACGCAAGGCAAGTTCAAGGGGCTGTCAGGGGGCTGAAGACCCACCAGGGCTATTGGATCTTAGATCCGATCTTTGTCAAGGGGGATTGCTTGTGTGGAGGGAAACAGCAGCCTCCACAGCTGGGCACATGTGTGCCACACAGGGGACCCTGGTGCTTCCAGGGCTGAAGGGTCTGCATCGCTGAGGGCTTGGCCTGACGCTGGCAGGGATGATCTCTCTTGAGCTTCATCGGTGTTCTGCAGAGGAAGCAATGGAAGTAAGACCAGGCTTCACTGGAGCTGGGTGACAGGTCTGAGCTGGGGTTTATTGCAGGAAGGGTTCTGATGTGCAAAGCCATGTAGTTTTTCCCATCCTGGACTTCCCTGGGATTAGAAGATGAAAAAGGTGAGGGGAAATAGAGAATAGCAGGGCAGATCCTCACAGCCTCCTCTCTTACCCAAGTGATGTAGATTTGGGACTATATGCTGCAGGTAGGTCTTGGGCATAGTGTGCTGGAAGACACAAAAGCATCATAGAATGATCAAGGTGAGAAATGAACTCTGTGGTGTGAAAAGCGGATTTACATTGTCAGAAAAGCATGAGTTTCTTTTTAGTAGCACCTCAGCCATTGAAATGTTGCTCTCACTCTCCTACTGTCCCCTTTGCCAGTGGTTCAGAGGCGTGTGGCTCCAACTCCTTCAGCAGACAGTCACTAGAGTCCACCCAATGGTTGAATGACTGATGCTGTTTGGTTCCTTAGAGCTAAGTTTGACAACCCAGCACACCTAGAACATGGCAAACTGTGCTCAGTGGGACCATTGTCCAAGGCTCATAAGACTTTCCACTGCCTTGAGACTCTGTAACGTGACTCAGGGTTGTAAACATTGGCACCAGCTGCTCTTCTCACTGAAACCAGAAACCCATTCAGGGAAATCTGCTTTCTAAATATACTCTGATCAATGAAAGGACTCTCTCAGGTTCCCCCTTCCCACCTCCCTCTGAAGGACTTCTGCAGAAATACGCTTGGCTAGAGGAGTACGAGGCTTCCTACCACTCACCCCATTGACCCAACCTCAGGCCTCCAAGTGGGGGTGTTGAAGGGGTAGTGTAGGGCCTCACTGAAGGATATTTAGCTCTTTGGGGTCTAACAGGAGGAAGGGAAGGGAAGGGAAGGGAAGGGAAGGGAAGGGAAGGGAAGGGAAGGGAAGGGAAGGGAAGGGAAGGAAGGAAAGGAAAGGAAAGGAAAGGAAAGGAAAGGAAAGGAAAGGAAAGGAAAGGAAAGGAAAGGAAAGGAAAGGAAAGGAAAGGAAAAAGGAAAGGCATGACTGCAGCACAGTTCTTGTGGGGAGAGGTGAATGTGGCCGTGGTGCGTGGGAGGATTTACAATTTCTATGTCATATTGATAATACTGATGCCTGCCCACACTGTGCAGGTGGTGAAGCCAGGCTGCAGGCTTGGCAGGTGCTTTTGAATGAATCCTGTGGCATTACATGCCCTGGATCAACTCTGCTTTTCTTTTACTGTATCACAAAAGGGAGTCTCAGATCATCCTTCATGGTTTAAGGGAATCAAAGGATTGTCTCCATATTGTTTCAGATGTCAGTGCAGTGTGGATGAAGGAGTGTTGAGCTGGGAGTCAGGCAGCTCTGTTTTCTAATCCAGGCCTTCACTTTGTACTCCGGTCCTCTGTCTGCTCTTTAGCTGTCAAATGAGGATCAGGCTGATGCGAGGCCATCTGGCAGGCACAGGCGCATTGGTTGGATAGCACTGGGGAATGCCAAATATTACTGGGTGCGTGCTAGTAATTTTGGAAAGCCAGCAATGGTCGATCTATAATTTGCTCTTTGCTTGAGTAATACTCCACTGTACTCATGGCATGTTGCAGAAAGCTCTGTTCAGATACTGCTGTGATTGGATTGGGCAAGAATCTGCTTAATGCTGAGTTCTGCACCAAAGTGCATGGCATCAACAGCTGTACTTGAAGCTGGAGGTGATTCTGAACATCCCTCGGCATGGATGCTGGTCTCAGATACCTCTACCTTCATGCCAGCTGATGGGGTGATGGTTTGGAAGAGAAGAGCTTTTCTGGTCTAGAAGGGCTGTGACTTTGTGTGTCTGGTGTGAGCAGAAGAGGACTAGAGCCCTCAATGTCCACAAAGACTGTCATGGACCACCCAGACCACCCAGCTCCAGGTACTGCCAGTTCCATGACAGACCTTACTCCTGGACTTCTGGCTCACACATCTTTTCTCTCACCTTTCTAGTGCATTGATACAGTTTGAGAGCAATGCATTCGTGGCCCAGCCTGCTGTAGATAAAGGAAAGGGCAGGGTGCATTTGGCGACATCAGGGCTGGTTATAGCAGCGTGGTTTTGTGTTCATGGGAACTCACATAGAGGTGACCTGACCTGCTGACCCAGTGCCTGCCTCAAGGGGTAACACTCACTGTCCCCTGATGTCAGCTGAACATGGTCATGCTGCTACTTGCGCAGCCTTCATCTGTCCCAGCAGCATCTTAGCAGCCTGTCACAGGGAAAAGCTAAGGAAAGAAATGGAAGACAAGCTGCTACAAGCCATCTTTGCCTTCCTCCTTGCTCCTCCTAAAGCCGTTTCCTCTCTCTGAACCTTTACCTTCTGAAGGATCAATATCCTTTTAGATAACTGGAAAGTGATCACCTTGAGCCAGACGCCATGCACTCATCTGTTACTGTGCATGGCTGTGCCATCCTCTCCTTGTTTTCTCCATCATCAAGTACCATCCCACCAAGGTCACTTGGTGCTTTCATTCACAAAGTCCTGAATTTCATTCCTTTTGCTGCTGACCATGTTATTTGCAAACTGCAAGTGTGAACCTGCTTAATCTGCCTATTAACTGGGGATTTTGAAAGAACACAGAACACAACTGCTGGCTGAGAGGATCCGTGCCAGCAGAACTTTTGTGACCACAATAGAAAGAAACCTATCACAGGATTAATTCCTGGTGCCATGGGCTGATCTTCTCACAGGGAGGTTTGCAAAGAGGGCTCTGAGACTGCATTTGGTTTGGTGCACACACCTAATCCCTGGACAGATCTTCTCACCTTTATCTGATGCTGCTGCCCTGTACTTTTGAGACACTGGGGGTTTATTATTGTAATAGACCTGCTGGGTTTTGCTTCAGGCCAGCTCTGGAGCCAGCCCTACCCCTGTAATTGGGGGCTGTGGTGCTTTGGGAGCTTTCTGTGCTCTGCTGTTGTTCAATGAACACCTGCAGCTCCCTCACATTAAGCTGAAGGCCTCAGTTGAACTGAGGTGCTGATTTGCTCCTCCTGTGCAGGGTGAGGTGAGGTGAGGTGAGGTGAGGTGACGTGGGTGTCAATGGGTGCTCCCACGGATCAGTGACTGTGGGTGCTGCCCTCTTCCAAACACATCCCAGTGTGACTGGGAGAGGTGGGAGGTTGGTGGGCACACAGGAGAGGCTGTCCAGGATGGGACAGGATGAGGAGGAAGAGAACATCTGTCACTGCAGGCTGTGCTCCCCCCATATCCTGCCCCACAGATAAAGGACTGATACTTGGGGAGCAGTGTCTGCAGCTAAGCAGGAAGGAAGGAAGGAGGGAATATGGAAAGAACAGGATAGTTTCCAAGAGAAAGACGGGCAAAGGAAGGGATGTCTTCAGCAGGGGAGTGGAGGAGCTGGGAGATAGTGTTTGGAGCAGGGTGGCCTCAGGGCAGTGAAGATAAATCAGCCTTGGGCATGAAGAGAGGATAGGAGGTGTACAGGACCCCTGAAGTGGGTGGCTGGGTGGAGAGGCCCCAAAGCAGCATCAATGAGGTGCCCTCAAATCCCTGTATATCTTCTTGCGAGTACCCATTGAAAGTCCAGGTACCTCCATGCCATCCTTTTGCAGTGGGACAAGCACCATGTGGGGGGGACCTTCACCATCCCCAAATCCATCAGGGTATAGGGTTCATCCTGAAAGCCAGGCACCCAAGCAGCCAGGAATGTGAGTGCAGTCCTGACCCCCAAAGGGATGATTTCCATAGGAGTTTTACCACTGCTGTGGCACTGTCGCTGTCCTGATCCCAGTCTCACCACAGATATTTAGTTTATTTTTAATGAGTGCTGAGATGCTTGCACAATCAAATCAAAGGGATTTTCAAGATAAAGTTAAAAAGGTACTAGATTAAGAAACTAGTGCTTGTGGTCAGGGGTGACCTTTGGCAGCTGACATCAATGTATGCTGGGGGGTTAAAAACAGGAGAGAATTAAAACTGACTGTTCTTCCTAGCTTGTACTCTGCTGCCGCTACAGAAATCATACTCTGAGCAGTTTAAGTCATGCTTTTTAATGGCTTGGGAACAGCCCGTGCCAGGACCAGCCTGGCTCCTGGCTCAGCAGCAGGCAGGGTGCAGCTCCCAGACCGTGCCTCTGCCTCCCGTTTGATGCTCCTACGAGATTTCAGCCAAGCTTTGCCGTGCAGAGCCGCAGCCCTTTTCTTTTCTAAACATATGTGCTTTGAAAGGGAAAAGGTTGTTGCCAGCGTGTCTGACTCCTTCGTCCTGACAACATCCGACCATCCATGTTATCAAGCCTTACTGGGACCTATCAAGAGACATAGTTAAACAAGCTCATGTTTATCTGAGGGAAGCTGTATTAATTGTGCAGTGGGATAAAGAACTGGCCGGCACCAGGCAAATCTCTCGCTGGCATGGGAAAGGGACAGCAGGCCTCTGCTGAACAATGGGCTGAGCCAAAGAAAGGCGCGGAGCGCTGGAGCCTTTTCTTCTCTGCAGACTTCAGTATTTTCTTTTTTAATAGCTCTTACTCCTGTGTTTTGTTTGCCCATTTTAAAGACAAGAAAACAGCATCGGTCCTGGTGGCTTTTTTGAGCTCCCTTGGAAGGGGTGGTGCAGGAAGTGCTGCGGAGCCAGGCTGGGGCTCAGGTGCTACGACCCCTCCATCCTGTTCCCTGTGCCTGGCGTCTCCCATTCGCAGCCTCTGCTGCCTTTGGCAGTGGTGGCTGCACCGCGTCTCGCCATCATCCCCCCCAGGGTCCCTTTGGGCAGTGAACTCCTGAGTTTCTAGCCAGGCATCCTCCGTGGCTGTGGCATGGTTCTACTCACCAAGCCCTTGGGAAAGCATGTCTGGGGCTTGCTCAGTGCTGGCGGGCTTGAGGATGGTGCTGGGTGTTGGGTTTCCCATTGGGATGCAGAACAGGTTGGGGATCAGTGGGAGCTCCTCTCAGTGGTCCAAGGGGACCTTCTCTGCAGGGAGCCCTCAGAGAGGATGCTGGGTTTCCCAAGGGTACAAGACCTGACAACACTGTGCTAGCCCTGTGTCACAGCAAGTATAAAAGGAGGCTTTGCAGCTAAAGCCCGTCAACAATCACATCAATTACGAAATAGTCAAATAATCAATGCAAATGATCAAGCAGTGAGGAGTGAAGAAGAGCCCTGCGTTCAGCGTGATTTGTGGGCTCATACTGATCGGCAGGTACCCAGGAAAAACTGGGATGGCAATATTTCCCAGTCCTCTCATTTCACAGGTTTAAACTTGCAAATTGGTACTCGAAGTATGTGGTTTGCTCTTTTAATAAAAATAACCAAACCCTTGGCCGGTTGGAGAGGATTTGGTTATTTATCACTGGGTGAGTTCCATGGGCAGCGCTGCTGCACGCCAGCTGTGCCATAGGCTTGGGGCTATTGATAAATGCTGCAAACAAGCCTCTTGCAAACAGCCAAGAGGCATGGAAATGACCCACCTCAGCCAGCCAAGGGGGGAGTTTCTTCCTGATGGCAGAAACTGGTTCAGTTTGGGCATGATTTGCTTATCAGATAAAGGGAGCTGTGTTAGCCTGCAGAGCCCAGTGGAAGGGAGAGAAACCTTGGCCATGCTGGGCCGCGGAAGCACAATGACCAACTGCACCAGCACCAGAAACCAGAACAGCCCTGGATCGTGTCCTCTGGTGAAGAAGCAGACTCTTGTAGATTGCCAGTTTTGCCTGACAATGCTTCACTCAAAGCAAGATGCAAGAAAGGGGAAACTACCAAATGAATCACATCCCTTTTCTAATCTTATTTTCTCTTGGGGGTGGATTTGGGCATGCTCCAAAGCCACAGCCTAATTTAAATCAGGAGAAAGGTGGCTGTGAAGAGCGGAGAAGCAAGAAAGCTGGGAAAAATGGACAGAAATATTTGTCCTTCCATGAATGAATATCTGTCCTGATGGGAAACGGCCACATCTGGTGATAGAAAACAGAGGTTTCTCCTAGCCGCTAATCTCTTGCTTTTTATCTGGGATTCACGAGCCATTTTAAATACTGTGTTGTGATGTGACTGGAGGCTTAAGAAGGGGAACGGTTCCTGCCTTCCCTACGTCTGCTGCCCTTCCTAGGGGATGCTGACAAATGTCTTGGGGAGATAGCGAGCAGCTTGCAGGAAGGAGCCTCTTCAAAGTCTTCTCTCCCTTATCTCCCCGCTGGAGTTGTTTTGACAGCGGCGAGTTAGAGACAGGAGCCCTTGCTGGGATGGAGTCAAGATTGCAAGGAAAAAAACAAACCCAAGAGACTGCATCGGCTGTACACACTATAACTCTAATTTGGAGTGGGCAGATGGAGCCTGTGTGATTGCTGCTAGGCCAGGGAAGCTCAGCCAGTCTAAATAGTACCAGAGGTAACGTGAAAGGTCACTCCTGGTGGAGCTCAGCAGTTTTGTGCTTCATGTTTCAGCTCTGAGCTGGGCTCTTCGGTTCATGGTTGGTGGGGTTTGTGATGGGGACAGCAGCAACCCCCTGCTTTTCCTTGCCTACCAGCTTGGTGAATAGCTCAGGGGTCTCATCTGGCTTCCTTGCTCCCTGCTATTGGCAGATGTGTGTTAGGCAGCCCCCGAGCATGTCCCTGGCTCACCTCTCTGCACCGCTGAGCTCGCCCAGAGGTCTCACACTGGCTCCTTTCCCCACCTCCTCTGCCAAGTGCAATGTGCCTGACCCTCACAGCTTGCTACTGGAAGCACTGGCAGGCAGATCCTACAGATGGAGGCTGTCTCCGGGGCAGAGGGGTCTGTGCTTTTGACAACACTCACCCACAGCCCATCAGTCCCAGGATGGGTGCTGAGGCACGTAGCTGCTCTGTCACCCCTGCAGCCCATGGAGGTGGCCCCCACTTGGCGCTGCACAGGGCTTGCAGCCATGAAAACATGACCCCAAATTCTCACTCTGGCTTTCCAACCAGTTTTGCTGACCAAAGCCAGGCCTAAAGGAAGCCAGGTTTGATAAGTGATAGCCAAAAGAAGGTTGCTCTGATGGCTTTGCTGCTTCCCCCACTGCCGTTTCTGCCACGTCTTCAATGTGCAGGTGAAAGGCACCCTAATAAAAAGAACCCATGTCAGGCAGGAATGGGGCTTCATCCAGATCTCCTGTAACCACCCGAGCCCTACGCTGACCCCCATCTGTCCAGTCATTCTCATTTACTGGTGCAGTTAAAAACCAGAAAACTGTGCCTCTTTTTAAAGCTTTTGGCAGTATTTTTAGCCCCTCAAGCTGTGTAATCGCAGCTCCATGACACAGAGAGATAAAATAAGTATTCAGGAACACGGATGGGATCTGGGATGTGGCCCAGCTAGTCCTGTCCCCTCGCTCTCACAGTAGCCAGCAGGAAATGAATCAGGACTTTTTGCAGCAATGGCTGGACACATGATAAGCCTCTCTCCCCGGGTGCTGTCTCATGGACTATTTTGCTGTGTGTCTGAGTGCTCCAACTCATATGCCTCTGAGAGAGCCATAAGGCAGTGGTCCTGGCTCCTCTGGAGCTCTCAACCTACACAAGAAGTCTTGCCTTGCCTTTTATGTTGCCCTTGGAGGCAGCCAGTTCATCCACCTTGCTAGCTGAGCACGGAGGGTTATAGTGGGTGTTTGTACCTTGGGAGCTACTGTGGATCTCCCAGTGCTGTTGCTCACTGATCTACATCCATCCCGAGAGGTTTCAATACTATTGGTGAGAGTAAACCTGTTCTGCAGAGGTGGGTGAGGACCACTTGTAAGGAATAAAAGCCCCACCATTTCTAAAACCCCTGTAATGTTATACTTGGTCCCAAAACGTCAGCTGATGGAGCTGAATTTGTTGTTCGTGGTGCAGTATTTCCTATCTATTCATACGTAAAAGCCCAATCAGGTGCAATCATAGACAGAGCTCCTCCTCACACATTCTTTGCCTGATTGACCTGGCATAAGAAATTCTCCAAATCATAATTTCTACTTCCTATACACTTCTTTCCTATACTTTTTTCCTATAATTTCTATATAGCTCTTCAGGAATAGCTACAACCCATGGGGTCTTTGATACCACCATTTCAGTGCCCTTATCACCTGCTGCTAGTTGGACGCCTTGCCTTTGCGTTGGAGGCAATGGGATAAGGCAAAGCTGCTGAGGTCCAGGGGGCTTTTGGTGGTCTGCTGGCAGTGCAGACCTTGGGTTCAACACCTCCAGAGTGACTTTCAGCACTTGGCATGCATCAGAAAACCAAATTCAAAAGGAAAAGGTGTTGGAGCATCCTTAATGTGTCCCTAAATAACGAATCCTTATTTAAGGGACCCTTTGCATTAGCTGGTACTATGGCAGTGAATCATTTGGTCTCTGCTGGTGCCAGATTGAGCATTATTGTCTAACGTTCATCCAAACAATATTCAGTCATGGTGCAGTTAGTTAAAGACTTAGCAGATGTTCTAAAGTAAATTCCATTCGGAGCTGCGCGCGCTGGCAAAAAGCCATTTTCTAATATCAATGCTGACTATGTAAAGACTACTGAATTTCTCTGTTTAAAAAAGAATGCTTGTTAATTGCCTGTACCGAGCCTGTCTAATTAATTGCACGTGGATCCACCCTCATGTGCAGGGAGAACTGTAAGTGAATCCGTTCTGCCACTATTTCCAAAAGTATAATAAGTGCATGTAGAAGCTGTAATCACTGGCCGTAATGGCTTCCTAGTTGGAGGCTGTTTCGTAGACTAAGAAAATATGCCGTGTGGAAATAAACCATTTGTGCATTGGGCTGAATTAAAACCAAATGCTTGAACTTCTAATTAAAATTGTTCTTCAAGTCAGGGAAAGGAAAGGCTTAATTGCCACCAAAACGCTCTCCTTTTCTTTCTTTTTCCTTGTTTTTTTCCATGTTGTTGTTCATAATTGAGCTGTGTCCAATAGGTTTTGGTACATCTTACGTTAAGCAGCCCCTGAAAGCCAGGTTAGCTTTCCAGGATACCTGCCCATGTGGTCCTCATTGGCTCTGCTTTCAAAGTTTACTGCAAACACATGGATCGCTGCCTACACATTCCAGATGCTAAGTAAGCTTCAGGAAAATGGGGGGGGGGGGGGGAGAAATACAGAGAACTGTGCACGCGGTGGAGGGGGAATAAACAGGGTTAAAGAGAGATACCATTCCTGGCAGGGACAAAGATGCTGACTTCCATCTCCCAGGAATGGCAGCGCCGGAATCAGTCGGGTTTGTTGTTTCTCCCTATCTTGTACGCTGGATAATAGAGGGCTTTTTTTTGAACTTTAACATTTGGACTTCTTCACAGGCTGCTCTTTAGTGTGGTTTGGGAAGGACAAAAGAAGACTTTTGTTGATTTGGCATAAATTATA
The DNA here is from genome assembly GCA_017639245.1 of Myiopsitta monachus. NCBI lineage: Eukaryota > Metazoa > Chordata > Aves > Psittaciformes > Psittacidae > Myiopsitta > Myiopsitta monachus. The sequence continues at coordinate 2,126,532 of CM029921.1, read as the reverse complement.
CAGTGGGTATTTTTGGCATAAATGTTGGAGTTTGATGCTTTTTGTTGGTTTGGCAAAATATACCTTGAAATCACAAAAATATGCTTCTAATTACAGTATGTATGTTGCAGTGATGTGGGACAGTGAAGTAAGGAACCTTTCAGTATTTATATTAACTGAATCAAAAAATTAACCTCTTCCTGTTGAATGTTTACAGCTGGAACCCAGTCAAAGAATCTGAGGCTGGAGCTAGTAATGCCTAATACGTTTCTGCCTCAACAGCAAAGATAAGTAATTCATTATTCAGATGCTAAGCATTCAGCAGGCCAGGCCCAGCAATTAGGGTTTAGACTTGCTTGAGAGGAGAACTGGCAGGTACCCTGGGCCCCACATTTAAGCTGTGCAGTGATGTTTTATGAAACCCTACATGAATAGAGATCTTGCAGGGAAATAAAAGGGCAAAAAGGCAATGAAAACGGGTTCTTGTTTAGCCTGAAACCTCCTCCTGCCATGTCTGTCACTCAGGCATTTCAGCAGCCTGCTAGGGGTTGACAGGCAGAAAGCAAAGCTGGTTTCACTGCCCAGGTAGAGCAGAAAGCAAACAAGCAGCTTTCGCAGTTCAAGCAAAGCCTGGTTTGCTCCAAGATCTCCTCAGTGCCCACAGTCCTTCAGTAATATAAAGCAGGGAAAATGATTTACCAAGCTGAACAGGACCTCGTTCTCCACCCATCCTCCCTCTGCAAGACATCCTTGTCCTCTCCTGCGCTCTCTGCCCCACCATCCTTGATAAGGATCATTCCACAGAGGAGTCAATGACCCTAATTAACAGTGTATGTAATGTTTTGCCTGAAGAGCTTCCTGTGAGTGGCTCTCCCAACATGTCTGTCTTGTTCAGAGATGCTCTTGCTGGAATTACCATTAAATTGCAGCGCTGTGTAATTGCTCCGAACAGTTGTAAATCACATTTAACCCTTCTCACGGCACGGGTTATGGACTGTGAGCACCACAGAGCACTCCCAAAGTGCTGGATCTGAGCACACTCTTTATAGAGCAGGAAAAACTTTTCGGGGGGCTTTTTTTACGTCTTTATATTTCTTCTGAAGGGCTTTTTATTAAGCCAGGCAGAAAGCAGCAAGCAGAAGTGCGAGAACAACTCATTTAGTGCACCCGAGACAACCCTGAAAGAGACTGCAAAGGTTTACTTGACAAAACAGGCACCAAACATGCCAACGTTTGGGAATGTGACAGAGAGACTATTATGGTTTCAGGCTCTTCAAACACCAGCGGTAGGAAACTACCTCGCCCTGCAGCGTATAGGCAGCGAAATACAAAAACAATGAGTGTGAAGCCTGTGTGCAACCTCAACTTCAGCGAATCATATCAGCTCTCACGTCATAAAATATAGAAAGGAATAAATGCCTTCCCCTTCCCGTTTCTTTAGGAATGGTTGTACAATTCCTGTGGTAAAATCTGCTTCGTTGTGCTGGTTGCTAAGATAATACGATCGTGTTGGAACGGGGGGAAGCAGTCTTTTTATTACTGTATATAATGGCTTTTCCTCTTTCTTGGTCATTATTCTTTTTCCTTTCTCTCTCCCCCCCCTCCCCCCCCCCATGTTTCTCAGTCCTTCTGAGAGACATCAACAGAAGACTCAGTTTTCTAAGGTGCTTGATGGCAGTAAGAGCAGGAGTCAGTGGAAAATCAGGGGGATACATGCAGGGAAATAATTGCCACTCTGGAAAGTCATTCCTCTGAGAACACCTGAGCAGTTGGTGGTAGTGGTAATTTAACTGGTAATTGTCCTTTTCTTAATAATAATAATTACTATTATATATTATTATTACTAATCATTTATTATTATTATTGTGGTTGTTATTATTTAAAAGATTGCCATAAGGAGCTATCACGTGTGGGCCAAGTTTGCTCATGATGCTCATTGATGATGGCTCAGTTTGAGAGAGGTTTGGTTGAGTTCTTCACAAAACACTGGTTCCCCAATCCAGGCAGCTTTTTGTATGATGGTGGGCAGGGGGTGGTGTCTATCCAGGCATCTCTTTCCCTACCTACACTAAGGAGATAAGGAAATTACAGGACGCTGGAAGGACTCCATGAGCTGGTGTTTTGAAGTGCTGTACATGGGGTAGGGACTATTTATTCCTGATAATCAATGGGAACCCTTTCAGAGTCTCAGTTCATCTTCCCCTCATGGTTCTTTCTGTATATTCTTCATTTTTTCTCAAATCAATGTGAGGAAGAGCCTTGCAGGGGGGTGAAAGTGGTGAAATGGGGAATGTGGCCAGCTCTCAGGGCAGTGGGGAGCAGAGCTTTCCAAGGAAGCCTTTGCTCGGCTACCATCAGCCAAGCCTTTGCCACACCAAGGTCAGGCTGAGCAGCACTCCCTGTCGTGATGCAGGATGAGACAGCCTGTTTTGCTGGTGTGGGATATCTCTGATCACACTACACCAGCTCTATGGGTAATGGGGTTCTTGTGTCTGACAGAAGGAATTGCAGGCTTTGGCTTCATAGAATTGCCATCAGCGTGAGGGACTGATGGTGACTCTCCCAGCCCCTTGTACACAAGAGAGGGACCTCAGCTTTCCACTGTTTCATCCACTTGGGATGATTTCTCATGGAGATCTGAAGAGAAAGAAGTGATACGTTTCCCATTCTTTGAAGAGAGACCTTTAACTTCCGTGGATGAAATTATGTGTAAAACAATGTTTGGCAAAACTTCCAGGGGGCTCGTTTGGGCTTCACAAAGGAACCCTCCGCATTTGAATCCTGATGGGAAGATAAGATAATTCTCCAGCACTGTTTAGTTATGGCATGCGGTATAAACAGCCATCCTCTCTTCATCTCCTGAGACTGCAGTGCTATTTGGGAAATAGTGTTAGGAACAATTAGAGTAACTGGAATAAACTCCACATTCCCCAGGAGATCATGGGCTCTGTCCTCAGCTCTGCTTGATGGCTGTCAGTAGGGCTGTAGATCTGAAGGTTGCTATTCATATCTCCAGGGCAATGTGCTGAGGTCTCTAGATGATTTTAGTCTTTTAAAGTAACCCAAATTTGTATTATAGGAACAATCATTGCCATTAGACGTTGGTATTTGTCAGTTCCCGAGAAGATGGTGAGTGCCATTGCTGTGCTGTGCTGGGGGAAGAGCTGGGTGGTCTATTTAACACACAGGGATAATTCATCACACACTAGGATGGAGGAAGAAGCTGCTGGTGGGACAGCATGGCAGGGATACCAGGAGGAGCTGGGACATGGATGTGGCCATTTCTCCTTTATGGGATTTAGCTTTTCCAGCAGCTGGGCTGGGAGGCAGCAGTGCTGGTCTTTAGAGCTGCAGCGGTTTGCTTCCCTGTGGCACCGAGGCCAGGAAGAATCAGCCATCTCGTTTGTTTGCATCACATTTTGGACTTGACTTTACAGGGAAAACCTTGCTCTGTGGAAGCAGCCACAGTCAGCAGTACCAGGGATGTGCCCTACCCCATATCTCGAGCCTCTTGCTAATAACTTTTTAAGTACTTCACAGCGAGCTCAGAGATATTATCCTCATTTAACAAGAGGGGAACTATTACTCATTTGGCTCTTGACATTTCTCTCTCATGGCTCTTTTGTTACCAAGCCCCTATAACAGCAAGGAGATCGCTTCCACTCACATTTATCTGCAGGGGAGGATGCTGGAGCAGTGACAAAGTGGCAGAGTCGGTTGGAGACCTGTGAGTGGAGCAGAGCAGTGATCAAGTCAGCCAGAGGAATGTTGTGCCAGTTTGTCTCTGTTAGCCTTTGTTTGTTTGTGTGTTCAGCAGAGCTCTCTGTTATCTTCCGCCCGGGCCGACGCCGTGCTTTTCCTGTTTAAAATTCCCACTTCTGATTTTCCCTTTGGGTTTTTGTTGGGTTTTTTTTCCTTTTCTTTTTTACTTCCCCAATTGTTCTAGTTTTATGTTCCCAGCACCAGACACCAAACTATATCTAATGAAAGCATTTGAGGACATAAGCGTTTGGTGCCTCTGCCTCCTCCCAACATGTGTTCCTTGGACCGTTCCTGTTTTGCTTCTCATGCTTGCAAGACCCTCAGTATTTCTCTGTCTCATTAACTCAGTTTTACCTGGTAATCCCTCTTTGCAAAGAGAGCTTGAGAGCAAATTGATGTCACAAATGATACCTTGTACTAGACATGAAACGGGGGGGAGACACACAAGATGCTTTCTCTAGTGCCTCATGTGATGGACACTTGTCACCCCGCAGGTACCAGTGCAGTGTGCTGTGTGGTGGTTGAGGCAGGTTTGGCTCAGGGATGGGTTGTGCATCAGACCATACATGTATGTGGGGACGGACCATCCTGATTGAGCTGAAGCTCTGCCTCCAGCTCTGTGGCCCCTTCACAAGAGGGACACGGAGCTGTGGGAGTGAATCGAGAGGAGCCCACAGAGCTGCTGCAAGGGCTGGAGCAGCTCTGCTCTGGAGCCAGGCTGGGAGAGCTGGGCTGGGGCAGCCTGGAGAAGAGAAGGCTCCTGAAGGGGAGACCTGAGAGCAGCTCCAGTGCCTAAAGGGGCTGCAGGAAACCTGGAGAGGGGCTTTGGACAAGGGATGTAGGGACAGGCCAAGGGGAATGGCTTTAACTGCCAGAGGGGAGACTGAGATGAGCTCCTAGGCAGAAGTTCTTCCCTGTGAGCTTGGTGACACACGGTAGCTCAGCATGGGAAGGATGTTACCGAGCGTGGCGTCTGCACAGGTTGTGCAGGGGGAAAGGATGGGCACTCATTTCAAGCATCATTTCTGGTTCGTACCGAACAAGGTTTCAGAAAGGACGTATTCAGTCAATTTATTTTATAGTATAGAGAGGTTTCATTTAGAGGTTTGCCCAGGATCTGCAATGCCAACTGTGGGTACAGAGTTACAGGATCAGAGGTTTGGTAGAGTCACCTGGCTGTCAGAGGCAGTAATGGTGCTCCTTTTACCTAGTTTTGATGGTGCCTGTGACAAACTGGGGCTGTTTTGTTGGGAATGGAATGACAGAATTCCAAGATAGCGTGAAAGAATCGAAAAATCAACTGTCTGCAAACGAAACCCAATAGAAGCAGCATTGCTTTATGGAGGACTGGAGTAATCTATGTTCATCAAAAAGACAAGTCACCATGGTTTGGATCTGGGTGCTGCGAATACCAGCAGGAACGCAACGGAAGCAGCTCTGTGCCTCTCTGTCACACGCACACAAATACACTCAGTAGTTTGTAAAGATGTTCTTTTGTCCCTCTCCGCATGGGAAAATGTGCTTTCCACCCAAACATAAATTACTGGGCAAACTGCAGCTTGCGATTCCAAAGTCTGCATTTTTAGTGGCGCGCTGTGCAGATCAGTTTGGCAGCAGCTCTGAGCAAACACAGCAGAAGAAAGCACTTTGGGTGAGCGGTGAAGGAGCAACCAACCTGAATTCCCTGTCATGAACTTCTGTGCAAGTCCTGAAGAGCGTTGCCATGGCGGGGACTGTTTTAAAGTACATTCTGGGAATAGAGAGCTTGGAGAAACAGCCCCCCAGCAAACCCAAACCCAGCCCCCTGCTTGTTCCCACAGCATGAATGGATGCCAGGGAGTAACAACCCAAAGGAACCATAATCCCCTCACCCAGACAATCCCAGAGTTTTCAGGTTCCCTGAAGTCTCCTGTTCCACTCTAGTCCCTGATTTGTGGCGTTAAGCTTTTTATAGTTTTGCTTATCCTAGCAGTTAAGGTATTTTCAAACTTTCATACACTTTAATTTGTTACATTTGGAATGAGATGCTGGGTTTAGCACATAAAAAGGGTATTTTTGTTGGAGATGCGATGAACAGTTCAGCGAGGAGGAACTTCTGACCGTGGCGACCTGCCATCCCACAGGTAGAGCAAAGCACAGCAATGCATGTGGTGCAGCATTCCCACCAAACGGCTCACATGGGCAGGGAAAGCCTGGGATCGTCAACAGAGCTGAGCCTTTCACTACCAAAAAGCCCACGGCAGAGGGGTTGGAACTGGATGATCTGGGTCCTTTCCAACCCTAACTATTCTATGATTCTATGATCTTCCCGGTCTCCAGGAGCCACTGGGATGGGAAGGGTTCCAGCAGGGTTCAAGGGATCTCATCCATTCCTTGCTGAGCTGCACAGAGTGGAAGAGGAAGCCCCAAGAGCTTCTTGCAGGATAAATCTAGCAAAAGATGAAATTCAGAGCCCATTTTGTGAGGTGAATAGCTAACCTCAGCCAAGGACAGGTTCCGACTGAACCAGCAATGGTTGGGAGCAAGGGAGAGTGCAAAGGAGGGTGGGAATGGTACTTGGTGTCCCGCATCCATCACCAGAAGATCTGCCATCCAGGGGCACTGGAACTTGGGATTTGCAGGAACTTTCCCCCGTTACTAGTTGATTCTGTGATGGATCAGCCCTCATGCCAGGAATTGTGTTTGGATTTCCCGCTCTATATCATCCCAGCGCACCTACTGTTGTCTCTGATGGAAAGATTCAATCTGCTATTTCACATCTATTCCAGAGGGATAAATCCCAAACGAACGTGGGAGGTGCTGTGAAGCAGCACCGTTTTACCCACTGCCATGGAGTGTCATAGCTTCAGTGCTAATCCTGCCATAGGAAGTTCAACAGTGGGAAGATCATTCACTGCAGGGAGAGTCCAAACTTGGGCAAGAAGCCAAAGGCATTGCAGAGTTCTGCACCTCTGCGGACTCATCCCGCACTTACTTAGGTGTTGCATTGGATGAGATGCCTGAAGTAGAATTTGGCTCCCTCTGCAGTGGAGGAATGCAGGCTAACACTTCCAGGGATTAATTAAGATCTTAGGGAGTAATTAAGGTCTTCGGCAGTGCCCAGTGGAGATGCATACAGCTCGCCACTTACTGGGGAAGGAGCCTAAGGTGACCAGACTCGTAGGCTTGTGAAATATCTGTGTAAGGTGGGTTGAATCTTGGCTTGGGATACACGGAGCCTGAGTTGTGCATCAGCATAAAAAAGAAAATGCAAGTTTGTGGTTTGCGTGTTTCTCCCACTACTCTGTAATTCTCCTTTTCAAGCAGATCACAGCAACCAAATAAATCACTACATTAGAGAACAAGACCTTTCAATGCTCTCTCAAGGGTTATATCCTACAAGGACAGTTTTTTTTGCCTACAGTGAAGAAGACTGCAATGTTAAGGTGTAGCAGCCGACTTTGAGGAGGTGCTTTGCTGTCTCTCATCAGCTCTTGAGGTGATGCCACAGAAATTTGCCACCAGCAGAGAAGACAGCCCAGGGCTTCCTGGGTAGGCTTCTGGATCCTCTGCAAGGTGACAAGGAGGCAACTTCAGCCTGAACTGGAATTGAAGCTAGACTGCCTACAGGATGGGATGGATGAGAGCTCTTAGGTGTCAGGGTGTTCCTGAGCTCCAGGACACCTCCAGCACCTATTCCAAGAAGTCAGCAGAAGTGCGTGAATCCTCTGAAGGAGGATTCCTGCAGATGATCTAGTGCTTGAAACCAACCAGAAGGCAAGCCACACGTTTGTGCAGAGGGCTGAAACTGTGATGCTTAGGTGTGTGTTGTCCTTTTAGCCCAGTTTGCTTGCTTGGAGATGTGAGACTGTGCAGATCAACAAGATGTGACCACAGGGTCCTAGTCAGTGACAGGTCAAATCTGACAAATACTACGAAAGGGACAGTGACCTGGTGGTACCCTTGCTGCCTGGAAGGGGACAGCACCACCAGCATTGTGCCTACCTATTGCTCTGAGGAATTTCTGATATCTAAAACTCACTCACATTGCATACTCGTTGCAGTACCCTACAAAGAGATGGCCAGAGTTTCAGTATTACACTGTTGGGTGAAGCATCTTGCAGGTACTCAAAGGCGGTTTTCCTTCTTGCCTCATGACTCACCTAAAGTCAATTAAAATGAGCTCTTTTTGGGAGATATTCTGCCATATCTGCAGCAGGAGAACTTGCAGAGGAGCCATCACACCTTTCAGTAAAGCACTCGTTATTATGTTTGGTGAACACAATGACAGAGACTGCAGAAACAAGCAGACAGGAAAAGGAGCCTTTAAAGTGGGACAGGGAGAGGTGGCTCTTGAGGAGTGATCTTTCATAAGATTAAGAGGTTGCCATATAAAAACGGAGCCTTCCCTGTAACTCCATTAAAATGCAATGCACCTCAGGCCAACAAACCAATCTGGGCAGCTATTTTTAGGAAGCCTGTTGGTTTGGGAAAGTCACAGAGGAATTCCCTTGCTCTCTGTCCCATCTAAACAAAAAAGAGTAAAACTGTGGGTCCAAATTCCAGTTCTGTTCAGGTGTCGGGGATGAGGCCGAAAGAAGTCATTTCCTATTCCTTGATCTGCATTTTCCAGCTGGGAAATAACTAAATAAACACAAATACTTATGAGACAACCTATATCCATGAAATTCCTTCTGACTTGTGGAAGATAAGCCCATAGATACATAGGTGAGGATCTGGGGCTGAGGATCTTGCTGAATGAGCACAGAGTGAAAGTTTTACCACGGGTTAGATGTGATGTTGAGTTTGGTCTTTGAAAACGTGTCTTAGTCGAGGAAGGGCTGGCTCCCAAATAGTACCAGGGACTATATCTTTTATCCAAGTTCTCCAGGAAGATCCCATCCTGGATCCCTTTGGCAAGGGTAAGAATAGGAAACGTTACACAGGAGTGAACTTCCACGCGCTTTGTTCCGTCTATCTGCCAAGTGTTAGCTGGTGCTTCTGGTATCATTTTGGATGAAAAGTTCTCCTTGACATTTAATTCCTATCAGAATTGGTCATTAGTGCTGTCGTCATCACAAGGAGTTTTGCCACTGATGTAGTAGGACCAGATGCTGGAGCCAGAGTCAGGTCAGCACTTTGCATGTGTGTGGAAGAAGGTGGTTGTGTTTGGGGTGTAGCATGTGAAAAGTAGCGGGTGGGGAACAGCTTTAGCAGCTTTATCAATCCCCAAACTTCTTTTAGGTTCCTTTCAGAGAGCTTGTTGACCTTAAAGGAGTGCCCAAGAGCCCAGTTTTACTGACAGACTCGAGATGCTAGACCCAGGAGCCAGTCATGCTTGCTGAGCTATTAGAATGGGAATTTGTTGCCCAATTCTTGGTTGAAAAGGCATTCACCTTCAAAGGAATGCTGAAAAACCTATTTTTCCCCACATCCCCCACATTTCCGCAGGTGCTTACTCACATGTGATTTCTCCCATATGAATTTAGGTGTGTTATCATGTTGGTAACACACACAGGAGCATCTCAGCCCTTGGCTCTGCTCAGCTGGCTGGTTGCAGCAGTGTCTTGTGCTGGTGGGTTTGATGCTGAGCACTGCTTCACAGATGGTGGCTCTTGCTAAGCTTGTGGAGGGCTCATGCAGGGGAATGATGCTTTGCCCATGCAACCAGACCTCTTCCACACTGGCTGGACCCAGGAGCTCCTCCAGCAGACGATGCTCCAGGCCAAGGCAAGCATGCTGCGTGTCCCCACGGGAATCGGGTGCTCCTGGCTCCCCCTTCCATCTCTTTCCCCTGCCCCAGGCACTGACTTCCCCAACTGAGATGCCAGAGATTGGATGGATTATCTACTGGCTGTTTCCAGACTGCTGTTTGTTTGGAGAAATCATATTGGAGATAAGATGTTAAAATACAGGTAATTAAGTTTCCTTGACACGAGTGTCATTCTGAACTGAAATTTAAATAGGCTGCTTTGAATTATGGCGTATGCGTCTCTCCATGGCTTTGCTTTGGGTCTGTGCTGAAGGAGACGAGGGGGAGAGTCCTCCATTGTTGACATTTACTCTATAAAAACATTTCCAGCTCTTCTTAGGGCCTTTTTCAGAGAAAGAAACCAGTTCAACCACTTCCCTATGAACATTACGTTCTTTACACAGCTCAAGAGCAGCCTGTACTGCTGGGCTGGCTGTGATTCATTCCTTTTCTCTCATTAACACCTCTCCATCTCACACTGGGGGGAATTGGGGAAGTTTCATCCTGAACAGAGGGCAAATTGAGCTGCAAGGAGACCCTCCTTAACAATGTGCAAAGCCTTTACACAGGGACGTAAAAGAAAATAGAGAAGCCTTCCAAACCTGAGGGCCCTGCTGTCAATTATGGCAGCCGTGAAATGTAATAAACTCTTTAAACAGCCCTGATTGATGTGGGATTCTGTTTACCCCACTGCTCCAGCACTAAACGCTCTGTCACGCCAGCCCCTCCATCCCGTGGTCCGGGATAAGTGTGGAGATGCAGTCCATGAGCAGAGGGAGGTGCTGGCAATTCAGGACTTGCTCCTTCCCTGTCCAAACTGCGCCATGGTGTAAGCAGGAGACACAGTCTGGGGGAAATGAATAAGCAACTGAAAAGTGAGTTCAAAGCAGAAGTGTTTGGGCGATCAACCAGTAGCAATTATCCCAAATCTGCTGGCAACCAAACTGTCCCAGACTAATGGGAGCTTGCTGGAGATATTAGCCTTCTGGTTTGAATCATGTTTCTGGAGCTGGGTAAGAGGCAGCTGAATCACAGAATCATAGAATAGTTCTGGTTGGAAGGGACCTTCGGAGGTCATCAACCCCCCTGCAATGAGCAGGGAAAATACTGGGTAACTTTTAAACCCAGGCCACTGACACTGCAGCCTCCCATAGTCTCTGCTGAGCAGCTCCGCATGGTTATGGCCTGACCTTCATTCGCAAGAGTCAGAGACAATGGCAAAGGGCTTGCCATCTTCCCAACCTTGGTTGGCGTCAGTGCAGAGGTCTGGGGCTGCCTGGAGTCTCTGAACACACCAGGGCTGGTGCCGGCTGTCAGCAAACGTCTTCACTGCTCCGAAGGGCACCGGGTCAGAGAAGTGTTCCGTAGGGGAAGACGTCTCCCCATGCTCTGTTTTCCGCCTCTGTTTCAGGCTGTCCGGCTGATTGCAGAGAGATTATTTGGAGAAGAGGCAGACCAGAGCTTATCAACTCTGGTTTATTGTGAGGCAGAAGCTTTCTTTTCATTGTCATGAAAGCAGTGTGTGTCTGTGTGTGCGCAAAATCCTGGGTGAGGCTGATGGACTGTGCCGTGCAGCTTTGAAATCCGAGTGGGCTCCTCTAGGCTATGTTTACGCTACAGCATAATTTGTGTGTGTGAAAGAGCCTCTACTTCTGTTTCAGCAACATTACAAGGATGGAAGTAATACCCTGTGACAGCCTCTCCCCCCGCTCCGCAGACACGTTCCTGGAGTGTTTGTTCAACGCAGAGCCTGGCTGAGCAACACGGTACAAACGTGTCCCAGGCGATGGGGAACCCATCTGAAAAAGCAGCTCCTGCTCCAAACTCACACCTAAACCCCCTTTTTGTGGCCATTGCCCTGCCACAGCCTTAGGCTGCTGAAGGATCCGGATCCCTTCCTGCTTATTTCTCTCCAAGAGGTGTCATTGTGTCACTTGAGAGCTCGAACATTGGTCTCACCAAAGCATCACAGACATTGGGGATCTTGGGGCAGGACCATCACAGCAATTGCAGGCACCTGCCTGCCTCCCTGAGTATCTTAACAGGGGGAAGAGTTTACTTGATAAAAATAGCCTATTATCTCAAGCAGAGCTTTATAGTGCTATAAAGCAATTTCTGCACTTTCCAAACTGACGCGTCAGTTGTGAAATGGAAGTGCTGTAATAGGAGAGAGACCTGAAAATGCAGGTAGAACATCCTGACGCCACCAACAATTTGGTTAATGGTCAGTTGTGCAAGCTTCTGCAGGGAGACAAAATTGCCTCTGTCTCCAAATCGGAGCTATCTGAAGATCTCGGCCTCCCCCACCCCAGAAGAGCAGGGTTAAATGTGTGATTAAGTAAATAGGAGCTCATTGGAAAAGATCATCATGTGAGAGCTCCATATCCCATTGAAATTTTATCCTAAGAACAGAAATTCCATGAACACCATTAAAGGTTTGGGCACTGCGAACTATTTGATATGGGGAAGGGACCTAGGCACCACAGTGATGGGAACAATGTAAAACCTAAGATGGATGGACAGCTTGAAATCCTTTTAAATTTGGGAGCAGGCATGGAAGTCAGTTCGCATTCAACAGCGATTGTCTTCCCATTCTTCTGACATTTACAGTAATGGATTTGAGGGCTTCCAAGTGTCCTGCACTATTGATTGGAGATTTTAATGAGCTTTAAATTACCAAAGGGGTTGATGGGTCAGGTGCCTGCAGTACAGGAATTGTTCATAGACACTGGAACTGGGGTTCAGAAGCTGCTCCTGAAGCCACACAAGCAGGACGCCGGAGTCTCCATCTGCCAAGCGCCCGAGTGCCCTTGCCTTGCCCTACTTATCTGAAGAGCCTGTCAGCATGTTCTATAACTAGTGGAAACCACTTTAGAGCTGGAGCCAGACACCGAGGTGCCGGGGTCCACATTTCATTTCTGTGCATGGGAAAGTTTGGAGGCAGATACGGCCAGAGCCTTCTCCCAGCAACATTTGTCTGCCTATCTAGTTCTCAGCCCCGCGCTGGCATGTCTGAAGACTGACACAGGCCCCGCTGTTTGTCGATATGGTTCTTTTTGTAGGAAAGAGAAACCTGTGGCCATCAAAAATGGCTGCAAAAGGTGAAGCTATAGCAGTTTTCAGAGCAATCTGAGAGTTCTGGTTGTATATTTGCAGAGAATTTAAGCTCCACTGGGGAAAAAAGAGTCCCAGCACACTCTATAACCCAAAATCTAGCTAAACTTTGCAGTGTTTCAAATTCATCCAATTAACAGACCTATTTGGGTGTAATGACGTCCAAGAAGCACATTGGAAAGTTGCTCTAAACTGCTTCCTTTTCAGCTGTGTAATTAAACAAGCTGTTCATTAAGAAGTGGCACTAACGAAGCTTGGTTTTGTTGGGATTTGCAGTCTCTGTCCCTTGCATACTAGTCTGTAATAATCCTATCTGGGATGGGTGACTTCCCATGGTCTGCCCATGCAAACAGGCATCGGAAGGCGCTGGTCACTGCCTGTGTGGGGGAACAGACCTGCCTCTTGTCCCGTACTGCAGGGCAGCTGCTGTGCAAGTTCTCAAGGTCTCTCTTCCTCTCAGTTATTGGAAACTGGGCTCAGAAGGTGTGTGAGGAGGGACCAAGAGCCTTGCAAATGGACTTGCAGGGTGGTGGTTTCTTTAGCAGGCAAGGTGAAAGCTTGCTCATTCATAGCTCAGTCCAGTGGGGAAAGCTTTCCCTTGTCTCTCGGTGCTAAACTGAGAGCCAGGCAAAGCCAACCTCCTCCTGCTGCCCCAGGCAGGCAGGCAGGCAGGCAGCAGACAGGTGAAGGTGCCAGTTTTATGGCAGGGACACATTCCCAGACTGAGTGCTGCGTAATTTCTCACATCCTCTCGTCTGGGTGCCCCGAGGTTCCCATGGAAGCCAAGGGCAGTTTGTCATTGACAACACAACAAACAAGCCTTGGTCCATGGGCTCAACGCGACAGGTTATGCTGTCCCTTGGAGTAATCAAGATGTGTGTTCAAAATCGGAAGAGTAGCAGTGGTAGCATCCTAACTTCTCTTTCTGGATTCTGAAACCCATCCCTATGTCTTGCTCCCAGGACACCGATGCTCAGTTTCTTCCTCCATTTCCTTAACACTTGTCTTTCATCGCCAGCTTGGGTGAATCAGTGATTTTTGCTTTGTTTTCCCATGTGCATGACCAGCAGCGCTTTCCCCCCTACTTCAGAAGGGTGCTGCGGCGGTGGTTTGGTAGCGAGAGCCCATCAGAAATGTTGCGAGCAAGTGGTCCTGCACACAAGTGATCACAAGGTCTCACCTAAAGATGGAATAAAAGAGCTTTGAGTCATGAACGCTCTGCGAGCGCAGACATTTGGAGTTTCTTTGTCAGGCAAAGCGATATTATTTTAAGGGCAGGAGAATGTTTTCCTAGGACAGGTTATGCTCCTTAAGAAACACTTCAGATATTATTACTTTACACAGATTCCTGGTTGGGAAAAAACAGAGTTTAAAAGCAGCCAGAACTGTTAAAATTTATGGTATCAAAATATATTCTGTCAAAATATTTATCCCATAAACTACCATCGTTAACTGTCCCCTCATACTGCTCTTGGGAAAGGAGGGAGAGGAATCCGAGATGTCTGATGTGTAAATTCCTCCATTTATCGCTGGTTTATTGCCTGGCATAGCAACAAAAAGTGGCTTTAGAGTTTGAATGAATATAGATCTGAAGGAATTCCTGTTGTTGAACAGTGCTTTTGTGGGCTAAAGGGGTGTTTTCTAAGTGACATATTTCCAGAGGCACCTACACACATACTTAACGTCCCAACCCACATGCCAGCACATGTTATTAGCCTACAATTACTCTCCAGGAGTTGAGCAAGCAGATTCTGCTCTCCTGGAATTGTGTGGCAGCAGAAAGGGACCTGGAGGGACTTGTGTGAGAAAATACAAGGCTGAAATATGTATGGACCAAGCCCCTGATGCTCTTATCTTCATGGCTTTGTCTTTGATGTCAAGCTGTGCAAGGTGCGTGTAAAAGCCTTGACACCAGCTTCCAGCACACGGCTGCAACATCTGCTCTCTGCCTCTTTTGTTTAATTAGAAGGTCCCAGGGAGATGCCCGTTCTTTTAGAACCCCCCACAGTACGATGCTTGTCTGCCCAACCTGAACGGAGCTGAACTGATGGAGGGACAAGCACCCTCCATCCTGCATCCTTCGCCCTTCCTGTGGGCTGCAACAGGTCTGCAACAGAGTGAGCACTGGCCTTTCATTCCCACCACCATCCACAACCCACTCCAGCATCAGCAGTGAATTTCTGGCCACCAGATCGCTCCAGGGAAAGCAAACAGTAACAGAGTCTTTCATAAAAATGAATTGGTCTGCTTCCTGGAATTATTACTTTCTGCCTTATCACTTATCTATTAATTACCAGAGCTTTTGGATGGAAAGCAGCAGATAGACAGGGGTGCATTACACACATGATTTAAGACCCAGGGTTGCAGTGTCACCTTCTTTTATTATTTCACTGAAGTTTGGGTCTAATGTTGTCATTGTTCATAGTTGCCTTTGCTTGACTGTGAATGCCTGGAAAAAAAGGCATCTATGAGTTTATTTGTCTTGGCAAAGGCGTTCCAATGCATACAATGCATCTTTAGTTTTTGTAACAGGCTGAAAAACAGCCTGGAAAGGGGGATGTCTGGAGACACGGTGAAGTACTACCCAGGATAAGAGCCCCCAGCGGGGAAGGGGTGTTGTACTGGACCCTGTTTCCAAAGGAGGTGCTGGAGCAGGGTCCTGGGCTGTGTTCCCAAGCCTCTGCCAACCCCAACGAGACGGCCTTAAAAAGCCATCAAATGCATATTCGCTTAAATCAGTAACAAGGGAGTTCTTTTTCTCTGCCTTCTACCTTTTGTGTTATTGGGGTTTATGCTTTACTCTGTAACTGTGAAGGCTAGAAAATGACTTCTGAAAAAGAAAGAAGGTTGAGATTGTGGTGTATTCACAGGTCTCCCAGGACCAAGGCCTTACAAAAGCCATCAGCTATGAGGATATGTTTGTAAGATTTGGCAATGGTGAGGTTTCTACGTCCAAGGGTTTGTGCAAGTGCAAGCCCAGGTTTTCATTTGTCTGAAAATTATATGGTGTGATAAGGAAACAAAGTGCAGCAAAGGTTTGGCCAAGCAAAAGCAGCCTGAAGTGTGAGACGGGGTGAAGGCCCTGTAAAAATGTGTTCCATTAAGTACATGGAACAATGGTCTTCCATGTAATGCAGGGGGTGATTCAGCCCTTTCTATTTCGTGGGACATATGCACATGGGGAGACTCCTTAATCTGGAGAGGGGCTTTGGACAAAGGCCTGTAGGGACAGGACAAGGGCAGAATGGCTTTAACCTGCCAGAGGGGGGATTGAGATGAGACATTGGGAAGTTCTTCCCTGTGAGGATGCTGAGTCTCTCAGAAGTACTTGGAGATGAGCTTTGTGTCACAGGGCAAAGGTAGCTCCTATGAGAGACAACTCATAAATAGAGCTGATGGAAAAACACACTGACTGTTGCTCTCCAGGCTCCAGGCCAAGAGGTGGTGGGCCTGGCTCTCTGCTATCTTGTTTGACCATTTACACCAGTCCTGTGGGGATAAATGAAGCCACTGAGGTTTGATAGTGTGCTGCAAACATTTTGTTCTTGTTTTGCTACGCGTCAGCCTTCAAAAACACCAGTGTGCAGAGTACAGGGAGGTGGAAATACATCCTCACAACATGTGGAGCCTTGGTTCCCAAATGGCAGCTGCTGGTGACCCTGGAGGCCATGGGAAGGAGCCTGCAGCTTGTCTGTAAGCTGTCATCAACCCTAAAAGTTACCTCTCCATCCCGCTGCTCTCCTTTATGGTGTGGGGCAGTCTGCAAGAGGCTCCTGATGCTCCACAGCACAGGAGGTTTGGAAACCATCACGCAAAGCATTGGGAAGAGGGGAGCAAACTGTTCCCTTAGGGTGGCAGTGTCCATGCCATGACTAGACCCCAGAGCAAGACTGGGCAAGGGAGATGTTTAAATGAGTCTCTTCCATCTCTGCCTCTCTTTTATAGCACACTTATTCATCCTGCAGGAATCTCCTTCATGCTGTGATGGCCCTGCCTAGTCCTTTACAATTAGGATAGGACTGGGACGTGCAAGGGACAAGCCAGGGATGAGCTTTTGCCATGACAGGATGTGAAGACTGGGGGCTCACCACGCTGCTGCCTGCAGTGCCTGTGCCTGCCTCTGCCTTCACACTGTGCTCCCATTGCTCCATCTCCTTCAATATCAGGAGAGGAAATCCTGATGCTTGCTGAGACAGGAGTCCAAGACAGGCTCCAAAACCCAGCCCAGGAGCTCACACCAAGCCTGGCCCTGTGTCACCCAAATACAACCGTCATTGCTGCCGGATCCTGCAGCCGCTTTGCAGAGCTGAGGGAGCAGGCTTGGCTGGCACGGAAGAAAGGAGCAGCGTGTGGGGGTTTCACTGTTCCCGATGTGTGAGGCCAAACTCTCCTTTATTTGCTCAAAACCGCACCTAATGGTTTCCGCAGACGGGGTTTGGATGTCCTGGGGCAGCAGATGTGTCGGAGTTAGGGATGCCTTGTTCCTCTCTGGCACCGTAATGGGAGCAGTGCCAACGCTTTGGTTGTGAAATCTAAACCCCCCTGAGCCAAGTGTCACCGACGTGAGGGAGACATCAGGCTCAGAAGCCTGCAGAGCACAGGGGCTTGAACCCGAGGACATCTTGGCCAGCCCTAAGTTGTTCAAGACCAGGTTCCAACCTGGCCACGTTTCCAAACCGTTTCTGCTCTCAGCAATCGATAGGAGCCTGGGCTGTCAGCTGAGACTATGCCTGCGTTGTAAGAGGGTCCTTAAGCAATGCCAAGCGTGTGTAAAACAGGGGATCCCAGAGAAGCTGTCTTGGGTAACAGCAGCATCTAGGCAGGAGATAACCTGACTTCGGGGTGCATGGCTGGGGGTGCAGCATCACCTCGCCATGACCAACCCGCAGAGACAACCTGAGGACCCCCCCCCCAGAATACGTGGGCAGGTTCCTTTCGGGGCGCACACAGGCTATAAGAGGCTCTTCCTGCAAGTAGGACTGCTTGGCCCTGTGTGCTGTGGGGTGTTGGTGTTAAGAGGAAAGCAAATCTCCTTGGAAAGCTCTGGTTGTGCGCTGAGCTCCCTTTTCTCTCATGAAGAGGTTCAGTGGTACCAAGACAGCCCTTTTCAGGCCGATGTGTTTTCTGAAGGGACATTTGAGCTGAGATAAGAGTGTTTCCAAAGCTATTTGTGTCCCAGCCAAAGGGCCCTGGAATGGGAGCGGACCTGCATTTTATCTCCCAGTGGGAAATGAGTAAAATTAGTGTTCTGGAGGGACAGGGTGAGACTGGATGTTTAATAGCCCAACCCCCTGGGTTACAGATCATGCCAGATGAAAGCTGGACTTCCCTGGCCAGGCCTTGTGTTCCCCTCTCCTAAACTGTCCCAAAGGGGAAACAGTAGAGAAAGTTTCAAATCCAACTGAGGTGCGCAGAGCTCAGACATTGGAACAACTCGGTGTGGTGCTGGGATGCAGCAGGTGAGAACCAAGTCACTGTGATGTAAAATCTGGTGGAGGATTTGTCTCCTTTTGCTGTTAGTATTTTCCCTTCTCAGCACAAGAGGAATTGGGAAATCAGGTGGCAGTGTAGGACGCTGGTTTCTAGCTCACATTCAGAGGGAGAGGGGTGCGGGGAGGACAGAAGCCTTTATATACACATGTAGGATGAGGCCACCAACCTCCAAAGGAGCTTTTCTTTTCAGAAGTACTGAAAGCAATTGTGTATCCAGATCTCCAGTCAGGGGGATCTGAGCTTCTCATTCCAGCTTGGAGAGCTGAGTCATGCGAAGGCTGCAAATCTGATTCTCTGTCTGTGACCAGACTTCAAGGCTTCAGTAGTGGGCAGGATTTGGCCTTATCCAGACATCCCAAATACATCTGCTTGTCTCAAGTGAAATCTAATTTGGCATTTTTTTGAGATTTGGCCACCATTAATTATGCCTCCAATTAATGGCATAATATAGGCTCCAAGAGCTGATGAACTTGAGTCTGCTGCAGAGTCAGAGCTTGGCTTTGAGATGCCATCCTTATGGAAGATGTTTTACTGGGCTTTTTATTTAGGACAAGTCCTAATGGGCATTTGGCTCAAGAAAGAGCTCACAGTTCCACAGGTATTTAAACACAACCCGAGTGATTATAGGTTGGCAATGTGTGTAAAATGGAAACGAAATGTAATCACGCAGCCAAACCGACACATGGAGAAGCAGTGTAACATCAAGCTAGCAGAAAGCTGGTAGCAGCTCTTTCATGTCCTGTTATTAACTCTGATTTGTTACTTTAAAAAGCCGCCTCTTACTTGATTTTCCTAGTGCGATCTTACAAAGCATGGCCCTCCTCCTCTTGGAAAAGCAGGAAAGCATATTAAGAGCACTGATAAAAGGTAAACAAACCAGGAGACACAGAGTTTCTTGATATGCTCTAATTGAGCTAGTTTCCTTACTTCGGCTTTGAAAAGGAACAGCCATAAGGCATTCTTGAGGGAGCCAAGTGAACTGTTGTTATCTCGAAAAGGCCTCCTTAATGTCTCGCTCGTGGGGGCTCCAAGTCTGCTCCGGCCATTGCCTGGAAGTCTAAGAAAAGAAGTCTACTGGCCTCTGTGATAAAGCTCCCATTTTTAGGCCTTGGGAAGGATGGGGTTGTTGACAGTTCAGTCCTGTGAAAATTCAGTGCGGTCCAGTCTCCTGATTGTAAATGGAAGGAATATATGGCAGCACTAATGCAAAAGGTATGTGATTAGATAGTCCCGTCTGCTATCTGCCCCAGCTTTCTGCTGATAGGCAGCTCTTGCTGGTGCTAACTGGGAGCCATCAGAGTTGCCAGACTGACGCCAGGCCCTTCATCAACTGCCTCTCAGATAAGGGGAGAAGGCTGCAATCTTCACGTAACACAATGTTTCCCCAGTGGGTGAACTTGAGTATTCCTGGCTGCATCTTTCACAGACATCTTGTGGAGCCAGTGAAGGGATAATATATAGTTTCATACTGTAAAGAGTCCAAAAGTTCAGTTTAAGAGATCCTGTCACAGGCACACACACCTCTGTTGTCTGCCCAGGCTTTAACCTTCTCTTGAAGAAGACTAGATGCAATGCCAGCAGAAGACATCTCCCCTCGGATGGTGCCGGTGCTGCAGGCTCTGGGCTGCCCCCCATTCCTCAGCTGCAGCAATAACTCACCTCAAACCCTGTGCTCGTGGTAGAGGCAGAAGTAGGAATAAAAGGTAAAGGACCTACTTAGGCTCCGCCTGGTTGCTCCCAGAAATCACTGATATGGTCCCCATCACCAGTCTGGTGCTGGCTTTACCTTGCAGGTAGACAGCCTCCAATCACTGATGGTCTGAGCCCTGAAAGGCCTCTGTAGGGCTTCAGCACTTATGTGATGGAGCCTCCAGGCTGAATGTTGCTCCAGCTTGCTCTCTGACCTCTGAGTATCAGTATATGGTTGGAGTGAGACTTCGTGTAGTGGTGGTAGGGTTTGGTCCACAAAGCTATTGAGCAGTCTCTGCCCTTCACTTGGGGCATGGAGCAAGTGGAGGTAGGTGCTGCTGGTGTCACAGCTGTCTGCAGACTTCCAGGGATCTAGGCAGGCACAGCAAAGTTTCTGCCACCATTCACTTCACTGCATGCAGTCAGCTCCGGTGAAGAATCCTTCTGAAGGCTTTTCCATGTGGCCATTAGGACTTGGGCAGCACATGAAGACCTTCATAAAACCTGTAAACCCTCCAGAGTGGCATGTATTGCAGTTAGGATCTCAGGTATACTAGTTCCAGTTAGTCCAGAAAAAGGTCTGAAGACACCTATACGTTACATGATCTAATAATGCCAGCTGTTTCTAGGAACATGCTGGAAGCACTAGGTGGACCTGAATGCTACACAGACAATTGCATTTCCTCCCTACACCTTATCTTTTTCCACACCCTAGAAAAATCTTAGAGCTTATTCATTCATTAAAACAGGAGGGAACTTTCCTCTACTCTTTCCCTGTGACTCATTCACACTGTCAGAGCTGCCATCAGAGGTGTGACCAGAGCATGTGTACGCTGACCCAAGTTTTCTCTGGTCTCTGCAGCTTGGATGCCCTGAACGGTGTTTCCATGGCAGAGTGGATTTCCATGCTGGCCCTGTGCGTGCCAAGCTTGCAGCCAGTCCTGGGGCTGCAGTATGAGTTACTTAGGTTTAAAGCAAGCATGTGCTCGTACCCTTTGGTACAGTTCATCTCTCGACCAGAAGGCAACCATCCCCATGGCCTGACATGGTGTGACACAGCTGGGCAGCTCGTGAGGGATGGTGAGCAGTGGTGTGCTTGAGCTATGTGTGGGCTCGTGTTAGTCACTGTTTGCAAGCAATTAAGTGATGGCCAGGACTGATACAAATGTCTGCAGAGCCCTGAAGATTCAGAACTGTCGGCGCAGAAGAGCCTCCTGCTGAAAATCCTCATCCAGGAGTCAGGCCTTTACTGGCAGCTCTGTGCTGCCGGCACCTGGGGCAAGGCTGTGAGCAGTTCCCCTTGTTCTGCTGGAGGTCCTGGTGCAGCACAGCCTCTCACTGAAGTTCAGACCGTCATGTAGTCCTATGCTACAAGTAGTAGGTATGAAACTCAGTTTAACTGAACTGATCTGCAAAGAGAAGGAAAAAAGAGGGGTGCCATTTGCAGCAAACATTACACTCGGTATATAACACACTTCATCTCACTGCACTGCATTTATGTGGTGCTCTTTTTGTTCCCTTGCTATGTGTTTTTCCTCCTCTGCCTCTCTTTAAAACTCTGGTGCTTGTTTTTATTGTATTTTCCATGGAGTGACCGTACAGCAGTGATCCTGCAGCACGAAAACTCTGCGATTTCACATGGAGTTTGTTTCTCATTTCTTTTAGCTTGCAAATTGAACCAGCTCTGTGAAACTGGAGATCAGTTTGAGCGTTCCTTAAAATGTACAACTCAGGTGCAGTGCATTGCTTAATACGAAAAAGAAACGAGCATCATCTGTGGGGACTGATGGGTGGCACTACCTCTAACATCCAGTGCGTGGCTGTCAGGTGTGGGGCATCATCTCCTCCAGCCAAAGGAGAGGAACCAACAGAGTGTCCAGAAGGGAAGGATAAATGAAAAGGCACTCCACAAGGAACAAGCAAGGGGTGATGAGCACAGGTTACTCCTGGGGAGATTCTGAGTGGGCACAAAAGGAAAGTTTCACAATGAGAACTACCAGCCACTGGAGTAACCTCCAGGGAAATGGTGGACTCCCCAGCACTGGACATGTTTGAGATTTGGCTGGACATGGTGCTGGGACATCAAGTCTAGGTTGTGCTTTGCCTAGAAAGGTTGGACCAGATGACCTTTGAGGTCCCTTCCAACCTGAGATTCTAGGATCCTTGCGTGCCTGCTGGGAGCCTCTATTTCTGCATGCGTGGTTTTAGAAGCAACTTCAGAATTGCAGGTCTTCATGTTCACACCTGAATGAAACAGGGCAACACATCCTTACCAGACAAAGCTGTCTCACCGGACATTACAGCCACCTCTGTGTTATGGACATCCTCCTGTCTGATGCTGATGCTGTGGAGTGTGGGCCATTCATTTCTGCGAGTAAATTTGAAAGCCAAGTTTAAACACGCAGACCACTGTTTATTTCAGTGAATCATGCACGCTTAGGACCTGATCCTGCTAACTCCAGAACATCTCCTGGGAGATCTTGAGACCTTTTGCTGATAATGCAATTATCCTCATTGGAAGACTAAGGCGGCATCTCTTTACTTAGAGAACTGCAGGAGAGGGCTCAGTGGTTTGGGTTCTGCTGATGAAGACCCATTAGGGGCTAGCTCACCTCTTTAATTGCCCAAGTAGCATCTTGCAACGTGCATAGGTGTGCACAAACAAGTGGTTACATGAGCAGCGGATGCGGCTGAACACATACACAGGTGTGCAGCCATAGGTTGTTTCTGCTGGTTTGTTGCTTATCTCACAGGAAGAATTGAAGGAGCTGACTTCAAGGCCATCACCATTTGCAGCAGCAGAACCCATCTGTGTGGGACAGGATCACAGTGTTCCATTTTCTCCCATCCCGTTGCACGTTTCCAACCTGGTGGAAAGCTCAGAGATGCCAGTGGCAGGACTTCCAGGGATTCCTATGGGCTTTGAATCCAGCCCTGATTTACTGCAAATAATTCATCACCTTTTTCTTTGCATTCAGCCAGAGCAGATCTTGGTGCTAACCATTGGGCAAGATCTGCTAAACCCAGCATGAGCCAGTGGGTCCTTTAATGAAGCAAATGAAGTGCATACCCATATTCAGGAGGTTTTATCTCTTTCTTTCACTGTTAGTTGCTTGGCAACTAGAATAATATTATTGCACGCACACATGTTATATTAGGCATCACCTGCAGTTAGAATTTATTTATCATTTTCATGTAGCAGACTCAAATCCTGCCATTTTCAATGCTGCACTGGTTGCCATATGGAACCGCTGCCAAAAAGGAGGCAGTTCACAGCATTGAAGGAATGAGTCACATTCTTACACACTCGACAGGATTAGACATTTCACTCCTTAATGCTTAAATGGAAGGTCATTAAAACAGCCCTGTGGTTTGGGGAGGATAGCAATTCCATAATATGCTTATTTTGGTGGCAGGTAAAAAGCTTGGTTTGGTTCTAAATGGGTTTGCTCCATACCATGGCAGAGCAGCACTGCCTCTGGTTTGCATCTGAGGGTGCAGTCAGTCTTTGCTGACTCTATTCTTGCTTCATTATGGCCAGCCATGTCTCAGAAAAGCAGGGACTTCACTGCAGAGACTGTGGTCCTGGCAGGGTCCTCCTGGAGCTCTGAAACACAGGCAGGCACATGAGAGCCCCTGCTCCAAGACCTGGTACCAAAGAAAGTGCAGCCTCCAATTCAAGCTCTCTCTGACACACTTTCCATCCTGCCAGTGGATGCTTTGGGGTCTGAGCTGGTAGTTTGGTCTTTGCCCAGCAGCGGCACTCAGAGGCAGTGTTCACAGAGCCCCTCGTGTGTGGTGCAGCTGAGCCTGCCACACTGCTGCTAAATTAGATGGTGACTGACCCATGGCTTTACATATCCCTGCCCTGGTTGTGGGGAACATGTCCCATAGCATACATCCACTGAGAACAAATACATCAGCTTTTGGTTAGGGACTAGGTTAAAACATGGGAAGTGATATATGATGGATAAGGCCATGTAAAGTATCATCTCCCAGCCTCCCAAATTGAGCCTGGAGCAAGGCTTGGTAGGAGGCTGGAGCTGCAACGGTGGGGCTGCTGACCCCCACATGGAAACCACGTGCTGGAAGCAGCAGCCACTCAGGTCTGGTGCTGTTCCAGGGTACAAAGCATCTGCAGCAGTTTGGGGGAAAGCCCTGTGCGAATCATTTTCACAGCTAAACATCCCCATAGGTCTGAAATGTGTCAGTCTGTGTCTATCCCATCCACCGACTTGCTTCAGTCTGCTGGAGCTATGAGCAATTCATAAACCCAAATGCCTTTTTCCTTCTCATGGAGTGGTTGAAGCTGAGGGAGAGATGATGAAACGTGTTTCTCTTTAATCTGCCTGGATTAGGCATGTTTCATTGCTCGCTGGGAAGAAACTTCAACAGGATAAATGATGTTAACAGCAAGTAATCTGATGGTGCCAAAGCAAGTTCCTACAGATCAGTCACATGAAGCTGGTGGAAGAGGCAGAGCTTTGCCTTGCTCTGCGGTGAGCACGAGGGACACTTTCCCACTCCATCAGCTGAAGCACATGAACAATATGTACAATTATCATGGTGCAGGTACCAGCCTTGATCCGTGGGCAAACCATGGTTTCATTTAATCGGGAAGAGAACAGAGGTGGCCTACCGCAGTGTCAGCTGGGGGAGGAGTGGGTGATGTTAATGCTAAGGAAAGGCAGTTATTATATCGAAATGAAGCTGCTACGCTTGCTTGGTGGCGGAGGTGCTAGAGGAGAGTGAAAGCTGTCATTATTTGGGGATTTTGAGCGAAAGATGTGTTGTTTTAAAACTGCTCATTTTTAGGCTCAGCTCCATCTTGGGAGGGGGCAGGTGCTGTTTTATTGCTTGTGAGGGCTTGGAGCTGAGCACTTGGCTTGTGCCGTTTCTTGTTTCACCAAGATGTCTATTACTATTGTATGGGATGCATTTGGGATGACCATGGACATCCTTGGTCATATCAGAAGTGGCCCTCAGAGTCTGATCCTGTGCCTGGAGTAAGATTTAAAGGTGAATGGGTAGCACAGGGTACAGCTGTGCTTTCATCCATGTTGGTTGCTTGAATTGGACCTTAGATTCCCAAACTGAGCTGGTTTACTCTTTGAAACCTAAAGCTTATGTTCTGCAGAATGTGATGAGGCCAGCAGAGAAAATGTCAATGCCAAAGGACTCTCTCAACCTCCTGCTGAGTCTCCTGACTTCCAGCTCTGTGCCTTAACCGCAGGGCCACCACTTACCCCCTTTGATATGACCATTTCTTTGTAGACCAAAAGCGAGCCGATGAAAAGCCACCAAACAGCATCCAACCTGGAGGAAGCATCTGCTGTGCATAAGGACTTCCATTCAAGCATGGCAGACTGGGCTGTGGTGTTAAACAGCTCCTCTGTGCCACTGTAGAGGTGGTGGCATTTCAGTGGTGGATAATCACTACATGTGCTTTGGAAGGCTCTCAGGGATGGAAAGGCTCTATGCAATTGTAGGCTTTTTTCCCCCTTCTAAGGCCAGCATTTGGCTTGGACTATCCAAAACAGCTCAGTTTATTAATAGTCTGTTTCTGGAGCCGAAGTGGCTCCATGGAGGGGAGTTATTCCTTGCAAAACAAAACAGGAAAAGCAAACAATGCCCAACTCCTCCGTTCTGAGGGACTCTCAGAAGGCAGCATTGTTCCACCTTCTCATGTGCAGCAGAGGAGCCCCAGGACAGAGCAGCCACTGCAGGAGTGTGATGTGTCCAGCACAGAGACACTGCAGCAGGAGGGACATAGAGCATTCAGGAATGAAATGTGACTGCCCCTGTTGAAAATGAGCCTGCTCCTGGCCAAGTCACTGGCTTAAGCATTCAGCAAGAGAATCAAAGGGGCGAACTTCACAGGCAGCAGCACAGTCTGTTACTTGATGGGATCCAAGTGCTTGTCCCCTTAGAAAGCAGCAGGATCCATGAATTCCCGTCACTGCCCATGAGGTGTATGCTGGATGATCCACAAAAGTGCAGCTTTTAAGTGTTTTAAGTTATGTGGATTTGTGTGGCTCCTCAATTTGGGAACCAGTTCACACTTTTGAGTGAGGAGGATGATGATGTGTCTTTTTGCAACTGATGTTGTGCTTTTCTGATTATGCCTTCCAAGTCTTCTTCCTATCCCAGCTAGTCATGGAATCAAGGAATGATTTGGGTTGGAAGGGACCTTAAAGCTCATCCAGTTCCAACCCCCTGCCACGGGCAGGGACACCTTCCAATGGAGCAGGTTGCTCCAAGCCCCATCCAGCCTGGCCTTGAACACTGCCAGCCATGGGCCTAATAAAGCTGTGCGGGCTGAAAAGGACCTGGAGAGAGAAAGCAGCTTTGCTCCAGCTCTCCATGGAAAGCAACCTGGTGTTGTGAAACACTGCAGACAGTTGTTCATTAGAAAACTCAAGCGTGGAACTCTTCCCCTGGCAGGGAGCTCTCCCTGGAAATGTTCATCATCACAAAAAACCCAACGTCAGCCGGCTCCTGCCTTTCCCCTCCTCTGGCTAAATCTAAAATATCCTTCCCGTGCCTCGTTCCACTGGGATTCTACAGTGGTTTGAGCACTACTGCCTTTTTTCACTCCATATTTCAACATATACCCCTTATGACAGACAGCAATGTGCCTTTCATCAGTTTTAGCTCTCGGGTTAATTTTGCCTACGGAGGAAGAATAAGCTGTAAACATCCCTGCGAGAGGGGCACTGAAGCCTGAGACGAGTTTGGGGAGTTACAGGATTACAAAATGGCATGAATTTTAGTGACAGTGCGAGGTATCCACTTAATGACAACTTCAAGTTCCAGCAGTTCCAGTAAGGAAGTCTTACGACAACATGAAATCTGGGATAAAAAAGGATTATTGGCAGGCGCGAAGGTTTGGGGAAAAGGTTTGTTCTAGTTCAGAAGACAACAAATGGCTGACAGCTTTACTGGGAAACGAGGATTCGAACAAGAATGTTGGTTTGGTTGAAGGCACCGGTTGGGTTTGCCCTCAAAACTCCGCAGCAGTTTTAAAAATAGACCAAAAAGTCACTTAGAAATGGCGATGATTTCAACACAAAGCGTCAAAGGGCTCCATTAAAACGCACTTGAATTCTCTTCTCGTAGAAATCCAGCACCCATCTCATGAGGAAGTGACCAACCTTGGGCTGGGGCACGTCTCAGACAGCTAATTTGGAATCTTTAACTGAAAATCACTCATCTGGGTGGAGGAGCACATGACCCATCACCAGGGCGAGCTGGCGCTGGGCAGCAGGTAGGCTGCAAGGCAAATGAACTCATTCTACCACAGGCTCGACAACTTCTTCTGCTCCCTTTGAACACCACAGAATTCCTACTTGTTAGTCACTATTTATACAGTTGCACACAGATTCTTTCTTAAGCGTTCACATATTTTATGAAGTTAGAAAAGACTTTTAAGATGCAAAACCCCTGATGTTTTTAATGAGTTTAACAATAAACAGGCAGCGACTGACGCGTGCGTAGTCCTCAGGTCAAACCCATGCTGAATTTCCACTGGCCTCAGCACAGGGTAGCTTCAAACCCACACTTTCACTTCCAAGTCATGCTGGGCTGGTGAAAACAGAGTTTTTTACTGATGCTTCACACATAAATAAAGAATTTGGGAGTGCTGGGGGTCACTTGGAGCTTGCTCACAGCTCATCAGCATGCGCTGGGCGCTGCTTTGGTTTACTTGATGCAGAGGAACGCTTTGGTTTGATATGTCCTGCTGGCGTCCAGCGCAGGGCAGCACAGAACTGGCAGCAGAGAACTTTCTTCAGATGCCTTTATGTTCAACTGAGGCAGCTGAATTGTTACTCAATGAAAGCACAAATCTGCAGCAGAGCCATCGCACCCACTCCAGGGGTGTGGATTAAAGAGCTGGCAGGGAAAGACCCTTACGCAAGGGCAGGAAGATCATTCAGAAATAGTCATAAAACACAAGATGAATCTTTAAATATTTATTAAAACCAACATCTGAATGTTAATTCCCCCTCACGCATCACCCGTGAAATAGATTCTAGGGATGAGGAAATGAAACCACAAAGCCAGTAAGTGATTTGCCCGAGGCCTCAGCCGTAAATCAGGCTCTGAACTTGAGATTAGCTCTTCCTGCTCCCTCCATCCCCCTCACTGCGATAAGGCAAAGGGCTGAACTTGCGCCCGCATTCCCCAAGTGCCACGCAGGAGCGATGCTCATTGAGGGCTCACACTGTGGTTCTGCAGCGAGATGGACCCTGCAGCTTCATGGGGAGCACCAGGGAGCGGCTATGATCACGTTACTTCACCTGAATGCTATCACCCTGAGATGAAACTTGTTTTCTCCAGCCTTGAGTGGTTTAATGGTCTTATCAATGAAAACACACCCAGATTTAATTAAGTAGGTTATTCTGTGTAACTGTCAAAGAACCCTAGGGTGGTTTGGGTTCAAAGGGTTCTTAAAGCTCATCTAGTTCCAGCCCCATGCCATGGGCAGGGACACCTTCCTCTAGACCAGGTTGCTCCAAGCCACATCCAATCTTGCCTCGAAATTAGTGGGAAAAATTGATTGGTATTGTCAGGTTTGTGCTGAAAAAGAGTTTTTAAGTCTTTCTGATGTCACCCAACTGTTTGGTGATTTCTCACTTGGGTGACCCAATCCTACATGGGCAACCACGAGGCCACCAACAGATCAGGAGCCCCACTCTCCTTATGGAGACATACCCAACCATCTCAATTCCCTTTTGCTAGTTGGTGGAGCTTCACCTGGCCCTGGTGAGCATCCACGAGCATGGATTTGGATACCCAAATCCACCCCGGGTGCCCGGCCTGGGCCACCATCCCTCCATAGTGCCGTGCCACGCAGCACAGATGTGCCTGCAGAGCCTCACGCCAGATACGCTTCCTCCTGTGGAATTCTCCAGATAGTTCCCTTGCGTATTAAAAGTTGTTTACCCCGTGCTTAAAGCAGGATGCTTTCCTTATCTGCAAGCAGAGCAAATTCCCCCCAGTGCCTCCGCGCCGTCATTCCTGGCCTGCTCCTGACTCCTGAGCTCGCTCAGTGCTGGTGGTGGCTCTGCGTTATCTCCCGTCTGCAGTGCAGACAGACCCTGCCTGGAGCAGCCTCCAGGCTCTGCAATACCAAGACCAATGTCTTCAAAGCCTGAAAATTGCTCTGTAATTTGAATCTTTAACAACACATGGAAAAATCTTCAGGAACTGGCCTGTATCATGTCTCCGAATGGCTTCATAAATACAACACTGAGGAATTTGGATACTCTCGTCTGTGCCCGTGATGGATGTTTGTATTCTAAGAAATGCATTTGCTGCTTTTCCCTATCTCTGCAAAGCAGCTCAAATCCACTGTGCAGCTCTTTTTCTGTCCATTCCTTACCTTTAACCCTGTGCCCCATGTCACAGAAAATCACTGGTGATTGCACCCAAACCAAAGGGCTGGGTTAGTCCCTGTCACTAGTTTCCGAGCCATTGGGCTCTGGTGGCTCCTCCTGGGCCACCATGAGGAGGAGGTTGTTAATCCCCCATTCCTATCAGTCTGAGACACAGAAAAGCCACATGCAGAAAGTTCAGATACGAAAAAAAAAGCTTGATGGAATGTATTTATCTGAAAACAATCGAGTGTCTGGATGGAAAATCAGGGGTTTACACCAATCATGTGGTTGTTGTTAATGTTTTCCAAAACACCCAGAGGTACCTTATGTGTTAATAAGAGCAGCCTGTGCTATTTCGCTTAAAGAGCAAAATGTGCATCTCTGCACCTAAAACTGCTCTTGTATTTCAGCCCTGTATTGACGCCCAGATGGCTGCCAGAGGAATTTCCCGTTCCCCCAAATCTGCAGTCACGGGGCTTGATTTCAGCCCAAGATGCAGCAGCAAATATTTATGGTTGCGTTTCAGTGCTTCTTTTCCATTCCCTTCCTTAAAGCAGGAGAATGTCCTGGAAGTGTGGATTGAGCCTGAACTGTGGCCCTTGCCACCCTGCTCTGCTTTCTGCTGCCCTGCATAGGCTAAGGTGCCATCCCTGGGGCCAGGCGCAGTGCCGGTGGTACACCGGTGGGATGACGCTGGGTGCTCGCAGGCAGCACAGGGTGGTACCAGTGGGCTCCAGCCAGGTTTAACCAGGCAAAGGAGCAAACCCAGAAGAGAGCTGCTTCAAGGAGGAATTGTTTAAAGCTGCTCCAGCAGCAAAGGCCAAGCTGGAGGGTTCATTTCCTCGGCTGGAGCGCTGCTGCAGCCCCAGAATCCCAAGATCCACTGATAGCCATTGAGCAAGGATTTCCATTTTTGGTGCGAGCTCAGACTTAAAATAGACAGTCTTGAGCGAGGAAGAAACTCTGTTGACAGAACATAGGGAACATTCCTCCAGTGTACTTTTGCAAAGGACTATCTCTGTCTTTAATCTCCGCGCCGTTTCCTGCAGGTCTCCCGGGCCCAGCTTCCCTCTCATTGTTAGTGGCGCTTTTGGAAATGACCTCAGGCAGTTTGCAGTGACTGGCGACCCACGGTCAGAATGACTAACCCAGTCTGTCTCCATCCCTTGGACATGTCCCATTGACTAAATAAATGACAGGCACTGACATGTGAATAGAAACAAAAACAGCCTGACAAGTGAAATCTTAGCTCTTTGGAGCAAAGAGTCTGCATGCGCGTTCAGCCTGACAGCAGAGCGGAGAGCAATCACTGCAAACAGTCCTGTGATGGCAAAAACCCATCAAGCCTCCCCAGCTGCTCAGGACACATGCAGATGGGGCAGACAAACGGCTCTAATATTACTTTTAATTGTTGAAAATTGTTTTCTGAAGCTTTTTATCTCAGCACATCTTTTAATTAAAAGTGTGGCTGTGTGTTTACGTGGCCCTTCTCTGTCTGGGTTCAGCATGAGTAATTCCACTGAATGCTATAAGCAAGGGTTAATGATGAGAGAGCCCGTCACAGGATCCTGGACTTATATTGTATATCGTCAGCTCTATAACTCGACATAGGTGAGCTTATAACTGCTTCCAGCCTACTGCACATAAACACCCATGGGACAGATGATCTTGGTTCCCCTAAGCCTGTATGGAGCCTGCCAGCATCCCCTGATATCAGCTCTAGGAGGGATATAAGGGGGGTGTAAGCTCTAAGGCAGATGTATGTATTTCTAGGTCTCCTAAAGGCCACCAGCACTGGGTGCTCTCATGCTTGAAGGCCTGAATTCCCCCTCTGAATCCCCACTAACACGTGTTGCTGAGCTCCCTCCAGCCCCAACCCCAGCTAAGCGACACCAGAGTCTGAGAACATGCCACACCATCCCAGCGTGGTACGGTTTTTTGTAGGGCCCAGAGAAGCTGCCTTTGAAATCTAACAATAGTTTTACCAATAAGAATAGAATTACTGTTAATAAGCTACATTTGTGGATTTTTTTGGTTGGAAAAGTAGGAAAGTATTCTCTTTAATGTAATCAAAATCTATTTGCAGTGCTGTAATGACAATAATTAATAATGCTGCTTAGCAGTTATTAGCACTCGGTGCATTGTTAGGATGCCTGCATTAACTAAGGTTTAATAATGAGGTTCATATAAATCCAAAAGAAGAAAATAATGATATGGGGAGTGGCTGTGGAGCTGTGGTCTGATGGCTTCTTGCTTTAATGTAAGTAACAAATAATTCCCTCTGGCTCTCAGCATTTGTGGATAAGGCCATAAAAAAGGAAGGAAAAAAAAAGGAAGGAGGAAACCTCAGCTAATAAAAATGCCACCCCTGCTTTACGACTCGGAGAGGAACGTTTCTTGTTTGGCTAATGGCGATATTAATAACTTCTGTTGGGATGGTTGATGTCATTCTCTTGTCCTGCGTGCTGAACATTTGCATTGAGAGTATGGGGACTGTGCTGGCAGCGTGCTGGTCCTCAGTACAAGGCACTGGTGAGCCAGTGGGTCATTGGCACAAATGCCTGACCAGTGCCACAGGAAGGGGATGTGGAAGCAGGAGCAGGCTGCAGCCCTCAGTCGGAGGTGGCTTCGGAAGGTGTTGGCAGTTCTGTCAGCTGAGACAAAAATGATGTCCTAACTTGGGGGTTATTCTTTTCATGCAACACAATTTGATAGAAGTATGGAATGGTTTGGATTGGAAGGGACCTTAAAGCTCCTCCAGCTCCAACCCCTGTCACGGGCAGGGACACCTTCCACTGGAGCAGCTTGCCTCCAAGCCCCTGTGTCCAACCTGGCCTTGAGCACTGCCAGGGATGGGGCAGCCACAGCTTCTCTGGGCACCCTGTGCCAGCACCTCAGCACCCTCACAGGGAAGAGCTTCTGCCTAAGAGCTCATCTCAGTCTCCCCTCTGGCAGGTTAAAGGCATCACCCTTTTGCCTTATTGGTCTCGGCTCATCCACAGCTGATGATCGTGCATTAATCATCATTTACTCAGCGGCTGAATAAAAAGATGCTGAGAGGTAAAAACCACTGACTTCATGTAAAATTTCATTTGTTACAGGTATCTGCTCCGGTCAATGCTCCATCCTCTTGTTCCCACCCCACATCATGCGGGGATAGCCTGACGGGCCATGGGAAGCCTTCTGCCGTTCCCAGACATTGGGACAGTTTTGCATCCCTGTGCCAGGTCAGTTGTAGCATGGGCTGGACTTTGGGTAGAGTGGGTAAGAGCCAGCGTGCGGGGTCAGGCTGCGGAGTCAGGCATGGTCCCAGGTAATCATCTGTGTAAGAAGGTAAATAAGAGGTCAGATTTTGGCTGGGACCTGTCCGGGAAGGTGATCAGGGCTATGCCAGTTAAACCCTCTGAGGGCTTGGCTGCTAGAGATGGCTGGCACCAAAACAGCAGTGAGGAGGTTCAGTGCTGAACTATGGAAAACCCCAGTTGTGGCTCCAGAAGGATGGCAGGGGGTCTGAGGGGAGACCTGCACCTCCAGAGCTGCCTGACTCAGTGTTTCATCCACAGGTCTGTGTCCATGTACTGGTGGCTGGGATGGCTGCCCAGCAGGGAGACGTCCTGCTGGCACCCAGGCTGCCTTAGGGAAGAAGCTGCTGCTTCTGATCATCTCTGAGATGCTGGAGCCAAGAGTTTCCTGGACAGAGATGTCTTCTCAGCACAATTTAAGGTACAGCAGGACCGACCCTGCAGGGTGCCTGCTCAGAGAGGGGTTTTCTCATTCCATGGTGTGGCAATGGGATGGAGAACATCCCCTGGAGACCTGACTGGCTTCCAGCCACCATCTCCTTTCTCAGCAAAGCCTGCTCCATGTGCTGGGTGTCTAAGAAGCATCTGTGCTACTGCTGGGTCAAACTGTATACTTCTGCATCCTATTTAAGGATGAGTTGCTCTCAGTAACACCCAGCAGTGCCAATGACTTTAGGGTCAGCTCCTTTCCTCCCTAATCCTGCTTTCTATTTTCACATTCTTCTGCATGAGCAGGCCCTGGAGATCCTGCAGCCAGCTGCCAGCAGAGATACTCAAAATACAGTTTCAACACAAAAAGAGATGTCGTTTTGGTACTTCGGTGATGATTGCCTCTGGCTACCTTCAGTCCAGCCTCAAACCAGAGAAGACAATATTCTCTTTCTCCCATAATGATTTTCATATCCCCATGTTGAGGTTGCAAGCGGTTTGGGGAAGCTGGTGTCCTGGGACCAGCTTTTGAAGCCTGCCTTTTTTCTGCCCTCTCCCTTGCTGCTTTCAGCCTCTCCAGCCAATGACTCAGTCACTATTTCTATTCTCTTCCCACTTCTGTTCCTGCTTCTCTAAAGTTTTGGTCAGTGGCAGCAGCTTTTGCTAATGTTTTGTGGCTGCTTCTCTCCGAGTTATTATTGGAGATGCCTATGAAATAACAGAGCTGCTCTTTAAGACACTGCTGCACCACTGCAGAAAATATTTACCAAAGCTGTGGTAAGCAGCTCTTTACTGGAGTGACTGGCGTCTGCTCTGAAGCGCACCAGACGCCAGTCACTTCAGCAAAAAGCTGCTGCAACAGAACAAATTGCCCAGGGCAGCAGATCTTGGGAAAGGAGAAAAGCCAGCAGCCCCGTCTGTCTGCCTTTGTGCTTTCTAAGGGAGAAAAATTATCTTTTTACAAGCCTGCCCTAGTTGGCTCTGACCAGCTCTTCCCAGAAAATACCATCACAAATAGAAGAGCAAACTATTGCATAAACGGACAGGTTGCCATTTATATCTGACCTTTCTCAGCTCTTCTTTGATGGCTTCGTCAACCGATGCTTCCTTCTCATCCGGCCCCACTGTGGTTTTAGCTCCTGCTTCTAGGAGAGCACCAGTGGGCACCACAAACCTCAATGAGAATCCATTCTGGACATAGGTGTAGACTCCCTCAGCTCTCTGGACCAGCTCCAAATAGAGTAATCCTTTTCTTAATCCTGCCCTCCCAGGGAACTTCCAGGTTTGCGTTTGCAAATCGTATGGGTAAATATGGATAGGGGGAGATGGATTTACTTTTAAATACTCTGGGCTTGGCATATTACACAGAGTTTGTTGCTAGACCAGCCTGGTGGCAGCACACAGCACCGCACTGGTTTCCTTCCTCGGATAGACCCTTTCCAGCTCCAACATGACAATGCACCAAAGCCAATCCCAAAAACAGTAAAGGGCAGTTTCATAACTGGGTGTTATCTGCCTGGAAAAGGCTCCAGAAAAGCAGACGGTCTCCACAGGCTCCTGAATAAATGCTGATAAAAAGGACAAACTCCTGTGTGTTTGTTATGGGTGGTGTGGGTTTGAGATGTATCCTCTGGTGGATGCAGGCGGTTGGAATTCCCTTCCTATTTGAACACAGCATCTGGTTTATGTGATATTACTTGATTCCTATAGCCAGACCAGGGCAGGAGGAGTTTAATGGCTAAGCCCTGCCATGCTGCCTGCAACTGGGAAATAAAGAATGAGGCTGAGGTAGATGCTATGAGTTGTTGTGGGCCTAGAATCCCCTCTTCTCTCATGCAGAGGGATGGCTGGACTGAGCATGTACATCTCTCTGCTGCAGGAGTCTCAGAGGCTGCACCGTCCTAGGACTGGCTGAACATGACTTCTCCTCCCATCCGCTTCATCTCGCACCAGTACGTGCTTGTGAGAACCCTGGGAGCCAACCACTGTGCTCACATTGGATCATAATGGACCACAAGGTAGGATGTCCTCCTGGATAAAGCACTAGATTAAGGCTCAGGAGTCAACGTCTTCACCCACTCCACCACCATGCCTCATTTTACCTGATCATTAGTTCAGAATGACATAGAAAATCACTGTCGATGGCATGGGGAAAGACACTGAGAGGTTTGGTGGCAGGTAGACCTTCCCCTGCATCAGCAGCTTCATTCCAGAGCGCAGAGGAGTAATGATGCCTGGCAGTCACTCCCGTGCCACACTGGTGGTCAGGAGATCCACATCCTGTGGCTGGCAAATGAATCTGTAAAGCAGAGGTAGGGTCACAAGGTTCTCTTGCTTTGAGGAATCACAGCTTTGCTTTCCCCCAGGAAGTCCTCAGAAACCTCCCTCCGGAGGAGCAGTGGCCTAACCTCCTCCATCTTCTCTACAGCACTCATTGAGAACGTACAGCAGTTAAGGAACTTCTGCCCTCGGTCATCCTGGACAGAAGCACAGGGTTGGAGCAGTTCTGAGGTGTGACAGCAGGGGACCCTTCTCGAGGGCGGTCCTGTCCCCTTGTGCCATTTGTCCTCTCCTACATGCCAGTAGCAGGGACCTGACCGGAACTATCAATCAGCTCTGTTTCACTGAGCATACAGCCAACAAAGCCAACCTGTAGCTACTGGGCACAGGACTGGCAAACCCATTGAATCTAGTGGCTGGTGTTCCCTCACTGATACCAGCCTCCTGAGAACAGCAGTTCTCAGCAGTTGTTGGTTTAATCCAGTGCGCTCAGCTGGGGAATAATACAGAGAATAGTCTTGTACTTGTGGACTGGCCTGATTTGTGGTTCAATCCCTGTTCATCCTGACCCAAACAAGGGAACTGAACCCAAGACCCCATATCTCAGATGGGTGCTCTCATCTCCAGCATCCATCTGCATCTCTTCTCCGTCTCATCTGGGCTTTTTCTCCTCAAATAACAATTATTTATAAAGCTGCATCTAGGAGAGAAATGCAACCCCCCATAGAGCTGAGTCTTCTCCTGGGATGCAAGAGTCCATGTTCCTGCTCCAAGCAAGGGGCCTCTTCTGCAAGGAGGAACCACTGTGGATGGGTGCCATCACCCATTGGTGAGGACCTGTTGGGAGATGATTGTACCTCCATGAGTTTGACTAGAAATCCAGGCTTGGGACTAGGCAACCTTTCCAAGCAGCACTTTGTGGAAGTCATTCGCTA
This sequence comes from Myiopsitta monachus, assembly GCA_017639245.1. NCBI lineage: Eukaryota > Metazoa > Chordata > Aves > Psittaciformes > Psittacidae > Myiopsitta > Myiopsitta monachus. The sequence goes on along the minus strand of CM029921.1, from coordinate 2,090,438 downwards.
CCAAAAACAACCCAAAAACAGTTTTGGCTTTACCAAACTGACGTTTTCTGACACAAGAAAACACGTTGTCAAAAAGCCTTCCCAACCATGCTGCTGGGAATGCGCTCTTTGCCATCAGTCCCCATGGCTGGAGCGCTGGGGTGTTGAAACCTTACTACAGCCCTGGAAACTGTGAGTCAGCTTGTCCCCACCCACAGCAGATACTGGTGGGAAGGGCCTTGAAAAGCCTGGAAGCTCCACAGCTTTTGCCCTGTGGAGTTTCCATTAACCCATTAACATTAATTCCAGGGCCACTGAAATGCAGGTTTTGGTGAATTTCCATTGGATTTTGCCCCTTTTTCGACCCGTCCCCTTTGTGATTCTGATAAATGTTGGAGGATATTTGATTTCTACTTGTCCCTGAGCAATTTGGCTGCCGTGGCCCCAGTTCACCCCCCAAACCCTGTGGGACAGGCTGGACCCGGGCAACAAATGCAGCACGCGGTGCCACCAGATCCGGTGGGGATTTGGCTGGGATCACTGGATGGCAAAACTCTCATCCCACGTGGAGGAAAGGTGCCAACACAAACTTTGCCAGTGCAAAGCCCTCCAGATCACTGTGCTGGGATGTAAATGCATTGATGTGGGCATCTCATGGCACGGAGGAGGGTCATGTAGAGGTGTCCCAGCAGACCAGGAGATGTGGGGCTGCTCTGCTGCCCATTGGGATGCAGGCCAAAGCCATATGGGAACAGGCACACAACTCAGAGCAGACTGTGCAAACCACTGACCTCAGGCTATCTCAGAGCCATCTACAAATGGCATTTATTGCTAACTGGAAAACACGTGGAGGTAGCAAATCCCAGGTCTTAACAGAGTGTACGGTGATGTGAAACAACCCACAGCGTGTTCCCCTGATGCGTGTCCTAGGAGTGGTGGCAAAGGATGGCTACAACTGGAGCCCTGAGGAGCTGGGATGGGCTTTGCTGTAGCTGCAGCCCACCCGGGATGGAGGCACACACTGAGGTGGTGGGGTGGATCACATCCTCTGCCTCAAGGCTTCCATGATGCCAAGCTCTCGGAGCATGGAGCCCAGCGGTTGTGAAATTCCCCATAAAGGCAAATTCTTCAAACATCTATTTTTTTAACAACTTTGGATTTATCAGAATGCCTTGTTCTGATTTTAGCTCTTTCCATTTTGAAGACAGTCCAAGGTCCTATCACAGTGTGTTACCACACAGAATCTAACATTTGCAAGGGTAAAATGAAAAGTCGGTTTGAACTGGAAAATCACGGCCATGTCATTAAAACAAAGGAAATGGGACATTCTGATGTTGTCAAAACCTTTTTTCTCTGGTTCCTTTCAAACTCAGCTTCCAGCAAAACCAGCCTGATTTTACGAGGCGGTTTAGTTCTTGGCAGAGCCCCTCGCTCTGGCGCAGCAGTTCCGTTGTGGTTTCTCTGGCAGGGCTCACACACTCCGTGTCCCTGTCCCCAAGCTGTGACATGGGGGTGCAGTGTGTTCCCAACCCTCACTGCCCCACGGTGGGATCCCCATCTCAACCCCATTTTCCAAGCATTTAAATAATCTACAAATCAAGCCATTAAAGCATTATTTAAATGGCAGTTATTCATCTTGGGGTTTAACCTCTGCATCCTTCTCTTTGACCGGAAATGTATAAAATACTAGAGATAAAATAAAGCTGAAAATTATTATAACATTATTTTTCCTTACTGCAAACCCAGTGCCTGCTGATGCCTCTGACCCCACTGGCATGGACACAATGCACAATGGCAGCACTGGCCCCTTTCCCCCCATCCCAGGCATAGATTGGCTTTGGGATGAGGCTGGTGCTAGTGCCCTTTCAGCCACCCACCATCCTCCCAGACCCAAGAGGGTTTGGCTTTATATAGTACCTGGGAGATCCATGTCAGATAAGCCTGGCAGGCTTTCAAAAGCTTCTCCCTAGCTTTTGTGCCAAGTCCCATAGGATGTGTTCCAGAGCATCTCCCAGGAATGTTTGTTACTACAACAAGCAAAGAAAAAGAGGTGGGGGGGAAAAGGCAGTGAAAGAGCGCATCGCTGTTAATTACTCGAAATCCTTTAATAACCAACATTACTATAAATTATATGTGCATTATGACAAGTACAATTGAGTGTTTTGTTTTTCTTGCCCACGTTAGGGCAAGGAGCAATGTGCTCTTGTTGCAGGAGCTGGAGCGAGTGGCACTGGAGGGGGAAATCAGGGCTTCTCCACCACATACCTGTGCCCTCAGAGTTGGTCGGTATTCCATGAAAGCTCCATTGTTCCTCATGCCATGCTGCACGCACCATGATTATACAGTGTTGGATAAGCAGTAAGATGTTGAAATAATAACCTATCCTTAGTTTAAACAGTGCTATATTTAAGATTTATATGTATTTAAATGTGGGTAATTACACATTTGTGACATACTATAATTTGGATGGCAGTTTGTAAATATGATATTGGAAAGAAAAGCATCAGCTGCATTTAAGGAGGTAAATCCTGGGGTCATGCAGGGCGTATTGATCAATGTGGGATATTAAAGAAGCTTTAGAACCTCTCTGGAGCAGCCTAAGGATGGGCAGGGATCCTGCCTGGGTCCAAGATCCAGGAAATCCCAATTCCTGCTTCCATGTCTGAGGCTGAATCTTTATTTTCAGGGCTTCCATGACTTTTAATTTAATTTGTGTTTATTCCCTAATGCAAAAAGAAGCTATTAGGATTTTCCTAACACAGTGAGACATTGGCTGACTTTTGTAAATAGCTCTAAATGGTGATAATGGTGGTGTAGGTGCAAAACGCATGCCCTGCATGTCAGTGAGAGCACAGGGCCATCATGGACATCATTTTCACCCAAAGTGAGCCAGTGCCCAAACAGTATTACCTGGTTTTACTGCAGAAAGGGCAGGGGAAAAGGACCTTTGGTCAGTTAGGGCAGCAGTAACCCCAAAGTCAAAGACCTATGGACGTGTTATCTTTATGTTGGTGCGAACACCACTGGTTCCCACATGCAGGTTTTAATGGGGTATTTTGGAATCCCTTATGTAAAGTTGATGCACATGAGTTAAGTTGGCCGTAAAAAAAAATGTAGTAACTTAACCAAGGGAATTTAAGTGATGTTCTTGGGTGTTTTCCTGCAGGTCTGGGGAAATGCGGACATCAGCCTTTGGTTATGGCAAGAGCTATGCGAAGATACCACAAGGAAAACAATGAACATCCAGGTTTGACTGCAGTTTCTTGGATGAAATACTTTTAGTGTTTTATTTTTGGCGTGGTTTTTCCCTGCTGATCAACTGCAGGGAAATAACTGCTGAGCTTCATTTCCACTCATCGACATTCCCCCGTGGGTTCCCAGGCTGAGCCCCCAGACAAAGCTCCACCACTTGCTATTCCAGGTTCCCACTGATCCACACCACGCTGCTTCCCACGGGCGAGGGGAACGTCCCCCCCGACCCCCCAGGATCGAACCCGGCGGCCGGTTCCTCCGGAGCGTGTCCCTGCCATGGCCAAAGGCTGCTGTGCCCGTGGGACCTCCTCGCCTGAACCCCGCAAGAAGAATCGCCTTTTTACGGTATTTTATTCAGTTTTTAATTAACGGGGGGGGGGGGGGCATCCCCACCCGCATCTCCCACCGGTGCCCTCCTCCCTCCCTCCGCGCCACCGCCGTTCCCACCCGGCCGCGCGGGTCCCCGGCGGGCCCACGCTCCCACCTCCCGCTGCCGGCGGCCTTGCCCCAGCGCTGCCGCCGCCCGCCGATCCCCCCCCCCATACCCCCCGAGGCCGCGGCCGGGGCAGAGGGCGGGCACAAGGACCCAGCGCGGCGCGGCCCGCGGAATGTCTTTCATTCACGGGGCACGCCGCGCCGGGAGGTGCTGAGGCGGTGGGCGGTGCCTGCGCTGCTGCCGGACCAATAGGCTGCGGCGCTGCCGTGGCGTCACGCTGCGGCGGACCAATGGGGGCGCGCCGGAGCTGAACTTTTGCCACGGCGGACAAGTTGATACATCGCGGGGGTGTGTCCCGCCGCGGCGGCTCCGGCGGGGGGGGGGGGGGGGGGGAGCGGCTTTAACCCCTGCGCTGCCGCCGCGCCGCAGTGACCTACTTTCACCGGGGGGGGGCCGCGGAAGGACACAACCTCCGCGCTTCCTCCTGCTGCCATCCCCGGTCCCCGCTGATGGAGGGGTGGGGGGAAGGCGCCTCGGTGCAGGGAGGGTGGTTGGTGCTGGGGGGGGGGTGGTGGTGTGCGTGTGTTGGCGCAGCGGCGCTCGTGTCCCTTTAAGAGCTCGGAAACCCGATGCGGTGTTTGCGCAACGCCCGGTGCCGCGCGGAGCCGCCAAAGTGTCTAGACTGGCACATGATGGGCGGCAGCCAATCCGCGCCGCCGCTCGCGAAGGGGCCCCGCGCGCGCGCGCGGACCCCCCTCCCTCCCTCTGCCCCCCCCCTCCCTCCTTTACCCCCCACACCACCCTCCCCCCCCCCCCCCCGTCAGCCACACAAAAGCCAGCGGAGGGCGGGGGGGCGGGCGCGAGCGGGCGCGCCGGCGGGAGCCGTGCGCAGGGACCCGGCGGGAGCGGAGCCGCACCGGGAGCGGACGGACGGAGGGACGGACACTGCGTGTGCGCGGGCAGCGGCCGCGCGCGGGTCTCGCCCTTTTGCTGCTTTTGACCGTTTTTTACCTTTTTTTTTTTTTTTAAATAATTTTTCTGGGTTTTTTTAACGATTTTTTTGGCCGAACGGACCCGGCAGCTCCGAGCGCGGACCCGGCGCCGCTTCCACCCGTTTTCTCCCAGCTGCCACCTTGTACGGTGGAGCAGCCGCGGGGCGCAGCCGAGCGCTGCCCCGGGCTCCCCCCGGCCCCGTCCCCGCGTTGGCAGCCGATGTAGGGCACGGCGCGGCGCGCCCGAGCCCCAGCGCCGCCACGGGAGCGGCCCCGTACCGCCCGCGGGCATCGGCGCAACCCCCGCGGCACCGTCTATGCCCGCGCCGCGCTCCCTCCCCCGCCGCCTTCCCCCATGGTGCGGCCCCCGCCGCGGGCCGTCGGCGATTCGCTGGGAAGGGCCGCGGGGAAACGGCGGCGCCGGGAGGTGCGGGCAGGCTGCGAGGGCGGCGGGTCTGAGATGAGATAGAGCCGGCGGCGGAGCGAGGAGCCCCGCGGAGGGGGGGGGGGGGGGAAGCGGCGGAGAGCGACGCGACCCGCGGCCGCCCGCGTGTCGTATGTTCAGGTCCAAACGCTCAGGGCTGGTGCGGCGACTTTGGAGGAGCCGCGTCATTCCGGACAGGGACGGCGGAGATGGGAGCGCCAGGAGCGGCCACGACCTCGGAGCCAGCGGTAGCTGTAAAATCCCGGAGAAAAACCCTTCGTCGGAGATCCGCGCGGTAACGCGCAGCCTGCTGCGGGAGGCGGAGGAGCGGCGGGGCGAGGCGGCGCCCCGCGGGGACCCCATGGCGGAGCGGCGCGGGGCCCGGCTCCGCTCCCCGCCGCGGCGGGACGGCGCCGGCGGGGCGAGCCCGCGGCGGGCGCCGGAGAGCGACGGTCGGACCGTGACCTGCTGCCTCTTCAAGGAGCGGGAGCCGGGCGGCCCCCAGCCCCCGGACACAGACACCGCCGGCGGCCCCCCCGGCCCCGACGGCGAGGCCGACCGCGGGTCCCCGGAGCGGCGGGGCCGGGAGGCGCGGTCGCGGCTGGTGCTGCTGGAGCAGGAGCTGAAGGCCGTCACCTACTCGCTGCTGAAGCGGCTGAAGGAGCGCTCGCTGGACAGCCTGCTGGAGGCGGTGGAGTCCCGCGGGGGCATGCCCAGCGGCTGCGTGCTGGTGGCCCGCACGGAGCTGCGCCTGGGGGGCCAGGCGGCTCCCCCCCACCTCCTCCTGGGGAAGCTCTTCCGATGGCCCGACCTGCAGCACCCCGCCGAGCTGAAACCCCTCTGCGAGTGCCAGAGCTTCGGCGTTGCCGACGGACCCACCGTCTGCTGCAACCCCTACCACTTCAGCCGCCTCTGTGGGCCAGGTGAGGAGCGGAGTCGGGGACCTTCCTTCCCCCGTGATTTGGGGCATCCGGCCCCTTCCTTCGCTTATTTGAACCCTGGGGATGCTCTTGGCTCCGGGATGGCATTCTCCCCCTCCCCAGTTCCCCGTTCTGCTTAAAAAATCCCTTTTCTTCCCCTTCCCGCGGAGGTTTCTCTGCTGTTGAGGTGCAGGAGGGGCCATAACGGGCCGTCCGCATCCTGCCGGCGCCAGCCTGGCTGCTGCCGCTCTGAACAGGGCCGGAGGGGCCGCGGGGGACGCCCGAACTAGCGTGGAAGCGCCGGGACCCGGAGCACATGCGCTCCTTAGGCAGTGCTTTATCCCAGCTATTGCTGACGGTCCCGTTTTTAGGCAAAACCTCCGATTTATTGGTATTTTATTATTATCACTTATTTTGCAATCCGGGCTCCTGCCTCGCTTTGCATCACTTCTCTCAAAGAAACTTCTGTGCTGGGCGTGCTTCCCCCGGGGCTCCCTAGGGGCTGGAAGCAGCTCTTTTTTTTGCTCCGGTTGGTGTAGATGAGCGTTTGGAGGAACGCTGCCTATGTTTGCAGTCGGGCAGAGTTTTCCCAGCTCCTTTCCTGCGGCCGTGGTGGTTTTCCCGGCGGTGCAGGGCTGCTCTGCGCAGGGAGTAGTAGCAGCAGAGCTTTATCGAGTGGCTCCTTATCATTTTGATAGCGGGTGCCGGTGCCAGGGTTTCATCCGCGCCTACCGGGCGCTGGGGGTGGTGGTGGGAGCCCCAGAAAGGCTTTGATGCCCTTTTCCACAAGTGATTGCGTGGCTCCCTTTGGCAGCGATCCGTGTTCGTGCAGGTGATGCAGCTGAACGGTGTGAGGCTGCCTCGGTGCTCGGAATTGGTTTCCTGTGGCAGCGGGTCTGGCTGTAGCGTGGGACTGACCCTCTCTGTGCATGGCACAGGTTGGGCTGTTAACTCCAGATTGGGACTTTGGCACCATTGTATTTTTTTTATTGGGAAGCTCTTTAGGGCCCCGTGAGAAGAGCATCTTGGTGCCAGGCAGCTTGCTCGGGTAGGGAGATGAGGAGCCTTTCCTTGGAAGCCATAAATGACCACAGGCCATCCCAGAGGCATCGCACGGGCGATGCTGAGGTGGTTCTTGGTGCGCTAACCCGAGTTGGGCTGAGTGCTTTTGGTGTGTGGGAACTGAGGAGCACGCCCTTGTTCCAGTCGGCTGGGGTCAAGGTGATGCCATTGACTGCTCAGTGAAGTCAGTGTCTGCTCAGTGCTGGTGCCATGGTACAGCCCAGCCGGCTGCACAGTCCTCAATTTTAGCAGGTTGTAATTAGAGAAACGCGTCACCACCATAATTCAGAAGGAAAAAAAACCTCTAAGCAGAGCATAAAGTTGATGGAGGACCTTAGTCAGCCTTTTGTATGGCCTTGACTCTTTACAAGAGCAGCAAGGGCTTGTTAGATGACCGGAACACTTCTAAGGGCTTGCTTAACTTTAAGTCCGTGACTCCTGGTGTGTTGCTGCTTAAAGCTGAGTGTGTGCTTGGGAGCTTTGCTGGGTGGAGGTAGGGGGGAGCTGGGCTACGGCAGGCCTGGCCTCTGCTGCTGTGCCCGTTGAGTGCCAGGGGGTTCCTTAGAATGGACCAAAGTTACTTTGTTTGGCTCAAGTCAGTCTGGTCCCTGGTGTCAGGCTTCATGTACCAAGGGAGGAGCAACTTCTTACCACCTTATTTCAGTCTTATATAGTACACCTTATTATAGTGTGTTTGGGGAGCTTTTGTGAAGCCTGTGTGTGCTGTGCATGCTTAAGCTGTTGGTTGGAGGGTCAGCTCCCAGCGTAGATGATACAAGCATCATTCTTTGGAAGCCACATGCCATTTTGTGTGCTTCAGGTTGCGGGTGCCCATGCAGGGACACAGGGCAGGGGGTGCAGGGGAGAACTGCAGCACTTCCTGTAGTAAACCCCCCTTTGAAAGGTCAAGGTAGAACCCCCGTTCTTCTAAGATTTGGAAAATTCTTGGCCTTGAGTTGCTCCCAAGTGGGTTTCCTTCCATTGGGTGTTTACAGCCTTGGAAGAGCTCCTACCCTGACAGAGATGGCGCGAGGGTTTCATTGACTGACTGAGTGCAGCACTAACGTGAAGTTTTGTTTTCCAGAGTCTCCACCACCTCCCTACTCTCGGCTGTCTCCTAATGATGAGCAAAAGCCACTGGGTACGTGTTTTCCCTCTTTTGATCTGCCGGCACCTCTTTCATGGCGCAGTCCTGGTGTTGCTCCTAAGACATCCCTACGTGGCACGGCAGGCAGAAGCCAACAAGTCGGGGTTTTATGGCTGCTCATTATTTGTGAGCAAGCATCAGGTGACGGGTTTAAGGAGTAAATGGATGTGGGTTTATCAGCTCAAATTGCCATGTAGACACATGCAGATCTTCCAAAATAACACGAAGCTCTATTTTTAATGAAGCTGTAATGAAAGGTTTGCAGACATGATGTTTTGTCTGCGTGGGTAATCTGCGGGATGACTGAGCGCGGGGGGAGTGGGAGCTCCTGGGTGCCATTTCCATACAGCCTTGGCTGCACCCCGGAGGAACCAGCTATTACCCTTCCTCTGCTTATTAAAATGAGACGTAAACTCTTTGAAACTCGGTGCTGTATAATTTCCGAGTGGTGTTTCACTTTTCATGGGGAATTATAAGTGTTACTTAAAATGAAAGCTAGGGAAAGTGGCTTGCTTGGGTAGGCATGAAGGGAAGGCTCCTGGAGGGCCTGGCAGATCAGCCTTGGATCCTGGCCCTGTTGTGAATTAGCATCGCTGCATCCTGACCATCCCTCCTCAGTACCCATTACTTGCCCAAGTAAATGGGGAGATGAGGGAGGGAAGGGAGGAATCCCACATCCCTTTTGGGTTTCTTGCCAGGATTGGTGCAGCCATGACCGCATCTGGAGTGTGGGATTTCTCCCTTCCTCCCATAGTCAGGTGGCTCTGATTTACAGGGCAGGTGACCACTGAGGCGAGCTGCTTTCGCTCGCCATCAGGCAGGGACGGAGAGAAGACAGGCAGGATTTGCCAGGGAGATAGGAACGGGACAGCACAGTGCCTGCCTGTCCCACCCAGCCCTTAGGGAAGGCAGGAACTGCCCAGTGCCAGAGGCCAGTCCCTTCACTGCCAGACCTGGAGCTGCCTGCAGCCGCTCATGCACCCACTGTGCGCACTCCTATTGCAAGGGACCAGCTCTTCCAGCGCACAACCAGTCTGTGGGACATGGCAGGGACCACAGTGTCCTGCAGAGCAAAGTTTCCTGGTCAGTGTGGAGGCAAGAAAAAGGAATTGTCCCTCCCTGTGCTCCCCCTTCCAAGTTCATTCCCTTTAGAAACAGCTTGTGCTGCAGGGAGAGATGATAGCGAGTGGCACGTGACTTTCTTAAAACAACAGCCAGGGATTGAAATTTGCTTCACCGGCTTGTTTGATTGGAAAAATAATAGTTAATCTGTGAGCAAACAGTTGAGCACTTAATTAGAGGGGTGTAAGCAAGAGAGAATAACAAAGACTCTTAACTTGTTAAAACAAAGTTTCCTTCGCTTCAGCAAAGAGGAAGGAAGGAAGGAAGCAAGAATAAACAGCTTCAAGAATTTTAATGGTGATAATTAAGTATAGTAACTAGGAGTTGTTTAGAGGCTTAATGTAACTTTACCCAGTAAGCACCAAGTTCCTACTTGTTTGATCAACCTAACTGCAGTTAAGTTGTGGTCGAAGCAGCTCGAAGTTTGCATTTGCGTGGTAGAGGTACAAAGTTAATCGCTGCTTTCTGGCCTGGTGGAGAACTCCTCTCAGGGAGGTGGTGGGAAGCTGAAGAGCCGCGGGTGCTCACGTAGCACTTGGAAACGCAGGAGGACTAAAAGAGCCTTTATTTTCTTCCCTTTTCCTCCCAGATCTATCAGATTCCACGTTGTCTTACACTGAAACAGAGGCTACAAACTCGCCCAACGTCACGCCCGGAGACTTCTCAGGTTGGCACATGTGGTCTGCACTGGGGAGCTCACGGCTGGGGCTGGATCATGGGACAAGATGAGGGGTTGTGGTGTTGCTGTTGGTTTATATTCTTAGTGTGAAGAGAAAGAAATAGCAGTGATTAGAGTTGATCCTTCGGAGACATCTGCGCTCTGTGGGTTGTGATAAGACGCTGTTCATGGGATGAGTGTGCTGGAACATCCGGGAGGTGGCCATTGAGCCGTGTGTGTCCCCTGTGGAAGTCACTTAGACGTGTGGTGGCATGGAGCTGAGCTGTACCCTGTCACTGATTGCATGGCAGTTGCAGTGAGGCTGTGTCAAGTGGTGCTGCTTTTGTGGTGGTTCTTGCAGGACCTGTTGGGTCCTGGCCTTGCTTTCATGAGCAGGGCTCCCAGCTACAGTGCCATTGAAGCTCCTGAACAAAGCTTTGCTTAATTAGGTCCTGGTTTTTGCTTTGCCCCACCCCTGCAACCTTTCATTCATTTAATGGGGCTCTCTGAGGCCTGGGGTGATATTTACCTCCAAGCAGGTAGAGTTGGGGCTTTCATTTGCTTGGTTTTGGGCTGTGGCTGTGCTGATCCTTTCACTTCCTCCTCCCCTGGGGTCTCATCCCAGGCTAGGGGCTGGCTGCATGGGGGGCAGGAGGGACCTGTCTATAGGGCCAGGTTTAATTTCTATGTAAGAAATGACCTGGTTGATGGTCTGAGAGCTAAGATGGAGATGCACAAACCTTCATCCCAATGGAGCCTGACGTGCCTCCTTCAGTGGTTGGGGTGGGCTTTGTGGTGGGGTAGGAGTTGGACCTGTCAGTGCTGAGTTGCTGGTTTGCTGAGCCCAAGGATGGGATTTGCTGCTCTCTGGGGGATGTTACAAGTTGATGGTGGTGGAGGGGACCCTTGGGGTACTGCTCCGTTAGCCATGGCTTCATTATTGTCATCCCTTCTCATTACCCGCCTGCAAGAGTTTATGGCTGGTTTGGCGAGACCTGCGATTTCCTTGGGATGTTTGAGCTGATCCCAACTCCACAGCACTTTAAAGAGCGTTTAAGCAGCGTGGCACTGCAGTGTCATGGCGTGGTGGTGCTTCCTCCAGGGATTTTTTCCTTCTTCTTTAAGGTCCTCCTGCCGTCGAGTGCTGAAACCAGCGTGCCGACCTGCCTTGCTTTTGTTGCGCCGCCAAGTGTCCGTAGCAGGGGAACAGTTGGTAGCCAGGAGTTGGATCATTCAGGGTTGCGCTGTAATAAATGTTTGCGATTCCTAACAAACGTTCCTTGGGCTGGATACACGTCCGTAAAGCTCCCCATGCCCATGGCTTTTATTGTAACTTGATAATTGCCATTAATTATAGCAGCCAAGATGGAAAACTAGGGTTCCCGAGGATGTAATGGGTTAGCTTCTCTCCCAGCCTGAATCCTTTATGGGACATCTGGTGGGTTTTCTGGAATAGAAGAGGGATTTTAACTTGAACAATATAATGATAACACGTGACTGAGATTGGGCTGAAATCGGATACTCCTCTCCCCCTGCGTAGTTTCCAATGGTGTAACTTTTAATAAGAGTCTGGGGCTCTGTGATTTATTTTTCCCCAGTGCTCATGATTGCTGAAAGAGGATAAGAGCTTTGCTGCAGTTAACCCATACTTGTCATCACAAGGAGCTGAGAGGAAAAAGCCCACTCAGGCTTTAGTCTATCTGCCACATTTCAGCTTGTTTATTCTCCATTTCAACTTAGTTAATAGGTCTGCTTGAAATGTAGGCCTGCATAAATGATACCCAGAGCACATGGTCTTCCCGGCCTCTTCTTGTGAGTACTCAATGCGCGCTTAACTCCCATTCCAAAAATAAGTACGTTTTGGATCTAGCATCAAGCCGCTGCTATTTATTGCTTCGGCTTTGATCATCAAAAAGGCTTTTCCTACGAAACCCACAAAATTCAATTTGGGATAACAAAGAGAACCGTTCTTCTACTGTTACTTGTTTACTTGATGAACTTCTAAACAGGAAGTTTAAGCATGAAGTCGAAAGATCACCTCTGTCATATGTATGAATTAAAAAGAAAACCCTCTTTTTGAAGTTGACCTTTTCATGGCTGTAATACTGCTCCGAAATAGGAGCAGGTCTTCCATGAGCTAGCATGCTCTCTGTAAGATTTGAAGTAGCAGTCAGTGGTAACAGGAAGCGCACCCTGTGAGTAGTTGTGCACATGCAACCTTCTGTGTCATGAACTGGATTGATGGATGGTACCCCAGAGTCCTCTTCATCTGAGGTTCAAAGGATCTGGGTCATGAAACGAGGCTGGCTGTCCAAGGATCAGTGTCCAGCCACAGCATTTCTCTCAGACTGGGGATGCTCCTCATTTCCCAGTGATGTGCAATGGCTTGGGAAGATCTGGGTGGGTGGGAGAAGCACTCGGAGGTGTTTGATCCCGGAGTTCCCCTCTTCTAAGCTCAGGCAATGTCACATTGAGGCTTGCCGGAGTCCAGAGCGGGGCTCAGTGTCTTCCTCATGACGTATTCCTGCAGCCATGTGCGCCTGGGGAGCCGAGGTGAAGGAAACCTGCAGTGGTGGGAGCTGTACTTCGAGCCCATGCGTTCCCCTGGCTGGGGTCGTGCCAGTGCCTGGGTGCCGGCAGAGCCTTGGCCGGAGCCGGCGTCCATGCGGCTCCCCCGGCCGGAGCCGGGGAGGTACCAGGGAAAGGGCAAAATCCAGCAGGGCAGAAACAAAAGCTCAGCCCCGTGACTCATAATTGGTGGAACATTTGTAGTAATTTTTTTCCCTTCCCCTCAGACTTGGCTCCTCCGCTGCGTGCCAAGAAGCTGCTGTACCCGTTAGACTTGCCAGGCTTGTAGAGAGAGGGCTGCGCTGCTGCTGCTGCTGCTGCTGCTGCTGCTGCTGCTGCTGCTGCTGCTGCAGGAACTGGTTCAGGGTGGTGGGGACGTGCTGCAGCAGATGCTGTGGGCCACAGGCTTTGGGGCTGCCTGCCTTCCCCGAAACCCCACAGGGCTATCCCTCGCCTTCCTTGGGAAGGACCCTGGAATAGTCCCATTTTCGGAGTTCCCTTTGCCCAGCATGCTGCGGTGCTCTGTTTACAAGCCCCATGAAGCAGCAACCAGAGTTCATGGTAGTGGTGGCATGAAATTCTGGAGGTCCTAAGGACTGTCCAGGAGAGGAAGGGTTGCGTGCAGGTGGGAGGGTGGAAGGTGGTGGTGCTCCTTGGAAGCCTCCTGCGGGTGTCCATGCTGACTTGATCATCGCTCGTGGTCACTGCAGGCCTGGAGTGGCTTGTCTATCCTCTAGAGAGGGCAGAGGTGCTGGAGCATCAGTTTTCTTTGGAGCAATAATCACTGAGCGTGAGTGGATGGGTAGCGATGGGTGCAACTCATTGCTCACCTCCCCAGCCACCATGCAGAGGTCCCACACGGGCTGGGTGTCTCCACAGAAGATACTTAATGAAGACGATGCCTGGAGCAGTCAGTGCTAAGCTCTTACGGTAGCTATTTTTCCTCAAAACGAGCCACTCATCACTAGAGCCTGTCTCATGTGTCCCTACATGCCTGCTCGATACTCCAAGCTTTATTTGGAATTAAACCAGTGTTTGCATGGAAAATCTCATTGTTTATGTGGAAATGCCTTTGTGAAGGGATAGTGCCTGTGAGGCTCGAGCCCTGTGTGTGGGAGGGTTTTCCAAAGGGAAGGGGCTCCTTGTGTCTGTGTCTAGTTCTGCATCCTGCACTTGGTCCCTCTGCATGGACCAGCTGAGCGGGTGCCTGGAGTCAGGGGATGCTCAGCACTGGGTGGATTCAGACAGGAGAAATGAGGGTGACTTGATGCTAGGTGATGCACCCAAGCAGAGAGAAGCGCTACCAGGGGATGAGTGAAAGCCAAGGAGAATGGGAACAGCAGGGGCTGGTAAAGTGGATGTTGTTCCAGCAGCGAGAGGCTTTGCAGGAGGCCAGGGAAGATGCTGCTTTGGATTTTCCTTAGAATACTCTTTATTTTTCACTTTGAAATCAATTCAGTTCCCATGTGATAAACTCTTCCAAGGTTTCAGCTCTGGTGAACCCATTTGTAGCTGGGAATGTGCATCCGAAAGAAGGAATTGTGAGCTGGTGGTTGGTTGGAGGAGTTATTCCTCTCCACGCTCTGCAGTGGGGAGCAGTATCTCAGAGCAGAAGTGCACGTGTGAGCCTGCTCCAGGCAGCTCTGCTCAAGTCTAGGAGATGGGGGGCTCCATGTAGAGATGAGCTCCGCTCAGTGATTTACTTTGCGTTATCCCCACCAAAGTTGTTGGAGGGTAATTGTGAATGAACAGAGAGAGGAGAAGCAGAGACCAAATGGGCTGGAGCTTATTTAAATGATCCCGGACATTTTCCAAGGCTTTGGAAGGTGAAGCTGCTTACAGCGCAGTGGTGAGACTGGGGGATGTTGGATTTGGGAAGCAAGGTCCCTGTACCCCTGAAGGGAGGAGGAAGGCAGGACCCTGCCCGTCCATCCCAGCTGATGACTCAGCCCTGCTGAAGCAATGCCAGGGCTCTGGAGCGAGAGCCTGAGGGTTTCTTCTGCTTCCAGCAATATTTAGGATGAGCTTCAGGAAGCATATTTTCAAACCCACTGAATGGAGAAAGTGAACGTCTCCCTTCCTCTCCCCCCAGAAATAACAGCCTGCAAGGATTTATGCTAACAAGGAAATTTATGAAGATCCTGTGTGTTAGGAGTAGGAAAAAAACCGAGGAAGCCTGTTAAATATGTAAGGCGGATATGTGTGGAAACTGGGCAAACATTTGCCCTTTCCAGATTGGGGGAGAGATTGTGAAATTACCTGTTAACAGGGGAAGAACAGAAGTTATTTTTCTCATTAATGGGGCAGCCATTCCTTTGGGGGGGTGAAACGTTGGGTTTGCACATTCCTGATGAGCTCCTTTGGCTTTGGAGTGTCTCAGTGCTGGGCTCGGGGTGGCAGCTCTGGGGGTCCGACCCAGCAGCATCATCATGGAGCCTGTTTGTCCGTCCTTCTCCCTGTCCTGTTGCAGAGCGTATCTGTGCATCCCGTTTAATCACAGGCAGATGTTTATTTGGGCCAGGAATGGTTTTGGTTTCCTTTTTCTTTCATATTTAACTTCAGGTTTGCTGGCGTGCCCTGCCCTGCACAGGCTATAACAATCAGGGTTTGGCTAAAAACTGCTCTTGTTGGAGGAATGAGCCTGTTGCCAAAAGCTGCTACTTTGATGCAAAAAAATACATCCTGGAGGTGCTTTGTCAGATGTTTTTATATTAAACAGTTTTCCTCCATAACTTTAGTTTGCCAATGGGAAATAAAGTGCATCTATTTTCCAGTGTGCTTCAGAGAGGAATTCTTTGCTCGGTGTGAAGGTTTTTCCCCACGTGGCCGTGGTCGGCCGTGAATGTTGGAATCCCTGTTGGAGAGCTGACGGCGCAGCAGCATCCTTCCCCATGGTTGGGAGAACTTCAGAGCAATGACCCGCTGTTGCCTTGGGTTTGTTCGCATGCAGCTTCTGGCCCCTGGTTGACATCAAAGGCAACTTTGCGAACTATGGGGTGAATCATGGAATTAATCCCTGAAAGGGAAGGTGGGGAAGCTCTTGAGATGGCGTCAGGGCCCGTCCCTTTCAGAGGGATGCAGGTGTGCTGTTTAATTGTACAACCAACGTCTTTCTGGGTTGATAAAGCCATTGGAGCTTGGAGATTTACGGGAGGACCGTTGGTTTCTCTGCATTGTGTTTGTGTTTGCCACTCCGGGTGGCTTTGTTGGCAGCTCCTGGAGTTCAAACATCCCTTTCTTTGGAGAAGGGAAGGGGAAGCAACCATTGATTCTGCCGCTGGGTGTGCAGAGTCCTTGTTGTGTCCAAATCCTGTTGATGGCGGCGCTTTATCCACAAGTGGTGTACCCCAGCAGAATACTCCACTTGGTTGTTAATATGCAGCTGAAGATGTCCAGAGCATTGGGACTGAGCAAGTACATCCTTGCTTACTAACCGAAGGAGAAGCACCTTGGGTCAGGGCTGGGGAAGGTACTCCCTTGTGGTTCTTTCTCCATTAAAACTGTACAGAGTAACTCACGTTGGGCCACCAAACCCAACAGCCATAGCATTGAGCTCTGTGGATCTCCTCAGAGAGAGCTTGTGGGTGAGCATGCATGGGCAATAATACACCGTGATGTTGCCACCTGTACCCAACATCCCATCTGGTAAAGCAGGAGAGGTGCCGGTGATCCCATCCGGAAGGAGGGTGGAATTCTGGCAGTGGCTGTGCAGCTGGAGAAAGGTGCAGCTGTCTGGAGCAGCACAGACTGCCTGTTGCACAAGGGGTGGAAGAAGGTTGTCTTACCAACGTTTGATTCTGTGCCTAATGCAGGGATTAAGACTGCAGGTGATACCTCTGCATTTGTGTGTGCGCACGCAGCATCCTGGCTCTGAGGGAGAATTCGTGGTGATGGAGCCAGCAGGATGATGCCCTGAAATGGATGTACCAGTATGGGGGGAGCACCATTTCCTTGTAGGCCCTACACTGAATTTCTCAGTATGTTTCTGCAGAGAAGAGTTGCCTTTTCTTTCCCTCCCTTACCTGGAACCGGAATGGCTTTTCACAGCTAGCTGGGAAGTGTTCAGCCTAGAAGTTCTTGGAGTAAGTACAACACCCAGATAAAGTATGTTTTTGTCTGTGGTTCATTGAGCAGTTATGATGTTTGGCCTCGAATCACAGAATAATCACATCTCCAAGCACCTAAGCATCACACTTTAAAAAAGAAACATCAGGAAGTAAGCAAGTTACTTAAAAGTAAATTAGTTTAATCTTTGTAGCCAAAACATTACATTCTTGCACCCTATTAGGAGTTGGATATGGCTTTCTAGGTAGTAAAAGTTCTTTTGATGTAACTGGGGTTGTCTTTTAAACAGTGCGTGTCTGATGCTACGTCTTTGTTTCAGCTTCACTTTTTCTCTGTGCCTGTGTTATGCTTTTCAAAGGGATTTGCTGAATGCTGAACAGAGGGTATTTACCTTTGAAAATGGTGACTGTTTTGAAGGAGGAATTTTGGCTTCTTATAGGGACCTGTAGAGAGAGGCTTATATTCACAGTTACAGTAATAGGACTTTTTCTTCTTATGGCACTTTGATGAGTGAGAGGTGTTTATAGGCTTGATTCATACCGGAGTTACTAAGGTTTTCCACGGAAATAACTTATTAAATCTGTGGCGCTCACTGAAACGATTGAAGTCTGTAGATTAGCTCTTCATCAAAGGCACCTCCTTTCCCAGACCCCAATACCTAACTCAGCATCTTACCTCTGGAGGATGCTCAGCCCCAAAAGGGGTGTGTGGTATGGCATGCTCCAAACGTGTTTTAGTAAGAAATCAAGAGGAAAAAAAACCCTCAAGACAAACTGGGAAGGGGGGGGGGGAAATCCTTTAGGAAAAACATCCCCCGTCGTTGGGAGCCGCTGATGGTTAAACCTGGTTTTCTGGAACACTGCTTATTTGTGTGGATTTTACTTTGCTGCTCCACAGCCGAAAAGTACATCCCTTTCCTGCTGCTGGCCGCGCTGCTGCAGGCTTTGAAGTGCCTCGAGCCCCTGGAACCGCAGGTTCAATTTACTGGCAAAGGAGACTCGGCTCTTTGTCCTTCCCAAGTGCTTGGGATCGGAGGGGATTAGGCACGCGCTGCCATGATTTCCAGCCCTGCCCAGCGGTGCTGTGTGTCCTGGGGGCTGGGAGGGAGGGGAGGAGCAGAGCAGGCTGCCTCGCTGTCCTGTGCGGGGATCAGGGTGCCGGGGGGGTGATTGAGGATGAGGAGGGATATTAGCTTATCAAGTCCCACCTTGCTTGTGGGACGTTGGATTTGGATGGTGCTTGTCCCAGCAGTGGGCTCCACTTGCTTTCCCTCTTGTTTTAAGCCTTTCCCTTGGTTGGTTGCTTCAGAAAGTGGGTGTTAAAAAGCATTGCTACAAGGAGGTGAGTGCTCAGAAAGGGGAGATTGAGGGAACATCGTACAGCGCACTGCCGGCACTGGGGAATGGGCTTCGGATGCTGAGAACTGTTGAATTCCTGTTTGTTGTTTTGTTGGTGTGGGTTTTTTCCTTAAGAACAAAGCCATTCTGCTTGGAAGTGCCTGTCTTGGCTGACCTCTTCCAGGGTTGCTGAGCTCTGACTTGTAATGGCCTTTGCAGCTCCTGGGGTCGGAGCAGGGATTAAACAGTCTTGAGCGTTGCAGCCCTGGAATGTGTTGCTGCCCGGCTGCACCCTTCCTGGAGGTGCTTATCCTATGGGGAGAAGCTGAGCATCACTCGGGTTCCTTATCCCAGGCTTTGGCTATGGGAAAATTACCAGCTGCATCTTTTTATTATGATGGGGTTTTTACTGTGTAAGAGTTAACTCTGACCAGACCCAAATTTCCTCGCACAATACAACCTGTTCCTGCCTCTCCATAGGAATACAAACCTTGGCTGGGAACGTGCAGGCTGTAATGCTGCTCTGCCCGCTTGGCATTTTGCATCTCGGGATATAAAAGCCCTTCACTTGGCTGTTTTAGAGGCTGCCAGATGAGTTGGAGACTTCATCCTGCTGCAGGGGCATCTCTTGATGCAGGGAAGGACCACACCAGGGATACCTGAGCAGGATTTCTCTCAGCAGCACTACGGAAGGGTGCGAGACACAACTGTGTCAGTTTCATCTACATATTCCATTAGCTGGAGCGGAACACGCCAGCAGAAAGGCTATTTTTCAGCTCTTTCCATTTATTAAGGTCTCATTTGCTAAGATTTTTCCATTTGAGGAGCCAAAGAATGTTAAAGGCCTTTAAAAAAGTGCCAGCTGCTTTACGCTGTCAGACGTAGTGATGTGAACCGCTGTTGTCTGTTTAACAGAGGAACAAAAGCCCTGTAGGTACCTACACAGAGGTGTAGCGCTTGGGTTCCTTGGTGGATAGTGATAATACTGTTGTCTTTAGGCTTATTCCACCTGTCTCCGGCGGGTCCTGGAGCGATGGATGTGCTGGCTTTCTGCTTTGCTTTCCTTTATTCCCTTTTATCCCCTCTTCTGGCTGTTACAAAGCGTGGCCTATTCAGGGGGCGAGCGCCTGGCGCTGTGCTGGGACAACGCTCCGTTTGTGAGGTCCCGTGCCAGCAAAGCCCAAGTTTGTCCACTGGGAAGAATGAGGCAGTTGATTCGTCTCCCCCTGCGGAAGGGCTGTGGGATCTGGGAGCATCCCTGTCCTGCAGTGGCAGCAGTGGTGGCTGGGAGCTGCCCTGGCTCTGCTGTGGCTGGTGCCCAGCGGTGCCTTGAGCAGCACCGGGGGTCTGTAGCGAACGCAGCCCTTGTGCCCTGAGCTCTTCCTGTAGCTGCTTGTTCAACTGTAAAGTGTCTGCGGAAATGAGCTGTGTTTCAGGGGGGCTCCTGTTCTTTTCCTTAAGATCCAGAGAAGCCATGGCATAATCTGGCTTTTTGCAAAGAGGGAGCTATGGCGTTACACTGAGTGGCCCCTTGGCTCGTGCGCAGTGCTGCAGGTTTCATTAGGGTTCAGCACTTCGAAAAGGGAAACAAATGTGTAGGGGAAGGTCTTCGCACTAATGAAATCCAAGCAGTAAGCAAAGCATGTGGGAAGTGCCGTAGGGAAGCGTTAGGGACACTCAGCAATACCAACACAGACATAAAGGATGCTGAGGGAGGTGACGCTGCATGGGCTTGTTCTGTAGCATCTTCCTCCTGTGCTTGACCTGGCTGATGGTGCTCTCAGCTCATGTCCAGGGACCCATCATGGTGCTAAATGCATGCATGTTGTGTTCTAGGATCTCTGTGTTGGGGTTTTTGATGGAGTAAAACTGTTGGGGCCCTGGACCTTGGGCAGCCTGGTCTAGTGGAAGGTGTCCCCCCAATGGCAGGGAGTTGGAAGTGGATGAGCTTTAAGGTCCTTTCCAACCCAAATCATTCAATGATTCTGGTATTTGCAGGGTGTATTGCTTTGGCTACCCTTGCCTGTCCGAAAAGGGGATCTCATCCATGTAGGTTGAGATCAGTGAGCAAAGCTGTGCCAAGTCTCACAGCTAATAGTCGCTGGTACTTACAAAAATCTTGGGCTCCAAGATTAGATCTGGTTGTTGGTGTCTAGTGCAACAACTTGGTGCATCCAGCTGTGGAGACAGGGAGCAGATGGGAAAACAGGGAGTTTAATGTCTCGGACCCAAGCTGTCCCTGTAAAACGTGTGTCTGCAGCTGCCATTGAGGTCTCAAGCTGTTTGCTATGGCTGATAATGGTAAAACTGAATCCATGAGCTTTTGATTTTGGCCTATTCAATGCAAGAGAACTCTTTCTAATAAGCTTTTATGAAGCCCTGAAAACAAGATGACGTGGGTTTGAGGGGGCCATAGACGCCTGTGCTAGGGTGCTAGGAGCAGCCCTTCGTGGGCAGGCCAGGAGCTTGTTTTTCCCCCGAGTGTCTCAGGAATTGCTTTCAGAGATGTGCAAAAAATCCCCCAACCAAACAAAAACCCCAACAGAACTTTATGAATCAACCGGGAAGCCAGTAAAAATTAGTAGTAACAAGCTCATTTCAATAGGAACGGGTTTGCTGCTCTGCTGGCTGCCAACCATTTATGAGACTGGCTGGGTGCCGGCGAGCAGGGTCCAGCGCGCTGCATCCTTCCACTTTCCTGCTGCTGGAAATCATTTGTGACTTAAGAAAAATAAATAACTCTGTTGTGAAGCTTGGTTTATGGTTGGGGCCTGAGCTGGGTGAGGGTGACAGCTCTGGAACCGGCAAAACCTCAGTGGGGACTTCCTCTTCCATCTCAAGTGGGTTTCCGTTGGGTTCCCTCAGTGTAGGTGAGGACACGGGATGAGTGTGGCATCCCTGGCATGCTCAGTCTGCCCACTGGGTCCAGGGCAAGGGGAAGAACTGGGTTAGGGTGGCCATGCCAGTGGAGGGAGCATTGGATGCTGTTAGGTGCCACATGTTTGGTAGCTCAACAGCGCTTGGCCAAAGCTTTGACATTGATGCCCAGGACATGTCTGCTCGTGTCATGTTTGTCATGTTTTTCCTGCAGGCAAATGCTACATGAAGGTGAATAGGTTGGTCAGTCCAAATTATAGTTGTAACTACATTGTTGACCTGCTGCAGTCTATAACCATCGATGGTAATTGATTAACATGCTATGACTGAGCCCATCAGGTTCCTGTGGTGGCATGGCCGGTGTGAAGCATTCAGAGAGCCCCTGAGAGGACCAGGCCACAGGGCTGCTCCAATTCTGAGTCCCCATCACAGGATAGGACCAGTCTGGCTTTTGTTGGTCCCTCTCTTCATAGTTCAGCCAAATCCATCAGTGTTCCTACAATGGGTTGGGGTGATCCTGGGGCAAGGGATCAGGAAGAGGAGGCTCTCAGGCTATTCCATGTCCCTCAGTAAGCCGATTGTTACGCTGTGTGCTTTGCTTCCTGAGCCCATGGCTCTGATGGGGGGACATGTCGGCCCCAACACCCAAAGCTGTTTCCCAGTGATGCTCTGCTAAAGCCACTTGTGTGTGACTGGAAACTTCCACCGCAGAGGAGAGCAAGGAAATTCCTTTGCGAGTACAAAGTAAGGTAAAGATCCTATGTGCGTGGTGCGTTGCTCTTCCCCCCATTGTTGAGCTATTTCAATGAAAGGGAAACGTCAGCAAAAGTATGTTTAGAAAAAAAATGTCACTCGCACATCACTGGGTTCAGAATAGGAGCGCTCTGGGCCGCTGCAACAAGAAAATCAGGGTTGGTTTTGATTTCCAGGTCATTATAGCCACATATTTGGAAATATCCATGGTCTTTTCCATGTTGAATCATCAATACGGACCTTTAGGCGCAGATTGAATTCAGCTGTGCTTGAAAGGGTCGGTCATTTGAGACTTTTCACATTAAAGATCTTTGCAAATTAGTTTTGCTCTTGCCATGCTGAATTTGTTTGTGTAAAAAAGCCTCAGTGGATTTGGTATGTGTCTGGCTTTGAAGGGCTTCGCTTCAAAGGCTGCTCGCACTTGGTATTTTATGTGCTGAGCTCCGCTGCTTCGTGGGGAAGCATCAGCTAATGACTGCCTTAAAACCTGCAGGAAGGAAAAGCTGAGCGTAGCTGTTCGAGGCCATGAAGGGAACTGGGTGCCCAGGGCTCATTCCTCATAGGAAACCAGTGCTGGAGCTCCGTCAGGGACTGGTGTACAACCCACCCCCCATCCTGTAATGCTCGCACGAGGATGCACTTAAGCCTTCCCGTACACTGGCTGCATGGATGCAAGCAGATATGTATGTTGGTGCAGGTGCAGTGGGGGTCTAGCTGGCTTTTGAATGATTCTGAACGAGGCTTGCAGGCAAAACCAGACTTAGGGATACTTGGTCCCAGAAAATTCAGCTTGAGATCTTGCAGTCAGAGGCCAACCTCAAGAGATGCAGTCAGGCCATAGCCATTGTGTAAAAACGGTAAACAGTAAAAATAATACTGCAGAGTTTCCTGATTCTTGGCTCAAGCCCTGTTTTTTCCCAAAGGAATGGAATTTCCAAAGCAGAAATGCAAGAACCTGTTTAACACTGTGGCCTTTTGCATGCTTCTGTCAGATCTGTCGCTAAACAGGTTTGGGGCATGGTGGGGCAGGAAGCCCTTTCCCATCCAGCCTGATGTATCTGCACGTATCCCAGTGTGCTGCAAATGTAGCTGTTCAGTTTAAAATGCAAAAGCAGCGGAAGAAAGGGAAGTAAAAGGGATGCTAATGGCTAATGGGAGGGCTGTCACTTCCCCAAGACTTGGCTGCTCAGGAGAGTTCCTTTGAGAGCCTAGCGTAGGTTTATGTGAGCAGAGAGTGCATTGTCCATGTGAAATGCATGGTGATGCTCTTGGCTGCCTTACCTCGCCGACAGGAAGGGGCTGCCCGGGTTGGATGTGCGTGATACAATCAATCAGGGTTTAAACGAGGACAAACTCTCCAACACCAGAACATTTCTGAGAGCCAGAAGATAATCCCAGATCAGCCACGGCTCAAATCACCCCCGCTCCATCGCTGCCTTGCAGAAGATGTTTGTTTCTCTCCTCTCCCCTCCCTTTTTCTCCCTCTCATTGAGATTTCTACGCAATATTATTTTAATCCCATGCTCTGGCCCCTCTTTTCCCTGTCCCCTTCCCTGCAGGCTCTCTTCCCCCCATGCAGGCTGCGAGAGGCACACAATGAGAAGCAGCTGGCTCACAACGCGAATTTCCCCTCGGAGGCAGGAGCAAGCTGCGTGCAGGGGCCGGGCGAGGGCGAAGCTGGCACTGCTCAGCCCCTGCTTCTCGCTGCTCCTGGCTCTCCCTCAGCCTCCAGAAGGCTTTTTCTCCTGGCTCTGTCCTCTTTGAAATACAGGGGTGTTTTTACTCTTGGGGTTTGGGGCCGGCTCCTGAGCGGTCCCATGTTGGAGCATCGCCTGGGTGTCCCTGTGGGCTGTGCGGAGGGAAAACTGGGATGCAGGATGCTCTGCACGGCTTTCCAGCCATCGCAGCACAAGCTTGCTTTGATTAGAGGTTTGTTAAGACATGGTGCTTATTTGTTTCTCCAGCTCTTCTGCGGATCAGGCTGCCTTGGTGTAGACCCGTAGGGATTTGAGTGTTGATGGTGTGTTGAGCAAGGGAGGCAATCAGTGGGATTTCAGGCCGTGTTTTCCACCCTGTTCAGACATCCGGGAAGGCTTTGGGCATTTCAGGGGATGCTTCCAAGGCAGGCAAGCAAGCTGAGGGTTTAACTGCAAATGAAATTGGTTTACAGCAGTAACAGCTAACACTGGTCTGCTTCATTAAGTACCAACACCCTTGCTCATGTCCAGCCTTCAGTGGCCCAGAATGATGCAGGCACCACAGGCTGGAAAACTGGGGGCTGTAGCTAAAACACGCCTCAGGATTAATGTCTCTGCTTGGGCAGGGACCTGTGTTGGCTTCTTGCAAGTCTGGTGGATGGAAAGGGAGCCACAGATGTGGTTTTCCCTCTAGAACTGACAAAAAAAAGAAACCCATCTGCAGTAGGTGAGGGTGAATGCAGTTACCAGCCATGGTTTATTGCCTTAACAGAGGGAAAGGGCACTTCTTCAACACCTGGGTGAGTGCATTCATGTGAAGGAAACAGCTTGGGCTTATCTTGGATGCCTGCGTGCCCCTTAGAGTGCTCTGGCCATTCCCAAGGTTCTGTCCAGCCTGGGGCTGTTCCTACAGTGAGGGGGAAGAAATGAAGCCTGGGATTTTGGAAACCCAGCAACTCGAGTGTTCCCGGAGCGGTGCCTCTCTGTTTTGAGTAAGGTTGTGGGTGTTTATTTGAGGGAAGAGCAGCTCAGCCAAACATCCTGCTTTTAAACTTGACTTTGCAGCAGTCGGAAAGATGCCTGCGGCTGTACTTGTGTGCAGCCTCTGCCTGCGCTGCTGCGTGCTCATCTCTGGGCACGGATGGGATTTGGGATTCGCAGTGAGGGCTTAGGAACAGGCTCCCATCTTCCTGGGTTTCTGATGCATTAAAAGCTGTGTTTGCCTCACAGTGGCTATTGCAGCATGCATCCATCAGGGTGTCCAATGTCGGGCACGGAGCTGGGTGTCTCCCGGGGCTCTGAAAATCCCCCCCCATTCCCCAGGGAGAGTATTTGAGCCCTGAGTTTAGAGACAAAAGGCAGTGGGAACTGCCAATTGGGGGGGGGGAAGGAGGGGATCTTGGTTTGGGGTCAAAACCACTGTGTTTTTTTGACCCTTGTTTCAATCCCAGACACAGCCCTTGCCAGAAACTTGGCTCAGCTTCACCTGCAGAATTAGGGATGTATTTATGTTTTGGGAATTGTAAGGCATCCTGGAGCCAGGTGAGTTTGGCTTTAACTGGGCTGGGCGCATGGGGCTGGGCACTGCTCACCCCATCCTCTGCCATGTTTCTGTGCCCGTGAAGAGTGGATCAAGGATGTGCCAAAGGGAAGGTGCAAGCAGGACCTATTTTTGTAGGTGTCTTTCTTAGCAACAGGGCTAAAAAAGAATCGATGCTCTGCCTTTTACAGCGCACATCAGAGGAGACTCTTCCTGTTGGTGCAGAGGCTCGTGTGGCTGGGATGGGTCTGTTCTGCAGCAGCCTGGGCTCGGCCATCACAGGGTCCTTCAAACTGCAAGGGCAGGTAGTGGCAGCTCTTACTTTTAAGTGTTGACTTTGAGAGAGGTTGTATGAATTGAGCTGTAACTTCACCATCTGCGCACCGCAGCGCTGTGCTTCTTCAGCCCCAAGTTCCTCCAGGGATTAAGTAGTCCATTTAATCTTATATCAGCCTCTTTGATTTTTGCAAAGCTGCAGCATGCAGATGGTAGCTGTAAGAGCCATCGGGAGATCTCATTTACCTTCTTCAGAGCATGGGGGTGTACTTTGTGTTTAGCAACACTGAAAAATACTCAAGACATCCTTTAGTTACGTAGGTGTAGCTGACTGCCACCAATTGCACTTCAGTTTTGTGTCTGCAGGTGGAAGGATCCATGGATGTATTTATATTCGCGGACCATTTCCAGCTTGATTTCATTGCCAGAGTAATCTAGGAGGATGACATAAGATTTGAAACCCATCAGATTCGAATTCTCTTAGAGAGATGTTCCTTTTGTGTGTAATGAAGAGCTGATAATTTTGGGAGCCATTTTGATGCTGTCTGGGTAGCAGTCCCCGTACTTAGATTAATACAGATATCTATCTCTGAGCTGTTCTAGATACCTAACTAACAGGGAGAAAGAGCCACTTGTAGGGCATAATCCACCTTCTCTCAAAAGAAGTCTAAAATAGGTCAGAAGAGTTGTGTCCCAATAGGTCGCATCGTTCCCTGCTGGGGAGCGCTGCCATGAAGATCTGGACTTGCTCACATGGACCCAGGATGCTGTGATTTATGCTTGTGCCAGCTGAGGCAGCAGAGAGGATTTGGTTGGTTGCAAGGCATGTGGAAGCCAAACGATGCCTGTTTGTAGGAGGGAAATGTGCCCCACTGGCCGCTGAAGCAGTGAAGTTCCCTGTGACTTCAACCAGCGCTGGACTGTCTCCGTTGTGTAATAGCGGCTGGGAGCATGATGTCATGGGCAGAAAATAGCGGTGGTGTTATCAGAGTAGAAGTCGAATTTCTTGTCATCTTCCCCTGGGCTGCCGCCCCTTCCAGCCCTCCCCGCGGGAACCTGCGAGCACATCTCCAGCCCCTTCCTGATTGTTTTTCCAGCTCCATTACACAACGCGCGTTTGTTTGGTTTTGCAGATCGGTCCTGAGCAGTGTCAATAGCTGGAGATCCACAGAAAGGGGAATGGACTTTATTTGGGTTCTCCAAGTGAGCAGTGCCAAAATAAATAGAGAGGTTTAGACTGGGACACGCTAACTAAACAGCCCAGCGAGCTCGTGGGGAGAGGTTCAGTGGAGTGCAGCAGGGATGGGGCCATCAGGGTACCCGGAGCTTTGAGTGGGGCTCAGGATTCATGAAGACAAATGGCCCCTTGGGGCTGGGCTGTTTGTTTAATTTAATGGTGGATTTACAGGGAAGTAAGAACATAACTGCGCGCCGGGTGACTTAGGCCAGTTACCTTCTGCCTTTGGGAAGGACATTGTGTTTATCAAGGTCTGTCTTACATTCAGATTTCCATTTCTTTGCTGTGTTGTCCTGTGAGAAAACCCTTTCCAGTGTTCCTGCTTCAAACTGACTTGTGGCAAGTTTAGCCTAATTTACTCTGCATCTTTCTCTAGCTCCTCGTTCCATTAAGCTTTGTAGCATTGGTTGGGAGAGGGTAGGTTAAATCTTGGAGCATTGTGCTTCAGGAGTTAAACCTCAACAGACTCAAGGAATGGGACATCCTAGGTCTGTGTGGTCTGCCCATGGCTCTATAGTCACATAGGCTTTAATATAATAGTTCAATAGTTTTAAAGCTTTCCCAGGATCTCATGTCACAGTAGCCTCAAAGCACAGGTTTCTTTGCCGTAACTCAACTGTGAACATTCAAATGACCTCGGTAGGATGCTGGGAAGCAGGGGATGGCCAAAGGGTCCGTGGGCAGGCCCTTCCGTTGGTTGCAATTCCATCATTGGAAGAAAGAATCCCATTCAAGCTTGTTGGAGCTGTTTCATGGTGCTGATGGCAGAGCCGTGCTCCATGCTCAGATGAGTAAAGCTGACTTCACCACTGACGGCAGAGAGCAGCCCAAGCGTCTCTAAAAGAGACAATTTGAAGGCCCAGGCCAATTTGTGCTCTGAGTTACAGCTGTCTAAATACAACCACGGTGAAGTCAGTTGAGTTACTTTGAGTTTCTGGTCAATATTTGGAGCAGAACCTGGCTGTCCTCATGTGCAGCATGGAAGAATTTATCTGTAAGAAAAAGAGGAAAATATGATGGGGGTTGGAGAGGAAATGGGGGTTGGAGAATAGAAGTCAGGCTGCTCTGCTCATCATGAGCCTTCACTGGCCTGCAAGAGCTTTCCCCTTAGGAAGCAGGTTGCCTCAAATAGCCGCGGTCGCTCGCCAAGGGCACTGGGTTATGACAATAAATAGGAGTGAACAGCGCTTCTAGAAATGTGAGGAATGTGAAAATGTTTAAATGATTTAGTATGAGAAAGCTCCATTTAAACAGTTAATGGAAGACTGCTTTCATCTTTCCAACAGTGGTGTTTGAACTCCCATCCAAGTTTTTTTCTGGTCTTTCTATGCACTTCATCATATCCAGCAGAAAGCTGTGCTTTGCAAAGTGAATAAACTTCCAGTTCCCCCTTTCCATTTGTTGTTGGGGTCTCAGACACACCTAAATTACAGCAAAGAAACTGTTCTGGGGGGCAGAACTGCTCAGCATCTTATTTCCTGCAGTCGATAAGAAGACCTACATATATGTGAGGAATTCGAGCTGGGAAAGGCCGTGTCAAGCAAATCTCATAAAGCTGCGTGGCTTTCCATATGGAAACCACCCTGAATACAGATGTGTCAGGCAGCACAACATCTTTTTCTTGTAACGCAGGCAGCTACTCACCTCTGAGAAGTCCGTCCGTCCCTCCAAAGAGCAGCTGTGGTGGGTGGTTGGCATTCGTTTGCTTGCAGTTACCTGCACTGGTGAGGGATGCAGATGTTGCCTGTAATGAATTAGGTTTTGTTTCGAAGCTGCCACATGGCATTTGGGAATAAAAAGATTTAATTCTTAAAATGGATGTGTATTAGTGGGGGGGTTTGGCCTTCGAGATTTGCCCATAATCTGACATCAGTCTGGTGCTGCATTTCAAAGAGGAGATCTCAGGGCTTCTGTCCATCATGCCATCCCCTAAGCAGTAACTAAATGGATTCTTGTAGACACAGTGACAGTGGAGTTACCCTTCTTGCAGTGCTGGTGTCACATCACCACCACCCTCCATTTTGGAGGGAACGGGATCAGCTGAGTATTTCCATAAGATTATGACCTTAGGGCCCCTTGGGTCCAGCATTAGCATTAGAAATGCCCCTGTTTGTGTCCACTGAACCGGCTGAGCGTGCGCCGCTGTGCTGGCCTGCCTGGCTCTGATGGGGAGATTTACGCTTCTTAAGTACATTGTACCAGTTTCATAAAGTAGCTTAAATATTTACACAATAAGCATTTGAGGAAACAGTTCTGTCTCTAAAGGAGCTGCTGATCCTCCGGGTCCATGAGACCATGGACACGGGAGGTTTTTTCACTGCCTGACCTCCAGGAATTCCTTTTTTTCACCTCACTGTTTTTAAGCAGCCAAACAAATGGAAACTCATACACAGGAACCTATAAATAATGTTAATGACCTGGCTTGTATCCTCAAAAGCCAGGAAATTCGGGAACGTGACGGCGAGCTGGCCCTTTGCTCACTGAAGGGTGGAGAGCGTAGCTGGGAGGAGATGGTGGCAAGGACAGCGCGGGTCCCGGGGGTGACGTGAGTGCGTCCCCGCACAGGGAGGCTCAATGGCCACGAAGCCCTGGCAGGAGGCACCTTCCGGAGGTTTGTGCAGCAGTTGCATGTGCAAGATCTCACCTCTGTGCAGGGTTTGGTCCCGGGCTTGCAGCCCTGGGGCTCCTGATGTGAGGTTTGGGGGTTCTGGTGGTGGTGACGCTGCGGTCTGTAGGTGGCTGGTTTGATACAGGTGCTCTTCTGACACAGGGGGCCTCCAAGACGCAGGTAGTCATTAGCACACAGTGGGGTTTGGGGAGCTATGAGGATCTCCAGCACTTTCATCCTGCCCTTGCGCTGACTCTGGTTATCCAGCCCTGCATCCCTACAGCATCCTGATCGCTTCTGGGTGCTGAGATGAGTTGTGCCACACAGCGCACATGGCTTGGAATGAGCTTTGGCAGTAGGCAGGGATTTCCCTGCTTTGCCTTGCACTTGCCCCAGGACACCCACTTTCCTTTGCTCCCATGTTTGATTTTGCAAGGCCCCAGGTGGTGCTCTGTCTCTAACATGCCTATAAGGTGCTCGTGCAGCATTTATCTCTTGCTTCACCCAGTGCAAGGCTGTGAGCCTGCCTGTTGTTCCAGCCTTCAGAGCTTCTCAACCCTGCTGCAAGAGAGTACAGCCACCGGTGCCAATGAGCGGGGTACATGTGTTGAGGAAGATGCTAACGTCCAGCCATGGGTCCGTTGCTTGGTCTTCTTAAAGGAGGGCAACCCAAACCTCTTGGGAAGACCATTCCCTTTCATTTAGGGCTGTTTTGGGATGGATGCCCCCTTGGATGGCAGTAGGTGGAATCCTCTGAGCAGGGAGCAGCAGGATGGGCGCTCTGCTCCCCACTGGTACCCGCCACCCCTTTCTTTGCTCTTCCTGAGGTGCGGGGGGGGGGGGGTTGGTTTGGTTTGGGTTTTTTCCCTCCTGCTCACACGGCAAACGGATGTTTAGATCAGAAAGGAAACGGGATCGCTGTTTTCTCAGCTCCTCATGGAGCAAACAGCCCTTCAAAATAGCTCCAGTGTCGTAAATGCCAGGAAAAATAGCCAAGGCAAAATGTTGTCAGCAAATAATTGGTCTTTTTGTTAAAGGTCTCCTCAGCTCCGAGTCTGCCTGTTGGACCGGCCGGGTTTAGGTTTGGTTTTGAGGTTTTGTGAGTGTTTTCAAAGCAAACAGATCAAGCGTGATCCCAGAGCACTGCTTCCAGGTGATGTAGGGCTTTTCATGGGAAATCTTAATTGCTTTAGTTCTGGAGCTCAAGTACGTATCTATAGCTGTCCATCTGTCTATCTGTCCATCTGTCTATCTATCTATCTGTTTGGACCCCGAGTACCCAGTGCTGGAGGAGGCGGCCACAGAAGACCATGCCCTTTGGGGTGTCCTCACAGCAGGAGCCCACCCCGCCTGTCCCTGTCCTTGTCACCTGCAGGGATGGCTCCTGCAGAGGCTTTTGGCTGGTGCTGTGGGAAGAGCAAGGCCTCCCCACGCAGCCCAGCCCAGCCCAGCCTGCCTGAGTCACCCCAGCAGGAAAGGGAAGGCGCTCCGCAGGTTTGGAACACAGGCTGGAAGGGCAGGCGATGCCCTGCCTGCTCCCTGCCTGCGCCCTGCCTGCCCCAGGCGATGCCCAGGGTGGTTGTGCCTCCAGGCTGAGGAGGTGTCCTTGCACGCTGAGTTTGCGCACGTGGTGCCGCAACCACCCTAAACCACCAGAGTCCCAAAGGAAACCTCAAACCAGCTCCCTGCAGGTGAGCAGGACACGTCCCGTCCCTTCAGGGACTTCTGCTCCAGTGGAAGGTGTCCCTGCCCATGGCAGGGGCTGGAACTGGATGAGCTTTAAGGTCCCTTCCGCCCCAAACATCCTAGGATTCTGTGAGATACCCAAGCAAGGAGCTCAACTGCTGCCACACAGACCCAGTGGGCACCCATGCAGGATCACGCTGCCCGCATGGGATGGGGTAGGTGCCACCAGCCCTGGCTGGCTACTGGTGCTGTGCAGGGGAGCAGGATGGGTTTAAAATGTGGGCAGTGATGAAGTGTCATCTGGACTGAGCTGTTTCTCAGACCCGCAGCCATCTTAATCCCAGCTTTTGCCTGCTCAGACTTCAGGCAGAGGGCTTGCTCCCTTTTCCTTGCTTGGAACCATGGGATGCACATCTGCGGGGGGTACCTAAGCTCACATGGCTTCACAGACATTGTCACCCATCACTCCCCAGCACCATGCAGAGACCCGGGTGCTCCAGTGGTGGAAAATCCCTGGATCTTGCAGGTTGGGTGGGTTCAATATGAAGGATGCTGAGCCAGGAGCAGTTCCCACTCCTTCTCCATAGGGAAGAGCCCATTAGCAAAATGACTGCAGACACTGAGGTGGGGAACAGGTACTTTATTTTCAGCGTTACTTTTCATTTGGAAACGCAGCCTCTCACCGTCCTGCTGTCACAGTTAAAATCAGGTTTAAATTACAGGGCTGGCTGTGGCTTTTTCCCTTTCTTTCGGAATTCCTGCCAACTTGCAATTTACTTAATGAAATCCTGCTATTTCGTTTAACAGGGATATTTTTTGCAGATGTTGATTTAACCCAGCTTTATAAAATATGTGAACTGTGCAGTTTCTTCCCTATTTTTAACAATTTAAGGATTCTAGTGTAGAAACTTGACAGAGTTTATAGCATCGATAGCATTGGTTTGTGCCATGCACACGCTGGGGTTGGATGATGAGGCTTCCACATCATTGAATCGCAGACTGGTTCAGGATGGAAGAGGCCTTAAAGCTCATCCGGTCCCAGCCCCTGTGTCCAACCTGGCCTTGAGCACTGCCAGGGATGGGGCAGCCACAGCTTCTCTGGGCACCCTGTGCCAGCACCTCAGCACCCTCGCAGGGAAGAACTTCCTGATTTCCAACTTAAATCTCCCCTGTTTCAGTCTGAACCCATTCCCCCATGGCCTGTCACTATCGTCCCAATGCGGAGCCCCATCAGAAATGTTGCAATAGTGAACAAAAATTCTCCAAAGTGGGAACTTGTGTTGCTCGTTGCAGCTTTGTGAAGGTGTTTCAGCAAAATATCTGACTGGGATTTTACGCTCAAGTTACTCTTTTTGTGCAGGGGGGGTCTTTGCATCCATGTGGATATTTTCTATATGATATATATAGGTACTGGAGAGGAGAAACGGGTCTGTTTCAGGCTGCTGACAGGCTGTCTTTTTAATGTAGAATACCAGGCGTACTTCCCCCAGTATGCTTTAATTTAGTTCTTAAAATCAATTTCCCTTGAGGGGAGGGGAAGAATTTGGTTATTCCTCTCGCAGTGCCCGGTTGTGCTGGGGGGGGGTTGCAGTCTTGATCTCGTTAGCCATAACGAAGCGTTCCCATGCTCCCTTAATCTCCCTGGCCTTGATTTACAAAGAGCCCGACCTGTTCTCCTTCCCCGTCTCCTCTCCATGGGAAGGACGTTTGCTTGGGTGCTTTGCTTCAGAGCTGCAGTTCCCCTCCTGAGACATCTCATGGAGGAGGCACAGCCACGAACCCTGCATAGGCCGCTCCTGAAAAGCTGATGTTTAGTTCCAGCTGTCCTCCAAGAGAGATGAGAGCTGTCCAGGAAAGGTGGGAGGGTTTTTAAGCTGGACCAAGACCCTCGTGAGCTCGGCTCACACACACACAGAGATTGCTTTAGCTGGGATTTACTGAAGGAGCATTACTGGAAATCAGGAGACACGGAGCTAATGCTGGCAGTGCCTCTGCTGTGCTGTGTCCATGCTATAACTCATTAATCCTTCTCTCTTTGAACATCCCGAGTGAAGCTGGAGTACCGGGCTGTCTGGGATTCGTATTAGAGCAGCAGGACAGGATGTATCCCATGGAGTTCTCTGTGTGTTTTGGTATTTTCCTATTTCCACCCCTTTTTTTTTTGAAAGAAACTGTGGTTTTTAGAAATGAAAACAAGTCCTTCTTGGCCAGGAAGGGTAAATTAGCATGAGTCACCTCCACTCTCCATAGGCAAATACAGGGTTAGGAATTCTGTCATCTGGGAGATGACTGTGACGATGCTTTTGGGGACTTTCAGAGGCCAGTCATGCCTGCAAATGTTGTGGATTTCATGCAAATACGTCCCCTGCTCTTCGCCCTCGCACAAGTTTCCTTGCTGTTTATCTGCACTTCATTGGATTTAGAGCACCATTCCAAGGAGTATAAAAACATGAGGTGTGTTTGGTCTTTGGGGTTGACGTATCCCAGGCTAGCAGGTATGCATCCCTGTGCCACATCTGCTCCTCTGGGTTGCTGATTTGTGGATTTTAAAGGAAAAGGGCCGGGAGACCCCTCCTGGGACATCCATGGTACGTACCATGGCACACGAGGGTTATTATCCATGGTGTTCATGGTGTAGGTCATCCTACAAAGCAGAAACCACCAGCACAGCATCCTCACTGCTTCGACTGGGAATGAGGGACCATCTTCAGAGCTTAAATCGTGAGTTGCTTAAGTCATTGTTTAGTCTTTGCTTTAAGTGGGAGTAAGAGCCCATGGATGCTGGCCACGAGCAGTTGTCAGTGGAGTGAGCTGCTTGCTTGGAGCGAGGGCTGGAATAGACCCAGAAAATGTTTACCCATAAATACACGAAGCAGCTATCGGGAAATCTGGCGTGTGTGGGTGCACGCACCCCCCTGCACGTCCCTCCCAACCCTGCTGTGCAGGCAGGCAAGGAGGGGGGCGGGCAGGAGCCATCCTCATCCTCTCTTTGCTGCAGGACCCAAGACTTGCCTCTGCCTCGCTGGGCTCTGCCCAAGCTGCTCACCCCACATACAGACTCCATCCCCGTAGCGCTTAATTCCTCTCCAGCAGAACCCCCAAGACCTCCCCATCCAGGTTTATCCTTTCAGCATGACCAGGTTGGCTCGCACACCAGGATTTTTTGCTTGCAAAGGCCACGCTGGCACCCAAAATCCTTTAATTCCCTGTAAAACTTGGGGTAATCCAGGACAAGCTGGTTTCCTTCAGGACTTGAAGGACCTGCAGACAGAGTGACACGCAGTGGCAACCATGGAGCCATGGCTCCCTGTCCTGTGGTGCTTGCTCAGACAGCGAGGCTGTAGAGAGCTTCATCAGGATAAGGATCTTGTGCTTTGGCCAGCAAGAACAAAGGCTGAATTTCTATTTCACTCTCAGCCCCGTCTGCCTCCCATGTATATGTGGGCACTGATAACACACTAGAAAAGAAGCCTTTATTAAGGATGTGGGGGGAGAATCACTGGGCGAGGGGAGCTATCAGTGGGGGTCAGAGGATGGGGTGGGGTGGGGGACCCATGGCTGGTGTGGGAACCAGCAGGGATTTGGGATGAACGGCCGTGATATTTGCTCTTGCAGAGGTCCCAGGCTGGGGTCTCATGGCTGCCCAGTGCTGGACTCTGCACCCAGTTGGCCAGGAAGGAGCAAAGCTCATTCCCGGGCCATACAGAGCAAAGCATTTGATGGGCTCCTGGCCGTGGCTTACAGGAGCCTCCCCAGCCTGGCACTCCTCCTGTTTTCCAGGTTGGTGATAGTTTCCTACAGCTCTCTCAGTCCTTGATACACGCAGTGGTATTGGCATCGAGCCGACAGGCATCTCCCTCAGCTCCTCTCAAGGATGCTGCTGGCGGCTGCGCAGTGGCCTTGGGTTTTTTCAGCCTTGCTCGCTGCTGCTCACATCATCTTCCTCTGCTCGGAAGCCCCACGGCTTGTGAACCCATCGAGGTGTGATAGCAGGGTGAGGCTGGCTTCTTCAGGCTCACTCCGCAGGGAGCGGCTTGGGCTGGAGCTCTTAAAATCTACCCGGCAGTGACGTTTTATATGGCATTGCTTTGATTTTCCTCCCTGGGAAGCATCTCTGCTCATTTTCTGATGAGTGAAACTGCAGAAGCACAGCAAAGCTGCTGCAGTCGCTGCGTTTCCCATGTCCTGTGCGAGCTCTTAAACCCAGAGTTTCCAGCTCTGCGGGCGGGTGTTGCATGACCAGCCTGGGACAGCTGAAGGAGGCCTTGTGTAGGGGAACCACTGAGCATTTGCCTTCTGGAAAAGGCAAGATCTGGTTGTTTCTGGAGGAAGCTGAGCTGTAATTTGGGCCTCGGTCTGTGCTGAGAGCAGCATGAGTAAGTGATGGTGTGCTGCCTGGCTGGGTGGCCTTTGCAGGACTGCGCTCTGTGTTTGGAGGTGCTCAATGCCCTTGTGTCTTCTAACAATGGGAGGAAAAAAGGCCTTTTATTGTTTCTTAATCTGCTTTTCTCCAGAGCAGGTGTCAGTGTTGGGCGTCCTGTGCTGGGTTAGTGATCCTTAGTGGGAGTAGGGAGGCATAAGCATCCTCAGGAGCATCTCTGCAGTCACCTTGGCAGTGTCCTCACCAACTCAGGATGTGGCTTCCCGAAAGAGCTCCCACCACTCCAGCAGAAAACTGTATTTAACACTGGTGTGAAGCAGGCAGGGAATTGGTTTGGTTACAAGCCTGGGCCTCACGCATCTGTACCATCACCCTCCAGTAAACACAATTCCCAGGCTTAGCTAAGAACCAGATTCAGCACCCAACATGCTGTGCCTAAGAGGCGTGATGGAGGTGGAAAGTGGTGTTATTCCTGTTTCTCTTCAGAGGGACCTGCTAATTAGTTTCTGCTTTTAAAGTGCTTTGAAGCGCTCAGCCGAAACTTCTCAAGGAGTGAAAACTATTATTAATTCATCCCATTTTCCAGAGTCTCTCTGGATGCTCCAGCTCTGGTCATGGAGCAGATTAGTTCCCTCCCCGAGGGCATCCAGTTGGGATTTGTAAGAGCACCTAAAATCGCTCTGCAAAGCCAAAACACTCAGGCAGAAGGGAGCTGAGGAGGTCCCTCGGGATTTGGCCCCCCAGCCCAGCCCAAGTGGGATGCGGTTGGCGTAGCTGGGATTGCAGCGGGAGGCCCCCGGATTAATTAATAGGGAGGGCTGGCGCGGCTCCAGGCGGGAGCGTTGGACGTTGCAGCGGCGGCTGAAAGGGAAGCCTGCCATGCAGTGATTTATGGGGTGATTTCTCCTGGATTCTCCGCGTTTTTCATGCTCTGGGAGGGGGAAGAAAGGGATTGCGTGCGTGGTTGTTTGGAGGAGCTGAAAACATGCGAGTTCCCAACCTAAATATGGAAAAAAGGGATTTTTCTCCCTGTTTTCCGTGTCCCTGCGTCCCCTAACCTCACAGTCCTGCCTTCCTGAGGACGCTTGGGGAATGAGTCTTCTCCCTTCCAGATGCAGTCGGTGCTTTGCCCAGTTGGCAGTGGGAAGCAGAGAAAAAAGCGAACCCCAACTAGACGATGCTCGGGTGATTGCCAGCAAACCTCTCGGTTTTACAGAGAATCAGTTAGCAGAGGCCTTCCCACCGCATTATCCCCCATGTCTCCCACCGCCTCCCCATTTTTGGGGCTGGTTGGGGCACCCGCATCCATGCAGCAGGGATGCTGTGGGCACTCCTGGAGGCGCCAGGCAGACCCTGGGATGTTGCCGGGTTTGGACTTACCCAGGGCTGGTTTCCAACAGTGGAGAAGTCTCAGCCAAATTGTGGTTGATGACAGGTCTGGTGCTTTCGGAATTGGCAGCCAAGGGAGGTGATTACGTTTGGGGCTCCTTTTGAAGATGTATTTACATTGTTGTGTTAACTTTTACATGCCAGGTATGAAGCAGTTACATGCACAGCGCAGGAGCTTAAAAGTGATGAATGTGCCTATGAAAGGGAGAGAAGCTGCGATTGTGTGCGGACTGTTCAACTCAAAGAAAACCCAACCAAAAAGTCACCTAAACCTCGGAAAACATTGGCCTTCGGAATAACCTGAGTTGGGCTTTTCCAGTGTTTTACTCTCTAGGACTTTTCACCCTTGGCTGAAAAGACCTTTGTAAAGCACGCAGGGGAGCTGGGGGGAGAAAAGGGTTAAACACCTTAAACCTCTGTTCTGGTCTGTGTGTTTAATGGCCAGAGACAGTACTTTAGAAACAAACTCCTTGAGTTTAGCTTGAAAATAAGCTTGCTGCTGATGACTTACAAATTTCCGGGCAGGACTAAACATGGCATGCGTTTTGCTTTGAAGGGTAGAAAAGAAATGAGCATGAGCTGATGATTTAGCAGAGTGGTTTCTTTTATGCAGAGAAAATTGTTTTCGTCCTAATTCTTGGCATTGGCTCCTGTCCTGTGTTGCTTTTGTTTCTTGGGCTGCCATGGAAATGTCCCCCTTTCCCCCTAGGCCTCTCCACGCACCTCGTCCATCGGCTCTGTTGCCCAGCAGACCCTCTTTGGAACTAATTTAATTAATTAACCCAGCACAAGTTTTCTTCTGAGTTAATCATCGACTGGGTTAACAAACGCACTGGGCTCACAGAGCCCTTCAGAGCTCTGCTCCAAGGTTAAGGCTGGAGGAGAAGGAGGAAGATGCCTCCTCCATGGTGGATACATGGCAACGAGGACTCTTCTTGGCTCTTTGTGGTGCTTTCTTTCGTGCTGGTTCTTGCCAGGTGAATGAGCTGAGCTCCGTGGCTGCACAACAGCCCCATCCGATGTGAGGAACATGCCAGGAGCCATGCTGGGGTTGGAGGAATTGGGACCCAGCCACCACAGCGGTGACACCAGGTTAATTGTAGCAGGAAATCACACTCTTATGTTATCATTGAGGGATGACTCTTTATGTCCCTCTCAGCAGACAAAACAGAAGTCTGGGAGAGAGTTTGATGCTCTGCAGCATGGGGAAGGTCTACACCAAGAAGTAGTTGAGAAAGGGGACTAAACTGTCTGTCCTCATTAGGATTTTCCCCTGACTTTCACTGGGGGACTGCATGGACAGCCTCCTACTGCCTCTGTTCTGGTGGCTCCAGGGCCACCACAGGATGGCCTCCTGTGTTCCTTTGCCAATGGGCTTGGGATGTCACCTTAAGTATCTATGGTGGAGCCATTGTTGGCGTGTTACCACAGGCTGACAAAGCAGCTGCTGGCCAAGACAGGGCTCACCAACGACTGCAACTCTTCCAAGGGTGGGAAGATGCCTTCAAAGTCCCAATGGGGGTGGACAGACAAATGGTGTCCAGTTTGTGGCCGTGTGTCCCCAGGACACTTTACAGTGGCAATGTTCAGCTTCTCCCGTATCTGAAAGGACAGAGTCTCGTGCTGGGGTGGATACCGTGGGGCTGGTCGCAGCGTGGGGCTCTCAGGGGGGGTTGCAGTGGTGCATTCCAGCTGAAACTTGTACAGCAGAGGTATTTTAAGTATATTGGCTTAAGGAAAACGGTTGTGAGCTTTGCTGGGGCAGATTGACAATTAATTTCTTCTTTCTTACAGGGCCATAAAAATTCCATTTCTGCTGTGGAAAGCTTTAACCCTTCCTTCCCCTGGAGCTTGTTCCTAAGGGTATTCATGGGGGATTATTTTTACTGAGGACTCCCCCATTAACTGCTAAAAGATTCGGGGGAAATCTGTGTGTTCTTTGTGCTGGGCTGTTTACCTGGACCTTGTTCATGGTGACCTGTGTGTGGCTATAACCATCCTGCTTCCGTGCTTTGTGTGTTGGGTAGTTTAAGCATGCATCTGTGCTACGGCAGAGGGGAGAAAAAAGACTTTGACAATGTATCTGTAGAGTCTAAGGTGGACTAAAACTGAATGGAAAGACTCTGATCATTGGGAAATGATGTGACTGAGCTCCAGGGCTGGAGAAGCATTAGGCTGACCTGTGAGGCAGGAGTACAGGAGACTGGGACATGAAAATGGGGTGTGGGGACACTTCGAACATCCCACTTCATCTCTTCAGGTGCCCAGATGTGCACTCAAGGCCCCATTACGTTTGGAGGGAGCATCTCAATACTTCACATGCATGGTCTTCCCTGTGGGCGCCTCTTCAATGTGTTTTGAAACCCCCTGAGTGTGGTTTGGGGTTGGGGGGGGCTGGCAGCGCCCGTTCCTCATGGGAGGCTCTGCTTAGAAAAACAGCACCGTGCCACTTGTGACTGTTCCCTCAGGAATCTGTGCAAAAAATAGGATTATTCCTCAAAGCACTGCAGCAAACATCCCCTTCTCGCCCTCATTTTACACAGCAAGAACTTACTTGCAGCCATGTACTGTGGGGGCCATTTGATCTGCTGGGAAGGAGTTTGGTGGCTTTGGAAGAGCCAAAGCATGAATCAGAGATATTTCATGTGTTTTGTGATCTGCCCATGTTTTCCATCCTGCTTTTAAGTGCGACATCAAGCAGTGGGACTGTGCAGCGTTTTGTTTTGGAAAAAAGCATCTTTCTTTCTCTTCTAATGCACTGCTTTGAACTTCACTGGCGCAAAACGCTGTCAAGTCACAAATAAGCTGAGACCTCCAGTTATTTTCTTTACCTCCACACTGCAGTGCTGCTAACGTCGCAAGGGTTTACAGTATTTGCTCTCTGCATTGGTTCCCGTAGCCGGATTCCTTTTGCCTGAGCCATGCAAGACTCTTTCCCCATTAAGTTCTGGGTTTGATTCTGCGGCTTGCTTCCTATCTTGTTTTTTTATCTTAAATTGTTTGAATTTCCTTTCGGGATGTGTCTGCTGCGAGGCAGCAGCAGAGGAAACAACGACTTGGGGGAGAGTAAACAAGAGCCAGAGTTTCAGCCCGTCCATCTGATCAATGGAGGTGGCTTCGATGGAGGAGATAGCCCTGACGCCAGCCTAAATGTAGCTGTTAGAAGTTGTAGCTGCCTACAATGATAGTTGTTAAAAATGCCTGGTATAGCATTGAGGGAGGCACTGCAGGACTCAAATACTTTGCTTTCTCCAAACAGAAAGCGGGCGAGCTGCCTCTGTTCCAGCAGAAAAGGGGGGGGAAAAGGAGAGATGAAATAAGAAAAAGGCAGATTTTCTTGTCTGTGCATAAAGGGCAGCGTGGAAAAAGAGGAGGGGAAAAGGGAATATTTATTTAAAAGGCAGAGGACATGCTTTCTGCTGGCCGCCCCTGCTGTCTGCTGAGTGGTAGTGGCTAATAGCTGGAGGCGAAACTAATACTTGGCAGGGGATAAGACACAGCGCAGGCCCCCCTGTATGAGGGGCTTGGTGAAGTGCTTGCTCTGTGTCAGGGCTGCGAGATGAGTTCATCTGCTCAGGATTTGCTTGAGTGCGCTGGGAGATAAAAGACGGCAAAAGAACCCACCGCAGTGCGGGGAGTGCGAGCCTCTGAATGGGGCTGGGGAGAAGAGGGACCTGCCCCAAGCTCTCTGTAGGCTTTTCAGAGGAGCCTTTTAACCATCTCCTCTCAGGGTGTTTTATTTGCCTGCGTGCCATGAGCAGGTTGCTTTTGCAGCTGGTGCAGGGCTTTTAAAGCCTTTCTTCACCCCTGGCCAGGAAGAGAGGGGTGGAAAGGAAACTTTTAGCTGCTTGATGTGCAGTTAGCTAACACTCACATCCTCACCCGTGTGACGGAGCACAGGCCATCTCCAGGCGTGCTTTGAGCTGACAGGGCTGTCACTGCCAGGCAGGAGCTGTGAGGGGGTGACAGAGATGAGAAGCGAGTTGGCAGGGGGGACCTCACCCCCCAGGACACATGTGTGGATGGGTGCGCTGAAGCTCCTGCCATAAAGTGCATGGAAATGATTTTAATAAGACTATTTCAGGCGCATGAAAACAGGGGTGTAAAAAAAAATCCTTCTTCTGTATGCAGCATGTGTGTAGATTGATGATTTTGCCTAAATATTGGCCAGTTCTTGGCAAACAGAGATAGCATCAGAGATGGTGGCACCTACAGCGAGGTGTTCTTGCAGAACAGACACTGGTTTTCCCCTGCTTTGCTTTCTCCCGCTAGGTATCTTTAATTTGCAGTAAACCATGGGAAACACCTATTTAAAAGTTTATTGCTGACTGTTCCCCTGATGAATTCAGCTGATGGGCAACCTGGAGATTTGCAGTTGTCCCATTCTTAGTCTGTGAGGGAAACACAGGGGCCGAGTGGTAGTTTCTAAAGGATGTAATAACAAAACCAACTCACCTAATGGGCATGCAGGGCTTTGTGGAGGTTGGGAGGTTAAACAGATGCAGAGCTCAGTAATTGCTACCAGCCTCTAGGCCTGGGAGATGAAAAGCTTTGAGCTTGTCTGTAACCCCCCAGCATCACTCGAGTGAGACAGCAGCAAAATCTAGTGTTTGAGAAGGGTTATGGAAAGGCACTGGGGGCATCTTGGCTGTATGGTGTCCCAGGGGAAAGATGACTATGGGAAGTGGGCGCTGTGGAGGATGGATCTGCAGGTCAGGCTCAGCTCCTCTTCTTCATGCTGTTATTGATGAACTACGTCTTGTTTTACCTCTTAAAAAAAATCTGGAGGTATTTGCTGTAGGGAATTTCAAAGAGCAGAGAGGTTCTGAAGCTTTTCATCACCAGTATCACCAAGTTGCTGTTCCTGGTGATCTTAGTGCACCATATTAGCACTGGGCAGCTGGGGGGTTTCAACCCAGAATTACATCTGACTCTTCTCTTCCTTCCCTGAAACTTGATGTTCACGTGGCTGGTGCTTTGCAAGGCATCACGAGGTACTTCAGGAAGAGTTAAGTCCAGTCGTCGGTATTTAATAATGTGCTTGGGTACAGCATGTCCATCATGCATTTGCCAATGAAGTCATTACCCTTTTGAAGCAACTTGGGTTGTTTGTTTAACGTCTGGTTATCCAGATGGCAAAGGAAATGCAGTTATTGGCCCAAGAACAAGGATGGGGAAAAACATTTGATTTTGCTGATTTTTGTCATTAGCCGAGTGCAGCATTAAGATGTGCTTATTACAGTGACTCAGTGGCTTCCACCAAGGATGGCTCAGAAGCACAGAGACACAATGACCCTTCGGTGCCACTGGGACATGGTGGAGTGTCCCACCCTGCTGCAAGGGCTGTGGTGGGGACAAGGCCTGGGCCTGGGGGGAAGGTAACACAAAGGTTGGCTCAACTGCCCCTGGGATGCTGCTCTGACCAAGGGCATTCACCGATTTCCCTGCTGTGCAGTACCACTAACTCTGAATTTAAGGGGTGCGTCTCACCCAGTTGTGGTCATCACGGCTTTCCCCATGCCTTTAGGTAGCCCTGGACATCACCTCCAGTATTAGGGGGCATGAGCTGTTGGCTCACTCCTTCATGTAGGATGGCCATAAAGGCAGGGAAATGGGGTTTCTTTTCCCAGCAGTGTCTGATTGCTGTGGGGTTTCTTTCCTAGTTCCGGATAAAAGGTGCATCAAACTGAAAAGAGGCTGTTGACGGCCATGCTCGGTCCTAAAATTCCTTAAACAGAAGATAGAGGAGAAAGAGGCCAATCTGAAATTTCAGGGGTGGTTTGGACCTGTGATGGGTGAAGGGGTCAGTGCAAGACCATGAGCATTGCCCATGGCAAAGGGCCTCCCCTCTTGCCCAGTTACTTCCCTTCCCCCCAACTTCCTCCCCTTAAATTTGTATAGTTACAACTCAAGTTAAACTCTAACAAAGCCACTTGATTCAAAGGTCGTTAATGGGGAAGGAGAGCCCATTCCCCTCGGGGTAATTTGAGCCTGAAAAGAACCAGGGCTGTAGGGCAGTGCTTGAAATCCGGTGTGTCAATAGGGTCTGTGAAGCAAAATAATGGCATCACCCCGCGTGCGAGTTAATCGGACGTGATGGCACGAAGGCAGAGGGGTTAGTGGGCTGCGGGCGCCTGATAGGCTGTCAGGGAGCTTAATGCTGGGCATGGAGCAGGGCTGGCTTGAAACAGAGCTCCTTGCTTGAAATCCCAGGATGGTTTTCGGTTAACTGGTGTGGTAGGAGAGGGAATGATGTTCAGTAAGAGGTTAATTCACCCTCTGTGGGGCTCTTGCAGGGCTGAGAGTTCCCATCTTCCTTCTGGAGGCAGTCATAAATTCTTGAGGCATCATAAATTAAACAGATTTCTGGCAGTCTCTGTCCCTCCTGTCTTCCTTGAATGTAATTCTTACAGAGAAGAGATGTTTCTCATTGTTCCGGAAAGATTTCCAGTGGCTTTGTAGTAGGACATGTATAGTTTGCATCAACTACTCCCCCTTGGCATGAAACGCTTCCTCAGATTTCATGTTCCCCGTGGGAACATCAGCATCGCTGTCAAAGAATATTACATAGCAGAGATAAGTGTCGGTTCAGTCATCCAAGCACTTCATGGACATCCCCTATATTTCAGCTCAATGAAATGGCCTTTGAGAATGGGGGTCCACCACCACAGCGATGCTGGAGGAGCTTGGGAACCCGCCAACCTCAAGGGTGGCTGAGTTGCAGTGGTGCGGTACCCATGCCAGCTCCTGGTGGTAGGAATTCACATCTCTTGAATACACAGGGTCCAAGCTGCTGGACACAGGATTGAGCATTAAATTAGAGAAAGATGGGTTGAGCTCTGTGGGAGCTGGCCCATTGGGTCACCAGCCTTGGCTTGAGCTTTGTTTCTTGGTGCCATTTAACATAATTGGAAGACAAGCTTTGGGTTGAAGATGGGCTTTGGGTTGAACACAAGTTTAGTTCCCGTGAGAGCAAAGCTGAAGGGTGAGAGGAGCCGTTTGCTACCCCTCCATACTTCTTTTCTCCCAGCAAGCCCTGACTGTTCCTCTCCTTTCTCCCACAGATGCCAGTACGT
Source organism: Myiopsitta monachus (assembly GCA_017639245.1). NCBI lineage: Eukaryota > Metazoa > Chordata > Aves > Psittaciformes > Psittacidae > Myiopsitta > Myiopsitta monachus. Next base: position 2,046,956 of record CM029921.1, on the reverse strand, counting down.
CGCCCGATGCCGTGAAGAGGAGCCATTGGTGCAACGTGGCCTATTGGGAGCACCGGACGCGCGTCGGCCGCCTCTACACAGTGTACGAACAGTCTGTCAGTATATTTTATGACCTACCTCAAGGAAACGGCTTCTGCCTCGGACAGCTAAACCTGGAGAACAGGAGCGAGACTGTGAGAAGGACTCGAAGTAAAATTGGCTACGGGATTTTACTCAGCAAAGAACCGGACGGTGTGTGGGCTTACAACCGCAGCGAGCACCCCATCTTCGTCAACTCCCCGACACTGGACATCCCCAACTGTAGGACTTTGATTGTGCGCAAGGTGATGCCGGGTTACTCCATCAAGGTGTTTGACTACGAGAAGTCTTGCCTCTTGCAGCACACGGCTGATCTGGATTACACGGACGGGCCCTACGACCCCAACAGCGTGAGGATCAGCTTTGCCAAAGGCTGGGGGCCGTGTTACTCCAGACAGTTCATCACGTCGTGTCCGTGTTGGCTGGAGATTTTACTCAGTAACAATCGGTAACGGTCAGCCTCTGACGAAAGGAAACTAGAGAGAAAAGAAAAGACACAGACTATCCCAAATATCATCTACCTAGATTTAATATAAAGTTTTATATATTATATGAAAATATATATTATACTTGTAATTATGGAGTCATTTTTACAATGTAATTATTTATGTATGGTGCAATGTGTATATGGACAAAAAACAGAAAATGCACTTTGGCTTATATAATTCTTTCAATACAGTTTTTTTTTTTTTAAGAAAAAAAAGAGAAAAATTATACAGCAAAAATAGGAGAAAGCCCTAATTTTGATGTATGGTTTTTTGAAATATTATTAATGCCCAGGCAAAAAGCTAATACCAGTCACTCATTGATAATAAAGTATTCGCATTATGGGGGGGGGTTAATTGTCTTTTTTTGTGCCCCCCCCCCCCCCCCCATCCATCCTCAGTTGAAGCCTGCAGCAGTGTCTGCTCAGGCACTCCGCAGTCAATGGGAGGTTCCAGGGGGGCAGCCACTGTCTTCCATCTCAGCCAGCACCCTTAGAAAACAATACATGGGTTGCTGGAAGGCTGCAGTTGTCTCCAAAAGGAGGGTAAATGAGGACAGTTTGAGAGCCAGGGAGCAAATGGAGGTGGTGAGAGGAAAATCCCCCTTAGCTGTTCTTGCTCAGGGCTCTGTGATCTCTCTGATAACACAAAACATGATGGGAACATCAGGAAGATAAGCGTGCATGTTTGTGTTTGTTCACATTAATGGTTATCACTGCAAATCAATGGTTATCAGCACTGGTGGGCAGAGCAGAATAGACCAAAAGCTGCCCAGTAGAGCCAGTTTGTCGTATAAGCTTTGCACAGGGGTTGGCTGCGAGTCTGGAATCTCCCAGACGTGTTTGATGGTTGAGAAACTAATGGTGGGTTTGGACAACTCATGGCTGGGTGGATCCTCAGTTGGAGACACCATAGAGCGGCCTGGATTTTGGGAACCTCTCCAGTAACTTGAAATAAGGCAGAGGTGAGTTGGATGAGTGTGTACAGGTTTGTCCTGTAGACCTCCTGGTCTGTCCTCCAGGCAATAAACTGATACAGAAGTGTTTGGGAAGAGCATCCTTGCTCTGAGGAGCAGTTAAACCCAGAAGAAGTCCTGGTCAGATGAGCTTCTCTGGGCTGATTTACTCTCTCTGGAAGTCCTGGATAAAATCAGGCACTTTGCTGACTTCTGTATGAGCCTCTGCCGTCAGCTACTGTAGCACCCATGCGCTCGCATGGGCAGGTTGGACGTTGTCTGGCTTCACTTGGTTAGTATATTTATTGCCAGTGCCTAGTGTTGCCAACTGTTAGAACTGGATAGTAAATCCCTGTGCATTGATTTTCCTACAGTCCCTGCCTCTGGAGTCTGGAGACTGCAGAAGCTCCTCAGCTTCCAGTGTTACAGAGGATGTTTTTGCAGAGAAAAACATGCAAAGAGACTTCCTCACTGGCTCAAGAGTCAGAGTAAAGCAGGACATAAACTTCCTATGAAAAAGCTCTCCTGATGAGTGTCTGGGTCATGCATTTTGGCAACTGGACTTGGATGTTTCTACAGCAGCCATGAGCAAGGATGGGGAAAGTGGGAACCTCATCCCCTTACGGAAGGGAACTGCATCCCACCGGGGAAACGGGTAGACCTGGGATGGGCGCTGGGAGCAGGGAATGTCGCAAGATACCAAGCCGTACCTGCTGTTTAATGGGGACCACATTGGCTGAATTCATGCAGCATCGGTATTAATACTTGACATCATTCTTTTTTGTTTGTGTTACAGCCATTGTTGTCAGGGAACGATGTCAAAACACATCAGTATCGTTTAAAGCCAGCTTTCAAGAGCTTTGCAGGGGTTTGTTACCCTTTGGCTTGGTTTTGGTGTCCCCTGCCATAGCACCTGCATCACTCGCTGTAGCACTCACACGCAGTCGGTCAAGGGGCCTTTTTTTATGGTCTGGTCTTTTTTAAGGAGATTTTTGCTCATGCCATGATCATTTTAAGTGGGAAGAACCAGACAAAAGCCAGGTTGCTTCTCCTGTTCCCCTTTCTCCTTCCCAGCGTTTCCCAGCACCACCCAGACGGTTTTCCATTCACATCCCAAGCTGGCTGCTGCCTTCCTCCCTGTCCTTACATGCACACGCAGATGCAGTGCCATCTTTTTCCACTCTCTATGGGCTTCTTCCAAAGCCAAAACCAAATCAGCACCGAGAATGGACATCGTTATTCACCTCTATCACCCCCAGAAGCTGCCATTCACATGCCATTGATCTTCCCTAACTTGACTTTGCATCTGAATTCAGTTCCATTCCAGATTGGCATCAGCAAAAGCTCTTCTGTGAGTTGAAATTCAGAGCTTAACTTCGGGGTTTCCCTTGTGCAATCCACTGATTGTGCTTAATTTTTCTTTATTACTCATGCCCTTCCCCAGGAATAAATCTGGGTCTATTTCAGTTGACAGGCAAATGCTTTAAAGGGCATAAAGGAGGGATTTTACGGTGAGGCAATGAAATAGGACAGTCGAGTGTTCTTGTCCATTCTGTTTCCCCTCTTTAATACTTCACCGTAACCACGCGAGCTTTGGACTCTACAGAAGCTTTAGGGCTACTGAGCTCCACACAGGGCCCTCGCAAGGCTTAGCTCAGACCTTCCCCATGAGATCCCCACACCCTGGGTTTGAAGCCGGGGGCTGTGAGTTGCCCTGGGGGCAGTGCTGAGGGTGGAGGGCAGGGGCTTAGGGAGGAGCACCCCTGTCCCTGCGCAGGTGTTGGGGTTTGCTGATATCCTCATGGGCCTCACCTGTGCCCGCTCCTCATATAGAAACAAGATGGCCGCCTCCCCTCAGCTCCTGGGATCCTCTGAGTGTGGTTTCTTCTCTTTTCTGGAACGTTCCTGGCTTCCAGCGCTCAAGGTAAGTGGCGTGTTGTCTGTTTTCATTCTGTTCTGTATGGGGTTGAACCATTTTAAGGTTAGAAATGAAAGCAGGAGGGTGCTGGTGTGTTTCCATTCAGCCTGTGCTCAATTGGAGCTCACAGTGCTCCTCTGGGTGCCCCAGTACTGAGGTGCTGTAAGGTTTCGAGTGACTGCTTTTGAGCTGGTTTAGCTTTGTTCAGGGGAGGTTGTTGGATCACCAGTGTGGCTACATTCGTTATTTTAGTTGGTTTTAGTTATTATTAGCCTTGATCCAAGGCCAGGTTGGACATAGCCTTGGGTGGCATGGTTTAGTGGGAGGTGTCCCTGCCCATGGCAGGGGGGTTGGAACTGGATGATCTTAAGGTCATTTCCAACCCTATCTATTCTATGATTACCACTGAGTTCCTTTTTGGAGGGAGTTGTTGGGCAGCGCAGCTGGAAGGGCTTATTTTCCTTGTACAACCGCTGCACTGCCTCAGAGGGTCGAACGCTGAGGTAAAAGAGCTGGGAGCAGCATGGTAGGATCCCTGCACTGGGCAGAGGAGACACAGGGGCAGCAAATCCCTCAGTAAACATCGCTTTCCACCTGTCCTGAAGGGCTTCAGCAATGCTCTGGCCTTGGAGTTTGCTCACGCTCGTCAGCTACTTGCACAGGGATGTGGGGGGTTCGTTGTATGATGGTGCCTTGGCTGATGAGCCTGCTCCCCCCCCCCCCCCAAGGCAGTGACTCCTGCTCAGGTGGAGCTTCCACAGCCCTCAGTCCTTGTTAAGGAGGAGTAAGATCTTGATCCTGCAGAAGTTGAATGGTCTGACTCACCCCGGCTGCTTTATGGCTCATCCGTGGAGGTGGTGGGACGCAGGTGTTGGAAGGAGTTACTCAGGCAGCCAAACTCGCTGGACATCTCCATCTGTGAGTGCCAGAGCACCGGCAGAGGCATCAGCTGGTTCTCCTGGTGCTATGGGTGAAACCAGGTGGTTGAAGGCTTCATAAAATCAATGCGTAGTCTGATTCTGACTCCCCTATGCCAAATACACCTGAGTTCCACTCAGGTGGAAGGCCTGAATTGGTAATATGTGTAGTGTAGGACCTGAGTGTGGGCTTTGATTTGTGGAGTGCGTTTGTTTGATGATATCCCCTTAATTTGAGTAATCCTGTATTTTAAACCTGAGCAATAGGCTGATGAGAAGCAGCCGGTTGTTGCTGGTAGGTCCCAGAGGCTGCTGCTTATCTGGTGAGATGTTCATCATCCCTGTCCCTGGCATTCATTACTACTATGACTGAGAAATACCTTTTACCAGAAGGAACAGGAATGAATGCTGAAAGGAGCCACATTCACCTCTTTAGAAGAGAGGCTAAGACCCCTTTGTGGCACAGGTTTTGCCACGGTTCTACAGTGTCTGTCAGTCCAATAGTCCTTATCAGGATTTTCTCTGTAGTAGGAGTGCAGGGGACTTGTTCAGTGCATAGTTAAAAGCTGAATATTGTGTTGCCCATGCGTGGGTTAGCAAGGAAGAAAGTAAAGTCACTGTCGGTGCAGAGGAATGGGCTGGAGGTTTGTCTTGGGGTGTGATGCTGCCCGACTTCATGGTGTCTGTAAGTAATGGAACATCTCCAGCTCTTTGGGATGCGAGTTAATGTTTTTAATAGCAGAGTTGCTGAAGTGCTCATACAGGTACCTGCGCTTCCCAAAACTCCAGTGGGTCCTGTAGGTTCAGGGTTTCTGCCTGCTCTGGAGTGTAGCATGGTCCTGGATCAGGATGAAGCAGCGCATGGTCAGGCCTGCTGCTCTCCCATGCCTTTGAGGGGTGTGAAATGAGCGTCAGGAGCCAGAGGGTGGTTGGTTTGTTCTGACAAACGCCAGGACAAAAATGTTTCATCCCAGGTACATGGCCCTGTGGAGCAAGCCAACTGCAGGATGGGGCTGTGTGCTGCTTTGGGATTGGAGCTGTTGCATTCATTGAGTGGGGCTGGTGGTGAATCTGCTGCTGGGGCTGGTTTTAACCTCAGTTTTCTGAGAAAATGACTGTGGAGCTGTGCGGGGGGGCAAGATCCTGATGCCTCTACTCCACTGTATCCCTCCTGTCCCTCGTCCAAGCTGTCTGGGAGCAGGAGCTGCCTCATGGGTGAACATGGATCTGGTCTGACAGTTGGCCAGCATGGACCACAGCTTCCTTGGAAAGCAAACTCTTCTTTTCCCCTCACTGGAGGTGGAATGGGCTGCTCAATCTGGCTGAAGGGAGGAGTGCTGGGGTGGCACGGCATTGCAGTGGGGTCCACAGCATCACTTGGTGCTGGGTGGCATCCTAGGGCCAATCCCTGTGGCAGCTGTTGCAGCACCCAAGACTGGGTGCAGGAGTGGGATGCAGTGGTTAACTGCGGAGCATGCAGAGTTATTTCCTGTAAATAACTTGTGCTTTCCTCAAAGGTCTTATTTTCTGTTTGGTGTGTGATGGAGCACTGCTTGCTGCTTTGTGGATAATCCTTTCTCTATCCCTGATTTATGTATGTGCTGGTGCGATGCACAAAGTAGTATCTGTACTATAGACACTGTGGGAACAACCCAAAATTGCTCAGAAACTCGACTGGCTTACAATTATATTGGATTCTATTAAATTAAAACACATAGCACATATATTACACAATAAACCACAGCTATTTCATGGATCAAATTAAGTTTTATTTGGGCAAATTACAACCTTTCTTACAGTTGGGCCTTTGTGAAACCATTCCTTTTTAATAAAAGCAGGCATTTTTGGCCAATGCTCTTAAAGTGTGCATTCCCAATAATTGCATAGACTGTTGCTATTCTTCCTGGGATGTATGTGGCTAATTATCTCCTGCTATTTAGGATAGGTTCGAATGAGCAGTATCTTCCCTTTCCTCCTCCCCCACATCTCCCTTCTGTGGAATTTCTTATTGCTTTCTGTTTTTATTAGCTTGGCTATGGAAGTCAGCAGGGGAAAAAAAAAATCCTTCTCATTAAAAGGAGAGCCTTTCCCAGAATTTCTTGGGGAAATGTGAGTCTTGCAGCTGCCCTCCAGCCTGGTTTGGGGGAACATGGGATTGGGGGATACAGATAGAAAAGATAGAGAAGCAGGATGGGACCTGGTGCGTATGTGTGATGGAGCTCTTGGTGGGCATCCTTGTTGTGGATGCTGGTGAGGAGGCCAAGCTTTGGGGGGAATACAGGTGTTCTTTGAGGAGGAGGGGGCTTGAAAAGCTCCAGATGCCATAGGATTGGATTTTCCTGCTTGTCTGAGAAGATGCAGACTCTGCTCATAGGTTTTAAGGCTGGGACATCTCTTGTAGCTCCTTATTTCATAAGTGTCTTGTTTCTGCTGCAGCCTCTTCGCGCACAGGGACAGAAGGGGTGTGGACACGGCGTGCCGGACCCCATGGAATGTCTTTTGCAATTGCTCATCCTCACGCAGCTTTTGTTAGAAATGAAATAAATGGCTTGGAAATGGCAGGGCTAGACAGACAGAGTGGCTCGCTCCCACGTTTCCTTAGGAAACTTGCTTAAAGAATAAACCCCATCAGCTACATCTTCCCTTCTCAGAAGCTTTACTCCACTGTTTTTCCTGCTTCTTGCTTTTTGCTTGCTGTCAGGCTGGGATTAGAGCTACCAAGTTTATTCTGGGAATAATTTTTCCCATGATATTTTCAGCCTGGACCAGGAAACAGTAAATGTTCAAAGCCCAGAATTCCTTGGGTAACATCAGCGTGATTTTTACATCACTGAGATGGAGATCCACAGCAGAGCAGCATCCAATCTTCCCTATTCCTGAACATGCAGCACAAGACCTCTGCAGATCTTAGGCTGGTGTTTCCTGTCACAGCAGCACCTCTGGGTGTGGGAAGGGTGCTCAGCCCCTTGGCTGAGGGGACAGGGATGATAGAGCTGTCACTGTAGAAGTCCTAAGCACATTACATAAAACTTCAAAGCTTTTTTGTCAGTTTTCCAAATCCTTCTGGGCGCTATTGTGAGAAGATCAAGAACTATTATTTAGCCTCCCAAATCACATCTGGATGCTGTTTATGGGATTATGTTTAGCATGATCACATCTGTAGGAGGGGGTTAGCACTGGCAGTGGGAATTGGTCTTGGGAATGCCAGATTTGGGGTCTGCTACCACAGGACCCATGGACCGGTGGCATGTCCCCATCCCACTGTCATCCTGAGGTCCCAATAAAGGATCCTCGGTTTCCCTGTTGCTTTACAACTGTTGCCAAGTGTTTGCTCTGAGGTTCCATCATCTGTGTGTTGGTGCTTCCCAGCTCCCAGGTGTGTGACAGCCCTTTGGGCACAGGCAACCTCACTACCCTCCAGCTGCCAGTTTAGGTTGGGTGACAAGCTGATGGCCCTGTGGCATATGTGATGGGACTGTCTGGGTCCTCCACAGTTCCTGTAGGGAGTGCACATTGACCTGTGACACAGGGGAAAGCGGGAATGGGGTTGTTCCCTCCATATAAAAGACTCCAGAAATGTCCTTACTGACTGACTTTTTTGTTAATAATAAATTGAAAGCATTGCTGACCTGTTTCCTGCTTCCCAGGATGGCCAGGATGGGGTTGCCCATTGCTGATGCTGTGCTGTATGTGATAATGTATGTAGTAATGCAAGAGATACTGATGCTTGCTCAGTTCACAGAGCTTCTGCACCAGGGACCTGTGGTGGGGCAAGAGCTAAATGAAATGGCTACAGAATGTTTCTAATGTCCTGCCTGTGTGACCACAGTGTTGGAGTATGATGGGGGCTGTGTCAGTTGCAGTGGCAGGAGGTTGCAGCCTGGCTCTGTCTCCAGAGCATGCCCCTTAGCCTGTCGTCACAGGGGAGAGCATGTGTGATGAGAGAGAAAGGAAAGAGTCCTCAGAGCATCCCTTGCAGCCTGGTTTTGGGTTTTGGAGGAAGAAGATCACAGAATCATAGAATAGTTAGGGTTGGAAAGGACCTTAAGATCATCCAGTTCCAACCCCCCTGCCATGGGCAGGGACACCTCACACTAAACCATGACACCCAAGGCTCTGTCCAACCTGGCCTTGAACACCGCCAGCGATGGAGCATTCACAACTTCCCTGGGCAACCCATTCCAGTGCCTCACCACCCTTACAGTAAAGAATTTCTTCCTCATATCCAATCTAAACTTCCCCTGTTTAAGTTGGAACCTGTTACCCCTTGTCCTCTCACTACAGTCCCTAATGAAGAGTCCCTCCCCAGCATCCCTGTAGGCCCCCTTCAGATACTGGAAAGCTGCTCTGAGGTCTCCACTCAGCCTTCTCTTCTCCAGGCTGAACAGCCCCAACTTTCTCATCCTTTCCTCATATGGAAGGTGATTCTGCATCTTGTCCCTGGTTGTCTCTTGCATCCAACACCCGTGTCTTCTCTTATCTTCCAACTCAGGCTGTGTGTTTCAAGCTGGATGATGCTCTCCATCATGGCTGATCTGAGTCAGGTCATGGTGCCATGCAGTAGATGGCATCTGGGACACAAGGCTTTGCAGGCAGGCAGTAGTGAACTGCTCTGGGGAGCAGACTGGAACCCTGACTGCTGTTAACTACCACCATCTGAAGGGCTTTGTGTGGAGCATGTGCTGTGCCTCCTCCCATGGCAGCAGGGATATTTGACACGCCACTGCATTCACTTTTGGGACACAGAATTGAAACCACAACCCATTTCTGGGGAAGAGACACCATGAGTGTGGAAGTGCCTTCTCCTGAAGGATGCTGGGGGAAGGGTGAGAAGAAAACCTCCACTAGGTTCTGGAAATTGCTTTCCTTCCTCTTCTGCTTCCAAAATAGCACAATTAACAGAAATAAACTTGCAGTGCTGTTAACTTTGAAGGCCTCGCATGCCAAGCTTGAACATGCAGAGCTCGACTGAGCAGGCGCCGAGTGCTGGGAACAGTTAATTATTACCCAAACGGTGTCTGAGTTAGGCTGAAAGGATTGAAGAATTATGAAACTGTAACAGGGGAGGCCGGTTCTTGGCAAACATGTCTGTGATTCAAATGCTGGGGAATTCAGCATGTTTTTTCCTCTTTCTTCTGAGGGCTTTGTAAGCCAGCCCGTGGTCCAGATCGCACGATGGGGATTGAGTGGGACCATCAGTCCAAGGGGAGCTGATGCTGTAACAGCTTTTGCAGTTCTCTGTCACAGCAGGGTTTTAGAAATAGCTTTGGTGAGTCAATAATTAACCCGTTGGTGCTTCTTAACTCCCAAGAGTGCGAGTTGCTGGATCTGGTGGTTTGGTGCTAGGTTTGTAGGAGAAGCTCTGTTATTTGTTTGGCACTGCTGTTGGGACCTTGCAGTGGCCTTTCTCTCTGCTCACCTTGCAGAGGTCTTTGTGTATCCTTTAGGCTCACGTATGGGCAGTGTTCATAGGGAAGGGGGTTGTTTTCCTATAGCAGAGCTGTTCTTTGGCCTTGGAAGACCAAGAGAAAACTTAAAACACATTAGAGTTTGGCAGAAACTTCTTAGGTTTTCTGCTGAGTATCTGAATTCTACAGACCCCTCCTGTTTGCTTCAGCTCATGTGTGGTCCTTGTCCAGTCTCCTGGATGTTGACCTGCCTGTGCCTGCCTGGAGAAACAGTAGTCAAGGTGCCCCAAGAGCTTCTGTTTACACCACCCCTGCAGACACTGATTGATGTGTGCATGGTTGAGGTTTTGCCTCTTTCAAGTAGGTTTTCAGTCCCAAATCTCATAGTGTAGGTGGTGTGGTGTATGTGAATGGTGAAGTGAATGGTGTATCAGTGAAAAGTAGTCTGTAACACTGATCTTTAAAGGTGACTCGTTCAGAACAGCTTGATTTAAACAGCTCCTATTTTGACTGCTGTAGGTGTTTTGTCTCAAGCTCAGTTCACTCTCTGCCAGTTAAATCTTTGAAGTATCATAAATAGATAAATCTGGAAACTGAAGCCTGTGAAACTGCAGAAACCCTTTGGTAACCCGTGTCCTGATGCTCTTCGAGCTGCCCCATCAAGCCTGGGGCTTCCCCCAGTCTTGCCTGCACTGTGGGTTGGAGGAGGCTCCCTGTGAAGTGACAGTCTTCGGGAGCTGAATCCTTGGCACAGGACACTTTAAAAACCTTTCTTTCCCCCTACAGATGTTTTTCCTCAGTTCTAGTAAAACAATTAAGTGTATGAGAGCCTTCAGTGCCCTAGCCTTGGGTGCTTGATGCCTTTCCTTCCTAAAATATCCCTCATGGTTCTTTCTCTGTGCTCATGTAGTTTTTAGTTGCTCTGCTTGCAGCTCTTCAGGAAACAGTTGCATGTACATTGTCAGTGAAGCTGTTCTTCTTTGTTCAGTATCTCCCACCAGAGAAGTCCCAGCTGAGTTGTCTTTGCTGCATGTAGTGAACTGCACAGATTCTCCTCTGGTCGTTGCTTCTGATATTTCATAAGGGCTAATCCTTCCCCTCCAGTGGGTTCTGTGCAGTAACTTAGGCAGGAGGCTCTCAGCATCTGAGGTGACTTCAAGTGTGTGATGCCTTGATAGAAACTGACATCAGTATTTCTTTTCCTTTACAAAAAACCTTATCCATGCCCTTGAACTCTTGCATTAGTTAGCATCTCACCCAAATATGTGTATGAGCTGGTATCAATCAAGGTGAAAGGGGCTGTGCAATGATTTTGGACCTGGCCAAGATGGTTCTGTTTTCACTCTGAAACTAGGCAAGCTGAGATGAAACTTCCAGAAGGTTTTTGATATTGGCATTCCTAAACTTTGGTTTATTAAATGTAAAAGAAAGCTCTGTGGTAATGGTTTAATGTGATGTTGTGAAACATTGCCTTCAAGATAAGTGGTGGTGTGCAGAGGGGGGTGGGAGATCAGAGCTGCTCCTTGAGTGAGGCTTGGGCAATCATTCCTCTCTCACCAACCTAGACGCCCCCATAAGAAACCCCTCCTCTGTGTTTGATCTGATTCCAGTACAGTGCACCAGAGAGAGGGAAACAAAGTCAAGGCTCATAAGGCCTCTGGGCATCACCTCTTGAAGCAGTGCTCTTTGATGGAAAACATCTTCAGAACAGTTCTGAAGTCCTCCATGTGGGCAGGAAGCTGGCATAGGGAAAGGTGGCAGATGAACCTTGAAAGATCAGCCCACTTCTTACACAGCTGTGAATGAGAACTTCTATCTCAATATTCAACAAGACATTCCTGTTTTAAGAACACTCTGGGATTATTGTTTTGAGATGAGATGGGAAATGTTCCGGTCCCTCCTTCTCTAGACCTGTTGTTGGTAACAGACCCCTTTGGTGGATAAAGGAGAGGGAAAGACTTGGAAGCTGATATTTATTTAAAGGTCTGTATGATGCTGCAAGGCACTGTGTGAACACAAGTTCACTGCGCAGTGGCCAGTGCAGGTTTGGGTAGATTTGGGTTGTTACTGATCCACTGCCGCTTTACTGTGCAGCTTCATGTTGCTCCCTCCTGACTCACACTCAGGCTGGTCTGATGTCCCCAGGCACGGTGGGGGTGATGCCACCAAACCAGGAAGCACCTAAGGATAATCCTGAGCTCACCATGGAGTTGCACCAGTGTAGAGGGACTGGGTGAACCCAAGGGGCTGCGATCCCGTTGTCTCTTTGTGGTGGTGTTCTCCCACCATGGAAGATAATTCTGAGCACTGGGAGGTTATTCTGGGAAAGCTGGTGGTGCTGAGCCCTCTCCCTGCATGGCCCCCACATCCGTCCTGGTTGAGCAACATAAGTCCAAGATCAGCATCCCCCTTTAGGACTCTGCCTACTTCTGCGAGGTCACTTGTGCCAAAGCAAGCAGAAAAACAGGGCAGTAAAGCAGAATTGCTGCTTGAGTTGCTCTTTTTCATTAAAAGAAGGGAGGGAGAAACATCAAAATCAACCCCCTGCCCCCACAAATCCTACCCTTGTCTTGGAGTATTAAAAACATCCTGGAGCTGAGACTGTGCTTATGCTCCTCAGTGGTGAAGGAGGATTTCTGCCAAGACACTGACCCCTTGTGGCTTTTCCAAATGTCTTTGCATCCCTCTTTTTCTCTTTGAAAGGCAAAGAACCCCAAACCCTTTCAGCCCTTCACTTGGTCCCTTGCAGTCCAGAGCTATCAGAAGATTTATTATTAAACGGAGGCTCCAGGGTGATTTATGGAATTACAGCTGAGCCGCATTGTGTGCTGGTTACAAATTGCAAAGATATTCCATGGGACGTAAGCTCCAATGAGCACGGGATATATTACACTATGGGGAAAAGGGGAGCTTAAAACCAGCTGGCTGACTGTAACAACTACAGCCACTTCTCTTTGATGAGAAGATGATATACATCTGGGTTTAATACAAAACATGATGGACTGACACCGGGTTTCAGAATATCTTATGCAAACTGAGTAATCTTCGCTTGTTTTTTTTCCAGAGCTGTTGCACCACTTTATTCAACGTTAAATTCCTTTTCCCTTTTGTTTCTTCACATGTTAGTGACTCCTTGTTCAGCTTTATAAAGTGCTGGGGATCGTTTCTCACTGCTTTCCAGAAAAAGAGTTTCTCTGCACTCTGCACCCAGTGAATGCTAGGGTTTGAAAACGCGATGCTGCAGAACCATATGTGGAACCACTGAGCTAAATTGGCTATCTATAAATATCCCCCAGATGTTAATAGGGAAAAGGAAACTGGAACACATTATCAGGAAGGATGTGTCTTCTTTGGAGTAAATCCCTCCCATGGAGACCCCTTCTCTAGCTGTTAATGAGTGCACTTCTCCAGGAGAAGTCATCTGTGAGTCCTGTTGTGGTGGGTACACTCTGGGGGGTGTGATGTATATTAAGGACACCTCTTACAACCTTCCGGTCAGTAGGAAGTCCCGGCAAGCCAGATGCTACGGGTTGTAAAGTTGTGTCATCGCTCTGAAGATCAGCTTATGTTGGTTGACAACATCTGGTCTAAAATCATCTGCCATCCTCTACTAGCCAGGTTTGGGTAGCCCATGAGTGGGAGGAGTTGGTGAATTGATGAGATTCCATTCAAGCACTTTGATCTGAGAGAACAGCAAGGTTTCTGCATGAGCAAGCTCATATTTTGGCTTGTTAGTAAGTCATTGCTTTTTTGCTTGACTCTCTTGATTAACAGGTCATTTAGCACTGATTTTTTTTTTTTTTTTTTCCCTGGCCTGGTTGATGTATGTCTTAGATCTGAATTCAGTTATGAATATTTAGCAGCAAGTCCAGAATTTCTTACCATTTTGTTTGAAATTGGCTGTTGTGAATGAATAACCTTGACAAACACTTCCAGTAAGTAGTCCTCAAAGTCTGAAAGCAACTAAAGTTGCTTCAGCCTTCCCCAAATGTCAAGGACTGTGTCTGTGGTTCCCTGCCACAGCATTCCTGGGAAGTGCCTATAGATATCCCCTCTGAGCAGAAATCCTGCTTTCTAGTAGTTGATGGCAGAAGAACTTGCATTCCTTGAGACCAGCTGCTAGCCCTGCAGTATTGGGAGGGAGAGTGGGATGCATCCTTCCTCCTCCACCTCAGCATCTCTCATCTCTAGGAGCTGTGCCTTGGATGGATGCAACCTCCCAAGCTGAGCTCCTCACCCTTGAGCTCAAATGGACAAAATCTCAGGGAATTGTCCCCATGGGGTGCTGCAAGTGATAGTTGTACTTCATCTGTGGGTCAGCCTTTGGATGGCAAAGTCATTAAGCCTCAATCCAGCACACTCCCAGTGCTGGCTTCAGGCCAGGCCGCTCCGGCTCCTGGGAGATGCTGTTGCAGGCACCTTTTTTAGGACTCTTTGGACCAAAATGTGCTTTTATGTCTGGCTTCGCCCCTGGTCTGACCTGGGAGAAGTGCTAGGAAGACAAAGCATAAACTAAGAATCTCTGCAGCACCAAGCAGTGCTGGCTGAGCCCCCCTGTGCGAGCAGGGTTAAGAAATACCAGCATGGCTTTCTCTGAGATACTAATCAGGGATAGACAAACCAGAGGGAAGAAAATAAGAAATCCCGTTGCACTCTTCTTGGGGTTAAAGAAAGTTCAGCTCACTTTCTTCCTCCCCCGTGTTGTTTTTCCCTTCAGTGCAGACTCTTCTCATCCAGGTTCCAGAAGGGTTGGGGTGTGGAGATGCTGAAGTGCTGGGGAAGGCTGTAGCTGTTGCTGCAGGATTTCCAAACCAGGTTGAAAGAAGCCAGTAACCTAAATGTGACAGTGCCTGTGTGACTTAGAGCAGCCCTGACACAGCAGTCCTTTAGGCTCTCCAAACAGCATAAATTGTGTCGTGTATCCAGTAAAAATCTGGATGTTGCTCGGGGTAGCAGATCATCTTTATTTCTCCTTATACTAGTGCGGATGGTGCTTCTGCAGTCAGTCTTCTTGCTGAAGTCGTGGACCTTGGTAGTGTTGGTGGACTCGGTAGTATTAGGTTAATGGTTTGGCTCTGTTTTGGCCAGCTTGGGAGGGGCCTGGGGCAACCTGCTCTAGTGGAAGGTGTCTGGGCCTGTGGCAAGGGGTTGGAACTGGATGAGCTTTAAGGTCCCTTCCAACCCAAACCATTCCATGATTTTATTTTCTTAAGGGCCTTTTCCAACCTAAATGATTCTGTGAATCTATAAATCCTTCACATAGCATAATGAATGCTTACGCATCCTTTCGGTGCTGCTGATGTTCCCTCACTGAATGTAGACAGCAAGCTTTCTAAATAATAATAATAAACAGCAGCACGAGTAAATTAACACGCATCGGTGCACATGTCTCTGGCTGTGCTCTGCTCATCTCCTTTTCAACAGGAGCATCTTTCCACAGACCTCCCTGCCACAACATGCTCTCGCAGCGCCGGCATAGACCCCGCATAGATTAAAACCATGCCATCACAATGCATTTGTCTTTGGCTAATGAAGCTCTGCATCTAGTACAAAATTCCTCTAATGCATTAGGAAATAGTTATCATTTTTCTTTGGCACTGCATTTGATAAGCAATTGCCTTTGGCCAAAAGCAATGCCAAGATTTTACTACTTGTTACAGAGCTAAATATGTGACATTGCAACACATGTAATTGGGATAATTTAACACCCCATTAACAGAGCACAGGAATGGCCTCTTCTCTTACGGTTGTTTGGATCCACTTTTTGTAAATCTTGCAGTCTTTTGGGAGAATTAACTAGAAAAATGGACATGTTCCTCGTTATAGTTACTCAGTTTGAAACATTGAGCAGAAACTTTTTTTGCAGCATGGATGGGGGGAGCTGCTGATTTGCAATGGGGATCCTGGAGCCAGCCATTTCCCAGGTTGGTAAACTGGGAACACATGGGCTATGGGCCTTAATTCTACTTCCTGGTTTCAGGCAAGTCCCTTCTTTTCAAGGGAATGGAAAATGATCCCTGTATGATTCCTGTGACATCCTTGCCATGAGCAGGAGGCATCAGAACGTGATTCTTGGGGAAGGGGAGGTCAGTGATGGGACTGTCACCACCTCCTGTCCTGTGACCTTCAGAGGTGTGTGTGCAGAGGAGGTGAAGTCTAAAAACAGGTCTTCTGAGCTATCTTAAGAAAGGCTCTTTCAGGGCAATTCCAGGTCTTGCTAGAAGCAGGAAAGACTGGATGTCACAAGGGATCCCAGTCTGCAGAAGCTGTATTTCTTGTTGAGCCTTGCTTTTGAGGGTAATAGGGCTCGATGTATTTGCATCGGAATACCTGGTTTCCTGATACCAAATGGCATCTCCAAGCCTTTTGATGTTCATGAGCTTATGTGTGCTTGGAAATGGACTTTCGTCTGTGGTATTGCACTGAGGAGTTGGCAGCAACGGCTAAATTACAGGAGCTACTAATTAAATATGTTAATCTTCTTGTCATGATTGTAGTGAGTTTGGGTGAAATCTTAATGCATTTTAGCACGAGGGTTTGGTTTAAACCAGACCCTCCTTAAGTTTAATGACTGGTTGGTAGGTTCCTTTACTGGGGTAAGGCAGAGAAGTTTAGTTTGGGTCCAGGTTGGCCCTTCTCCCTCCATCGTGCTTGATGGAACTTCAGGACACTGGGGAGCACTGTCATGGCCAGCAGTCTTGTTTTGCCTCTGTCTCCCTTCTCCATCCCTTGGATGAGGTCAGCTCTGGCTTTAGGGTGGTGACCACAGTACCAGTCAGCCTGTCCCTGCTCATATGTGTTCCAGAAATATTTTGTTGCTGAAACCCTGATTTGATTTAATTAGCATCCAGCTACCAAGTGGGGTTTGAAGGCAGGGGAGTGCCTGGTGCTCCTGGAGAGCCAAGTCAAAGACACGGCACACCAGCAGCCCAGAGGTCCGGCTTTCCTGCCAGTGACATTTCACTAATTGAAGGGACAGTTTCATTTTGGCCTTTCTGGTGGTGCTGTTCCTTTTCTAATTAGATCCAGCCCAAGAGAAAAGAAGAAAAACTCACTTGAAACCTGCTAATGGGTTCTGCTCATTCAGCAAAGCAGCAGTGGGGACTGGTTTTAGTCTCCAAGTCAGATAGGGCTGTTTCTGATTAGCACAGGGAGGCTGGTGGGTAGTCTGTCTGCAAGTACTGCTCTGCCCGAGCCATCTTTAACTAGAGCAGCAAGACCCAGAGAGCTTTTTTATGGCTCCATGGTGTGAAATGACCTGATTTGCTGTGATCCTGCTCATGTTTTCAGCAACACGTTGATAAAAGGCAGTGCAGATGACTTTAAAATTCACGGGTATTGCTCTTTTAACTTACATTTCCCCTGATAGGCTCCTTCCCCTATAAAACCCGGGTGATCCTGTCTTTGCACCAGGGAAAAGCCTGTTGAAATGAGTTAGATTGACTTCGTTATGGCTCCAGTGAAAGCTTCTAGACACTGATTCCAAGTCATTGCGCTTGCTAAACCGGTCTGAAGCGCTAATCCAAGCATGGCTTTACTGTTTTGAGGCCATTGGGCTGCTCTTGTTACACAGCCCCAGCTTGCATCGTGCTTGACCGGATGGCATCCCATGGCTCTAGACCTTCCCTGAGGCTTGGTGACTGCACTTGTAAGCATGATCTCTGGGCTGAAACCAGGTTTCCCTGCTCTGTGCCGAAGGACAAACTGCAGTTTAGAAATATATAAACAAAATTTCTTTGGCACAAATCAGTCTGGTTATATTTGCATTTGAAAAAACCCTACTTCTTCCCCTCCCCCTCAAGCAATAACTTATTTTTCCATAGTGTCAGATTCTGTGGTTTAATCAATTGCCTTTATGAGTTGTAACGAGGTGTTTTCTTAAATCTAGCAACTCCTAAACTTGGTTTTGAACACTGAGCCAGTTCTCTGCCTGGCATAAGCACTGCAGGTTACTTCCCTCATGCTGTCAAAATGCCTTTTGAGTAGTCCTTCCCATTTTTCTTCTAAATGGTTTTTGATTCCCAGTGGAAAATTCAGAACTATTTAACATTTGGAAATCTTGGATTTTCAGCAAAAAAGGCAGAGAAGCAATGCTTTTGGAAGTTGGAATGTGTGTCCAGCTTGAAAAGAGTTTGACAGAGCTGCTGGTGTGCTTTGGGAGGGAGCTCCCGCCCTGTGGGCTGATGCCACACTTGTATGTGTGAGCCTGGTTCCTTGTTGAGGGTTTTGTCTTTGCCTCTGGAGCGTTCTAGTGTCCTGGGTGGACTGGTGCCCAAATGGTGTTAGTGCACCATCTCTTAACTAATACTTGGGTTGGGGGGGGAAAGAAATAGGGGTTGCATCGTAGGGCTTCCTACAATGCCCACATCACGCCTTGCCCCTCATATCATGGGTCCCAGATGTGGACGATGCTATGCCAGTGAAAAGCCAGGTCTTTGCACTGACTCCTGAAGCATCCCACCCTTGTGAGGAGCCTGAGCCTTCCTCCAGCAAAGCCCCATTGGGTTTTGTCATAGTCTGAAGCTGTCAGACAGGTGCCATAACCTAGGGTAGCTAATGACAATGAGCAGCGTTGTGGTCTTGCCATAAACAGGTTTAGAGTGAGCTGAGCTAATTCACTCCAAGGTGTGAGAGGATCCAAAGGTACAGGGAGTATCGCCAGCTCCTCGGGGCACTGTCCCGCTCATTAACGGGAGGCTGTTGGATCGGGAGTTCTGTGGCTGCTTTGAACTGCAGGGCTGCTCTGCTTACACACGTCTTCTCTGCTTTGAAGGCTCTGTCGCTTTGCAGTTTGCATCAGAAATGTAGGCTCTCCTGATCTGTGAAGCCTACCAAGGTCTCCTCTCCCTGACGTGAACAATGACCTTTCAAACAGCTCCTGAGGTCTCTGACGCCTTCTCTTCTCCTGAAAGCTGAATTGCCTGTTGGTTTTGGAGGCCCACATTCCCCCTGGCAGCCTTCCACACGTATATTTAGAGAGGAAGATCATACCTTCCATCTCAGAAATAACCAAACCTGATGACTTAATTTAAAGCATGAAAATTAAAAGGTTAAGCTGCTGAGCAGCTTAGGTTCCTCCAGCCTCTTGCTCAGCTCGTCAGCTATGGAGTTTCCCCGTTTGACTGTGTAGGCTTCTCTGTCAGCTTTGGGCATCTCATGAGTGAGCTGTACCATGTTGATCTGTGTCTCCTCTGCTGGCACTGGCTTCTTTTGGTGTCCATTGCGTAATTGGACATCAATGCCAGACCTGGACTTCATGGAAGACTGTTTGCCATTACTAGCAGGCATATGGTTATAAAACTATTCTTTTAGATTATTTTTTGATATACTAATATAACTTTACATTTTCTGTAGGCTTTTCTGGGTCACTATCTGAGTTATGTCTCTACATTACTAATAAATGGGCTGGAAACCTCTGTAACCTGCATCCTGCAGAGAAAACCAATATCTATAGGCAGCAAAGGTGTCCTTTGCATGGGCTGGGATTTGGTCCTTTGCTCACACAGTTACCTCCTTTGTCAGTTTCTTCTCACGTGAAGTAAGACTCAAGCCAGCTCCGAGCTATGGCAGGGGCAGGATGTCTGGTTCTATCCTTAGCCTCTCACCATGACTTGCTCAGCAAGCCTGGCCCAGCTGCTTGGTTCTTTACACTTGGTTTTATGTGTAAACCTGGGATAAGCTGAAACCTTAGAACTGAAATTGAGTTCCTGAATTTCTTTCCTACTGCTTGGGGCTTGCATCTTGTACATATAAAGCATCATATTTAAAGCAGGATGTGGGTGTTGGAGCTGGGTTAGTTATCGATAAAGCCCTGGAGACCTGCAAAACAAAGATGCTGTGTGCTGCTTTCATTCCACTTGCTGAAGCTCAGCTTTACCTACAGCTGCTGATCCCACCACTTTCTTTTTACCTTATCAGCTGTATTATCTGAAGAGTGCTCTGAGTGATTGCAATGTTGAAAGGCCCCAGAGTTAATTGGCATTAAGAATGGTGTAGTAGTATTAGGTGTGCCTTAATGTAACGATCTCCATTTTTGTGTATTTGCTCTGTACTACTGAGTAAACGTGGAGATAAAAGAAGGTGGAATTAGCACTTCTCTTGCTTGCACTAAAGCCAAGCTGCATTATTTTCTTTTCTGTGGGTTTAGGCCTTAAAGTAGCTCAGGTATGTGCAAGTTTAAACAAGACGAGCCAGGGCCCCATTAAAAATTACTCTCTCCTGGATAATATTCAACACAGGATTAATAGTAAAGAGGCTGATGTCATCTCAGTGCTCCCGTGACCCTTTGCACTTCTTCAGCACGTTGCTGAAATAAAATGCTTGCTACAGAGAATAATTTTCCTGCTGGAAAATCTGATGCCACCGTATTTCCAAAGGCAGAGGGAGAGGCATTTGGAACAATGTGCAAAAAACCTAATTGGATATTAAGAGTTTAACCTGAGAAACCACCTTCTCCCAAGAGTAACCTTGCTGCGTGCTGTCATGTGTGATCCCAGCCATATCCTGCTCATGGACTGATGGTTTCCAGGGTGTCCAGCCCTCATGACCCCACAGTGTGGACCAGGATGATAGCATACGCATGATTTTATCTGTTCAGGTACTCGCTGCCGTCCCTGGCTTAGCAGCAGTTCAGCAGATTCCAAGCAAGCAAGTTCTTTGTTCCTGCTGTAAGACTTTGGTGCTGAGTTGCTCCAGTCTCTGCTGCTGTTGAGCACGTGTTGCAAGCTTCCAGCATGGCTGGGATCAGCATTCTTTGGGTCTTCCAGGGGTGCCATTGCAGACACTGCAGTGAAATTGCTTCCAGTTCATGCTAGGCTTGTCTTGGCTGGGAATAAAAGGACTGTGCAAGTGTTTGGTGGTTTTAGATGGTATCAGTGTTGTAACATGGTCCCAGAGCTGTTCATGCAGAGTATCTCTTGCATTGTAACATTAGCTTTATCTTCCTGGTTAGGATGGGTTCTGAAAACTCACCTTGTCCTTCAAGGGCTTGGACAGTTCATGTTCTGCACTGCGTCAGCCTGGCTGCTGCCAAATTAGGCTGGGAAAAGGCTGGGTTAAACCAAAGCATTGCTCTAGCCTCTGAGGTTACGGACAGGTCTCTTGATAAAGACTTGGGTGTGCTATAAAATAATTATAGAGGGACTCTGATCTCTGAATCTTTATAAACATTAATTAGTGGATTTCATAAGATCAGTTAACTCGTCTTCCCTGTGCCCGTAGGGACAGGTAAATATTACAGCTCTGCCCTGGTGTGGACTCTGTGACACTGGGAGAACAAGTGCCTTATGCTGTGTTGGTGCCAGAGCCTGTGTCCCTGTGAACTTGCTCTCCCCAGCTTTAACTCCAAAAACATTGAGTTATATTAAAGTTTAGCAGGTTTGTGTCTTGGGTATATACATCCCTATATATATGTCCCTATGCTGGGTATAAGGCTGGAGAGCTGGACATGCAAATATGGGAGAGAAGATGCCAGTGAGCCTCATCTTCTGGCCCAGAGCTGGTGGGACTGAGAGTTTTCAATAGCTTCTTGTCAATATGTACAAGCATTGTTATTTTTGGTGCTGTTTGGAGATGTGTTGTAGTGACTTTGCTGGTGATGCTGTCACAAAGGGTCCCACATGTGGGATGTTATGGGGAAGGTGAGGAGAAGCTCTGGCTGTCAGGGGTTACTGCTGGAACAATAGCCCTGGTGTCCCTTGGACCAGGTGTTAGAGTGGCTTGTTGTGTGTGGCTGTAGAAGGTTCATCAGTCCCCATATGTCTTTTAATGGCCTGTTCAACAGTAATCCTGCCAGATGTCTGTTGCATCTGAGCATGTGGCACAGGAAACCCCTGTGGCCCCATTGCTGAAGGCCTTTGAACGCAGCCCACATAGCATGCCAGAGCATCTGCATCCCTGTCCCTTGTACCCACCTGCAACACTCAGGCTCTACGTGCACTGCTGTGGCTGGAGAGGTGTCCTAGGTGCTGGTGTCCTTGCTCTCCCAGTGCAGCTTGGGCATTAGACCCAGGACAAGGCAGGGCAGGGAAAGCAAATGGGTCTAAGCAGCATCACAGGCTCTGTGGCACCCTGGGCACTCTCCCCTGGCCCCAGCCAGAGATTTGTGCTGGGATCTACTGGAGAGGTGCCCAACAGAAAAATGCCACTGGACAAGTTGTGCCTGTTTTCCCCAAGGTAAGTTCTGTAACAGCATGGAGAGAACAGAGCTGCTGCCTTTCATAAATGCCACCAGCACTGGGCCCCCGGTGCCACAGCCCCTGTCAGGATAGAGTGAGGGGGTGACCTGGAAGGGGGCAAAAATCTGCCCATCCCCTTTTCTGTGCACCCATCTGCTCTGTACACCAAAGGCTGGCTTTTCTTTCCGATGCTCTATTGCCTTTGATGAGGAGATTTTGCATCTTCTTTTTTGTATCTTCTGCAGCACTACTCGGGCTTTTTGTATGTGGCTTTCTGTGAAGTGCATTATCTTACCCAAACTTTGCCTCACCTTATATGGCCCTGCATAGAGGTTAATCCATTTTAAATTAGCCCAACAGCAAGTGTTTTTGCACTGGTAATGATGTACTGTTTTAAGTATTTAAAGCATCACACAAGGCTCCTACCCTGACCTTTTTTAGGAACTATTCAGTAGGGAATGTGGAGGAAACTACTTCTAATGATTAATCAACACCAAAGCCTCTGTTTTAACCTCCTCAGGTGTATGAGCAGCAAATATTTTAACCCTTGAATAGCACAAGTGCCTGAAGATGTTGCCTTGCAGACTGAGAGATAAAATAAATGGGGTGGAAGATAACAGGATAATGGGATGCCAGATTGATGCAGATTGGTGAGAATTGCTAATGCCAGTCAGCTCAGCTGCTTGGTGGAGTGCTGGGGCACTTGGGTGTGCAAAGGAGAGGTGGAATCACAGCCCTGAAGCTGTCAGGGATGGACTTAAAATGCTGTTGCTCTTTCTTTACAAACAGGATATGGTGGTTTAGCTCACTAGGTAAATATGGACAGCTTGGAACCTGGGGAGCCTTCCTGTTTCACCAGAGCTTTCAAAGACCTGCTTGAGAGGCTGCTTATCTGGCCCATGGTTAGCTGTGAGTTTGACCTTCTGTGCTGGTTGGTGTCATTTCCTTTCACCAGCTGACAGAGGGGGAAGTTGTGCTGTTCGTACTGAAAAATCCTCCTCTTTAGGGAAAAAGTATCTGTAATTTCTAATGCAGGCTTGGTGGGTTAACTGGAAAGGCAGAAGGTGGGTCAAACTCACCCATCATGAGAAGCAGAAGGGTGTGAAGATGTGAGGTGCACCACTATCTTGTACATGTAATCAGCACATCCAGATGTTGGAAGAAAAGCATTTGACAAAGCTTGAGGGATGTTGCAGCTGTGCAAACTGTGGTGGAGAGGGGACAGATGCTGTCCTGGGGACATGGGCCAGCCTAAGGTGAAGCTGGAGGTGTTTGAGAGCTGGGTTGGAGGCTCAGCCAGAGCTGAACCACAAACCAGGCAATGGCTGGGTAAATTCTGTGAAGGAGAAGGTAATGATGTCCCACTCAAGGCTGGAATGACAGCCAGCAGCGTTAGGACTGGGGCATGTCCATAGCACTACCGGGAAACCCTCTGAGCTTAGACACAACCAAGTTACCAGCACATCAGTGCTGGTCTGTACCTGAGGACAGCCTAAACAGACCTCTGCTAAACCAGTACTGATTTCTCCTTTGACAATCCTATTTTTGGTGGCTGTCCCAGAAGCCTTACCCAAGCCTTGCTGTGAAACATTCCTTCCAAAATGTTTGTTCTTGGACAAAAGTCATCCCTGGGGTAACTTCACTGAGGCTGGTGGGCTTGACAGGAAAAATGCGGGCTATTTAAGGCTGCAAATCTCTGCAGTTCTTAGGAACTTGCTCATGTTTACAAGCAGCTCAGATACAATCAACAGCAAAAAGATGTTTCTCTTGGGATCTGCTTACATAACATTTCAGCAGTGTTTAAAGCGAGGTTTATTTGTACAGAGAGGCTGTGATTTCAAAAAGCAATGTTACCTTTTGACAGAAAGGATTGGAAGAAGGCAGCCACCTCTACTTGCAGTGAGTCCTGGACTGAAAGCCCAGCAGCATCTTCTCATGCTCGTGGCAGCTATGAACCCTGCTTTCTGGGAAAGGTTATGATTCCTCATGGAAAATAAAGATGCTGGGGTGAAGGCTGGCATCTGTGGTCACATGAATGCAAACAACCAAGCTGCAGCTTAATGTAAAAAATATCTCCTCCTGCGTTAATCCAGACAGGCTTAATCAGAGGAGAGAATTCCGGAGTGGAATTATTTATTAGAAATACAGATTTCTGGGGGTTTTCCTATTTTTAGCCTACGTCCTAAATGGCAGCCTGAATACATGAAACAGCTAGAATAAATTCTGGGCAGTTATTGCCTTGTTGTTTCAGTTGTGGTCAGTGTTCAGAAAACCCTTCAGAAAGGAACTCAAGGAAAATCTCCCTATGGAGAGGCTTGGATAAAGACACAAAGTAGCTGGAGATAAACCTCTTGCATGAGTGGGACTATCCCTGCTTTAATAGCTGTGGCATCCTGCGCTGGAGGATTATGAGATGATGGAAGTGGCATTTGGGATGTGTATGATGTGGGTTTCTCTGACAGAGTGGGTTAAGCTCCTCCAGGTTCTGGGTCCTGAGCACATCTTCCTGCTGAGCAGCCTCAGCTGGCAGCTTCAAAGGCTGCACAGTCCAGACTGCAAACCTCAATAAAGGATTCAGCCATGAGAAGAACGTACATACCCAAGAGGCCACGTGCCATGCACATGCCTGAGAAACCACTCCCAAATCTGATCCTATCGACCGTTAAAAAACGTGTGTCAGTTTGGTCTTCCCTCTTCCTGTCATAAAGCCAGAAGTCCAATTTTCAGGCCACATCCCTCTGCAAGTTGTAACAACTTATTTAAGCGTTTTGGAAGTTATTTAAGCAGGGGCTGTCCCCTAGTGTGCGTGATTTGATTGAGATCTCTGCCTGGAGGGGAGGGAAGGGGAAGGGGAATGGCTGCTGATTTCATCAGTTGTCCTGTGGGCTCTGGAAGAAGCTTGGATGTTAGGAGGATGGACTGGGATTGCCCAGAAACTAGGCTTTGCAGGGGATCAGAAGGCACCAACTGCTTGATGCCTCCAAACTTCAGCTTGAATTTCCCATGCAGGGATAACAGCAAAGCTGGGGCTGTGTGTGGCTGGAGAATGTGCAGAGGAGTTGCTGGGTGGACTTTTTTCAGTGGAAAAAGTGTCTATCCTTGTCGGTGCTGAGATATCCAGTGCAGGAAGCAAGAAGTAAATCTAGAAAGAAAATCAGTGTCTGTAATAGCATAGTTTGGGTCTATGTCTAAAACTCCACCTGCGCATGCTGGTGCAAAGCTCCAGTGATGCTTTCAGTGACTTGCACTGAGTCCAGAAGCCTTTGAGATAAACCAGGAACCTGTTTTGCCACTTGCCATTAGTGCACAGTTGTTAGCTTTGCAGAGGCTTTAAATTCCTTATAAAACTGGGGGGGGGGGGGGGGGAAGTGTGTGAGATGGAAACCCTGATTGTAGCTGTGCCACAGACCTTGGGAGCCGGTGGGATTCCATAAGCTGTGTCAGCTGTCAGCGCAGCAGCCTTTGAAATGGAGAGCTGCTCGTACTAGTGCTTGAAAACAGTGATATGCTGGGGGAAATCTTCATCTCACAAAAGCTTTCCTTTGGCAGAGGAATGTTTCTGGGCTTTGGTTTTACCTGCGGGATCAGCAGCTTTGCTCAGGCTCTGCCGGTCATCAGGAGAAATGTGATTGACAAAGATAATGGCAGCTTAAGATTTGGGCTGAAAGATAACGTCTGTCAGATGCTTTGGGCTGCTCTTGCAAAAACCACTTACTGCAGGTTTGTTTCCAGTAGCCTAGGGCTAGAGATTGAATTGAGCTGAAAATGTACCTTGTGTGGCCAAAGCTGTGTCCTGTGGAGCAGGAGAGCCAGACCTTTCTGTCCAAGGTATAGTCATACCTGGAGAGCATTTGTCCTCGATGCTCTGTGCTCTTTAATACCACCCAGAATGGGTTTACTTCTCTGCAGGAAGCTGAGACTTTCAAATGCATCTCCTGATTTTTGGAGGCTAGAAGGAGGGTTGTCCCAGTCAAGGCTTGAAGCATCTGGGAGCCCCCAGGGCTGTGGATGGCCATCAGCACTGCTCCAGCCCTGGGGTTTAAGCAGATGTGGGAGTGTGTGACCCAAGTTCCCTGTCTGGAGGTGTAAATGTGTGGAATCTGGGTGAGATTTCTGCTGCTTCAGGGAAAGAACAAGACACTTCAAAGAGCTTGTGGCAAGGAGGAAAAGTACATCAGCAGAGATGGGAAAGATGACAAATTCCAAAGGACAAAAAAGGGCAAAAAACCAAAACATGTAATTAGGGAAGCAAAGGGAGAAGCCAAAGCTGAGGAAAGGCTAATACAAGCGTCTGGGAAATGAGAAGAAATTGAAGCATAGTAAAGACAAAAACTTAAATCCCAGCCAAAA
Source organism: Myiopsitta monachus (assembly GCA_017639245.1). Classification (NCBI taxonomy): domain Eukaryota; kingdom Metazoa; phylum Chordata; class Aves; order Psittaciformes; family Psittacidae; genus Myiopsitta; species Myiopsitta monachus. The sequence goes on along the minus strand of CM029921.1, from coordinate 2,020,669 downwards.
AGGGAGAAGTAAGAAAAGTTGTTGTGGATGCAAAACAGAAGAGGAGTTACGACTTTGCAGCTTCCTGCACAAGTTAATCATTAATTGTTCTCCCTTGGTCCTGCCTTTCTATGTTGATCATTATTTCTCCTCTGTGCTAATACAAAATGCTAAGTGACACCCAGGGATAAATGGCCATAGGCAGAGGCAGGACCATGGGTTTGGAGCTTTGCCTCCTCACCATGACAGCTTTCTCCCCTTTGCTCTGGTGGGTATGTTGACGTGACCCATAGCAGAGCTCATCCTTTGCTCAGGGGACGGGTGCTGTGCTGATGCAGGGCTTGAGGTTTGGGTCTTTGTCACTATCTAAAAAGAAACTACAGCACCAGTGTGCTGCGGCTGGAGGGTTTGGATCCCAACTCAGATCAAAGGAAGCCTGGGGGGAAAATCCCCATTAAAGCCAACAAAAGGACATAGAAATGCACATCCCTGCTTGGCTTTATTTGAAGGGTAGCTCAGGTTTTGTAGCATAACAGCGGAGGGAACATTAACTGCATCCAGCCACTGCTAACCATCAGGAGCTTGTGGAGAACACCCAGAGGAGCAAAGAGCATGTGTGGGGTGGATGTGGCCACTAATTTGTTCCACATGTGAAGCTGAACAAATGTGTTGAGGAAATAGTGTCACTGTGCTGACTCCAGAGCCATGGATGCGAGCAGGGGGTGAGGGCTTTCCCTCAGTGCTCAGAACACAAGGAATTTGCCCTGGTTTGACTGGGAAACGTTAGGAGAGAACCTTACAGCAACAAAGCTGAGGGCTGGTGTGTCCCTCAGCATACAGGATGGAGCAGTAATATCTGGATTCTTTTAAAAGTGATGGAGATACAAGCCTGGCTAATAGGGTCCTGTTTAAAACCTGCTTGTTCTCCAGGTCTTCCTGGAAAGTACTTTCCTGCTTCCCTGACATAATGACAGGGAAAGCCATTAGATGTGTCCACAATTGCTGTCCCATTACCCCAGGGGTAATTGGCTTTGGGCTGGTCTTACTGGTGGGGATATGGTAAACCCCATCCCTGTGGTGGTAGGATGGCTATGCTGAATATAGACTGACAAAGGCATGAGACTCACAGCAGTTTCCCACTTTGAAGTAATACATTGGAAAAGCATTGGAGCTTCTCAAGCTCATTAGGAAGGTGGTGATTGTGTCCAGAAAAGGGGTGTTATGTCCCTTTCATCCCTGTGGCAGTGAACTTCTCCATCTCACCTCTTCTGTAACTCTCGGCTGTGGTGAGACCTTGTGAATCATTGCAGAAGCACTTCTCATAAGGGAGAGTTGCACAACCCATCTGTCAGCCAGTGCATTTGCTTCCCAGTTATCCCACTCATGTTTCTTGCGGGCTTTACCTCACTGAGGCATTGCAGCCCAGTGGGATGGTGGTGATAGATGGGCAGGTGATGAGGGCGAGTTTGCTTCAAAAATACAAACCAAAAAGGATGCTCTATCTGGTGCTTGCTGCAGGTCAGTCGCTTGATCACTTGGTCTTTCTATGCCCTGGGCACATGCTGTGGTCAGCCCATCATCTCTGAACAAGAAATGTGCCTCCAGGGGAAGGTGGCTTTCTTGTATGCCCAAACAGCGGGAGGTACCCTGGGATGGGCAAGGCTTCAAAGAACCTGGTCAGGAAGAATACATATCACAGGTCCTTACTGCTATCTGGTAGGAAGAACCTGCAGGTCTCCTGTTCCTAAAGGAGCAGAGAGGAGAGATCAACTCTAAGAGCCCACCCTTAAATATGACTGTCTGATCTTCAAGCAACTTCTTGTCTTGTACTTTGCCTTGATCTGGGACTAAAATCTCTTTTGTTTGTGTGTCATTGAGTAACAATAAGTTACCAGTCTTCCTGAACACCAGACACACTCTTGTTTTGGCCTTTGGCCCTGAGACCTGATATTGGCTTGTATTTACAAGCCCAGTAATTACTGTCCTGAACCTGTTATCAACATAAATACATACAAGGGAAATTGCAAGGTTATGGTTGAAGCTTGCAGGTTTTTAGACTAACAAATATTTTAGCCTGAAGATACAATCAACTTTCTTTTCCTTCTAAGTGGCTCTGGGTAAGATGAGAAGTTGCCTGTCAGATTTGATGGGGTCAGTAAAATTCAACCATGTTCTACTGTAATTAAGATTTGAAAAGAATTTGCTTAGGAATTAGCTGTTGGCAGTGAAAAGCACCTCCTCGTATGGAAAGAGAATGAGCCCATCAGGGTGGATACTGTCCTGTGCAGTGCAGGGAGGGAAATCCATCTAGTAACACTTGTCTTCCTGACAGTTACTTGAGGATTCATCATGGGACGCTGTCTAGATCAACCACAAGTGTCATCTCTGTGTCATTAAGAAATGCAATAGTCATCCCAGCACGCACTGAGTGACATTTCTACTGTGATGGGGGGGGGGGCAGAAGTTTATAATGGAAAATGTCAGTAGTCTGAAAGTTGAATTGTCACTTACTGCTGTGTGTCCTGATGGAATAAACTGGTTGTCCTGCTGGGAAATCTCTCTCTAGCAGTACCAAAGTGGTGTTTGGTCACTAGCCACTGTCCTGCTCGTAAAAGCAGGAACAATTTGGATTGCAAGGTCATCTATAAATCCTCATAGTGGCACAGTTCCTTATTGTGGCAGGGACTCATTCCTGATGCGAGTTTAGCCAGGTTTGGGCTCAGGGTAGTAAGAGGTGGGCGACAGTTTGTACCAGACCACAGTGTGACTCCATATGAGGTATCAGAGGAGCCCTGGGACATGTGTGGTCCTGGCTTATGGCAGCCACAGGCAAAGCTTTCCATGGGGTTTGCACCCTGTTGGGAGGGTGAGGCTCTGATGAAGGGCAGCTCTGCTCTTGTGTACCATGAGTCTATCACAATAAACTGCAATTGAGAAGGCTGAAGACCACTTTGGGGGAAGAAACGGTTTCTGGTTCCTTTCTCTGCACCCAACTCATAAAGCAGAAGCAATGTATTATGCTTTCTAGTGTCCTGAGATGAAAGATATGCGTGTATTGCCTACTGCAGACATGAAATAAAGAAGTCACCAACCTTGTTGCTTTAGCCAGGTTGTTTTTCACAGCAAACACTAGCAACATTTCAGTTTTTGAGTGGCAGGAAAATAGCCCTTTGTCATCATCACTCAGTGACAACTACTCAGACTTCAGATTTCAAAGCACTGAGAAAGAAAAAAATCTGTTTCTTTGGGATCACAGGGAAAATGAGGTTTCAGTTTATCAAAGGTTTGGCAGTTAGGCTCAATCTCCCAAATCCTTTCCTAATAAATAACTTGACAGGCTTTTCCAGGGAACAATAGTGTTACTTAATAGTGCTCTGTAATTAAGGCTGAAATTGTATTGATAGACACCCAAAGGCTTTTTCAGTTGGCATGGATTAGATCTGCAGGAACAGGAGCTGGTTTCAGAAGGCACTGGGCTTAGCAAGCGAAAGATGACTTCTGATAGCTTAAGTGCTGTCTCTAAAATGTTCAAGTTGTGCCTCAGAGCTATTTTTCGTCGGTTTGTGTTGTAGCTCAGAATAAGACGTGTGCGATTGCTGTTTGGGGGTCTAGGGGGTCTTTGCGGGGTTTAATTATGCTTTAAAAAGCAAACATCAGAGAGGACTCCAAAGTTAGAGTCAAGTACTGGTAGATAGAGTGGATCAGCAGTGCTGCTGGTAATTAGGCTCATGAATGTGCCAGCACAGTTGTTAATGCTGGGGACAGATGATGATATTAAAGAGCATCTGTTTTGTTGCACTGGTGGAACATTGGTCTTCTGCCCTTCTGTACTTGTCCACATGTACTAGTGTTGTTAAAAAATTCCTGTTTGGAATCTTCTTTTTTAGCAGTAAGTTATGGGCTTTTTCCCCAGTATCCCTTTGTTTTTGAAAATAGGGATGTGCCCTCTGTGCAGGCTGCAAATTCTTGGGAATCGGCTCTGTAAACACAACCGCTTTGATGCATCTATAGGCGTCACAAGCAGAGTGCAATGGGCATGCTGCTCACCTCTTTGCTTGCAAGGCTTTGAGCCCCAGTTTCACTGGGGAGGTGACCACAGTGTTTAGAGGAGTCAAAGGGCTGGGAGTCTGAATCCAGGAGGGTCTGGAGATCAGGCACGATAAACCAGAATGTACCAAACCCGTCACACCTATTCAGAGCAGCCTCTGCTTGTGCAGAGTGGTGTTTGGGCACTTAGTGCTGCTGGATGTCAGCCTGCATATGGAAAATGCTTGAGGATTTATTCCCTAACCAAGATTCCATGGGAACAGAAAAAGGCTTAAATAATTACAGGGATTGTCTTGTTCCTGTGACACCCCCACGTTATCGGTGCTTTACAGACACACCATTGTTCATGGTTGGAGCTTGTGTTCATCCTGGTGCCAGGCAGGCGCTGCTGGCTTCCACTGTGGGCAGTGGTGATGCTCCTTTTTAACCAAAATGCCCAAGTTCTTCTTTCCTTATAGCATGGCTTAAGTGGGGTCACTGCTAGTGGTAAATGGCTACAGTTTCCTCTCTGCCACGTCTCCACCAGCACAGCCCCTCCTCTGGGGGGAAAAAAAACAGAAAGCAAAGCATGGCTTCCCATGTGCATTCAGATGGCTGGGTCCCTTGCTAGGGTTTGGGAATATGGTCCCATGTGGCAAAGCACCTGCTTCTGCGTGCAAATGCCTCCAAAGTGTCTAAAACCCTCAGAAATGGGTTTCTGCTGCTGAGCTTGTTGGCTGACAGAGTTGGTGGGTCATAGCTCCTGTCTTCAACAGAGCCATCCAGGCAGGGTGTGCAGGAACTGATCAAACAGGGTGCCTTGGTCCATTGTCATTTATCTGCATGTCATGGTGGCACTCAGGGTGTGTTGATGACAAATCTCTTGTGAGGGACATTTCCAGCTCCTTTAGAACCAAATAAACCAAATCAATTTATTCTGGTTTAGCTGATCAAGCAACCTTATCTCATGGATCTTGTCATGCTTTCTCTTCTGCATCACTGTGTCAGAGCTGTTTGCCTGTCTGATAGCATTTCTTCAAATATAGTTTACTTTTGTTATTGCCTCGGGGATGTCACTCTGGGTAGCAGAGTGGATTTCTGAGTGTGGTTGCTGTCCTGCAAGGCTGATGTTGAGAAAGCCCACCTTGGTTTCATAGCACTTCCACAGTAAGGTGGCAGGAAGTCTTCATCTCCAACAAGGAGATGTTGCACTTGGCTCTGGGTTGCACTGGCAAAGCATGCAGATAGTCTGTATGGAAAAGAGAAGATCAGGGGGAGAAGGGCCCTTCAGGGCGCAGGTGAAGGACCAGCCAGGGCTGGGCCTGTGAGGTGTGTACAATAGACATCCATTTGGAAACTTAACCCTTTAATTTCCCCTCATCAAGTGGTTTGAAATAATAATAAAAGCTTTCTCATGGGGATGTGAGCTGTAATTCAGGGCAACCTTTTTCATTTTGCATTCTGTCCTGCATAAACTTACTGTCTCTTTTTCCAGAAGAAGCTGCATATGAGAGCTGTAATGAGCTGCCCTGGCAGGACTACAAAGGGCTTCAGAGGAGCAGGTACGCCGAGGATGAGGTAAGTGTTGTCATTTGGGTGAAATAGGTGTGGAAAGTGCACTCTGCACATGTTAGTCTTCAAAGCCAGCAATAATTACTGCATTTGAGACTGTATCAGCAGTCAGGGCTACGATTCAAGTCAGGCAGGAATACTTTGTGTAGGGCTTTTGTTCTCCAGACATCTCAACTCCCCATCGGTTCGCCCCGTCACAGCCGAGGAACGCAACTGGAAGTGTTGTGGCTTTGAGTTGGCAATCATTTTCTGTGTAGCCCTGTCTTTGATGCATTCATTTGGGGTGCCCTGTGAGCCCAGGAATATGACTAGACTGTAATTGCTTTTAATCGCCAAACCATGAAAAGAGAAAATGAGAAATAGGGTGGGTGGCAGCAAGACGGATCTTGCACGGTGCTGGCAGCAGAAAGGTCTGTCTGTGTGGTGGCTCCTGGCAGGTCTCAGTTCTTCAGGAGAGCTGCTCTTGGTCTCATCCCTCTTCCTTCTGCCTCTGTAGTTGCTGCAGAGGCTTGGAGTTGAGCTGATGTTGTGGGGCAGGTGTCTCCAAGATGATGTGTGCTTTTTATCCGTAAGCATGTGCAAAATAGTCATTTGGTGTATGGAGCGAAAAAATAGCTCTTAAATGGGGATTCATAACAGATAGCAAAGAAGAGGTCAGTATGTGCTTGTTTTACAAAAGAGAGATGGGTGAAGTGACCTGTCCTGGGTCACCAGCAATCTAGGGACAGAGATAAAATATTTTGATGTGCTGAGTTGGAGCTACCCAACTCCATCACGTACTGGTCTCTAATCACTAAATCATGACTTTCTTACATAATCCCCTTAGTGCCTTCACTGAGGATGCGGAGGTCAGTGGTCCTGGTAAAACATCTACAGCAGAGAGGTTTGGAAGCGATGGAGTTGGAGGTGTTCAGTTAGAGAAGTCCCTCTCTAGGCTTGGGGATGCTCAAGCAGGTCGATGTCCCCCTGTGCCTTTAGAACAGGACGCAGCCATCTCCCTGGTTCATGTGTCCCTTCTCCTGGGGAAGGATTCCCAGAATGGTTGTGTCTGCCCCTGGGGTTCAGATGTTGGCATCTCTGCTGCCACCCTCATCCCTGGCTGAGCTGCAGCCTGAGGCTGACTCCTCAGACAGCCCCAGAGCCGCAGCCTGGCTGTCTCCAATCTGGAGAATATCCCTTGTTGTAAAATGTGGGGTCACTTTCCCTGTTGGGAACAGTTTTAAACAGCAGAGGCCCTGGAGGAACGCACAAAGGCAGCATCAGATGTTCCATCATCCGCTGTGACCAGTTTTATTTCAGAGCATAATAGCAGTGAGGGGAGACGATCTAATCTCTCTGCAGAGGCACTTGAAACTTTTGTCCCTAAACAGCTCTTGTGCCCTGGAACAATAAATGCCATGGATGCCCTGCCAGCCTGGGCTTGCTAATTGTATTCAAACCCGTGGGCATTTCTTTCCCAGGACTGGTGGGGTCTCAGCACCTCTTTGCCACTGCCCACAGGCTGTTGGTGGCCGTCCTGTCCTGGCGACGGCAGGTCTGCTGGCACGAGCGAGGGCTGTGGGGACCGCAGGGGCTGGTGCTTTGCCTGCATGATGACGTCTGGGCCAGAGCGTCCCAGCACACAATGCAGCAGTATGGTGGAACACAGGAGGAATGTGGCCCCGGGACACAGTGTCGCCAAAGGCAGTCGGGGTCTCGCTGGAAAGGTCAGGCAAACGAAACACAGAGGAGCTTGTCTGGTGGACAATAAGGAATGTGTTGTCGCAGGATGAATGAGCTGATCTAGTGGATGTCAAATGTTTACTCTGGGTTTCCACAGGGCGGTCAGATGAGGACTGATGCCTCCGTTCTTCCTCTGAGCAGTGATGACTGCTGTAGGAGCATCAGGACCAATATGGTGGGGCGGCCTGAGGGGAACTTAGGTCTTCCCTTGACTGCCACCTTCTTAGCCAGAATTGTTTTGTACAAAGCTAGTAGCATTAACAGGGATGCCAGATGTTCCCATTATCCCATCCTAACCCTCTCTTAGGCTTTGTTTAATCAATGCAAGCATCTGTCATTAATTGTGTTGTGCATCCTAATGCCCTTCAACACATCGAAGGTCCCCCAGTGCTGGTTGGATGAAAAGCTGGGTAGTGGTGGTTAGGGAGGTGTCCATGCTGTCTGCACGGAGCAGTTTCCATGTTGCTTATGGGTATAAACTCCTTCTGTAAACCTGCAGGCGGAGTATGTGAGGAAATCATGCAGCAGTCCAGGTGATGCTTTGAGGTGGATCTCTGAGCAGTACAGAGATATCATTAACACACTCCAAATATTTAATCAAGTGCACAATGGGATCAGTGGGGTTTTTTTCTGTTTAACTTCATCAGGCTCTGGACCAATTGCAGAAAGCTTTAATGTCAGTGTACAGTGAGAATAAAGGATAATTTCCTTATCCTGCTGAGCTGCAGAAATAAGATTGGGAAGTTTCGATTGGATGTAAGGAAGAAATTCTTTCCTGTAAGGGTGATGAGGCACTGGAATGGGCTGCCCAGGGAAGTTGTGGATGCTCCACCTCTGGTGGTGTTCAAGGCCAGGTTGGACAGAGCCTTGGGTGGCATGGTTTAGTGTGAGGTGTCCCTGCCCATGGCAGGGGGGTTGGAACTGGATGATCTTAAGGTCCTTTCCACCCCTAACTATTCTGTGATTCTATGATCAGCACCCCAGTGCTGCCTGTGGGATATTGGGATTAGCTGTCTTTGGACACTGTTGTGTGCCTGTGATGTTTGTCTGGAGCTGCTTGTCTGCATGGGCTTCCTGTAGGGAGATGCATCCAGGGCTGTGGATGCTGTTTTCACTGGCTTGGGGAGAGAGGGTGGACGCTGTCTCTGGCAGCTGTAAGAGATGAGAGTGCTAGTCCCATGTGGCCTGCAAAATACAGGCAGTACGGTGTTCATCATCCACAGGCACTGCAGTAATGGGGTGCAGGGACATGGTCCTTCAGCAGGGCGCTTTAGAGTAGTGTGGAGCTTTTAGGGCAAACGAGGCAGTACCAAGGGAGCCCTGCATCCCTTCGGGGGGGGGGGGGACGACACGACAATACCAGCAGCTCAGTGGCCCATTGCATGTGTGCAAGCTGCAGGGATGAGGAGGTTTGCATCCTGGAGAGCATGAGGGGTGCATTGTGTCTGCTCCTCTTGCCAACGCTACAATCCCATTTATTAAAGAGAACTTCACGGGGTTTTAATATACCTTCTTGTGTTTAATTTACAACTTGGGGAAAGATAGACAAGGTGACAAAGTGAACTAAAATCTGAAATGGCTTTAATTGCAGAGAAGGACAGTTTATAGGCTTCAGAACCCAAGTAATTTATTTTAATGATCTCCGCCCTCAATGCATAATTACCATTTGCATTTAGAGCTGGTTTCAGTGGAGGTATGAAGCGAGAGCTGGTTGGACCTGTTCAGACGGCAAAGCTTTTGGCAGCTAATGATCTGAGATGAAAAACGAATTAAAGGCAAAATATATTGTAATGTCAGGAACACTTCTCACTTAAGACGCTGCTTTTTGCTTAGTTTCCTAGACACAGCTGTGGTCCATCTAAAAGCAGCAATCCAAGGCATGTGGTATGCCTGTTGAGTTTGCTTCCAACATGGTAAAACACTTGGAAAATCTCTAGGAATTAACACAGGGGCCAACGGGTAATACGTCCTTTGAGGAGAGGAGATGGAAATGCTTTCTTTTTCTGCCATTCATTATATTGGTTGGTTCGACATTTGGGGTGGTAGTAAAAAAATAATGTAGACTTCAAGAGAAATGGATGCTGCTTTTTTAGCATGAATATCTGCTTTTGGCTAGTCATTCCTGAAGCCAGCTGGAGATTTCATCCCCTGTGGAAAAGGGGTTGTCTGTGAGTGGTTCCAAGCTGCTTTCATGGCATTTCAGGTCCATAGTGCAAAAAAAAACGTGGATGTTTTTGGTGCCTCTTACTGGGTGATTGGGCACATGAGTGTCTTGGTGCTTCCTGACTCTTCTGATGTAGCTGCTGTGGCTGTTTGCATGGGTATGTTCTGGCAGGGGTGGCTGCTGGAGATGTGGTGAGACTTGATTTAGCTTCTCTTTGAAGGAGGTTGTCTTGTAATTACCCAGCTTGGCTCAGCTCTACCTCCACATCTCCGCTTCTCTAGTGTCCAGGAGCTCTCCAGCTGAGCTTGGCCTGGCTTATGCAGAAGAAAAATGTTAATGCCTTTAGAAACCCAAGTGGGATGCTGGGCTCTTCTTCTGGCAGGGTGGTAAAGAGAGGAGGAAATTGGGTGTAACTTGAATAAGTCTGAAAGCAGTGATGAGCCCAGGCTGGTGGGACTCATGCCAAAGAGCGGGCTCTGCAGCCAGGCTGATGCGCCTTCCTGCAGGGAAAGGAGGTGAAAATACCTTTCTCTTACAAGGATCATTAAGTTCCTTGGACTGGACAGTTGTGGCACAGAGCTCTCCAAGTGCAGCCTTCCTAGGGTGTTTCTGAATCCTTTTCAGACTTTTTTTTGGAACCACAAGGATGGGCTGTGCACCAAGTGATCAGAGGAGGCCTTGAAGTCTCTGTTAGCTCTCTCTGTGCAAAGTGGTCATGAATATGTGGCAAAATGGTGTAAAATCCAAAGGCACCTGGATCCTCCCTCTGCCTGCTGGAATAGGCTGGCTGGGATTTCATGTGGCCCTTGCTGAAGTCATTCAGCACCAGAGATTGTGGTTCCAGGAGTGCTGTGGGACATGAAACCCTAAAATACACCTATCCCCTAACTTCTCAGACCATTGGCATTGGTTATAGGCTGGACTTGTCCACTATGAGTGCTGGTAAACTGTTTGTATGCAGGGATACACAGCAGCTTGTTCTGATGCTGGCAGCAGCTTGCTGTCATGGAAAGCCAGGGATTTAAAAGCTAAGGTTTCCTAATGTTGGCATTTTGCTGAAATGTTTGAGCTTAATTGGTTATCTCAATGATTTACTGCTGCATTTGAACTGCAGCAGGTAGAGATGGTGCTGGGGCAGCTCTGAGCGTTCACAGCTACCAGAGATCTGGCCATTAAGACTCACCAGCATCAAGAAGTAGTAACTAACTTTCCTTGGTAGCTCTGTCTCCTCCTTGGACCCTTCTTGGGTCTCCGGCATGAAGTGCTGCTGGCCTGAAGAAGTGACATTCCTCCCCAAAATGAGGTATCACAGGTCCATCCAATGCTTGGACGCAGCCTCTCTAGCCTGGTTCTCATCCCACCTGCAATGTCTTTCCTTTAAAACCACACTAAAAAAAAAAAACCTATCTTAAAAAATACATGAAGGATGCAAAATTCAGGTCTTAAAATTGGAAAATACTACAATAAAGCTGCTTTTGTAAACTTATTTCAGCTTCCCTGTGCAATATTGCACCCTGATATCCAGCCTGCTTTCTTCTCTCTACTGCTGCTAGACATGAGTGGAAAAAGGGGTGGAAAAAGAGGCCATCTGATCTTCTTATGCTCCTTTTCATGCTTGGCAGCATAGTGCTGCCAGCAGCTGGGAGGTACAGTGAGGACACACTCCTATTGGACTCTGCATCTTTGCTTTATGGTATAGATAGCCATGGGAATGGTGTATTGTGTGCTAATGGGCTGTTGGAGCGATGGGGGGGGAATGCTCAGGGATGCAGATGGTACCTGATGGCTGTTGTACATCTGCCCTGGGATAGCTTGAGGCTGCAAAGCACATGGGAGAATTATTTGGGAGTAAAAATGGAGTGGGATGGGTGGTGCCCAGCAGAAAGTCAGATACCTCTGCAAAGGGATAAGGCTCTTAGGATTTGGCCTTCCCATGGCTGTTCACCATGGACTGTCTTTCCTAATCCCTGCTCTGGGAAGCCTTCCAAGCCCTGCTTTGCACTTGATCCCTCTATCCCATGGCAGGTGTATCAGTGTGCGGTTACCCAAATCTCATCAGCACTGTCCCTTCCTTCTTGCTCTTCTCCCTGGTGTAGCCAGTCCTTGGTGCAAACCAGTGCAGGGAAAGGGTTTCCAGAGCAGAGTGTCCTGAGTGTGTTTTTTGCCTAAGCACTTTTGCAATGGCCCTTTGAGGGTCATGAGTGAGGAAAATCATAGAATCCCAGACTGGTTTGGGTTGGAAGGGACCCTAAAGCTCCTCCAGTTCCAACCCCTGCCACAGGCAGAGACACCTTCCACTAGAGCAGCTTGCGCCAAGCCCCTGTGTCCAACCTGGCCTTGAACACTGCCAGGGATGGGGCAGCCACAGCTTCTCTGGGCACCCTGTGCCAGTGCCTCAGCACCCCCACAGGGAAGAGCTTCTACTGCAGGATGTCTCAGGCTGGCTCCTCTCCTCATTTCCAGTGTCAGCTCCTACGTTTCAGGGAACAGATCTTTTTGTTTTGACATTCATAGGTTGAAGGGTTTTCTTCTGCTTTTCTTTTGACTTAAAGTAACAACAGTTCCAGACAATTCAGACTTGGGAAGCGGGGATCAAATTGCTTTCTTAATCCTTTCGTTTTTTTATACTGGGGTGTGTGAAGTACAAGAAGGATCTTGTTCAGACCCTCACTCTGTGATTTACATCCAAGCCAACAGAGCAAGGCTTGGAACTGCAATACTGCTGGGGGAAAAAAGTGGCGGTGGGAAGGTTGTGGGATTGGTGGTGCTGCTCAGCAAACAGAAAGAGGAAAAGGAGAGTGATTTCTCATTCTGTTCCCTAACTCCAAACACGACCCAAAGTTTTTATAAACTTTCTGCTCGGGTTTCAGGAAACTGCAAATGAAACTGCATTCCTTTGCGTGTTGGGTTGGGGCTTTTTCTCTTTCTTGTTGAGATGTAATAAAACATCATCACCTACAAGTCTGCGGCCTTTAAACGTATTCTCTGGAGGGCAGGTGAGGAGTGGAGACAGATTGACTGACAGCTGGAATAAAGCCTCTTTATTATCTCTGGGATTATAATTTCACTCTTTTGGGCGCTGGAGCAATGGGAGCTTGGTTGTCTCTGTTCTTGCTGGATCTCATGTTCAGTCCAGATATTGCACTAGTCATGTCTATCCCCCTCCAGCACCCTGTCTGCAGGGGAATTCTGCTCAGCTGAGGAAGATGAACTTTCTCATCGTCTAGGAAAATACAGCCTTGAAGGCCTCAAGTGTAACTAGTGAGAAAAAGACAACATGTTAAATAAGAACATAGAAATAGCAGGAGTAAGGTTGGATTGAGGGCCAGGTGCTGCCTGGGATGGAGCTGCCATGGCAGAATGTGGTCGCAGCATCATGTGGTTTCAAAGGGATCTGTCCTACACAAACCCCTTTGACTCTTTAAACTGGTTTTGGTGTCCAAAACTTACAAATCCAGGAGCCAGTAGCTGCTGTGGAGCTCAAGTTCACAGGCTTACCTGGGGAGAGCGAAGAACTGTGAAATGGTCAGAAATGGTCCAAGTGGAGGTAGAAGCAAGTGCAGTAATGCTTAAGTACAGTCATGTACCATGTCTGTGGGTACTTGCAAGCAGTTTAAGCATGGAGAGTTTAGAATGTGAGTTAATGTCAATTAGAATAAGTTCACTTGGCAGTTTATCAGTAATCTTGGGGGCTCATCTGGGTGCAGTGGGGCTCTGGCTGCTGGAGAGGGAGTGGGGCTGGGAACAGAGATGGTGAAGAACAGATTTCATCTGAATGCTGGTGTTGTGCTTGACCCAGGCATAAAATAGAAGTTGGACCTGTTCAGACCCTGCTCCTTAACAAATCCATCTGGGCTAGTAAATGCATGGTGTGCAGAAGTCTTGGAAGCCAAATTGCTCTTAATTATTAATCTTTAGGGTCCACTACAAGAATAATGCAGTATATGTGATACTCTGCAGCATATATGTGTACAGAAAACACCTTGAGATGTTGTGTATGCTAAGCATATTGTGCTGTAGACCTCCTGGGACTTGTGGTGCTGACCATGATTGAGTGCAGACCTCATGGCATGTCCTTTTTGCCTCATTGCCACCCCATTAAAGCATTAATAGCAGCTTCTTGCCCTGCTGCCCCTCTCCTGTGGAAACAGGAGAAGCACTCTCAAGAGAAAACCACATCGATGAGAGGACCCAGCAGAGTTCATCCAGGCCCTATGTAAGAGAGAGCAGTCCTTAAAGGCAGTTACTGCCCAGCGCCAGAGTCACAGAACTGTTCAGCAAAGGCAGTCAGATGCTTGGTTATAATTAGAGAAGACCCGTTACTGGCAGACACGGGGTGTATTTACTTTTAAAGCCTGTTGCTGACAGTGGGAACATGCCTCTGGCAGGAGATCTGAGGCTCTGGCCATGTCATTCAGCTGAAAAAGGGATTTGCTTCTTTCCAAACCACACCAAACCCCCTGTACCCACCTCCTCCCTGCCAAGGACCAGGCACCATCAATGAGGCACTGAGCTGGAAGGGGGAGGGCTGTTATTTACACAAAGTTTCCACCTCCTTCCTTCCTTCCTAGCAACTCCCCATGACCCAGACCTGCCTGGTGAGGGAAACTGCTCCCCAGCCTTGCCAATTCTGGGATAAATAGGTCATCCAAAATATGCAAAAGCCAGTTCCAAGTCTTCCAGCAGACGGAAAGTCCTCAGAAGTCTTTGGATGTATAAAGCCCATAATGGCTGTGTTACTTCCAGCATGGTTTTTGAAGCTCTGGGTCCTTCACAGCGGTCCAGGGCCAGTGATGTGGCAGACGAGAAAGCAGAACACCATTTCTAGTTTTATTTCATCCACTTACTTTTTCAGACCTCTTCAGTGGTGATGGCAGCTGTAATCTGCATCATTACAAACCCAGCATTTTGCACACCCCTGTGGATGGGGTCGGTAATCTTTAATTAAACAGAGAAGACTCCAGCCAAGGATGTCTTCATTTAAACCTCAGTGATGGCTATAACCTTGTGAAGCTGCCAAATTTTGGAGTCTGACACAGGAAGTTTTCCATGAGGAAACTCTCTGACATCCTGCAGTCACTGGCAAAGATTTATCTGGTTTTCTCTGACTGTGCAAAGTGCCTCTAAGTAGTAAGATTTGAATAAATGTGCCATGGAGCTGTTGAAAAATCCCTTGCCTATGTCCATGCATCGCAGTTTGATTTGCTAAAGATCCTGAAATCCAGTGAAATCCTTGGTTGGTTCTTTTGTTTTAGTACCTCTTTTTCTCAGAAACTTTCCTTTAAATTCTAAGAAGTTGGCTTTCTTCTGAACTGATGTTAGCATCTGGTGAACCTGCAGTCATCAGAAAGCCTTGGGCAGGATGAGCCAGTGCTCTTCACTTACTCCAAGTTAACATTGAATCATTGTTTTTTAGTGTTAAGAGCAGGTTTGGGGTTGCTTTGTGCACTGATATCGTAACTGTATTTCCTGTACCATATAAGCATGAGCTAAATGGATAGAAAGTGATACCTAAGGTAGTATTTCTTTGGGTTCCTTTATTGCTTCCACCACTGTCTTTGACACACTTCTGCTCCCAGTGAAGTTTCAACCTGTTTGCGAGGTTGTTTGTACTCGGGTGATAAATAGGATTTATCATGGGTCAGACCCAGATAGTGTGGTGGTAAAACTTTACGAGTGTGAAGCTCCTGACTGTGCAGAAGTGATCTGTGTGTCCCTGTGGCATTCCCAGCGCTGCAATAATGTTACCCATGTTATAAGGATTCTAACAGTGGTGTTTAGGGAGGCTTTAATCTACTCACTAGTGAAATAAGGTACTTATGCCATGGTAGGAGCTGGCAGCATCTGTATCTTGGAGAGCTTATGCAGGGTATCCCGTCTGCTAAAACAGATTCGAGTCTATGAGAGCGTTTTGTCTGATTTTTAGAATGAATTACTTTCTCAAAGAACCTCTTCTAAGGGAAACTTTCTTGTGCGTTAGTGCAATGGCTGATGCCTCCTGTTCTTGCAGGCTGACTTCTAGCAGTAAGCACCAGGCAAACGCCCAGGTTTTGCCTTTGTGCTGTTACTGCACAGAAACAAGCATTGTGCAGCAAAGGCACTAGGCCTGTGGTAGCGAAAGGTGGGAAATAAAGGAAGTGAATGTTGTTAGCGAGCGTGGAGTCAGTTATCAACAACTTCCTGACATTGTTAGTCCTTGCTCCATCTGCAGTGCTGCAGGCTGGCCCCTGTCCAGGCGTCGTCAGCAGGTATTTCCCTTTTGCCCACAGCTTCATCCATCAGCATCCTCCACCAGGTCCATCCTGCTGCGCTCGGAGGAAGCATTAAA
Organism: Myiopsitta monachus; assembly: GCA_017639245.1. Lineage (NCBI taxonomy): Eukaryota > Metazoa > Chordata > Aves > Psittaciformes > Psittacidae > Myiopsitta > Myiopsitta monachus. The sequence goes on along the minus strand of CM029921.1, from coordinate 2,004,878 downwards.
AACAATTAATGTGAGCTATGGGGTGACCCTGGGTGAGAGCATCTCTGCACCTGCAGATCCAGGGGTTGGTGTCTTAAAATGCCTTTACCTTGGGGCAACTGCTGGAACGAATGTTTGGGTATTTGATGATAAAGAAACCGAAACAAAACTGCTGCTGGAGGATCCACAATTGGGTTATAATGCTTAAAGTGATGCAAGAGAGTCAAGTCGTACATTTCGTATTTCAATACACCAAAGTCTTAAATCTGTGAAAGGACAGCAGTTCAAGAACATGCATGTCTATTTTTCTCACTTTCTGAGCTCTGCTCTTTTCCCAAATGCTGTTTAGAAAAAGTGGCTTGTTGAGGAGGTTGCCAACCTCTCTTCGGTACTATTTCTACAATGAAGTCACCCATGTAAGATAAATAGTAGCTGATCTCTTGTTAGTGAAGTACACGCTTTCCTTCACGCTCAGCTTGAATGGAAATGCAAAATACTCTGCCATCTGCTTCCAGCAAGTGGATGGAGCGAAGGATGCAGCCTCAGGGTCCTCCATCCCAGGCTAAAAGCATTGTCTGCTCCCTTGCTGGTGCTGCATCAGTGAGGAGCCCCACTGCAGCCAAAGTGATGGGCAAGGGAATAGTTCTCGGTACAAAGTAGATTTTTTTTTTCTTTCTGTAGATACTTGGTCACTCACCATAAACACCAATAGCAGCTCACTGCAGAGATGAGGTTTCACACCAAAAATGCCTGGAGAGGGCTTTGCCCAAGTGTTCTTCAGCCCTCTTTTGCCATGGCATAAGAACTGCAGCCACAGGGGACAGGTTTTATCTGTACAGCGCAACCCAGCATCCTTCTCTTGCAGTACAGAATGTTGGCTGGTCTGGGTAGATTTTAAGCTGTTCCCCAGCTGACTTGACAGACAAATACCCCAAAGTCGTTTTAAGTTTCCAGCCACGGAGTGTAATTATCGCACATTACGCTCTGTTTATTTAAAGAAGGGAAAATATGTGGCAATCAGGTTTTGTGCCAAGTTACAGGGGGAAAATGCTTTCTAAAGAAGTAAATATGCGTGCAGGCAGCTGGTGCACACGAGATCCTGGAAACAAAAGCGAGTCGCCCTCCTGCTGGCTATGGAGCCGGTGAGGACCCCGTGCAGCTCCACAGCTTTGCTCTCTCTTATCTAGGGGAAAATGATGCAAACAAAGGCATTTAATTTCATGAAAAGCAAGAGCATCAGGCAGGCAGCTGATGAGCAGCGAGTCCATGCTGCATCACTTGGAGAAAGGCTTGTTTTTGAGGCCAGCTTCCCTGTATGTGGGATTTGGGGTGGCACAGGGGACTGGGTACTGCTGTGCTTCAGTGCTGTGGGTCTGCCTGTTTCCCCAGCCACACTGAACTTTTTCCAGCTCAACTCTATCGCTCGTTATTTCAGCATTCCTGGCTTTTCCGCTTGTAAATGTGCTTTTTGCTTATACACACCATAAATATTTTAAATGGGGTCTTATCTGCCCAGTATCTGGGTTTGTGGGAGGGAAGTGATGCTTGTGACATTGCCTGAGCCTTGTGGGAGAGCTCATCTCTGATCCAGCTTTCCTGGTTGAACGGAGGCAGAGCTGAATTAAGCAGCTGGGTGCTGGGGAGGGGACGAGCTGCAGCACCACAGCTTGTGGCCCAGGGCTCATCCTCTGCTCATTGCCCATCATCTACTCTTTCAGGAGGTTTGCAGACCTTGTGAGGGTTGTTTTTTACTGAGTGACTCTTGGAATAGATCATGTGAGAATGCAGCTCCTACTTGGAATGTAAAAAGCCTCGTTGTCCTACCTGTTTTCAGGAAATGGAATTAAAATGTGACCTGTGGGTGCTGGACTGACTCTGAACCCAGAGGCCTACCTCTCCTTCCCCAAAGCTCTTTTTCTGTTTTTAAGAGTTTATAAGCCATGTGATTAGGAGGTGTCTGTCTATTTCCAAACATGGCACTTGATACTGTGCATGACCCCAGCTAGGAAAACCAGTTGGCATCTTGATCCTGGGTCCTCTTCATGAGTGGGATGAAGGACCAGGAGCATCGGAGCTTCCCAGCCAGGGATGGCCAGTTGCTGCAATAGGGTGATGTACCCACTCGCAGCAGCAAACCCTGCAATGACCCTTTGGGTACCAGAGGAAAACGTGTGCATTGCTGCTCACCAGCCATGCAGGACAGGCCTGGATACTCCCCCAAAAGTCCATGCCAAGCATTGAAGTTATCCACACCAGAGTTAAAAAACCCGAAAACCACACGCCCACCAAGAAATATTCATCCCTGTATGGAGCAAGGATGTGTGAAACCCACAGCATCTGGGATGAACAGCTTCACCATTTAATCTGCACCCTGGAAAAGTCCCTCTGCAGGCTCTGGCTTTAGGCCATAGCTTGTGGGGGAATTGTCAGCAGAGCAAAAAATATATAGAGCAATACAGCACAAAGATATATGCTATCTGGGAAAGATGCTTAAATCAAATGGTGGTTGGGCTCAGCAGAACTCAGTCGTCTTCTGCATGATCTAGCAGGGAGGATGTTATGAAGCAATGTAATTCTGCAATATGAAGCAGGGAAGATGAGATGAGCCAAGGGCCCTGACCTTAAATTTTATGAGCAACATATTGTTCGCAAAGAGTGGGGCTGGGAGATGGGAGCAGGATTCCTGCTGTTGTGTGGAGTCAGGGAAAAAGTGGAAATCTCTTGGGTTGGTGCTCACTAATCCGTAGCGTTTTCCCTTTGGGTTTCAGCATGTCTGTTGTGAGGAGAGCTAATAAAGGAGGTATTTAAAATATCATATTGAGTATGAAAAGGCACAGACTGCAGCTCTCCAGTATCCAGACACACGCAGAGCTGCTCCAAGGCCGGGTAAAGCAGTCGCAGCGGCTGACCCTGACCTTCCTGCATTATCTGATGTTCTCAGCATTTATAAGCAAGGAAGAGCCAGTGGTTGTCAGACCGACTGGCTCCGCTCGGAGCTCGCAGCCCAGATGGGAGGCGAGACCTGCCCTCTGAGCATCCCAGTCCTGGGGTCAGTGAGATGAGCCCCTCCTCCCCCCTTTTCCCCCCAAAAGTCCTGTACAAATTGCCATCTGGGGTGTCTGGGCAGTGTTTCTCAGTGGGTCACTGGGGCTGGGACCATCTTGGACAGAGAAGTCACCCGGGAACATCTCATCTTGCAGATGTCTCCAGGGTGGCTCTGAATTGGCCTCATTCTTTCAGGGGTGCAGCAGGACTCTGGGCTGTCACTAGTCAGCCTTTTCCTTTTCATTTCTAGCTAAAAAAGCATTAAAAGCTTGAGCTGTCACAGAGCGGGGCCACAGTAATGTTACCAGGTTCAGGACGGCGTCGGCTCCCCATGAATGCAGATGCCTCTGACCTCTCCTGTCTGGGGGGTAGATGCCTCCTGTCTTGTCTTTCGGTGGCCCAGCAGCAGGGAGCTCCCACCCCCTGTCTGAAACACTGAGCCTGTTTATTTAAGCTAATATCAAGTGTTAAAATAATTCTGTGCAAATGTTAAGTGAGGGTGATCAGAGTTTGCATGACTCTACATTCAAACTATGATTTCTTTAGGGCAGAGGAGTTATTTTCATTAACTCTTCAGTGCTTACTCTCTGGCAGGAGGAAAAGTTGGATTAGCTAAATGTTGATGTACAGACTTTCAGCCCTTCTCAAGCTGTTTTAAATCAAAGTGGGGTAGGTAAATGTTTGGCTGCGCTTCCTGCACCGGCCTCCTCGTCCACAGCCTGCAAAGTAGCACGATCCAAAGGGCAGCTGTTAAACAAAGTGAAAACAGACAACGGCTGAGGAGCTCCCCGGCATCTGCTGCCCGGTGCTGGGGGAATCCTGCCTCCTCCCCCAGCATCTGCAGGGCCAGTTCTTTGTTAAACCAGACAAAGAAGCTTGAGGGTTTGGGGCAGACAGTGTGGGATGGGGGTTGCCAAGAGGGCGTGCATTGGGATGCAGTGGTACCCAGGGTGTTGCAGTTGGGCTGCTGCCCTACCACTGCCGTACTCCTGCCAGCAAACCTCTGCAGGTTATATGGGTTTCTTCATAAAATCCTGTCATATGATTGTAAGATGGTTTGGGTTGGAAGTGACATTAAAGCTCGTTTATTTCTAACCTCCTGCCACACCTTCCACTAGAGCAGGTTGCTCCAAGCCCCATCCAATGTGATCTTGAACACTGCCAGGGATGAGGCAGCCACAGCTTCTCTGGGCAACCTGTACCAGTGCCTCAGCACCCTCACAGGGAAGAACTGCTTAATATTTACTCTAAACCTACCACTTTCAGTTTCTTCTTTTCTTTTCCCTCTCCTTCTCACCCAGGGACTCATCTGCCAAGCCACAGGTGGAGATGCAAGTCCATATTTATCCATTCAGACCATAACAAGAAAACAGATCAGGTTTGGCTGCTCTGAATGTGGCTGTTTTGGTAGAGTTCCTTGCAGGTTGTTACAGGGAAAGGTAACAGGGTTATGTTGCTGAGTATTTATAGGAGCCATAAAGCTCAGGAATTCATCATGTCTATGACTTAAACGAGGCGTGGAGGAATTCACTGTCTCCTGCCATCCATTGTGCTGCCAGATTAGGTGACAGAGGCTGGGTCTGTGGGAGTGTGTATGGAGCGTTCTTACTGCTGCCTTTGATGGGGATGCCTTAGGGAAAGGGGGTGATAAAGAGCCATAGGATTCAGTGGATGTTTCTCATTGGTGCTGCAGAACTGTCTTCCTCTGGGTTTTCTGCCAGGGTAAGCCCATTTCCTGGGCTTGGCAAAGCAGCTGGTTTCTCAGGCAGGCACTCTTGCATTAACGTATCTAATTAATAAATAGCTACAGCATGTCATGACATCTTAAGCTTTCAGATGTTCCTTGAATTACCATGGGATTTCCTCCACTTCAGCCCCATTTTCCCAAGAGCTGGTGTGAGGGGACAGAGGGGACTTGTAAGAGGTGAACCCTTTCTCCTGGGCTTTGGGCTTCCACCTGCCATTTGTGGGCAGAGCGACATGGGCTGTGCACGCACGAGGTGGTTTTAACTGAGGAAAATCTGTCTTATTTTTCCAACCAGATCACCTGCTTAAAGGCTTCACCTGTGGGGGCCTGGCAGGGTTTGTACCATTCCTGATCACATCCTTAATTTGTTTTACTCAAACCACACACTCAGTACAATGGGAAAACAATTCCAGGTATCTTTTTACTGTTGTGACTTGCAGCCTGGGGCAGGATAAACCCCGTTTCCGTCTCCAGGTCATGGCGTATGCGGGAGTCAGATGCTCAAAATGAGCCGGGTTTGTGTGTGTTTCTTGTCCTTTTGCAATTCCTGCGAAGCGATTTTAATGCAGTTTCGGTTTGGGCACAACAAAGTGGAGCTGCAGATCAGAAACATATGTTGTAAGTGCCGCAGGCACCGAGTGAAACCTGATCTGCCGAGGTTTCCCTTAAATCTGCACTTTCTCATTTGGCTCTCATATTAAAGCTGTATTTCAGAGCTGTCTAACCCTCTCGAAAGATGATGAATAACAATAAAAACATTCACTGGAGGACTGTCATCGTTTCCAAAGGAAGTGTAATAAATACTTTACGACAGGACTTTTTTTCTTCTTCTGTGTACAGCCATAAACTAGTTTTAAGTTACAACTTATTAAGCCTCTAAACAATTAGAGCTTGGCTGTGGGGAGGGCACTGGAGCTGGTCCCTGAGCTGGGGTTCACCTTCTTTTTGGGCTCGAGGGACCTGGAGGGCATTGTTTTGCTTTCATGTGCCTCAGTTTCCCCTTGTGCTGGTTGAGCTGTGGGTGTTTATGGTCACTGGGGTTCTAGGGGGTTGAGGTGAGGCTTTTGTGGCGCTGATAACTGATGTACCAGCATCTCCCATGCTTGGTGCTTGTGCAGACAGGAGTTGTCCTTTCCCTCGAGGGTCCCTGTGTGTGTCCCACACTGTGTCCTTTCTGCTTCTTAACTTGGCTTAAAATGTGCAACTATTCAGCAGCATTAATTATAAACCAATATAATCTGAACACACTGTGCTGTTGTTCAGCCACAGCCTTTAAATCTGCAAAGGAGCAGTGCTGCTGTAGTGCAGTGTTGAGGACACTGATAACTGATGTGATCTTATGCTGTACATGTGATGATTGCTTCTATGGTTCACCAATACATTCCTTTCAGACAAAAGAAATTAATTTGTGAGTCAAAAAAGTGTATTTCTAATGAAGCTTTTGCCCTTCTTGCTAATGGCAATTCCAAGCTTCTGATGATCTGTCATGTGTCATCTTCCGTTCTTTGATTTTTCTCATTCCAAGCATTTGCTGTCTGTGTAATTACATTGCTGTGGAGATGTTGCTGGAGAGGCTGGTGAAATAAGAGCTACCCCTACAAGCAGCGTGCTGCCCTTTGCTGTGTGTTTATTCAGCCTTCTGTGTTTGGGTGCTACTTCTCAGCCCCAGCACCCACCCAAAGGAGCCTTTTTGGGTGAAAAAATGACACCACCATCATAGTCAGCGCAGATTGTTTCATGCACCAAGGCACTGCGCTGTCCTTCCTGCCAGCATCCAGCTCAGGGCATCCCCCTGAAGGTGTTTTGAAGGTGTGTAGGAAGAGGAAAAAATATGGAAGATACAGCAACAGCATGCAAAAACCCACCCTGAGGTCTGTAATAGGTGACTCCTTACAGCATTTTCCTTACATTTAGTTGTGAAAAGTCCACAGACCTCTACTCCATGAACGTTGCTTGCAGTTAAGGTTACAGAAGATGCAGGGTCTGTAGCTGTATTAGTGTTTCTTTCCAGTGCCAGTAATTTACAAACTAGGGTATCTGAGAGTATTCAAGCTGAAATGGAAATAAATGTCTCTGGTTTGGCTTTATAGCTGAGTGGATTTGTCTTCTAGTGCTAAGTGGGGATCAGGTTTGCTAGAGGTATTGGCAATTCAGTCCTGTTTTGACCATGAGAAAAAACTATTTGCCATTGTCTGAAGATCTCTATGCAGTCACACACTTCCCATATTGCAAATGACCTTTTTGTACTTATTTTATGCTTATTGAGCTCTTATCCTTATAAATATTAGTACAACTGGAAAAGCAAAGATTGAGTCTTTGGACTGAGCTGTACCTCTCCAAGCTTTCTAAAGCTTGCAGTGTCCTCAAACCTCTGCTTGGCTATATTGGCACCCTAAGTCAATTGATAGAGGCGCCTTGCGTTTACCCAGCCCAAACACCATACCCATGGTGTTTCATCACCTCAAACTAGAAACCAGAGCATCATGATGACCCCTCCAGCCTTGTTTGCTCAGTTCTCCTGTGCTCTGCAAACACCAAGAAGTGCAAGTACAGTTCATGAAGTATGTTGATTTGCAAGGTGTACCAGAGTTATTTGGTGCAGGAGCTCTCAGAACCTAATTCAAAGTTCAGTGTGTGATGATGAGTGACTGGGCTTCAGCATTGATGGACAGTGTATTTTGTTAGCTGCAACATTTTGACTTGTTTTATTGATTTAAATGGAGCTGAATAGCATGTTTATAAGGAACTTACATTACTCAGTGTTTGCTTATTGTGCTCAAATGAGCCAATTTTTGTGCTCCTTAATGTTATGCATAGGTAATTGTGGATACATATGCATAGAAGCTGCCTTTAAATGCAAGGTCATTTGAATAGCCAGCACTGCTCTGGGTGCATGTGTGAGAGAGAATGGTTTGGGGGTTGCTTTGATTTCACAAATCAAAGTTGAGCCTCTGGGCTTAAGAGGGCACTGTGGGCTCTCCTGCTAGCAAGTGCTCCTGGTGGTCATAGCCCTCATCTAAAACGTGGTCTCCTGAGACAAGGTTGTCTGAGCAGGAGACAGTTGTGGGGTCTAACTTGAGTATTTGCACCATGTCAGGATTCAGAGGATGCTTCTAATTCAGGTGGGGAAAATGCTCTGCTAAGATCATTGCAGGCTAGGCTGCTGCATCCAAGAAGACCACCATATTGAAAGGTCTCTGCAAGGTCCAGAGAGCAACTTATGTCCAGAGGGCTTTGGTCAAAGGCTAAGCTGGAGCTTGAGGGAAGAGGACATGAAAGGGATGGGCTGGATGGGACAATGAGTTGTGTTCTTGTGTAACAGACCCGAACCTGGGAAGGCAACTGCAGGGAGGATGTAGTGGGTGGGAAAGGCACCAGTGTCCTGGCACAGCGCTTTGCTGGTCAGAAATCACACAAAATGCACATTTTTCTTCATTCCTATAAAGCAAAACTGGCAAATAGAGGCGAATATTTGAGAAATGGCTGTGTTTATGGAGAAAGGGGAAAAAAGGCCAAAAATGCATCCGTGGTAGCGCAGGATAAAACCAGGAGCTTGTCCCCAGAGAAGCAGTGCACAGGGTGGCTGCTCTTGCACTGCAGAGCATCTGCTCCTGAGTCATATCAGGGGCTCGGGCTTGGCCCTGGTTTCATCTTCTCCAAGGTGGCTAGGGATGTTCACTTGCTCCCAACCCTTGGGCAGACTCCCTGCTTGTCAGGGATTTATAAATCTTCCTGCTTAAGGAGAGCTGCTGGTGCTTGTGTGTTGCATGGATTTGTATTTATCAAAGTGACAGACTCAGTTTCACAGAAGCACTCCCAGGTTTAATGCTCTCCTTTTCCATTTGCCAGGCTCAGGGCTGTAACATCAACTCCTTTTTTTCTTTTCCATTTTGTTTTCTTTCCACACTGAGCAGAGAACTCTTTTTCCCATTGCAATTTTCACAAGGTTCAAACCTATAATATCAGCAACGCTCAGATGGGTCATCAACTGCTCGTGTGTTTGAGAGTAGCATCTTCCCCTTCAAACTCTGAATTTGGTGGAAGCTGGGGGGCACAATGCCTGGAAATGAGCAGGTAGTTGTCTTGTGAAGTTAATTCAACCTGTTTTCACCACCCTGGTGATTACTGTCCCCAGTGTATGAGTGTTCACTGTGAACTGAGTGTATGTTGCATGTCTGAAGCTTGAAGTGTTTCGGGGAGTAGTTAGTGTTCAGCTGAATGGGACTGACCGGATGGGCTGTGTGGAAGCAGCTCTGGTCCCCAGTCCGATGAACACATGGCTGCTTGCGAGGGCTCAGGCATGTGCTTTGAAATTAATTTTCCACGAATCCATGTGGCTTTGAAATTCACTCTCCATAAACGTTCCTGCTGGCAAAAACTGATCCTGAGGTTTCTGGGAGCTGGGAACAAAGGGGAGTTTGCTTTGAAATCCAGACTGATAGCAAAGAAATGCTGTTACCTAGGCTCACTTTATATAGGTGCCATCTGTACATTCAGGTTCTGTTAGAGTCAAAGCACTTCAATTCTGCTTCCCTTTACTATCAACAGGTATTGACTCAGGTGGGATCTGCACACACAGGAGTCTAATGCTGAGTCCCTGGGTCTAATTCCTGTATGTGAAATCTGGAATCTGTAGAATTAATAGCGGAAAAAAATGAAGCAGTTGGTACTTACCTGTTAATTTGTTTTCTTACACCATGAAAAATAATTGTAGGAGAGCTATGTAATATATGAGCCAGGGTTTATTGGCTGGCAGCTTTACAGAGATATTTCATTAGCTGGCAAGAAATAAAGTGCCATTACTGGAAGTAAGATAGCAGGATGGGGAAGGTATTGAACCAGAGGTGCGCAGGCACGTTTCTGACCCATCCACCCTCTGCCTGAACAAGGCCGTTGTTCCCCCCTTTCCTTGCCTGTGGGTATCTGCAGCCACTACTGGAACAAGGGCTCAGGCTGATGCTGGGATCTGACTCTGGGGTTAGACTGAATATTGATAAAATAAAGCATTTCTCAATGACCTGTGCCATCTAGTGGCAAAGCAGAGCTGGAGCTGGAGGAGCAGCAGGGGTTGTGAGCTGAGAGCGTCGTAGTGAGATGGGTGCCCACCACACTGGTGAAACCCACTCCTGTGGATAGTGCTGTTAACAGGTCCCCTCTGCAAAAAGCGTCATGTCCTGCATCAGATGCAGCATTTGGGGTTTTGCACCACGACTGTGCACTCTGTATCTAGTTTTCTGTCTCTGCTCGGTCTCAGTGCTGTGCCTTGGATGGCTCAAAAAGAAGAGGCAGGGACGTGTGTCAGAATGTGGTGGTGGCTGCCTGCTCCTTGTCCTGCCAGTGACTATGGGCTACAACCCTATTTCCAACAGTGGCAAAGAGCTGCCATGCTCTAAATGCCTCTTTCCCCCAGGCATGCACCCTATGGGACCATTGGTCACCACGGCAGCATCCCAGCACCTCTCAGATTTGCTTTGGACAGGTGCTGAGATAGGAGAATCCACAATCTGTATTTAGCTGCTCTGCACAACCATGAGAATTTCTCCAGTTGGCTCTCGTGGGCTGCAGTTCAGCATGCAGTGAAGGTTGGGATGATGTGGAGCTTGCAGCAGATGACAAAGGGAAGTCCCTGGCACTAGGCAGGTCTCTGGAGCTGTAGACAGCAGCTGGACATGCTCAGGGTGGGCATCACTGATGATGCCCAAGGCCCAAGGGTTTTAACAACTTTTCAACTCAGCTTTGCTTGGAAGTGCTGTGCATTGTCCAGCATCTGTTGAAGAATTGTTCAGTTTTGAAACTGGTGGTGTTGGCAAACTTGCTGAGGGTGCATTCAGTCCCATGGTCCATGTTGCTGATAAAGATGTTAAACAGTGCTGATCTCAATGCTGACACCTAACGAACGCCATGTGGACATTGAGCTGTTGACGTGTATGATGTGGTATAATCTATCTTTTTGATATGGAGCAGCTGATCTCAGTTTTGGGTGGCAGATTGAAGGGTGCATGGCCAGCTAGTAGGTTTCCCTTAAAACTGAAATGCAAGTTGCACATAAGCTAAAACAGGTTGGTGAGTCTATAACCCAAAAAAGAACCTGAAACAAACCATCCCATTAAGCTGTGTATTTACACTGCTATTTCTAAGCTAATGCTCTCTGGTATTTACCAAGCCTAAACCACAATATTTTACCAAGTGCTCCAGAATCCAAGATGCATTTTTGCAACTCCAAGTCAGTGGAAACTTAGCAGTTTATTTTTCCCTTTGGAAAGTAATTGGTTCCTATTTTTATCCTGGTTAAAGCCCACAGCGTCACCCATCAGACTCCTGCAAGCAAACAGTTCTTCCACCCGTTGCACCGAAGCTACCAGGCTTCCCCCAAAATCAAACAGTGAATCGTTACTTTGTGACCCCGATTCACTGCTCCGAAATAGAAATGGAAAATGCCACGGCAGGAATACAGGGATCTGTCAGTAAAGAAAACCAGGCAGACTATTAAAGTACATTTAATCTTGGGTTGCTGGGTATAAACTAATCTTTCTTAGAGGTCTGGATGAAAGAGGCTGGATTACCCCGTGTCTGACTACTCCATTGTTTTTATACCTTCCTCCGAAGCATCCGGTGCTGGCTGCTCTCGGAGACAGGATGCTGGACCAGCTAGACAGCGGCTTTCATCCTGCACGGCAGTTTTGGTACTCATATAAACGGGCCCAGTCTGTAAAGTATATTGAAAAACATTTTTATAGGAACTGGTTTCTGTCCTCAAAGGATTCCTTCAAGCCCATCAGCAGTTTTTCTTCAAAGCCTTTCTCCCACTTTAACCCTCTGGCTGCCTGATGGGAGCTGCCTGTTCCCTTTCCTGGGCATGCCAGCCCTCTGCAGTGCCTCTGCGTCCAGGATCCCATGAATAGAGGGGTTTGGTTGCCCAAAAGTTCTTCATTAAATCCTTCATGTAATGTTTCTCCACTTGCTATCGTTTTCTCTTGCACAACATGGACTTCTCCTATAAGGCAAGGACGGAGAATCAGCAAACATTGAATCAGTTATCAGGCTACTGCAAGTTAAATTCCGTGTGCTTTTGGTTTTATAGCTTGGTGTGTCTTTCACTCACTCTTTTCCATGGCTTGCTTACACAAACCTGGTTCAGTGGGGCTCCAGCCCTGGTGCCCACAGGGACCTCTCTGACATTTTCCATCACCAGAATTTCTCCCTTTGCTACTGTGAAAACTATTGGGCAAAATGCCGAGAGGTTTTGCACCCGAGCAGGACCTGGCAAGGACCCAACATTTTTGCTGGTTCCAAGACTGCTTAAATAGCTCTTGAACACAGAAAGGGCTTCACTGCCTGAATATTCCAGCTTCTAGTTAAATATCCAGGTTATTCTCATTGGCCAGGCCCAGTGCCAGACCTACCCCATCTCTTTCCACTGGTTCATCACATGGAAGGTGTTCTGTGCCTTGATGAAATGCGTGAGGTCATGGGGTGATGCAGCAGTGGGTGACATGGGAGAAGGCTCAGGTTGTGCTGCCATCAGCACCTTTGGGTGCTTGGCTGAAGAAATGCATTTTCTCCTGATGCTTTTGTGAACCCGCATCATCTCCAGTGCTCTGGGAATTCCCCCACTGCCTTTGTGTTGCTTTTAAGAAAGGAAGAGTGAAGAATGTGGCATAAAAAGTTATTCAAAGGAAAGATTTCCAGATAAAGAGTCATGCTCTAATCACAGTCCCAATGGATTAAGCTGACACAAGCCCCACATTTGGCTCTGGAAGTGCTAATTAACAATAACGTGAGTGCATCTGAGTTATTTCTTCATCTGTCAGGAAACAGTCCTGTCGTGGCTGCATCAGTGGCCTCTCCCACATGGGATGTGATGATGTGCTCACCCCAGATGCCTCTGTGGATGACATGAAAGCTTTCAGCTCAGCTTCGCTGCTCTGAACTTCTGATTACGTACATAGTGATGTTTGCTTTGAAGGATAAAAGTTCAGCAACACACACAAACTCTAGCAATTGCTTTTTCCAAGGTATATACATGGTGTAGGAGCACCATCCCTTTGATTTTGGCACCAAACATCCCAATCCTAAAGCATTGTGGCCGCCCAACTGAGACCCATATTCGGTCCTTGCCATTGCTTTCTCCCAAAGGTCACGGAGAAGGAACAGGGCAAAAGCCAGTGGCACCTTTCTACAGCCCCCTTGGGCATCAGAACATCTACTACAAGCCCTGCTGTCCCACAGCTCAATGCAGCTCATGAGCAGGTGCAAAAGAAATATTAGGGGGTTTCTTTTAGCTCTCTATCCCAGGGAAATGGACAATTGGCAGCCACATGTGTCTGTAGAGCCTCCCCGCTGACTTCTGAACCTATGGCTGATTGAAAACAAATTTGCCAGAGAGGCTGGGTCTGGAGGTGCCTGGGGTTTCTGGATGCAGAGTGAAAGTAGATGCTGGGGCCACCTCAGAGCCCCAACAGAAGGAAATCCATCTTGCAGGATGGCAGACACGTATAGGAAGCCCTGCTCCATCAGTGCCACTGACCATGGGAAAATGTGGTTGAAGTTGTCCCTAGATTTCTACGCCATAGTTATTATGAATGCAAAGAGATAGCACAGTAAAGTAACAGATGCATTGACTTTGAGCTGAACAATATGTATTGAAGGAAACAGAGCCATTGTGCCACATGATTGTTAAATCACTGGTGCAGATATTGGAAGGAGATGGGATGCAGCCTGCTGCTGCCTTCTCCTGCCTCAATTCTCTGGGTGCCACCCCAGCATGGGAAAACGGCATCTCTCCTAGTACACAGCCTTGGTTTTACATACTGTGTCAAAACTTGCCTGCAAAGGGTACTATTTGAAACATTTGCTTGTGGTTTCTCACCCTGATCTCTCTGGTTTTGTGCATCTGGGGATGAAGCTGGCAAGGCGCAAAGCCTTCACACAGAAAACCTTTCTGCAACCCTTTCAAGCCAGCCTTGTACAGCAGTTTCATGCTACCGCATGGGAATCCTGTGTTTTCATCCTGCTGCACTCAGCATCCTTCAGATTTCAGCTGTAACACATCTCTCCTGCAAATCAAAGGCTTTTAAGAAAGCTTTGCGTAGCTGAATTTGGATGTTTAGATGTATTGTATTAGAGTTTTCACTTGTAGGACAAGCCGATATCGTATCGTGACCCCTTGTGAAACAGTGTAATGCACTGGGAAAAAGCCCTGTTGGTTTTTAAGGGGTGACAGAGAGCATGCATGGCGAGCATGCGAATCCTGTCTTTGTTCCTGCAGAGCTGTAGATCAGGTCGCAGCACGAACCATGCCAAGCTCGTGGAAATACAAGAAGCTGTCGAACTCAAAAGCCAAACCGAGTGACAGCGGGAAGGCCCCAGCCAAGATGCAAATCCTCATTTCTCCCCCGCCTGGACAGCCTCGCTGCATGGCAGGTGTACAGTGAAAACTGCTCCGTCCCCTGTGGCCTTCTCGGCATGGGGCTCCGTGCGAGCTGGAGGAGCTGATCCATGGGTCCGGCTGTTTGGGATCTTGGTAACGGGTGATGGCAGTGGCTGTGATTGCTTCCAGTTTGCAGCCAAGGGGAAAAGAGAGTATGAGGTTTATTTCAGCTCCAGTGCTGCCAGGGAGCCTCCAGGTATGGGTTGTAAGGGGAAATATTGAGGCAGTGCAGCTGGAAGGTGTGAGCCAGGGATGCATTCAAGGCACTCTTGGGCAGTCTCAGAGCCAAGTCCAGAGGGCTCCGAGCCTCATGGAGCCCCAGAAGCAAAATTCAGTCGAAGTCTTGTTTGCTTAATGGACCCTTCTAGATAAAACAAAACCAGCATGAAACCAGTGACCAAATCCACCCACATGGTGGGGGTCTGCTGAGCCCACAACAAGTCCTGGATGCTCCCTAGGCTTAGGGAACAGGGGCAGTTGCCAAACATGTATCTTTTAATTACATGTATTTAATGAAAAGCAGCACTGAGCTTGTTGACTTGCCTTCAGCGAGTGCCTTGGTACCACCTGAAGTCTCCATGCTGTCTGTGGTTTCTCCTCAGTGCAGTTCTGTGCTGCTTGGCTGCACTGGGCACACATGGATTTTAATGGGCAGTTCTTGACGTTGGGTTATAAACCATGCCAAGGGATAGAGAGGGAGGATGTGTGTGAGCAGCAGACTTGGGAGCACTCATGTGGTCTTTGGTGGATTCTTGGGTAAGAAAGATTTCTGTAAACAGCAACAAAGTCCTTGGTGGTTCTCAGTCTTATCATAGCACATCTGGGGAGCTCTGCAGTGGCTGGGATGAGGGATCCAGCCCTTGGGCTGTTCTCTGCATCCTCTCTTGCTCTGCACACACCTCTGGATGTGCTATGTGTTCACATATCTGGAGTTAAACCATGAGTGGCTCTGCTTCACTCCCCTCTGATACAGAATTTGTCTGGATGTCTCCCAGTTCACACTAAAAAGAAAGGAAGTTCATGGTCGAAGCAGTGATTTAGGATGGGAAGAAATGGCTTTAAGTTGTGCTAAGGGAGGTTCAGATTGAATATTAGGAAAAACTTCTTCATGGAAAAGGTTGTCAAGCATTGGAACAGGCTGCCCAGGAAGCGGTGGAGTCACCATCCCTAGAGGGATTTGACAGACATGTAGCTGTGGGGCTCAGGGATGTGGTTTAGTGGTAGACTTGGCAGTGCTGGGTTTATGGTTGTACTTGGTGGTTCTCTTCCAAAGTAAATGATCCTATGATTTACACAGACAGTGCAGTTGCCTCTGGGTGACTCTAGGCAATATCACAGCAAAACCCACAGGAGGTCACAGAATGACAAAGGGTTTCTCTGAGGACACCTCTTCCATGTACACCAGTGTGGGTGGATGTAAGCCCATCCTGCTGTTCTGTGGTATGAACTCAATTCCTTTCTATTCCCTTTTGCTTCCAGCAAAAAAGATTTAACTTGCTCTGTGCCTCTGAGTTTTCCTCTCCTTGATGCTACTGGAAGATAAATAAATATCTGTGCATTTTAACAGTAGGAGCAGTATTAAGCAAATCCCTGCCTACATGGGAATATTACCTTAAGTAATCTGCAGGGGTGTTAAGTTTAGAAGTGAAAAGCAAAGTGGAGCTGTTGGGCACTGCTCAACATGCAGGCAGGATGATGCTTGGTGACAAGCATGTGTGAGGAAGAGGAGAGCTCAGGTGGGGTTGAATGACCTGTAAGCATTGTAGCTACTGCCAGATTGGGTCCAGAGTCAGCTCTTAGATGATGGCTCCATTACGAGAGGGGTTTTTTCTCTCTATGGGTGTATTTGCATGGAAATTATAAC
This sequence comes from Myiopsitta monachus, assembly GCA_017639245.1. Taxonomy (NCBI): domain Eukaryota; kingdom Metazoa; phylum Chordata; class Aves; order Psittaciformes; family Psittacidae; genus Myiopsitta; species Myiopsitta monachus. The sequence goes on along the minus strand of CM029921.1, from coordinate 1,988,813 downwards.
TCTTCAAAGACAGCAGTGGTGGCTGGAAGGTCTCACTGATTAATCTAGTAGGACATGCCCGAGGTTTTGCCATGATGGCTGATGGTAGAGGCACTGCAGCCTCCAAATATCCCCCTTTGGTGTGATAACCCCATGGCCACAGAGCACCAGCATCCTTGGGCTGAGCAGTAAACTCAACAGCAGTGAGAGACCCTGCACAAGGGGAAGTTAATATCTAAATGTGATCTTTATCTTTGCTTCCTGGGTTGCAGATAAGGTCTCTCCAGGGCATATAGAATTTGAGACTGTGGTTTCTGGAGCTATAAATGTAACACCACTGTGTTTTCATTAGGTCTGAGGACAAATACGTTGACTGAAACCTTATCTTTTATATTCCCCTAATGGCTTTCATGATACAAAGTCAGTAGGCTAAAAGAAGCGTATGACGGGTGAGCTAGCAGTGACAGTGGGTTTTCTGCAGTTCAGCTGCATCGTGCCAGACGTGTGCAACAACACACAGTGACGAGACAAATGTCCAAGTGCCACATTAACACAGAACACAAACCGCATGCTTTGTTTGCAGATCGGACGCTTTCCAACCCAGCACAGTTATGTCAGATGTTAATCACTTGAACCACTTATTACATGGAGGCTTATCTGTTTCAGTGAACTAGTGTTGAACCACAAGTTCCCAAGGGACCTGGTTCTTGTTGTGCCTCAGAGAGAAATATTTTGGGGTTTCTAACCATAAACCTGTAGCGGCTCCCCTCCTGAGGCTTTGTGTAGCGGAGGGCTCAGGGTCAAAAGTGCAGGATCCTTTCTTTCCCTACTTAGCATACAGCTCATATTAACCCATCTTAAGTAATGGTGGAGGTTTTTTAATCAGCCATGACTTCTATCTGTCTTGACCTGCAATTTGTATTCCTTTGGTTGGGGTGAGCATGTTCCACCTCCTGAGTTAGCAGCTCTCAATCTGTGCTCCACTACTGTGGCTACAGGTCTGTGTTGGTCTCCCAGAACTTGGAGAAAAGGGGCAAACACATGGTAAATACCACCTGAAACTGAGCCCGTATCAGTTCATTTTAAGTAACATATTGCTTTATATAGAGGGAGAGTTGTGGCTGCATTTGGTTTTCACTGGTGGATGCAAAGCCATATGGCTCCTTCCCTGCTTTCCTCTCTCCATTGTGTCATTTCATGGTAGATTTGCTCATGATGTGGATTGAGATGTCAGATGTAACATCGATAAGAGGGGATGTTATAGACCTACCAGAGGATCTGAGAGACAAATCCAGCTGAGGTGAGGAGCAATAAAGCAGAGGTGCATCAGGCAAATGCATAGCTTGGTGGCTCGAGGTTGCTCTTCTCAGTTCTAAGCAGGTCTCTTGTTACTTTTTGCCAGTGCTCATACTTCGACAAGCATTCTGGAATGAAAACAGGGTTTAGAAATATTTAAGGACCTTCCTCCTTCCAGGTTAATAATTTTATTCAATGCCTTCTGTTGGTATCTCAGGTATTTCTCTGCTCAGTTCTTCTTGGTAAGCGTGCATAGAGAAATGTCAGTGGGGTTTAGTTAGGAAAAAGCCCTGCTAATTACTCCATCACATTTAGGGGAAAAAAAAAAAAAACAAAAAAAAACAAAAACCCTTAAGAAGTGATAAATTAATCATTAGCTTGAAAAGAAAGAGGTGCGTGTGTCCCGCACATTTCCATACAGGTGGAAATGCTGGTTTTTCCATCTGGCTGGATAAACTGTTCATAGAGTAGCCCAGCAATTTAAACATGCCCTGAGCTGCACAAACAAAGCCTATTTCTCGTCAATATAAAATACACATAAGAGCAAGGGGACTACCAGGGGATTACGCTGCGAGTCCGCCGTGTCGGAGGGAGGCGGCTGCAACAACAAAGAGCAAATTCAGGGCCAGGGTCCTGCCCCATATGAGGTCATTTTCTGTTGAAGCTGGGCTCATTAGGCCAGCCAGCTTGTTGATACAGCTCGAAGTGTGGGTGACAAGTGTGACTGGGTTTGCTGAATTAGGCCTGCCCACTGCGCCCGGCACACAGAGATTCATCATTGTCTCTCTCTGGGAACAGGACCGTTAATTACACAAGCTGCCCGAGCCGAGTTTTCCAGCCGCGTGTCTCTGCGAGGTCATTTCTGTCCCAGAACCATCAGGTTTTGACAGCAGAGTGTTTAAACAACACGAGAGCGGTTTATGTGGGACAATAAGGGGGAGAGCCAGGTCACAGGACTTCATTAGGTAACTTCCCCTGCATCCAGGGGGTGGATTTGGTCCCCTCTGCAGTCCTGCACATCATCCTCCTCCTGCTGGGGCCATCCCATGGGGATTTCACCATGGGGATTTGGGATGTGGGAGGTCCAGATGAGCTGAGCGTCACCACACCGCCTTTTCTCCTGGTGTAAAATACCCCAACGACAAGATCCCAGTTGCAAGCCCTTCCTTCTGACTTCTTTTGTTAGCCAGTAGGGGGGAAAGCTTCCACCATGGGAACCTTGTTCTGGTGAGGGAAGTTGGCTGTTCCTCCCAGCACTGCCTGCTCCAACCCAAGCATTTGCTGTGGCTTTTGGGTAGCCACAGTGCTTAATTCAGATAATCCACCCCAAAGGCTGCTGAATGCGCTGTTAGTTTTCTTCAGTTGAGTTTGAGGGTTAAGGAGTCAGGTACTTAGGTCTTGTTTTCAGAAGCTGCTTGAGATATTCAACCCTGTCAATCATTACATGCTCATTGCAGAAATGCTCGACTGTGGTCATAGCAGGGAGTCACTCAAAATAGCTTTTTGCAAGTTTTTAAAATAAAATTAGTAGTCAAATTTAACTTTTTTAAAATAGGAAATAGGGGCTAAAGCCCTTGGGACCATAAGTACTCACTTGTTTGAGAGACAGGTCTGGTCCAAAGCAGGTGACGACATGGTGCAGTTGAGCAAGTGCAGGGCTGCTGCTGGGGATGCAGCAGCCCATGAGGATGATTCAACTCCTCCAGCTCAGCAGCTCCCACTGCTGAATCCATACGGAGGTTTTTTGCCTCCTGTTTTGGTTTAGACAGATATAAACATATTTGTCACCAGTGGTGGGTTTTGAAGTGGGCTTTAGCCAAAACCCAAGTCCTGAGGTACAGGGATAATTGGAGCCCAGGGTCTCTGCTCAGGTTGATCTGTGTATCCCTTTGGTTTGCTGTCCACCAGCAGTGATGGTTTACAGCACCCAACCACTAACACAGTTTTGGAGATGAAATATTAGTTGTGTTTCCCACTCGTTGGTCTGGATTTTGTTTCTGCCCCGAGAGCAATCCGGTCTCCCTTCAAAACCCCTGCTGCAATGGCTCTGCTGAAGATGAGGGAAGGATATTTCAAGCCCAGATTTTCTTACTGTTCTGACGGAGTAACATTAGGAACCGACAGGCTGTGGCATGTGGATAGCATTGGGAAAAGGCTACACTTCATTTTACTCTAACCAGAAAGTTTGTTCACCCAGAAGCCCTTTTGGGGGAGCTACTTATTTTCTAATCTTGTGGTAATAATGAAATGATACAGGAGTCTGGGCATAATGAAGACAAACTGATTTCCTAATGCACTGAGCAAAAAGGAAGCAGAGAAGGGTTTCAGCAGTGAGACAAAAAAAAAGAGTTTATTTTAAATAAAGATTACAAAAATAACCTACTGTCAAAGATGATGTGAAAACCATTAAATAGCAATTTAATGTAATTATAATCATGGGTGAGCTAAGGGCTATCTTACACAATTACAATCAATCTTTATGTCTGGCTGTGTTATCTTGAGCCTTTACTCCTGACTCCAGCCCTGTATTCCCCCTGCAGAAATGCTCTGTTTAGAAAGCAGCTGCGTGACCACCAAAGCCATTGGGACCAAGTGATGTCCTTCAAGGGCTGATGGAGAAACTCATTTGGGCTCTGCCCTCCCCAACCCCAACTGCCCTTTTAACAGCCACTGCTGGAGTTAATAACTAAGTGTGGTACCTTACTGCTGCTGACTGCTATAAAGTGATGTCTTGCCAAACGAGTAGCAGATGGCACTATCATGCTTGGCTGTGTTGAAATTTTATGAGCATGGTGGATTCTTAGTTACAAAACTAGCACCCAACACTTAAAAAGAAGGACATCAGTCAGCTGGACTGTGCTGTGCTCATCTACGCAGCATGCTCCTGTTCCCAAGAAACAAGAAATAACAATTAAGATAGAAAGTGAGTTCAAAAGCATTTGCTTCAATAGGCAGAGCCAGCTGTTGACCTGCCAAAGTGCCACTCAAAAGGGCACTGAGAGAGCCTTCAAGCTGGGAATCAAAGGGCCAGGCAAGTGCCTGTAGGTGTTGGTGGGGTCCTGCATGATGGATTGCGGTGGGACCTGGTGTAGGAGGCTCTGCTGTGTGATACCCCATGTCTCTGCAGCATTTCCAGTCTGAAACAAAGGCTCCTCTGTCAGCTCTAAATGAAGAACCCAAGAAAAAAATAATAAACCCAATCTTGGTAATGTAATTTAGTGCTGATTTGAAGGTTTCTGTAAGCACGGGAAGTTGATCAGAAACTAATTGATAGGGGTCAGAGCTGCCCATCACTCAGCAGCAGTTTTGGAAACACTGGACTGAAATGCCCATCCTGGGGAGCTGGTGGCACCATTGCACCCCACCTGTACAATTCATGGCTTAACAAGGTGGGCAGCTGGGTCTTGGTTGCTGCCAGCAGCTTTGGACATCATGGGAAGAGGTCGTGTACCTCTCGTTTCCATGAAACTCAATGCGAAGGGCTAACCGTTTTCTCTTCTTGCTGATGGGTCTAAATGTGCTGGTCCCAGAGAGGTCTACACCCTTCTCTGCAGCACATGGAAATGCAAAGAGAAGCCAGTGCTGGTTGAGAAGGGGTGGTTGGATGTTTCTCCATGAGGTAAGGCAGGAGCATCCCTGGAGCTTACTTCAGGCCCAAAGCATTCCTACTGGAAAGGGAAGGTGTTAATATAGGGATTGGAACTAGCAAAGGAAACCTGTTGGTAAGCATTTTCAGTCCTGTATGATGAGCATGCAGCCATGGTGGTACAGCAATTACATGACCCATACTGTGCAATCAGGGCATGTGGACAGCCCTCATGATGATTTTCTTGTTTATGCTTCAGGGTAATGGAAGGGGAGTAAAAGGATGGGAAAATCAGTAAGGTTGGGCTGTCATAAAATAGCACTAATGATCCTTAGTTTTAAAAGCCTTGATCTTGTTAATATATGGGCTTTTCAGAGCATGGCCATCAAATGATTGCTTCAAAAGCAATGGTGCAGATGCTAAAGCTGGCCACGTGCTGGAGCTTCCTGAAGGTCCCAGCTTTAGTTGAGGGGTCACTTCATCTTTCTTCCTCTCAGATGAATTACTGACTGCAGGAACCTGGCTGAGGTTTAGCAGCCAGGTTTGATTCTGCCAGCTGCAGAATCAGGTTTTACAAGACTTGCCCATCTCAGCAGAGCATGGAATGAGCATTGCAAGGTGCCAGCACAGCAGTACTGCACTCTCTACAGGAGCAGCCTCAGGAATTTTAGGTCAATGTGAGTGATGCAAATGCCTCTGCCTCAGTTTCCCCACTCCCTAATAGGGCCTGGGACTATCTGAGTTATTGCAAGTAAATGACAAGGAGTAAAATGCTTTAAGAAGACCTAATGATGGTCAAAGGTATCTGCTCAAAGCTGCTCAAGTAGCTTGGAGCAGCTTTTCCTGTCTCCTCCTGAGTCAAGGAACCCTTCCTAGCCCTCCACGCTGGTACTTTCTAGGTCAAGCTTAGCCACAATGTGGTCTGGTTCACAAGAAAAAGGAGAAGTGAGCAAATGGCAGCCAGCACCAAGGGGGAGATGCCCAGAACCACCTGTCAGCAGCATCAGGGAGCTCATTTAACCTCCAAGCGGAGCGGGGCTGGGGATTAGCTTTGCGTAAAAGATTGTTCTGAGGGGAGAAAATGTACTAATTAATTTGATTTCCATTTGGAAAAGGGGCGGTGGTTGGCGAGCTGAAATTGCCTGATTATTGCCAGCACATAAATTTCTCCTAGAAATGTGGCTGCAGTTTATCCTAATCATATTCAACTTTAGGCAATGAAAATACTTCTCGCTATTTGTTTTGGCTTCTCTTGCTGTTCCAGCGTCTGCGAAAATATGTCATGCATGAAATGCTCCCCTATATTTTGACAAGTTATTCCTTATGCTCGCTAATTTTTCATTAAGAAAAATGACAGAAACACCAGATACCCAGGAAGGTCTCCAGAAGAGCTCTGCATCAAGATTAAAGACCGAGAAGTGTGGGTCTGCTGGAATTCCTTCATCTCCATTATTGTAATGTATTTGTGCAAAGGAAAATCTCCCGACCTGTTCCTCCACTTCTCAGCTACGACAGCTGGAATTCTGCCTCTGTAAAACATGCACGATAGGTTGTAATGAATAGTTTGTACAAGGCAAATCTGCTGGCGAGCCTGAGCTGTTACACGTGTGCTCAGCCAAAAACTGCCTCTAGCTGGCTCTGGGTGCTGCTGGTAGTTGAAGGGGGGCAATTAGTGTTGTTACAGCAGAAAGTAGAGGTTCCAACCAAAACAAAGGGTTTGGGGGATGAGGCGATCTAGAAAAAGTGAACACAGTCTCTGCTCCAGCTCCAAATATCTTCTTGATAGGGTTGTTTGCTGGATACAGGGCACCCAGCCAGGTTGCCTGGGGATGTGGAGCACAGCATTAGTCATGGTCCATGCCAAGCGCCTTAAGGAATAGTAGGAGTGATGCTCTGGGGGGTCAAATTTAAGGTTGAAGCCTCCATGGATATGTTCTCTAAATTCTTGTCAAATCTGGGGAGGTCTGAGATAGACAGAGGACCCAGTGTGTTGATGAGATGATGGCGTATGAGGTGATGAGACGAGGGAGGATTTAAGGATGTGAGGACTCCAGGAGCTGAGGCTGAAGAAACCTCTGCAAGAAAGGAGGTCAGATATTCTGAGCGCAATAAGTGGTGCTTTTTATAGTTATTAGTGTTATAACTTGCTGAACGCATGCATTGAGCTGTGGCCATGTGGGGGTTGGTGCACAGTGGCACAGGAGCATGGTCATGGTCCATCCCTGACCCAGGGGTACCACTGCGGAAAGGGGATTCGGATGAATGAGATAACTGGTAATTGAGGCTATTTTAAAGGCTCTTCAACCCTACCACCCTCTGCCTTGTATTGTCAGCTTCCTAACACACAGGGAAGTCTTTTATAAAACCCATTAAATGGGATTTTAGAACTGAACTGCTCAGTGTAACTGAGAGTTTGAGGCTCCTAGAACAAAGCAGAGTGAGAAAATTGGTATTTAGGTACCCAAAGTAACAATTCCCCTGCACAAGATTAGAACATGCCTTAAAGCATGGAGCAAACTTGGAGATGCAGCTGCAAAGAGAAGTGCACCAGCTTCCTGGGCTGCTTGTGAGAATGGGGTGAGGCTTTGCACAGAGTCATTTACATGGTAATTAATAGTGTCTGTGCATGAGGAGGAGCGAGGGCGGGTGTTTGCTTGGGAATCTGCCTCATCCCAGCATGCCCTCATCCCTGAGAGCAGGGAAGGAAGCGAAGCTCCCAAATAGCTTCATTTCCTCAAGGACTTTCCCGAGCAGATGGGATGAAATTGCTATAAAAAAAAAGACCCCAAGACAGGAAAATATAATGAGCTACGGGCAAGGGGAAAAATAACCACTGAGGGATATTTATGCAGCACAGGGAGTAGATGGATCAAATCAGAAATTCCAATTAAGTCCATAATTTATTTCAACGGAAATAATAAAATTAGAGATGGGCCCAAGTGGCAAAATTCAGCTTGGGATCCTGATCCAAATGGTGTGTTTGAGTTGGATCTAGCAATCTTCATCCTGTCACATCAGACAGCACAGACCTGCGCCCTGTGGCCCTCCAAAAGTGATGGTGGAACCTGGTTAAATGAAGTTGCAGGCATTCAAAGGGCATCATAAATGGAAAATAGTGTGAGACAGGGTCATTTTTTTTAAAGACATAAATATCCCTCAGCATAAAATGAAATACAAAGGATATCTGATGCAAAGACAAACTATATACATTGAATATAAGAAGGGTTGGTTTCCTAATGCATTGATTAGAAAGCAGGGTATTTATCAGGCCCTACAGCCATTGCAGTCACTGCTGCAAAGTCCTGCTGGCAAAAATGAAATTTCCCCTTGGTTTCTCTTGTCTTTAATCTGGCAAACTGGACTGATATCCCAGCAAAAGCAAGCATACAGCCTTGCTGGGAAACCAAGGCAAAGTACAGGGAGAGTTTGAGAGGGACAGAGACATGTATTTTGGTGTCCAGGTGTCTGTAGCTGCAGGGCACGGCTGGCCCATGGATATGTCTGTAATGGGAAGATGCGATTGTGAAAGATGACCTGCTTGCTGCAGAATTGCTTTTCATGGCACCAGTCTCCCCACTTTAATTCAGCATTAGGATCACTGGCATTGTCACAAACACAAAACTCGAAGACTGGGAAGTGGCTGGACAAATCTTTTTGATCCATTAACAGCAAGTGACAGAATCCCTTGAAACGCAAAGGGGTGATGAAGATGGATCGTTGTCTTCAGCTCTTGCATTCCGGCAGCCCATGGCGAGCCCGAGGAGGACACAGCAGTAATCCATCATCTACAAAGTGCACGAACCTGAGCTCCCTCTACCCTGAGACCCGATTAAGAAACAGCACATAACACCCTGCCCAAATGGCCCTGATTAAGCAAGTGAGAACTAGCACTGGGGAATACCCAGGACAAAGAAGGAGCAGTTCCCCTTTCACAGGCTTTGGCTCATGATGTGTGGAATTAAAAGGCTGGTAAAAGCCACTGCAGATCTATAAAGGATGACAGAACAGCATTTTTAATCCCATTTCAGTAGGAATTAGTGTTGCAAAGAGTTGCTTATGGTAAGAAAATTTCTCAGTGCTTGACTGAAATTACTCTAGGTTTGGTGCAAAGTTCAGCTCTGTCACTGTTGTGATTAGCATCCTGGGAGGGACTGGGCATTGGCCACAGTGGCACATGGCCAGGTCGCCATCCAGGTGTCACCACTGCCTTTGAGTTAACATCCATACCAATACCGCTGACAAGGGAGTCTTGAGGAATTACAAGGTGAAAACCTTATTTTCTCCTCTAAAAGAGTGACTCACAAGAGGATCACCCTGATGGCTGGCTGTGCAGCTTGCATGCTTATATAGTAATCAATAGCAAGGGGTCGGTCTGCATGGTTTCTTTCTGCTTGGTTCATTCACCAAGCGTCTCTGCTTGGGTGTGTGTTATGATGCTGTCTGGCGTCCTCATTGCATGACCACGATCTGTGTGTGTTTAGTGGACGGGGTAGAATCATGAAGTGCTTATGGTTAGAAGGAACCTTAAAGCTCATCCAGTTCCAGCCCCTGCCACGGGCAGGGACACCTTCCACTAGAGCAGCTTGCTCCAAGCCCCTGTGTCCAGCCTGGCCTTGAACACTGCCAGGAATAAGGGCAGCCACAGCTTCTCTGGGCACCCTGGGCCAGTGCCTCAGCACCCTCACAGCGAAGAGCTTCTGCCTAAGAGCTCATCTCAGTCTCCCCTCTGGCAGGTTAAAGCCATTCCCCTTGGCCTGTCCCTACACCCCTTGTCCAAAGCCCCTCTCCAGGTTTCCTGGAGCCCCTTCAGGAGCCTTCTCTTCTCCAGGCTGCCCCAGCCCAGCTCCCTCAGCCTGGCTCCAGAGTAGAGCTGCTCCAGCCCCTGCAGCATCTTCATGGCCTCCTCTGGACTCACTCCAACGGCTCCATGTCCTTTTGATATTTGGGGAGGGATTCCACTGCTGCAGATGCAACCAGAGTCACCAAAGCATCAACAGTAGCAACCAAAGCTCTTCTGCAGGTCAGCAGGCCCCTGCATGGCCGCCCCTGCCTGTGCTGCTCCACCAGCTGCTGGGCTTTCATTTCAAAGCCTCCACCTCCTCAGGAGACTGGTGTTAACATTTCATTTTAGCCTTCCAAGTGCTATACATCCACAACACTTGTGAGTCATGTTTTCCACCCCCTATTATTTAACACAGCTCTTTCAGCCAGCATATTTTACGGACCGAAGTTGTCGTGATTAGAAATGTGTGTTTTCAATAATGACAATGTACTTTCCCTCCCTCCACCCCATTCAAACACTCAATTTACAGAACAGAGGAAAATATTTTAAACATGTAGATCAAAATTACACACCAGCTTAAATGTGTCACTTCTTGGCGCAGGCATCTTGTTTCTCAGCCAAGACTCGCAACTAAGATTTCTGCTCCTCTATTTTATTGACTTCTTTTTTCTTTCCAAGAGCACAAATAGCCACTTAACCAAAAAAATTAACCCCTAAGCAACTGCTCCGTCTGCTTCCTTGGGGCTTCAGTTTGCATTAACCCACAGCATTTCCCAGTACCATGGTGGCTGCTCATTGACTATGTGAAGCTTCTCAGCTGTTCCAAATTGTCTCAGGTTCTTCAACTGAGACAAGCTGATAGCTCTACCTGTGGTGTCCTTCAGCAGTCATGTTTTTTTCCAAGTGCAGATATGGATTTCTTAAGGAGAAAGGCGTGAATCATCTGTAAATAGAAGCTCATTTAATCCTAGCATCTTATTTCAAAGGACCTCCGAGTTTCTCAGATGTAGTACTGTATAATTAAAAGAGGGACTGTAGCTGCAAACACGAATGGCTGCATTTGCAGCTGGAAACAAAATTATATGAATCAGTATTTTGCACTATAGTTGTACGAGGATATTGTCGTGAGAGTATCCCACCAGGCAAAAGGAGCTGAGATGTTGAGGTTGGAAATGGAGTATGTTCAATGACATGCTGCACAGAGGACACTTTGGCTCTGGCACGTTCCTCTATCATGCAGTTCAGGGGCTTTCCAGGCTTCTCTGCTGTATTTTGAACTCTGTGGCTTCAGGTAGTACGTACATGTATACACACACCCACGTTCATCATTATCCTAGACTGGGAATTAGCCAAAACAGAGAGAGTGTATCCTTGGGTGAGTTCAGGTGCCAAAGCTGTATTGGAACAGCCAGGTTAAACCTGAGCAAGGGCTTTGGGCAGCAGGAAGAAAGCGGACGGCGTGTGTCCTCCTGTGTTTGCATCTCTGGGAGGCTGCAGGGCATGGTTTGGGTCTGTCTGGGAGTACATGGTTGTCCCCTGCACCTCCCAGCAGCAGCAGAGCTCAGAACATTGCAGTGGTCCTTACCCTGCAAACCAGGCATCAAACCTCCTCTTCCCCATCCCTGTGTGACAGCTGCACACGCTTCCTGGGCTGATGGTATATGACAGGTCTGATGTGAGCAAGGATTTTCATTTACACTGTGTAGCAGTTAGCAACAGATGGAACCTGTAAGATCAATATATAGTCTAAATAATTAAGAATCGTGTTTTTAATTGTGCCTTTTCAGCAAGCATTTCAAATGCTGCTTATATCAGCTGTGTGGCTGTTGATCTAGGGACCAGTTGCAGTATATTTGGTTTTGAAAGACGCATTGAAACTGCAAAGAGCCTGATCCAAACAAGATGAGTGAGTGCTTGATATTTGTGAAAGGGGTTTGGCAGCTCCGGGAGGTCACTGCAAACTGTGGCTGTGTGGATGGGTTGTGATACCCAAGGGATTAACCTGGTGGGTAAAATAAAGCACAATAGATTTTATAGTCTGAAGGCTTTGGGCTTTATCTTTCCCAATGCTGTGCTTGCAGTTGAATCAAACTGTTTGAAACCTTCATAGTTCCCATGTGAGTTCAACGTTGTGGGATTTGGGTAAACTGAGGCACGGAGGTCCTGCAGTCCAGGCTAAGTGAGGGAGCAGGAGCACTGAGCTCCTCCTTGCCTCTTTTTGCCTTTGCTCAAGTGTTTGACCTAGTAGGACTAAAAAGCCTTCCCAAAGTGACGTTAACTAGCGAGTGTTAGAGCAGAAAAACATCCAAGTAGCCTGTTTTTAAACTCAGCTGAAGTGGATGCTCCCCAACATCAGCGCTCTTGCTTGAAAAGCTGAAATGAAAGATGTTGCATCTTTTGGAAGAAATAATATTTGGCTATTCTTTTAGGCATTTGAGCAAAGTAACTGGTGGGTGTCATTGTCAGCAGAGCCCGGGGCGCTGTGGGAAGTGCTGCAGCTCCGGGTCACCTTTGCAAATGCAGGGGAGATGAAGTCATGCCCCCCAGTATTATGTGGGTTTGGCTGTATCAAAAGCCATTTGGTATCATCTCTTATTCTAAGGGGTTTAAGCACCGTAGCAAGGTGCTTTTGGGTTGTTTCCATTTACTAACATCGCTCTGGGAGGTCATTTGTTTATCCTCTGGTTGGAATAGAACATAAAGCCACATCCAGGTATGGCTGAGAGCCAGGAGCAGCAAGTGCTGGATTTGCCACTGGCCCCATGGGTCCAGTCCCCTGGGATCTTGGGCCATCCCACCCAACCAGGCTCAGCTGAGCCTCGCAGTGTGGGTGCTCACAGGCTCGGAGGGCTGTGCATGGCAGTTGGGGACAAAGGGAAGATCAGGGGGATCACCCGAGCTTCGCCATCCCCAGCATGTACCAGAACCAGTCAGATCACCTCCCTGCACGTGGTTACTCCCTGCCTTAATTTATATTAAATGTGGTCACATCATTCAAACAATCTCCACGCTCTTCTGTTTGTGCAGGTAATGATGATATAGACTCATTTATGCAAGATTATCCTTTTATCACATTTCCAGACTCATTTATGAGGCTCATGTTTTCCCCCCAAGGGCATCATCAAGTGAGTTAAGTTGTACTATTTGCCTCCCGCAGTGAACTGGCAGGAGCCTACTTCATTGACTGATGAGGGCTGCTGCCTTCGCCAAATAGGGTCTGTGTGATGGATATTTTACTTGTGAATATTATAGCTGGAAATTAGCATGTTTATTGAGGTAGAATGTGTTTGTTTACATTCTGCTACCCATGGTATTACCTTTTATGACCTGAGTTATTTAGCTGAAGATAAGCTTAAGTGCTCCCCATCTGGGGGAGGGGAGAGAGGAAAGAAAAGGAAATTAATGAACTTCTAGATATCAAATTATAGCTTAAGTGACAGAGATGCCTCTCTGGGAGCTGCTCGGATCCCCTCACCTGGGCTGGATTGTCTCAAGCACAGAGGAGTGGGAGAAAGGGACTTGGCTCAGTTTTCCCTACTGTTTTCCCTATTTTTGCCTATTGAGAAAGAAGCTTTCCAGGGAGGAAACCATCTCATGTGTTTTGAAGCATCCAACAGCAGCAGGGTACCCTACAGCAGGGATGGGTATCCACCCTTTTTGGCATTGCCTACTTCCACAAGGTCCAGCCAGCACATGGGTTCTGACTCTCATTCCCTCCCTCAACCCGCATTATATGTGGTTTCTCCTCCACGGTGATGATGCCAATTCATTGATAAGTGACAAAATCTCATAGGATGCTTAGGGCTGGAGGGAGCCTGCCCAGCACACTGGAGAGTGGACATGTGTTCCTCAGCCAGGGAAGGCTTTGGCCTGTGAGGTGATATATAAAGTGACCCTGATTGTGTCAAATCTTCCTTTAAAGAGTCATTCCTTGTCTACTTCAAATGATGATGTGAATTATCTGGATACAGAGCTAACTGCCATCGGATGCAATCCAGCTCCACAGACAGTAGGGTCTGGAAAATAACACATTCCCAAATCCTACAAAATAGATGTTGTGAAATGTGCTTAAATTCATACATCAAATGCTTGGGAATGTAAGCATGTTCTCTCCATACTCAGAAATGCCTGCCTGGAGCAGGGAATTTGCCTGGGCAAATAGGGGACTGGATGTGGGAGTTGGCACCCTGCTCCTGCGCAGGAGGTGTTTGTGGGATTACATACAAAAGCCTGTCCTGTAGCTCGCATCAAGATTCAATTTCATTTTAAAAGCTGCCTGCCAAGCTCTCTTTTACTTGTGCACATCTGCAAGCAAAAACATGGTTTATATTGAGCCAAAAGAAATGTTGGTTTGTTTCTTTCAGCAAAATTTGGGTCTTATTTTATGGCTTTTAAATGCATATTAACATGTGAGGAAAAGAGAAGGGAATTGGTGGCATGTCAATGAGAGCAAAGAGGAGGCTTCAGTGATGGGCAGTGCCAGTGCCAAATCTCCCACTGTGCTGGTGCATAAGATACATGTGGGCCAGGAAATCCTCCTGCTGCCCCACAGTCCCATGAGCTTTTTCCTGGTCTGTGGGTTGAGATTGAACTCGCACCCATATCCCCATCTCCGTTCAGCATAGACCCCATGTGCCAGTGATACTGGAGCCTTGGAGGACTTGCATTGAGTACCATCAAGAAGTGACACCTTTGGAGAGGAGCCATAGCGTTATCCCATCAGCATCTGCCTATCTTGCTTTGCTTACCATGTTAATTTGCTGCTGCGTGACTCTCCAGGGTGAAATGGAGACAAATATGACTTCATTGTTACAATAACTAGTAATAAAAATTATGATTGCCAATATCTGGGAGGCACGCACTTGTGAATCAGTGAGATGAAGCGAATTAACAGCTTGAGAAATTGTTGGCCCTGGTAGAAAGCAGAGCTGTAAATGTTGGGATTATTTCCCCTGTGACACTGCTGTCAGCAGGGGATGGTGCAAGTGGGGATGTTCTTAGCCCCCACAAGAAATCATTTCTCCTTTCCCTCAAGGTTTTCACCACAGACGCCTGTGGGGTTTGGTTGGAGTGTTTAATAGATGGTAAATGTGGATGTGTTCTGTACAGATGTCTGTGAGCGTGTAAATGTGCCTTCACAGGTCAGGACCCAGAGCATCCCTGGTCCCAGCAGCCACGATGGTTTTATACCCATAAAGTAATTTCTTCCTGACCTCTTCACCAACTCTGGCCAAAACTTGATGACTTATCCTGGGTCAGTGCCTCTTCCTGCTCTCCACAAGAGCTCTCAATGCTCCCGTTGTTGGTGTTGACTTCCTCTCCTCATCCTGCTTTTGGCCTTATAGATATGATGATGTAATAAATTCTTGGGGCTAATTGTGCATTTATGTAGCAAATATTCCAAGCAAAGAGTTTGCCCAATGGGCTAAAATACATTTGCATGGAGTGTTCATTGAGCACTTCTGAATAACCTGCAAGTTTTAAAACCAGACTCTTTGTGGATAATTTGAATGTTTGCTGCAAAGTGCAGCATTTGCTGAATTAATGACTCATTACAGAGATTTCAGTGAGCTCTGGTGGCACTGCCTGCTGCTGCATGAGGGGGTTTTTTCTTCCATTGCACCTGTACCATTTCAGTGACATGCAATGCTTAATTTCTGCAAATTACTCCTACTAGAGCAATATGAAATACAACTAACTTGGGGGAAGGAGAGGTATGCTTTAATTAAATCATCTTGCAATTAGTCCTTGAGTGATGAGGTAAAGGTGGCTTATCTCTGTGCAAGTGGTACCAAACCACCGAGGAGATGCACAGAGAAGGAATTCCAGGATTGGACATCAGAATCGGATGAGTTGTTCAACCATTTGAGGTTATGGAAAAGCAGCCAGGCAGCTATTTGGGGTTACTCTTGCTGATTGCTTGGGACTGTCCATATTTACAGCATTAGAAGAATTGATTCAATTAAAATCAGTACTTTCTGGGAGAGCATTTGGGCCCTAAGGACTATGGCAAAATACACAATTAAAATGCACCATTGATCAGATATTTTGGGATGAGGAGGATGCACAACATTGCACCCCTTGTGTATAGATACTGGAGTCTTTTGAAATCTTTTCAGCAGCGGAACTTATGAGAGACTATTACCTGGGTGTGATGATCCCATTTGGCCCTTCCACAGTGACATTTGCACCCTCAGAAGTCAGAGATACAGGCACCATCTGAAACATCTACAAGCTGGGATAAAGATTTCACCATTCCTTTCCCATTGGATTCTTAGCTGGAGGAGATGAATGGCTGAATGCTTCCGAATATACAATTCCCCCAATAGCATTTAGCATGATGTAAAGCTTTCTTTAATGACTTATTGTCCCTAGTGTTTTAGACATTCGAAAAACATTTGTAGTCTGTCCTGCTTGACAGGATGCTGAAAATGTGTATTGAACCCTCCAAAAGAGATTAGGCAGAAGCTGTTCCCTATGAGGGTGCTGTGGCACTGGCACAGGGTGCCCAGAGAAGCTGTGGCTGCCCCATCCCTGGCAGTGTTCAAGGCCAGGTTGGACAGAGGGGCTTGGAGCAACCTGCTCCAGTGGAAGGTGTCCCTGTCCATGGCAGGGGTTTGGGACTGGATGAGCTTTAAGGTCCCATCCAACACAAACCAGTCTGGGATTCTGTGATCTGAGTCTCTTGGGAAGCAAATGTGAATTCCTCTGTGCCTCTGTTCTAATAGTTCATGGTTGGTTGTGCAACCCAGGGTCATTTATATTCAAGCCCAAGAGACATGTTGTAGGGGAGCACTGCACCAACCTTCATATCTGAGCATTGGACTGAGTTCAGTCAAGGTCCAAGAAGTCCATTTCATCGATTCCAGAAATTGCCTGGTCAGGCCTATAATGTAGATGGAGTCATTTTTCTCCTGTCAGGTCATGCTCAGGGAAATTTGCTTTCAATGTGAGGAGCAGGCAGAGAGACTGGGGAGATTCCTTCCCAAATTGAAGAGCAAGTGTTAAACAAGGGCATGTGCAGGACAAACCTATCCTTCAGACCACTATTATCCAGATAGAGCAAAATCTGGTCAAAACCCGTAAGTGCATTTTCATAGCAGGATTTGGAATAAAATCATCAAAACCGTGGAAATTCCAAGTGGCAGCAGCAATTTCTCCCTGTTCTCTGAGCAGACCTGAGTGTTACAGAAACAATGCGACCCAGGGACCTGCATGGGGGTAGCTTCATGCAAAATGTCATTTCTTTGAAGTTTAGAAAACTGGGTATATAATAATAGAACATCGGGTTCATCTCGCCTGTGAAGCTAATAAGTAGCATGATCATGAGGACACATATAACCACAATGGAAGCAACAATAAGCAAAGACCCCGGCTTGAATTTAGGTGTTTTGGCTCATATTAGATTGCATAACACCTTAATGTTACTTAAATGTAGGTGTTTTGTGTGTGGGTGCACGCGCCTATGTGTGTATGTGCATTAATAGCAATTTGTGATAGATGCCTTTGGGGCCCTCACATTCGATAAGAAAACAGGAGTTTTTATGGGAGATAACATAACTGTTTGCAATTTGGCTATTCATTGTATCTTTGGCATTTTATGTACTGCATTAGCTGAGGCAATTTCATGCATATGGATATAATGCATTAAGTAGAAGCATTTAAATATAGTGAAACTAATTTTATGATGATTAGTTGAAGGAAAACATTGCATTCGTATCATCTATATAGGAGCCAATTTGCATGAAAATGCCCAAAGTTGCTATGCCAACATTTTCTGTGTTGTCGGTCGGGGTCGTCTCTGTGTCAAGACTTTGTATTAAAAATCGGTCTCCAGTGCCCGTGTCTTTTAATTCATTGCAAGCTGTAGGCCATTTGCTCACAAAGCGCTTGCAGTAAAACAAATGAATAGCTAAAATACTCATTTGCATGATTCCCATTTGAAAACGATTCCCCTGAAATTAAGGAAGCGTGTTACTCGCTTGTGAAGATGGATGGGCAGATGAGCCATGCAATTAATATTTTTCGGCATTCTCTTTTAAAGCCCTCCTAAGACTCAAAGCAACACATGCTGCCTTCCAGACAAATTGGGTCCCGCAACAGTTCCAGGGCTGCCATGGCAGCAGCTTGTTCCCACTCTCTCTCCTTTATTGTCTCACTTACATTATGCAGTAATTAAAACTATTTACCATTCCTACTTATCTGCCATCTGCTGCCATCGAAGTTTCCTCTTCTTTATAAAGCCATCTTAAGCAGCAACAAGAAAAGTAATGGATTCAAGGACAAGCAGAGGGAGGGAGAAAATGCTCCTGCTTTTTACTAATAGGTAGCGGACCAGGACGAGGGTTGTGTCTTGTAAACTTCCACTTTGTGTGTTGTTTTCCATGATTTACATCCTGGCCACCATGAGAAGAAGGGCTTTTTCCGGAGCATACGTGGGCACATGGTACAGGGAAGTAGATACAACGGATGTATGTGGTGCATAGGTGCAGTGGTGGGATACTCCTCTATTTTACACCAGTATAAGTGGGAAAAGGAATTGTGCTGATGGTTTCATTCACTCCTGAGCCAAGTCAGGGGGAGTGAATGAAAGATTTTAATTTGAATGGGCACTGGCTTCGACGCACAGATGATTTTTAGCAGATCCATGAATGGCAAGCTTGGTTCTTGCTGGATGAAATCCGGTAGGATGCACTAATTGCAGTCAGGTATGGATGTTAGGCAGGAGCAGCACTTGATGTCAATACACTGGAGGAACCGGGATGAAAATACCCAGAGATCCCCACTCAAACAACAGTGTTTGCAGGTCTTACTATGGAAAATACAGTTAGTGCTCGTGGCCTGAAGAGTGCTTAAATCATCCCTGGTGCTGGTGGGTTGGGAAGCGATGACAGCCAGGTAAACCCAGCCTGCGGGAGACTCTGGAGAGCCCAGCCCCGAAGGCAGATTTAGGGAGCGCAAGACGTACCCCAGCAGGGCCGTTCTACAGTCAAATGAGCCAATAAAACAGCTCCCAGTGTGCTCTTGGCAATAAAAAGCGAAGAAGCCGGCAATTACTGTCGCCCTCGTGGCATAACTCATGTTCCATATTATTTACAGTGACTCTAAAACTTAAAAAATCCAGTTAGCTTAATTGCCTTTGCCACTGCATGGATGGCAGCAAGAGAGGGCGGCATGAGCCGGCTGTTCCCACTGCAAATCCCATGGATGGCTGCCGGGGACCGGCTTGCCTGGCACTGGGACGGGGAAGTCGGTAGCACAGAAGGACTCAGGCTGAGATGGGTTATTTCTTAGAAAGCCGTGGCAGTTTCAGTAGTTTTCCATCATTTGACTACAATTGATTTTTCCCAGTATTAATTTTCCTTTTTCCTAAACACTCTGTTCTGTATTCCAGCTGTTTTTCCTGAGAGTCTGTGGTTTTGCCACCATCTCCTGGCCTGAGTAAGAAGTCAAGGAAAAGTCAGATAACCAGATGTGTTTAGGTCTGGGTTTTGATGGGTTCTTTTAAACCTGAAGTCTCAAACTTTGTTGATGTTGGTGTAAAGCATCATCCAAAAAACCTCTGGCAGAAATATTCCTAAATCTATCAAAATCTGCACTATTACATGTTCACATTGCAAACAATGCTGGCAAAGAGCTGGCCTTCCACTGGGGTGGCTTATTCAGTAACACAGATATTTCATTCTCCCCACATCTGGAAGGATTTAATGGTGAGGTGCGAATCAGCATCCAGTTTTTCAGCACTTTGTGTGATTTCTCAAATACAGTGGAAAGCCTCATGTTCAAAACGACAGTCATTTTCCAATCCATTAAATCCCTTTGTTAACGTGCAAATACTTTTCATTCCTTCCAAAGTACAGTAGAGCAGGCATTGTTGCTCCAAATTATTTACAGACACACAGCTGAAACCTAAAAACACAGGGCTCTTTCTAGGCTTTATTTGGTAACTGTAGTGGGCTTCTCCCCAGATCAAACATCCTTCAAACACGAGGAGATCGGAGCATCTCCTACGCATCTCAATCCATCCCAGCAGTATGGACCACCCTGCTCATCCCATCACATTGTGTCTGCATAGTGCACAAACCTCAGCCAATTATGGCTGATATCAGGAGGAGGGAAATTAGCTCCAGAGCATCCTAACTCGCTTTTTGCTGGGTGTTGGGCTCCTCCAAGCAGCTGGGGGGGGGGGTGGATTCCTAGTAGTGCCCGGCTGTTGTTGCCCCTTGAGTGAAGCATCTTTCAGTGCTGGAAAGTCATCAAATATTCCCTTCATCCAAAGCTGGAAAACTGGATGAGTTTTCTTTATGCCATAGAGCATTCCCATTCCTGTTAGTAAATGATTTTGCATCACAGCCCTGCAAAAAAATTACCATAGAGATCCCATTTAAGGCAAGGGAGAAAAAAAAACAGGAAAGGAAATATTTTAGGTAGGAGTTGAGCAGCAAATGCTTTTTGGTCTCTGTGGGGAGTAATGATCCACAACAAGGACACAATTCTATATGCATGTAATATTATCACATGCTTCAAAAAGCTTTTAAATCACATAAATGCAGTTATGGACCATTGTACAAAATAAACATTCCACTTGTGCTTAGGCTGTTTTTAGTTCTTTGATCTAAAGTGATGCTTGCAGATTTTATTGCTTTGTAAATTAAAGCGGCTTTGATTTGATTGAACTAAATTAATAAGACTTCTGCCTAGTTGCAAGATAACAGCTACAGTATATTTTGGCTGCACTGCACATAAGAAAACTGCAGTCTGTAACAATTGCACTGAAGCTTCATGGAGGATTTCAATACCTATTTTAATTAAAACAAAAGCCTATGTAGCACTAATGTGTTCCTTAAAGAGACAAAACTTAAAGTGTCCTTTTAAATCTATTTTAATATGTCTTAAGGACTAGAAGATAAATGGCAGGAGAAGCGGGCTCTGACAAGGTACTTTTTCTCTGCCTTTTGAATTTCCTTCTTGCACATCTAAGGCATGTCTCCTTTTAAGTAGTAAATCTTCCTACTTAAATGGAAAAGCAAGCAGTTTTCAGGTGTTCTCTCAGGCTCTGAATGATGGTAGTGCTTTCAGCCCAGCCTCCAGGACAGAAATTATCCATGTCCATGGACAAAGCTGGTGCTATGCTTATTCCCACCTAGTGTGGGGAAAGCCCATGACCACTCCAGCTGGAATCCATCATCGGATCGGCTCCCACTGAATGATCCAGGTCCTCAATCCATGTTGGCCAATGTGAAACAACACTTTTCCAGCTAATACCTCATCTGTGGGTCTTTAATTATGGGGCTTCTTGGGGTGGCTGTGCATCACTAGAAGAAAGGGGAGCCTCAGCCCAACTCACAACACAGTAGATGTCTTTTAGATGCCCTGAAGAGCCTCCAGTAGCTCACAACAAGGCCTCTGACATGGGCGATCATGGGACAAGGCTATTTTAAACCTGCTGATGATTTTAAGCAAGCTGTTTGCTGCCTGTGTGTCTCGTTGACTTTTTTCCCCTGGTGCAGACGGGGGAGGTTTGAAACCAGTGATGTTTTTTGCCTAATTTTTTTTGCCTAATTTTTAACCATTTACCAAAACCCTTAAACAAAAGCAGCTCTTTGAAAGCTGTAACAATAAAAGAAAAGCGAGTGCCAAAAAAATGGAGCTGCCTCAACCACAGGGGGACCATGAGAGGAGCAGGAGAACTGCTTCCCATAGGGAAGCGTGAGGGACACATGTGCCCTTCTGCCCACACCTCTGGGGTGATGCCAAGAGCATCCCCATATCTGGTGGGTCCCTGGACACAACTGCAGCCAGGAGAGCTCAAGCTACAGCTCTCCCTTGCACATCTCTGGGGCTCCAGAATGAAAGCAGCCAAAGAAAACGTAGGAGCAAGATCTCCCTCAAAACCTTCATGTCTGTGTCCCTCTGACCCTTGTTCAATGCAATGCTGCTGCATAAAGCAGACCCCAGTGTGGTGCCAAAACCACGGGGGAGTCTCTGCCCTGGCCAAGCAGGGGTCTGAGGGATGCAGGACTGTGCTTCTTTGCAACCTCTGTTTGTCTTGAAGTTTGTCTCCTTTAAATAGAAAGGGGGGGGAAAATCTTTTAACTGCAGCCCTCCAGACTTTGCCTGGAGTTCAGAGATCAGCAGATGCATTCATGGGATGGGTTTGCTCATTGACTGCAGTGTGCTTGTGGGCTTCATCTGTTTTGTCCCAGAAGCTCAGATCGATCTGATCTTTCCCCCTTCACCATGATGAGAATCTACCCCTGCACAATAGTGCCAGGAGGTTTGGGATGCTTCCCAGTGCCTTGCTAACCAGGTTGGAGGGACAGAGCTGCTGACCCAAGCTTTGCATGGGCAGATGATCCGTAGTCCTTTTGCTGAGACCCAGCTCAGCATCCTGGTCCGTAACGCGCTGCTTGTCTCTGCTGTGAGCTCGGTAGTGGGATGAAATCCCCCCCAGCAGCAGCCTCAGCTCCCCATCCTTCCCCCCCTTCTTCCCCATTTCATAAATAATTTTAATATAGTACAGAGTGGCTCAAAACAGGAAACTCTGCTGTTTTAGTTTGGTCTGGAGTCAATTTTCCTAATCCCTGCGGTGGAGTTGCTAAGTTACCCTGTCCCAGGGCCCTCGCTGCTGGTTTCATGTGGAAAAAAAAAAGCATAATAAACCAAAATACTGTGTTCTTCCCTCAAGTGGTGGGGTTTGAACCGGCCGGGGCTCGTTACAGCACCGAAGGTCCGGCACAGTGAGCATGTACAGCGCTGTCGTTCAGAAATGGCATTTCCCGCAGCTGAAATCCGGCCAGGCAAAAGCCAAGTCTTCTCCGAGGTCAGAGGGGTCAGACATGAGATGAAATGAAAGACAAACAGTGGCCGTGGAAAGCTTTCACTGCCATCTCCTCCAGCATAATGAGCCCTGGCTGTGTGCTTGGACAGAGGCCAAACATTCATTTACCACAAATCTTCTGTAAATGATTACATTACCTTACATTAGTTTCTGTAGTACCCCCAACTGTTCCTTCCAAAGCAAGTTAAGCAGAAGGAAAGCTGCCACTTCCCTGCAATCATGCCCTCTCGGCCAACGGGCCACGTTCCTCCCATCCCTCCCGCCTGGAGGTGTGGAATGAAGGGGGACAAACCTGCCTTCCCACAGTGGATCTTTGGATTCTCTTGCCTCAGATGAAGGAGCCAGTGGTATTCACTATGGATTGGGAAGGGTGAAGAGCATGGATACAGCTGGAGGTGCAGAAGCTCCCTGAAATTGCAGCTAGGCACAGGAGTGGATGCCCACTGTCGCTTCACACCCGTGGGTGATGGTTTGCACTTTGGCTCCTGGGTGTCTCCTTTACTGACGGGGGTCTCTTGGGATGAAGTTTGAACCTCAGCAAGTGTGATCTTGGTTCTCACCAAGGGAGATTGTGGCATTTCTGACCCTGCTGCAGTCCAAGCACAGGGTGAAACTGGTGCTTTGGATCAGGTCACTTTCTGGCTTGCAAGTCTACTGTCATCCCAAGGTCCAAGACCTGGATGTTTTAGGAAGCCTTGTATCTCCCTAAGCAATTCCTCTTTTCTCCCACTCTACCTCCTCTTTTCCCTAAAGCAGACTAAAGCAAACCCACTTGACCTCATCCCTCATCATTACCCACACTGGTATCCCCAGCACACTCCTCTGCTGTGCCCGTTTGTTCAAGCTGCATTTGACCACTGGAGGCTACTTTTTAAAGTTCAGCCAGACGCTCGTGGGCGATGAAAGAACAACCAGGCCATTACAACCCGGTGTAAGCTCGCGGTCTGCTGGTGTGAACTAGTTTTCCTAGACAGGAGTGAGAACCACATGGTGATTTCTCCCCTCTCCAGTGCTCCTCATATGACAAATTCCTGCGGCTTGCAATATGGCACCAGTTTATTTATTTTTCCCTGTCCTACATGTGCAGCCCATGTTGCAGAGAGGCAGAGCGATCCCTATCCCAACAGCTTTCCATGTCTCCAAGGCACAGGAAATATCATCTCTTCACCGGCCAAGACTTACAGCTACTCTTGAGGCTGGCGTCGGGAGATCATGCTGCTCAAAAAGCCCTTGTGAAGATGCTGTGAGAGAAGCAGCACACAGAAAATAACCCCTGAGAGTTAAACCCTGCTAAAGTTTAAGCCAGGGAACACCATCACTTTGTCATTCCCAGGTGTGCTCCCCTGTGCGTCCTTCCCTGTGTCCTCTCTCCCCTCTCTGAGCCTTTTCCCAAGGCTTTCTGCAAAGCTGCCATTTGTTATTGATTTTATTTAAGCTGCAGCAGTTTATTACTGTTATTAATTCCAGGCACATTTTTAATAGCACTAATAGGTCAAAAGTGCGAACTGCTCATTTGCTCACCCTTTTCTTAGGCTGTAGCTGGTTTAAGTGATGCATCTCCTCAGCACAGAAACAAATGGGAAAGGGAGATACAGGTTGTTAATGGTGTTTGTGAAGTGCTGAAGTACAAGTGTGAGGGAGTGAGAAGCAATACCAGGAGGTGTTTAAACATCATCCTATATGAGCATGGGGTGTTAAAAAGAATCCAGCTCGGGTAGGCTTTTGCAGTATTACACTAAAGGCAATAGCCATAATTGCCAAATATTGTCCTAAAGTATTGCAATACGGCCACAAGTGAGCAACTTGCTCTTGAATTTACCCTTGTGCTGAAATCCATAGGCTTCATCCAGTGGAGGATGAAGATGGAGATGGAGAGATCGTTATCATTCCTCATCATTACATCTGTTATCTGCCTGCTGAGGTTTTGTCACTGCTGCAGATTTTCCCAGGAAGGAAGAATGCATTTGTTGGTGTGAATTTTGGAGTAAATAACTCCTGATGTGTGCTGGGCTTGTCTGGAGACAACATGCACCTGCAAAGCACTGAGGATGCCCTTGGGGGTCCTGCCCTTAGGTTTCAGCAATGAAAACCAACAGGGTTTTTTCCTGTTGGCATCACCCTCTTCACCTCCTGGAGCACAGGAAGCTTTGGCAGGGGATGAGGGAAGGTCACTGCTCTCCATGAAAGACCTTGCAAGGGGCAGGAGCTGTTTCTGAGCCCCCATGGGAGCCGCAGCCTTGCATCCTCTCAATGCCATCATCACCATTGCTTCTGGGCATGGACTCCGCCATCCCCCAGGCTGACAAACTGGGAACCCTCTGGGCCTGCTGCAGATTAAAGCAATCAGATTAACAGTGGGACATAGGATGTGGTAGGAAACCCCCAATTTTAAGGGATCACAAAGGAGCCCTGGTTTAAATGGAAGCTTCTGCTACCAGGAAGTTGGCCTTTTGTTTGATCTATTTTGCACATCCCTATTAAATAACTAATTATTTAACATCTTTTAAAGCTTTGCTATATATTACAGCAGGCAGGACACAAATGGCTGCTTTTAATAATATAAAAGCCCATTAGCTTCATTTACTGTTAATGTTAAAATAAACATGAGGCAATTTAGATATACTATTCCAATTTCACGGAAACTTTGATGTTTTTCTTCTCCACTCACATAATTAAGGGAAAAAACTACTAATGATATTAAGTTTGTACAGTGTTAATGACAGAAACAAGCTGCAGTCGAAATTGCAGCCATTAATACGGAAAAATAAAATATTTAAGAGGGGAGATAAATGAAAGCAATTTTAATAAAGTAAAATGAAGAAAATTAATTTTGGAAACTTCCAGCCTTCTGAAAACGCTGTTGCTTTATGACACATCTCCTGCATGTCTCTGGTTGGGGTTAGTTATGGGCGGTATGGAAATCTGGCATTATTATTTGAACACCTACCTGCTTGCTTTTTATGGTGCCCATTGTTTTCTGCAAAGGCCAAAGTCTGCTCTGATTTACAGCCCAGAGCCTGGCAGCAGCCAGAGGTAGGTTTATCAACATGAGATGCTCTATCACAAGCTTTTTTGGGAGGAAGGGGGGCTTCAAGCATCTCGAACACCCTAATACCATGCCAGGATGCACTATGATGCTGTCCCAGCTGTATGGGGCTCATCCCACATGGCATCCAGCATAGACATATAGTGGTTGAAGGAACTGACATCTGTGCGTGGCAGGGTTTATGCCTTTTTTGGGGGTAACAGTTAGGAGATGCTGCAGGAGTGCAGGGTTGAAGACTGAGCATCGGTAACATAGACAGCAGCTAAAGGGGCTCTGCAGCACATAGAGCTGGACTGAGATTCACTGCATGGTGCAAGTTTGAGTTCTCAGAGCAACCCAGAGCTGGAACAGGAACAAAACAGAGTCTGTACTGAGGGAGGTTAGAGCAGATGTAACCTGGGGATCCAGCAGCTGAGCAGCAGTTTTTGCTCCCACTGTGATGGAGATGAGACCAGTGAGGAACATCACAGTGGTTGACAGGCTGAGAGAGCTGGGCTGGGTCAGCCTGGAGAAGAGAAGGCTCCTTAAGGGGAGACCATTGAGCAGCTCCAGTGCCTAAAGGGGCTCCTAGAAACCTGGAGAGGGGCTTTGGACAAGGGCCTGTAGGGACAGGACAGTGTTCAAGGCCAGGTTAGAGAGGGCTTGGAGCTCTAGTGGAAGGTGTCCATTTCCTCAGAAACTTTCCACATTTCTGAAGTCTGGAGGAAGGATTAACTGTCATCCACTTCATATTTCAGCCTCTTCAGTGCCTCTTCCACACCATCAGCTCCATCACTCTAACATGTGGCAGCCGTTTACAGCAACCCATTTTTAGAAACAACGCCGTGATTTATTTTATGCATTTATTTACAGGAAATGATTAATTAAATAAATTCTTTTCATTAATTGTTTTGCAGACAACCCGAAGAGATAATCATCACATGCTGACAATCACTTGCCATCAATTATCCACACGCTGCTGCTGTCAATGAATCACAGCCCCTACCTGGTGGGAGAGTCACTGCTGGTGCCACTGAGGCATTTCACCAATAATGTATAACGGGGGAGGAGATGAGATGCTACTTTCAGACCGCCTGTGAGATTGATATGCAAGCCAAAGGGAAATGCATTAAACTATTTAACCGCCTGGAAATCCAGCATAATGAACATCCAAAGGTATCTTATTACTAGTTCACTGTAGCTTGCCTTTATTTATTTGTTAGCATTTAAATTCTGTTCAAATTAGTTCTTGTGTTGGAAATACTCTTGCTGCCAGGGTAGGTCCTGCTCTTGCTCTGCCGAAGGTCATGGCTGAAGCATCAAGTCTGTGTTTGCTAAAGTCACTGCAACATGGGGTGGGAAGGGAGAGGGATGTGGGTGTCAGACTCTGAGCACAGGGGAGGTCAAGGGTTGGGAGGGCACTTGTGTGGATCTGAGGTCATAGCATTTCAATGGGCATGGGAGAGCACGTCCATGCTTCTCAGGGTGGTTGACCCTTGAAGTCATGTTGCTCAAGGACATAGATCATAGAATCATAGAACGGTTTGGGTTAGAAGGGACCTTAAAGCTCCTCCAGCTCCAACCCCTGCCATGGGCAGAGACACCTTCCACTGGAGCAGCTTGCTCCAAGCCCCTGTGTCCAGACGGGCCTTGAGCACTGCCAGGGATGAGGCAGCCACAGCTTCCCTGGGCACCCTGTGCCAGCGCCTCAGCACCCTCACAGGGAAGAGCTTCTGCCTGAGAGCTCATCTCAGTCCCCCATCTGGCAGGTTCAAGGCATTCCCTTTGTCCTGTCCCTACAGGCCCTGGTCAAAAGTTGCTCTCCAGATTTCTTGTAAGCCTCCTGCACCTTGATGATGGGGCAGCATCTGCAGCACTGTGGCTTAGGGCAGAGACTTGCTAGGCACCATGACACTGATACCTGGGTAGTATTTCTTACGGCTGTTCAGGGTTGGGGGGAGGAAAGTAAGTGTCCTGTTTCCCTGTGCCAACCTATCCTCAAAAAAAGCCCCCTCGTGCCTATTAGATAAAGAAACCCAAAAGCTTCTTCCCATGGCCAGTGTCACTCTGGCTGGGTGAGGGGACACCAAGACCCCCCAGAGCTGGGAAGAGTGAGGCACCCAGGGAGCAAAGCTCTTGTGAAACCGGACCAACGTGCTCAGCGATGTCTGAGCTTCCCAAACATGCCAGAAGGACATTAAATGGAATGTATTCAGTGCTAAGAATTATGGTATCTTTAGAACCCAAAGTGTATAATTAAATTATAGCATCTGAGATTGGAATTGCTTTTTCGCTTGTAGGGGAAGAAAGAAAAAAAAAAGCAGACATTTTAATAACATGTCATAAGTTTTACAGTTATTGGATTTTCAAATTGTTTACAAAAGCAATATTGTTAAATTGCATAGTTGGGGTTTTTTTTCCAAAGTCTTTTGATAAAAAGAATAAACTAATGCTAATGTTCCCAGGAGGTAAAACCAAATTGCATTTCACTTTTGTTATTTGTTTAATTAGCCATTCAGGCAGTCAGTATATAAAAGTCATTTTCAGCAGATTCCTTCTGAAAGTCTCAGGCTCCAGCTGTAACTGCAAAGAGCATCCAACTTTTATTTAACATTAATAAGCCAAGGCAGAGCCTGGTGGTTAAGGTACTACCAGCACCTTGTCTGCGATTCCAGCAGCCTTTACAAAGGATATGGGTAGAAGGGGATGTCCGGCTGGTAATTCCCAATGCATAGGACTTGGGGGACCTTCGGGTCATAGCGTCCCATGTATTTTAAATAGGGAACCACTGGGGATTCCTTCCTAAAAATCAACAGTCCCCAATGGCCCAGGATCAGCAGTTTTCCAAACCGCAGCGTCAAAGCTGGGTATGTCTTGAGCAGTTTGAGGGGGTTCGTGAGCTCTCTGGGTAATGTTTGTTGGGATTTTGTCCTGCCTGTTTCTCCCTGTTGTTGGTAGGAGAAGGGAGTCTGTGCCTCAGGAGCTGGGTTCGCTGTGGCATAGCCTGGGTGAGGTTGACGTTTGAAAGGTGACCTGCCTCAGCGCAAAGACAGGAGCTGTTCCCGTTTGGTTGGTTGAGTCTCGGTTTTGAGGAGATTTAATCAATGGATTTCATCAGCAGCTTTCTGCCTCCACCAAAGTCCTGGGGTTTATCTGCAACCATCCCTAGTTAAGTGTGTTTTTTTAGCAAAGGTAGTTCCAGGAGCCTTTAAACACAATTCAGCTGACAAGGAGACGTTTTCCATAGCTGGAAACCTACTAAAGCACTCAGTTACTGCTGTTCGTGTAGATGCTACTGCATGACACATCTGTAGATGTTTTCTCTCTTCTTTTAGTACCTTATTCCAGAGGCTGCTTTGTGCCATGCTTGAAGCACTGATGCTGATAAGCAAGGCCATTTTCCAGCCTCATACAACGTCAGGGAGCCCTTTTCAGGTAGCAGCAGGAGCTGACCTATTCCTGGTCTTTCTGTAGGACACCCGGTTGAAATGAGCTTGTTCTTCTGGACTTACTGCCACGTAAGAGCAGCATCTGAGCTGGGGGCTGTGAGGTTAAAAGCAGAAACAGGTCACAAGGAGGCATAAAACTGAGCCTGCAACCAGTGGGATGAAATGAAAGGAGAAAGCATTCCATCCTCCAGGATGAGCAGCCTGCTCTCCTGCATATCGGCTGTTAAATGCTTACCCAACAGTGGGAGGGAGGTTAGTAAGAGCAGTGAATTCCTCTGATAAGTTCTCCAGTCATAAAGGTGTTTGACTCCTCATTTGCACGTTTCTCCTGGAATCAATCAAAGTGGAAAAAGCTGGAGGATAAAAATCGATAAGGGAAGAACAAGGCTGTGCAAGGCATGGGAAGATGTATAGGTACAGATGGGTCAGTGCAGGGCAATCGTTTAGTGTGCTAATAGATGGGACGATGATAATACAGAATTGATCAGATGCTGCCTAAGCTGATGTGATTCAGTGGCTCCAGAAGTCCTGGTCTGGAACATCTCACAAAGGGATGCTTGGATTTGCTGCACAGTTCCCAGCCCACTTAGCTGCAGGTATTGGCAGGTGTATTTATAACACAGGGGAAAGGCAAAATGAGACTTGCTTTGGGTTAAATACCTAATAAAGAAGGACTTTGCTAACAAATGCTCTCACCACTCCAGTAGATATTCATTGCCCACTCCATCTCCCTCAGTATGGATTCAGAGGCTGTCACTGCACAGCCTGCTCCTCCTCTGAAAACTGCACATTCAGCTTATAGCAAACTTTGCCTTCCCCCAAAGCATCACAGGACATGGGGGGAGTAATTAATCCCCCTGACACCACTGTGGCTGGAATTGGCTCTGTCCAAAATCCCAGTGGGGAAACTGAGGCACGGGGAAGGTGTCTTTGCCCGTGGCAGGGGGTGAGCTTTAAGGTCCCTTCCAACCCAAACCATTCTGTGATGTTTGATTCTGGACTGTTGGTGCCAGCAGCCTGCCAGTGCTGGAAAATTTGAAGACCAGGTTAGGAAAGCATGTCCAGGAGAGTTTAGACAGGGCTGAGCCCTGGGGCAAGAGGGTGGTAGGTGAACAGGCAGGGTCCTCCCAGGCCTATACCCCTTGTTTGGGTGCAGGGTGCTGCCCAGAAAGGGGCTTTGCAGGTGCCCAGGTACTTCGGGCTTTTTCTGTGCCCTGCAGCTGAAAAAAGGGAAGGAAATCCAACTTTCTTGGTAACAGCTGTGTTTCCTTAACAAACAAATGTTCCCTTAAAACATCCAGGATGACGAGTTGACAGTAATGAAGTAACATCTGTCCAATCAGTGCACTTTTTGGCAGCGCCGGAGCCTCCGAGTGAATGTTCCCTAATGTTCACCAGACACTCACAGCACCTGCTCTTCACCCCCAGCCTCTCACCGCTGCCTCCAAATGCAGAACAGATGTGAGGGCTGAGATAAAACCCTTCCCCAAACAATCTATCAGGTTAATAGCACTGATCAAACAAAACAATCTCAGAACATCACTTGTTTTGCTCCAGGCACCATCTGCCTTGCTGGGGCATGAACCCTGCCATTAATACTTGCAGGAGGAAGGGCTGGGACTCTCAGGATATGGCAAGATGCTTAAACAACATCTAGTATGGACTATCACCAGTGCTGGGTCTGCAGCACTTAGGGATGTTGCTGCAAGGAGTAATAGTGGGATAGCAAGAGCATTCTTGTATGCATCAGCTCCAGGATGGCCCTGAGCCTGCATACGGCTGGGAGAACAAAAAGCAAGGACACAAGAGAGGTATTTTTGATGGAGACAGAGGAATGTTGTTGGTATTGCAGATGGTGCTGCAAAGACCTGGCATATCCAGTGGAATTCTGGTTGCTCATGCCCAAGACCAATGAAACCAGCAAGGAAGGGCAGCTGGACAGTGGATCAGCTGCAAAGTTCATCTCCTGAGGGGCAGTTTGTCCTGTCTGGCTCAGTAGCAGGTAAGAGCAGGGAGGCAGGACTGTGTTCTACAGGTGTGGAGGGAGGGAAGGGGCAACTTGTGGTGTATGACTGCTATTGTCCCGCTGTCAGCATGAGGCGCCATATGAGCAAATCAAGGTGATCTCCCTGTCTGCCTGTGTTAGGGTCCTTGGCTCATGGCTGCCCCACTTAACTCTGCAATAATGGTGTTTTGCACCAAATTCAGTCAGTGAGCATGCACCAAGAGCCACAGGTTCAAGGTTGTCCTCCCCACATCCAGCCATGCATAGCATTCAGCACTGAGCCCATATCTCCTGCTGCCTGGTCCCATTTCCCTGCATGTGAGGCAGCATGGTGTGTTTCCCACGAGGGCAGCAATCCTGCCTGGGCAAGTGGCCCTTCAGGACTGTTTATTTTCTATTTAATTAGCTCAGCTCCATCCAGCAGCTCAGGGGTCAGCAGGTCCCAGCCCTGAAAGGTGCTGCCATTGCTAGGTTGTTGCTATTCATTTCTCAACAGCCTCTTTCATCCCCTTGCTAAACCCCTGCTTAGAGAGGTCCCTCCAGGCTGTTCTCTGTAATAGGGCATGTTTATAGGCCTGCAGAGTGACAAAAAGAGCAGCTACTGTCTTTGCTTCTTCCTCTGGTCTTGTCTTGAAAGGAAGGAGCAAACCTCTGCTCTCCTGAATGGGGCATGTGAAAGAGCCTCAAGTGTGATGCTGAGAGGGCCCCAGGATCTCCCATGGGACATCCTGTCCTGGGATGGAGCTGTTCCTATGTGCCCAAGCCGCAAGTCATGGCACAGCATCACCAACGTGGAGCATCAGGGAGGACTGAGCAGGGTATGGCCAATGCTGATGTAAAACCATGTCACACACGGATGGCAGAGCAGGTTAAGTAAATGGAAGCCTTATTAGTCATAAAAGATGTGATATGGAAACACTTAAGGCGGCCACTCAGACAGAAAGAGCCAATTTAGAAATCTATTAGGTGCAAAAAAAGCACAGCATATGTGGTGCAATAAGGGAGAGCGATGCAATCACCAAAGCATATGGACACCTTCCCGTGCCTCAACATATCTGTTAGCTCAGCCCATCCGTTCCTGCGAGCACTGTCACTCAGGATTATTAATGTGCTGCCTCAGCACTTGCAGGGAACAGCCACGGGCTCTTCCCTGGGTCACAGCAGCAGCTTGCATCTCCAGCCAGCCCTGCTCCAATCCAGAGGGGGGCTGAGCTCTGATTGCTTTCGGGTGCTGCTGGCTGGCGTGGGGTGATTTCCCCACCACACACACAGACAGTGACCCAGCCCCAGGTATGTACTCGAAGGTGTTTGCTGGCATCAGGAGCTGCATCCTGGGCAGCTGCAGGTGGGCAAGGCTGGGCTGCTCTGCATGGCTTTCCAGAGACCTGCCTTCAAAATGGAGCAGCAGCTGTAGGCAGTGGGTTGTTGTGCTCACCAGCCACTCACACTGAGTTATTAAGGCTCTTTTATTTGCTGGGCTGTGAGAAATAGAGATTGCTGCAGATACCTGGAGATACCAGCTCTGTTTGGCAATTAGATAGGATCCTTTCCTGCAGTCCCAGTGCTGGGAGGCAGCAGGACAGAGATGTCTTTGCAGGGCTGTCTGCGCTGCAAAGTGCTTCCAGTAACATTACCTTCTGCCTGCAGTCAGGCTCTGAAGCGCAGGAGAACACAAAAACATCCAAAACCATGAAACCAGCAGAGACCGCAGGCACAGAGCATAGGTCCATGACATCCTTTTGTGCAGTTAATGGCCCCGGCTGCCTGGAAGGGCGCTAATCTGGAAAGAAACTGCCACTGCCCATTGCAGCCAGTGCTGGAAGTGCTGTAAGCAAAGCATTCACCGGCACTAGGGCCAGAAGCCTCCCACCTCTGCCCTTCTGAGGGCTGCATCTGGGCCCTTCCCATGGCAGGGGGTTGGAACTAGGTGATCTTAGAGTCCTTTCCAACCCAAACCAGCCGGGGCTCGGCGTCAGGGCCATGCCCAGAAGCGCTGTGCTCTGTGCTGTGCAGCGGGCACCGAGCGCCGTGTGCTGCGCGCAGGCAGCCACAAGAGAGAGCCCGTACACCGGGAACGGGAACTGCGAGGGCAGAAACCGTCCCGGCTGCTCTGATCCCTGTATACCGCTGGGTTTATTGCGTTTGGGGCCTCAGGGATTTTGGGGCTGTTTCGGGGGCGATCTGAGTATCTGGAGTGATGCAGTGACCTGAAAGCATTTGGGTGTGAGGCTGGGTTGTCACTGTAATTCAGAGTGGTTTGGACTTCCCATTCTGCAGCATAGGGGCTGGTTTGGGAGCAGAAGTTCTGTTGCGGTGGCTCCTGCGTAACCATCACCTTCCTGCTCACGGTTCCTGGTAACAAACATAAGTTATTGAAAGCTGGGCCACTTGTAAAAGGGAAATGCATGAGTTAGAGACCAGAGCCTTCATGAATATAACTGTCCTTAAAAAGTCATTGCAGCCACAGTGCTAAATTCCAGCTAAGGGTCTGGCTCAGAGCACATCTGCGGCGATTGTGTGGTATAATATGAGCGAGAAGGAAATTAGATATCAAAGTAAAATATCCTGCCAAAACCTGAGCTTTTGGGATAGAAATTCCCCTCCCCATGTAGAACAAGGCTGGGAGCCGTGGCTCTGCCATGCCTGCCATCGTTAGATCTGTTCTGGGGCCCAAAAGCTGGATTTGTTGTCCCCTTAACACAAGGCAAGGATGAATTAGCAAGGGTGGAAGGTGAAAGGTCTGTCTGCAGGCTCGCCTGGAGTCAAATAGAGGGGTCTCAGCTCATCTTGCATGAAGCGCAGCAAACTGAAGCCTCAGCCTTGGGGCTCGCAGCCATTGAGTTTATGTATATTGATTTCACACCTTCACTCATTTGCTTCAGCTTTCCATAGTGCGTTCACGCAGATAAATTTAAGGCCCAGCAGAGAAGGAGCATCCTTGGCTGGAAAAATTAACTGTGGCAAATTTCGCGATAAAAGTCAATCTTCCGTGCTCCTTTGTTTTACTGCGTGTTGTAAGAGAGGAGACATTCATTTCACCCCGCTGGATTTTCGCCCTGAGCTTTCCTTGGGATCAAACAAGAGGGAGGGAGGCTGCTGCGCTTCGCTCTCCCTAGAGCCCAGCCCCACCAGTTACCTGAAAATACAGACCCATATAAATGAGGGATGCTGGGGGCGTTGTAGTTCATTTTAGACTGTCGTGGTTTAAGCCCCTCAATAACTCACGCAGTCACTCACTCCTCCCTCTTTCTTCCCCCAGTCCTGGGGGGATGGGGAGGAGAATCGAAAGAATTCAACTCCCACAGGTTGAGATAAGAACAGTTTAGTAACTAAGGTATGACACAAATCACTGCTGCTACCACCAATAATAACAATGACAAGAGAAATACAAGGAAAGAGAATACAACTGCTCCCCAAGCCCGACCCAGCCAGTGCACCCCCAGCAGCGAACCCCCGTAGTGCACCCCCCACACCCTTCCTGGTCTCTGCCCTCTGGTTTTACATCCTGGGCATGCTATGCTGCGGTATGGAATAACCTCTTTGGTCAGTTTGGATCAGGTGTCCTGTCTCTGCTTCCTCCCGGCTTCCCCTCCTCCCTGGCAGAGCATGAGGCTCAGAACGTCCTTGGCCAGGCCAAAACATTACCAAGCAGTAACTGAAAACACTGGCTGTTATCAGCACAGCTCCAAGGCCCAAAATCAAAACCACAGCGCTGCACCAGCTACCAAGAAGGAGAAAAATGACTGCTGCTGCTGAACCCAGGACATAGACAAATTCCAAGGAGCTGTGATTTCCAATTGCCTTTAATTTTAGGGAAATCTAATCAGGCACATTTTGCTGAAGTGAGTGATATTGGTTCAGTGTTACAGCAATGAGGGGGTCACTTCTCACCCCCTTATTTCTGGTGCTGTTTCTGGAGCTGCGGCCCCTTTCCTTTCTGATTCAGTTTGATCTGATCACAGGATAAAATCAAGTCTATTGTTTCCTGCATCCTCACCAGTCCCCATCATCTTTCTCCACTCCAGAGAAGCTAAATCCAGCTTACACATTTGGCAAATGCACTTCAGGGCACTTCTAACCTCAAAAATGAGATGGTTTTATTTGCACCTGGGCGTGTTCTGCAAGAAGCCTCTCAGCACTGAAAGCTGCAGGTCCAAAGGTGGGTGCTGCTGGCATGAGCTGGGTCCTGTCCCTTGGGGAAAAGCTGTTACCTGTCCTTGCAAAGGGAGCCACCCTTGGCTTTGCTGAGTGTTTCTCTCACTGAATGGGTGCAGCTTCCAGTCTGCAGGGCAGAAGGCTGGAGCTGGCCGAGTCATCTCCGTCCAGCACCGCTCCGTTTGGATTCAGCAGTGCTGCTCCCAGCTGCAGCACATTTGATCTGTTCCCAGGACTGAGGAGATGAGAGCAGGATCATGATGGAGTTCAGGAATCCTCCCTGCTCACTGGGCTGAGGTGAACGCTGTGTGCAGGGCTGTGACCCCCTGAAGGCTGCATTGCTTGTAAATCAGGACTACGAGCTGCTCTGCCACCAGTGCAAAGCAGGGGAGGGTCAGCAGAGCAGGTTTTAATCCTGGACCTCCTCCGAGAGCCCTGAGTGTGCACTGGAGAGGCAGAGCTCGGTCCAGGTCTGAGACTGTGTGTGCCAGCAATGGAGTTGGGCCACTCTGTTCTGTACTTTCATTTGTAATTGCAATTAAGGACAGAGAAGGTCAAGGAAAAATGCCTACAAAGTCTTCACGTGTTCCCCCAGGATAAATACAGCCGGATGGAAAGGGAGAAGAAAGAGGTGACACGGGGGAAAGGAGGTTGGTTAACCTGGAGTAAGAAATGCTCAGGTTGGCACCACTGTGAGCCCTACAGGGATGCGGTGGAGCATCATCCTCATTCACATCCGCACAGGGAATAGCTAAAGGAAAACAGGGACCAAAACTCCTTTTACAGACATTACATGGTCTTTGTTATATGTATCCCACAAAAATGTGCTTTAATCCTGGAGTGGGGGAGAAAGTCTGTGGTTTCATCCCTGACATCTAAGCAAAGGATTAAAAAAATCCCTATTTCCGCATACACATAAATGGCTAATTTTACTAGGCAGGGCTGTGGGAGCAGGGTGACCTGGGTCGGGGTGATTCATGCACACCAGGGCAGTAGGAATTCCTTGTTCAAGGTGTCTTTTCCCTCAATCTGCTTGGTCGCTGTGTGAGTAACAGGGAACCTCGGCTCTCTGTTATTAATATGCCATCAGACCATATGTTGTCAGCCTCAGCCCATATGTATTTTTGAAAAGAACCACCTGTGAGTAATTCTGCCTCCTCAGAGTAGTAAAACCTGCTTCACTGTGCAGGGAAGGGGGGCTTCAGGCTTTTACTGAATTTGTAGGAAGCTCCCTACAAATGTGGGTCGTTCCTCAGGGGTTATCCTGGTCCCCGTGCTATCGCTTGTGCCACCTCCCTTCTGCAGGAAAGCAGCCCCAAAGAAGAGGCTGCTGTTGTTTCCCAGGCAGTTGATGGTTCTGTTCATCTCAGGTTATTTTAACAGCTGTCAGGAGAGATGGTATTTCAGTGGAGGCACTGCCAGTGAGTCACCTCCACTGCCAAGGACAGAACACAGACAAGCTGGGGGATGAGAAGGATGAACACTGACCTGCTCAGGGATGCCGGGATGCAGGGCTCAGTTACCCCAAATAGGCACACAATAGGGTGTGTGCCCAACTCCACTCCCTTTTCTTTCCTTCTACTTCATTTTGTAAGGACTTCTGATGGACGGAGGCCCTTTATCAGAGCTCTTGGAGCCTCTTATCCACTGCAGCCTTGGCATGCGCTGCTAAAGGATGTCCCAAAGACAGTTGTGAGTTTCCCAGTTTCTGAGGGCATCAGGATGGAGGGCTGTATCTCAGCCTCTCTGAGCCGGTGGGGATAGCTGCACTCCCAACTGGAGAGCAGGAGAAAGGCAGAGCTGTTTGGAGGGGTGGCTGTCACTCAGGAAGAAACTTCACCTTTCTGGTTTCAGGGAGGAGGACGCATTTAGCAGCAGCAATCACGGGCCAGTGAAAGTCTGGAAGTAGCTATTGTTTGCAGATGCAGAAGGAGATGTTTGCTAAACACGTTCTGAATCAGCGTTTCACTGGATTGAAACCACATGCTTGTGGGGCTGATGTGTGTATTGTTTCAGGGTAAAACATTAATGAAAAGCTTTTGGGCAAGCCACTTCCAGTAAACCATATAGCCCCTGTGCGTGCAGTGCTGGGAATGCATGAGAAAGAGTCCAAATTAAAAGGGCGAATACAACAGAAGAGTTGTTCCCAATCCCTTTTGTGTCCTACCCATGCTATCCTCACTCACCCAGCACACATGTGGCGAGGGGCAGCTCCAGCACCTGGGATTATTAATGTGGAAACCCGGCACCTTGGATCCCTCCCCTCCGTCGGAGCAGCCTGGAACTCACAGAGGCTTTTTTTTCCCCTTGCAGACGGAAAATATTCCTCAGTGGAGCCCCAGTATTTGACCGACCAAACCATAACACTCACTTGAAGCGTGTCCAGCAGCCAGGTACACAGCAGCTCTGCTGCCATCACCAGGGATGCACCTGATGAAAGGCTTCAAAGCACAGCACGATGCTTTCCAAACACGAGCCCTTAGCAACTGGGGTTGTACCTGAAGGTTGACACCTTGTCTGGACTGGCAGGAGTGATGAGGACCGCGGTGCTGTACTGAAACTGCTCTGCAGCCAGTGCCCAGGTATTTCTCCATCACGGTGTGCTTTGGGGGGGTTAAAAGCACCTGAACTTTGCACCCAGCTTTTAGCAGTGCTGGAAATCTGGATTTAGGAAAAAACCAACACAGTTTTGGGCAAGTTGTTCGATTTCAATACTCCGTGCAGCCTGTCAATGGAGCTGTGCAGAAATGCCCAGAGCAAAACCTTGTGCCTTCAGAAAGAGAGGTCTGGATCCTCTCTTCTGCTCCTCACACACTCCTGGTTTGATAGAGGAACGCTTTTGGGACAGAGTCACCCTTGGCATATGGACATCAGCATCACTGGCAGGCTGTGAGCTCCCAGGCACCCCCTAAATGCCATTTTGGGTA
The DNA here is from genome assembly GCA_017639245.1 of Myiopsitta monachus. Classification (NCBI taxonomy): domain Eukaryota; kingdom Metazoa; phylum Chordata; class Aves; order Psittaciformes; family Psittacidae; genus Myiopsitta; species Myiopsitta monachus. The sequence continues at coordinate 1,950,767 of CM029921.1, read as the reverse complement.
GGAGGAAGACCAGTTGCTGCTTCTCTGTGTCATCCAGAGCGCTGAGTCAGCAAAGTCCTTCAGCATATGCTTAATGTCAAACCCATTCAATTAAGCACATTTACTTATCTTAATGCCTAGACGTGGCTCAGATACCGGATACATTTGCTGTACGTGCTTATTGCCTTTCTGGACTGCTTTCTTTTCTGTATCGTTTGGGCAGCAAGTGCTTGCTCATCCCCATTCTGCTCCAACTGTGAGGGTTCACTCTTGCTTTTAAGAAAAATCAGGAAGCTGTAAGTGCTGCAGATGGAATGTGATGTATGGTGTGAAAGGTTGTTGAAAAGAAAGAAAGAGCGAGCAAAAGAGCCCAGTGCAAGTCTGAAAATAGAAGGGGGAAAATAACTGGAGTGAAGATGCATTTCAGGCTCAGCAGTGTTACACATCCTGTGTCCGGAAAGGGAATCAGTTTATCAGAGCCTTCACCTTTCTTTTCTCTCCCAGTCTCTCAGTGGCCTGTGTTCACAAGGAAACTCACTGCACCAGCTAGCAGCACCTTTTTCCACTTCTTGTATTACACTTCTGGTCTTAAAGCTTCAAACTCACTGAGGTCTTGTCCTCACTAGCAGTGGCTTCCAGTGTGCGGTACCAGCAAACTCCTGTGTGGAAAGAGTTTGTGCTGGGGAAGGAAATGTTTCCTTATACAGGAATACCATGAGGTGTGGCACCAGAAGTCCTTCTTGGCCTGGTGGCAAGAGTGCAGTGGTGGGGCTTTGGCTGGACGTAGGTGTGGTGAAAACCCATTCTCCTAAGCAGGGAAGCTGTAGCAAGGGGCAGTTTCCAGAGCAGAGCAGGCCTTTGTCTACGAATCCTTTCAATTGTCCATTTAAAGTAGTGCAGAAGGTTTAACCCACTACAGATTTTTGACAGGAAGCTTTAGAACGATCGCTCTCATTCACTGGATGGGTATTTTTAGAGCAGTGACTCAATTTAATCTTTCTGGAAGATATTGGTTAAGCCTGTTAAATTCCATAGGATTTCTCATGGGATTGAGAATGAGCGAGAAGTAGACAGACAGCCGATGACCAACACTGACTACTCCAGCTGCTCTTTTCTGTTCAAGGACTCTCTTTAGTAGGGGCAATCTTAAATGTCATGCCTCAAACAAGAACCAGAGATATTTCAAGGTCCCCTTTCCTGGTGATCTCATGTCTGCACCAGGGAAACCTTAATTATAAATAATAGTAACACCAACGGGGATGTATCATACCCATCCCTGCAGCCCCTCCTTGCAGCGGGAGCCCTGTTCCCAGCTCGTCCTCCCTATCTGCTCCCTCCTCAGACGGTGTTTACCGGAGCCTCCCAGCACTGGCGGTCGGAGCAAAGGGAGGAGAAGGGTTTTGGCTTTAGGGATTCGCACCAAAAATAAACCCCTCACTGGGAGCCAGGCACAGCTGGAACCTTGGGAAACGCTCCCGCCCAAACACACAGCCAGGCTTCCTCGGGTGGAAAATTAGAGGTGGGTATTGGAGCAGGCGTGGTTTGCAGAAACCCCTGTTGCCTTGACCAAGACATGTCCTGGGCTCAAATAACCAGTGACTCAAGCAAAGAGCAGATGCTGATGGGCTGGCCAAGGCCAGGTAGTTCAGGAGGAAGCCCTAACGTCAATAGGGATAACTGTGTGGGTGAAGAAGTTTGGCCAGCGCTGCTCAGTTTCAGATTCTCAGATTAAGTCAGTTCAATGTCTTCAAAAGCTTTAATTCTGCTCTTTCTTGAACTGGTCAGAAAAGGAGAATCTCCCAAAGCTACTGATTCACTAGTGCAGATCATGTCTCCTGGTGGTCCTCCTTGGTGCACCATTTCTCTCCATCTGCCTCTTCTGATGCACCAGAATACTCCTATGGCTTTTGCAAGCCCATCGAGTCAATCTCCAAATTGATATTTGCAGCAAAACATTCATGTTTGCGTGTGGTGTCAGAACAAGATAAGTGCCTATGCAATTAAGAACCAGCTGTTGCTGGCAGCCTGCCCCAACCAGTCTCAACAAGGAGCAAGACAGGTAGCCTGCTTTCATCAGACCCTGGCATCCCTTTCATACCACCCAGCATATTCACACCAAGAAAATAAAACAAGCATTCTTCAGTAGCCTGTAGGAATGGCACCTTGGTTTGGCTCCAAAGCAGGAGATGAAGTTGTTCTAAGACATAAGCGCTGTGGGGAGGACAGCGTGCTTCCACAAACAACACCCAGCAGAAGGGATCACAAACAACACCCAGCAGAAGGGATCACAAACAATGCTGAAACCCTGCCAATCTAAAGCTGCTGTGAGGCTGAGATCCAGGGCAGGTGTGGCCGTGCTGTCAGAATCGCCCCCAGCCAGTGTTTCAGGAACTTGGCAGCAACTGGCAGGGCCACATTTGCTAAGGAGGTCAGCATTCAAGATGTGGAGCTCGCTTGAAAACCTGTCCCGTAATATCCAGCAGAGAAATACATACCTTGAGGGTGTCACAAATGCTTCTCCACTGCACCAAGTGCAAGGAGAGCTAAGACCCTTCTTTCTCTCCTTCCCCCTCTTTTCTTTCACTCTTGATTTTTTTCTGTAGTTGGCTTGAGTTTCCAAAGCATTATGATTTGCAATTACTCTTCATTAATTGTATTATAGCAGGGAACATTCCTAGCTTGGTGCTGGGAGTGTCATAGATACCTCTGTCTGTCCTGCTTCCCATACCCAGGCCTTGGGCAGGGTGGAAGCAAACCAGCCCCTCAGAGCCAGAGATGCTCACCCTGCCTGCCAGGGCTGATGCTCCATATGAATAGGTGCCTCCAGGCCATCTCTGTTGAGCCTCAGGAGAGGTGGGAGCTGCATCTCAGCTCTTGGCATGCTTCATACTGGGCTGAACCAAACCCAGACGTGGACACCCGTAAATTCTGGGAAAGTCTGGTTCTGAACTCTGTGGCTTGGACTCCTCTTTAATTACAGGTCACTGGTAAGGCTGGTTGGAAAATGTTAAATATATTCTCTGCAAAAATGGTTGTTCAGTTAAATTTTTTTCACAGATTTCGTTCCTTGATTGTTGTATCCTTTCATTGAGGTCTCACATGTATTTTCTTGTCCATTTTTTCCCTCAGCTTCCTTTTTTCCAATAGAGGAGTGGATGAAGTGACAGAAAATCAAAACCTTCATGTGCATTTTTGTCCAAAAACTTGGAAAATTCCAATCAAAACAAAGCAGCACTTTATCCAAGAGCCATTTTTGTCAATGAAGCTCTCTGTGAAATGCAAAATTGAAACCAGCCCTGGTCCACAAAGCTAAACTGGCTGCACCGCATCCACAAAGTGCTGTGGGGAGAAGCTACCCCAGCCCTCGCCCACCAGCCCTATACCTGGGGCTGTTGTCCTCTGCTGAGAAACCCCACCACAGCCTCTGCTGGCCTCCTCCCAGGCATCTGGGTGGTAGCTCCATTTCTATGTCTTCAGGGCTGGAGAAAGTCGTAGTTGCAGCTAATGCAGTGCCCAAGCACAGTGAGCTAAGTGGTGCAGTGCTTGGGAGGATGATCCGAGCAGGCAGATGTTCCCGGGAAGTGAAGAGTGTGGAAAGAGAATTTCTGCAGCACGTCAGTGGAAAAAGGATTAAAATCAAAAGAAGAAAATGAAGGCCAAGTGTCTTAAGCAACGGTGCTTCCTGCAGAGCCAAACAACAGTGAGGACAACCACCCCTGGGAATTGATGATGTAGAAGTGCTCTCCTACCGGAGCAGGAAGCAAGGAAGTGGGAGGAAGCAAGTCAGCAAGGAAGGCCAATGCTTCTGAGTAGCTTGACCCACATCCCATTGAAGTCTGCATTTTATTATTAGAGTCATTATTATTTGTATTGTGGTAGCATCAAGTGGCCCCAACTGGAAGAGCGCCTCATTGTACTAGGCACTAAACAAACACAGAATAAGAGACACTCCCTTCCCCATGGGATTTGCTGGCAAAGAAGACACACAGAGGACTGCAGAGGACAGGAAATGATAATTTACTGGCATTCACTGTAAGTATAACGGCACTTCTGTGCTAATGAGGCTGTCTCCCACTACCCTTATTCTCATCTAGGGCCTGATCCAAAACATGTTGGAGTCAGTGGAAATGTGGACTTGAACACAGCACAAACCAATGCATTTATTACGCTCCCTTCCGGATGTCTGTCCACACAGCTGCTAAATAAGCAAGAATTCTGGTTTCCAACCACCACCGGCTGAATAATGATGTAGCCTCGAGACAGAGCAAGGACAGGAAGATGTGCTCCCAGGCCTCCTAGAGCGGGCATATCTAATTTTAGGTTCATCAGCCTTGATAAAGTCCATTTAAAGACTGACTCAGGAGGGAAAAGCTACTGCGCAGCTGTGCAGAGGCCATGCATAAAGATCACAAGCCCCTTGGGTTCCCCCAGCCTTCAGCTTTATAAGCTGGAGATTACTAGAGCAGCCTCAGAAGGGGAACACGAGCTAGGTCCAAGGTTCTAGGTTCTCCCTGGATTAAGGTCCCTTGTTCTAAAAATGTTTCATTTTCAGCATTTTCTGTGCAGGTGGTTGGGAGTCACTGTGTACATCCCCAGGGAAAGCAGAGTAGGAAAGCATATTCTTCAGGCACCCAAATCCCAAATACAGCCCTCGTGCTGGCAGATATGTGACTAATAAATAGTTCCAATTCATGCCTTGTTCATCCTTCAATGTTATTCAGCTGACTAGTACCAGAAGTCCAAGTCTGGTAGATGATGAGCACTTTGAAATCCATTCAAAATGATGGGAGCTACAGAAGTGTAGCATCACATGTGCTGGTGTCCCAGGAAAGGTGACATGAGTGCAGGCAAACACAGCAGCTTCTGCCCGGGTTTGTGGCAGCTCTGAGAGAGGAAACTTTCTAGACAATAGTTTGGAGAGGTGTGGGCAGGGAACCATTTGTGGGCAGAGACAGAAAAGCAAGAAATCTTTTCCAGCCCAAAGTGACCCCTGACCCTTTTCGATGTACACAAGGTATCTACTGTCTGACTTGAACGATGCTTCTTTTTCACAGGAAGGCCTATTTTGGTACTCAAGTGTCAAAATCAAGGGCTCAAATGGTGATGAAGTCAAGGGCTCAAAAGGTAAGAAACGCCACTAAGAAAGAAGGATGCTCACCGAGTCCATGTGAACATACATATGCCCTTAAGTTATGATGTCATCTTCTACTATACAACTGCACAGTTTTCCTCATAGGGCTCCTGTCTCTTTCCATGTACAGACTTGCTTAGTGAGCCATTATTCAACCTCTTGTTCTTCCTTGTTGTGCAATGTGTGGCCCCATGCCTTATTTACTGCACGCTATTCAAATCTGCCATGAAGACAGAATTATTCACTTCCTTATGAGCTCTCTCAGGGCATTGATGACAAGCATTAGCAAATTTATTTGTCACTGTTCCCCTGTGAGATGTGGGGGTGGTATAATGGTATAATGCTGGATTTATAGATGACATTTGAGGCAGAGAAATCAAGTTCAAAAGTATTCACCGATTCTGGCTATGGACATGATGTATCTGTGACCCTAGTCCCATGCAGTGCTGGAGCTCCCTGAAGCTCCACTGTCTTCAGATCCAGTTGGGAGTCAGGAACTTGGTGAATGGAGAATGTGTGTTTAGTGACCATCTGGGAATATTTTATTTAAGTGACTTGCCTAATTCTGCTCAGCAATGCTGTGGCAGAGGCAAGGATTTTGCTGACATGTTTTCCAGGTCAATTTTCAGCTGCATTAACTGATTCTCTTTCTAATTTCCTCCATAATTCACTATAAGCTTCCCACCTCCTGCAACAGGTTATAGCCTCCATCACCCTGCAGTCCTAATTCATCTCTTAATAGGGTCTTACCTGCATGCTGGTAGAAACTGATGGGAAAAAAAGGATGTGGTAATACAATTTGTAATAAATGGGTTTGTGGGGGCCACAGTAGGATAACACAAACAGATCATCAGGTTTGTGTATTCTCTGGTTCCTTCCACAGCTCCTATTCATCTGCAGTTTTGTCTTTCTCCCCACCCTCCTTCTGCTTGTGCCTCCTGTTCCATGCTCTAATGCACAGCCAAGATTTCTGTCCTCTCTTCTCTCCAGCACTGGCATCTGTTCCCACTTGCATTGACCCAGCTTCATTCTGCAGGTTGCCACAGCTTCCAGCTCCTCTCCATGTGTAGTACACAAGGCCATTGGACCCACACTGTCTGCAGCACCCATGAACTGCAGTGGCAAAGCCAGCTCTGAAGAGTGCTAGGCTAACCCCTTCTCTGCCAGACCAGGCCACCGTGGACCACAGGTGAGCATCCCCCAGGTCCCTTCTGAGCACTTCCACACTGCAGTTCTTCATAGTTTTGTGATTTGGCAAACTTGAGTGATTTTTCTTTTTCCCCAAAAATAGTCCCCTTCCCTTGCCAAATTTCAGGCTTCTCTTCAGGAGAGTAAGGATGTTTCTCAGAGGAAATGTCACTGAGTTGTAAAAAAGGCAAAAGAACCCCTTTTACTCTGCCCTCATTTCAGAAACGGCTGAATGGTTTCACTTGAGTTAATTTAAATCAAAAGAGTGGATAAAACCTCAAGGCAAACCAGAGGCTATGGCAGGCCTTTGAGGTGAAATGTTCAACACAGGTGATGAAAGTTTGGCAAAGATTGCAGCAAGCCCTAGCATCGAGGCTGAGCTACAGCATCGACTGTAATAACTGCATTTCACTCAAGCAGACTGCAGTGACCTCATACTGTTCTGCAACTAAAGAAAGTGAGACGAGACAATGATATTAAAGGTATTAAATCATTAAAGATTGCAGGGGTGGTAATCTGTGGTTCAAAGAGTTTGCACGCTCTTGTGCTGCCAGGTGGAGATGGCTGAAGATAGGGCTGAGCACTGCATCCATCAGCAGGTACGCTGCCATGCCTGTGACTGCGCTGACAGAAAGCTAGAGCCTGTCTTTGTAGCTCTTTCCTTTCACTCCTCAGGGTGGATTTCTGGGTGTGGAAGTGGTTTATAACAAGACCAGAATCACTCCTATGTATCTTTAAAAAATAAACTGGTTTTAAAGGGGAAAGCTTTTCTGCAGAGGCAGGGATGACTTGAGTCAGGCACCTGTGTGATGTGATCACTGACGTGACGGGTTAGTAAAGGAAATGTAGAACAAGTTCTGTTTTGAAAAGGGCAGTGGAAGTCGGGGAAGAGGGCACGTTATATCTGAAGTTCTAACCTGGTGGATGGTGCCATGGCAAGGGCGCCGTTCCAGTAAAGTGGGATCTGTCTGGCGTATCCAGGAGGCTCTTTCTGCAGCCAGCCTTAGATGTCAGGAGGGGAGTGGCTCTTGCCTTCCTTCCAGCCCTCACAGTGACCTACTTAGCGCTTAACAGGCGGCTGGCGACGCGCTTCAGCTGCCTGAACCGACATAAACCAGAGATCAGTAAGGACACAGACTCAGATGAGATAAAAGCAAAAGGTCTCTAGCTTCAGGATTTACCAGCACGGGTCTAAATTCATTACCAGTGGCACTTTTCCTAGTAGCAGATACTAATCACAGAAGTCCTTGATCCTGCAGATTCCCTCAAAGCCATTCTGTGCTCTCCTGTTGATGTTAATACATGCTGCTTAGTTCAGCTTTGCAACAGCACAGCTCTCTGCCCATGCATGTGCTTTGGGACAGGTAGGATTAGTACCCAGCAGCTCTTTTTAATTGCTGTGCAGTTAAGCAAATATTCACAAGCAGATATATATTGCTTATAAACTTTTCATCTAAAGAGTCTTGTTTAGAGAACAGAGTAACAGTGATCCCTTAATATAATATATTCAAACATCATGATAAAACTCCTCTCTGGAGAATCTGACAACACACTATTCCACCAACGTAATAATGGATGGTTTTCTTCTTTTAAATGCCTTGCCATTAAAGTTTAATGAGCAATACTTACTTTCACTCTAAACTTATTTTTCTCCTTGACAGATTGGATACTTAGTTTGGATTTGTTAACATAGCTAGTCATAAAAATGTCTGCTTCAACGAAAATGATAGATACTGTCCTTAGGAAATTGGGCTTTGATGCCTTATTTGATTTCCATGGCAAAATAAGTTCATAATTTCTTGTTTGGAAGAAATGAACATGAAGTGCTACACAGAGCAAGCTAATAAGCTCATGCCCCTTTTTATTTGCCTGGAATTTAAGTTCACATCAAGCAGAACATATAGAGTTCAGTACTGGCCTAACTCAGGGCTGTGCTTCTTAACAGGGGGTTCGTCTGTGGAATTTGTGATCTTGCTTTAGATGTTTGCAGGACTTTCCACCTTCTAATCCTTCATAGTGGTACAAGGAGTAACCAGAAATGAAATTGTGACTAAGGCTCACGTCTTTACGTAGAGGTTATTTATGGCATCTTAACCAAGTGTCTGGTAAATGTCCTTTGTAGTGTTTCCAGTTCTCACAGTTTTACTTTGAATCTCACAATATTAGTATTTCTCTTAACCTTTCAGTTTCCTTCCCTAAATGATATCTGTCCTTAATTCGGAAAGGGAAGACTCAGCTTGTGATTTCTCATGCTCCAAGACAAGTACGCGCTTATTTTGAGCCAGAAAACAAAACAAGCTGCAAGGAAGGAGGGATGAGCCTGACTGACGATTTTGCTTACATTCAATTTGTCCTTCCTCTGACTAACTCAGACTCTCTTGGAACAGTCTCTGAGCTCCTGCCAAGCTTTATGCTTCAAGAGCAAACATTAGAGGAAAATCTCCTTGACCCCCCTAGCGCTGTAGTGCCTCATGGGTTAGTGTGTTAAGAGTTACAGCAGAGAAACAAAGCGAGTGATTCAGAGACCTGCAAGAAATATCCACAGGGAAAAAACTGCTGAGCAAGGACATTCAGAATGCCTTTAGCATCATTTCCTTACAACAGCTGCCATCTCAATCCTCTTCTCCAAAGCTGAGCTGCAGCACCTATCCGGGAGCTTTTTCCTAGCTCAGAGGCATCAGGCAGCCACCTGATATTTGTAGACGCTGAGATCCACTGGAAAAGAAAAAGCAGACCGCAAACAGACGGTAGGAGCCCATACAAGATCGCAGCAAACGTTTTCTAATTTACTGCAACGCCAGAAGATGATTCACCACAGTGTTCCTGTTGCATAATCTTCCCCACCGCTCAGGAGAGTGAAACTAGAAAACCAAAGGTCTCGCTGGGCTTTCAGTGACATTTCTGTTTAGACTGAACTTTCAGTTAGGAAAGTGTGAGGTTTTCTCTGATGACAAAGGAGGGGGAGCTGATACAGTAAGGTGTTGTTTCAGAAATGGTAAACTACTGAGTGTGCCAGATTGTCATCTCCCGTGTGCCAGCATAAGCCCCGAGCCAGACCACAGGCTTCATTTGCCCTTCCTGACTTACACACAGGTCTTGTTGCAATGACATTCTGGTCCCTGATCCAGATTAAACTATGCAAGGTCCCGCAAGCCTTGGTTATCAGGGTGGAAGGTATTGTGGGGTTCCCCCCACCCCAGACCTTTCAGTGGCAGCAGGAGGTCTGGAAACTCCAGGCACATGTTTGCTCTGCCTGAGCATCGTGCACATGGTAGGTCCAGTGCTTTCCAGAAGCACCAGCCTTGCTGCACGCCTGCAGGATCTCCTGGGCGTGCAGTAGCCTCAGGCATAAGGGCAGCTGCCAAACTGCCTGTGTATTCCCTGGGAAATTCCACCCAGGCAGCCACTTGACGGAGAGAGTGGGGAGAAGGCAGTAAGAAAGCAGCAGGCAGCAACGATTGCTACTTCAGAGCCTCTGAGAGGTGTCACAGCTGTACAACTGTGTGTTTTAGGGCCCCAATCTACTCTTTTATTCCTTAAAACCAAGTGAATTTGTGAATGCTGCACATCTTCAAAGGAACGTCAGGCTGAAGGCTGCATTCTTGCTGGGCTATGTTATCTTGGGTTAGTGACTGAGTGCCAGGCATATTTCTGTGCTGATTTGGTGAATACTGTTTCAGAAGAGCCAGTGTGAGCAGCACATGAGTCCTCCACACCTCAGCAGCTTTCTGCTCTCTCTTACACCAGAGTGAACCAAGTTAGTTCCTCCTTCAGGGCACCATTACTACAGGCAATGTCATTTCTTCCCCTCTGTTGAGAGCAGAAAATTTTCCTTTATTCAGAGAGAGTTTAGAAAACCCCAACTAAGTATTTTGGGGGTAGTTTTGGTTTTCTCAGCATTTCTGTGGCATTTACCACAGCTTGGATGGGACTTTGAGCAACCTGGTCTAGTGGAAGGTGTCCCTGCTTGTGGCAGGGGGCTGGAACTGGATGAGCTTTAACGTCCATTCTAACCCAAGCCATTCTAGGATTCCCAGTGTTGCCATATTTCACATCCCCTCCCTCCAGTTGATAAGGGGCAGGATCTAAATGAGCTGTCATTTGCCAGTTTGTGGTACAGGTAAGAGATACGCTGAGCACTTGTCTCAAACAAATGCCCTTTTCAGGAGGGACGCTCTGCAGGTGCGTGGCCCTGACTCACAGGGCCGAGCTGTCTCTTTCCTGCGGCAGGGAAATCCTCCTGCTGGCTCCCTGCCCCGTGCTCTCCCCTCTCGCCGGGTCTGGACACGCTGTCTGCGTCTGAGGCTGTATCTAAGGCATTCAGGGCCCCGGCTTTGAGGATGAAAGTGGGTGATCCGCAGGTGATCAGCAACAGCTGCTGTCAAAGGCTATGGGGAATCCCGAAACTAAAGAGGCTTTAGGGTTTGAAAACAAAAGGACGGACTGAGGGCAACCTCAGTCAAACGGAGAACACTGTGAGCCTTGTGTTAAGGTTAGTGAAATGAAGGTTCCTTGCGTTTTGCCGGCAGAGACCACAAACCCAACAGGCAGCTGCCTGTGGGTGAAAAAGGGCTGCCTGACTCACCACCTCTGAACACTCCTTCGTGCCACCATGGGAATGAGAGCGGAGAGCTGAAGCAGGGCTTTATCCCTAAGAGCAAGGGTGGTGAAGCTGAAGTAGGAGCATGTGCCAAAAAAGGGAACAAAAACTCATCAAGTCAACCACAGCTGTGGCTAGAGAAGGGAAGATGGGGTTTCACAGCCTCTCTCTTCTCACATGAGGACTGCATACCATGGGGAAGGAGGGATAACCCACATCACTCCCACCCAGGCATTGCCTCTCTGTGGCTGGGAGATAGAGTCTTGCAGCATGACTCCCCCATGCTGCCACAACACGGCTCTCGGCAGCAAGTTGGCCAAACAGTTGTGTTGTTTGGATGAGGATGGGGATGAAGATCCCTGCCAGCAAGCGAAGTGTAGGTGCCTCCTACATCCCTAAAACTGTTATATTAAATGGGAAGTCATCCATGAGCAGTGAGCAGAATAAAAACAAACTGGGCGCATTGGTGGAAATAGAGGTTTTAGTTGATAGCCTGAACAGGGATAAATTCTAGGCCAGTGTTGGTGGAGATTATGCTAAGAGAGCACACAGGGCTTACAGGTCACACTGAGGACCTCAGCTGCATGATACAGAAAAAGGGAAAATACAGATATGCATTTAGAAGCTACCTGAGAGGCCATAATTCATACTATAATTTATTCGTATATCATGCTTAGTATCATACATTGAAGATTTCACCTAAGGAATACAACTTTCGCCTGTGCTGATGAGCAGGGTGGTGTCGCAGTTCACTTGGAGATATGAAGTTGGTTTGGAATGACAGAAATACCCAAAAGGGAACGTTCTTACTCGTAGATATTCTGCATTAAAATATTTGTGGCATTTTCAAGACCCGGGAGGAAGGAAATGTATTCAGAACCACTGAAGGACTGGTATTCTGCAATGCCAAATCTCAGCTTGAAGCGAGTATTTATTGAATGGTGTTTATAAGGTCATAGAATGCTGCCGAGTTATAACTGTATAACCAAGTTATAACCATATAACTATGCCAAGTTGTTGAATGGAGTCTGTAAGGTTTCTAATGGAAAGGTTGGCACCACCTTAACTGCAGTAACACTGGCAGGGGCTGCTGTGACTCTGATCCCAACAGCAGCGGTGGCTGCAGAAATGGGAAACAGCCTCTTGTTTGTTCCTCATTCTGAAGCAGAGAGGGCATATGTGCTGCCTGTGGCACAACCCCTTCTTCCTCTTGTATCCTGTAATTTGTCATCTTTAATATCCTGTTTTAACTGGAAGTTAAGATTTTAGCTTCATAATGCTGCCCACACACTAGGAGGATACAACTGAAGCACAGCACGGACTGCACATTATGAACTTAATGTCCTGCAAAACAAGTACGTGTTTCAGAATGCCCTTAAATCATTCTAAATCAGGAAAAAAATATAAAGATGTTTCAGTGTTTTGATGAACAAAGGCAGATTTAAGCATACACCTAATTTATTTGCAACATTTGTGCCCAAAGCCTGCTCCAGAAGTGTTACAAAATGTTCCCTTTTACAGAAGATCTTTCAGAGAATTCTCTTTTCAGAGCCTAATGTTAATCCTACCTTAATTCATTACAGGCTAGACTTTGCCACTTCCATTAATGCAAACCCATCCCTTCACGGTGAGCTGAAAATAGCTAAAAGTCAAAACCTAATTTAACTCTTAAAATGAAAAGACTGTTTGGAGCGATACGTTACCAGAGAGTGTAGGCTTTGCAGAGCGTGTTTTCTATTTCATCTGTGTTAACTGCTGTAGCATTCAGGCCTCTGACATGCATTGTTCACTGGAAATGAAATTGCACACTGTCATAACAGTCTATTAACAGCACTGAATTTCTGCAGAACTTCACCTCTTTTCTAGAAGATAACATCTCTCCTTCCTTCCAAGGATAAAATAGCTTCCTCTCTTGCAGCGGTACATATAATGCTGCTATTGCTTGATGGGGATGTCAACTTCCCTTGACTATTAAGGAGAGGGGAAATGTCTTTGTTACACATTTCTGTTCTCCTTTTATCCTCTTCAGAGAGGCCCCCAGCTCAATCTAAACAAAATAAAGCCAGGGTATCATTTAAAAACAAAACCATTTTGAGAACTCTTTGATCTCCCTGACTTCCTGTTAAATATACAATTGGCTGTTTCTCTACATCCTCGACCACTACAGATCTGATTTTCTCTACCGTTCATGTTGTCTTTGGCACTACACAAAATTAACATAGCAGTGGCTAGAAAATCTCTCAGGCAAAGAAATGCAGCTCCTTCTCAGCTTCGCCTTTGCCTTTCTGTGTCCTCCTCTTTTCAGCCCTGCCACCCAACTTCCCATTTATGTAGGAGGATCCTGAGGTTTCTCCATCTCTTTTGTCTCATTTTTGTCTCGTTTTCACACTGAGAACAGAAAGCCACTGGAATAATTTTCCCAGGGAAGTGGTGGACTCCCCAATGTTGGACACCGCTAAGATTCAGCTGGACAGGGTGCTGCGCATTACCTTAACCAAGGTTATGCTCTTCTACAGTCTAAGTCATGCTTTGCTTACAAATGTTGGACCAGATGGTCTTTGAGAGGTCCCTTACAACCTGGGATTCTAGGATTCTGTGATTCCATGCTTCTATGATGTTGTTGAACTCCCTATTTTCCAACTCTCCATCCTCACTCCATTGTAATTTGAACAACTGGTTGCCTTTTTTCTTTTCTCTTTCTTTTTTTGTTCTTCTTGAGGGGGTGAGACCGGGTGGAGGGGAATGAGGCAGTTTGCTGTCAACTTTCTGCTCCTTAAGCTTATCTCTTAACTGTCCAGTGTTCATCAGTTCTGGCACGCAAATGACTCAGGCAACATATATTAATTATTTAGGCTAAGAGGGAGTTATATCTGATAGAGATGAATAGATGTTCAGGTATTTAGGTCTTCATGTATTTGTGCAAAACACTGCACATAATCTATTGAGCTATACAAGTAGCAACAGGAAGCCTGATACTCTACACTGGCGAACTGTTGATTTGGTATCTTCCAGATTTAATTACACTGAAGAAAACCAAAACATTGTAGCTTTAAGGACTAACTGCTCCGTTAAACGCAACATCTGAAGCAGGAAAAAATGCTCGCACACAATGGAAAGACACATCATGTTGCTCCATGCACAAATCAGATAAATCATTCTCTAGCTTTAGTGACAGCAGAGACAAAAGGCTCTGTCTCCCACATAGTGGCAGCAACATCTGGGTGGCTGCCTTCAAATTTTTCCCCTACTTGAGGCCTCCCTGTGTTCAAATAGCAAGAGAAAGAACACAGTTCCACATAGCTCAGGTAGCACCAAAATTGGCCAAGGCCTGGAGCAGGCTGTGAGAGCATGATGGACGCAAGTTTTGACGTGTCAGTGCAAAAGGGGGAATTGAGTTTGCATGCATCGTGGGGAGATTTGCTGTCACAATAACAGATCTCATGGGGCTTTCAGTGGCTGATCAGAGAATTGTTTTGTAACTTGCCTGGTTTCCCTTCTTGCCCAGAGGTGTTTTATATAATGAATCCAATATTTCACAAAATGAAGGCCCCAGAATATCAAAACAAATTGCTACATACCACAGTCACACCAAGTACCAATCCAACGCAGAGCAAAGGCCAAACTCTCATCTTACCTAACTCCATTCAAACCCTGCCTTGTTCTGTGGCAGCTTTGTGTTCATCCTGCCTTGCAGACCACTCATAACCTCAGTAGAAATGGCCCTTTTCAGGGCCTTTTTCCCTCCCATAGAAGCACAAACCAATGATGAAGAAATTACTTTGATAATGGATCTTCTCTCCTGCTCACAGCGCTCTCGCAGCCTCCTCTCCCTTGACCCCAACCCCTATTTTAGTAGCTAGTGGAAACTACTGACAACTGAGCAATGTGTTAAAACCACCCTCACATGATGCCAGGCTCCAGACCTGAGAGAACCTCACGTTAGAACCCAATAGTCTTCAAGGAAAACTCATAACGTTAAGGACTATCAGAAGAAATCAAAACTGAGCTGACTAATTTCAGATGTGCCCCAGTCTCCGCCTCAGGAAGCCTGGTTGAGTTTGTCAAAAACAAGCCAGAAACCCCAGGCAAACCCAAACCCAGATGTGAGAGCTGGACGAGCCCATCTTTGTGCCCTTTCATTGCAAGTTTAGTCTCTAGTCTGGCTTCCTTTCTCTTAGAGATGGTGCATCTCTTTGGAAACGTTCTGTGAACCTTTGTACCTCTGGTTTGCCATTACCGCATCTGGTCAGGAAGAACGATGGCAGGGGAGAGGAGTTAACTATTTCTCTTTTATTGTGTCAGCTTCATTAAAAGAGAGGTCAGCCAGGAGGTCATTGCCTATAGACCAGAGCAGAGATATGGACCCATTTACTAAACATAGGCTGTATCTAGCAGCACATTCAATAGCCTGTAAGTATACAGTACAGTGCAATTTCTGGCTAAAGTGATTGTGACTAATATTTTCTGTACCCTCTTACTTTGAGCAGCTCATCTACATGACTAAAGGTGAAGTGTTCTGGGCTTAGGCCATAACAATTTATGCAGTATTAAAGTGATATTGAAATATATACACTTTTTTTTTATGTGAATGCACATGACAGAGCAAGGAGTCAATGGATATTTAATAACTGAGGTATACAGTTCTGTCCTTTTCAACTCAGGCATCTTCAAACACTTTAAGGACCCTAATTTCTTGCCTGTAATGCATTTTGGCTCAGGCCCCCCCAAATAAAGAAGCCAGTTCTCTTTTACCAGCTCCTTCTTTCCTCTGTAGGCGTAAATTACATTTTACTTTCTCTAGTGGGGAGCTGCAAACAACTCTGGTGCCTTTGGGGTAGGCGGGGAAAAGAAATATGGCTGATTCTAAATAAAAGTTACTTGTCAGATCAACCTTGATAGCAGAGATAATGAGGGTGATCACATGGGAATATAGATTCGGGGTTTAGTTTAATCATCGTTCCGTATCAGCTGCACTGATCCAGTTCTGCGTGACTAAGTCAGATAAATGTCAGGTAACTGAAATTCTCTCTAGCCTCCTTACTTTGTACTCCCCTCTCCAGTACCCACAGTATTTGCTTCAGTGATTTTAAAACAGGTCCTATAAAGGACATCTATAAGTGCTGATAAGTAAACAGAGGACAGACTTTTTGTGAAGAGGTATCTAAAGTGAAGCCATGAAAGGAATTTTTAAAGGCAAAAAGTAAGGTCATAAAAATCACATGTGCCTTTGAAAAGCTCTATCAAGGCTGTACTCAGGTGTCTAAATTGGCTTCCATTAACTTCACAGGGACTCTCTGAGTGCTGAAGGATGTGATTTCCAATTCTACCCTGGGCATGGGGGGAAAAGACCATCAATACTGAAAAAGTTGCTCTTTGATACATTACAAAAGTCCCTGTAACCAGTGATGTGGCGTTACAAAACCTCATATCAAAACCAAAAAGGAGCCTTCTGTAGGCAGCCTTGAGCTTTGGTTTGAAATCTTGATACAGATCCAGATTATGCTGGTTAGCTCATCCTGAAAGAAAGAACAAACAGTGCAGGATCCCAACATGTTACAATAAAGCAGCATTTGAGGTTTCCTTAATTTGTTTGGTATCTCAGGTAAATTCATAATTAATTGCATTTTCTCCACAGCTCTGGTTTCTTCTGCACTGTTCCTACCTCTCACAAGTTTGCTGCAAGCCTTACACAGGTGATGCCTCCTAGAGCCCTTAGCTCCCATATAATTGCATCAGAACCTCAGCCTTGGTTTCCTTTCATCTCATCCTTTATGTGGGCCAAGACAAGGTAAGAAACATGAACCCTTTGAGATGCAAAAAAAGAAAACTGCAGTATTATTTTAATTTAATTGCTACGATTTCGAGCCCATTTAATCGTATGTTAAGGTCTTGACTTGGGAGTTCGGAATGCTTGAGTTGGTAATTCTGCTTTAGCCTCCATACCAAGTACTGTGTGCTTAAACTGAATTTGATGTGAGTTTAGTTTTAATTTAGGGCAGTCTGCCCAGATTTCTCTTCCCTCTCCTGACAGACTTGGCAAGGCTTTAGCAGGGCCCTGAGAGCGTTTCAGCCTCACTAGCAAAGGGCCCTCACACAAAGCACTTGATTTCCCCCCAGAACAAATAAACAAGGAGTAAACATCCCTCCTCTCACACACATGGAGCAGGAGCCTTTCTTTGTGATTCTCTTCCCCTTCTGTGCCATTCCTGTAGCCTAAGAAGGGCTTGAGCTTTAGGGAAACTTTATGTAAAAGCAAAGCTGCATTTTTGCAATAGTAAGCACCCAGAAAAAGACGTAAAGAAAAAAGTAACCCCAAGATTTTTGTATATGTGGACTGTCTCCAGTTCAACTGTGTTTGGGGATCCGCGTATCAATGTGACTGTGCTCTCTCCAAAATGCAGTGAAACCCCTAGGCATTTTGTGATGGCTTGAGTTTCCCTTTTTTTGTGCCTTTTTTTTTTCTCCCCCTCACCCCTGAAGAATGCACTTTCTTGGGTTACACATTAAACTGTCAGGAGGCAAAATCAACACTTGGGATTCTACATGGAGCTTGAAAAGTTTCTCCACAAAGCATGGCTATACAGAGCTTCTGCCATAAATCTTCAAGTTGTTTTTCTTATCTAAGCAAGCTATGTATAAATATTAACATATTATTCATGGGCAAATAATTCCACACCTGACTGCTGCTGCCTTAAAGAGGATTCTTGATTCAGATGAGGATGACAATCCTTTTGTGGGGCCTCAATTGCATTTCGGGTTAAAAGAACTAAAGAATTAAAAGGAAAAAGGGTAATGGCACGTCTTAATGAAGTAAACCTCAAAAATGAAGAAATAAGCAGCTTTTAACTGTTGGTTTTAATGTAGAGAAGCCACCAGATGAAAACTACTGGCTAAACTCTGTAGTAATTGAAATTAGTAAGCTCTCACTTGACTTTGGTGAGGCAGGGCTGAGATCCAAAGCATTTGTTCTCTGGGGAGTGTGTGTGTGTGTATGTATGGTACAAGCAGCCTCAAGCTCTGCCCAGGTTCAACATAAATGTTATAGCAAGCAGAGGGTGTCTGAGGCACAGTTTCAGCCCGGATCAGTGCTAGGGGAGAAGTGCCGGGGTGGGTTCTGCTACCCAAGGTTGTAGCTCTGTGGTGGGACCTCCCTCTGCACAACATGTGAGTTTTTCATTAATATATACCTTGAGAATCTCCCTTATGCACAAGAAGAAGAAATATATTCCTTCAGAAGTGAATTCTTCCCGTAGAGGGTTTGACATGCCAGCACCTGTGGACAAGAGGCCATTGCAAGTGGAACATGTGAAAACAGGGGCCTATTCATAAAAATAATATATTTATATTTACTTGTTAAAAGCCTTTGCTCAGGATCTTTTTTAAAATTCAGCTGGATATGAAATGCCCACTTCAAAAGCCAAAATGAAGACTTTAACAGATGTGCCCTGGCAAAGAAAAGGGTGCAGGCATAGCAAGGAATTCAGAGGGGACAGACAGTCGTGTATGGACATAGGAAAAGAATCTCAAATAAAACACTTGTGGCTGGGAACTGGAGCTTTTTGTGTTACCTGTTATGAGCCTCTGTGTTTGGGGCTTTGGGGCCTGGCCTATTCCTTTCTTACTTCTGGCTTCAGCCTTTTTTTACTGGTAATTTTGTACCACAAGAAACTGTACAGTTTTACATGGACTTCAGTAACTCTAGCAACCAGAGGATGGAAATGTCTCACAAGGCGCAAGGTCCTCATAACTGGGAGTTTGGATCTTATTTGAACCACGTGGCATACCTTAAAAATATGAAACTTCAGGTTCAAGACTTGGAACAGGCAAGTGTGTGTGTGTGCAGTGTGTGAGCAACAGCCTGGCAGCAGCTACTTGTATGCAAAGTCTTGGCAGAGATGAGCATTTGCAGGTGCTGCCTCCCTGCAGCCCTGGGTGTTGAAAACACCCCACTCCATGCTGTCAGGATATCTGCATGGCCCCGTGGATGTCTCTAGTAGGCAGGTTTATCTCCAGGTTAATTGAAAGCTTGTTAATTTCAAACTGTTAGCATGTTTGTAAAGATTAGATCAGCCTTAGACAAGTGACTGTGGTTCAGCCAAGGGCTCAGCCTCAGGAGGCTTTTGTGTCCCTGCGCACACCTCTGCTGTCCTCTGAGAGCTGTGCAAGGGATGAGGCCGTGGTGCCCCCGGCAAGAGGCTTTATAGTCTCTCATGAAACAACAAAAAGCCTGAAACCGTAGAGCTCCATACTGTTGACTGCCATCCCCCATCACTTACTGGACATGAGTAAACTGTGATAAGAGCTAGCCTATAAGGTATATCAAGATTTCAAAGCCAAGCCTTTGTGAGCAGAAGAAACCAGGATTAGGATTGCCCTTTTCGAAGCTCTGCTAGATGTGTGGTTTTCAGGAGGCCCTAAAGGGACGTCCTGCTTTACTGAAGCAGAGCTCTCGGCAGCTTCCCGTGCAGCTGTGTGTGCCCTGCTGCAAACCTGACCCCAGGGGAGCAGCCAGACCTCCTGAGAGTGAGGGGCACACCATAAACATGCACAGTTTTAGATGAAGGTTCTTCATATCACAGGGGAGCACTGTGTCAGAGAGGGGGCAGCTCCACTTGCCTGCTCTAACCACAGCACTGCCCTTTCTCTTCCTGCATGATCACCAAATGTCGATTACCCACGTCATAAAAGGAATAATGAGGGAATCTCACGGGCACCACTGGACAATTTCAGTTCATCTTCAGAGTAGCTCTATGTCCCAGGTGGGACATGGAGTTCTAGTGAAGGCCGCTTGTAAATATAAGTCAGAAGCAAAGAGGCCTTGCAGTGTAGGAATGGCCTACATTCTGCAAGAGTCTCTGGGCTTTCCAGGGACATCAACTCCAGTTCAGGAGTGCCTACACAAATAACTGCCAAAAATTGGGAGAGCGTATTAGAAGGATCACTCCGGACATCCTGCTGCTTTGTACTTTTTCCTGAGGCAAGAGGTACTGCCATAGTCAGAGACAGAATTCTGGCTTAACTAGACCTTTGGTTGGGGGTGGTTCTGTGATTTTTACACTATGGAACCTCTTGGAACAGGCAGGTGACTTAGCGTGTGACTTGAGTATGATGAATTTTCAGCAAAGCAACTGTTTATTGTGTATACGTGTTTTCCCATATGTAGAGAAGAATAATTGCTGCGCCCTGAAAGAGCTGTGTATTTCACAGTGCTAAGTTAACTCTGAAGACATTAACTTAGAACGACCTTGTTTTTTTCGTGACTCACACCAGAAGTTATTTTCCTGTAGGTTTGTTCTGAGTGATTAAGATAGGTTTGCTTGCATATAAATGCTGTTCTACATATATATATTACCTTAACCAAAGAAAGCTCCCACACTTTCCCTTGTTTATGCATACTGTATGTGACATAGATTCAAAGTTAAATGTCGTAGCCCTTATTTACAAGTTAAGTTATGAATATAACCCAATTTAAAACTATGTCCTCACTTTCACTGCCGCCTATCTCACCCTCACCCTTTAGTGTGGCTGTTACTTATGCAATGTGGAGCAAATGGAGTTGAGGAGGTCACAGCCCTCTTAGCTGTAGCTCTAATAAATCCCTATTTGCTGTGAATTTCATAGGTTGTCCACCTGCTTCTCAGCTGTCTTGGTCAGTGTCATTGTCAATTGCCTTCCATATACAAGTATGACCACAGAGGAAGTTATACTTAATATTTCAGTCAGGGAGTGAAAGAGCAGTGGGGCAGTACATTAGAAGCTGATTCTTAACCACTCCCTGATTTTCAGACTAGCCACAATTGCATGTCAAGGCAGCCTGGGAGCTGTTTCAGCAGGCACCAGGCTCCCCTAAGACCTGTCTGTTGGCTGAGTGTAGCCAGAGAGCTCTGGCCAGGCCTCATCCAGCCCGCCTGTTCCAGCATGCCCTAGCACAAGGGGTGTCAGAGAGAGTGGTGGCAAGTGATAGAACTGGCTTCACTTCTGTCCCCAAATCCCTTCCTCCCTTCTTGCTACTTGAAGGGTACAAAGGGAACATAAGGTGAAGCACAGAAGCTGTTTGTCAGTTTGAACCTATCAAAATACTTCTAATAAAGGTGCATATGTGCTGGTGTACGCTTCAGCAAACACATTCTTATTTCTCCTGCTGATTTTATATTGTTCCTGAATCAGAGCCCAATTTTTCTCTTTGTGATAGTAAAGTTTTGTTCCTATTCATTGATCCCACTAATAAACAAGGTACGTAGAGATTAATTTTACTACTTGTTAAGGTCTTAGTGTATTAGTAAAAGGTTTAGGAATGCAAGATAGCTCTAAAAGGCATTGGTTTTTTCTTCAAGTATATGAACCAAATAGATGGTTTCCTCACATTACTGCAGACTATACACACATTTGTTTTTCATTAAGCGCAAACCACAATTAGTACTGAACCTGTACTGTACCTCAAACAATGCCTTTTAAAAGCAAAGCAAAAGTTATATCACAAATAAATGTATAACCTTATCCTGCCCAGTGGTGGCTTCCAAGACGTCAGACATTTTGTAACCCAACAAACGGATCCAGACCATGCAAAACTGAGAGAGTCCTGTCTTTTCCTGCCTGTTAATTTTTCCATGATGAGAGTGTCCAAAGCTCTCTGACATAAAGGATTACTGCGTAGGGGTTCAGAAAGTCAGATTTTCATAGAGCAGTTCATTCTGACAGGTAACCCTGGCAGGAACACAGGCTTTCCCATAAAATGTAATGTCCCTAATCTTGGAACTTTATTCTGCGTTCCAAACCCAAATGTTTATTTGTTTTCAGTAGTGTTCAACAGTGCTGCTGTGAGTTTAGATCAGTGATTTAGTTGCCTATGCCTCATTTACAAGATTGTAAGCAACTGAGACCCGGTTTGGTTTAGTGTTTAGCAAATTCTATTCACTCTTTTGCCACTAAATCACTGTACAAGTGTGAGCAAACCACTCAGCTCTTTCCCCTCCTTCCCCTTATTCAAATTTACCCAGTTGATTGCTTGTGATATGACTGTAACAGACTGAAGATTAGCCCACAAATATGTACAGAAAATTCTGGAAGGCTGGCTGAATCGAGGTCACAGCATGAATTCTGAGTGCAGAGGTGAGATCTCAGTATTATTGCAAACTTTCTGGACAAAAAAGGTAGGGAATGGTCCCCACGGTTTTCTAATCATGCGGAAACCTGCACTGAGATCACCCTGACGTAGTCCTGACTTGCCAGGTCTGAGAAGGGTCCTCCATGCTCAGTCGTCAGCTTCTCGGCTTTTAGTTCCAAATGTGCTAGGCCAAGATAAAGAAACCAGAAAGAGATGACTTTAAACTTCCCCACATTTAAAATGGTAATAAGTATTTCTGCATGAAGAAATGTACTTCACCATCTGTGTTTCACTTGGTTCACATATTCAGGTTATTCTCTAAAGTTGTGAAAACCAAGATTTTAAGTGAAAGTTCAGATTCTGAACTGATCACCACCTATGAGGAACTAAGCCTTTTCTGCAAACACAAATACGCAGCAACTCAATGGAAGCAGCAAGTCAGTAATTTAATCATCCAGCTTTTAGCGTAATGAGTATCAAAAACGTCCTGCATTGTTTCAGAGGTATTAAGGAGCTACTTCCTCAGATGATGCTGGGATCATCTACAGGGGTTCCACATCTCTCTGCTTCAGGCATGTCAACCAAGGCAGCCAAGAACTGGGTCAGGGCAACGGTCCAAAAGTTTAGTGGTGAGCCTCCAAAATTCAAGACACTCGGAGAATGCATGTTGGGAATAATCCGAGAATGCTGGAGAAAAAGGGGAAAAAGGAGTATTTAATTCATACCAATACTGGTATTTCGGAATTTGGTTCCGGCAATTCGGACTAAAGCACAGTGTCTTAAAGCCATGTGAAAGCCAAGCCAGTCTCCTCTGAGCCTCAGACACCGTCTGAACCCGTAGGTTCCTAACTTGCCACAAGGCAATCGGTAGGGCTGGCTGCTTGGAATCCGCAGGCACGGGAAGGTTTTGGATGCCGGCTTTCGAGGAGTCTCCCCACTGGGTTGCACTGGAACCTGGAATATGACAGTGTGGGTTGGCAAGAACCTGTGTGTCTGGGAGCTGCCGAGCAGCCCCGAGGCTTCCCAAACTCGGGCTCACCATCATCCTTTGTGACAGGATGGAGACACCCGGGGAAGTGTGTTTTGGCTCAAAACCTCACAATTTGGGAGCTGAGTCCCCCAAAACCTTTACCCTTTGCTCCTGGGCAGCTGCTGCAAGGGGCTGTGGAGCAGATGGAGATGGAAACATGAACCGGCCTCGCTGGAGGCACGTGGTGACCGTGCAGGTGCCCCAGGCGCCTCGCTGCTTGCCTCAGCACCATTTTGGGGTGGTTTATCAGAGAACTGGAGCCCTGAGGAGCTTATGGATTGAATTTACCTGTTTTTCTTTTAGGGCCTGGGCTTTCTTTCAGTGTGGAGGGAGCGATGGTGAAGTCTGACAGCCCGAGTGTGCGCAGCAGGAAAGCGAGACACTGGAAATGTACCTGGATGCCTCCCTGCGTCAGCCAAACCCGGAGCATCCCCACAGCACACCTAGATCTGAACCAATGGAGAGAAATGGGGGTAACCATCTCCAGGGAGTCATTTGTGCCTGATACGGGGCAAACATTACTTGGGTGCCCAGTGCTCGGGGTGGAAAGTTGAGGAAACAGAATAGTGAATTCAAGGGGTTGAAACAAACCCCACTTATTGAGCATGACTGATCAGGTTGTGTTCAGCTGCCTCTGTGTGGAAAAACACCTTTCCACAGAGAAACAGCTGCGGTGGGGCTGCATCCATCCCACCCTGAGGACCCTTCGCTAAAGGGGGCTTTGTCAGCTGTGTTTATATTTGCTGATTTCCCCCCCCCCCCCCCCGACTGGATTTGTCCCAGGATCCCGATGTTGCCTATGGGATGTTACGGCCCCGAGGAGGGGAAACCCGCACCAGGGGCCTGGGCTGTGGGGAGCCCGAAGGGCCGCGGGTCTCCCTGAGGGGACCTTCCCGCCCTGCGCTCTGAGGGGGCTCGCGGCGGGAAGGCCGCGAGCGCCGCGTGCGGAGCGGGGCTGAGGGAAGGAGGGAGCGAGGGAGCGAGAGCCCCGTCCCGCCCGGGGAGCGGGGGCCTCTGCTCGGCGGCGGGGAAGGGAGGGGGGGAGCGGAGTTCCCGGCGGGCCGGCCGCCTCCCCGCCCTCCCTCGGCGGCGTGAGTGAGCGTGTTTGGGAGGGAAGGAGGGGGTGGAAGCCGGGCCGGGGCGGCCAGCAGGCAATTTGCATGAGAGACAGACTGGGAATGAGCTGGAGTGGGTGCCTCTGCGCGCACACAGAGCGGGGCAGCAGGGGGAGGAGGGAGCTGCCGCCGCCGGGGAGAGGCGGCGAACTCCGGGCAAAGTTTGGTGCCGCGGGCCCGAGGTGCTGAGGCACCGGCGGGGCGGGCGAGCAGAGCAGCGCGGCGCAGGGCCGGGCCAGGCCACCGCCGCCCGGGGCCGGGCTTTGTGCTGCCCGCGGCGCGGCGGGGCCTGCGCGGAGCAGAGCGGAGCGGAGCAGCGCGGGGGGCGGCGGGGCCAGCGCGGAGCCAGCGGCGGGGCGCTGCCGGGAGAGCCAGCATGTCCTCCATCCTGCCTTTCACTCCTCCCATCGTCAAGCGGCTCCTGGGCTGGAAGAAAGGGGAGCAGAACGGGCAGGAGGAGAAATGGTGCGAGAAGGCGGTGAAGAGCCTGGTGAAGAAGCTGAAGAAGACCGGGCAGCTGGACGAGCTGGAGAAGGCGATCACCACCCAGAACATCAACACCAAGTGCATCACCATCCCCAGGTAACGGGGGTCCGCGGTGGTGGTGGGGAGCGCCCAAAGCAAGGGGCACCGCGGCCTCGGTACCCCCGAGGCGGCCCTGGGGTGCTCGGAGGCCCTACGGTCGCAGCCCTCTCCGGAGGGGCTCGGCATGCTCTGCACAGCCTGGCGGAGGGCTTGTTTTGCTTTCCAGCCCCGCTGCACTTCGGTGCGATGTTAGTCCTCTCCTGCACGCTCTATCCTGGCTCTATATATAGTTTAAGAAAAATATAACTGGCTAGAGAATTGGATTACTGTCTAGTAACAAGAGAGGAAGAAAGTAAGAGGGGAATGCAGGGGAGAAAATATGTCTCCAGCCGAGATAAAAAAAAAGTTGGAAGCGCTCTGGATTACAGTTACTGTTGTGGGTACTGTTATTGTCAAAAGTTTCAGCGTGTTCTCCAGTACTGTTACGTTCACATTGTCTTTTGATTAATGTATCAGGAAAATGGTTTTATTTGGGTTGCTTGGTTTCTTCCGTATTAGCTAGACACATATTACCCTGAAGAGGTGATTTAGAGCCCTGCTGTGCATATGTTTTCAAGCTACTTTTTAAATTGGGAATGCATATGGAATGGCTGAAGGGGATTGTTTGGAGTGCAGAAAAAGCATCTGAGCAGGGATAAAACTTGGGGGTTTCATATTCTTTGAATTAACATAGGCTTTATTTTTAGGCTCCATTCTGAGATCGATCCATAAGACTGTCATAAATCACATAGGACATGTATATAAGTATCCTATCTAAGAAAATATTTCCAAGTCGCTTTCAAATAGCTGGCCACAAGTGGTGTTTTATTGCTGCAGATCTGTGCTTTCTGTGAGCTCAGCCAGATGACTGCTGGTTCTGTTACTGATTGTTGTTTGAGGGTACGGGTTTTTTTTTGCTAAACAAAGGCCAAAGTTCATCCCAAATATTTGAATGCTGCATAATTGTATGCTTCTGCGTGAGAAGATATCTGTGTGTGTGTTCATGCTTCTCTCTCGCACAAACAAATGTATGCTTTCTTGGTTGTCACAATGATTTAATATGCAGTAGCTAATACAAAGCAGCATCTGTTGCATGAAAAAGTGAAGCAAGTAGCTTAGAAATGTAGATGTTTGGAACCCCTAACATCATCTTCTAGCCATAGTAGTGGTTTTTTTTTAGTTTTAAAGGAAAAATAAAGTCTCCTCATCTTTTTTGGTGGGGAATGACTGATTGTGGCTAAGATTTTGTCCAGTAATGTGAGTAGACGCCTCAGCCTTTGTTAGTTACTCTGGCGTTGCCTAGTTGAAGCAGAAATCAAAACCTGTAGAGCTGCCACCTGATAAACACGCCTTAAAACCTCTGTGTTTCAGTTCTTGGTTAGCAGCGTGCTTTCCACATTGATAATACCCTGCTTAAACCCCTTCCCTGGAACACCATTTCAAAAGAAGAAAATGGCTTGAGCAGCCCTGTTGCTATGACCTCGGTATTGTGTCTAGATGAGGCTGACCTGTTGGGGAACAGAGCGTGAAGCCTCTTGGTACTTCTTTTGCTAGTAACAAGGTGGATTAGATAAGAGAGGAAGGTTTTGGCATTTATGGTGCAGAAGAAGCAAAGAGATGGGTGGAGTGAGATGCTTTCGTTTAGAAAAATCATTTTAAAGCTTGAAAATAAGTAACACAGATACCACATGTTGTAAATACTATCACCTTCAAAGATTGTTCTGCTTGTTCCTCCTGCACAGAAGTGAATGTTTCCCCTAGACCTTCCTCTGTTAAAGGAGATCTGTACAGAAATTAAACCGTCTCATGTTCATTTATGACACAGAGCCTGGATCCTTCAGATCTTAAACCTTGTTATGGGAGAAGTGTCAGCATATTCTGCTGGTAGCTCCTTCTGCCTTGGCACTAGTTTTTAAACATGATACTTTATATGTACTTGTATTGTTTGGGATGTCTATTACAGAGGGAATGCGGTTAAACTGTACTGGACCCTCTTCAGCAACGTACTGAGAGGTTAATATATCAGAGGATGGGGAATGGTGGGGAAATGTGAAGCAGCTTGTCTAGAAGTCAGTGGCAGGGTTGGAGCTATAACCAGGCCTTGTGACTTCAAGCTGTGTGTTTTCTGGTCTGTGCTCTTTGTCCGAATGTGTCTGTGAATCTGATTACCATGTCATTGGAAATTAGTGCTTGCAAGACAATTTTAATATGGTTTTAGTTTGGGTGTTGTGTTGGATTTTCTTTTAATAATCCTATGTGTGTCATTTTGCTATTTACTCAGGTATGTTGGGGGGGAAGGGGGAAAACCATCATTAAGGATTAGCTCATGTTGTGCATTCTCTGTAACGCATCAGTAGACTGAACTGCGATGGAGCTATGCCAGTGATGACTGGCCCAGCAGGAGTAGGGTAAGTCCAAAATTAGCTATTGTATCCATGAGACGAAGCAAGTTTCAGATGTAAAAGTGCTTGAGCTTTGCAGAAACATGGCTCATGGGAATAAGGGCTACACAGCAAATTCTTGTAGTGATCAGGTGGGATTCTTTTAAGAAAGAACAAGCAAAAAAATAATTGTTGTAGGGCTAAAGAATTAGAATATGAAATTTATTCCTGCTGTCACTTTCATCTGCTTGGAACTGGAAATATGCATACTACATTCTATCTCTTGACAGATTATTAAACAATGAATAGTTTCTTGTGTACTTGTTCAGCATGTATAATCTTTCCAAGTGCTCCATTTGTTAGATGGCGTGACAGACATCTCAGGCCCTGGGTTTTCTGTTGGAAGGATGTGTGACAGGCAGCAAAAGGCTGGAGAGACCTTCAAGGATTCCAGTGTAACACTCTGCTGGCAGGATTTTTCCTTCCTGTTTTTTTCCACCTGAGAAACCATCCAGTCTCAGACCTTCAGATTGTTACTTGTGCTGCAGTTACTGGGGCTGGCCAGAATGGTTCCTTTAGAGGACCTTCCTCCTCCCTCCCTCCTCTGGCACACTGCTGGCTGAGCCCATCCTTCCCCAGAAGGGAGCTCCCTTTAAACCTCTGTGTACCAAGCTGGTGGACTTTGGCATCAGGAGTTGACCTGGTGAGCTGTAGCAGGCTGGGGCTGTGTGGCAGAAAGACATTTCCATACTGTATTGGGAGGTAAAGTTGAAAACACACATTCTTTTGCCCATTAAAATATATGCTTTGTGGCAGTTGCCGTGATCTTGAAAGCCCAGCTTTCAGGATGGGCGTTTTGGTAACTTTTCAGGCAGGCTTGAGGGCAGTGTGCTGTTAGCACAGACCCCTAGCACAGCCAGGTTTTTGGGTCTGCGGCCTCATTGCTTTGCTCTGTGAGCAAGCTTAGGTCTGCTTCAGCTGCTGTCAGATTTTTTCGATGGCTCTATTCACGTCTGAGACCAAAGAGCATGGTAAATATGGAATGGTGGAAAACTCTAGCTGACATTACTAAAGAATTACATATCTGCAGAACCCTGTGGACTTGATCCCTGTGAGAAGAGCAATGAGTTTCTAATACAGTCTCTGATGTGAAGAGAGGCCATACTGTTCACCGGACAAAGCTGTCAGCCTTTTGCCCTAGAAATAAAATTTCTCTGAATTGTGATGAATCTTTAACTCTTAGCCTATATAAGGGTCTGAACTGCAGAACATGTGATGAGCACTTAGCAATTTCTAAAAGCTGTGCAGTATATATAGTCTTGCTGATATGTGATGAGATAGTAAATGCTTTGTTTCAAGAGCTTTAGTGGTACTATGCATATCAAGACATAAATCTCAGGACATTTTTTAATACATTTTCATATGCATATTTTTTCTTGTGAACTTATTACTGTATTTATTTCTTTTGGTATCATGAGTGGTTTTAGGGGAGCCAGGAGTCCTGTGTGTAAGGAACACCTCCTTTTAAGTGGTGTTCTTTTTAATTTAGAAAACTGTTTTGAAAAGAGGTGGGTGTTATTTCTTATGGAACTCATCTGATAAGGATAGAATGTACCAACTGAAATGGTAACATGGCACATTTCATTATTAAAAGCAGCTGAACAAGGTGTTCCTTAAATGATTTACATTCTGGTGGGGAA
This sequence comes from Myiopsitta monachus, assembly GCA_017639245.1. NCBI lineage: Eukaryota > Metazoa > Chordata > Aves > Psittaciformes > Psittacidae > Myiopsitta > Myiopsitta monachus. Next base: position 1,921,975 of record CM029921.1, on the reverse strand, counting down.
AGCCAGGGAGAATACAAAAGTGATTTTAGGAGCATCTTGGGTGTGAGAATCCCATCTGTTGTGCTGGCAGTTGATCACATAATATTTACAAGAGTTGACCGTGCTGTTAGGATGGCCTGAAGACCAGGGAAACATGGACACTGTCAATATGAGAAGTGACAGAGGCTGTTGGCAAGACCGTGAGGTATGTTCTTCTTCCGAGGCTGGTGCCTGCCTGGTATCAGCAAGAAGCAGAGGTCTAGTAGTAGGTTTGTGTGTCCACGTGCATATGTGTGTATTTGATTTTAAACCAGTTTTAACCTTACTTGTTTTCAATTTTGGCTTGTCCCTGTACGTGAGGAGCTTTAATATTGCATAGACTTGTTTAAGACTGTCTGCACTTTAGCTTGGCATAACAGTGCTGCACTAGAAATAATTGTAGTCCAGTCCTTGTGTGCAAATGCTGCCATTGTACTTGCTGGCCCCCTGTTACTGGTAATTTTAGTGCTACAAAAGTTGTCCACCAACCTGCGTACTGACCTAGCTTTATGGGCAGGTGTTTACAGCCCCGTCCTAACCTTTGTGCTGCCACAGCCGTGCTGCCACATCCATGCTGCCAGCAGTGCCCACGTGAGCTCGCTCAGCTGTGGCAGCCATAGCTGCAGGGTACACACTGCTTTACAAAGCTGCTGGGAACTAGCTTTGTGGAATTAGTGTGACACTGCAGATCAAGTCTAAAGGTGAAAATACAGGGAGTGTACATAGGCCTTTAGTCTGGTGTGCTTTCTGCCTGCAGTCCTACTTGTCCATCGGTGCCTTTCTCATCTTCCTCCTTGTTGTCTTCCCAAAGGTCAAACCTCCTTCTTGGGACACATTGGTTTCTCCTCCCCACAGCCCCTCCAACTTCTCCCGGAGTTGCTGCCTCTTATATTAGCCTGGATAATAGCACGTGTAGTTGACTTTTAGTTAAACTAGCTACTGTTTAGCTGAAGCGATAATGTTGATACAGTCATGTAAGGAGGAACTACACCTTTGGTTTTGTTAGCGGAGGCGAAGGAGCAGGGGAGAGGAGAAGGGGATGAGGGAAGAAAGTGCTGCCCAGCGTTGCAGCCCCTTCCCTCAATGTAGTTGCTGCAGGAATATCACATGGGACCCAGCCCTTAGCAAGATGTCTTCTGAAATTTGTAATGTCTCTGTCAGTAGCCAGTATAATTCAGAACCTGTTGCAAATGTGTATTTATCTTTTTGTTCCTGAGCTGTGCAGGCCAGTTAACATTTTGCATTAAAACTGGTGGTAAATCTCCTCTTGCCTTGAAAGACAACTGCAGTGTTTATATAGAACACTATGGGCTAAGGGGAAGAATGTATTTTACCATTTGTTGAGATGATTTCAGACATTCATATCTCTGCCTTTTTCTTCTCCCCTTCCTCAAGAGACTAAAATATTTTAAATAGCTTCCGAAAGGAGTCGTGAGATTCTCATTATATTGTGTAGTAAGTGTTGAATCTTTGTGAAATAAAATGTTTAAAATGGTTGCTTAACTTTTATAGTATTAGGAAAAGACCCTGAACATTGCAGTCATTTAAATATAATGAGAAATAAATGCAAAAAATGGATGAAATCAAGAAATACACACTGTATGGGATTATCACATCAGGGATCCAATTAAAATGAGCCCTTCTAATAAATATTGGTTTAATAATGTAAACTTGTGATTGCTGTATTATTGCAACAAAAATAAAATTAACAAGATTTAATGGACTGAGCAGCCATTAATTTTCACTTGTTAATTTATTAGGAGCTTCTAATGCTGTTAGAGGCACAGTAATGTCATTATCCTGCATGAACTGCTTTATGAAATAAATAGGGCCAAACGGTGCTTGAATTAAATTGAAATCAGATTTTATTTCCAAATTATCTTTTTTCTGTTCTTTTATTATTTCTTTTTCCTAGCTTTCCCCTATTGAGTGCAATTAAATGTTCAGGGATGGGATACAGCACTCTCTTCCAGTAAGGCTTATGAATAGTCCTCATTAACTTCTGGCCTTGTCTGCCTTGATGTGCTGTCTAAAAAGCTTTTTCCAATCCAAAGCTGATTGTGTTGATTGGCAGTGAAGAGAGCAGACAGGAGCAAGGGAATAAAGACAGGGCAGAGGTTCTTGCCCAGGCACTCTTGTTGTAGTAGGCTGACTCCAAGCTCAGCAAATGTTTGCTAATTACATTTTGCTACATGTGACTTGAGTCCAAACATAAAGGCAAGGAAGTTGTTAATGATTGCGCTTTTGTACCTGTCACTGGTAGCACAACTGTCTGTGTCACTGAAGGGACAATAATGTGTCAATTGCTGCAGCTAATGCTGCTCTTAAAAATGATGTGAGGCCTTTAGACCTGATCCTGGTTTGCTCACCCATCTCTTTACCACCACTGACAGAATGGTGGGACTTGTGGGACTTGCCCTTAGGCAAGCAGGGAAGTTTGATTGCTACTGGTACTGTGGCTCCATAGGAACAGGATAAAAAGCCAGAGCTCTCTCTTTCTGTATTAAAGGCTTGATCCTTCAGAAGCATAGGTTAGAAATATGAGCAGGAATAAATTAGTTGTGCATAGTAATAGGAACCCTACTTAAAGCAGGAAGGGTAACCTTAATCTTCAGAAGAGCCCAGCCAGGTAAGAAATAATGCTGCTCTGCTTTTTAGAGGATCCCCCAGGAACTGTGTGAGCCTCAGAATAGGAAATCTTCACTGTCAGCTAAGAAGCTTTTCCCTGTGAGGGTGCTGAGGTGCTGGCACAGGGTGCCCAGAGAAGCTGTGGCTGCCCCATCCCTGGCAGTGTTCAAGGCCCAGTGGGACAGGGCTTGGAGCAACCTGCTCTACTGGAAGGCGTCCCTGCCCATGGCAGGGGTTTGGAACTGGATAAGCTTTAAGGTCCCTTCCAACACAAACCATTCCAGGGTTTTATGAAGCCTGTTAAACCTAAGCTGCTGTGGCTGTGCTGTTTCAGGTATCCAGATTCGCTTGTGTAGCAGCAAGGTAGGTTTCTCTGTCCTATGTGGCTGTGTGTGGTGCAGGCAGGCTTCAGGCTATTCAAAATGAGTAGGTCAGGAAATCTGTGGGATTGTGTGCCCCAGCAACTGCTCCAAGTATTGAACCATCAGTCTTTTCTCTACAGTGGAGAATCTCAGCATGATTGATGGTACAAGCCTTGCTTGCATCAAGAGTATGCTTCTGAAGCCGCAGGTCTTGGTGGATAGAAGCAGCACTGGGGAAAGAAGGCTGGGAAGCATGGGGAGAAAAATGATAATTGTTCCTTGTGAATTTGAGTCTTCAGCCTGCTTGTGTTCAGTATTTTGCTACTGCACAAGCAGTCAGTTTTATTGCATTTTTAAAGTATTAGGATCTGATGTTGATGTGGAAGACATGATGAAATTGCAGATCTCACTGGTGAGCCTCATGAAAGAGAAATTCACTTGCTCTTCACAGATGTAGAACAGTTGAAGTACATAAAAGTACTGGGCTTAGTAGAAGACATCTTTGGAACATGAGAACGCCTCTGGTTTTGTGTTCAATCTGCAGCTATTGTTGCTTTACCTACTTAACAGCTAGAGAACGCTTTTTTCCCCCCAGTTTCCCTTTCTCTCTATAACTAGATTTTAAGTGTTGCTGTGTGGGAAGACAAAGACCCAACTACAAGCATCTTTAATTTTGCTCCACTCAGAAAGACCAGATGTGGTTTTTTTCAGAGGGATACAAAGTCTGTGGTTTCTATACATGTGGAACTGTACAGAAAGAACCTTTTCTTCTTATTATTTGTTGAACAAATTGTTGTTCCTCTTGAGTCAGATGCATAGCCAATTTATAGCACATATGTAACAGCATCTCAAAAATCATATCAGTGTTTAGAAAGCCCTTTTTGCCTGTAAGAAAGGCTAATAAGCACCTGGAGTCTGAATCTTTTCCCACTTCTTTTGCATTTGTGTAATTACATGGATTTCAGTACATTTATTTCTAATTTATATGCAAGAGAAAGGAGAGTCAGATCAGCACAAGAAAGCAGTGAACTGAGAATGGAGGGGAGAGGTGTTTGTAGGTTGAATATTATCCATTTTTCTCTTTTAAATTCAGGGCATTCAGAGCTTCTGTGGGTTGTTCTTTGTAGGACTTGAAGTCTGCCCAGCAGAGCCTAAGAGACCTGAGGCCTTCAGAGCCACAAAGACTGGACTTGTCAGCCCTGGGCTTGAAGTCTCTCCAGAAGCCAGGCAGGCTTTAGCTGGAAGTTTGTTGAAAATGGTACTTCTCTGCACAGCATTTCATTTTCAGAGGAGTTCTCGCTCCTGTTCCATGGCGGGTTTTCTGGTGGGCACTAGTGTGGCTTGGCAGAGATTCTCCACGTGTTGTAGCCGAGATACCTCTGGCAGTGGGTTTGGCGTTGGCAGTGGCTCCTGGTCCTGTGCAGAAGGTGGCATTTGGCTGTTCTCGCTGTGGTTTTTATCTTTTTCTTTCTTTCTAACCAGCTTGCATACAAGTGGTGAGACCCTTATAATGTGCTTCACCCTTTCCACCTCCTCTGCTACACAGCCATAGAGCACAGGAAGGAATAGGGTTTCCTCTTGCACGGCTTAGATAAAGTGCACCCACAATTATGGGCCGTGAACTCAGAGGAGCTCAGGGTCTGCTAATAGCTTGATCCTTTCTTTCTTCCCCCATGGTCAGCAGCCTCTTGGAGGAAAGTTCTAGAATTATTGATACTGGTCTGGAACCTTCAAGCAAAGTTGCAGTGAGACCCGCATCAGTTACCTTGTGAGATGAGCTTGGAATGGTGAAACTTGCATATAGTTTGGCTAATCTTTCTCCATATCTGCTTGGGCCTAAATTTGCCTGATTTACTGACCATAAGCTTCACGACAAGTCAAAGCTGGCTTATCAGCCTGTTTCGTGTTACTGTTTTCTGTTCAAAATTTGGTGGCTCTCTGTTTTTTATGGCCAGGAGCTTTTGCAGAAGGTGACTGTTAGAAGGGCAGAAAGTGGCATCCTGCTGATTTGAAATCACTGCATTAGAAACCAGCTTTACAAAAGAAATAACTGTGATTTTTTTAAAGAAGTAGGTAATCACTGTCTGATTGTCAAAGCTAATACAGCTTTATAGCTGATTTCTGTCACCAGGAAAAGTCTGCCAGCAGTCTGCACACTGCTTTGAGCTTTGCTCTGAATTAGATACCAGAAATAACTCATGTGTAGGTAGACAGCTGATCATTGAAGCTTTTTCCCATATCTGGTTTAGCTTGTTTGGTAGAACTATAGGCTGAAAGTTCATGTATAGAGTTGCAAGTGCATATTTATTTTTCCCAATCATAAGTGAATTAAGATAGGTTTTCAGTTGTGGATTACTGCATCATGAATGTACATTGTGGTTAGGGGAGACTGAGAACAGCAGGGTTTGTTCCGTACCGCTGTGGAACACTGAGCAAAAGGTTCAACCTGCTTGTACCTTACACTTAACTACCTAGCCCATACAGTACTTGCCTCACAAGGATGTCAGAGAATTTCATAGCAGTTGTGAACAGCTCTTAAAATCTCAAGAGGTGGACTCTGTTGCAAAACCCAATGCTTTACTGCTTAAAAAAGCTCTCTGTTGCTGCTCAGCATCTCGCTTGTCCCAAGAAAACACTTTTCATTTTTGTTGGAAACTTTCTTTGAAAATATCCAAGTGCTACGTCAGTGAGAACATTGGAATTCCATAGATGTTTAGTGGTAAACCTTAACTGGGTTTGCATAATATTTATCTATTCATCTCTGTGCTGGTGCCTCCTATACACATGGAATATTTTGACTGGTCGATACACATCATACCACAGTGGTCTGCCGCTGAGCTTAAGTTTGAAGTCTGTCAGCACAAGTCCAGGGGAAACACTATACATGTAGCCTCATGTTTTCATTTAAGGATTATTATATAACCATCTGTGAATTTAATGCCATCCAAATACAAAGTGTTAAATGAAAGAAATGTGTGTCTGTCAAGCGGTTGTGTTGTTGTTCGTGGACTTACACAACCATAACCCACAGCAACACCAGTTGGAAAAATCAGATATTTCTATATCTATAGCTGTGTCTTAGTGAACTTTTTGGCAGCCACCAACAGTGCTGGGCAGTGTTGTGGTTTGCTTTAAAACTCCTTTGCAACTGAAGACTTCTGGTGAATTGTTCCAAATGAGATGACTGAAAACTAATAGCTGGCCATCTGGCTGGAAACAACCGCACTAATTAAGTTTTCTCTTTTGAATCATTTACAACTTAGAAATAAATGCTCTTTTCCAAGGTACTGACACAAGCTGAATTTGAATTCTTGCTGTAGGAAACAGCATATTTAATGTATCTCCTCACTAAAATTAAAGATTGAGATATAATGCTTGAGATCATGATTACTTAGATTTCCTAAGAGCAGAACAATATTCAGACCAGTCCTTGTGTATTTTAAGTGGTTATTTTATTTGAAGGGCAATGTTTAAGCTCCAGTGCTGTCAGCTGCTCTCATTTAAAAATAATGAAGTATCTTTATATACAATATTCATTGAGTTCTTTTAAAGACATTTTCATTCCATAACCTGTTGAAGGTCCCATACACTATTGAAGGGGTAGCAATTCTGACCTCTCATTTTAACCGCAGACCTTAAAGTCCATGAGAGCCAAAGGATTTATACCTCCTTTTTCTGATGACAAGAGTGAAGTCCTGAGAGCTTGGGTGAGTTACGTGAGGTTAGTGGGGGGCAGAAGCTAAGTGGCATTTAGGGTGCAAACATCTGAAGACCTGCTACAGTGTTCCATATACAAGATAAAAACAACATTACTCTTGAGGGTGCATCTTCCCATGCTCTGGATGGAAAACAAGAGTCAGCTCTTTCTGCATTATACCAATAAATCATAACATATTCATAATACAGCATTGGTAATTATATTAATAGAACTAATTTTCAGTGAAATACAGGAAGAGGCCTCTAGGATTTTAGAATCACGGAATGGTTTGTGTTGAAAGGGACCTTCAAAGACCATCTAGTCCAGCTCCTTGGCAGAGCAAGGGACATTCTTTTATTAGATCAGGTTACTCAAAGCCCTGTCCAACCTGACTTTGAACACTTCCATTGATGGGGCATCCACAACTTCTCCAGGCAACCTCCTCACAAAGAAAGTATGAAAGTGCTGAGGATGCACCTCTGTGGGTACTCAAGAGATGGTATTTCATTATGCTTATGTATTTTCCAGACTTATCCTGAGTACAGCTCCTTATTGCCTTGATTTTTCAGTGTTAAGTTTTAAGTAGTGTTCTGGGTTAAAAGAATAGTTTCATGTAAACATCCCCTCAGTTTCCTCCCTTTAATTCCCCGTTTTCTACTAATGGTGTCTGTGCTGTAGGGCATTGGTGTGCCAGACAAATGAACCCATATAAGCAAGTGAAGGTCTGGGAAATGATGACTTGAAATTGAGTTTTGTAAGTCACTGCCTTGCATGCCAGCCTCTACTGGTTAGAAAGCCCTGTTGAGGTAGCTGGTTCTAAAGAGGAATAAAAATAGACAGTTCAAGTGTTCTGATTTTAGAAGAATAAAGAAGCATTTATTAGATTACGATTGGTTGATGACTTTGAAGCAGGAGACAGTTTTATATTACAGAGCTTCTCACTGTACTTATTCTCACAGTTCCCGTTCTTTCCCCTCACACCACCTTTTTTCCCCCTCTCTTTTCTTGCTATTTTTAGGCTGGCATTTCAGTTTCTGCTGTACCAGCAGGGCAGCTATTCCAGAAGAAAAAGGCAGAGGAAAGGTGGGAGGTAGAGCTAATAGTATAGCTAATAGCTAACAGACTAATAGTCTGTTATTCATTTGACTTTGGGGTGCTTCCATTCAAAGTTTATGAGTTTCCAATATAGCTGATAGTCAATAAAAGAGCTGCTTACACTTGAAGCCATTCAGTACGTGCATTTTGACAGTCCTTGTGCACTTCAGTAGAAGAGAGGAAAAGTGGGGCATTTAGGACTGGAGAGAGGGCATTAGAAGTTTTAACACAATTCTTTGTACGTTTGATATTATTTTATATGTGTATATATGCATATTCTTTTAAATATGTATATATAAATAAAACCCTTTGTCCAGTAGAATTAGCTTCCAGTAGAAACTGGTGTTTTAATTAACCATTCTATGGAGGAAAAAAAGTACTGTAACTTCATTAGAAAAAAGATAATGGTCTATTAACATTAGAACAAAATAGTAATAGGCCTTGTTTAGTATGTGCATGTGCCTACATAAGTGAGCTAATGGTTTTCCATCAGCTCTAATGCTGATCAGAGATTTGAGTTGCTTCAAGGGCTTAAAAGCAAGCAGCAGGAATTCCATAAGGATGGAGTAGCGGGGGATGTATGGGAGTATTGTATAGTATATATGTGTATATATATATATATAATATATTGTATAGTAGATGTATAGTATGTATGGGAGATTCCTCTCCTGGGCCTGGTGAAGAGGGGATTATTCTGTGTGGCCCTGCTGAAACTGTTTCGGGAGCTGCAGCCGAACACAGCTGTGAATCTGTGACTTGCGTTCTCCTGTGTGTGGTTTTCTTTGGTGGTTTAGGAGTTGGGGTGGGTATTTTTGTTTCAATGTTATGTCTCTTCCCCGTGCTGTGTCTTAAACAACAGGGAAAGGTGCTTGTTTGGAGGGCAAGGAAATGAACAAATTGTTCCTTGTTATGAAAGCAGAAAGACATTGCTTAGTGTGACAATGTGTGAAACAATCCCGGCACAGGAGTTCTTGGGTTTGAAGCCAGAGTGGGCTTTGATTTTTGTTGCTAGTTCAGTAAGTCGTGTATTTTTTCATCTGTGTGACTTGAGGGCTGTCAGTTCTGCAGTCCAGAGCAGCTCTGGATTCACATCGCTAGGAGAGAATAACTGAGAAAGCGTAAAAGACTTTGCCGCACTTTTGTGTTAGAATGACATCTTGATTTTAGAAATCACATCGTATTTCATCCTTAATTCTGGTTTGCAGTCACTGTGCTGCTTGGAGCTATGAGGAGTATTTTTCTAGGTTCATTTGAGAGTTGAATGTTGTCAAAAGCTGGCTGCAAGTTGGGCCAGTGTAACTCTAATGTAACGTATTGCTATAAATTAAATCACTGAAGACTTATTTTTAGAAGAGAAGGATTATTTCAAAACACAGGAACTTTTCTACCAGTGATTCAGTAACTTATTCTTGTCAGTTAAGAATTGCACCTCGAGTTGGATCCAACGCAAGCTTGCAGCACTGTTCTTAATTTTTATGGTTTTGTAGAAACTCAAAGGTATTCACCTTCTTTAGAAGAAGCTTGTCCTTAGAATGAACGGTGAAACGTGCCTCTTGGGTCACAAAAACTGATTGGCGCAGCTTGTTTTGTAGCTGTCATGGGGCCTGAGGTCTGCTGCTTAATCTGAAGTTGGCAGTCCTTTGGGAATGCAGGGTACAGGCTTGCTCATAGGATAACCTTTCTCCAGTTTTGTTTTCTGGTGTTATCTCCTGGCACAAAAGACTGGAGGAGGAATAAGCAAGGGAAGCGTTTAAATTTTGCATACGTTTCTATCTACTGCAGTAGTTTTTGGGGACTGAGGAAGAGGTGATAAAGGAAACCATCTCCCTGTGTGTTGTGCAGCAGTGTTCGTGGATGAGCAGGAGACTTTAAGGAAGTTTTCCGTGGGCTGAGGAAGGGGAAAGGCGCTGTGAAGGCAGTCGCCTCCAGGGCAGCTTCTTGGAGCAGGCGGCGCTATGCTGGTGGAAGTTGAGATTGCAGTAACCCCCACTTTTATTTGTCAGTAATTTTTTGCCTTGTACTTTAACCTCAAATATTTTCTTAATATGCCAGTAAATGGCAGAGAGGATTTGGACAGAGCAGACATCTCAGGCTGTGCTTCTGCGTCTCATTCATGGTGTTTGGAAGCCAAGGTAATTTGAACAGAAATGACAACTCCACATTATCTCATTGCCATGTACTTTATGCAGTTATATCTCTACATATTATGGTAATGATACGTCAGTAACATGATTTTCTTTATGGTTTCCACTTCCACAAGCGTAGTTCTTGTTACCTACAAACCACTGCAGGAATATTACTCACTAGCTGAACCACTTAACTTTGAAGAATGTGACTATGATGAAGTGTTTTGTTTTCTCACATCCTACACCAGTGACTGGTAGTTTCTTGTCACTTGCTTCCAGGGACTCTTCAATACAAGTTTGTGGCTTTAGTAGCAAATAGGTATATTGTGATTCCGTGGTGAACAGGCATCTAACCCCAGGCAAAGCCATTACAGTTGGCCATTTGGTAACTGTGCCTCCAAGGTGCCTCTGAAGTAAGTGAGTAGCACTGAAGATGTGGACTCCCTTATGCCTTTTGATGTCCCTTCAAAGAAAAGACTAAATACTGTCTCATTGTGTAAGGTAAGTAGCCTCTTAGTGGTTCTGTCCTCTATTGAAGAACTTGAGCTCTTGAGATACCCTTAGTCTAGCGCTTTTCCTGAGGGTTGAAAGCGTTTTGCATGCTGGAGCAAGGTGTTGCAACAGAACAAAATGTGGGTACAGAACTGCATGGGCTTTGCTGGCTTCTGCAGGGATTTGATGTTCACGTGTGGAACGTGAGTAGCTGTGTGACCCTTATGCAACAAGTCAATGAGCAACCTTTGAAATACTCCTCATCTTCTTAACCAAGTCTGGCTTTGCAATGTGAACATTTGTTAACACACAGATAAGGTAATTGTATAAGAGGCAACGTTAACCTGGCATTTGCCTAATCTTCCCGTGTGCAATAATCTGCTACCCAGATATGCTGGACAATGCTGATCTGAAGCATTGTAACTTTATGGGATTCTTTTCTTCATTGAAAATTAACTAGATCACCACTGTGCTTTTTTTCAGAGACAAGCATGTTTCAGAGCATGGATGTGTAAATGTCGATGACAGGAATTGTGCCTGGAGTGCACTCAGTGAGAATACGCTTCTTAAAATCTGTTTCCTTTAAGTTGCATCAAAAGAATCTTGTATAATCTTAATGTATTGTTAGGGGACTGGAGCACCTCCCGTATGAAGATAGGCTGAGAAAGTTGGGGCTGTTGAGAAGAGAAGGCTGTGTGGAGACCTCATAGCAGCCTTCCAGTATCTGAAGGGGGGCTACAGGGATGCTGGGGAGAGACTCTTCATTAGGGATTGTAGTGAGAGGACAAGGGGTAATGGGTTCCAACTTAAACAGGGGAAGATTAGATTGGATATGAGGAAGAAACTCTTTCCTGTAAGGGTGGTGAGGCACTGGAATGGGTTGCCCAGGGAAGTTGTGAATGCTCCATTGCTGGCAGTGTTCAAGGCTGGGTTGGACAGAGCCTTGGGTGGCATGGTTTAGTGGGAGGTGTCCCTGCCCATGGCAGGGGGTTGGAACTGGATGATCTTAAGGTCCTTTCCAACCCTAACTATACTATAGTACTAAGTGGTTATGTAGGTATATATATACATCAGGTAGTAGTGTTCATATCCATTGCTAATCAATGTAACATTTTCCTCATCTTTTTTGCCTTAGCTGAAGCCCTTCATGAGATTATTTCAGCTAAAACCTCTTATTCTCTGGCATTTGGTCTCTTCCTCTGCAGCGCACTAGCAATACTTAAAGTGATGTATCAGCACCTAATAAAAGTGGGATTATCTCTAAGCTGGAAATAAGTGGAAAGAGCCTACTGTGGAAATTACAGGGTTTGCTTGTCATTACTGATTCATTTCATAATACTTGTAGTAACGTTCAGTGCAGCCATCAGCAAGGTGAGAGGCTCCAGAGGAGTTTATCACTAACTGGTTTTTACCACTCACAAACTATTTAGATAGACTTTGGCTGTTGAAATTGTTCACATGATCTCTCCCCAGTCATGCAAATATCACAAGCTGTTCAACTTGTTCATTTATTCTTTTGGAAAGGCAGAGGAGGATAAAAACAGCCTTGACTTGCACCCTGGAGGGACGCTATGCAAAACCAGTCTAAGGTTGCTGGGGCGGGAGCCATGGAGTTTGCTATTCTTTTGTTTATTATACTTTGCTTTCTGTCATCTCTTAGCAAATAATGAATAACTGTAATAGTATGCTGCGAGACATGAAATCTGGAAGCGTTTATTACAGTGTGTGTGAACTGTAGTCATCACCAGAACTTATTTTCTCACGGCCTGGTCTAGTAAGTGCCTGGGGGAAGCAGCTTACAGGGATCTCTGGGATAAGGTCTCAGGGACTCCAGTGTTTCTGCTTTCCTGTCCACAGCAGTTCCTGCCCATTCTGCAATCAACACCTGTCTCTTATTTCCATTAGTAGCAAAGGACTCTGTATAAAACCCTTTGCTGTCTGTGTGTAGAATCCTTTGCATGTGCAGTCAAGGGCTAGGAAACACTACGAAAGCAGGTAAAAGCCAAGTAAAGCAGTTGCTGCAGTAGGGCTGAAACACACATAAAACTTGTGAGGTTTTTCTTTCCTTTCCCTTTGTGGTTTATTTTTGTCTTTATTTTTGCTATGAGGGAGGGATGTGAGTGGGGAAGATTTATCTCCAAGTGTCAACACTGAAATGTAGTTGGGGTTTGTGTGTGCTGTTGGTTGGGTTTTTATCACCTTTGCCTCCTTTAAGAACCACTTTCTTTAAGGTCTCCATGATCTCAGTCCTGCAGTGAGCTTCCCGTGGTCATCCCTGTATCCACACAGAGCCATAAGAAGCCCTTTTTGCCCTATGAACACTTGAGATGAGTAATAGCAATCTCACCACACTCACACATGCTGAAAGTCAGGCATGTTCTGAAGAGTCTTTCCAGATTGAGTCTTGCATAAATCAGTGGAACTAATCACACGTCTAAGTCCAGCCGTCCCATTCTTTTCTTAAACTCTGCAATTACCTGTGCATGGGTATTGCCCAAGGTGCTGCCGGATGCGTGTGTTAGAGGGAGCTGCTTTGCCTGCAGTAATACTTCTTCAATTTTAGTTTTTTACTCTTCATTGGAGGTCTATTTAACAGAGGGTTTGCTGCTACTTTGGACTCTAAAGGCATTCTGGAGAAGATTGCTTATAAAGTGATCTTTCCAGCTTGCAGTGACTGCTGTCTGCTCAGTAATATATACGTAATCTTGTTCTTTAGAATTCGAAAGAAAATGGAACGTCAGGTAATTAGCTTAGCTCCTTGTTTCTAGAAATCGCATCTCCACTGCAAGCAAATGCAGAACTAAAGGAAGCATACTGGGACTAAGGGTACAGCTTCAGGTTACACCTCTGCTTTAGTCTAGTAGTAGGTTGCCATTAAAAGGCATAATCCCATTTCTGTCTGTGTGAGGCTGCTGCTTGCTTGCACAGACTTTACTGTAGTCTTTGGAGTGTCTTTTTATCTTTATGGCAACAAGATCACCTAGTCTAATACCTTGTAAACCATGCACTTGGAAATCAGACTTACGGGTAGAGTTTTGACCTCTGGATTGAAATGAGTAACCTGTACGAGTGTGTCCTCTAGAAATGCATCTTGTCTTCATTTAAAGATACCAAGACTGAGATTCCATTATGTTGGGCATTTCTTTCCAACAGCTAATAGTCTCCTCACGTTAAAAAAGAGAAAACAATAAAGGTACCATATTTCAGCTGCACTTGGCCTGGTGTCAGCTTACAGCCTTGCTTCATTATACCTCTCTTGGCTCAACTAAAGAGTCCTTCAGTATTCACTTTTTCCCCTTCAGTCAACATAGTCTCACACTGCTGTGAATCAGTTGTCACTCAGTCATGGTCTTAATGAAAGCTATGGATTGAAATTCTTGTATGCTTTGCTCCAAGACACTTTCTTTCTCCATGAAACTGTTTTTGGGGGTGTATTTTTGCCAAGCTATACACAGCCAATTGTTTTACATACTCTAAACTGCTATGTTTAGAATGTTACCTTTTATCAACCACATGTATCCTCTAATAATGGAATGAAACTAAATTTGAGACGACCTTAAAACTAGGTTGCATCTGGGTGTATTGATTTCAAGAGGGCAAAGATGCTTAAGTAGGATGCTGTATTGCTGACTTAGTTTGAATTAAAGTCTGTGGTTTGCCTCATGATTTGAGCAGGATGGGAGAGAGCATGTTGGAGCATGGGTGTCCCCGTGATGGCCTGATGCCTGTGACTCTGGAAAGAAAACTTCACAAATGCTTCTTCAGAGGCAATGGGAGGCGAGACTGCTTCCCATGGACTTGACATCTGACTCAAGAACCTTGATTTTTCCCACCTGGAGAAGTCCTGCCATCACTTTTAGTGCTCCTGATTTTGCTTAGAAATAGTTTTGCTAGTATGGACTATTGTGGGAAGGTGGGCAAATTCCCAGGAAGGTATCTGACATCTGACAGGGTTTCATTAGAAAACCCACCACCATTGTTGAAGCAGAACAATGCTGGGTGGTGAACAAGCCCACGTGTGCTGTGCTCATGAGAAGCAGTGAGCAAGTCAGAGTGTGATTTCCCTGATTTTATGAAAACCTGGAATTGAAGATCTCTTGTATTCATTCCAGTTTGCCTTTGTTTTTATTGGAGATGCTAATAGGATTTTACAGCTTCAGGAGGGGTGTGGGAAAGGCATATATTAACAGTACTTCAAGTATGTATTTTATGGGTAAACTCAGGACAAAACAGTATCTTCTTGTTTCAAGCTACGCTTAGCATTTCTGCCCTGAGGAGAAGCATATGATTAGACGGCATATAAGGCTTGCTTGGACAAGTTGTAATGAATGTTAAGCAACTCTTTGGTAGCAGCACGCGTGCTTTTGACTTAATAAATATACATTGTGGTGATGTTAGAGAAGACCTCAAGATTATAATTGTTTGAAATATGCTTTACAAGCACTTAGCAAAGCAAACTAGTTTGTAGTCTCAGTCAGGAGCACACGCTCTAAGGAGATGGAAGGGATTTTCATTCACCCCATGTGGTTTAAAGCAGCAAAAGACATCTGCCTGTCTTCTGGCATTCAGCTGCCTCACAGGAGATGCAGTGCTCATTGCAGTAAGATGTGTTGAAATACTTGCCCTGAGACGTGGTGACAGACAGACCTTCAGGTGCCTTAGGATCCAAAGCTGTTGAAGACCAGTTAAGCATTAAGTCATCTGAATGGTTCGGAGCTGAGAATGGTGCCCTCAGCTTCCTGAAAAATTGCAATTCCAAGGAATAACCGGAAAGATACATTGGGACTGATTGAGAGGCTGATGCTCTTGCAAAGCTTAGAGGCTCAGTGGGGTGACAGGGAGCTGTTTGGCTGCGAGCAAAAGGATGAGTAATTTGGCATTCACCTGAGTGGTTTTAAGGTCCAAAAGAAGCTTTATAAAAGCTTTTGTACAAGCTGAAGTGTCCCTCCCCAGGGATACTGAGAAAAAAGCTTTTACCACTGAGCAGTGATTGCCATTTTGTGGAAGTTTGTTCTTTGCTTCATTCTTGGTTCTAATCCAGTGCAGGATGAACTCTGACACTTCGGAGCAATTAAAGGAGATAGGATTATAAATTGCGGTGGTGGAAATTGTCAGAAGCTGATTAATACTACAGGCTCTTCTTACTGCGTGGACAGTCTCTAACGCAGAGCTGCTTTCTAAATTGTTGTGATGCAGACTCTGTAGGCAAAGCTTAAGGCTATTCTATTTCTAGTCAGGGTTTCTCTGACAGACGTGTGTATTACACACACGGAGTAAGTTTGCACTTTTGGACCTCATCTCTTAGACCCATCATATTTGGCTGCCCAGATGATTTGACTCTACACAGTGTGCAGTAGCTGAGATGCCTCTTCAAAGTGTCAGACTTTGTATCTGGACTTGTTGGGCCTTCCAGAACCTGTAGCTTTGACCAGGCTTCAGTAGGGCTGGAGAGCATGGAGCAGTGTAGAAAATCTTCAAGCTCTGCCTGAACACCTTCTTTTGTTTGGATGGAAAAGAGCTGATGGGCCTGGGGAAGCCTGGAAAGATGTTAACTGGAGGAAAGCTGTTTAAAATGGCAGTGGTGATTAATTTCCACTTAATTTCTTCAGCTAGAGTCAATACTTGGACAAGAGCTGTGCCCTGGGAACTAAGCATTCAGATGCAGGCTGGAGATTGCTTGCATACCTTTTGGCTTGTTTCTGCTCAAAATAGCACATACAAATGGTAATCGATGCCCAACTGGTGCTAACTGGGCCCTCTGCTCTCTGTGGGGAGACTGTTCAGGCTCATTCACAGGTAAACCTGTAGCATGTTGCGCCCACAGTCATGTTTCATTTCTGTGGGGAAGTTGTCTTGTTTCTGCCGAGGGGCCCTCAGACACTAATGAGAGCACATCCAGGGTATAATATGTGGCAATGAGGAAGACCTCAAGCATTTTATGAAGCTCTGTATTTCTTGTGTGTACTCGTGCAGTAGCCTGTGGTAGCTGCAGTGCTTTGTGGAAGCGTACTCCTTACTCTTAATTCTCTGTACAGCACATGAGCCCGTTTCCTGTTGGCAGCCTGTTCCCTGCAGGGAAAAGATGTGATTTAAAAGCAGCCTGCCATTGCATTCCGGGGCATTCCAGCCAGCTCCCAGCTGCCCTCTTCCCAGCCATTCTTCAGATCTAAGCAGGGGATAGGATACAAACTGGATGAATTGCCTTTGTGGTAGCACTAGGCCATTTCCAGCCACCATCTTAGAGAAAGTTTGCTCTCTACCACATGAAAGAGACAGAGGGTGAGGAGGATCAGGCCAGCTGGCTCTTGGTGGAGCAGCCGGCGATGGGCAGCACAATGTGTGTGTGAACTTCCTCCTTGAGAAACTGTCCAGACCCATCATGTGCTGCAGCAGAATTTATGGGATAGTCAGATGTTCAGGGTTTTTTGTTTTTTTCAATGAAGGATCAGCTTGCAGAGCATTAGATGTTGATGCCAGATGTATTTGTATGTGGTTTGCTTTGTTCTTAAACAATAGACAGTTTTAAAGGAAAAGGAATATTCTTGTGCCCCTATGTCCCATTGTTTCCATCATGGGTATAATCCCGACTACAGAGTTGAGCATTATCATGCTGATTCTGTCTGTAGTGACTCATACAGTTGGATATGTCCTCCAGTTTGTTCAGTCTTTGATCTCTGCTTCTTTTCTGATCAGATCTGGAAGTTGTATCCTGTGCTGTGATAACTGCAGGGTTTTGTGAAGCAGTTCTGAAGGAGTCGGTTCCATCCCTGCTCACCTACCAGCGCTTGAACTGTTGGGTAGAAGCATTGAGTTCTGCTTCTTTCTGCCATAGTTTCCCATGGCCCTGTGTTTACCAGCAGTGACTTCAAAGGGAAATAATATGCAGATTTAAAAATACATTTCTAATGGCAGACCAAGGGCATGCAACTAAAAATAATGTTCTGAATACTCTTAGAAAAGAATCAATAAATCCTCCTTAGGGACACTTACTGTAAGCTAGGCATCTTTTCATTCCATGAGGGTAGAGAGAATCTACATTGAAAATGGTAGGAAGCATTTGGGAGACCATTGAAAATGATAGGAAGCATTTGGGAGATCATGCAGATGAGTCATATAACTTTGTTTTCTTTGGAATTCTCAGGTCTTCATTAATCTGCCCAAGATATCAGTGAGTATCTTCCATTCTCTCTGAAAGGCCAGGCTGAATTCATATAAACAGATACTGTCACACAGTGTTCTGGCTGTATGATCAAAACTTGGAAAACTAAGTGATGAAATGACAATTGGATTAGAAGTATTCCTTTTCCATGGGGAATATAGGTAAAATGTCTGTCTTTCAGTAGCTGTGTTTTGACCATGCTGGTTAAAGATCCCAGGCTGATGGCTTGTGTTACAATGGGTCCAATAGCAGATGGCAACTATGGAAGTGTAAATTAGGAGGCAGCTGACGTGACTTGGAGAGCTATTGGTTGTTTTGATACCATTATATGAGGATAGTGGTAGATAGTCAATAAGCAGAGAATAGAACTTACTTGGAATCATTTCATTAAGTTAATCCATCGAAGTTCTATACTTCTATCCAGTTACACAATGAAACTTCTGCTTCCCTCCTCCCCTCTGCCCCCTCAGTAACTTGTTGCTTTGAAACCTGGACTCTGATTCTTTACGGACAGAAATTCCTAAGCTTCCCAGAAGCAAAGACGTTTATTTTTTATTATTTTGTCCTTACTTCCTGAATTGTTCACATTCAACAACAAAAGATGAGGGGAGGAAGGAGAGTGGGACAGACATTCCCATCAGAAGAGCCTGGGGGAATCTTTGTTCCTTTCCAGCAATTTCTTGCTGACTTGGGAGTGGTGGTGACAGGTTTTGCAGAAAGTACCATCCGGTTTCCTTGGCCAAGAGCACTGAATGTGATTCAAGGTTTTTCAGGGAAACAATGGGTTTAGCAATACAGGATTATCATATTGGCTCACCAACTTGGGTACCTGCCTTGGTTCAGAGCTGGTATGTGATGCATCATAGGAGTTTCCAGTCTTTCCCGTAAAGAGCTTGGCAAAGCTAGCAGCAAAAGGAAGGAAAGTCTCCGTGCCTTGATACAGCACAGGGCACAGGAAGCTTAAGTCCCTTCTACAGCAAAAAAGTTACTGATTTTTTACTCAGTTTTACTCAATTATTCAAAATTGCATCCCCCATTTTAAAGTCTTTCTGTGGTATTTGATTTGTTTGTACTTTATCTCAAAGAGTTATCAAAGTCCAGTCAAGATAAGGCATAACGTCAGTGAAGTGAGCGGGGCAGCAACCCAGGCTCTTTCCCCAGCCTAATAAATAAGTAGAGGTGCAGCTTGTGGTACAACAGTGTTTGGATGGTAGTTCTTTACTCCATGACTGTTCCACAGCACGGAAATGCTGCATTTACACTGGACGAAAGGAAAATACTTAAGTTTGAGAGATCTCTGGCTTTCTGTTAAAGATCTGCAAATCCAACTGTTGTCTGATAGGTGACCAGTCTGGGAATTGCTGTTGTGTGCTGCAGAACATCTCTCTTCGACCCTAGGAAGTGTGGAGGGTGAACATTGGGCAACATTTAAGGAGAGGGCTGGAGCACATCTTCTATGAAGACAGGCTGAGAGCATTGGGCTTGTTCAGCCTGGAGAAAAGGAGGCTCCAGGAAGACCTTATTCCAGTACCTAAAGGGGCCTACAAGAAATCTGGAGGACTTTTGACAAGGGCATGTAGTTATAGGACATGGGGGAATGGTTTTAAACTGGCAGAAGGGAGATTGAGATGAGCTCTTAGGCAGAAGCTCTTCCCTGTGAGGGTGCTGAGGTGCTGCACAGGGTGCCCAGAGAAGCTGTGGCTGCCCCATCCCTGGCAGTGTTGAAGGCCAGGTTGGACACAGGGGCTTGGAGGAACCTGCTCCAGGAAGGTGCCCATGGCAGGGGTTTAGAACTGAATCAGCATTAGGGTCACTTCCAACACAAACCAGTCTGGGATTCTGTGATATGATTTACGTGATACTGACGTGAGGCTTTTGTTACCATCCCTGTCCCACAACATGGGTTCATCTGTCACTTGACTGATTTGCAGCTGAATGAAGCAAATGGAAATTGGGAACTGACTGAACTTCATCTTGGGTAAAGAAGTAGGTTTAAACATAAGCAATTTATCTGCACAATGTTGAGAATTTAGTGTAGCCTGATTCCATTGTTTGGAAATATTTCCAGTTTTACTCCGAGGGGACTGGTTCCCTGGGGGGCCATTGCTTTCTATGCTTCCTCTGTCCAAAATTGCTTCTGCAGCTGCTGGAGGCTGTGTGAGCCTTCTCAAGCCAGAGATGCTATTCCTTTCTTGGGATATTTCTCCAGTTTTAGCCCGGAGCAGCTGTGTGTGCTGTCCCCATTCCCTGGAGCCATATTATATGGAGTAGTGCAGGGAGGCCTCACTGGGGTAGATGATGGGCAAAGCACTGAGAAATGGGATCAGTACTGCAATAAGACTGCTGCAGACCTGGAGGGCAGGTCCCATTCCCTCCTCTACACCCAGGGAATCCAAGCCTGGCACAGCAGACTGAGGTTTCTCCTGGTACGGCGCCCAGATCTGGTCTGTCTGGGGTTTGCATACCCTCTAGTGTAGGATGTCCGGAGTTCTGCGCCTTACACCCTCTAGTATAAGGTGCTTTTTTCCTCCTGAGTGGAGAAACAGGTTCTGGGTAGGTCTCACTCTGACCAGACTGGTTTCACCTTTGACTTCCATACCTGAATCAGTGAAGATGCGCGTGGCATCGTTTTGGAACAGAATCACGTATGAGTTGCATCTCAGACCTCTTCTTGCTTTCCACAATTTGAAGGCAGCGCTAGAACACAGCTGAGGGATTTGGGATTTTGTACTTTGTTTCTAGTTTATTTAATCTGATGCTTTTTTTCCTTCCTCTTTTTGTCTCTTCAATTTAACAAAGTCGGGAGCCATCTCTTTTTAAAGTCCCACTTAGAAAGCGATTGCATGAGGTGCGATGCAAGCTGCCATTCCAGCGCTGCCTCTGCCATAGGGGAAGGCTCCGAGGAGCGGGCGCAGCGCGGGCTCCAAGCGGCTGCTGTTATTCAGCGCTCAGGAATGCAGAGGCATGCTCCAGCCGGCTGTGGGCGGCTGTTTGGTTTGCGGTTCTTGCTGGGGGGTGGCTCCTTTTGAAAAGCACTTGCTGAATTCGCATTCGATCGAATAATGGCTACTTTATACCTCAATGATAAATGTTAGTCACAGAGGAGCAAAAGAAGTTTCTTGTGTTGGTCATGAATTTGGCCTATCAAGAAAACGGGGGGGGGGGGGGGGGGGGGGGGAAGCAAGAAAAGAGAGCAAACTGAGGGTTTCAGTGCTCCAGAAACGGCAAAGTGAAACAGAGCTGCCTTTATGTTATGTGACATCTTTAAGCCTTTGGCTCTCTCAATGTAATGCCAGATATCTAATTTGGAAATATTTATTGTAACTGGCATATCTTTTAGAAGCTTGTCACAGGGGGAAAGCTGTCATCAAACTGTCCTCGCTAACTTATTTCTGTTCAGTGACTTCTTTCTTCTTTTCAGTGCTTCAGTGTTAGATGAATCATTTCTGCTTTCCTATGGGAAGCAGTGGCTGCTACAGGAAAGCTTATAGAATCTTAACTGGATTTATGTGGTGGGTTGGTTGCTTGGTTTGGGGTGGGATTTTTCATTCTAGAATTAAAGATTCTGCAAAATTAGATACCTGAAAGCTGTATTCCCGGATTTTAAGAAGTATTTCTGACTGAGAACCTTGGTACTCCTGTATTTTCCCCAGGTCCTGGAGGCTCAGCAGCCCCTCTTGCAGTAACACTTTGCTGGCCTGATTTTACTTTAGTGCATTAATATGGAATGACGATGGAATTCTACATGAAAAAGAGAATAGATGAGGCATAGATTGTGTTTGAGAATGGAATTTAATTTTCCAGCTGATTTTGCATTTTCAACACTTTATTCTCTCATTGCTTATTTGCTGTTATGGGTTAATTCGGAAAGCAAAGCTCAGTGCCCCGTATTGGCTGAGGTTAAAATCAGTGCCTGGCTGCTGTGATTCTTCCTTCTTGATCCCATGTTTTTGTGTTCCTCTATGGAGCCCTGTTCTCAGCCAGGTGCCTGGAATTCCCAGCTGTAGTGCCTGTCTCAACTGCGGGTCAGATCCCCAAAAGAAGTACCACGCAGCAGATCCTAGGATGTAAAATCCACTAATGGACCTTGCCTTTAGGGAAGAACCCATGCTCAAAACAAACTACATCATTATGGGAACTCCCCAAAGGCAATGAAGCAGTTTAGGTGGGTCCAGATGATGTTGATTTAAAGCAGAATGTCACGAAGCGCTGCTGGTTTGTCACTGCTCTGCTCCTGGGGTTCACACTGAGACTTGGTTAAAACTCTTCTTCTCTTTGCTTATTTGAGATAACCATGTGTCAAGCACTGCCACTCAGACCCTGAAGGAACCAATTCAAAACACCCTTGATGAAGCTGAATGCTGGCTTCTTGCTCTGCTAAACTGCAAAGCACCCTTCCTGGGAAGAGTGGATTATAGAAATCCTGCCTCCACTGAAGGAAAAGGGATTTCTCCTATTGACTTCTGTACCACAAAGGCCTTGTGCAGCGGCTAAAGAAGGTCACTGAGGCAAGTTTTTAATTAAGTGGAGGGGGGAGGAATCTGCGGATATTTTCATGCTTTCTGCGAGATGAAAAGGGGACTGCAGATCACTTTTAAACTCAATAATGTTAATAATGCAAAGCCACAAAAAGGAAATTAAACTTTAAAAACCATGTTGAAATAACACTGACGATTTGACTATAGCCCACAAAGGCAGGAAAGTTCAAAGGGAAGACTGAACTCTGTCTGACCCTGTTGTGCCTAGCAATTGCAACACAGGTTCTCTGTAATGTCATCCAGTTTTCAGAGTCCTTACCAGAGCAGGAAGAGGAAGGTCAGTGGCATCCTATTTAAACTTGAAGTTGTTCCCAGTGTAGTTTGTACAACGCTAAAAAGAAAGACTCTCAAATTGCAACTTAACACCTCCAACCTAGCAAATGATTCCGTTTGTGTCTATGTATGTGATACCTATCAGAAAAGTAGAAATCTTCTTAAAATCCCAGCATTCTGCTTTGTTTTTTCCCTGAGAAAGTATACGAGCAAAGTGTCTTTCCCTTGGGATTAATACTGTTGTTGCCCTAAACTTTACAGTTGTAGATCACTTAATTTGATATATGCTTCTTATTAAAAACCTGAAAGATTTTCTGCTGTATCTCTGTCTCTGGTTGGTGGTTTGTTTTTCCCTTGTGCTACAGACATCTTGGGTTTGGTATGCATATGTGTGTGGGGAGCTTTGTTAGTGGCTTTTTTTTCCTAGTTTGGAGTTTTGTTACAGATGTTGGTATTTTTTTGGCCACATACTTCAGATACTGCCAAGAAACATAACACTTACCAAGGTGGGAAATTCTTGTGTTAAGCGGTGCTGCCTTTCTCCAGGTGTTACAGCTGCTTCCCTTTTGGCTGCAAGAGGAGTTGTTAATCAGAGGTTTGTGTTTGCTTGTGTCTCGGCAACCTCCGGAAGAGATGGATGCCAGCTACCTTCTTCACAACATGCTGGTATAAACTGTTACTGCAAAGGAAGGTTTGCCTTCATGCTGTAACTTCAGTTTTACACCAGTCTAAGGAGATGAGGCCAGTTGAACTCAATGTGGTAGCAACCTGGTCTAGTGGAAGGTGTCCCTAACCCATGGCAGGGGGTTGAAAGTGGATGAGCTTTAAAGGTCCCTTCCAACCCAGACCATTCTGTGATTCTGTCTTACAGCCAAACACTTTTTAGAGAAAGGTCAGCAAGTTGCACGTAGATC
This sequence comes from Myiopsitta monachus, assembly GCA_017639245.1. Taxonomy (NCBI): domain Eukaryota; kingdom Metazoa; phylum Chordata; class Aves; order Psittaciformes; family Psittacidae; genus Myiopsitta; species Myiopsitta monachus. The sequence continues at coordinate 1,898,673 of CM029921.1, read as the reverse complement.
CTTGTGTGCTTGGCTGACCGAAGAAACCAAACCCCAGAATAGTCCAAAAGACATCGACATGTATGTGACCTGGGTTGGAATGTGCAAATGAGTAATCCACTGTGCAGAAGTAGCTTGAAGCTGCTTTTCTGGAGCCCTGGCGTTGCGGTTGGGTAGTTGAGAACAACTGAGTGTGAGAGGAGGGAAGTCCCCGGAAGATCCCCTTTTCACTGGGGATGCCGTGGTCAGAGACCAGCTGGAGCCTCAGTGAGGGCATTCGATGACTTTGTGTGAGGACCTCTGCTCAGGTGGAGTGAGAAGATTGGTGAGTCAAGCTTTTCCCCTGGTCTGTCTACTTTACTCTTGGTTGTGTTGATCTTTGAACTCCTCCGTCTCAGTAATGCCATTTGGAGCATTGTCCAACCCCTGTGGTTTTACTGTGTACTTCACGTGTATTTTATTGATTCCTTAGAGTGTGGATCTTGCTGTTTGTCAGCTTGAGGGGAGTTTTTTGGTGAAGTGTGAAGTCTGCAACGTGTGTACTTGAATTTGGTTTTGTATTTACTTTTCTGGAGCAGCTCCAAGTGAAGCTCTTCTCCTCTGAGTAACTCCATGGGCCTCCTGCACAGACTCAACAAATGGAACTCCAAAAAACTTTTTTCTTCAGTAACAGCCAATGGATAAAAGACTGCTGCTGTATGTACTCACTCCATACTCACTGAGAATGTATTTGCCTATGCCAAACCACATAGCGTAGAAGGGATAAAGACATTCAGCTTTGCAAGGGGAGGGGTCAGTATTTCATTTTCACAGTGACCCGCGGGAGACCCGGGAGGATGACTGGCAAAGGGCAATCCACAGAATTCACTGCTGAAGCAACATGGGAATGACGTGTAAGCCCTGGACTGTGAGAAGATGATTCTTTTTGAAGTTATACTAAGCAGATATATACACAGACATTTCTGGCCTGATCCAAAGCCCATGTGCATTTCACAGACGCTTCCTGAGCTTTGGATTAAGTCTTGAGTCTCTGAAGAGGAACGAGGGAGCTGCTCATTGGAACCTTATGTCTGTCTTTGCTGGGCTCTGCCTGATACAGAGATATACACTGATACAGTCTATTCTGTAATGCAGAATATAGCAAAGAGGTGTGCATGAATGCAGGGAGAGTAGCTCCATCGCTTTTCCATACTTTAAGGAGTCTTTAGGCAGGAGGATTGTAACAGCTAGGGAAGCTATTAGAAATGTCTATATTAGAATAGCATATAGATAGTAAATGTTTTTCTTTACTATTGTAAATTAGGAAGGATTTCCTGTCTTGCCACAGTGAGATATAAAGTTTATTTCTTGTTACGGTTACTTTCTGCAAAGAACATTTACGCACATGCATGGTATGGAAACAGCATTACATGAGGCACACCAGGGAACTGGTAGACTTGATCTTCTGTTCTTGCCATAACTTCACATCTGTTAGTGTCCCTTTGCCGCGGCTTCCTCCTGTTTGAAATGGAGCAGATAAATCTTCAGGGCCCTGAGATAAGTATTTTGGAATCATTAATACTTTTAAAATTTTATTGGGGAAACATTTGGTCTCTCAGTGACTTCACTCAGATAATTTTGGTCAATTACTTTATATAGCCGTCTCATGGGAGGGTGCCCTCACAGTGCAGAGTCTTGTATCAGTGCCTGTCTTGATTTGCCACTAAATTTGATCAGTGTCTATCCTGATTTGCCACTAAATTTCATGACAATTTCAACAGAGGCATGTGCAGGAAAGATGTTTGGCTGTCCATCTTCTGCTAGTGAAGATCTGGCATTTCAGATGGCTTTTTGTCTTGCACATAAGGATAGGATCACACTCTGACAGCAAAAGGCAATAGAAGATGGTAGGGTTTAAAAAAGGATCCTGCTAAATGTGAGTGTTTTGCAGCCCCTCCTGGAATATGTTTGTCCCCAGGTTGACAGAGACTGTGATGGAGACTCAAAATGCCTCTGCCAGCTGGGTACCACTCAGAGCATATGCACCCATACTTGGAGCTCGTCTTCATTGCATTGCTGCTAGCTCTAGGTCTCAGTCTCTACCAAAAAGGAGGTTAATGGAAGCAAGGATGTTCCCTACAAAGCTGGTGCTTGCATCCTGTATTACTCTTGCTTCTGGGCCGCAAAACAATCCAACCTGCCTAAAGATTTTAAGAAAGGTTGGAAGTTTCATTAAAAAGCTGAGTTTTATTGTGGAGTATTGTGCCTTAGTGATATTCTCCAGGGTAACTAAGCAGTCTGCCAGTATAATTTATATCAGTTATAAATGTTAAATAATTTATAATGGTAACAGAAGACATCTCTTACTGATATGGCTGTGTCAGTGGTAGGGCTTTTGGTGAAAAAAAGATTACAAGAATCATACTTTAGTTCACACTGCTGTGCCCGTGAAGGTTTCAGGCCTGGCTTAGTGAAAGCAGGAGATAAAGGAGTTGAGGTTTCCCAGTCTGAATTCTCATCCGAGAGTTAGAGCTGTGTAAAACCGGGCTGGAGAAAGCAGAACTGTACAGGGCTGAGGTGTGTCTCTGTGCCTTGTCAGCAGAAATACCTTGCTGGGGGAAAAGGAGAGTTACAGAGTTCTGTGTGGGATTACTGCCAATTTGAAATAGTCTTGTGCTTGCTTGCCTACTAGCACACAACATGAACCCCATATGTTGGTCAGAGCAGTAGTTAGGTCATGGGTAAGAGTGAAAGGACTTGATTGCATAAACGGAATCAAAACATGGGGAACAATTGGCAGTAGAAAGAATAAGGAGAGTAAAAAATGCCTTTCTAAGTTGTTATAACCAGAACACCCCACATGAAGGAGGACTTGTTCTTTGGGAATGCGGTCCCACAAGGTGCGGTGAATACGTGCAGCCCACAGGTTTGATGAAGTCAAGCCATGGGCTGTTAGCAAGGCTTATTCTTTTCTTGTTGCTTTGGGAACTTGGGGGTTTGGGTTTTTTTGGCAGCACAGATTGCTTCTCCTTTGTGATCTTTGGGATGACCTTTGGGCTTCATTACTGGGAAGCGTGCATTTTTCATCAATGAAGAACATATGTTTTGATGGTTTTGGTATTGTGCCACCTATTAGTACCAGTTCAGTTAATGGCAACCCTGAGCTTCATTTATCACCCACCATACTCAGTCATTAAGATTTCATTGTCTGGTAATCTATCATGAAATGCCATTAAAAAGCATTTCATAATGTAAATGAAACAAAGCCCAGCAGTGGTTATTTAGAAGTGAGCTGCCTTGCTGCATAGTGTCTGGAAGATCTTCCATTGAAAGAATATTAGACATTACCTGATAAATTAAAGACAAAGAGAACCTGGAGACAGAAAATAGGGAGTGAAACGGCAGCTGTCAAGTGCGACCCAGCTACCTCTGGCGTGTGCAGACCTATCTTCTCACACGTAGTCAGTGCCAAGGTGGTTTTCCCTGTGCCTGGTAATGTTTCTGTCACCAGTACTGTACCTTCTCCAGTTAGTCTCTCTCAAGTTAATGGAGCTGATTTGTGGATACGCTGTTACACAGTTAGAATTTAGCCTTAGTGACAGAATTGACAAGCTATTTAGAAGCCTAAAGAGTGAAAAAGGAAGAGCCTATATATACTACCAACATAGATTCTCTATAGCATTCCTATAGTGCTTTTGGATTTGTGCTGTGGTGGTTCATATTCCTTGCTGGGCAGCTTGTGGTCAACGTACCTCTGATCTGATCATCTCTAGAACTTAATGTCTTCACTAGAACCTGCTTTCCTAGAGCTGATAGATGAGTTGTTTCCTTCTCACTCCTTTTGTGCCGACACAAGTGCTTTATCGTTACCCTTAAAGAGAGCCTATTGTGCCTCTCGCCTTCCTGTCGCTGCTTCTTTGTGCCTTTTTCCGTTTCTAGATTCCATATGAGAGGGAACTCTGTACTGCCTTGGGGTTTAGTTTCTTTTTCTGAGGACAGATTGTGATTTGTGGCCATTTTTTCCTCAAGCTGCAACATGCCTCCCATGCTGCTGCGCCTCTGCTTTCTCCTGCTTGCCTACATGGATCTGTTGGTCTCATCTGTTACTGCTCTGTATTGAAACACAGGACCGTACTGGAGATGGGACTCTGTGGCTGGACCGCCGAGTATTTTGAGTTTTAACTTTGCCTCTGCCGTATCATGTCACTCCTGGCCGATGAGGCCAAAGCTGTGATTTTCACTTCTTGAGAAACAGTTCATTCTCTGTAGGTGGACGCTTTCCAGGTCTGATCAGAGCCTGTTACCTTTTGTGCTCTTGAGAGCAGCCAACATTGAATGGGAATGTTTTTCAGTGTAACAGTGAACACAGTTATTTGTTTTTATGAAGCCTGATTATTGCTGTGTTCTGGAAGGTGGGTTCTGGACAACCATGCTGCTAAAATAAACACAGTGCTGAAGGAAATCAGCGTGTGGTTAATTAGCAGCACAGAGGATGAATATGTATCAGTGTTCAGATGTTTGAGTTGGAAGTTCTTCATGTGACTTTACAAGCTTGGGTGCGCTAGCATTTTTTCAAATGCTAAAGAGGCATCAAAATATGTTTTTAGAGCTTCTTTGAAGGCAGTTTTCTGTATGAAGGTGGTGGAACTGAGGGCTGGTGATGTCATTTCCCTCAAACTTGCTGCAAAACTCTCCTATAAAAGCATAACGTTAGGAAAACCACAGCAGAATGAGAGAAGCGAAGGCATGTGCCCAAGGACTAATGCCATCAGAGGTGGAGTAACGGCACTGCTCTTGCACCACTGCCTGGAAGGAGCCCAGGCAGCGTTTCACTGGGGAGATGTTTGAGTATCTCCCTTCCTTCTGGAGGCTCGCTTGTGCAATGCTGACACTTTTCAGGAAGGGTGTCTTGAGGATTCCTGTGAGCCTGACAAGAAGAAAACAGCCTTGTTGTAAAACAGCCTTTGACAACAAAATGTTCCATCGAGAGCACGTTGGCAGTGCCATTGTGTGCTTTCTTTGAAATGGTCTTCTGACTACAAGTAAGGCACTTGTGATTTGGGAGCTCCTTTGGTGTATTTTCTTTTGTGGCTTCCCTTGGTGGCTCTTTCAGGTGTGTGTTCTTCTTAGATAGGGCTTGGAGCAATGCAGGGAGCTTAATGCCACCCCTCGGATGCATGAAGACCTGCCAGGAATGCCATTCTCTAGCAGTAGCGCATATGGAAAGTCCTGGCATTTTTACTGTGAAAGGAAACTTATGTATAGAGTAACTCAGACTCTGTGTGTGTGTGGGGGAAAGCAATCAAGTTTAAGAAATCTATATTGCTCAATTTGCCCACACATCTTGTAAACATTCTGTGCAAAATGTAAGTCCAGGCAGTTTAAAGTTGCGACAAATACGAAGTAGAACAGAGTAATCTTAAAGAAGAAATGTAATGAATCCTTCGATGTAGCAGTCTCCGTTCCCGTTCCCTCCCCAAAATATCCAGGAGGCCGTTTTTAGAATGATAGGATAGAAATAACCTTGTGCATTTCCTGCAGTCTGCTCTGCTCAATTTTGGGCAGAGGGTGCTTTGGGATTTCACTAGTGAAGCTGAAGTACAAATCCAGATGGCTTTGGGAAGCTTGGGCCAGGATTGCTTCAATAGGTGTACAATCAAATTAAGTCCATTGAAGCATGAGAGTAAGTGGCCTGATGGGGGGTTGTTGAGCACCCAGCAGCTCCCACCCAGCACAAGCCTCATTATCTCTTACCATAGACCTTTTGTAATGATTTCCACTACCAAGGCAGAAATCTGCATTCACCCAGCAGCAGTGTTTCATGCCCGCTCTTGCACTCACTGGCCCAGATCCTCAGCTGTGGAGGAAGCATTAGGAAGGGAAAAACAAGACCTACTGGCTAAGAAATCCTTAATGGAGCCCGGTGAACTGGAGTGATGTTAAGCCTGTATCACCACGAGTAACAGAACTGGTCCTTCACATAGGCTGGTGTTAACTTCGTCGTTTATTTTTAGGGGAAAGGCTTTTGAAGTTACCTTTTCCATCCAGTGCAGTTTGGCTTCGAGTTTTTTCAACTGTTCCAAGAAAGAAAATGAAATGTTGACTTTAAGCACCTCAGTTAAATACTCCCAAGCTGTGAAAGTGCATATTTCACAGGGGAAAGGTCTGGTTTTAATGCAGTAGTTTGCATTTATAGGAAAGATAAACCTAGTCTGAAGTAAGGTTTCTCTAAGCCTTTTTTGGTAGAATTCGATCAGTGGTTTAAGCAACTGTAACTGATTCCAGGAACACTTCAAAGCAGGCACTTCTCATTGGCCATTTGCGAAATCACCTTCTGAGACTGAGCCTCTGGAAATGCATTTATTCACAGAATATGTCTTGCATTAGTCCTCAGTTGGCCAACAAAATTATCTAAGGCATGTCTGAGGCAGCTACTAAAAGAAACTTAAAAGGCATTACTGTTGTAGTGGAGATGATGCAATACACTTGTGCTATTATCAGTCTCAAAGTCAAGTTAAATACATTCAAATGAGCTTGATCTGAAGGGATTTGATTAATACAGAGCTTTAAAGAAAAGGTGCTTTGAGTAAAGGCCCAACCTTCTTGATTTATTGTGCGTGAAAGCTGAAGTAAAAGGCGAGTGCCTTTACCCTGCTTATCCCAGGTTTGCGTGCAGTGAAAAGGAAGTGACACATGATATTCCATGTTGGTTTTCCTCATCTCACAGGCAAGGCCTGCAGTTATCGAATCTCTGCAGCAGGAAGCAAAATGCTAAATATGTTGGCTTTTATTCAGATGGGAGTTTGGAACAGAGTAGGGGTGATATTCTCTTTTAAATCAGCATTTGTAGTTGTTGCCTTGAGGTACGTGAGACCTGAGGTTGGAATAATAGGTGCTCATGAAAGAAAATATTGAAGGTCTTTATTTTTAAAACACTTTATTACCTAAGAGAACAGGAGTGTTTCAAGATTTCAAAGTCTTTCATCCTAACAGAGCAAAGCATTTAAGTGCTTCCTCAATCCGCCTCTTTCTGCAGGGCCATCTAAGTATATGCTTAGATTTAAGCAGTTAAATTGATGGAGCTGATGCCCAAATGCCAGCGAATGCCTAAGCGTAACATGGACAGGGCGTTTCTGGCATGCGGAATTGTTCTCTGGGGATCACACTTTCTAAACACAGCAGCAGGTGAGGATGGCAGAGAGGCAGACGGGCAGCAGGTGGCTGGTTTGCTTTATGCCTGCTCTTGACAAATGGCACACTGTCTTCCAAATCTCTGGCTTCACAGCCCTCTGGAGAACGCCTCATGGCTGTCAGAAAACAATTAAGAAGCCATTATGAGGGAATGCTTTTGCCAGTCCGGCACCTGACACCACCACCGGATGCACCTTAGCTTGCGAGTCAGGAATGCACCAGCCACAGCTTGGGTCATGTAAGGATTCCCCGGTGCTGCTCTGCACCTTGGCCCTTCTCCAGCCCTTTTCTTGCCTTTGATTATTACTTTATTTATTTATTTAAACATCTGAAGGACTTGGCTCAAGAAAATCCACCTTTTTTTGCAGGGTTTCCAGATTATCGCTGTTTGTTGAGGAAAGAAATGCCTTTAGAACTACGCAATTATTCACGTGTAAGCTGTGTTTATTTGCAGTGCTGCTGTGTCTCAGGTGCTGGTCCTGCCCACACAGCCACATGCAGCTCCTGCTCTTTGTGTAAGGGACTGTGTGCTGTGTGGGATGCAGGTGCACCACGAAGCCCTTGGAGGCTTTTGGGGGCAAAGCAGCTCGAAGTTCTGGTTTTGTCTTCTCTGCAGCGTGCATCCACAAATGTCACCATCTTCTAGAGGTCCGTGCTGCTTTCTTACTGCACCAGAGCCACTAAGTAGTAGCTGGCTGAGCAGCCAGAGCTTTTACAGCAGTGAAATTCTGTGTGGGAGTGTGCAGCCCTTGTTGAGGCTTCAAAACCTTATCTTCCTTCAAAATAGGAGTAATAATAAAAAACAGATAGAAAAAATCCCTAAGTGAGCCATGGTAATATATCAAGGGCGATCTGCAGAGGAAAGCAAAACGGCTTTGGCATGCTCTGCTTTACGGATACACATATTTCCCCACAGCCTCCTCCTCCTGATGCCACTCTGTGATTTTCAGAGAAAATGTGTATTTTTAGTTTTGTGCGTATCTTTTCCCTTCTTTTCTTCCCCTGCATATAAAAAGAAACAAAATGCTGCCCCTGTTTGCCCACCTAGACTTTACCACACGTGTTTTGAAAGTAAACTCTGATTAACTGCTGGAAGAAGAATGTGGTGGTGATGTTCCTAATTTCTTTTCCCCATGAAGCCACTTCACACTTCTAGTATATAACACCTGCTCCTTGTGATAACTGCTCCTTCCTGTTTGTCCGTTTCATTTACCTGTTGCATCCTGTTGTAAATGGAAATCACATTCTCTTTGGGTCAGGGACTTTCTCTTTTATGCTGGTTGTGTATTAGCCTTGCTGTTTGATTGGGGTTTAGTGGGGATTAGTGTGTACTACCATAAAGCAATTAGCATCTTGAAAAGTCAGTCAGCTAGAGGGCTGGAATGGAATTCTCTGAATTCATTCCATGTGCAAACACAGGGTTCAGCTGGAAGGCTCCGCTCATTCCCTTCCTGGAAGGTAACTAACCTTTCAGGTTTGGGGAACCTGGTTTTGTTTGCCTTGCTGAATACCCTTTTATGCCTTAGAACTTTACGTAGCTCTGGGCGCATTGGAGGTTCTGAGAAAAGATTAGAACTGTGTGAGTGATCATGTGTATTGTTAGACCCAAGGGTTGTTGATGGTTTTTTGTTCTAGGGACTGTTATGCATAACTGCACTGAATGCTTTTGAAGTTTAACATCCATTCTTGCGGATTGCGGACTGGAGTGTTTCCAGTGTCCTTTACACACTTCCACAAGAGGGACTTTATCACATGTATTTTAAGGAAATGCATTGAGGCCAATAGGGACGATTTTGATGAGAATCAAAGACCTGAAAGGAATCTGAAGGCTTTAGGTGTAATTCATCCAAATGTAACTAAAGTACTTCTGTGAGAACAAGAAATGAATCTTGGTTTGCTCTGGTGCCTCCAGCACTTCTCTTTTGTTTCAGTCTGTTGTAGCTTTTACCATTCTCTCATTTATGTTAAACAAAATACTTTCCCCTTCAAGCCCAAATTTTGCAAATGGGCACAAGGAATGTAAAATATGATGTCTTCTAGTTCCCTAGGGCACTTCTGGTTTTCTTCTTTGAGTTCTGCATAGAGAAAGGAGATAGCAACGGCCCCTCGCTTCCAGGGAAGAGGAGTGTTTTTAGAAGACTTAACCACTGCCAACTGCAAGGAACCACACTGCAGTGAGTCAGCACATCTCAAGGCTAGGTTTCCTGCTGTGGGCAGCATACTCCTGCTCGTGCTGGCCTTATCAGAAGATGGATGGTAAACCATTTCCCCCTTCCACACCTCCTCCCTGTGCTCCCAGCATGCATTTGCTACTGGGACCAGCTGCCTGCCTGTGCTCTCCCCATGTTCCTTGCTCATCTAATATAGAGCAGGATATCTGGGACAAGGAGCATGGAGGCTCTGGGATGAAGGCTGCAGTTTATTACAAACTACTGTCCTACTTTTTGCCTGGGTGGCCTGATTTCTGCAGTAGTGCCAGTTCGCATCGTGGTGTTTATAGAGTAAAGACAGGATGTGTGCTGGCCTGTCATGGTGCATTATCTGCTCGTGTTGTATTTTTAGGCTCTTGCTTCCATGACAAAATATTCAGTGACAGTAGATTTGCCTACAAGCCTTTGAAGGTCTGTTTTTGCCTCATGTCAGAGTTCCCATTGTTTGGGATTCAGCCAGCATTTTGAGCAGCAACGTTGGGTTTTCCGTGGCATCTCCATACTGTTTCTAGAAACAAACTTTGTGCTGTTTTCAATAAAGCCACAGGTTCTGCCTTAAAAAGGTTGAGTTTGTGGCAAGCCGACTGCTGATCAGTTCTTCGTGCCAAACAAATTGTGGTGAGTGTTAGGAAAGCAATAAGATGTGTGTGTGGTGCTGTTAATTGCAACAACCATAACAGCCTGTGGAGTAGCTGCTCTCAGGGACCGCTTCTCAAGCTTGTCTTACAAGTAAACCCGTATTCGTAGCAGGGGGAGGATCTATCCAGTGATCTTCAGTTCATTCAGCAAAACAGGAGTGAATTCGTTGTTTCAAGTATTGGAGCTGCAGTGTGTGAAAGCAGTGCCCGGAGGAGGAGGACAGATACTTGGTGTGAAGAGCTGGGCCAGAACTGTGGAACTTTCCACCAGCAGCGAGAGCGCTAATTCCCCAAGCTCAGCACATTCGGAGCCTGATGCAAAACTCATCTTTTCCATGAGTATTTTATTTTTAATGTTTAATTTTTTTCACAAGCTCACAATGGATAAAAATAAATCCTTAAGAACTAATCCAGTTAAGCTTTTCCTTGCCTGCTGAGGAGAGAGAGAGGGCCAGAAAGAACAATGAACGCTGTGTTTCTCTTTTGCAGTATCTGGTGAGTGGTCAGATACAACAGTGCTAAAGAGGTCACATAAACACAGATAATTTGGAGCTGGATACGCTCCATTACAGGTCTGGGTGGGAGAATGCACTTTTGGAGGGGCCAGAAGCAGGACAAAGCCGTGTGAGCACCATGACTTAGTTGACTGAAGGAGACAGATCCCCTCTAAATCAATTACCATTTGTTCCTTATTAATAATTCAGCTGCCAAGAATGTGCTTGTTGCTTTAGGGGTGGGGGGGAAAGGATACAGATTGTCCCTGAATAGCTGGCAGTGTAAAAGATGCAAGGCTGTACTCATGGGAGTATCCAGAGAAAACTGTAACCGTGGGTTGTATTAATTACTTTAATACTTTTGCACCATCTCCGCCCTCTAAACCATTTTGCCTTTTGTATCATGTTGATGGTGTATGGCATGCTGCGTTCAACTGGCCTTTCAAAAGGAATGGGACAGTGAAGGATCGTTCTTCCATCTCATCAGGGCTGGAAGGGTTTTCTGTGCCCTGGAGTAATGCTGAAAGCAGCACAAGACAGGGAGAGAGGCTGAGATGGGAAGTTGAAGCCAAGGAGAAGCATGTGGATGTCCACTCTGGGCAAGGAATTTGAGAGGAAGGGGAGGAACTGCAGTTCGGATGAGCTCTCAGATGTAATATAAAGAGGGCCGAAGTGCCTTGAGCGCAGGGCTCTGCACTGTTTGAACTTAATAACTTGTAGAAGGTATGGGACAGATTAAGAGAGGAGTGTGATGAATCGGTCAGAATGATAATTTTAGCAGCTGTGCTTTTTGATGGGTTGGAGGAACAAGATAGTGATCTGATGTGCCAGAGAGGAGGAGGAGGTTAGCGGGGATGACATGAGGACAGGCAAGTTGCTTTAATTGCTAAAAGGAAAAAGAAGGGGTAGACCTTCATTTGCTTTGTGGGGGTTTGGGGGTTTGGGGTGTGTTTTCTTACATTTTGTGTAGGAAAACGCCTCAAGTAGTGAACTAAGTAGAAAAGGGAAGGGCAGCGGAGGTGGTGTGGAGCAGCAGTTCAGATGGTGGGTAGGATCCTAGAGTAAGGTTTAACATCATAGTTACACAGCAGGAGTGATTTCAGAAAGTTTATCTGGGCAAACGATGTTGTCTGGAGATGTGGAGCTTTGGGAATGGGATAGGGAAAATGGAGGGGAGTTGGACTTGTTAGTGTTTAATGTCTCATTGAGAGAGGGAGTTGGATCCTGTTTCATACAGAGCAGACAGTTGGTGCAGACTCTTAGTAAATAGACTTGGTGCTATGAGGAGGAGGTGCGATTGGTCATTGCCTGTGTGTATTTTAGAGCAATCAAATTTGTTTCATGGAGTTGTTTTTTGAGGGTAGAGTGGGTGTGTGGACCAAAGGCTTAGTCACGAGGGGAGGGGAAAGAAAACTGTCTTGACTTGTGAAATCAAATGTTTGTGACTTATCCCATTGTTTCCCTATCTTCATGTAGCTTATGCCAGTATTCACAAGCTGCAGGAGTGAGTAGTGCTGTTAGGTCTCTGTGTGCTGTCTCCTCCTTTTTGTAGCATTCGGGTATTCAGAGAGGATTGGTTGCTCCTTCGCACCCTCTATCGCGTGCTTGCTCTCACTCATGCCTTGGACAGCCCGGTAAGTATTTAGGGAAGGTGTAGGTAGTGAGACATCTCCCAACCAACACAACCTGGAGGGTGCTTAAAAATGTGTGGATGATTCACTGGAAGGCCCTCTGTTCTCTGAGTCATTGCTGACCCAGGGCCCTAGCAAGTGCATTATGCTGCTAAAGAGGAGACATAAAAAGAAGGCCATAATTGACTGTTACCTCTTTATGCCTCATCATGTTGTTTTAGAGAAGCTGGTTGGTGTTCCTGGGTCTCCTGTCTGCATTTCATCTTGAGTAGTTGTTATGGTTTGTTTCTCAAGTTTCCCTCAAGCTTTGATTTGGAGCGAGTGGTGGTGGTCTTCATGTTGACCGTGAAAGCACGGTAGCGTTGCTGTGAGCGGTTAAGGAGCATGTTAGTGTTACTCTCGTCTCGGCTTTACCACAAAGATGGACAGATCTGCTTGTACCCTTGTAGAGCTTTGAAAACACTGAAGGATTTGAAGAATTGAAAATTGGTTTATCTTCTGGGGGTTCCCCTTTCAGGTCACAGCAGAGGGATGGTGGACTATTGCTGCAAGGCCAGGAGGGGTCTCTCCTATGGCTTTAAAGAGCTTCAGGTCTTTTATTTGCTGTTACTGCTCAGTACTCATCCAGATTGCCAGATGGCAAGGTGATATGAGACCTGGGAAAGAAGAGCCTGTGTGGTTACAAGATGGGAGCAAAGAGGAGGAGAGTCGTGCTCCCAAACAGCATTCCTTGCCGCTTTTGTGAGTGCCAAAACCACACGCAACAGTCCAGCCAGACTCCTGTGTGGCTGGCATTAAAGACACCAGCCAAGAGAGGCCAAAATGAAAGCGAGGAAGAAAAACATCCCTTCTTTCTGGAATTGTGCTGGTCATTTTCCATAATTCGGCTGATAATGGCTGGCAGCGTCACTGTCACCCTGGACCAAAGACAGAGGGTGCTCGTTCCCCCTGCATCACTCTGCTCTACCAAGGTTTGATGGAGGATGATGTGAAGCTGGCATGAAAATCAAAAGCAGCTTTAAGATTTGCTTTTTCAAGTACAAACTAATATTTACCTGTGAGTCTGCTCCCTCTTTGTTCCACTCTCCTTGGCAAGAGCAGATCTGCTTCCAGTTTAAGCTTAAAGTCTTAGCATTTATTCAGGGAGGTTCCCAGGATGTGAATGTTAATTCTTTTAAGTCTGAAGAGAGGGAAAGGGGAGATGACAACAGGAAAGCTACTTGAAATGGCTCCTTGTTCCTTAAATGTGAGTTTTGATGCAGTTGATATTTTCAGCTGTTCGTTATGGACACCTCATGGAAAACTTCTGATAAACATCCCGTTTGGGAGCAGCTCTGTCTCCTGTGGTGGTTGAAGGGTGACCTGTTTTCGTGATGGGTTTTTTCTGGACTGTTGTTTAATCACTGCTTGCCTCAAGTTTTCATTACTACTGACATTTACAGGGAAATAAGGTATTTGTTCACATTGATGTCAGCTGCTTGCTTTTTCCTGCTCCTTTCTATGTCATAGCAGCTGGATTTCCATGCGAGCAATAGCCATGATAAAACCTTTACAGGAAAGGTACCGTGCACGCTCATGCTTAAGATCCTGTTTGGATGATAAGAATGACTTAGCGTTGATACTGATACGTGCTTCATAGAGCTGTTATTCATGCTGCTGTGCTGCTCTCCCACACATCCTGCATTAGTCAGAGGTAAGCATTGAAATTCTACATCCTTGCTCCCAGTTGTATCACCAGTGCAGAGCTGATGAGGTTCATGGCAGGGGAGAGTGAAGGAGAGAGGGAAAACATCAGTACTTGTGTTAGTGCTGCTTTACTTACAATAGATAGTGGGACCATGGTGCATCCTGATAGGGATCCTGAAGGGAGCAACAGCATCTAAAAGTGTGAGTTTTGGTGAGCAAGGGAATTCCTTGTCCCTTGCAGCATGGGGAAAATACTCTTCCCCCTCCTTTTCTCTGAGTTTTTCAGAGTGGGTTTGGGTTTATTTTACTGTCACCTGTAATTTAGGAAAGCAGAATTGGGCTTCCATGAATAAGATAATTATCTTGGCTGGAGGGGATGGCTGCGAGAGTGACTTTCTCTTGCTGCATGGCACATCTGCTGTGAGTGGTAGCCTGAGAAACAGCCTTTCAGCTGCTGTGTAGGTTCACTAGAAGAAAGGAAGCTTTCAGGTAGCCACATACACAGCTTCCTTTTTTGCTGCTGAGAGCTTTTGGTGGGGAGAAAACATTTCAGCTGAAGCATTTTCTACCTCTGTGGTACAAATAACCCTCTTCTGTTATTGTATAGAAAGTCCCCCAAAATAAAACTAACAACCACCTCCTTTCTTCCCTCACCCTCCTCAGATGTGCTGTAAAACCTGATTATGAGACAGAGAAGTTTATGAAGTTGTTCCTCCAAATACACGTGGACTCTTGCAGGGTCCTAAGTCTCTGATTTCAGTAGTAATTACAGACAGAAGAGACTGTAAAATATTAACTTCTGTGGGCTTTTAATGAGGCGTTTCATCTGAAATCTGCAGCATTCCCTTAAGACATCTCACTCTTTTCGGTTTACTTTTTAAGCTGGATTTCTCCTGCCTTGCTGGTGACTCATAATTAAGGAAGTTCGAGTTGTAAAATTAACACAGCCTTCTTCCACTACCCTTTTCACCTCTCTCCCACAGCACACACCTTCTGTTAACTCCTTGTGGAAACTTCAAGGCTTGTTTTGGTAGCGGAGGTAGTTCTTTGTCATCGGGACCAAGGAGGAAAGTCTGTGAGAATCGGCTCTGTGATGAAATACACAGTCTGCATGCACATGGGAAATGATTCATGCTGAACTGATTCATTAACAACTCGTAGGATGCCAGAGCGGGTCGGAGGCTGGGAAAACTTGGTTGGAAAAGAGAGCTGGTTAATCGGTTGGGAGAATGGGGGAGACCGAAGGCAGAGCAACCCAGACTCCAGTTTCTGTAAGCAAGCTGCCTTTCGTTTCAAGCTGCGGCCTTAATGAAGAACAGGTCCTCATCCCAGAGCCATGTGTAGCTCTGCTGTTGAATGGATCCCTAAGGACATCCCGGTGGAGGGGCTGGGAGTGGGGGAGGATGTGGGACGGAAGCATGAGCATTTGTGGGGCCGAGCCCCCTCGTTTGTGGTATGCTGTTGATTAGTATTGGTTGGGCAAAGAATTACAGAGCTGAGCTGCTGTTAAACCAGCTTAAAAAGCAATAGGATGTAGAGCCAGTGGAATTAATGGCAGACATAAAAGGCCTATGTCGTGCAAGGAATGCATCGATCTCTGTCTGAAGTACCTGAGTTGCTTCTGAAAGTGGGAGATGGGCACTCTGGAAAACTTCACCCTGGATCTCATTATCCGAGCGGGGGAGGTACAAACAGAACTGTCCAATCTTGAAATAGCTGCTTTTCAAATTACAGGACAAGCAGCAACATTTTCACTATATAATAAAGAAAATAACAGCGATGAACCTTGAGTAGCCTCAGACTATTCCAAACAAGATAATTGGAGGCTGTAGCACAGTGTATTTTTAGTTGTATCTGCTGTAAAGTAAACATGTTCATTGCCCAAGACCACCAAAAATGTTTCCATAAGAAATGTTGGCTTTGGCCCAGCTTGATAGAACGCACAAACATTTGTCTGAGAAGTCAGTTCCGACTCCTGGAATTTATATGAAGTTTCTGTTGAAGGCCCTGGGAATTATATATATTGTGAAGGAGGGTCCAAGGTCTTAAAACTGTCATTTTTCAGCACTCACTATGATAATCACTTTTGCTTTTGTTAGCAGACGTATATATTTGTGGCGGCAGCTCTTGGTGTGAGACTTCTGTCTAAACATTGAGCAGCACATCAGTTTCTTTTCTCTTTCAGCAGTGAAGCAGCATGTTCTTTTCTTGGGTCCTTAGCTCTGCTTTTCTTTGGGCCGTAGCAACAGTTGGTGCTAATTTGCAAAGCTCTCCTGGCTTCAGTGAAAATAGGAAGATTGTTTTCCCTGCAGTATCAAGATGATGCATGTGGAAGCTAGCTATTAAATGTGAATCAGTGTAGGTACCATGGAAGCTAACACAATAACTGAGTTTTACAGGAGCTTTTCTTTTCTCTTGCTAGCAGGACCGTGTGCTCCAGTTATTCCTTTTTTCTTGAGCTACTTTTGTTTTGAATGCACTCTGTGTTACAGAAGCTTATCTGAATCTCTTTGGCATTTCCATCCTTCCATTTTCTCCTTATGAAACTCCTCAGAACATACAAATACACAGCCCCATCAGTATGCCTGGAATCTCCTCGGTGAGAGGAAGTCGCTGGTTTGGTTGGATGCAAGTGTGTTGGGGTTTGGGTTTCAGGATTGGAGTTAAACACGGGATTCTGGGAAGAAATGACGAGCCGTGTGATAAATGACTTTTCAAAAAGGCACGCTCCTTTCGAGAGGCTGTGTCTGTTCCTTCCACCCCCAGTCCCCTTAAGGCTCAAGCACAAATAAATTCAGATGAGTCTGACACAGATTTGGGCAAATAAACTTTGCTGAACGAAAGAAAAGGACAAGGGCTGCTCAGAAAAACTGGAACTCGAGTTGAGAGGAGTTAGAAATCAAGCAAAAAGTTCCGTTTGTTCTGGGAAAGGGCTTGCATGCAGTACCTTCAGTAACGCTCAGGGCCTCACATTCCACTTCCATTCCTTGTGCTCTACCGATTTCTATTCATGGTAGATTAGTTGTAGTGAATTGCCACATTTTAACCAAAATAAAGCTTGCCCTGTCTGCCTCTTGCACTAACAGCAAGGACAGCTGGGGGTTTTTCACCTTGCTTTGCTGGCGGCTCTGGGCTTCCCGAGGGTAGAGGGGAACCATCAGAGATGTATGAACTGAACTGCATCATTCCTGCTGCTGTTGTTAGAAACGCTCTCACTTCAGTTTGTGCCTTGTTGGTGAATTCACTGCTTTCCTTTGAAATGTCAGTCATGGAAGAGTGGACACTTTCTGAGAGCTGCCGTGCACCTTGCAGTCTAAGTGCGAGTGGGCAAGTGTAGATGGCAGAAGTACTAGGATGTACATTAGGAAGTTTAGAACTGAGTTTATGATTGAGCCTTAATTAAGCATTAGGACATATTATGTCTTTTCTAAAGGGTAGGAGGGTGAAGGACATGCATGGTTTGGCCTCTGAAGTACCCATCTTGTGTGCTACTGGCTATCAGAAAAAGGAGGAGGTGAAAGATGTAGGGGCATATAATTACAAAATAGCTATAGATAAAGGAAAGGGAGCTGGGTTTGATAGCCAGCAGCAATATCCTATAGCTGTGGCGCAAGTAGAAGTGGTGTAAATAACAGAGATTAGTAAAAAGTACAGATGAAAAAACAGATCGTGATACTGTGTGACAAAGCAAGATCTGTCTGTAGCTTTAAAGAAATCTAAATTCGACTAAGCTGTCATTTGCATGTCAGCAGGGAGTAGAAGTGGATGTAGCTCAGGGGAGATTGCTGTGGAGTACAGGACAAGCAGAAGGCGGCTTTAGAGCAGCAACAATGGACAGACAGTTTATGGTAAACCAATAAAACATACTTATGTCTGAATCTGAAATTAGACTCTGAAAAATATGGTCCCAAGGCACCTGCTAAAGAGCTTAGCATTACTGGAATCTTAATAAATGACTCATGCTGTCATAATCTGATCCTGACATCAACTCTCCGTGCTGTATTTCTTCACCTTTCAAGTGGGGGAAGGGGAAGTCTGCAAAGCCTTGGTAAAGACTGAGAGATGTAAATAGGCAGTTAGGAGCCCACACAAGATATATTGGTAATTTCTGTAGTGTCAGCTACTTTTCAAACCCAGCACAAATGAGACTCGAAGATTATGCAGCATCAGAAGAAGTGGGAATTGCTCTTTAAAATCTACCTGATACCACAGACTGTAGGTTCTGGCAGTCTCTGTTCAAGCCTTCATGGTCAGCAAATGCATGCGGCTGTACCACCCACTGCCTGTGATCCTGGGCTTACCTGTAAGTACACGCAGAGCGGCGTACACCCACCCAGAGTGTCACAGCCTTTGCCTGTTAGCAACGCACTGTGAAGGTCAGAAGCATCTGAAGTCAGCTACCATCTGCCAATGTAGAGAACATGTGGTTTTCTTCTGTATCCAAAGGAAGACTTCAGTGGGAAGAGTAAGCACTCCAGATGAGTTACCAGCGCAAAATAGTGGTCATCTCTGATAGCATCGAGGGGGTGGTGAACTCTTTATTCTTGGTGTTGCCTCTGATGCAAACTTTCGTTTTGCTTTGGCAGAATCTTCCAACTTCATTGCTCTGGGGGTAGCAAGAACTTATTCTCTCCATAGAGACATGTTGCCAATGAGATGTTTGTTAATTCTTCTCAACTATAAATGTAAAGTGCTAAGGAGAAGTATTAATTATTAGTTTCCTCTACAGCAGTGTGATAATGTGCATTGCAAACCTCAGTTTGACGCAGTTCCTTCTATTTCCAGAACTTGAATGACAGTACTGTTAAAACTGCACCAGCAATTGGAAAATGTAGTGATGTTGAGCAGACTGAGGGGAAAGAGATGGCAAGGGATCAGCTTTTTGAATCACAAATGTGCTGCATGGATCAGGTTTTTTTACTCAGTGGTGTTCATTTGGCCACTATTCAGGGAAAGCTGAGATTTTATCCAACTTTTGGGTGAAGCCCTGTGGATACTGCAGTACTCTGCACACAAAAGCCAGATTCTGCGACAAGAATAACTGCTTATTTCCCTGGTGTAGACCAGATGCAGGGCCAGTAAGGAATTACTAACCATGTTTTGTGCTTAAGAGAAAATCACAGCCTGTGGCCATAGTTCTTAGTGCATTTTTAGAGCATCCAGGCAACTTTGTTGTTGTGGGTTTAAAAATCAGCTCCTGCTCTTGGTTTTTAGTAGGAAATCCCTGGAAATGCATAACTTACGCTTTTATTTCCTGATGTTTTTTCTCTTCTCCCTACTTTTTGCACATGCTGGTGTTACTGGATGCCTGAGCTTTCAGGCATTTTGCTCTCTTGGAAGATTAATGACAGTGGACATAAAACTATCGGGCTTTTCAAACAGGAGTGTGTGAGTTTGAATGTTAAGGGAGGGAGTGGACCTCTGATGGAGCAAATCTGAAGATTACCAGCCTCGAAGGGGTTACCTGTAGTAATTTACTGCTTATATCACTTTGCTTAATTTGTACTTCTGCATCCCACTGATTTTGACTTACTTTCAAAAGAGAATGGGTGCAAGGGAAACTTTCATTATGCATCTAGAGGAAAGATAGCTGCGAAGTGCTCAAGGAGGAGGACATAAAATAACAAGTACCTCTTTCCGAGTGGGGGGCAGGTGGTTTCATTTTTCTTTTCCAGTTCAGGGTCTTACAAATCAAATCAGATTACAAAAAAACCCAACACAAAACAAACCCAGCAGCAACAACAACAAAACCCCCAACCAACCAACCAGAACTGCCCGCAGTCCCGCCTGGAAATCAAATCCCTGTTACGCAATGTGATGTTCTCCTATTTACTCCTCAGTCTGTTTCAGACTGTTACGGAGGAGTGTTTAAAAATGCTGTCTGTCAGTTCTTTTTCCTCCCCTCTCTGTTTTTGCTATTAAGACTTGCAGTTGCCCTTTGGTCTTCGAGCAGCAGCAGCCTGGGCAGTTTGAATTAGCAGATTCATGTGTTAAACTTTGCTTCTAACAACATACAAGGATGGATCAATCCTAAAGGCGTTCGGGGTGTGTGTGTTTTGCTTGTTTCCTATAGACACTGCAGTGGTGTCCTGACCATGCCTTAAGTTGTTGTGCAAGCAATTAAATCACCTGACTGCATTGCTGGGGTCTTGGTTTCTCTTTCTTCATTCAGTACTTTTTAATCTCTGCTCCAGGTGTGGAGTAACCTCTCCACTGGATACCTCTTGATCATGTTTGCACCAGTGTTGTAAACCTCAAGCCTTTGGCTGACTTTTCCTTGGCCATCTTTCACCAAGCACCAAGTCTTCTGAGCTGAATCCCACATGCAGGCTATGGGTGTATAGTGATTATCTTTGTTGCTGGCACCCACAGCATGGGCTGGGACAAGCATGCAATGAAGCATTAGTCTGTCCTCCTGACCGAGCACAGCCACCCAGTCTGCTGGCTAGGGAGTTGTCATTCAGGTGGAGAAGTGCTGGTCTCTGCTGTTCCTCTCGATAGGTTGATCCTTGACATCACTGAGCCACTGTCTGCCTCCTCTCTCCTTCTTCTTTGTCTTGTCACATCAAGACTTTGTATTTCTGAATCATTGTTGAATTGATTTCTTTGCTATAACCCACTGCTAACTGATATCAGCTCAGCAATCTTGCTGTGTTCTGGCTTTGGTTTTACTTTATCTTGCAGGCTGTCATTAGCCCACACTCTCTCACACTCACAGGAGGTGATAACTACAGCTCATCACATTTCCCTCAGTAAATCAGGCTTGGGGATCACAATATTTTCTCGTTCTTATCTTGCAAGTTCAGGATATGTGCTACTTATAAAAGATGCACTAGAACACCCTCTGGCAGCCAGAGGCTGCATCACCCGCTCGCTCTAAACATCGACACTGTGAAATGAAGAGCTCTTTGCTACTTCTGCTATTTAATCCCACCCTGCAGTACAGGCACACTTTGAAAGTGTGTGTCCCACCAAAACAAATGGTGCTGCTTTTGGAGACAGCCATCCAATATGGAATTTTTGGCCAAAGCAGCTAGGGTATTTTTAAAGGAAATCCTGGTAAGGATCATGGAATAATGAATGTAACAAGTCACTTGTACCAGGAGATCTGCTCAACACAGGCTGGTTAGAACAAAGGAAATAGGGAGGAACAGTTCAGTAACTCAGCGGAATCTTTGGTACTTAGGTTCTGCTAATTTTAATGGCTGTGCTGAGCTCTCAGGTGGTTTGGAGACTACTTCAGCATTCAAGATCAGACTGTGCTTCAGAACAGGACTAAGAAAGGGTAGAAGTTGTGTGTGCTGTGGAGTTTATTATCAGATTACTGTGCACACGGGTGTGAGACACACGCCTGCTTGGGTCATCCATGGGGGCTGTGGACTCCAGAGGAGTTGAGCTAGCAAATATGCTGCACACTAAGAAAAGTGTATACTGACTCATCTCACACAGCTTTTGGCTTTCCTCAGGTTCCTTCAGGAAATGTTGCAGCCTGTTAACCCTTGGAAAAGCGGATGATCTTCTGCCAAGTTCGAGACCCGAACCAGCTTGTGGTGTGATGCTGAGGGGACAGGAGCCAATGACTGCAGCCTAGATAATGTATAAGTGAGATGTGTGGGTGCTCAGGATAGTTCTTATGCTCAATCAGATGTTTGCATCTACAAAGAAGCATTCAGGCAGCTAAGAAAGATGTGGCAACTGACTGTGGTACTCTGAATGCTGTATCTATGCAAAGAGCTGTCCTGTAGTAGAGCGCAGTCTTTGCTTGTGAAATCCGGTGTCCCAGGTCAGCCATAGCAGTTATCTGTTGCTTTGGTCAAAATTCTCCTTGAGAGTTGAGGCAGGACAGCAGAAAGGAACAGAGCTGCCCTGTTACTTTGCCACGTTGTTCCCAAGAACAAGCAGACGATGTTGTTTTGTCCTAAGTCCCTTAACAGGGAGCCTGAGGAGGGATTTCACAATCATAAAAATGCAATTAGTCCCCAGTGCTTTGGGGAAATATAATTTCTTTTCCCATATCTTCTTATTGGGGGCAGAGGGGAGAAGGGGAGGTTAATCTATCTGAAAATAAACCATATGGCTCTGTCATTTTAAGAAGTCTGTTTTGGATAAGATTGTAGAGCAGCCCATCTCTTGTGCAGTACAAACAGCATTCATGCCAGGAGCAGTGGCAGATAGCAAGCACAACACGTTTTCCACAGTGTGTAGTCTCTGCTGACAAAAATGAGTAGCTGTGATAGTAGTGGTTGAGAATCAGTTCTGCTTTCAGGCCGGTTTTGGTTTAGGTAACCACTGAGGCTGTTCGGGATTTGAGGCCCGCTCAGACAAGTGACTTGGTGTGTCTCCACGGGCTCCTGCAGGAGCTTTGTTGGTGAAGGGGCACTGTGAACCTGGGTGTTGAAGCACTGCATCCAGAGAGGGCATCAGGCACATGGGTGGAGTGGCTCATCTTTTGTGACGACTTCGTAGCTTTACCAAGAACCCTGCGGTGGTGGGAAGAAGTGCATTTTACCCTCCAGCTGACTGGGAAGTTTGCTGAAGGTATAGTTTCTTCCACCCTGAGAAATGTAGAGGGAGACCCGTCCTTGCAAGTAATCCAGAAGTCATAGACGGTTTGTGTTAGTCCTCCATCTCAGCTGCTGACCTGAACCCAAATCTGTCTGTGCTGCTGTCATGTCCATCTGCTAATGGTACCTGGGAACAGTAAGAGCACTTGCCACAGTTGTGTCTCCTGTGGGACACTTAGAATAATCTCTCTGAATCTTCTTTTTTTCTCCCTTACCCTCACTTAGATGCAAGATATCCTTCTAAGCGCAGAGATGTTTGAAAGGGGAACAGAGGAGCAGTCCTGGTTTGTTCCTTGTTTCTGTCTGCTCTCTTTTTGCTAAATATAGAGAACAGTTTCACGCTTTTGGTAGCTATATTTTTTAAGTTTTTCCACATTGACAAGTTCTGAGGTCCCACAGATCAAGCCTTGCGCCTATCATGATTCCCACCTTCTATAGAAGATTTGTTCTAGACGCTGGCACCCTTCTTCCACCTAGGAAAACTGATTTCTGCTTTCTTGTCCTCAGAAGGAGTTTGGCTTAAGAATACACTTGGAGAATGTGCCAGATGCTCCTCTGGTTGGTCACCCCATCACAGAGCAGGCTGAAGAGAGAGCTTGACCCGTAAATAACAGCACAATATGAAGAAATACGTACTATAAATACATGCAATAAATAACTGGGCGTTGTGCGTTTTCCAGGGCTGTAATATACTTGCAGGTTTCAGATGTTTTGTAACCTCTACCAGCAAGTCCCTCAGTGATCAACTGCTTATATACTTCGTACATAACATTGTATGACGTATTTTCCTGCTTCCCTAAATCAGGTGCTTGTCAGTAATAGCTTGAGTTGGTTGCATTCTGCCTTCCTCGTTGTTGTAGCAGTGTTTACAAGAGGTGTGCATGTTACCAACCTCTGCCAGGGAGGCTTTTGGGAAAACTCTTTTAGGGCAGCCAAGACCAGCACAACCACTGCTGGAGGAATTGTTTGTGTGTTTTGGTTTGGGTTTGGTTTGGTTTTGTGGATTGGCTGCCAACGCAGAGAACCAAGGGGAAGAATTCTGGGCAAAATTTCACTTTTCCCCCTTTTTTTCTTTCCTTGACAAATTAAAAATTAGGAATATTTCATTTCACCACCCCCCTCAAGTGTTTCATTTCAGTCATTAGGAAAAGCAAGGGAAATGAAGGCTTAGACTTCAAACAAAGTGCCTGGGGCATGTTCCTGTTTAGCAGCTCTGGGAGTGGAGCCCTCATCCAGGATGGAGGAGACCCTGCTCCAGCTCTTTCCTCTGTTGGAGAGCATTTGGACCTTCCCAGGGAGGTTTGCTGGGACCAGGCTATTGTGAGGATGGGATTAGATGGGAAGTGAGTTGGAGGAGACACAGGCTGGATGTAAAAACAAAAGTGAACAAGGCTGAAAATCTGTTGAGTTTTTTTTGCTTTCAAGTGGCAGTTTGGAAAACGAAACGGGAAGATCTGCTTGTTTGTAATGGTTGGGAACACTGAAGGAAAGGGGTCTGTGTCAGGTTTGGATAGTTTTGTCACAATGGAAATTCATGTCTCTGTATCTTGAAAGTCCAGTTTTCTTAGCACATATGTTAAGACGTACCTTTACAGGCACAGCATGAATTGCTGTGAGTGATGCAAATGTCCTGTTAGTTTAAGAAGTTCCACTGAATGGACGCATGCTTACTTGCTGTGGCTCTTGTCTCTGCCTCCAAATTAGCCTCTTTATGAAAATGAATAAGTCTCTTCTATGTAACAGATATTTTACAGTTTTGGAGATTTCTCCGTGGCCTGAAGACTGGACCGGAATGCCTCCTTCCAGCACTGTCTCAGCAGGTTTTGGTGACCGGTACCTTTTGGGCTGGTGTCAGGATGCTGAGTTGGCTGGGCCTTTGCTTTGAGGCTCCTGCTGAAACTTCCAGTCTTCACATTAGGTTCCCCTGTGTAGCGTTTGATGGGATGTGCTCAGTACTACCCTTGTGTACCAGTCTAAATCGCTGTCATCTCTGTGTTCTGACTGCAGATCATTAGATGGCCGGCTCCAAGTGTCTCACCGAAAGGGTCTTCCCCATGTGATCTACTGCCGGCTGTGGAGATGGCCAGACCTTCATAGCCACCATGAGCTGCGGGCCATGGAGATGTGCGAGTATGCCTTTAACATGAAGAAGGATGAAGTCTGTGTGAATCCTTATCATTACCAAAGAGTGGAAACCCCAGGTAATGCTGGCCCTGCGTGCAGATACCTCAGCTTCTCAGTACCAGCATAAGGGATTTATAAGTGCATTGCAAAATTGAATAAAGCAGCAGGCGTAGGGGTTTAAAACCAAAGTGTATTTATTATTGATGCTAATCTCTTACTGTATGCAGCAGAATAATTTATGAATCTGCACTCAAGGGGAAAGTACAATTTTAAATCGATAAAATCCGAGTTGAGCAGGTTGCACTGTTGCCAGGTTCCTAATGCAGCATTCATTGTGTGCACACAAACAACTCACACGCATAGTCGATACAAGTATGAGCTGTGACAGTGTTGTATGTTTCCCAAGTGTTGGTATTAAATTAAGGATAATCTTAGTATTAAGTTGAAGTGGATCTAAGAATAGCTCCCAGCACAACTGAACTTCCTGTTCTGATGTCTCCTCCTGCCTCTGAGAAAGACTTTAATCTGGAACTGCGGATACTTCTGCTGCATGTTGGTACAGATCTGCAGAACCAGTCTGGATGTTTATGCTAATGCTACCTTGCTGTTTCATTTTATGTGAAATTTATTCCTTTGGAATCGTGGTATAACTTCTCCTAAATGGGTTTTCAAGAAGACCAGTTTCTTTGCTGTAGAAGGGGTAGACAGATGAGGTGTGCTCAGATAAGCACGTATCCCATCCCCAGCTGAGGTATGTTAAGAATAGCATCTCTAACGGCTGCTATTTCAGAAGCAACTATCAAATTGTGTCCTTTAATTAGTGACTTAGGTGCTGCACGTATTTAAGGGTGTTACTCCAAACTGGTTTCTCTTCATTTTCTAGGGTTTCAGTCATTTTATTTTAAAGCTGTTCTGCTTTTTTTCCTTCCCATTTGTGCAGTGTTACCTCCAGTGCTGGTGCCTCGGCACACAGAGATCCCAGCTGAGTTCCCGCCGTTAGACGATTATAGCCATTCTATTCCAGAGAACACTAACTTCCCAGCAGGTATCGAGCCACAGAGCAACTACATTCCAGGTACCATATATCTTCCATACAGCGAGCAGAGGGAAAAGGGTTGTATTGCACAGTGAATCGTGTCTATTATGCCAAGCTGGAAGATTAGGAAGTCTTTCTTTCCATCGTTACTGTGAAGCTAAGGAGTGGGAACCTATACAGAAATAGATGAAGGCTGTAAATGTAGACACAGAGCAGTGCTGTTTATAGTTTTGTTTTCTTTAAACTCACCTCTTCGGTAGCACGTGCTCTGTTGATTGCGGAATCTGAAGCTGAATGTTCCCTCTGCATGGTTAGATTTGAATGAAATTCAGCCATTTTAGTTTGAGTAAAAGTAAATTTCTGATGGGATTGAGCCCTTCTATTTATGTATCTCTTTTACAAGCAATTTACACCTTATTTGCATGGACAAGCTATGCAGCTGCACACCAGGAGAGGGAAAATATGTGGACAAAAAACTGTCTGCATGGCTTGAAGTTCGATGGGATTGAAATCCGGATTTTTTTGTTTCCCCCTCCTCTGTTATTCACATATATGCTACGACTGTCATCCTGGTTGTGCCAGCTCCTCCTTTCAGCAGCTTGAGGAAGAAACATACTAAAAAAGAAATGTAGCTCCTTGTGAATAACAAAGTCAATGTTTTGGTGTCTAAAATCCAGACTTTGCATCCAGTTGCAATGACAGTATGATCATTTTGTGCTTCTAGAGACACCCCCTCCAGGCTATTTGAGTGAGGATGGAGAAACAAGTGACCACCAGATGAACCCCAGCATGGATGCGGGTAAGTCATCTTTTGCCATTTGCCGCAGCTTTCTAGGTCATATCAGAGACACTTTTAAAGCTTTTCTTTGGGGTACTGAAGATCTGGTGGTGGTTTGAGGTATTTTATCCCGGTAGGAGTGCACACGTAGCCTGACATCTCATGTAAAGCACATGGGAATAACTGTTGAAAGCATCTTCCTGATTTGGGTGGCGTCACTGCTCATAAGAACCACTGAATCGGACCCTGAATTCTTACAACTCATGCTTGAAAAGCAAAACCACACCCTCGGTTAGAAAGGCTAATGCTGTACAAGAGGGTTATGCAAATACATGGCACTTACAGAGACAGACATGCAGAACCTAATTAATGCAAATACTGCACCCAAATATCTCGGTTTCTGTGCATGTCTTCAGCCATAGAGCATACGTGGGATTCTAAAAGAGGCATGAATGATTTGCAGTCTTTCACCACACTTACACAGATGGAGGAAGGCAGTGTGGGTTTGTTTTTCTACATCAAACATAAGCCTATTGGCACAATCCATTTTAGTGCATACAATCATTGGTAATGTGGTTGACATGTGGAATATATGTATGGGTTTTTGGAAAGTGGACTGGAATAGGATTGGCCTGGGAGATGCCATAAATAGCCAGTTTAAGTTCGAATGCTATATCCCTTCCTTCAGACGTCATGGACTTTGTTGAAAAACAGATTTTAAAGACATTTATTTATTCCAGCCAAACTCAGTGTGAGAGGAAAAGCAGCAATGGGCTGTACCACCTGTGTGCATCCATGTGGCATCCAGAGAGTGCAGAAGCTGCTCTGGACATCCTAGTGCAGATATCTGAAATACATGCGCAGAATTTGTGGACCAAACTGGAATGATTTAGGATGAAATTGTGACAGTTGTTTGGTCACAGCTGTGTATCTTGATCCGATCCTCCATGCTCCCTATACCAATAAGATTTGTTGATGTAAATTTTTGATGGTTATGAGTATGTTTTGTGCCTAGTAGTGTAAAATCACGCTGTTAAATGCCCAGCTAACTGGAGCTGTCATGATGGAACCTGGAGCTTTGATCACTGCAAGTAAAGCAGACAACTGCCTGCTCAGTTTTGAAAATTAATGGGTTAAGCTTAAGAGAGGGCATTATGAAGATGCTTAGCAGTATTGCAGATGTAGCAAGCTGATATAGGTAATAGCATTTGAAAGCTCAAGTAATCAACATCAAAGGAGCAGCTGGTGTCACAAAATGAGTCTTAAGTGAGAAGTGGGTTATCCCTCCAACAAGCCCAGGCAGAGCTGAACATTTGGTGGAAGTGTTTTCCCTTGTGCAGGTGCTGTACTAATAATTACAATGTCTTGATTTTCAGGTTCTCCAAACTTATCACCAAACCCTATGTCTCCAGCACACAATAATCTGGGTAAGCATGTGATCTTGAGAACGGTGTGTAATTACAGTCAAGGTAGTGACATTTTAATGATGACGTTGTGCACTTTTGCTGGGGTTGTGAGCATTGTTGATGTTCCTTTCCACTTATCCTCTTTACCGTGATAACAGTGATTCATGGTAACTCTAGACAAAATACAGAAATCTGAACTTACATCAGACTTAAATAAAAACCCAAGAAATGCTGGCAGACAAATACCAGAGTGAGTGAAGGATTACAGCAAAAATACACGCATTTGATTACATGAGCAAGGAGTATGTCCATCTGTTTTGCTGGTGATTTTGTGTTCTCCCAACAAAACTATGAGTGCTGGGATCGTGTCAGACAACAGAGTACAATCTGCCTTAGGGTCATCCCTACACCACACAGGGATAAAGCAGCCCAGAGCCTTCATGTCCCAGTGCCCTAAACCACTGGAAGAACTGGCCCAGGTATGCAAGTTGTTACAGTATGAAATCGAGTATGGGCTGAGTAGAGCAGAGTGGACGTGGTTGCTCTGTGGTTGGAGAGTCCACATAAATGGAGAGAAGGTAGGAATGCTGGCTTATGGAGAAGCATAGATGTCATGGACAACCTTATTTGAGCATGAGAGGTGTTTGTGGAGTCTATGCTCAAATGAGCCTGGATCGAGGCCTTTACCTTTGCGGTACTATTAGAGGTTTTGTGGTTATCTCTGAACCTCTGCTGCTGTCTCAAATGGCTCTGCCCTTTATTTTCATACCTACAGACATAGAACGTCTGATCTTCATCAGTTTGAGCTCTTGCCCTATCTGCAATTGCTCTCAACGGTCTGTCATAAAAAGCACTCACAGTTCTGGCTAGCTGCAGGATCAGTTCTCTGAATGTTCATTAAGCCAGCAGACAGAGGCCACTTGAGATTACTCTTGAATAACCATAGCCATAAAGTTTACATATGCTTTTAATCCTGGCACGGAGTACTTCGACACTGCTCCAAAATTTGTCAGTCATTGGCTGACTTGTGGAGATCTTGGGGCTGTTGAAGAGGGGATTTCTCTTCTTTTTTTTGCCCTCTTTTTCCCTTCCTTTAAAGCATGGGATATATCGCCACAGTGCCACTAAATTTTTATTTGCTTTAGCTGTTAAAGCCTAAAAAGAGAATACATGACTGACTTAGTCAACCAAAAAAGGAAATAAAACTGTCCTGCCTGGGAGTTGAGGAGGATTTCTAGCAATTTCTTTTCAACCTCAATGTAAAAAAGGCCATTATATGTCACAAAACCAACCTGGCAAGTTGATTGTGGCATCTGCCTTACATAAGGAAAAAAGGGGTTTCTAGGGAAGAGGCCCCAGCGTGTATCTCCTAAGAAGGACACCAGTTATTAACGCATGCTGCTCAGTGGATGGGCCTGTCGGATGTCTAATGTGCTGTCTGGTGACAAAACCTAAGTAGGAGCAGGTGAAGCTAGTTAACCACAAAGAATCTCTTTGTAGTCTGAGGAGCAGACATCAGAAAAGCATTTGGGCTTCCCAACATTAAGATACCTTTAAGTTTTGCAAATCAAATCCTTATTGCTTTTAGGCAAGAGCTTCCATAAATGAAGAATTTCTCGTCTCTTAAGATTTTATCAGTTTCTGCATGTGAGGAAGCTACAAAATAGTAAATGAAGTGGCATTTAGCTGAGCCACTCTTAAAACTGTCAAACGACAAAACTGTCATCATTTCCCTCTCTGCTCTTGTGAGATCCCCCTGGAGCACTGCATTCAGCTCTTGGGGCCCACAACACAAGAGGGACACGGAGCTGTTGGAGCGAGTACAGAGGAGGCCACAGAGGTGCTGCAAGGCCTGGAGCAGCTCTGCTCTGGAGCCAGGCTGAGAGAGCTGGGCTGGGGCAGCCTGGAGAAGGGAAGGCTCCTGAAGGGGAGACCTGAGAGCAGCTCCAGGGCCTAAAGGGGCTGCAGGAAACCTGGAGAGGGGCTTTGGACACGGGATGGAGGGACAGGACAGGGGAATGGCTTTAACCTGCCAGAGGGCAGACTGAGATGAGCTCTTAGGCAGAAGCTGTTCCCTGTGAGGGTGCTGAGGCGCTGACACAGGGTGCCCAGAGAAGCTGTGGCTGCCCCATCCCTGGCAGTGTTTAAGGCCGGGTTGGATGGGGCTTGGAGCAATCTGCTCCAGTGGAAGGTGTCCCTGCCTGTGGCAGGGGTTGGAGCTGGATGCTGATGGCCTGCAGTACTCCTGCTTTTTTTGTGCTGTAGGATTCTGTGGATAAGCAGAACGCTCCAGTGTCCAGGATGGTACTTGATCTGCAGAAGCTTAATCGGGCTTTCTCTGTGTGTTTGTGAAGAAAATGAAATAGAAGTTCATAGAATAGAATTAATAGAATAGAAACAAACACAACAGTGTGCAATGAGAATAATGAGCAGCAAGTTCCCAGCAGCAGTGCAGTATTGCCTTAAAGAAAATAGCGTCACAGTACTGATGTCCATTTATTTGACCAGAACTACTTGAAGCTTTTAAGACAGTTTACTTAGTGTAAGCTGAATTTTGGACTTAAATCCCATGGCCATATTCCAGAGCATTACAGAGGCAATGAACTTGGGCCAAACCAAGTAGGACAGTGGAAGCAAGGTTTGGTTGAGGAGCAATGTATGTATTTCAGCATAAAGCTGTAAGACTGTAGTAGGGGATTGAAGGAACTCGGGGAGTTTCATCTTTCCATTCACAGGCGCAAAAGTGTTGCAAGGTAACATATTGGGATTTATTTTTTTCCTCCTTTCAGCTCATGCTGTCGAATTCTCAGTTGTCAAACATAGGCTTTAAATGGAAGTTATAGATATCCAGCGGTCTCTTCTGCAGCACTGAAATACGAACTGGAGAAGATAGAGAAAACAACTAAAATGAAAGGAGAGTTGCCAGCACTATGTGGACATTTGGGATGAAGTCAGGGAGTTGATGCTGGCCAAGGGCCAAGCCTGTGGTTGCATGCACATTGTTATTTTGGAGCGAGGCAGTCCCTTGGTGTACAGGAAATCCATTGTCAGTGTTTGCTCCGCAAAAGACTTGACGCAAAAGCTGTAAGTGAAATAAGCACATCCCCTACGGTCAAATCCATCAGGAACATAAGCCTCTGTTCTTCTCTGTGTTGAAACACCATTTCCCAAAGCAGAGAACAGGCAGCCCTTCTCAAAGTGAACAGAGGGGAAAAGAGCATGCACACCTATTCATCTTTTGTCCAAAGGGAGTTAGAATTATTGTGCCTGCAACTAATCCAGTTGGATGACACAGCTCGGTCACTTCTGGTGTGTATCAAAAGCCCTGGCTGAAATGAGAACAACCACTCTTCTTGGAGCACACACCGCAGCCAGTGATTTTTTCCTCCACTTCTGAATGAGATGACCTTTGAAGGTCCCTTCCAACCCAAACTATTCTATGTTTCTATGAATAGATAGTACTTTTGTCTTGTAGGGAAGGTGCAATACGGGGAGCATCCCAATACTCAGTGGACACTTGTGAAAGCAAAGCTGTAGTTGAGCCAGAGTTGAAATTGTATGGAGATCACTCAGGCAGGCTTTGCTTGGGTTTAGTGCATCATATTGCATTTGATTATATACCCCCTCAGGATTCATTGGCTTTAGCAGAGCTACATTCTCTTACTTTTCCCCAAACAGTAAATCCATAAATTGCACATGAATATTCAGCGCAGCTCTTACACAAGAGGAAACATGCCCATCCCCTGGCAGCTTAAGCTGAAGCCTAAGCCCACAAATCACAGCAGAAAGCAGCATCATGAAAAGCTTGGGTGCATTTTTTCAGAGACCAGATTTTCTTCAAAATAGGATTTGTTGGTTTGTGTCTTTCCTCAAGTTGCAAATAAGCCGGAAATAACATTTCCGTACATCCTTCAGTGGGGAATCCACAGTTCCCTTGAGGGGCAGGCAAGCGGAGGTGGTTTCTGAAGGGCAGGACCACGAAACCATAAAGAGCAATACAGGCCTCAGTGGTTTTATAACTTAAATAGGACCAATCTGAGGACAGAATTTAGGGATTGTTAGGATTAAAAAGAGTTGATGTGATTTTCTGGAGCTGAGCATTCTTTCAATGAGAAAGGCTCTTGCTGTGGAGCAAGAGCACAGTCATGTGGAGCACAGTCTGTCCTCTTAACTGGGTGGACACACTTTAAGAGACCAGTGTTAGTGCTGCTATTTGCTGGACCTGTAATCAAATTGCACTGGAGCTATGTGAAGCACAGAGCCAGTTATGATGAGCACAGGTTCCTGCCGTGGGCCCCAACTGCTAATGGATGAAATAAGGCTGAAGTTGGAGAAATACGCCCGATGGGGCCATTTCCAGTGGGAAAACTGAATATGTCATTCAAGAGAAAAAGGCAGAGACAGTAAACTTGGAGAATCCCAGCCTGGTTTTGGGTTGGAAGGGACCTTAAAGCTCATCCAGTTCCAACCTCCTGCCACAAGCGGGGACACCTTCCACTACACCAGGTTGCTCAAAGCCCCATGTCCAGTATCATATCATTCAGCATATCAGGAGAGTGACTTGCTTTAAGCTATGGAGTTGTTTAAAATGGGACAATCTGCTCACCAGGTCTCTTAAATTGCTGTAGAGACAGACCCCTGTTGTATTGAGCTGCCTTCTGTTAGCTTTCACTTTGAGCGTGATGTCCTTTTCCGTAAGAGGAAGATATGTTGCTGCTTTTGTGGGCGTAAATGTGTGGAGGAGAGCAGGAACACGGGGCTTTGCTTGTGATAGAGCATTTTTCTTTTCAATGATATAATTAGGAAAGCGAGAGCTTGTGAAAGATGGGGGGAATAAGCCTCAAAACTCAGACTCTGAAGCACTGCTAAGGAGTGCAGAGTTCCCCAGAATGCACTTTTGTTCAGTTCCTTATTTGCTGCCAGCAAAGCTTCGAACAAAGCAGAAACCAAAGGTTTTTTCTGATTATTAGCTACTTTGGGAACTCATACACCACAGTACAGAGAGGAAACCAACATGTCTTTAGCTGCTTCAGCCTGCTTCCAAAGCAGTAACAGCAGGTACCAGATGAGAAATGACTCTCAAACCTCTGTCGAGACACTCTCCTCAGGGTGAGAGGAAGCTGGGATGGTAAAAACCTGTCTTTGATTTTTTGGAGCTGATCTCTTAAGCCCCAGATTCGCCTGAGCCTTGCAGGAGCAACAGATGGGAAAGCCTATGGAAAAACCTGGGGTTTGCTGCTTGATGTTAACTCTCTGGCCAGATGGGAAGCTGTTCTCTTCTGCTTTTAAGCACCATTTGAATGGGGATGAAGTGATAAGCTGGGGGGAGGACTGGAGGGAATTCTCTTGCTTTTATTTCTTGCACTGAATGAGAGGAATGGAGCACTTATCAGCTCAGTCTGCTCTCTGCTTCCTCTGCTCAGCAGATTCTTGGCTTGCAGCCGGGCTGGGCATCATCTAGTGCTGTATTTCCAAGAAGTTTGACTTGAGCCTTCCTCTGCTGAAACCACATTGGCTTCAGTGGGAGCAGTTAAATCATCTGATGCCATTTGAATGTCCCACCTTTCTGGCATATGAAGGATTATCTTCCTGAGACTTCTTCAGCCTCAGTCTGCTCATGAGCTTCAGTCCACAGGCTGAGTCAAACCTTAACCCCAACAAAAGAGATGTGCCATCATCTATTGAGGAAATGGATTTTCTTTGGTTAACTTGAGATCAAGTGCACTGGTAGAAGGTATCTAATTTTTACGTCACTTTAATGCCCATATTACGTACAATTTGGTGCATATTTCAGACAACTCTACTAGTTTCACCAGTGCCAGAGAGGTCATAGTCAGTAAGAATGAAAGCTGGACTTGCTGCTTGGTTTAAGTGCACAGCAGAAGGGTTCCGGAGACCTGTGTTAGTGAAAGCAGGTTTGTGGTCTGCTCTTTCGAAGGTTTTCTGGTGCTTCCTTTTCTCTCCTTTTCTCCATTTAGGGTGCTGCCTATCTAAAAGTGATCCCACATTTCATAGGAAAGCTGACTTTATTCTTACATTCTCTCTAAGCAGGAAGATAGTTACGTGACACCTCACTTGCTCAGTGACTAATATCTTCAATGGTATTTGTTCCATGCGCCAAAAGCTCCGGAGTGATGTCACTTTCTAGCTGCGGTCCATTAAAATCTGTCAAGTAATTAAAGTTTGGTGATTAAAGTGAGCCCAAGGAATGAGGCAGAACAATGTTCTTAAACAGTCGCTTTTTTCATCCTCCCCCTTCCCCTCCTGAGGGCCTGTGATTCATTTTGCTGCTTCTCTTGTGCAGATCTGCAGCCTGTTACCTACTGCGAGCCGGCGTTCTGGTGCTCCATATCCTACTATGAACTCAACCAGCGAGTGGGAGAGACTTTCCACGCCTCTCAGCCCTCTATGACCGTGGATGGTTTCACTGATCCATCTAACTCTGAACGTTTCTGCCTTGGTTTACTGTCCAACGTGAACAGAAATGCAGCAGTGGAGCTCACAAGACGACACATTGGTAATTGCTGTTTCCTTGGGTCAGTCGGTGTCTTTCAAGGTGGAAGGTGGAGATCTGCATATAAAGCTTTTTAGTTAGCTAATTGGCACAGAGCTTGCTCAGTTTTAGAGCACTGCATGTAACAGAAACAGAGACTGAACTTCTGCATGCGCTCTAATGTCTTTGGATGGATGTTAGCGGTGATCTTGTGAATTCCTTTCCCCCCTGCACTGTTCTATTTTCTAACTGACTGTTTCTTTTATAAATGGAAACTTAGTTCCTTGGTTTTCATCTCAGTTCCCACTTTTCCTCCTTACACTTCAAGGTAACATTCAATTTTGTTTTCAGTTGAACTTGCACTAAACAGAATATCCCAAATTTATGCTGCTTAAATAAAAGGCAAAGTTGCTTATGCTCTGCTG
The DNA here is from genome assembly GCA_017639245.1 of Myiopsitta monachus. Taxonomy (NCBI): domain Eukaryota; kingdom Metazoa; phylum Chordata; class Aves; order Psittaciformes; family Psittacidae; genus Myiopsitta; species Myiopsitta monachus. The sequence goes on along the minus strand of CM029921.1, from coordinate 1,864,039 downwards.
CATTTTCTGATGATTTCTATCAGAAATGAACCTGCTTTTTGTCCTAATCTTGCTTCCCTTCATACTCTTTCCTGAGCAGTAAACTTCACACAGGACGATCTTTCCTTACACCTTTCTAATATGACTTCTAGCACCCAAAAAACCCCAACACCCCAAACCACCTCACCAAGATTCCAGACTCAATCTCTAAATTCAGCAGGCTCCTTATGCTTTATGAAAGAGTGAAAGCAAGATATTCAAATAGGAATGTAAGACCACAGCAAGTGTTTATTTGAGCAACAAAGATGTCTTGGTGAAATTTGTTTCTTTATTAACTGGGATTTCAATAATTTGTGCAAACTCCTATGGGAAGTGTATGTTTGTCCTTGTATGCAATGTCATCTCAAGCGAGAGGGAATGGCTTGAAAACGTTGTATAATGTAATTCCAAATCACTAACTAAATAAGCAAACAGTTGTATCCAGCTGCGATGACTTTCAGAAAAGGCTGAAAACCATATGTTAACTGATAGAATGTTCATCTGGAAAATATCAGACACATCTCTGTTTGGAGTAAGCAGTCTGTGAGGTGGTAAATGCATGCAGGCTGGCTGTGATTGACAGTGGGGCCGGAGGGTGCAATTCTGAGTTTATAAATTGGTGCTCCTGCCTTCCTCAGCTCAACCCGCTCACGGAGCAGATTTATTGCTCCCTAATGGGAGTTCAGCTGTGCTTTGAGAGCTGCCTCATGCAGAGGTGTCTACGTCTCTACCAGCTCTTCTTGCAGATGCTTGCTCCGAGCTAAGCCAAAACTGTGCTGTGTTTCCTAGGAAGAGGAGTAAGACTGTACTACATCGGTGGTGAGGTGTTTGCCGAGTGCCTTAGTGACAGTGCCATTTTTGTCCAGTCTCCCAACTGCAACCAGCGCTATGGGTGGCACCCCGCAACAGTTTGCAAGATTCCACCAGGTAAGGAAGGATGCCTTGTCTGTGATCCTGCACAGGCCTCACCTTTTGCAGATGGGGACTTGCTGTGGAAAGCGAGCTCTTGGTGAAGGTGGGCGTGGGTTTGCTGACCTCTGTTCTGGGCAATAGTCAGAAACCTTTTTTACCCCATTATAAGCACCTTGAAAACTCGAGCAGGGCATTTTTTTATAGCATAAAGAATGAAGGTACTGATAAAAGAAGCTACTACATATGCTCCAGTAATGGTTTGCACTGCATACAGGCAGGAAGAAGCAGTACTCCAGGATCTAAGCAGGACTAAGAGCAGAATCTGCCATTTGTCCATGCAGTGTTTTATCAGCCCATTATTGTGTTATGAGAGCCATGCTTATAGTTTGGTTTGCACCTTTAAGTAAAAGTATATATATATATATATAATGTAAGAATTTTTTCTTCATATAGATTCACCCATAACCAATCTAAATTGATACTTTTTACTGTTCTGTAGTAAAACTTACCCCATCCTTTCTGAATTAGATTCATTCTAGAGAAATCACTTTTGTAGGCACCTTGTTGTTCTGGATACAGCAACCGTCTGTCTAAAGTAAGCTGGAAGGTTACAAGAGAATTTATTGCATCCATCTAGAAAGAAAATACTTGTTAGATACATGCAAAAGAGTTAGTATGAGAGGTTGCCATTTGAAACGGAATTTAGCTGGGCTTACAGAAGCTGTTTCTTTACAGTTAAAAGTATGCGTATATTTAAAACCTAAACCTTTTTGTTTAGAAATAATTGAATGAAGATCGTCTTTCTTTTGTGATCCACACACCGCAAGCTCTGGCCCATCTTAATGGCTTTCCTTTCTCAGATGCTCAGGAAGCAGCTGCCAGTGTTGCAAACATGACTTAATTCTCCAGCCACATCACAAGAGTCCACCCGGGCTGGAGTCAACATTTGAAGACATAAACAGCCCACATTTCCTCTGCAGAGTCATCGAAGGCACATGTTTTGGACTCCAGCTCTCCCTTCTTTTGCCACAGCCTTTGGCCGCCTTCTCAGACTCATCTTCAAATCTCTGCTGGGTTTGAAGCAGCTTCCTCATTCCCTTGTTGACAGGATGGAGTTGTACCTGCTCCTCCGAGGCTCAGTCCTGGAGGAACCTGTTCCCAGCCTGTCCTGAGTCTGAGCAGCTTGCCAGACAGATCCTGATCAGGTTTTATGCTTTCCTTGCAACAGCTCTGTTCTCAATCCAGCCCCAATGTTCTCACCCTTCTTATTCCCCACCTTAGTCTCCAGTATGCCTGACACAGCATCCCTTCAAACCCTCTTGGGCTGTGCTGTTTTACGGTCACAGAAATGGCTGGTTGTTTCTGCAGCTGCTGAGCTGTTGCATGTGGTCACACTTTGCTATATGCAAGCAGTTTCGACCCAAAACAGATGACAGTATGATTCCAGCCCAAGAGAGTAGGCTCAGAAGTGATTTTAGCAAAATACAATTCATCACGGTCCAAATGGTTGTTTTTCAGACTTGGCCCATATGTGATCCCAAATGAGCATTAGTTGTGTGCCAAGTCGTGGAGTTTAACTTGTTTATGGTTATCTGGGAGAAGGCAAGAGCAGCAGTGCTTCTTATAAGAGTTGTGTATTTATTTATGTGTTTACATTATGAGGGATGTTGTTATATTTCGCCTTTATCACCTCAAAACTGTTTGATCATAAAATCCCAGGCTGGTTTATGTTGGAAGTGACCTTAAAGCTCCTCCAGCTCCAACCCCTGCCACGGGCAGGGACACCTTCCACTGGAGCAGGGTGCTCCAAGCCCCTGTGTCCAACCTGGCTTTGAACACTGCAGGGATGGGGCAGCCACAGCTTCTCTGGGCACCCTGTGCCAGCGCCTCAGCACCCTCACAGGGAAGAGCTTCTGCCTAAGAGCTCATCTCAGTCTCCCCTCTGGCAGGTTAAAGCCATTCCCCTTGGCCTTGTAAAGAATTCCTCTCCAGCTTTGTTGTCAGCCCCTTCAGGGACTGGAAAGCTGTTGAATAACTTGTTCTCAGTCTCTTAGCTGAGTCTAAACATTGGGGAACCCTCCAATTTTAAAGGAAGTTTCCTTGGCATTTGGTAAATTTAGGAGAGGATTACAGCAGAAGCAGCTCTGCTGTCAGCCTTTTTAACCCTGGTGGCAGGTTTCTGGCTTGCCAGAGCAGTTTCACAGCAGAACTTGTCCATTACTTCTGCTGCAGGCCCCCATGTAAATCCAACACCAGTGAGTTCCTGGTTTGAGCCTGTGCATTCCTTTCTTTTCAGGCCCTGTAGCAATTGCTGTTGTGAAGTCTTATGGTCATAGCTAGGCTTTGAAATTGCAACGCGAGGGAGATGATTGTAAAGGAGATAGAAGGTTCCATACGCAGATCCTAAGTCTGGTCTCGTAGATCACAATCTGCTGTGTGGGCTCTAGCATTCATCAGTCTCTGGCTAACATGGTTTTCTTCCTTTTCAGCATATGAGCTGTGGAAATGTGGCAACCTTGATTCCTGTTTCTGAAATGCTGTGTTTAAACACTCTGTGTACAGTATCACACGTTGGGAGGATATGGAAGAGCAGCACTGAGTTTCTTTCCAACCTCAGAGATGGCTTTCTTAATCTAGTTAAGCTGATGCCTTGTTCCTGTCATGTCCTTTTCTCACAGGATGCAACTTGAAGATCTTTAACAACCAGGAATTCGCCGCTCTCTTGGCTCAGTCTGTGAACCAGGGCTTTGAGGCTGTGTACCAGCTGACCAGGATGTGCACGATTCGGATGAGCTTTGTCAAGGGATGGGGAGCAGAATACAGGTGAGGCATTCCAAATGAAACTCCTGTGCTTGCTCTGCCACCCCTGTGTTCCACAGCCTAGGCCAGTGTCCTGCAAAGCTCCTTTACTCAGCTTTTAGGTGGGGAGGAATTAGCACAGCGTCTCTTCAGTAATGCAGATCATGGAATCATGGAATAGTTTGAGTTGGAAGGGACCTTAAAGCTCATCCATTTCCAGTGTCCTGCTACGGTCAGGGACACCTTCCACTGGAGCAGGTTGCTCCAAGCCCCCGTGTCCAACCTGGCCTTGAGCACTGCCAGGGATGGGGCAGCCACAGCTGCTCTGGACAACCAGTATCTTGCCACCCACACGGCGAAGAATCACGCCGCACACCAGGGAGGACCACGTGTATTTGGTCACAGTGTTCTACGAACCAAGAGCTTTACCTGAAGCACAGCAGATGAATGGCGATGTAGGAACTATTACATGGGGCTTTCTTAAAATTGGATGTACATTTGATAGTTTGAGTGTCTTACAACTACGCTGTTATCAGGCAGGATCAGTGTGAGTGCTTCCTAATAGATACGGCTTGGGTTTGATGCTTCCTTTATCAGGAACTAATGGGATTAAAGTAAAAGCAGATTGGCTTGAAAATAAAAATATGGAAGAACTGTTAGAGCTGCTGCACAGTTACAGTTAAATCTCCTCATCCTTCCTGTAGTGCTTGTCATAGGGCGGTTGCTTCATTGTGACCAGAGGCAGTGGGATAAACAGGGTTACTGTTTTTCTCAGTGAATACTGAAGATGAAAAAGAAGATGCAGTAAGAGCTGGTGGTTATTCTGACAACACAGGGGACAGTGCAGTGGATGAGTACTGCATAGCTGGTGTTCCTGTCACTCCTCTGCATTAGCAAGCCAATGTCCCTAGGTAGCAACAGGAGTGAAATCAGCGTTTAATGTTACAAGCAGGAGAGATGAAATTCGTTGGAAAATTGATGTTGTTTTACGAGAGCTGGCAGAGATTTCAGCCAAACGTGATTTTGCAATGCTCACTGGAGCGTGTACCCTTCAAATCTGTGGCCTTCCTTGAAGATCCAGGGGCAACCCCTGCCTCCCGGAGCCGCAGGGCTGTCTGCCCGTGCTCCCCTTGCACGGCTGCTGTAGTATCAGCTGGAGCCTGCGCCCTGCGCGTTACCCTCCCACTTTCTTCATTTCTCCAGATGTTTGGAGTCCATTTTGTTTTGACATTGTCCTGCACCCGGGCCAGAGCGTTCAGCCCTGGCTCGCAGCCCCGCTCCTAATGAAACCCAGATGCGAATGACTTACGGAAAGTCAACTATCTCATTAGAGTATTGGAGGCAGTGAAACCCTACGCTCGCGCTGACCGCGCCGAAGCTGCTCTCTTGCTCCTTCATTTCCTTGCCACAGAATACTACCTCTGATTGCCTTTGTCGGAGCACATTTGTTTGTTGAACTGATTCATGTATGAGAACGGTACTGTGGGAGCGGCATCCAGAGCGCTGTTCCAGTGATTCCTGGTTCAGCTCGTTGGCCTTTGGAGCAGTCGAACTGGTGGGGTGTTTAGTGCTGGGGTGTGCCAGGGATTTGGTGGAGGGAAAGGGGGGAAGCCAATTGCACATTGCAGCCCATGCTACAGACATTCTCCTCTGTGCAGTGGGAGCCCACAAGCTGAAGGCTTTGAGGGTTTGCCTTTTGGAAAGGCTGGAGTCAATAGGTTGGTCACCTTGGTGGGAAGGCAGAAAGAAGCTGTCATGGGAGATATGCAGAGGGCAGAAGTGCAGCAGTGGGTCTCTGTATGGTGTTGCCAGAAGGATTGTTGGATGGCTCACGCTGGTTTCAGGCAGCAAAGGGGAATGCTCTGGGCTGAGTTAAGGGGGCCTAGTTTTACCTTGGACTTGGGAGGTTTGCGTGCTTTGCTCACAGAGCGAGAGGTGCTCTGCTCCCTGTCCTGCAGCCCTCCTGCCCAAACAGCTCATGAGACAGCCTTCAATGTAAAACACTTCACCACATGAAGTGGCTGCATAGGCCAGGCCCTGTGGTACACCCACTCCTGGGCACGGCCTGAGCGGGAATGGGTGGGGTGGATCAGGGATCTGCTTCCATCCTCAGTTCAAAGGAGGAGAGCTGCAGATTCATCAGCAGAACAGGTCACGGCCCTTGGCCAAAGCCCCGCAGAGCTGTGCCCAGAGCCCAGGAAGGAGCAGGGGCGGTGGGAGCCCAGAGCAGCCCCGTGGGGCAGAGGGTCCCCTTCGCAGCAGCGGTTTCTCCCTGGGCCCCGCAGGCTTTGCCTTCTCCCTCCCACAGACAGATTCCAAGGACAGCTTCTGTGGGAAGTGAGGGTGTAAACCAAGGCTGTTTCCAGGCTGGTTCTCTCTCTTTGTAATCTTCCTCCTCCACAGCAGCTGTCCCTGCCTCTCCGCATGGAACAAGGCTTAGGCCATCCCTCGGCAGAGGAGGGAGAGCCCTGTGCCTTGGCCTCCCTTCCTTCCCATCCCTCCCTGCTTTACCATCTGGAGACACTCCATGGGGTCTGGCCTCAGGGAGAGTGACAGAGAGGGAGACAGGCGAGGGGATGTGCAGTGACCCAGCAGTGCATCCCCCTCTGCTCTCCAGCCACAGCTGCCAACTCTGGAGGCATTTTAAAACACGTTTTAACACCACCTTCCTGCTTTTCTGAGGGGGTTTGCAACCTTTTACACTCAGCAGCACTTCTGCTTCTTTCAAGGCAGCCGAGCAAGTGCAGGTCTGTTGGGGAGCCCCTACGCAGAGGAGGGTTCAACCATCCAGCACGTCCTCCAGAGCTGTGCAAAAAGGCTGCTCCTGTGCACAGGGGCTGCAGGGGAGAGTCTGAAAGGCTGCCTGGGGATGTCTCCATCACTTCCGCATTCTGCCACAACCCGCAGATACGGTAAAATGAGAGTAGCCTCGGCTTATACATAGAGAAATTGAACTTATTTGGGAACCTGCATACGTTGCTATCTAATCGGGAGAGGGAAAATGAGGTCTGTAGAAGAAAACTGAAGAATTTTGCTCAGGTCAACACCTTCCATTCCATTCAGGGAATCCGATGCTGCCTGTTTTCAGGAATCTGAGTAGTAAATAGGCTGTGTAGTGAGCTGTTCCTTTGGGATCCTAAAAATGTAAAGAGAAAAGGTAGGGGTTTTAAAAGCAGTTGGCAGTGCAGGCCAGAAGCGTGTTACAGAGGGAGACATTCCTTTGGCCTCACATGCACGACTATTGTCTAAGCAGGAAAGAATGCTCCAGTAGCTGTAAAACCTCTTCCCATTGGTAAAGTTTTGTTCCTTTTTTCCTCTTCTCTCCCCCAACCCCTTCTTTCTGGCAGGCGGCAGACGGTGACCAGTACTCCCTGCTGGATCGAACTGCACCTGAACGGTCCCTTGCAGTGGCTGGACAAGGTCCTCACACAAATGGGCTCCCCGAGCATTCGTTGTTCCAGCGTCTCCTAAGGAAACATCTCCTGGGGATGGGTGGGGGGAGCAAAGACTGGCAAATGGAATTGGCTTAACCCTTAGTTAAACACACAGGAAACGGATTCCCAGTTATTGAAGTGATGAGAAACCCAATCTGCTAAAAAGAAAGTGGGTTTTGTTCTCTTTTGTTTTTATAATTACCCATTTAAGCCACTTCCGCTGACCCCATTAGCACTTTGGTTCCAGCGCTCTGGGCCTTCGCAGTTACAATTTGAGGCTGAAGTTTATCATGATGAAGAACCGGACTTTGTTTCAGTAGAGGAGGCCGTGCTGTGCCTCCAGCACCCGCTCTGTGCTGCTGTGAGCACCCGGGAGCCTCAGAGGAAACCTCCCATTTGCCTCACACAGCTCCAGGCTCATGTCACGCAGCACCTCTGGCAAGCCAGGCACCGTGGGACTTTGGGATGAGTCTTTCTTGTCCATTCCCATCACCATCCACCTGATCCATGCCTGTCCTCCCTGGGATTGCAGCAGGAGGGGGAAAAGGAAGCGTTTAAAGCGCACACAAGAACTATTTCCTCCAATAATGCTCTCAAAAGGAACGCTGGACTGCTAACAAGGAGGCAGAGTCTTGTTCCATGCCTGAGGGATGCAGCTGATACCCTGAGGGCCTCAGGCTGGATTGACATGAAGCAACAGGGGCCAGACTCTGGTCTCCTCTGATAGAACAGAGGCTCCTCTGATACTGCTGCAGCGATGTTTGACTTGAACTGCTCAGAGATGCTTGTCACATGGAGAGCTCTGCATGGCCGAGTTAAGCCTTCGTTACCCCGCAGTCTGTGTGCATTAACCACCGAAAGCCTGTATCCTGTTTGCTCAGTCTGTTGGATGGGATCTGCCGCTTCTGGAGACATCGGGGCTTCGTGACTCCAGCGTCCAGGTCTGCTCTAGTGATGGAAGTGAACAGGCCCTCGCGGCTGCTTTCGGCGTGCGCAGTTATCCTGTGCTGTCACACAGGAACCAGGACATCTCAGACACACCCCCCCTGTGTTTAAAACGTATTTCAGCTGATTCCAATGCTCTGAGCTGTGCTTTTGCCTGGAGAAATTGGGAGAGAGTGTATTTACTTGTATTATAAAGCGTTCATTTTAAACAGACATGCTCCAGACTGATATTTTTTCCCTGCAGCAACTCTCATGGCCAACAACTCCCACAACTGGAAAAAACCAACCCTTAGCACTTGTTTTTAGGGTTCACATTTGCCAGTTAAGTCTCATAACTTTGTCAGTGCTATCTGCTTATCTGTTTCTTTATATCTGCATTGAGTATCATATGCATTTGTGCCAAACTATTAGAAGAGGGAGGGGAGAAAGTGATAATCAGTTTCCTATGGAAATCTTCTTTGTCTTTTTTGGTTTTATACATGAAAGGCAAACACAGGAGCTTGATCTGGCTCTGGGAAGGGCAGACCCGGATGGACCATCCATGGATGGAACTTGTGTTCAGACTTTAGTCCTGTTTGCTCCCAGATGCAAAACGAAGCAGCACCAACTGAGTTCAGCAGCAGTTTTCCTGCAGTGCCAGGTTCTGGTTGCAGCTCCAGAGCACCGTGGTCCCACATGGGTACGGACTGCAGAAGCATTTCAAACACCCGTCGGGAATTCCCAAGTACCTGTAGAGGCTTTTCCTTCGGGACCGCTCTGATATGAACCCCACTGCCTGGTCTGCAAAACCCCATCGCTCTTGGACCTGAGCATCAGCTAAGCAGGGCACGAGGTGCCCCGTGTTCAGCAGACCCAGGACCAGACCATCCACGAGGCTCTCCGCTGGTGTTTGTTGTACCAGGCACACCAAGGGATGCTGTGCAGAGATTTCTTCTGGAAACAAGCGACATTTTATACGTGGAATTGAAATTCCAAGGAAGACACGCAGCGGTGGACGGACTCCTGAGCCATCCAGGAATAGCCTCTTGTGGAATTTGGACTGGGAGCTCTCACTGTGCCGTACGGCTTGTATCACAGCGCTGGAGGTTCCCTCGGACTTTCATTGCTTCAAGCTTTTGTAATGTGTCTGATTTTAGTTAAATCTCTGATTGCATGGACTTGTGCAATAAGAGCAGCTGTGTAAAACAAGTGTTTTCTATCCACTTAAACAGTAGGTCTGTCATTGAGGATGGATTTGGCGTAGTCTTTCAGATGCAGGTTTCTAACATAGTTGCAAACAAAGATTTATCCTGGCTTTTGTGGAAATATCTGACTTTGAGAAGAGATTCAGTGGGAGAGGGGGAAAGATCTGCTACGTAATTTGGCCCCGGGTTTCCTCCCTGAGTGTCTTGAAGTTGCATTTGCTCATTTTAGCCAACAGACAGTTTTCATTGTGCACGTAATCACGGAGGAGGTTGGACCCTGTGGAGCCGTGTGCATTAGCAACAGAAATGACATCTTAATTCCAGTGTCAGGTGATGGTGCGCGCAGGATCCCAGCCCAGAGGCTGCAAGCTGGAATAAACCCAGACTGTAGCATGAAGCCAAAGTAAGATTTGGGCCTGGGTTTCTGGTAGGAACCACGTTTGTGTCTTCTGCTTGATAAAGGATTATTAATTGCTGTTACTAATAGCTGCCTTTAGAAAAATGGGGTTTGGGTTGTGCACAAAGACTTGGGTTAATCCCACCTCATCATCCCCTAAGTAAAATGACTTCAGATGGAAAATGGAAGCTGGTCTAGCAGCAGTTAGATAAAATGGAGAGGATTATCTCCACTGAGGTATCCATTGCCTCCCCTCCCCTTTGTTTGCCTTCATAAGCGCTTTAGGGTTTCCAAAGTTACCTTATAAAGTCAAAGGGAAAGTCCTGGAGCATGCAAAGAGAGAGGCTGGGGAAGGGCTGGGATCCAGAGGATGGTGTGGTCGAGCTTCCTTTGATGTTGCACAGCTGGAAAGGATGGGGCAGATGAAAGCAGATTCCCCTTGGGATGTGAAACCTGCTCAGTCGCGCCTTGGCCAGGACACTAATGCGAGGGGAGAGGCCGGAGGTGAGGGCGGGTTTCCCCGTTTCCCTAAAACTCTGGAAGTAGCTTTGGTTATGTAGCACAAACGTACGCCATCAGCCACGGCCTTGCTTAGATTCCATTCCTGTGCTGGCAAATCTTCTCATTTAGCGGTAGTCTTGGCTAGTTTTACCAGATTTCATACAGTTTTGTTACTGGGAGAGAGTCACTAGCGGGAACTTGGACTCTTTTAACTTGGCGTAGCCACACACAAGGGCCTGGCTGCTGGCAGATGACACTGATGGCCTTGTGGTTTTCAATGACTGTGGTCTTGTTCTGTTTTGGGGTTTTTTATTATTATTAATGTATTGAACTGAATTTCAGTTTGTATTCTATGTTAAGCTTAGAAGTAATCCAGTGCTGTCCATTTGATTTCATCTCCAGGCATCAGCGTGGCTGTGTACAGAGGTGGAGAAATCTATGGTAACTGATCTCCCCCACGCTCTGGCTACCCCTCCATGCAGTGAAAAGGCTGGGGGTAACCTTGGAGAAGGAATCACAGAGAAGTTAGTTTCCTCTCCCCTTAAGGATCAGCATAGTGTGAACCACAGAGTCCTTTGCAGGGTGAAGAACACGCAGGGCTCCAGCAAGCGTGGGCACAGCGCCTTGTCCTACTCACTAGCTGGGAGAGCACAGGGAGGAGGAGGAGCACAGCTCAGTGAAGGACTGCAGCCGCATCACAACACAGCCGTGAGCTTCCCAGGTCTCCAAGGTTCGGGACAGGGAGGAGGAACGGGATTTCACAAATAAGCTGGTAAGCTAGAGTGAGGAGTACGTAGTCACTATCGTAGCTGATTGAGCGGTATGGTTAACAAGTTCAGTAGATGTTTTTTCTCATGTACGTGCTTTTGTATTTATGTTGTCTCTCTGGAATATTCAGATGAATCAAATATTTAATTTCGAACAGAAAGGGCAAAAAAGGACTCAGATTGAACCTTTCAGATGGTCCTTTCTGGTGATTGCTAGAAATAAGGTGGTTTGATGTGAGAGTAAGGGATTCCCTCAGACCTGAGCAGCAAACCCTGGTGACTAGAGCAGAGCAAGGACTTCCCTAGCAGGAGCCTTCACCTGAGTTGCTGTTGTACCTTTTAACACCCAGGCAGGTTCCAGAGTTGGGCTCCGCAGGTCTGCTCTGACGTATGAGGCTTTAAAAGACAATGAGGAATTACTCCGTAAATGGTTTTGGTTCATCTTCCATTTCCTCCAGTACTTGGCTACTAGAGGAGCCTGCACCAGTCCCTGCTGCTCACTCTCCCCGTGGCAGCAGCCCACTTTCCTCCTTTGATAGATATGTACGAGCATGTTTGCATTAGTTTAGACTTAAGCCTGAGATTGTATGTTAATGGGCAGTGATGCCACCTACGTGCTTTAGCTTGTTACGCATTATCACCTATTTTGTTACTAAAGGCCTGTACTGTGTATGCCCTTCCTCTTTCCTATGTGAAACTGTAAGTTCTATTTTTGACATTTTAATAAACTTTGATTGGAAAACGGAGGCTCGTGAGAAAATAACAATACTGTGACAATGTATTTAAGGCCACAGCTGGAGTTCCGAAGCCACAGGTAATTGAGAGGCAGCAGCACCTTTAGGGGTGTGCAATGGAGGTTGTTCCCGGTGATCCCTGTGAGGTCTGGTACAGGTAAGAGCTTCGTTCTTCTTACAGTTTGGACGGTTTTGTTTAAGAAATTCAAGCCAGATCTAAAAAGGTAATTAAAAATACCACTAGTTCCCGTAACTACTGGGATTCAAAGGCAATTCCAAGCCATGGAATGTCTAGGGAAGCAGCTGTTCCACTGGAAGGCAGGTCAGGTGCCACAGCATTCGGCTGGCCTCAGAGAGAGCGCTCCCCAAACACCATCACTGCCGGAGCCAAGGCGCACGGTGATCTGATTCCATGAACTCCTAACGTTCCTCGTCGGGTTTCACTCAGACTCAGGGAGTTTTCTGTTGTTTTCCTGACGGGATTTACGAGAATACTTTTTCCATTGACTTTTCCAACAATGTGGTCATAGAAGGGTCTCGTCCAGGTTTTGTACTGGGGTTGCCAGAACTCAAGTGTGATGTAGTAAATCAGCTCTGAGCTGCGAGCTCTGCTGGTTGTCACCTGAATGTATCATGGGTTTCAGGATCACAGGCTTATCTGCCTTAAAATGGGAAGCTGGAGCAAAATATGGGCTTGATGTAAATGAATGTCAAAGCCTTCCTTAGCCAAAACCCGAGAGTGAATCCGTGCTGCGGGAGGCTTCGGTTCAGGCAGAAGCTGGGTCACAAGCCTTGGTCTGTACAGGCAGGGAAGTCTCGCAGGTGTCATCCTGTCCCTTCACCGGGGCTGTACCTAAAGCTGAAAGGCCAGACCAGGACTGGAATTCCCTCCCAGCCCTTGGTTACCCTGAACTGGGGAGCACTGGGGCTCCAGATGGAAACCTCACTGTGGGTGCTCCGGACCCACAAGTCTGTAACCCGATGATAGCAATCCACGGCTGTCTGAGAAACACATCACTGGATGCAAGCACCATTTTCTTCCTTTTAATAACTCATTTGGACTCAGCATTGCTGTAGCCTTCAGGGCTGAAAGGTCACAGCAACCAGTGGCATGCTTGGAGTCGGTTCCATTTTACTCTCGATTTATTGTATTTATAATGACCTAACAATTAGTTTCCTCTGTGTTTTTACCATTTATTACTATGGCACAACAAGTATTTAGGAAGGGAAAACCAAGTCTTCAGCTACCAAGAAACACACATGGAAAACCATTCTGTATTAGGAAGGAACCCCCTTCAGTCCTTTAGTTACAGCTCTGCGCTGGGGTTACGATGCATGGCAAGGCCCGGAGCCGTTCTCTGTCATCCTGTTTGGAAGAGGTGGCCCTGGGAGGTGTGCTCCCTTGAATGTCTCTGTGTGTATCCCTGTAAAAGGAATATTTCTTCTTAACAATAAGTATTTTGCTGTGGTGGAGACCCTGCTCAGTCTTTGCATGAGAAATGCCTTCCACAGCACTAACAAGGCTTCAGATCTATTTCTGAGAGCTGGAAACGCTGCAGTGTTTTCCCAGGGAATGATTTACAACATTCCACAGCAGCCTGTTATTGTAGCGCTGCTTAATCTTACAAGAAGCGGCAGTGAATGTCAAGAACCACTGTGAAAGTGCTTTCAAAATGCAAAGCTGTCAGATAACTTCTGGAGAGCCACTGTCTTGAGGTCACCAAATTTACTGACATGAAACAAACAAGACATTGGAAAACTTAATTCCAGGATTCCTGAATAAGATTGCTTAATGTGGCATTTTCAGATTGATAATGAGAGCTCTTGGGGGAAATACACATCATTTCATAGGGCAGGCCAGGCAAGCACCAGAGAAGGGCTGAAGGAAAGGAGAGAGGATGGGATTTACCTTTCTTCTCTCCTTCCCCCACCAGCCTAATGCCTTCCTGTCTTCCACGTCCCTCGCATGTTTATACTCTCCAGTCAGTCTGTGGCTGTAGTGCCAGCGCAGGAGATGACAATATTGTTGTCAAAAACTGTCATCGACAGATGACAGCATCTAAAGGGGCTTATGGGAAACCTGGAGAGGGGATTTGGACAAGGGCCTGTAGGGACAGGACATGGGAATGGCTTAAACCTGCCAGAGGGGAGGCTGAGATGAGCTCTTAGGCAGAAGATCTTCCCTGGGAGGGTGCTGAGGCGCTGGCACAGGGTGCCCAGAGAAGCTGTGGCTGCCCCATCCCTGGCAGTGTTCAAGGCCAGGTTGGACACAGGGGCTTGGAGCAACTGCTCCAGTGGAAGGTGTCCCTGCCCGTGGCAGGGGTTGGAGCTGGAGGAGCTTTAAGGTCCCTTCCAACCCAAACCAGCCTGGGACTCTAATACATCCAGTCTGGAGACAAAGGAATCTTTTCGAAGCCCTGCTAGCAGGAAGCAGCCAGGGGAGACTCGTACTCTGGTGCTTTCTAATGAACATACGAGAGCATAAGTCTGCTATAAACGCATCAGGTGGCAGGGTGAGGGTTCTGAAATCACAGCTTTGCTCTTTAGGTATTCAGGACAATTCACCAGCAGGAGGACTGTGATTCTGTTAGGCCTTGCAGGCCAAGCAGTGCAGAAGGTCTGGGCAGGGAGCTTCACCCCTGGAACAGCAGCAGCAATCTGTCTGGCATTTAATCCCAAAGTAAGTGTCTAACTGGGAACCCTGGGAGTGTGGCACACCACCTGATTTCCCGGGAAGGACCACATACTTACGGCCGCAAACACAACTCAAAGCCTGTGGGCCATTTTTCATGGCTTTGGCACTCGGCAGGATTAACCTTGCAGCCTTGGCATGGCAGCCCACAACGGGGCACAATTCAGCAGCTTTCTCTTCATGGCTCATATAAATCTGGTTTGTTTTAACTAGTAAGTCAGCTATAAAGCCACATAAAAACATCAAACAAGCCTACATCTAAAATGTTGAGTTCAGAATTAAGTACTCACTTCACCACCAGCAGCCGTTATGTAGAGAGAGAATCAGCAGTAAATCTGTTTATTTAAACTCAAAAGAGGAACCAATAAAAATGTTAATTTGGGAAATGTAAACAGATTATTATTTCCTCTCAGTGCTTGTGTTGCCTTCCAGGATTCTCTCTGAGAGAATAAATGAACAGACAAAAGCACTAACCATTAGGTGTTGTGGAATGTGTAACTTACTGCAGGGGTGCGGGGAGTCCTTTAACCAAAGAAAGCAACTCAAGCTAAATGGGGCTTTCACAATGAACACTCATGGCAGGAAAAGATCCCTCCTTGAGGGCTGCTCTGGTGCTTACAGCTACAGAACTCAGTTTTCTTCATCTGAGGAGAGACCTTCGATTTCATCTCTGTCTCCTCCAATTGCCATCCAGAACGCTTTGGCCACCTAAAAATGGCAAAAAAAAGATGGGAAAGGGGGAAAAATTCCCCTCAAGTGACTGCAGATTTTGCATTTACCATCCAGAAAACAGAAACTGAGCAGCAGCTGAATGCAGCAACCACGGTTCTAAGTACAATGCTACTCCTCTCTGAAGCTGAAGACATGTCAGCAGCACAGAGGTAATAATTTGCAGTTCATAGAGGCGCATCTGATACCAGCCCTGTGCTAATTAAGGCATATTAAATTTTCCTTGAGCTCAAGGCTTTTCCATTGACTTAAGTGGAAGCTGCTTACAGCATGGGTGGCTGCAGGGCCTCACTGCACACATTCTGGCAGGGGAAAGCCTCTTCCAGTGTTTCAAAATGCCCCGGTTGTTATTCAGCTTCTTGAGAGACAGGAGACAGTCTTCCTGGGACTGTGTGCTTTGTTCTGACTACCCTGAATATAGGAACTCTACAACAGAAGTAATTATGGCGTAGAAAGGAAAACCCCGGTTTTAACAGATTCATCCCCAGTTTCACACCCTCACCTTTTCTGCGTGTAGTTTCCTCTGCTCATGAGGCAATGTTGCAGCTTTATCTGTGGAAAAAGAACAGCAATCAGGCGGTCACCCTCAGGAGTGAGCAGTGCCTCTTGCAGCTGGGTTTGGGGGAATACCTGATTCGGAGAAACCTCCAGGAACGAACTTGCCAACCAAGTTTTCTAGTTGACAAGCAGGTATTCTTTATTACAGCGCCGGGAGACACGGGGGATAACACTCCTAACGCGTGTCCCCGTATTGCTACACAAGCAGTCCTTATACAGCTACAGAGCATACATACATACTCGTGAGGCTACGTACGGATTATCTCATTTTCCAGAAAGTTCCCCGCATGCGCACAAAAATGTGGTGGTGGTCTCTGAGGGTCCTTTACTTCTTCCAACAATCTTCATCACTGCTGGCAGCCTTAGGCACGCGCAGTAGATGCTTATACCAGCTTAATCGGTTCGTTAACACCCCAGACATAATAATCATCCCGTCCTCCTGCTTATCAGTTACTTTAACTGCAGCCTGTCCTGGGCCCCTGCCTTTCCAGATACTCCCTATCTTTACGTCCTGTTCTTCCAGCCTGTTTTTCTTACACTCATTTTGTACTAAGGTCATACAGGCCTAAACTACGTCAGCTACAGCAGTTGATCTTACACAAGGATTCCCAGCATGTTCTCTAGCTTACTCTATATTTTTTCTCTGTATATCATGCATGTCATTTATTTTCCATTATTACTGTTACAAAGCCATCAAACTTAACATTATTTAAAATTGATCCTAAAGGTTTATATATTTCATTTTGTAATTTTGTACCCCCCTCCTTGTCACATACCCGAAACCCAAAGATCATAAAAAATCAATCTTAGAGCAATTGCAGCTCCCAGTCACCAGAAAGCTGATGCTTCTGAGTGCACGGGATTTCACCCTCTAACGTTTGTTGCTTTGAACTGTAAGACTGGCAGACAGTTATAGAGCTTAAAAATGAGTCTTGTTACAGGAAACTGTAGCATTAGTTCATGCTGAACAAAATCAGTGTGACAGTAGTCAGCTGAGCAACAGCTGCTGCTTTCACTGTCAAGCAAAGGGCAAATAATGGAAAGATTAAACAACCTCAGGCAGGAGTACAGGAGTCTCCCTGGCTCCCACACTGGCTCTCATGCCTGTGAGGGATTGCAGTAGGTGATACAGCTCAAACCTGGCCCGTTACCTTTCATTTCTTTCAGCTTTGAAAACAGCCTTTCAAAGTTCTCCAGGTCACCCTCTCTGGTGGTCAGGCTGGCCAGCTCCTGAATGTCCGTGTCTAACACGGGGTCTGAAACAAATGCATGCAGGTTGCTTCAAGGGAAGTTATTCCATTTTCTCAGCAGGTATCAAAGCCTTTCTGATGCACTCAGTATTTTAACATCTGCAAAGCCCATTTGCAAATTCCAGCCCCATAGGAGCGGAAGAACCATTTAATTTACTGACTGTTCATACAGACAACTCATAGCATCATTACAGTGGTAATTAATTTTGATACATTATGTTGCAAGAGTGTTTTTGAGTTCATCCAATATTTAAGGTTTCTTGCTTATTATAAAATGATCTGTCTAGAAGCAGCCACGGAGTAAATTAAAGAGTAATGAGACCGTGCTTAGACCACAACTAACAACATTCATCCTTCAGAATGTCTCCATGTAAAATGTGTACGGAAGTCCCATCTCCTGCAATTATCTAAGGACCTGTAGCTCAAACCCCTTGAACCTCTTAGGGCTGACCCAAGCAGAGCGTGCTTCAATCATTCACTTCCTGCTGGGTCAAACTGTAATGATTTTTCTCTGCAACCCTAAAGCTTGAAGCTTTATTTACATGGATGTTTCTAGATATACACTATGTATATGGTATGTGCATCAGGAAATGGCATCAAATCAGATGTGAATGTTTCCAGTGCTGCAGGGGCTCTGTCCCATCCAAACTTGGGCCCTTTTTTATAAGAGAACACCGAAATTCAGTAACTATTCTTCAGTGACTGGAGCAAGCACATTTATCCCATGCTTTTCATTGAGAAGAAGCCAGTGGCTTTCTGGGACCATCCCAGTCAGGGTGCCTGCTCCAATGTATCTGCCAAGCACAAGAGCTTACCTACAGTGCTGTCCATCTGTAGGTTGTTTGTGCTAGCTCCCTCTTCCCTGTTGTCTGAATAGGATTCTTCCCTTTCTGCTGCTGCTGGACTGGGCTGTCAGGAAACAAACAGGTGTTAAAGTACGCAATAATGCACCTACAAACATCAGCAGCAAATCAGGTGCTTCCTGTTTTGACTTCAGAAACTTAGTCTTTATCTTAAACTGCTGCTTACTGCAAAGCCTGGACCATGCGTATTACGAAAACGCACTTTTGCAACACTGTGAATAGCTGCTACATGAAGGTTTGCTATGGTGGGTTTGTTGCGTTTTAAATAACACTATCAAGTGATAGGGTTTGGTTTGCGCAAAACACTGCTCTTGGGTACCAATGACAAACAACATGCACAACAGGCTGTGAAGCATCCCTTGAGGAAGGAGGGAATAAAAGCAAGGTACCGCCACACCATGTGTGACAACAGGAAAAAGCAACACGAGAAACAGGATGAGCAAAGAACAAGAAATAGGAATTACTGTTTACTTCTGTATCTTGGCTCTCCTCTGACCTGATGCTACAGTTCGCACCCGCTAACGTGCTGAGAAGACCAAAGCCCTGGGTCCTGTCTGGAAACAAACCAGCAGTTAGTGTGACAGAATATGCAATGTTAATACAAACAGTAACTGACCAGATGGGATAGAGACTATTTCAGGGAAGACACGCAGCACCCTGTGGAACTGTGTCAGTGCACTTGAAATTGTATTTTCTCTGTTTTTAAAGTACACTAACAACGTTTACTGTGCAGTATTACCTACAGGGACTAGATGTGTAAGGCACAAGAGATATGAGCTCGCTTCTTCTTACGTGAAGTCCCTGCTCTGTTAAGGACTTAGTCTGTCAATGGCAGTTTTCAAGATACAGAAGAGCATTTGCTGTTTGCTAACACTTCAGTGGACCGGGTTTCACCATCCATGGGAGGCAGTGCTGGGTTTGTGGTTAGATACAGGAAATGCAACAAGTGCCTTTGCTCATACACGTTGTCAAAACAGGTTGAGCAGTAGTGTAAATGCAGAGGCAGTTCTTAATATCATTCGTGGAAGGACCCAACCATCAAATCCAATGTGTTTTCATACTGCAAAGTGTCCACATCTGCTCACCCACTCTGTATTTCAGTGGTGGTGTAAATCCAACCTCAAACCCGCCAGTGAATTCAAATGTAAAACTAAACAGTCATCTAAGTTAACAGATTCAAGGCAGTATTTTTAAATTAAAGTATAATAAAAAGCATTTTTAAAACTTTATTTTAAAATAAAATATATGCACAATAGATGATACGATGAGGGCTTTTTTCCCCGAGCCATGTTTTCAGCTGGCCTTGCACTGAGTAGTGAATAACTGCAGTTACGCAAGGGGCTGAGAAGGTTCTTCTGAAAATCTCTGTATTTTAGTCAACTAGAAAAGAACCAGCATGAAGTTACTATAGTGCAAACAGCCAGGAAAGTGACCTGTGCCAGCAGAGATTAATACTACTTTTTTTCCCCTGAAAAAAAATGTGCTCTGAATTATTCCCCTAATGACTAAGCTCTAGCCTCAAATGTTGAGGTGATGTCATGCTCATGCACTGTCCAAATTGACTTGCCATTTATACAAAATCTCATTTTGAAGAGCTGAATGTGTAACTGAAGCCATCAGCTCTCTAGAAAACATGTAAACACGGCTCCATTAGAGAATTACTAAGCCCTCATTTCCTGTTTAATAATCTTCACTGTGTACTTGGGCTAATGCGTGTCCTGTCCCAGTCCTCTCGCTCCTGCTCCCTCCAGCCCCCAGCAGGTACTTGTTTCAGCTGGCTCTGTTTTACTGCTTTAACAGACCACTCACCAGAGGTGTGGGAAGAAGTGGATCAGTCTAGCTGAAGGAACTGCCTTCAAAATGTTCACTCGCAGGACATGTGAAAGCCCATGAAGTCCAACAGCCAAGTAACAGGCAACTGAGCGATAAGACTGGGACTTCAACCCAAACCAAAGCAGCTTCCCCAGGTTTCAGCAGGCTGAGCAAAGAGCAGTCTTTTTGGGAAACTACAGATGGACATTTCGCCAGTGTCTGAGTCATCTGAGCTAGATTGGACATTGCAGTCCAGAGTGTACTTGAGAGAGAACGTTTCCACACTGGCAGCGGGGTGGATGAAGTGATCTAATCATGTACCTCTTTTGTATGTATGATTAGAGTTCAGCCTGTACAGGACAGCGGCCCCATCCCCACCACCACCACATACACAAGACCTCAGCCAATGTAATTAGAGAGCACTGGCCCAGCTAGAAAGCACTGGAATCTCCAGCAGGGACCTCTGAAAAGCAGCTATTTGTTTCTGGACCCGTGGCTAGGGAGGCGGCAGACACAACACTTGGTTGCAGGCACACCCTCAAAAGCCTTCCTAAAACCTCTTTTTTACTGGATGTAAAAGTTATTTCAACTTCTGGGTGCAATTCAGGAAGTGGGTGATGCCTTACAGTGTTCTGACAGCATCAAAGCCAAAAATTATCTCACTCCACTTATTGTAATAGTTGGTGGCTCCAAAATGATGGAGTCCACAGAGTTTCACAGGTATCATTCATTAGTAGTTGCACAGTTCTAGTATGCTGTGCTGTGAGCTTTATATATGCTTGTTTCACGGCAAAATATTTCACACTGCCTTTATCTCCTCTTTCTCTATAATCTGTTTCTAGTTAGCATGCGGTGATCCTAATTTCCATATAGAATTGGAATGAAAAGATCAAAATTCATAATTTGCTTAAATAATGAAGTTTAGTCCCCCTAAATCAGGCTGTTTTTCTGTAAAGAGAACCAGGCTTGTTCCTGGCCCCACCTGAGGTAACCAGCTCCAGCTGGGAGTACTAAAGCACCTATTTAAGCAGGAAAGTAGCAAGAAGCCTCTTTCAGAGGCCAGTAAGCTGTTTCTCTTCTTGCTGCTAAGGTCAGATAGCTTTGCTCCTGGGGGGACTGATAAGGACAACAGGAGTGTACTGCCTTTGTGTGGGGAAGATGTTAGCTGAAGAACTGCTCGTGTTCTTCTGCACAAGGGGAAGAAACCCACCTGATTCTCAGATTGAAGAGCTCCGAGGCCTGAAGAACCAACAGCTTCATACCAGTTCCAAAAAGGAACTGCTCTCTGGAGACTCTCAGGTAAGACTGCTTGGTTTTCTTTTACTAGAGACAATACTGCTTTGTTTATTTGGTATTAATTGATGTGAAAATGCATTATACTACATATAACTACATTACATTTAATACCTATTTTTATGAATTGGTGAGAGATGAATGTATTTAATGGTTATAGACAAAAATCAAAAGGTCACGACTTTTCTTAAGAGCCGTGTGAAAAATCTGCTTCCCAACGTAAGAATTTTCACGTGTTTAAGGTAAAGCACCTGAAATTAGTATGGGTTTAAGACTTCTACTTGGAAACAGTCATTCCTGCTCTGTCTGTAAATTTAAATCTCGTGCAAACAGAAGTAAGGCAGTGCTGTAACACTGCCTGTTTGGATGGCTACATTTAACAGTGCTATAAGCATTTACTGCTACACAGATACATTATGCTCTATGAAGAATCTTCACATGAAGTGTGACTCCATGGTTTCTAAATGGCCAGCAGGTAGAGGTAACTCAGCAAGAAAAGCTGTGGTGTGATTTGCATGGCAGCCAGTTTCCAGGATCAGAGGAAGTTGAAAGCAAAAGATATGTTACAGGCCGTAAAAGGTTTTATTTGAAGTAAAATGAGCTCAAAAGTTTCCCTTTGAAGGCACATTCAGGCTGCAACAACTTCCAAATGTAGCACCCTTCCTAAGGGGTTTGTAGCAATATGCATCAATGCTGTGTGGTTCCTGCACTGTGGAGATAGATAGAAAATGTGGGTTTTCAAGGAGTGTGGCTTTTACAGAACAAACTTAGGATGCACAGGAGTTTCCCCCTGCAGAACTGAGCATGTGACTAAGTTCTGTTCTTTGGAAATGTGGGATCTGTCAAATGCAGGAAATGTGCCATTAAAGGGAACTGTGTTAGCACTAGTGAGAAAACTTCACACCATCTCAAATGGTCACCTATTGCTTTACAGTGGGTACGTTAAGTCAGAACCCACCTTAACCTCATTCTGATGGGTGTGAGAAACACTTAGGTGGCTACAAAAAGGAAAGAAAATGAAAGAAGATTATTGGTTTAGTAGTTCTCATCGCAGTTCTAGTGAGGCCCAGGAACCATCCTGTAGTTAAAGGCTTAACAGAAGCCTCTCAGCACTCAAAATCATTACACAGTTAAAAGATGTAGGAAGGAAGAAGCCCCACCGGTGGGAACTTGTATATCAGGGTGCTGTCAGACACTGGAAGGTTGCTGGAGGGATGAGGCCTTGTGAAACAAGGGATGGAAGGACAAGCACTCCACAGGAGTTTGATGTTCCTGCATTTCCTGCAACAGCTTGCGTTGTTAGAAAGGTAATTAAATATTTCCAAGTAAATGGGAGCATCTCCACTTGCAGTAACTCTGCGCTTGCCACAGCATTTTCTTTTCTGATGAGTCTAATCCTACAGTTATTTTCCCCAAATTCTGACTCTACCTCATAACCAATTATCTGCAGGAAACTGTCTGGGGTTGCTGGTGGTTGCACTGTTTCCAGAACATTCTGTGGTTTCCATGTACTTGAGTGGGATTTTCTGTAGAGCATACAGTCCTTGCAATGTACTTAATACATCCTTCAGTAGATATCTGAAATCACTTCTTTGCCAATCTCAGTCCTATTTCAAAACAGTATTCTTTTTAAACTATAACTAATCTGGAATTTAACACTTCTCCCCTAACCCATGTATCAGTTTTTGGGCCAGGCTGATAATGACGAGCTACTTCCTGCTACAGTATGAAGGAACAAGCTTTAAGTTTTTCATTGAGTTATTGAGTATTTAACTCAAGTTATTGGTAGAGAACAAGTTCAAGCACAAAGGGAACATGAACAGATGCTGAAATAGGAATAAATCTCACCCACTGCCTGTATGCTTCTCTGTGCATCAAGGGATGATGAAAGCGATACCTGAAACCCTATTATTCCATGTGAAAGCTTGAAGAGTGCTCTTGTTCTCTTTGTATTGATACAGTGGCAGCAGTACTGTAACTGCTCAGTTTAAACTCCTGCCCAAAATGCTAAGGCCTCTGGGCCTTGTGTTCTCCAGAACTGCTGTAAGAGGATCCTGTTACATACCACTCTTCATGACTACGTTGGACCAGACGTTGGCATTCAAGGCTTGTACAATTCTTTTCACTCCAGTGGACTCTGGAAAGTCATCTAAACCAAGAGACAAGAGACATTGCACTCCTTAGACCAAAACCCATTACATGTCCAAAAGTAAGGAGCTGTGTCTGAATCCCTGTCCTATCTTATCACAGTCAATATAAATCACTACTTGTGTTAAGAAACACAGATTTCTTGCCTTTGCTTCATGAGAGGCCAGGCAACTCTAAATTAATGAACCACTTCTTGGTCTGGACTTCTATGTGCTATAAGCTGTGAGCTCAGCCTTTTGTAGAGAAATCTAAATTCTCAGTGGGGTTTTGTTAAATATTTAGCATGAGGCCCACATGGCTCAGTAACCTGTAAGTAAATTTAATAGTGATAGTTTTAAGTTGCTGTTAAAGGCAAGGCATTTTTTACCCCAAGTTCTTTGAGAATGCTGTATGGCATAAAAACAGATGCTAGAATTACTTTTCCCTCATTTATAAAGTGAAGAACTTTGGTTAACCATCTAAAAAAGGTGCAATGCTTGTTACAAATGATCATTGTCAAGCCATACCCACATATAACTGCAAGTGTTCCAGTAATCCCTGTGCATTACAGTAACTGGAAAGACTTGGGAAAGCATTATTAGGACTTGTACTTATTTATTGAATAGCTCTGACACCACTTTGTATAAAGTCAGTTTTCCATTTCCTCAGTTTAGTCAGCTTCCCATATTTGTGCAGGTCTCACAAAGCAATAGCAGAAGAAAACAAACCAACCCTTTGGATACAAAAATGTGATTGCTTAAAAATGAACTTCCTCTAAGGATGACTCAGGGACAGGTGCAATCATTAAAACTGCCCTTAAAAATGAATTTAAAGCTGTCTCTGACCCCTTGGATCAAGTATTTTACCCTCTGATACTGCTGTTGGGCTCTGTATCAGAGTCATTATCAGGAATCTCAGTTTAGAGGCTCGTCCTTACTGCACAAACAACTGTCTGACAGTCATAGCAAGAGCTGTGGTTTGTGATCAGCTGCCAGAAATGTCAGACTTTTCAAACAGATATCAGCCCAGTATGTTTACTGCATCCACTGTATCTTCTACAATTCATACAGCATGTTTATGGGGTAAATATGTTACTCACTGGAATACTCTTCTTCCTATGCACCAACTACCATATTAAATATCCAGGAAAGAACATGTATCTTAATACTCCAAAGATTACCATCCTGACTTGTTATTCTTCCTGACACTTCCATTAAGTGGAAAATAGCTTGTTCTTTACAACAATTACTCAACAGAAAACTAACTTGACTTAATGCTATTAGTATTCCCTTTTAAAGCACTTCATAAGAGAACTGTAGTCTAAGGGTATCCCCTTCTGATTTTTCTGGTTTCTATAGATCAGAAGTGTTGGCATCCCCCCTCCTTGACTAACAAAGTCCCCAAAAGAAATGCACTTTTAAAGACATGGTGGGAGAGAAGGAGCATTCTTGGCCATGCAGGATACAATTTGTATCTAGGCCCTTACATGGGGGAAGGGGTGGGACTTGTGTTCTAGCTTAGGACTTTAGACTGAACTATTTCTGGTGACAGCTACATACTTAGAGAACCTGAAGTAGAGCAAATGTTGGTGACTAATTCCACTCAGGGCTGGAAATGGAGTCGCTTATCTCATTTTAGTTCTGTAGAGGTAAGATGTAAACACTGCCTTTGTATCGCTGCAATGAGGAGATTGGGCTGATGCTGATAAGGCTGTCAGGAAGCGCACAGTCACTTCTCAAGAGTGGAACATCACACATCACGCTTGTGACTTGGATGGGTTTTGTCAAGTTATACATGTATGGTCAGCCAGTGATTATGAAACTGGTTTATTTCCTGTGTAACAGCATATGCTATTCTGAAGGGTTTTTAACAGTCTCCTTTTCAGCCTGTCATGTCACCATCGGAATTGCTTCTCTTAAGCACAACAGTTTAAAGTCTTTTTTTTTTTTTTTTTAAAGAAGGCAAAGAATTTTCCTGCCTGGTTCCCGTTTTTAGATTTATTTCCAAAGTGGAACATGATCAATACAGTCCTAGGATTGCTGCCAGAAAAAGGAGCAGATATTATTTTTATGTAGGTGCTACATAAACAGCAGCTGTATTTGGGAGGAGACAAATGGAATTTCTTGGAGGAAATAACCTCCTCCTCCTCCTGACCTTTTCTAGCTGAGGCTAAGCCTCACCAACTGGGAGCATTCCATGCTGTAATCATGTAGCACATAAATAAAGTTATGCCCCTTGCAATTGTTCAGGAGATATTTTGGTGTGCTTTTTCATTGTAAAAGTTAAAAGACAAGTAGCAGTCCTACCATCTTCATCAGGCAGTTCCTCAGGGCTGAGTTCCACCAGTTCAAAACCATGCTTGATGCACCATTCTTGAGCTTTCTGTCTGTTAACACCTGAAGTTGGGAAACAAAAATGCATAGCGAAGATATGCATTTGAGACTAATATCAATAGCTGAATGTTCAGCTACATTTTATGCCCTCAAAGTTGTTTGTTATTCTGGATTGTATGGGGAAACAGTATATGGTAGCTGCTGTGGGTCCTCCATTCATTTTGAATTCGATTCCAAAAAGCTCCTCCTTTGAATTGTTTTTTTGCAAATACCATAAAATCAAATGGCTTTGCAGTGAGTACTCAAAGGGGTGTGTAAGTGAAGTGCCACAGTGAATGAAGAGTATTAACTCCAGGTTTGATATCCGAGTTCAGTTAGAGGGACGTATCTGCACTTACAGCTTGCTGTTGTGTTGCATGTACCGATGTAGAACCAAAGCAAACCTGTATGCCTGGTCATAAGAGTAACCTGGCTCTTCTCAATCAAATCTAGACCGCAGTCTTGCACTGATATTTTGAGAAGCAGTTGTGTTGATTTAACTAGAAAATGAATCATTATGCAAGGTTAATATGGAACTTCTGTGGGTTTCATACCATTTTCAGATACTCTGTTACAAACAAGGATCATGACTTCTGGTAACCACTCTTCTGTCAAGGTAAGCCATTCAGAGACATTATCAAGTCCGGATTTCTGAAGGAGGAAAACCAAAGTTATTTGGAATACAGACTCGAATACTATATATTTTTAAACTAGTTTTAAGTCATTATTAGAATAAAATGAAGTAAGGAAATATGATAGGAGTAGCTGGAGATGATGGGAAAATTTGCCTAACTCACTGGCATAGCTGCATCCCCAAACCCCTCCCTTCCACCTGGACTATAATAGTAAAAGGAAAGAAAGCAGCTTCAATTGTAAGCTGGAATTATCTAACATTGATCTACTGACAACTAAGTACAACAGCCTAAAAGGAATAGATGGCACAAGATGAAAGAATGTAATCTGTGGTTAGTAGCACTGTGATAAGGCAGCTATATCATACAGGTAAAGCAATATAATGAAGCAGAAGAGTCTTACTATTGTGCTGTCAAAGTACACAACAAATGCTTGCACTGATTCAGCAATATCTGCAGTAACAAGAAATGTGTTTGGTACTACACACAGGTGAATATCTGCAGAGTAATATTTATTATCTATCGTCCAGGGGTAAAACTTCACTCCTCCACTTGTAGTTGCTCCCACAGTAATGTCATCTTTTCCTGTGATACCTGTATAAAAGGAAATGAATGAGATGGGTGATAAAACCAGCATCAAGAAAACAGTTTGTGTAGAGAAGCTGGCAGAATGCCAGCACAAAGCCATCTTTTCTTACTCTAATAAACCATTATATATTTAAGATCTTTAAAAAAATCAATCTCAATCTGTTACTCAGTGCTAGTGTTCATTATTTACCTTTCCAAAGAGTTTATTTTCTGGCTCTCAAAATAAAATGTGGTACAGAAGCTCTTCAGAAACAAACCTTTTTCCTGGAAATGCCTTTTAATGTGTTAGCCTCAAACCCGCTACCTGTAAACAGGATGTATGGAGACAATACCTAGACTTTATTACAGCAGAAACAAACCCTGCATGTTCATTCAGATGGAAAGAACTGTTTGACTGTGACCAAAACCTGAAGGTAACTAATGAGAAAATAAAGCAAGTTACTACAATTGCGTTGTAAGTCCCATTAAATTCCATGTAGGAGCTTGGCAATTAAAATCCAAGGCAGTGCTTTGATAATGTGATGTTAAAACACTGCCCTTTGTGTGCTCACAGGGCAGCACTCAGCATGACAGCCACCTGGTGGAGTTGAATTATAGTCTGTGGTAGAAGATCCCATCCATACCTTGCTGGAAAGGGCAGAATATCTTGTTCGAGCTGGACAAACTTACAGGCCTTTTAAAGCACAGGGCAGTTATATAAAACTGAGTAACCTGGAATTGCTTTGGGCATCAGAAGAGTTAAAGAACAGAAATTAAGTCTATGGGGGTTTCAAAGACCTTCAGGGTTGTATTTTGAAGGTACTGAGAAACAGTTCCTGGAGATGCTAGAACAGGCTGTTCCCCAACAGTGCTGTTCCCCTGGTGCCACAAGAAGCTAAGAATAAAGGAGGCCACAGAAATTACTGAAACCCAGAAATTCGGCAGTAAGACTTGGAAAGGCAAAGGGAGGAGGAGAAGAGGGTGAGGAAAGGAAGTCTGTTCAAGAGTCACTGCAGTGAAGTGAGCTACCTTAGCAAGAACACAAAAGGAAGGAACTTGCAGAACAATTTTCAAAAGCCGGTATGAAAGAACTTTCACATTTGCTTTGGAAGGGATTATTTTCCCCCTCACACAAATTTCAGCCTCAGAGTACTGCTAGGAGAATGAGGACATGTCCCATTTCCTATTACATGCCACTGGTTCCTGTATTTTAAGCAGTCGTCTTTCACCCCATTGTGCTTCTGATGACCCATCATTCATCCAAAGAGATTTTGCCAGTCCCCTGTGGAATTTCTCTCCCAGTCAAAATGGATGTTGCACACTAACCTGGAAGGGCTGCAGGGAGCATTCTGAAAGGCTTCAGCCTTGCTATGCCTCAGCCTGCATGAAGGGCTGTAACAAATGACTGCAAAGCAGCCTGATTACTCATGGCAGGAAACCAAATGTAGTTTGGGTGTCTTGCAAATAGTTCTCTGCCACAAAAAGTCACTTAAACCACTAGGTTTTGCCCTTTAGAATGAACAAGCAGAGACTACAAAAGAAATACACACTACAACTCAAAGCGAATTATCAAGGATATAGTCTGTGCTGGAGCTAGTTTAAAGGATTACATTTGCCACCTCCGGATTCCACAAATTTCTTTCCAGCACAGCCTGTATTCTAATATAAAAGTAGTAAATTCAGAGCGAACGCTTTCATATCTGATTTAGAGGATATTAATCACAATAAATCCCATCAAGTTTTATTTGCATATAGAATAAACTTGTATAAAATTAATCTGGCAAGAAGGAGGCGGCTTGTCAACCCTGTTTCTAACAGAGTTGGAGTTACTCACTTTTAATTTTAAACTCCTCAGCCATTAAAAGTGTCAGTGGTTTGCCATGCAAAGAGCCTGGAAAACCAATTGAGTCACTCTGTGACCACAACAGTAGGCAGGCCTGCTGGGCTGCCTCAATTAGCTTGCCTTTTCATAGGGCAGAAGTGGCTTGTCTGGATGACAGGAATGCAAACAGCCTCCAAATGCAGCACCATTAAAGAGTACTAAAAACATGCATGGAAAAGTTCATGCCACAAAAGAACATTGCTTAGTGTCACTCAAAAACATGATTTAGAGTTCAGGGTCCTCCAACAAATACTGCACTTACTAATGCTAGACACTTACTTTACTGAAATAACCTTTACAGTCTTACCAATAAGTGCTGATGCTAATTAAGACATTCCTGTATTTGTGTCCCACATTTGTGTACAAAAGCACTTTGGAGCAATAGAAGCTTCCTCATTTACAGTGAATTACTTGAGGCCAGGGACCAAACAGACCATTTCTAAGCCAGCTCCAGTATCAGCCTCGGCTATAATCTGCCACAGGC
This sequence comes from Myiopsitta monachus, assembly GCA_017639245.1. NCBI lineage: Eukaryota > Metazoa > Chordata > Aves > Psittaciformes > Psittacidae > Myiopsitta > Myiopsitta monachus. The sequence goes on along the minus strand of CM029921.1, from coordinate 1,835,087 downwards.
ATGAGCACTGTATGCCCGTGCCGCCTCCAGAGCCCCTGTACTAACACACACCTATACCAGGATCACCGCATTTCTTGGACACGGACAATTCTCTTCCTCCAGTTGATCCCAGTCCATGACTCACTTTGCCCATTTTCTACCAGAAAACTATTTAAGAACAAAACAGCAACTGGCACAGGAGATCAGTGCATGGCTCAGTGCAGTAACAGATAGTGACTGGTGGTGTATGGCTCAAGGAACTTCCAGACTTCTCTGGAATCTGTCCAGAGAGAGTTTCTATACTCCAGGCAGTCAGTCACCAACTTTGGTTTTTCAGAAAGCTCCTCAGTTGTGTCCCTTCCTCACTCAACAGCATCTGTAATTTCTAATAAGGTGGACAAAATTCTGACCAATACTCCTGGAAACTCCTTTCAGTTATTTACATGTCTGATCATTTCACTGACTTAAACTTGCTGACTTTTAACTTCACGATCTTCCATATAGACAAGATAAATTAAACAGTGATTCAGAAGACAAGGAAGAGGACATGGCAAAACTGTAAAACCCAACATCCATTCCCTTTTTGTGATACAGAGGCTCAGCCAGTGTTCTGCCAGTGGTAGGCAGCAAATCCTTTTGAAAAAGAACTGGAGACCAGAAAGGAGTTTTCTTTAAGAGAGTTGAACAATAATCAAGACCCAGATGTTGATCTCTTGCCTCTTGCAGCAGTGTTCCCTGTTCTCTAATACCCAACTGACATTTAAGCGCTTTGACTATATTGTGTGTTTAATAGTAATATCTTTTTCAGAACCATTACAACTCCAGTTTGAAGGCGGTGTTTTCCAAAGGGATTAAAGTATTGATCACTCTTTGTTGTGTTTTTCAGATTGAATACATACTGTAAGAACATAATTCAGTCTTTTACAAAGCCCTTAATGATTCTAAGTCCCCTTGGTAGGTACACTGAGTAGTTCTCTCATTCTGGGCCTTGAGAGCCACCTGGTGGAATATACCATAAAAAATACTCCTGCAAATTACACAGGGAGTAAAGAGATGCAAGAAATATGCTGTGGGGGAGAAGGGGAGTCCTAAACAGTCAAAAAAGAGATAAACACAGCCAGTGTTTATCTATTTGCCAGCATTATTAAAAATGAAATCTTATTTTCTGTTTTAATTTATGATAAATACATCTAAAAGAAAAGCCAGTCCTATTTTCTGCATTTTAAATAGCTTTGTTTTGTCACAATATCTCATGCAATAAGCATTCAGGGCATCCTGTGGAAATGTGAACAAATTAAAGTATCTCTAGCAAATCTTCTTCTCATCCTCAAGCTATTTCCCACTTAACAGGATGAGAACACTGGGAAAAGCCTTGTAATTAGCCTGGAAAGTTCTGGCAGGCAGCAGGAGAGATCAGTTCTCATACACCTCCTAACAGTGAATCCTCCAAGCATTGTCTTTCTACTTATAAGCCAGATTTTCCTACAAAGAGCATGTACCAGAGAAATCCAGCAACACAGTGGCAAAAGCAGTGATGATACCAGTTTCATTTTGTGTTTCTGGTACAGACTCAAAACCCAGCTGCTCTACGGACCCTACCGTCAACAGTATTTAATAGCATATTTAACCAGATATACTGTATCTCAGTGTACTGCCTCAGAGGTGCTGATATAATGGTCCCGATCTCAGCACTGAGCTCTAAACCATTACTAAATAATGTCTTTAATCTGGTGTGACGCTTTCATGCAGTAAAAGCACAGGTTCTGAGAACTGCACCAGCATTTTGCTTCCACTCACCAAACCCCTTCAGCCAGGCCAGCCAGAGCTGCCTTGGCCTTATCAGTATATCCCTGAATGTTTCACAGTGTTTGTTCTACTTATTATTCTGAGCTGAACTAATTTCACTTGTTATATAAAGCAGAAAATTAAATTCTCATGGTATTTATTTTAGTAAATCATCATGTTTCTTTCAGGAAGTTTTTAATGTCTTTTGTGAAATGACCCAACCAGAGGACACACAGACTACCTGTAAGGCTCCAGTTTTGGTACTGAAAAACAGTGGAAGAAGGGACATTTAAAAGTGAGTACTAGTTAAAAAAACCCTGAAGTTAAGTTTTAAGACTTCCTTCTATGAAGCTTTTTACTCACCTTCCTTTTTTACTTATTTAATTTCACAGTGAAAAATAATCAAAGGAAAACTACAGGAACCTTGAAGAATACCTTATAATTCACTTATCCCTTCCTCAAAAAAAAGCAGTGACCGATAGTAATCTTCTTTGGTATGGAATGCTTAAATAATTCAGTATCAACTCAGCTGCTGTGACAGCGCAGCCTTTGACTGTAGAGCTGGTGCTGTTGTTCTCTGTTCAAAATGTGGTTTAATGAGATGGAAGAAGCCAGTCCCTGGGGGCTGCCCTGTGCTTTAGGAGGTCCCAAGTAAGATCTTACTCAGATGAATGAGAACAGATTCAGAGAAGGGGGCAGGGTGTTGATAAGTTGCACATCTCAGTATGCACATCAGACCGTTTGTGACAGCTCCCTAAAAAGCAAGGCTGTACTAACAAGTTGCACTGCAAACCCACCAACATTTAAACAGCTTCTTCCTGGAATCCCCCTGATTTTAGAATTGCTAAAAATTCCACCAGAATTTTCTCTACTTCAGGCCTTACTCTTTTTCAGGCCATAAAAATGGGAACTGGGTGCCAAGAAAACCACTTCGTTTGGAATGAGTTCTATGCATTTGATATGGAGTAACTGTAATCTACAATTCTAATAACTGCAGAAAGGAAGGCTTTTAGCTTTCCTTATGCTTCTGCACTGGGGCAACAAATAGTAATAGTCTAATGCATCAAAGCAAGAGACCTTTTCAGTTTAGACTTTCAGCACTGGATGATGCTTAAGGTCTCATGCAGTCTGTTCACTCCATAAAGATGAAGCCAAAGGGATGGTATTTATCCACCTCTTGTTTTTCTCTTGCCTATACTCCTGAGCCACTCTGGTGTCCCCCTTGTTCTTGGGGCCATGTGGGCCGCGGACCTGTCTCACGGAAACACATTCCCTGTCCTACTGTACAGATGAATGGCCAGCAGCAACTCTGATGGTCTCGGGAACCTGCCCTGTATTTGGCGTTCCACAAAGTACTATTTTTATTCGCCCTCACGGCAATTCTCGAATTATCTAGCCCAGGTATAACTCAAGACCGTTGATTCACATCTAAATGCGGCCAGGGGAAGGTGGGGTTTCATTTTTTCCCTCAGTTGTGGTGTGACTGCCTGCTGCTCGGTACGGAGGACACAAAACACAACCGCGCTCTGTGCCATCTCCCTTAATCGCTTATTTCCTTAAAGCACTAGGGAGGCCCCTGACCCCCTCCTCAGGGCGGGCGGTTAAACACGGCAGGCCCAGGGCCCGGTGGCCGCTCTGAGGAGGGTGCGCGAGGGGAGGAGAGCAGCCCCCGGGGCTCCCCTCACGGCGCGGGCTGGCGGTGAGGGCCCTCCGGGCCGGGGCCCCGGCGACTCACGTTTGACGAGCTCCTCGGCCGCGAAGCCGGCGGCGCAGCTGGTCACCAGCGCGAAGGGCCCCGCCGCCGCCATGGCGCCCGCCGCCGCGCCCCTTCCGGCACCGCCGCTACCACAGCGCGCGGGGGGCGAGGGCGGACTGCGCGAGAGGAGGAGCGAGCCGGAGAGCGGGCCCAGCCCTCGTCTCCCGTGCCTTCCCCCCCCCCGCGGCGCGGTGGATGGTGCGGTCCGGCCAGCGCGTCCCGTTGCTAGGGGCGAGGGCGGCGGCCGCCATGGCCGGGCTCGAGCCGCGGCGGGAGGCGGGAGGCGGCCTGGGACAGGTGGGTCCGGGCAGCGCCGCACCGGGCCCGGCAGAGCCCCTGCGGGAGGCGGCGGTGGTGGGATAAGGGCTCGGGTCGTCGCCCTTCTGTTCTCTTATTAAGTGCAGGGAGCCACGCGCTTTTTCTCGTGTGTTTAGGAAGTACTGAACTTTGATTGAGTCCTGCTACATTAACGTTGGTTTTGGTTATGGGCATGATTTTTGTCATAATTTGTTTTTTAGGTGCAAGAAGAACTTCGCAAGCTTAAAGTTAAAATGAAAAACACTGACCTGAAAGGAAACGTAGAAACTGTGGATATCAGTGACCTCAAAACAGTGACGGAAAGAACTGAACTTGGGCTGCGAGTAAGTAAAATAGAGCACATGCAGAAGACAATTCAGTTATTGAGATCTCTGTCAGTAATTCACTTGGAGTACATGGGGTGAGGTATTTGTCGTCCTGCAAGGTCCCTTTCTGATGAGCAAATGATGGGGTTCCTCAGACATTACAGTTCTGAAGGATGATTTCCTTTTGTTTGGGTCACCAGAATTAACTGATCTTGTGCCCATCAGACTTAGTCCAACAGAAGCCCAAAGTCTATCACCTTTTCAGTCAAGTGAAGGCCTGAACTGCAAAATTCACTGAGTTAAGTAAATTTAATATCCTTCATACCTTTGTAATACTCTAAACACTATTTTTTCCCTCTAACAGAAACATGCTGAAAATTATTTAAATGCTATAAACAGACAAGTGTTAACTATTTCTTCTGCTGGTAATAAAGAAGTGCATTCAAAAGGGCCCCCTAAATGGTAAGTGAAACAGCTGTTTTATTACAGAGACAAACGCAAGCAGCAGGACAGAAAAACTGGGGTTTCAGAGTCTTGTAAAGCAAATGGGAGTGTTGGCCCAGATGAGGTTATTCTGGTCATTTGCTGGTTTGGTTTTAAGTTAAAAACAATACAGAAGTAAATGTACTTCTAAGTAGCTACGGCAACCTTCTGTTAAGTCCTGTGAGCTTTCCCTTGTTAAATGCTAATATAAATACAGCCCGTTGTACTCAACCAGGTGGCAGCAGTATGGGTTTAACAGCAAAATCAAAGGAATTTTTAAAACCTCACTGTTTTTCTTTCTAAATCAGGGGCCTTCATCCTGGAGCTTCTCAGAAACAGCTCATTGTACCACGAGTGCCTGTCGGGCCCATGACTGTGCAGGTGTACAGCAAATCAGCACTACGCATTTCTCCAGCGTCACAGGTCAGAAATAACACAGTGCTTATTCTGTCAGAAACCACATTCATTGTAGACTGGTGTCTTGTAGGTTACCATAATGTTATGTTCTGACACCTCATGGATTCAGTTTCTGATAATATACCATCTATGACTGAAAGTAATAAAAGATTCTCAGTAGAATGAGCAGCCTTGCAGTTGTTATAAAATCTAAGTTAGTAAGGACTTCGGTATCATCCTGAGTGCATCCATAAGCCCTCTGTTCTTTATTTCCCCCCTCCCCTCCCAAGTACATTGTTAGAGCATGAAAACAAATGTTTGTTCTGCTTTAAGGTCCCAGTCCTGCAAATACCATATGCTTAACTGGGCTTCTGCAAGTAATGTGTTTAAATTAAATGGAACTATATGTTGGAATAGCATGAGCACAGGTATCAGTGTTTGTGGTGTCTGAGACTAAAAGTGGTTCTCTGTCTTATTTTTGCATGAGAGATATGGTAAATTGTGGGAAAGGCTTCTGTTCATGTATAAGGTAGTCACCTTTATAAGACATAAATAGTTTTCCATTTGCAGACAGTATTTCCAGGTAAACAGGCTTGAAGATATCAATGTTTCAACTCATAGGGGTTCTGAGAGAAATTAATAATTCACATAGTAATATTGTAATATTGTCCATAGTATGCTGTGCAAGAGTAGAAATGGAGCATAAGTTGTGCTTATAGTAGTTAAGATAAAGAAAGGATGCAGTCAAGTAAGCACAGATGCTATTTTCACATATCCATTGCTAGAAGACTTGTCATATGGGAAATAGCTTGCCCACAGGTGTCAAATAGGCTTAAAATTATTTACTCACACACAGAGTACTTGTGAATGATAGCAGCAGCCACGTAAGACTCTGCAAATCCAGCTCACGAGGGGAACTGTGAAGCACTTTCCCCTTCCCCCTTTACTCTATTTTGTAATTGGATTTCTTCTAATAAAGCCCGAGAACCATATAGATGTTTCTTCCTTGTACAGTAATTATAAAGCCTCCGTGTAGCAATGGCTGAAAAGACACTGCTGCCCTTAACTGGTAAGTGTAGAAGTTCAGTTGTTGTTTCAGTTTTTTAAATATGCTGAGCTGAAGCCAGCTGAGCTGATGTTTGTGCAGCTTTGGCGTTTGGGTGGGGGTTTTCCTAATAGTTGGTATTTTCTGTGACGTTCTGAATACACAGTAGAAGTTAATATTCTCTCATCACTGATAGAATTAAAGATGTGACTGAAAAGATGTTTCTAGAGGGCTCTAAAATATGCAAATAACAAATAGGTAGACAGGAAGAGTGGTTTACTTACCCGTAATACAGATCACTTCGAAGATTAATATAATGTAGTCCATCCATAAAGGAATTTGACTCTATTAGAAGCCAGGCACCAAGTGCATCTGCAAAACAGAATTACATAGTGAATCAGATTTATTGGCTTACTAATGGTAAAAATGCCCCCCCCACTCTGAAATAGCTTTTGTGCTGAAGTAGAATAAGGTTTGAACCATTTCATTGTACCAAAGATGTCAACCTGTTCTGTATGCTCCAATATATTCTTTTTCTGCATCAAGATGGTTCAAGACATCTTAAATTTAAGAATTTGGGTAACATGGATGGAAGAGACCCATGATACCATCCACTCCAAATCCTGCAAATGCAGAGTTGTCACTTGCCACACATTTCAGCTGACAAAGTAACTTTTATCAGGTGTTTTTTTATTAAGCATTTCAACTGTTGTTATCCTGTGTGGAATCTGCCACTGCAGCATTGATCACTGCACTGTCGGTTTGGGTGGGGAGTCTGAGTTGAGACTCATCTCCTATTTCAATTGAGAAGATATTCAATTTCCCCCCATTTTTTCCGCAATAGCACAAGCAGTTTCCTTTCTGTACGGTGGTGTGTTATAGTAATAAAATAAATACCACAAAATCACTGATGAGGTGAAAATTGAACTTTCTGTCTCTGTGCAGCCATGTGGGTAAGAGAGTAATTGGCTTGGATAATAACTTCTGTTCTTACAAACCCAAACCTAAAGGAGCATCTCACTGATACATCTGCTTGTAATTACTATCAAAAGAAGAGATTATATTGTGCAGATAAATGAATTAAAACATTTTCAGTGCTTCACAATGGTTTAATAGTTCAAATACACATCTCATGAGTCTTGAACTTTTTTGGCATATTTTGTTTGTCAAAAAATAAAATTCCCATATTTTTTCTTTTTGCATTCACACAACAGAAGTATCAGAGAGTTCTTGTGTAGAAATATGTTGAGGTGGATCTTGCTATGTAAGACAGCTTTTTGTATTCCTGTATTCATGTAATGGGAATTAAGCATATTCACCGTAAGGATTCCTCCTTATTTAGCATTGGTTGGTAAATAAACCCTGTTGGGTGCAGAGTCTTGTTAATAGTGTTATTGCAATAAAAGTATTGGGAGATGCTGATAGACCAGATAGAAATCCAGCTATAAACTAAAGCACATACAGTGGGATGAGCCAAAATGTTTTCAACTGAAGAAACTTCTACTCTAGTAAATACACATGGCACCACTTCTGGCTTTTCTAGAACAAGTGTGTGCTTTAGGTACTTCTCATAACAGGAAACTTTATAAGTATTTTTTTTGACCATTGGGCTTTAAATCAATCATTTTTATTAGCAAAAGAGTTGAACCCATTCCATGCAGATAACACACTACATTAAGAAGCTACTATGTCTTCATTCTTATTACTATAAGGATTTTTTTTATTTCCTCATTTACTTACAAGCAAGTGCTCTATCTACATGGAGCCAATGGGCCATAACCAATCCAAAGAAGCTGTTCTGGTCCATCAGGTCAATGACTCCTGAATTCAAGTCTCTGGCAAACATGGCCAAGGTGGATTGGATTCTTACTGTAATCTGTGGGAAGAATGCAATGAAACGTCATTCCAATAGACAGGGGTGTAGAAAACATTTGTTATAACCCAGGGAGATGGAATTCACAAATGACCTATGTTAATCAAGTGAGTCTGACCTGATTGTCCTTTCCACTCAGAATTTAACTCAAAGAGTTGCAAATGTGGAAATTTCATAGCTTTTAATGGAATTACTTCAACCAATTTTGGCAAAATATATATGTGAATAGTAGTTGTATGCCTTGCTGTTCAAGAGGCACTTCCTCCCCGTCTGCTCAGTTCTGTATGGATAGTAAAACAACATGAATTTTTGTCATAATTTTGCAAATTTGTGAACATATTGGCCAGTTCTTGCTTATAGACACTTCTGCCCTAGTGCAGTGCTTTTAAGACTCTGCCTGTCATGTATTTCAGCAGCAGGTGGAAATGGATATGAAGATTATGCTTCACCCAGAGAACACTGATAATAAAGCTGGTTTAAAACAACAAAACAATGAGACCAAGCTGCCACTTATAACTATGAAAAAATCTGCTCCTGTGAGTAACTCATTTTATCTTAAGGGCTTACTATATGTATTAGTTTTCACTATTAAGGTTAATACAAATCAGTTCTAAATAAATTTAAGTGAAAATACCTCAGAACTTCCTACTTTTGGACATTGATATTTAGCACAGCACTGTGGTCCACATGAAAGAATATGCCCAATGGTCTCGCACAGGGATCCTCTTCTACAGTTTAATCTATGTAATAGAAGCATTATGCAGCAAGCCCAGTGCTGTAAGAGACATTCTGGGGTGTTTGGTTTTAAAGAACACGAGCAGAACCTGTGAATGGCACAGCTGTAATCTGCCACTTGTACAAAATGCTTTTTGAAAGCTGTTGCCCAGACGAAGAAGTGATTTGTCTAACCCTGTGATACAGAGTTAATTAGAAAAAGGCATCATGGCTAATAGCTGTTTAGAACCACTCTAAAACACTCACAGAGAGGAATATTATACTACTGCAGAGAGCCATGTGTTTCACTGCTCGCACTGAAACATGCACGGATCAGAGAGAACTTCTTAATGCTGACTTGAATTACAAACCTTTAGTGTGAATTAGTCAAGCTCTCTGATACATATTTACAGCTGCTAAGGAACTGTTCCTGACAGGGAGGTGGGCTGAAAAACCAAGTACATATTTCCTATCTGGTTTATCCTACAGGGTTTACTGAAGTAAATGCTTCTTAGGGGTTTTCAAATCCCATGACCCAGTCTGTGTTTCGAAATGTTCTGGCTTCACTGGGAGTAGAATTTTGCAATAAGATTTGCAAAATCCACTCCTGAAGTAGTGAATTAAGGCACTTGTGCTATATGGGAGCTATACCTGAGCTTAAAGGAATTATAGATCACCAATGGTAACTGAAATAAACTGATGTGTGGTTGCAGGTCTAAAATAATATGGGTTATAGTTTGAAAAAAAAACATCAATTAAAGTACCTACAAGAATTAACTGGGCGCTTCCTCCCCTGGTTTTACTCATCAGCCATTAGAGGGCAATATTTGTACGCGCACACGCACACACACACACCCCCCCCCCCGTGTACATGCCCTACATATGTACATTAGTTCAAAGATTCTCTCCAAAAGAAATCAGTGGCAGAAGGACTCTCATTGAAGTAAATTAAAATCTAATTGCCTGGTTACCTGCACTCAGGGTGCTTCCAGGAGTTGTCAGCATCTGAGTTTTCGAGGAGAACTGAGCATTTAGAAATGTGATGAGATTAAAAGCACACTGGTTGTGAGGTGACCAGATAGGTCAGCACAAATCTACACGGACTTCTTATTATCCTGCTGTTTGAGTAGCTGGAAAAATTATTAGTAAGGATCTTATTGTTTCATGAAAAGTGTCTTTTCTTGCTCTTTTGGTATTATAAAGTTGCTGATGCTGGATTTTAGATAGAAACTAAGAACAATTATCTGTTGCCCTTTGGTACCTTCTTGGGCCTGATAAGCACTAATGCTTTATCCCCTGGAAAGTTCTGTAGTTGCCTTAAAGCGAGGACCCTAATTCTGTTTGAAACACTGTGGGCAGACTGGGCATCACTTTATTTTGTACCTCATATCTGGGTAACATATGAAAAATGATGAACAGATAATGATTAAATACGTGTACTTTCTGTGGAGTATACAACGGGAAAACAGATAGTAATCTGAACTGCAGCAAAAATAATCCTGATGTACTGCTGCAATGTAGAAAAGATTCACAACTACACCTTTCATTTTCCTAGGACTGCTGTTCTCTGACAGAATTACACTGGCACTTTTTTGGTCCTTGTTTTCTTACAGATGTATATTGTACTTGTAAACTTTGGAACCCTTTAAGTTATTGATGAGGTAAAATTTAATACGGTGATGATTTCCAGCCTTTATAAGTTGCATTTACATAGTGTGGCTCTAATGGTGATGGCAGTGATTCTGTGCTGGGGAGGGTTTAAGCTAACTTATTTGAGCATCACCATTCTGATCCTATCCTCATTCATTCCTTATTCAGTATTTGCTTAGAGCTAATAACTAATGCTTATCACTGAATGTCTATTCATTTCCAAAATGATAAAGTAAGGCAAAGCAGGGCAATTCTTTTCAAGTGACTAGAAGAAGCTGTAGAGAAAAAAAAAACAGGTCTTTTGGTCCTGCAAACCTGTGTTTTAAACCTATGCATGTGGCTATAATTACAGTCCCGGCATAATTTGGCAGTGGTAGCAGAATGAGGCATAAACAAATCGATGTTACACTGCAGTAAATCAAAAGAAGCTTGTTGCATGTGTATTATGGTATGTAATCATAATGAAAAGCACAGAGAATGAAGTAAAATCTTCTTGTCACTAAAAAATAAAAAGGAAATAATTGGCGAGAGAGATTTAACTTAACAGATGACTCCAGTCAGCATCCTTTCAACCTAGAAATGGGAATGTGAAGGTCACCCCCATCTCAGATGACAAACGTAGAACATTTTGTTGGTAAACAAATTAATCTTTGGAAAGGTCACCATTTGTTTTAAGTTTTTATCCAGTTCTTGTCATCTGGAATTGGAGATTGACTGTCACTGTGCTAGGTAGGGGTGCAGCCGAAGCTGCTGAAGCTGGTTCTGTACGTATCAGCATTCCTTGACAAAACTCAGTGCCTGATTGGGATGCTATGGGCTGCTGGTTTACAGCTGTCTCCGGACAAGAATGGAGGCCCACCCCTGAATTCCAATAAGTTGGTCCTGCATATTCTGCCTCACGTAAGTTGGCCCTTTGCCCACAAGTAAAATGTACTGTGGTTCAAGCCAGCAATTATCTTTCTTACTTCCTTCTGTGCTGCTTCTGTCGCCTGTTTCAAAAAGCAGATGTGGGATTCACCCAAGTTCTCCATCTATTCTCTCTGCACCTGTTATGGCACAACTTGGATACAGGTAAATTTCTGGAAGAGTTAGAAGTAGGCCACGAAAGGAGCAAAGCAAAGCTAGTTTTTCCAAGTACATGGAAAATGGTCAGTTCAGAGCCATCTCTGGTTACTTTGAGCTTAAAGTAGGCAAGAATAACATACAAGATCTGCTGTTAAAGATGCCTAATTGCTCCATATTGAAGGTTTAACATTGGGGTTTCCACTTAAATAGGACTTTTTCCTATAGATAAACAAAATCTGAGGGGAAATAATGTATATTAATATCTTAGTATTACATCTAAGGGAAATAGCATTAATCATCTTGAATAAAAGACAGACAGTCATAAAAATGGTTCCTATTTTAAATCTCATGCAGAGACTTACAAATTTTACTCATCTGACATTACAGTAGTTCCATTGACACTGGTGAGAATTTGTCCTTTAGTTAGTATTCAGTCTTTCTGCACTTAAATCCACATGCTGGTTTTTGGACTCGGAGAACCCAAATCTGGTTATTTGAAACCAGAATTAAACAGTTTCTTTATTTACTGTTTACTGCTATTGCCTTGATTGTCAGAACAAAATTCTTTTCCCCTTTTCCCAATAGAAGCTGATAGATGATGGAAGTGAGTCAAACTATTCTTTGATGCTGCTTCCTTGCTTGGCTGCTCAGGGTGTAAATCAACACATCAAAAATACATCCATTTCGACTGTAAGGCTGTGAAACTATAAAATGCAAAGAAATCCTATAGTAGTTCATATCCAGACAAAAGCAAAGCTGACCTGGTCTGTTGTGGGTAGTAGACTCAAGATTGGACTCGATGTCCTACAGAGATCCCTTCTAACCAACATTTCTATGTCTACGATTCTGTGATTGAGAGCAAAGAGTGATCACTTGGCACCTCTGCCTTTACTCCACTGGAGTTTACTATCTGAACTGATCTTCTCCCATTGCTTGAAGCTCTTTTTTATTTACTTACCAAATCTCATCTATTTAATATTCCTGATTGATAAACTGTATTTTTGGTTCAGGACAGTACTCATCTTTCCTCTGTATTTAACACTAATTTCTTATTCTTTTATTGGGGGAAAAAACATATGATAAACATAGCTAAGAAAGGAAGTTGTTCTAGTTAAATATTGCTGGGTGAAAGGAAAACAAATAGAGAACTAATCAGAAAATCCTTGCGGTCTTACAAGTGCCCTGTTTAAAATGAAGCAAAAAGAAAAAAATCAAGTGGGAGAGGCTTATCCACAGGAGAAGACCCCTTCAGAAGGGTAATAGAATTGCTTTTCTCCTGTCCCAGGGTGATTGCACTCAGAAGTGCCTGAAATGGAAAAAACAGTTCTTCCACACACCCCAAGCATGTTTCAAGGCAAAGAAGCCTCAGTCTGCACTGCAGTGAAGGGCTCCCTCTCAGCCCTGTAAAACTCTGCTGTATAAGTGACCACGATGAAGCAGTACCCTGTGTGCTGACTTCAAGGAAAGCATTCTTGCTGTATCATAATCTTCATTACAAACTTCCCTAGAAGACATTATTCATGCAGGAAAATGCCTGAGATTCCCATTCCCATCAGCAGTAATGGTTGCTTAGGGGTCTGCCAGAGAAGAAGCGGGTGAGGTGCCTACAGGTTAGTGCTGGATGGGCTGCAATCCTTTGCTTCTGTGGTGGTTTGGGTTCTCACTACAAGCATTGAAATGCTAACTAGGATCTGCTACTTCTGGAATATCTAGTATTAAATTCACATTTTGTGTTTACGCATAAAAGCTGTAGGTGTGAATAAAGGTTTTGAATTGCACTGACATAAGCAGATGGAAGTTCTATTCAAAACCTTTTAAAGATATGCAATCTTTTAAAGTTAAATCACTGAATAATAGTAATAAAAATGTAAAACGATGCTAAAAGCAAACCTTTTTTCTTGCAGTTCTTAGTATTATTTTTATTAGTAGTAATCAAATTGGCTTAATTTTAGTGAAAGTACCTGAAAGATGACAGCATTTTGTCAAGTTTTGCTTTGCTCTCTCACTGAAGGCTTCGAGAGAGCACTCAATGCAGCAAATAGGATGTGAAAAGACCGTGGACCGTGGAAGAGGGTGTATAGGTTGGGTGGAATTTTCTTGGGTGACAGTGAAGCTACAGAGCTGCCCCAAAACAGTGCTGTCTGTCCTATGCAGTGAATCACAGTGGCACTGTCCTTGCCATGGACTTGATAGAAATTAAAGGATACAGCAAAGAAGAATTAAGTACCCATCTCCAGTTAAAGCCAGAAGCCTCTAGGCTGCTGTTGAACTCATACACTCCACCTGAATTGCTTTTCTTTGTAGCTTATTACATCTCAATGAGCGCAAATCAAATATGTATGTTTCTTAGCACTGTTTGTCATAAGAAAACTCCTGGGATTTAAACTAGCATAAAACTGGCCAGTAGTAAGATCAGTGCTGCTTTACTCATAGCAACAGCCTGGAAAAGGAGTCACTGTTTGATTAAATTTATTTCATTTTATGTATTTTTGTTGTGTCCACAACAAACTGCTGGGGCTGGGAGTGAGTGGAAAAGTGTGCTTTATTATTCTCTTTCCTTGGTATCAAGCCACTTACACGCCAGCCGGTGTAAAGTTAATCTTTGTTCTATGCTTATTGCTGTTTTCTTGGAACCCAAAGACATGAAGATTCATACGTCTGGATCCCTTAAAGCATAATGCTTTGTAATGTCTGTATCTAAAATGAGCGCCTATGATTTCTCTGACAGATTCTCTATTATGATAAAGCAAACCTATTTTCTGTCTCCATAATGTTTCTTGTGGACAGTATTATACAAATTGGAAGGAAAAATTAGAATAGTTTATTTTGATCTATCTCATTTCCCTATTAGGATTATAAGGAGCTCTTTAGAATTGTCTGCCCCTTTCTCTAAAGTTGGTGGTTGATGTTATTCACTAATTATAACACAGTGCTCAAAGTTCTGGTCTGGATCCTGTTGTACTAAAAGCTCTACACAGCATGATAATCAGTCATTAAAACCTAGTGTTTTAAACCAGCAAGTCCCAATGTGTTCTGTGAAAGAGGTAAATACCATTTTTCCCATTTCGTAACTCTATCAATATTTCCTAGCTTTCTGCTTTTATGTATTTAATACTGTTTTAAGGTAGTTTCATCATTCATAATGAAATAGTATTTTAAAATGCAACTAAAAAAAATTCCCAGCACAAGTCATTGTGTTTTCTTCCCCACAGCCCATCAGTAGGGTTCAAACATTTCTGTCCAATGTGACAACTTCTAACCATTAGAGTAATGGAGTAACTGGTAACAGCTTGTCACCCACAAAAGCATGGGATGTGGTACTTAGGATACTGGAAAGAGGGGGAAAAATGTGAGATGGTAACACAGAGTGTTTGTATTTCTAATACTGAAGGATAAGGAGGCAATATATTCTTTTCCCTGTACAATGCTCTATGTGTGTAAGAGCTGAGACACATGCTATTGCTGTCCCAAAGTAATGTGCATCGCTACTTGAATTCCTGGCACTTAGAACCAGCAGGTTCTGATTTTTCAGGCAAGCACAGGTTAACTGGGGAAGTGAAGGAGCCTCAATCCCACATTAGCACAGCCAGCGTGGCACATGTTTCCACATCACATTATCAGGCTGTATGATCCCCTGCTGTCCTTGAGGAACCCTGGAACTTCAGAAGTCTGTGATACTGTTACCTGATTTGTGAGTACTTCCACATATTGTAATTCCACTGGCATTCCTTCCAGAGAAAAGTTGCTTATGTATTTGAAAGTACTTCCTTTTCTTTTGGTATCTTGTCTGTGTATGCATTATAGATATATACATATAATTTATTACTGCAGGAGTAGAAGAGCCTGACTTTGCAAGTGCCTGGGTTTCTCTTTGTTAAAAGAAGATTTTGTCTCTTTCTAGATATGCAGTCAGAAGATTGTGAAGGGTCATGCAGGTAGCAGCCTATGGGGTTTGCCTGCCTTTCATTACATGGATTCTCCTTTACCGCTGTTAGAAGAAGATCTAAGGAAAGGTGAGCCACAGAAGCCCTCCTGGGTACCACTACCACCAGAATTATTCTGTGTAAGCCATGTTGTTCGCTGTTTGCAGCAGATATCTGGTAATCTAATTTTCTGGCACCTCAAAACTTGTAAGAATTGTGATCTCAAACACTGCACAGGATAGAGATCAACTTCACACTACTTACTCCATGTGGTAGCTAACTTTGGACACAGCATATGTTATGCTGAGCATCCGTCACCCTCCTTGAGTCATTTATCTTGTAATTCACAGAGTTCAGTTGCTACTGGAAAGACTTGTGTGTGATGGAGGGTTCTTGTATGACTAAACATGGTCAGAATAAACAATTATGATAAATGTCTGGTTATGAATCATTCAATCTCAACCAGCCCTGCACGTGGACTGTTTTAGAAACCAGTCCACCTTCACCGTGGTTTACAAAAGTTAATTCTCACCCATTCTGCTTATTAAATTGCCCTTGTACAAAGCATATAATTCCTTCTTGGAATCAGCACCATTACAGTGTCTTTCATGTATTTTATAGGCAAAGCTCACTGTCCTTGAAGGTAAAATACTGAATATTGAAAGATGAATCTTTCGATAACAGAAAACTGCTGCTTTTCTAGTTCTGATTTGGAATTGCAATAACTTTGGTCTGCCTTTGTTGAATTCTTTCTTTATTGCTACTAATTCTTTCACAGCTGGAATATGTATGAATTGTTCAATAATGTCATCTTCTTGTAGGTGTCCCGAGCCTAACTGAACAAAGGCTTATCCATCCAGCAGCAAAGATACCTCCTGTTGTATCCAAAGCAGCACCTTTCCATGAATTTCACAGGCAGCACAAGAAATCAGCTGTAGGTGGGTACAAAGGATTGATAACAACCATCAATTGCATCTGCAGTTTCACTTTCAGGCCCCTCTTTTATCTCACAAGGAAACAGATGTCTAACGAGTCAAATTCTTAGGAGTACTAAGTGCATAAAGACGTACATGAGCATCCTGTGTCTTGCTACTAAATGGGAATCAGATTTCTTTGTTCATTCCTGAAATCCTGGTAGGTTCCTACCTGCATATTCCAAATTCTAAGCACCTGAATCTGAAGATCTGACTGGTGGTGTTAGTGTAAAACCAGAGTAAGTCATGACTTACAACAGCTGATCAAGTGTCTGTTTTGGCATCATGGTTAAATGAATGACTCCTAGTAAGTGAGTATACTCTGGGCAATATGATTCTGATCTATCACAAAGTGTACTCAAGATGTATTGCTAGAGCTGTTTGCAGCTGTTTATGGCATATATGGCAAGGAATGTAAAAGCAAAATGAGCTGTGGGTTTAGCAGCCATCACATAAATTCAAAAGGTCCTCCTAATGAAAACTAAAATCATAGAATTATAGAATAGTTGGGGTTGGAAAGGACCTTAAGATCATCCAGTTCCAACCCCCCTGCCATGGGCAGGGACACCTCCCACTAAACCATGCCACCCAAGGCTCTGTCCAACCTGGCCTTAAAGGCTGCCAGAGGTGGAGCATTCACAGCTTCCCTGGGCAACCCATTCCAGTGCCTCACCACCCTTACAGTAAACAACTTCTTCCTCATATCCAATCTACACTTCCCCTGTTTAAGTTTTAACCTGTTACCCCTTGTCCTGTCACTACTTCCCCAGTTTAAGTTTTAATCCATTACTCCTTGTCATGTCACTACAGTCCCTAATGAATAGTCCCTCCCCAGCATCCTTATAGGCCCCCTTCAGATACTGGAAGGCTGCTATGAGGTCTCCATGCGGCCTTATATATGGAATAACCTGGAGTGTGAGTGCTGACATTCTGCCATCACTATCCTGGCTATGCTGTTGGCTGGCATATTTCAAACTTTAGATTATTACAGAATGAAACTGAAAATTGCAACCCGCTGGGACATGAGAGCAAACCGGAGCAAGCCAGTGCCTAATGGTAGGTAGAGGAGTATCAATTCGGTGCTGTTGTTGCAATGAAGTTGAATGTTGTTGCAATCTCCTAACAATGAAGCCTGCAATTGTTTTTTTTCCGTTGGCACAGGTGAGATTAGTAGTATGGTGGATGCTGAGAATACAAACACCATCACCTTCCCAAACTCAAAGCAAGCAATTTATGGCACAGACTCCTCTAGTAAAGGTAACATTGCACGTCGTCCATCCAGCAGCTCCAAGGCTTCAGCAAGGAAATCAAAGCGAGTGTGGATGTATCCCACTCAGCAGTTGGAATCTGAGCTGCAGATTCCCCCTCAGACACAGGTATTTGGACAGTGAGGATGATGAAGCTTTTTTTCATGTTTTTAATACTGACTTCACCAGGGATGATTTAGAAAGTGACTGAAAATCACTGAATTGGTACAGGAGTGTTTGAACCAAATCCAGTTAATATTGAAGTAAAATAGGAAATA
This sequence comes from Myiopsitta monachus, assembly GCA_017639245.1. Classification (NCBI taxonomy): domain Eukaryota; kingdom Metazoa; phylum Chordata; class Aves; order Psittaciformes; family Psittacidae; genus Myiopsitta; species Myiopsitta monachus. Next base: position 1,817,296 of record CM029921.1, on the reverse strand, counting down.
CTTCTTATATTGCCAGTTTCTACTTTCTCAAGTCTTCTACCGACATTTGTCTGTTTTTTCACAGACTTAGAAAATAAGTCTCTAAAGGATGTTAGGAGGTTATCCGGACCTCCAGGCAGAATTACCTGTACCTGTAATATTGCAGACAGATGTTTTTCTAACCTGTTCTGAAAACTTTCGGTGATAGCAACTCCACAGTCTCCCTAGGCCATCTGTTCCAGTGCTTAACTAACTGTCTTTACTGTTATAAAAGAGTTTTTTAATGTCTCATCTAAATCTCCTCCACTGCAGTTAAGCAAATGTAGTGTTTCCCTTTATATTTACAGAAGACTATAGGGGAGTTTGACCTTGACCGCTTAATGCCTGCTGATAGTTCTTGATCCCCATGCAAAAGGGACATTTCTTTCTTTTTACAGCTAATCATTGTGTTCCATAGCAAACTGTCTGGCGTCTTGCTTGATCTTTCTAGACTTCACTTTTGTGCCATTGAGGAGAGGTGAAAATCAAAGAGAAAAGCAAACCTGAGAAATAGAGATGCATGAGTTCTTAATGCATATAAAAATAATTGCCTGACAATAGTGCACTTAGATGGAAAATCAGAGCTAATGTGTTGCTGGTGAAGTTGTCAGTAAGCATGAAGTTGTGTTAAGAGGCAGAAACATTTCTATTCCAGTTATTACCCTGTTGGCATTTATATTGGCAGGATGTCACTCACTCTTCTGGGACAGGCAGAGGTAGTCGCAGTGGACTAATGCTATTGCAGTTACTTTCTGATTGTAGTCGGTGAATCACTGTAGAGCTTGATTTTTATATTTGGTAAATCAGGCACAGTTCTTATATGCAATTATTGTATTTCTGTAAATATGCTCTTCCTCTTATATGATCTCTGAGGTCTGTGTGTGGCAGTGGTTTTTATGATAAAACCGGGCTACACTTTGTGGTTATGATGCACAAATCAACATGAGTATGTTTCAGATCCTTAAATTCCCACACTTAAGTCATAAATAGTAATCCAGTTGTGTATTTTGACCACTCATTTACAATCAATGGCAATTCCTCTTAATCTGTGGCTGTTCTCTTCCCACAGGTCCCACAAACATCTCCATGTCAGCCCTTACAGGATCCGTGCTTTGATTGCGACATGGCTGTTTACCACGGCACAATAGACCAGACAGCTCCAGGCTTTCTGGCATTCAAGCAACATTATTGTCTGTCTTGGGGCAGCATTGCCTCTTTTTTGGAGCACGCAGAAAAGCTTCTCCAGGACTATGCTGTACCATTGGCTACAATAAACTGTAAAAAGTTGGCAGAAGTTGCATCAGACTTTAAGCGTGATGAGAAACCCACCAAAAATGACATTCTGTCAGTGATAAAGAATCAATCAACTGTGGAAAAGATCTTAAATCGACCTGGCCAAAGACACAAAGGCCACGGGGGTACTGAAATGGCCGCTACCAAGATCCAAGCAACATGGCGATGCTACCAGGCCAGAAAGGCCTACATCCATCTCCGGCAGCAGCAGTGGGCATCAGGTGTGATCGGCTCTTCCTGGCGCTCATGTAATCACATGGCACGTGTGAAAAAGAGCCTGAAGGAATCACGTCAGAGACACCTGGAGAGCTTTCACATCAGGGCCAAGGTGTGCAGTGCTACCAGCTGTTACAGCAGCGCTGCTTCTCTAAACATCTCTTGCTTCAGTGATTGCAATAAGCTGTTCCCATTTTTTTTCCCCCTTTAACCATACACTCGTCCGAGTACCATATTTCATCCTTCATCAGCAATTCAGCCTTTGTGGCTGCAAAAATCTGTTGCAGTGTTTCTCCTGAAAACGTCCCTTTGCTTTTGACTTCAGTAGTTCTGTCAGAAAATCAATGTTTTAACTGCGTTACCTCGGTTCCTTATATATATACCTTGTGGCACTTAATTTGCTGGGAAAAAAGGCCCTCTCTCGTCTCCATTCCTGTCACCACTTTGTCAGAAAGTATTTAAGTTTGCAGCCAGGCTCTTAATTAGTGCTCACAATTTCATTTATGTTTGCTTGCTTTTTTTTCATTCATATTCTGTTAATTAAGTGAGCAGCCTCTAATCTTCCCCTGCCAGTAGCTTCATGTAGCCACCTAATTAAATTAATTGGGGAAGATGTTTTAAGTATGTAATTAAATCAATTAATATAATTTATGCCTGGCTTAACTGTACAGTGGAAAAACCAGCTGAAGTTTGACTAGATGAATCCACTACAGCTCCCTGTCACTGATCAATGCTCTTCTTGATTTTTAGCATCTGGCAGCCAACTGGA